>CM038045.1:128292637-129542637 GCA_021397845.1 Areca catechu | reverse complement strand
AAAGGGCCCAAGTGCATGAAGGCCAGCTCTGGTTGGGTAGGCCTGGTGAATCTCCAGGTCTAATGCCTCTCCTCTTGATTTGAACGACACTACAGGACTAAAGGGACTCAACTGGACTCACATGTTCCACTTTATTACAGGACTTGATTGGCTCACTCTGGCTCAAGTGACACAAGACTAATGGACTCAAATAAAATAAAATAAAATAGACTTTCGGTCCCCATCAGTTGATGACCCGTAATTCTTTTCTAATCATACTGAACTGATCCTCTTGGA
Organism: Areca catechu; assembly: GCA_021397845.1. Lineage (NCBI taxonomy): Eukaryota > Viridiplantae > Streptophyta > Magnoliopsida > Arecales > Arecaceae > Areca > Areca catechu. The sequence continues at coordinate 129,542,361 of CM038045.1, read as the reverse complement.
GAGGTTTAGTCTATATGTCAGCTAGCTGCATTTCAAGACATACAAATTCAAGTAAAATATCATCATTTTTAACATGATTTCTAATAAAATGATGCCTAATTTCAATGTGTTTACTTCTAGAGTGTTGAACAGGATTTTTAGTTAAATTTATAGCACTAGTATTATCACATCTTATGGACGTCTTAGTTAATTTAATTCTAAAATCTTCAAGTTGTTGCTTAATCCACAATATTTGAGCACAACTACTTCTTGCTGCAATATACTCAGCCTCAGCTATGGATAATACAACTAAAGTTTGTTTCTTGCTAAACCAGGAGATTAAGTTAACTCCAAGAAATTGGCAAGTTTCACTTATACTTCTTCTATCTAATTTACATCCAGCAAAATTAGCATTTGAATAACCAATCAAATCAATAGATGATTCTCTAGAATACTGTAAACCAATAGCTATTATACCAGATAAATATTTAAATATGTGATTAACAGTCAACAGATGAGATTCTTTTAGATTAGACTGATATCTAGCATACATACAAACTCTAAACATGATATCTAGTCTACTAGCAGTCAAATACAATAAAGAACCAATCATTCCTCTATATAGTTTCTGATCAATAGATTTACCATGCTCATCTTTATCAAGTTTACAAGAGGGGCTCATAGGTATACGTATTATCTTGGTAGTCTCTATCCCAAACTTCTTTAAAATTTTTCTTATGTACTTAGCTTGGTTGATGAAGATCCCATCCTTGGTTTGCTTGATTTGGAGTCCGAGGAAAAGGTTGAGTTCACCAATCATACTCATCTCGAACTCACCCTATATAAGCTTGGCAAACTCTTGACAAAGAATTTCATTAGTAGCATCAAATATTATGTCATCAACATAAATTTATACTACTAAGAGATCATCATTCTTTTTTTTTAGAAATAATGTAGTGTCAACATGGCCTCTAAAGAAATTATTTTCAATTAAGAATTTACTCAGTCTTTCATACCATGCTTGAGGTGCTTGCTTTAAACCATAATGTGCCTTGTATAGTTTAAAAACATGATCAAGATGTGCATAATTTTCAAATCCAGGTGGTTGTTCAATAAACACTTCTACTATATAACTATTTAGAAAATCACTTTTAACATCCATTTGAAATAATTTGAAGTTCATAAAACATGCAAATACTAAAAGTAATCTAATGGCTTCAACTCTAGCTACAGGTATAATGGTTTCATCAAAATTAATGCCTTCTTCTTGATTATAACCTTTAGCTACCAGTCTAGCCTTGTTTCTAATAACTACACCATTTTCATCTAGTTTATTCCTATATTCCCATTTTGTACCAATAATTGAAACATTAGATGGTCTTTCTATTAGAGTCCAAACTTTATTTCTTTTAAATTGATTCAATTCTTCTCGCATTGCATTAACTCCATTAGGATTTTTTTCAACTTCTTCAATATATTTTGGTTCAATTTAAGAAACAAAAGTAATATAGTTACATTCATTTCTAATTGAAGATCTTATTCTTATCCCTTTTGATGGATCACATAGGATAATCTCCTTAGGATGTCCATGAGCTTACGTCCACTCTTTGGGTAGATATGGATGCTTTGGTGTGGATTGTATGACTTCTTCACTTTCATTCTTGTCTTGATCTTCTTCATTCTCTTGAGAGGGTTGATTATCCGAAGTAAGCTTCTTTAACCCTTCAGCATCTACACATGCATCAGAAGTATCCTCTTTTCTAGAGGATTTGTTAGTAGATTCTTCAAATACTGCATGTACAGATTCCTCTACTACTAGAGTTCTTTTATTAAAGACTCTATATGCCTTGCTTGATGTAAAGTATCCTAAGAAGATACCTTCATTAGACTTGACATCAATTTTTTTCTAAATTATCTTTACCATTATTCATAATAAAGCATCGATAACTAAAAACTTGAAAATATCTCAAAGTAGGTTTTCTTTGTTTCTAAAGCTTATATGGAGTTTTTTTTAAAATCGATCGAATTAAAACATAGTTCAAAATATAGCATGCGGTATTTACTGCTTCAGCCCAAAAATATCTTGGCAAATTATTTATACAAAGCATTGTGCGTGCCATTTTTTCTAAAATACAATTTTTCCTTTCTACTACCCCATTCTGTTGAGGTGTCCTAGGTACAGAAAAATTATGTTCAATTCTTTTTTCATTACAAAATTTTTTAAAATCTTGATTTTCAAATTTAGAACTATGGTCACTATGAATATAAATAATTAAAGTATTTTTTTTATTGGAAACTTTTCTATAAAACTTCATAAAAGTAGAAAATGATTCATCTTTATGAGCTAAAAATAGAGCCCATTTAAATCATGAGAAATCATCCACTACAACTAATCCATATCTCTTGCCTCCTAGGCTATATGTCCTAATTGGTCCAAAAAGAACCATATGGAGTGCTCTAATTGCCTAAAAGTTGAAATAAAACTTTTATATTTGAAAGAAGTTTTTATTTGTTTTCCAAATTGACATGCTTCACAAATTTTATCTTTCTCAAAACTATATTTTGGAAAATCTCTTACTAAATCCTTTATGTATAATTTTGATAGTGAATACATGCTTACATGACCTAATCTATGATACCATATCCAACTAGTCTCATTAATAATGGAATTCAATGCAACTAGGCATTCACCATTAGGTAAAGATAGATTATCCAAATCAACTAGATAGATATTACCATGCCTTTTTCCAATGAATTTTATTCCGTTATTATCATGACTAGCATTTATGCAAAGAGATGATTAAAAAATAATTTGAAAATCTTTATCACAAAATTGGCTAATACTAAGTAGATTATGTCTCAAACCTTCAACTAAAAGAACATTATCAATTCAAGTAGAAAGAAAGATGTGAACCTTACCGATACCAATAATCTTTCCTTTACCATTATCACCAAAGGTTACACTCCCTCCATTTAGTACCTTAAGAGAAGTGAATTGCTTCACGTCTCCTATCATGTATCTTGAGCAACCACTATCGAGATACCACAGTCTTTTCTTTTCTTTGGTTCTAAGACACACCTACAAAATAAATTAAGTTTTGATTTTAGGTACCCAAGCCAACTTGGGTCCTTTAGGGTTAGTACTAAGAGGGTTTCTTTTGGAACCCCAATCTTTCTAGAATTGTTAATTTTTCTCAAATCATAATGGAATGCTTTATGACTTATCTTTTTGCAAGAAAAACATACGATGCTTGATGACGCAGGTACAAAAAAAATTTTTAAAGTACTTTTGCTATTTTTGAGGTGTATAACCTAATCTAGCCTTATTAAAAATAGCTTTTTGATTGTTCAAAAAAAGATTCAACTTTTTAGAATTATAGGTAAATTTTTCAACAAAGGGTTTTATCTTATCAAGCTCATCTTTTCATTTCTTATTTTCTACTTCAAGATCTTTACATTTCTTCAAAAATTTGTTGTTTGAAACATTGACTTTAGGTCTTTTCAAAACTTCATTCTCCATTATTAAAGCTTTGTTTCATTTTTCTGAAACATCAATTTTATTTTTCAAATCATTAGATTCATTCATAAGATTAGAGTTTTCATGCGAGAAAGAGTTTGCATGCTTTTTCAATTTCCTATTTTCAATCATAATTAGTTTATAGTCATGCACTAACTCATCAAATGCATTTCTTAATTCATCAAAAGTATATTCAATTTCAAGTTCAGGATGTACCTCTTCTTTTCGTTATGCCATGAAGCAAAGATTTGCAACTTTGGTTTGTTTTTCATCTGAGCTGGAGTCCTCACTGTCACTTCAAGTCACCATCATTGCTTTCTTCCTAAGCTTTTTTCTTGACTTCTTTAGGAGAGGGCAGTCATATTTGTAATGTCCAGGCTTCTTGCATTCGAAGCAAATAGGTAGTTCCTTCTCCTTGTTCTTTTCTTTTTCCTTTTTCTTGTTTGGTTGAAACTTTTTCTTGTAAGAGATTTTCTTTTTCCTCATGAATTTCCTAAACTTTCTTGCTAATAGAGCTTCATCATCCACATTTTTTTCTTCTTCTTCTGATTTTTCATTTGAAGACTCTTCTTGTATTGTAGACTTGAAAGCTATAGTCTTTTTCTTCTTATCTATATCCATTGCTTTTTGCTTCAAGTTCAACTCATAAGTCATGAGTGAACCTACTAGCTGTACCAATAGAAGTTTCAAAACATCTTTAGCTTCTTATATGGTGGTCACTTTTGGATCCCAAGATGTTGGTAGAGACCTGAGAACTTTTTTAACAAGATTGGCATTAGACATAATTTTACCTAGGCTTCTCATGCCATTTACAATATTTGTGAACCTAGTGTATATGTTAGTGATTGATTTATTAGGTTCCATGTGAAACATTTCATAAGTATGCACAAGCATGTTAATCTTAGTATTTTTCATTTGATCGGTACCCTCATGAGTAATCTCAAGTGTGTCCCATATTTCTTTAGCTAAGGTGCATGTGGAAATCCTATTGAACTCACTAGGATCCAATGCACAGTGAAGGAGATTCATTGCTTTCGCATTCATCTTGGATTGTTTAATATCATTTTCATCCCAATCTTCATCAAGCTTTGGGATGAAAACATCATTAACCACAACCAAGATTGGCATTAGACATAATTTTAACTAGGCTTCTCATGCCATTTACAATATTTGTAAACCTAGTGTACATGTTAGTGATTGATTTATTAGGTTCCATGTGAAACATTTCATAAGTATGCACAAGCATGTTAACCTTAGTATTTTTCACTTGATCGGTACCCTCATGAGTAATCTCAAGTGTATCCCATATTTCTTTAGCTAAGGTGCATGTGGAAATCCTATTGAACTCACTAGGATCCAATGCACAGTAAAGGAGATTCATTGCTTTCGCATTCATCTTGGATTGTTTAATATCATTTTCATCCCAATCTTCTTCAAGCTTTGGGATGAAAACATCATTAACCACAACCAAGATTGGCATTAGACATAATTTTAACTATGCTTCTCATGCCATTTACAATATTTGTGAACCTAGTGTACATGTTAGTGATTGATTTATTAGGTTCCATGTGAAACATTTCATAAGTATGCACAAGCATGTTAACCTTAGTATTTTTTACTTGATCGGTACCCTCATGAATAATCTCAAGTGTGTCCCATATTTCTTTAGCTATGGTGCATGTGGAAATCCTATTGAACTCACTAGGATCCAATGCACAGTAAAGGAGATTCATTGCTTTCGCATTCATCTTAGATTTTTTAATATCATTTTCATCCCAATCTTCTTCAAGTTTTGGGATGAAAATATCAATAACCACAACCAAAGGAATATGATGACCTTTATCCACTACTTTTAATAAATTATAGTCTATAAAGTGCATGTAAATTCTTATTCTTGTCTTCGAATATGTGTAGTTAGTGCCATTAAAAAAAGGTGTTCTATTTGAAGCTTGTCCCTCAACTACACTAGTACCAAGGGGGGCTGCCATAGATCTTTACTCAAGGTGGTTAAACCTATATACTGGGAACGTGGCTCAACTACACTAGTACCAAGGGGGGCTGCCATAGATCTTTACTCAAGGTGGTTAAACCTATATACTGGGAACGTGGCTCTGATACCACTTATTGCCTAGTAAGCAACCCAAGAGGAGAGTGAATTGGATTTCAAAAAAAATATTAGCAAGTATGTATGCCAATTCAATAATCAATTCAAGTGCTAGTGAGATGCAAGTGTTGTGTGATCTTAAAGTGTATGTAGCAGAAATTTAAATGCAATGAAAGTAAGAGCAAGGAACGAGGAAATAATCAATCACGAACATAAGCATGTATAGTGGTTTGGTGCTCTCAAAAGCACCTATGTCCACTCCCTAAGGTCCACTTGAGAATACACTATAATCACTCATGATTACAACTGATTAGTTTTTCGAGCTCACTAATCAAAACTCTTTTTGGTTTTCACTAGGCTCACCGAAAGAAATCTCTTTGGTTTTCAAAGGCTAACCAAAAATCTCCTTGGTTTTCAACTAGGCTAACCAAAAATCTCCTTGGTTTTGATCTTAGGCTCATAAAAAATCTTGATGCAACAAAGTATGAAATGAGGTTAAGAATACAAGAAAAGCTTTCTAATAAAAAGCTGTTATATCATTGAAGCTCAATGAAGATGCTTGTCTTCAATTCGATGAAGTCTTAATCAATTATCAAAAGTGGTTGTACTTGAATGCTTTTGATTACTTTGAAAGCTTGAAGGCTTCTTTAGCTTGGAAGTAGTTGCTTTCAATGAATGTGTGAGTGAATGAGCTTTCTTTTCTTCCTTTTTCTCTTCTCTCTTTTCTCTTGATTATTTGAGTTTAATCCTCTTAAATACCATCCCAAGGCTTAAATGATAGTTTATGACCATTGGAGAGGTGAAAATAGCCGTTGGGGGTTAAAAGGGTCAAGTTCTGCATTTAAAAAAATTAGCTGTTACTGTTCTCAGAACTCCAAATATCGATACTTCAGTCTTTGAGTCGACACTTAGGATCGATACTTAGTTCCCATGAGTCGACACTTAGTTCAAAATTCAGCTTTGAGGCTCTCTAGAAATCTTAGGTGAGTCGACACTTCATCTAGTGAGTCGATACATGAGTCGACACTTGACATCCATGAGTCAACACTTAAAGCAAATCTTAGATTTCAGCATATTCTAAAAAAAATATATCTCAGGCATTGAGTCATCCTTGAGTTGACACCTTGAGTCGATACCTTGAGTTGACACTTGCACTATCATGAGTCGACCTTGAACTGTGAGTCGACACTTGCTGAAACTTTTTCAAAAATGACTGAAACTCTACTGAATCCTTTTTCAACTTGACTCTTTATTTATTTTTAAGCAAAACTTAAATACTTAAGTCCATTAATCATTGATGTTTCATCTATAGAAAGGGCTTCTTCAATCATTTGATAAGCAATTCAATTTGACTAACTTGATGAGTACATTTTTCTTAATAAAAATACACTTTAGCAAACTGTTAGTACTCAATTATACTTAAGTATTTTGTTTAATCATCAAAATCAATAACGGAGTCAGCAGTCTTACTACTTGGCAAAAGATGGTTCTCATAGTGGGAGTTGTGCAAGAGATCCTTAGACTTGAGATCACCATGGTTCCTTATACACATAAAGCCATGTTTTGGTTAATACTCATTCATGACAAAGAGTGATGTACATGGTGTTCTTGGATATGGTGGATTGTGCATGAAGGATGTGAGTGGATCAACAAGGAATCGATTACTCCTAGTAAGAGGAGGACTTATCCCATGTAATCTCTTTGATTGTTGACTCAAGAAGTCCTAGAGGATGAGATTAGATAGGGTATCTAATCTTTTATCGATTGAGTCTTCATTATCAAACTGAGATTCAAAAGGATTAAGTACTAAGATTTGACAATTCTCCATACCCATCACTTAGTCGGGATAAAAGAAGATCGAAGGATTGAATTGCACGATAACTTTTCATTGAAAGGTATTTTGGTAATTTTTATTAAATTCTTCATATTTTGGGTAGGCATGACATATTGCTAGATGTCAATTATGTTTTGTAGGTTTTCATGAATCAAATTGGAAGGATTCATGAGTCAATTTAGAAGTTGGTTTGAATTGGCTAACTTGGGAAAGCATGATTTGACCTAATTAAGTCAATTGGTTTTGATTGGATTGGAATATGGTGTGATGGGGGACTAATATGCATGCCAATTTTTTTGTATGTTTTACATGTTGAGTTAGGTGATTAATTCCCAAATTTCAGATCAAAATTATTTGTAGGGAATTTTATATGAGTTTTTGAAGATCAGCATGCAGATTAGGACCTAGAAAAGTAGCAAAGAAGGACCACCGGGGCTGAGAAGCCTCGGTTAGGGCAAGTTCTCCTACAATAAAACTACTGGAGGTAGAGGGGTGTACCTGACAACGTCTGTGAAGATCGCAGTGAAGGGATCTCTCGTTCTTCGATGAATGCGGCCTGGAAAACCGAGCCAAAGACCGGCGGATTCCCGGCTTTCTGCTCGGTGATCCGATTGAGGCTTGGCTGGAGTCGTTGGATTTGTAGGAACTCGGGGACCTGTAAACGACCTGTCAGGGATTAGAAAACTCATAAAGGAACAAGAAAACAAAGGAAAAACAGCAAGGGAAGGCTTCTTTTGGAGTGGGCGTCCAGGGATCTGAGAGGCTTGTTGGCAGCAGGAAGATGATTGCAGCATTGGGAAGAAAAACTCTCACAAACCCCTTTATGCGCACAGCAGGGTATCACACAACTTAATAGAAGAACTCAAGGTTTTTATTCATCAAAAAATTCCCCTTCATACAAGAGGCTAGGGTCCCTTAAATAGACCTTTAACCTTGGGCTCCAAGTAAGGGTACATAAGTCTTTACATAAGAATCCTTTTCCCTCTTAAACCCTAGCTAGAAAATAAGGAAATATTAGGTAGAAAAATCCCTAAAAATTTTCTTGACTTGGTCAAGACTCCAAGGATGCCTAGGGGGGCATGTTGGGCTTCTAGGAGCAGCAAAAGGCCAGCCCAAAGGGGCTCAGGTGCATGGGGAGGCCTGGTAGCCAGGTAGCAGGAATATTCCCTGGTATCTTGCTTCTTAGGGGCTTGGGCTTGGCGCTTGGGCTTGATTTCTTTGTGCTAGGATGCAGATGGACCTCTGGAATCATGGATGCCCTTATTTATGAATATACTTTGGCATCTGGAAGGGAATCTGGGCATCTGGAGGGCATCTGCAAGAAATCAGGGTTTTCTGAATTTTCCTCCTGGGGTCTTCAAATCTTCAAGCTGGGTTGGACTTGGGCTATACTTCCATGTCTTCAATCTAGTTGGACTTGGTCTTCACTTGTATGATATAGTCTTGAGTCTTCAGTATGCTTGGACAGGACTCAAAAAAATAAAATTAGCTCAACATGAGCTGACTAGCGTTGGACTGAACTAGCTCAACATGCGCTGACAAGTACAGAACTGAAATAACAACTCAAAATACTCAAATAACAACTAAAATGGACTCAGATGAGCTAAGCCCTTATTACAGATGGACTCATAAATTATTGATCAATTCATAGAGGATTGAAAAGCCTCTATCTTATTCTAGTGCCTCCGGTGTCCCCACCATGGTGGGAATACCAGGATCAGACATAGATCACTAGATCCCAGATGGTTTACTTAGTCATGTGTCAAAGTTTTGAAAATTTTGTAATCAATTAAGATTGAGTCCTGTAAAAAGTTGAGGTTAGTTGATTTGTCTCAACCCTCAACCTAGTCATTATTTTGAGTCCTGTACATCAATTATGAGTCTAGTATGAGCCCAATTTTTATACAAGAGAAGAGATTACCCTATTTTGGAGTTCCACCAGGCCATATCCAGGAGTCAGAGGCCACTACATTAGCCCAATGGATTTTGTGTGATAACCCAGGATCCAAGATGCTTCTAGAAACCCATATGTCCTTCAGATGCCCAGATTCCTCCCCATATGCGAGAGCATATTCCTAAAACAAGGCATCCATGATTCCAGAGGTCCACCTACATACCAGCCCAAGGAAATCAAGCCCAAGCACCAAGCCCAAGCCCTAAAGAAGCAAGATTCCATGAAATATTCCTGTTACCAGGCTACTAGGCCACCCCAGCTTTCAGGAGGCCCAAGCCCATGCACCAAGCCCCTTTGGGCCGGCCCCTTGCTGTCCCTATAAGCCCAACACACCCCCCTAGGTATCCTTGAAGTGTTGACCAAGTCCAAAAGGTGTCCTTGAGTGGAATAGTCAAAGCATGAAGGGAGAAGGAGAAGACTAGGTCAAATCCTAACCTTGTTTGGACTTATGCTCCTAATTATTTTAATATTTGTTTTTCTAACCTAGCTAGGAGAGTACTTGTAACCCAAGTGTGTAACCCTAGTTAGAGGACATGGAAACTCTATAAATACCCCACCCCTCCCCCTCTTGTAAGCAATTTTTATTTATTATATCTAAACCCTGGTAAATTTTTTTGAGCTTGTGAGCTTGTGTTATTTTGCTTTTGTTCTTTGGTTTGTGTTTGTGTTCTCTTGCTTGGCCGAATTCCTTAATGCCCTAGCATCCTTCCATGCCCTAACTCACTTCCATCCAAGCCTTCACACGTCAAAGAAGGAGTGCCCTAGACCGCCAAGAAAGGAGATCTTCATCAAGCTTCAAGCCGCCCTACTTCTAAATCCTAACCTGATTTCTTCTAAACCTAGTTCCCTTTCTTTTTCTTACTTGCTATTTTGATTGACCCTTGACATTTTGTAGGATCCCTGAAGTGTTTCACCTCCCCAGAGGAGGCTTTCCTTGCCTCCAGGACCACCCAAATCAGCCATCTAATCAAGGGAACCAAGCTTCATCATCCAGACTCCAATCATAGTGCTGTGTGATCTCTTCATCAGAAGTTCTTCAAATCACTGATTGGTAACATCCTTCCCTTCTTTTAATTTCTGATTTGATGAAAACAAGCTATCCTAATCTAGGAGTTTCTCAATTTTCAAGTCTTGGTAATTTATTATTTTTGCATGAGTTTGCCTGCGATCATGGTGATTCTATGCATTGCTATTCTTCTTGCTAGTTCTTACTTTTATTTAGAAATTTAGCCTACAAACATAAATTATAAAAATTATAAAAAAATTATTTTACTATTTTTCCTGCATGATTAGCAATCTTAGAGTCATCCTACATCAGTTTGGTATCAGAGCAGGTTTAGGATAGCATTCATTTGCATTAGGATCACAAACCCTAATTTCTGCATCCTGCTAACTGTATTAGGTGTCTGTCTTGCATCTAATTTTGACCACCTAAGAATTTTATTTTTTCATGAAATTTGAATGAATTGTTTTTTGTTTAGTCCTATATTTTATCAAAACTTTTAATTAATTTTACAAAAATCCTAAATCATTAAAACTCAGTGTATTTGGAACACTAACAAAAATTCTGAAATTTCTATAGCAGTCTGAAAATCCTAGGATTTGCATATCATTTGATTTTTGTTTTGCATCAAATTTGGTAGGTATCATCATCATCATCCATTCTCTGTATAAATTTTTTTTATTTTTTTGCATCGATATCTGTGTCAAAATCTGCATCATCCGAAACCCTAATTTCTTGAATTTCTGTACCTACTTGACCCAACCTAATCAATTTCCAAACCCCCAATCCCAAGCCAAACATTATTTGCTAACCCCAGTTAACTTGAATTTAATTTGTCACAACATAAAATAATAAAAAATATATTTAATTTTTTGATTATTATAGATTGTATCAGGACCATTGAATGACATCATCTCTTTAATCCAATCTTATGGGCAATCAATATAACATCAGGGCAGGATTTCATCACCTGTCCTGGGCTCAAAACAACCATCAGCATACTAACCCAAGCCTAATTAAAATCAATTAGACCTAATTTGCCCTAGAGGGCTAGGAGACATCAACAGGTCGGGTCTGAGCTGTGTGGGCCAACTAGTGCATTTAATCCTTTAGCTATTACTGAAAGCTGGTGTCTAAGGCTGGGGGTCCAGAGTCAAACAACCTAAGTGGACTAGTGGTTTATAATTAGGATCCTGTGACAAGCAGTGGGACCCTCCCACCACCCCACCCCCTACCTGGCCACTGGAACGATTAGCTACTGAGTTAAGTTTAAGTTGAGCTGACCCACCCAGTTTTAGCTCTAGGTCTAGGAAACCCTAGATTAAGCTAACCTATTTTGCATGCTTGGCTGCACCATTCCATTCTGATTGCTTGATTGAGTGTATGACCACTAGATTAGGAACCCAATACCATAAGACTAAACCCCAAACTAACTTAGCCTTGGATCCCAATTTTGAAGCCATCATGAACCAGCTTGCCCAGTTAACAACCCAAATGAACCCAGCCAATATCCAATCCCAAAACCAGTTAGCCCAAATGAACCATAGGTTTGACCAATCCGACACCCGAACCCAAGATCAATCAGCCCAAATGATCAAAATTAATGCTAATCTTGACCAAACCAATGACCGATAATCCAAATAAACCATAGATTCAACCAAGTAGACCGACGATTTGACCAAGCAACCACCAGGATCAACCAGTTAACTACTAGTTTTGACCAAGTAGGAGATCGGTTAGGAACCCTAGACAAGACCCATAGGATTAAACTGATAACCTATGAACCCATAACCCTTAGTCAACCTGAGCCCAATAGGATTAGTACCATTAGATATGAACCCAGTGTTAGTCAGGAACACCTTAGCCAACCCACCCTTGTCATCCCAGTCATTAGTCAGTTTTTCCTTAGTCTACCCCCTCTTACCACCTCATTGGTTCACCCAAATGACCTTGAAGAGGAGATATATGAGGCTGACCCAAGCTTAGTGGAACAGTATGAGGAGGAAGAAGAATTCTCCCATAGAAGACTTATTAGTTGAATCAATAGATACCCAGTTAGTAGCCAACCTAGAGTTAGATGACCCAGATCACACCCAGGCAATAATGGAAGAGCATGTAGTGGAAGAATTATTAGAGGAAGAAAGCCCAATTAGAGAGCCCAGTCCTTTGATTTATGAGCCAGAAGAATTTATTAAGGACTTGATCTCTTTAGATTAATACCCTCAGGGTGAAGTCACCTCTTTGACTCCACTTGATCTCTTTCCTGAAATCAATGACCCTTTCTTCCATAATGTAGGCCCTGTAGGAATATCTCAAACCCATAAGGTAAACCTCATTAGTCTAGGATTAATTCATAATTCCCCTTCTTACATCCTATTCTACCCGATTAACCCCGAACCCTTTTCTTACTTCCTATCCTATCCGTCTAACCCTGAACCCACTTATTATTTTCTATCCTTTTCTGACTCTTTTTATGTTTCCTTAACCATTCATATGCATTTTATAGGAGTTTGTATAGTGCATACATTCATTATTCATGTCATGTTTACATCTTACTTTAGGAGAACTCTATAGAATCTAGTAGGAGTACATAGTAAGTTCTCATGTGCATGTCATGCTAGGGTCAAACCTAAAGAGTTTATAGTCTATTAGGTTTTGTCCCTTAGAAAGTCCAATAAATTTCCTTTGATAGGAAAGTCTAGTCAAGTCTATTAGATGTTAGTCTTAAGTCCAATAAATTTACAGACCCAATCTACCTGTCCACACATGCACTAGCCTCTGCATAACATATGCATCATGAAATTAGTCAAGAGCTGAACATAATTAATGAACTAAATAACAACTTGGCTAATTTCCTAAAGAAAGATGAAGAATTTTTTGCAGAGGATTAGTGATTGTAAAAGAATTTTTTGCTCATGAAGCTGGCCCATCCCAAAATAATGAAGAGTAATGGACTCAATGCCTATGTGCTTGAGATATCATATGAATTAGGTATTAGCTCCACTTTTATCATCTCAGACTGTGTAAAGTCTAGGGAGCCAGTAGTGATATCCAGCGAGCCCCTTAAGCCACTCCCTTTCCTTGTGAGTGAACCCATCCCTGAGTGACCACATACAATTTGGCCTTTTGATGAGGTAAAGATTAAGAGAGCTCTGGATGATCAAGCTATCAGTACCTGGGATAGAGACTATCAGCAATACTTGGTCCGGTGGCAAGGTTGGCTAGAATCTGAGGACTTGTGGAATACTGGTGCGGATCTGCAGCGTCTCAACCCAGACACTCCTTGAGCCAAATTGACCCATACTCGATGAGGTCAAGTTCCTCCCACCCCTAAGGATTGATGGGGATACCAGGATTAGACATAGATCATTGGATCCCAGATGATTTACTTAGTTATGTGTCAAAGTTTTGAAAATTTTGTAATCAATTAAGATTGAGTCCTGTAATAAGTTGAGGTTAGTTGATTTGTCTCAACCCTCAACCTAGTCAATATTTTGAGTCCTGTACATCAATTATGAGTCCAGTATGAGCCTAATTTTTGTATAAGAGGAAAGGTTACCCTATTTTGGAGTTCCACCAGGACACATCCAGGAGTTAGAGGCCAAAACATCAGCCCATTGGATTTTGTGTGACAACCTAGGATCTAAGATGCTTCCAGAAACACTGATTCTTTCTAGATATCCTCCAGATACTAGAGCATATTCTTAAACCAAGGCATCCATGATTCCAGAGGTCCACCTGCATCCCAGCCCAAGGAAATCAAGCCCAGGCGCCAAGCCCAAGCCCTAAAGAAGCAAGATTCCATGGAATATTCTTGTTACTAGGCTACCAGGCCACCCCAGCTTCCAGGAGGCCCAAGCCCATGCACCAAGCCCCCTTGGGCCAGCCCCTTGCTTCCTCTAAAAGCCCAAGATGCCCCCCTTGGCATCCTTGAAGTGTTGACCAATTCCAAGAGGTGTCCTTGAGTGGAATAGTCAAAGCATGAAGGGAGAAGGAGAAGACTAGGTCAAATCCTAACCTAGTTGGGACTTATGCTCCTAATTATTTTAAGATTTGTTTTTCTAACCTAGCTAGGAAAGTACTTGTAACCCAAGTTTGTAACCCTAGTTAGAGGACATGGGAACTTTATAAATACCCCACCCCTCCCCCTCTTGTAAGTAATTTTTATTCATGATATCAAAACCCTGGTAAATTTATTTGAGCTTGCGAGCTTGTGTTATTTTGCTTTTGTTCTTTGGTTTGTGTTTGTGTTCTTTTGCTTGGCTGAATTCCTTGCTGCCCTAGCATCCTTCCATGCCCTAACTCACTGCCATCCAAGCCTTCACATGTCCAAGAAGGAGTTCCCTAGGTCGCCATGCAACGAGAACTTTATCAAGCTTCAAGCCGCCCCGCTTATGAACCTTAACCTGATTCCTTCTAGACCTAGTTCCCTTTCTTTTTCTTACTTGCTGTTTTGATTGACCTTTGACATTTTGTAGGATTCCTGAGGTGTTTCACCTCCCCAGAGGAGGATTTCCTTGCCTCCAGGATCGCCCAAATCAGCCATCTAATCAAGAAAACCAAGCTTCATCATCTAGACTCCAATTAGAGTGCTATGTGATCTCTTCATTAGAAGTTCTTCAAATCACTAATTGGTAACATCCTTCCCTTCTTTTAATTTCTAATTTGATGAAGATAAGCTATCCTAATCCGGGAGTTTTTCAATTCTCGGGTCCTAGTAATTTATTATTTTGCATGAGTTTGCCTGCGATCATGAGGATTCTATGCATTGCTATTCTTCTTGCTAGTTCTTACTTTTATTTGGGAACTTAGCCTACAAACATAAATTATAAAAATCACAAAAATTATTTTACTATTTTTCCTGCATGATTAGCAATCTTAGACTCATCCCGCATCAGAACAGCTTGGACCTCGACCTATTGTTAGCTAGATGTAGAGTCCAAAGGGTCACACATGCTATGGAATTGTCCAAGCAAGTCAATTGGATTTTTTATTTAAGGTCATAGGATCCTTGTTGGCTAGCTAATTAACATAATAGCATATGTTAGCTAGCCCAACTCCTAGCCTAATTGGATTGGGTCATCTTGCTTGCTATTTTGGCTAATCAATTTAAGTGAGACTTAAATTAGGTTGAGTTCTAATTGGGACATTAATTATCTACATTTATCTAGAATTATTTGAAGCTTTATCCTTAAATTATGAAAGAGTCCAAGTTGGTGCGGGCACCAGACTCAGAAGAAGACTTCAGAGCTCCATCTGGATCTCTGATTAACCTTGCCCGAAGAATTAGGATTTTTGGTTTGTAATAAGAGTTGACTCGATCAACTCAATTTAGCTTGAGTCTACATTACCTGCATTTTATTTTGTTGAGTCATGTTGACTCAGTAGTGGACTAGGGTTTCAACCTAGGATGTTACACTTTCTTCCAAGACCAGGCAAGTGGACACCACACTCCCAGCCACACTCCCAGTCCAGGGGGCGCCATATCTACATCCAGCAGCTTTTGGTCCCCACTCCACAGATGGCAACTTCCTTCTCTCATGCGCCAGATAAAGAGAAGTCCACCAAGAGACCACAAATCAAGGGGGCGGCCAAGACTTTCCCAAGAAACCTAAAGCAAAGAAGGGAAGAAATCTTCTTGGAAGAGAGCTTCAAGGGGGCGCCCACTACCTGCCAAAGACATCCAAAACAAAGATGGGAAGGACCTTGACTTAGGGAGGAAGAAAAGGAGGAGTCCAAAAGAGTTGATCCAGGGAAGGAAGAAAATTTTTCTTGAAGATCCAAGCAAGGTGGCGCCATCTACCTGCCTTTTATAACCCAAATCCATTTTTTTGGTATTTTGGCCGACCATATATGAAGGATTTGCCCTAATTTGGAGATCCCCTCCTTTAGTCCCACATGGGAAGATGTGAAACCCTCCTCCCTTGTAATGCCTTATAAATTAAACCCCTTTTGTAAGTTTAAAAAAATCAGATGAATGAAAGAAATTTTTCTTATGAGCAAACTTGTGTTTTCTCTTTTCCGCACTTGCTTCCAGGTGTTGAGCTCCGTGAGGGAGTAAATCCGGGTTCCCCTGGAACCTTGAGGAGGTGAGAGATCTCCAAAACCCCAAACCCTAGGTTAGCCACTCCACTCCCAAACCCTAGCCGCCATCACCCTTCTCTTTCCACCAAGCCCTAGTCTATTTCCCTTCTCACGGCCACCATCTCCAAGTCCAAGCCGACCACCAGCATCCAGCCCCAGTCCAGATATTGCAGATCTACAACAATTCTAAGAGGAAGTCAGATCGGCCTCCAGGAGAATTCGATTTCAGCAACCTCAGCTTCAAGTTCTTCAACCTGGTAAATTTTTTTCTTGAGTTTCTGAATTCCATCATTTGTTCCTCTTCTTTTCCCAGATCTTGAGTCCAGGAGAAGCCGACCAAACCACGAGACCAGTATTGGAGGATCCATTGCGAAGATAGCCGACTCCAAGGATCCCACAATCTGCTCGAGAGAGTTCTTCCACCAAAATCCTGAGAAGATCACTGTCTGGTTAGTAAACCATCTCTTCTCTCTATTTCTGTTCTGTTGAAAGTTCAGAGCGAAACCCTAGGTCTGGGAGTTTCTCAACCCCTAGCGATCCGTTACTTCTGAACTACTCTGATAATTTAGTTTCTTCTAAACTGTGCTTTCAATCCTTACCTAGTTTCCTTCAACATAGTTTAGCTTTACTTTGAGTCGAAGCCAATTTCTGAAATATAAAAAAAAAAAAATAATAATAATCTTAATTTTACTTCCGCATACGCTTCTTTGTTCTTCGTGCTGCATCATTTTTGGTATCAGAGCTTCTGTTCTACATCATTTTTGGTATCAGAGCTTCCGTTCTGCATCACAAGTGGGTTTGGACTCTTGGCGCCAATCTTGGCATGCGCCAAGATTAAAGTACACAAAAGTACCAAGAGTCCTTCTACCACCTAATCACCTATTCTAGATAAACACAAGGACCCTCTTCCTTATCCCTATACCCATTTGGATTGTGCTTGACTAGTCAAAAGAAGGATTTGGCATGGAATTGGATGGCATGCATAATGAAGGGATGCATCCCTTCATATTTGGCATAGATTTAAAATCTAGAAGTCCTTCTATTTAAAGGCTTCTACTTTCTCCAATACATCCCTTGGAATCCCACACCCCTTAGCCAATTTATGACTAGTTACATGCCACATGTCAAGTGAAAATAATGCTAGAACAATGAAGAGACATATATATGTTTCTTGGTGCAAGATATGACATGTCAAGATAAGTCTTTTCACCCAAGGGACTCCTTCTACTTGAAGGGTCTTATCAAGGGCTAAAGAAAAGATTAATCAGGAGCCCCCTCACTCTTTATTAATAGGCATCAATAATCTGATGCCAGAGTATCTAAAAAAAAAATCCAAAAGAAGACCTTTCCATTTTCTCTTCCTTGTCATAGGACAAAGATCTCTTTTAAGACAAGGCTTGTCCTTTTAAGACAAGAGCCTGGGAAGAGATATAGGAGGGATAATCAGATTCTGAGAGAAAATTCAGAGAGGTCTCTGAGTGCCCTATAAGAGGGTAGGAGTTCTGGCAAAGGGACAAAGGCCATTGAGGGTAAAAAGGCTACCAGGAAGAGTCCTTGTCAAATAAGCAAGCTCGATAGGAGTACTTCCTTGGTCTGGTTCCTATGTAAATTATCTCTAGAGGGCATACACTTGTGTGTCTTATAAAAATTAAGAAGTATAGAACTCCAGGTATTCCTTTATAACCCTAAATTATGATTTATTAGTTATCAAGATCATGTGGTCCTTGGGACTATGGTTTCGATCGATCAGGGTTTCAATAATGAAAATTTTGAAATCCAATCTTCCACTACGCTAGCTCAAAACCCAATAGTGGTATCATAGCAAGCTTGATTCATGAAATTAATAGTAATTTTTAGTGTTAATTACTTTCTTTGCTATGACTCTTGCATGATTTGTTCATATGACATATGTGATATATTATGCTTCTAGTGACTGCTTCAAATTAGGTTAGTCACCAAGGCCATCTGCTCATAGAAGCTAAGTAAGATTTAAAGGCCCTCTCTTTTCATTCAACGGGATCTCCTATAACGTGTTGGGGTGCCATTGTGGCTTTATCCCATGAACAAGTGAGGTGAACGGATAGTTATTTTAATCATGCTTTGGTTATGCATATTAGGGTTAATATGCTTATTTGCTGGAATATGTCATGTTAGCATGTTTAATTAGTATGTGTTTGAGACCATCAAAGTCATTATAAAAACTTTATTTAGTCATAGTGTAAGTTAATCATGATACAAATCCATTTAGGATTTGATTAGCCAATTGGTGTCTAGGCAAGTGAATCTAGGAAGGTAAAGGGAATGAGGTTTTTAATTGGTTCTATTATTTGACCTGGCCAACTTATTTAGTATCTAAGGAAAGCAACGGGGGGACCCCCTCATCTCTCTTACTTACCTAGCAAATTTGGTTATATCTAGACCTTAAAACTGGAAATGCTAATTGATTAAGCATACTACAAATTGCCTTCCTTCATGCTAAGCCAAATCCATGTCAAAAACTATAGTAGGTTTGTTGTGATTAATACAGGGCCTACTATAGGGTTTGTAATGATATTTATCTTTGTGCATTTTATGCTTTATGGCATAATTTGTGGTGTTGCTTTATTGTGATTGACACAAGGGTAATATTCATCAAACATGGCTACATAGAAATGAATGGTCTGACTAAACTAAGACATTATAGTTTATTATGATTGACACAAGGCTATATGTGTCTTAGAGGTAGGTATTATGTTGAGAGTTGAATAGGTTGCAATTGAAAACGGGTTTTCTTATCCTTGAACTCATGGGTGTTTGTTGTAATTAGCACAAGGTATTCATGAGAAATTGGGATCTCAACCCCACCAAGGAAGCCATGGGAGGGTTTTCTTAGCTTACCATAGTTAAGGGCTATGGTATTTGAAAGAAACTAGTGGGAGACATAATTAAATGCAAAAGTCCTTGTCTAATTGTGAATATCATCATGAGTGGTCTGCTTATAGTGGTTCTTTAATTAATATAGATTTTACATTATGGCTTCTACTCTTTCACTACAGGGCATCTTGGATGCCAACAAGTTGATCGGTCCAAATTATGTGGATTTGTTGAGGAACCTAAGGATTGTATTAGCTTAAGAAAAGCTTGCCCATATCCTCGATTCACTTGACACTGATCCAGTAAGAGAGGATGCTACCGAGGAGGAAAGGGCCACATATAAAATGTGGTAGAATGATAGCATGACTATCAAGTGCTTCATATTGGCTACTATGAGCAACGAGTTGTAGAGGCAACATGAGGAAATGGAACCTCAGTCCATATTGCTCAATGTCAAGAGCTTTATGGAGAGCATAGTCAGACTACTTGATATGAGACATCTAAGTAGTTGTTCTGAGCACGCATGAGTGAGGGCTCTTCCATTCAGGCACATGTCCTCAAGATGATTGACTTGATCACTCAATTAGGTCAACTGGGATTTGTGATAGATGGAGAACTTAATCAGGACTTGATCCTGCTGTCACTCCTGGATTCCTTCTCATAGTTTGTCAAGAAATACCACATGAACAAACTAAATTTATCATTGCTTGAGCTGCTGAATATGCTTAGATAGCAAAGAGCCATTTCGAAGGTGATAAGGCTCAGCTTCTTCTGGTTGATGGAAATAAAAAGCAGGCAATGAAAAAGGGTTCAAAGAGAAAGAACCCTAAGAGTAGCTTCCAGAAGAGGAAGAAGGTGAGGAAGCCCTAGAGACCTGCTATCACTGTGGGAAGTAAGGCACTAGAAAAAGAATTACATGTTGTATCTTACAAGTCAGAAGCATGATGCTGGTGGAGCATCTAAAGGTTTGTACATGATACAAGCAAACTTATGACTGAGTTTCTTAATTTCTAATACATGGTTATTGGATACCGTATGTAGGTCTTATATTTACAAGTCATTATAGGGGTTATAGAGACCTAGAAGCTTGAAGAAGGGTAACTTCGAGCTGTTTAGTGCAAGTGGTGAACCCATACAGGCTGAAGCTGTGAACCCATATAGGTTGAAGTTGTGGGCACTTATCTGTTATTATTCCCATCAGGCAATATTCTTGAATTAAAAGATTGTTATTATGTACCAAACATTATAAGAAATATTATTTCTATACCTTTGTTATTGAAATAAGGTTATGAAACAAACTTGATGAGCCATGAGTGCTCGATTTTCTTTTCAAAGAAATTCTTTGGTTGTGATATATTCTCTAATGGTGGTGGGGACACTAGGATCAGACACAGATCCTTTATCCCATATGGTTTAATTAGTTATGTGTCATAGTTTTGAAAATTTTGTAATCAACTAAGATTGAGTCTTGTAATAAGTTGAGGTTAGTGATTTGTCTCAACCCTCAACCTAGTTTGTATTTTGAGTCCTGTACATCAATTATGAGTCTAGTATGAGCCCAATTTTTGTACAAGAGAGAAGGTTACCGTATTTTGGAGTTCTGCTAGGCCACATCTAGGAGTCAGAGGCCAATACATCAGCCTAGTGAATTTTGTGTGACAACCCAGGATCCAAGATGCTTCCAGAAATCCTGATTCCTTCCAAATGCCCTCTAGATGCCCAGATTCCTCTCAAATGTCAGAGTATATTCCTAAACCAGGGCATCCATGATTCCAGAGGTCCATCTATATCGCAGCCCAAGGAAATGAAGCCCAAGCACCAAGCCCAAGCCCTAAAAAAGCAAGATTCCATGGAATATTCCTGCTACCAGGCTACTAGGCCACCCTAGCTTATAGGAGGCCCAAGCCCATGCGCCAAGCCCTTTGGGCTGGCCCCTTGCTATCCCTAGAAGCCCAACATGCCCTCATAGGCATTCTTGAAGTGTTGACTAAGTCCAAGAGGTGTCCTAGAGTGGAGTAGTCAAAGCATGAAGGGAGAAGGAGAAGACTAGGTCAAATCCTAACCAAGTTGGGACTTATGCTCCTAAGTATTTTAAGATTTGTTTTTCTAACCTAGCTAGTAGAGGACTTGTAATCCAAGTGTTTAACCCTAGTTAGAGGACATGGGAACTTTATAAATACCCCTCCCCTCCCCCCCTTGTAAGCAATTTTTATTCATGATATCAAAACCATGGTAAATTTATTTGAGCTTGTGAGCTTATGTGTTACTTTGTTTTTGTTTTCCTTTGGTTTATGTTTTTGTGTTTGGCCGAATTCCATGCTGCCCTCGCTTCCTTCCACACCCTAGCTTACTGCCATCCAAGTTTTTACATATCTAAGAAGGAGTGCCCCAGGCCACCGTGCAAGGAGATCTTCGTCAAGCTTCATGCCACCCTGCTTCTAAACCCTAACCTGATTCATTCTAAACCTAGTTCCCTTTCTTTTTCTTACTTGCTATTTTGATTGATCCTTGATGTTTTGTAGAATCTCTTAGGTGTTCACCTCCCCAGAGGAGGCTTTCCTTGCCTCTAGGACCGCCCAAATCAACCATCTAATCAAGGGAACCGAGCTTCATCATCTAGACTCCAACAAGAGTGCTGTGTGATCTCTTCATCGGAAGTTCTTCATATCACTAATTGGTAACATCCTTCCCTTCTTTTAATTTCTAATTTCATGAAGATAAGCTATCCTAATCCAGGAATTTCTCAATTCTCGGGTCATGGTTATTTATTATTTTGCCTGAGTTTGCCTGCGATCATGGTAATTCTTTACATTACTACTCTTTCTGCTAGTTCTTACTTAACTTTGAGAATCTAACCTCTAAATTAAATTATAAAAAAATATAAAAAATTAGTTTACTGTTTTTTCCTACATGTTAGTAATCTTAGAGTCATATTGCATTAGTTTGGTATCAGAGCAAATTTAGGATAGTTTTTATATGCTTTGCATTCACAAACCCTAATTTCTGCATCTTGTCCACTGCATTAAGTATCTAGGTTTCATCTTATTTCGGTATCTTAGAAAACTTATTTTTCTGTGAAAATTTCATGTCATGTACTTTCTTCTGTCTTGATAATTTTCATAATTTTTAATTAATTTTACCAAAAACCTAATTCTCTAAAATTTAGCATATTAGGAACCCTAACTAAAAGTCTAATAAATCTGCATCAGTTTGAAAACTCTAGGATTTACATCATCATTTGATTTTTGTTTTGCATCAAATTTGGTAGGTATAATCCTTACCATCTATCCTCTGTCAAAGAATCTTTCTGAATTTTTTATGCATCGATATCTATGTCAAAATTTGCATCATCCAAAACCTTAATTTTTTGAATTTCTGCACTTACTAGATAAAACCTAACCAACTTCCATAACCCCAATCCCAAGCCCAATTTGATTGCTAACCTAGTCAACCTAAACCTAATTAGTCATTCCATAAAATATATATAAAATATTTTTATTGTTTTGATTGCTTTGGATTGCATCAGGACCGTTGAATGCAATCATCTCTCTAATCTAATCTGAAGGGCAATCAATATAACATCAGGGCAGGAGGTCATAACCTGCCCTGGGCCCAAAACAACTACCTAGCATTTCTACCCAAGCCTTAATTAAAATTGATTAAACTTAATTTGCCCTAATAGGCTAGGTGACACCAACAGGTCGGGTCTGAGCTGTGTGGGCCAACTAGTGCATTTAATCCTGTGGCTATTATTGAAATATGGTGTCTAAGACTGAGAGTCTAGAGTCAAACAACCTAAGTGGTGTTGTGGTTTTTAATTAGGTCCTTGCCAAAGCAGGGGGGCCTCCCACACTCCCACCTTCTACCTGGCCAGAGGAAGGATTAGCTACTGGGTTAAGTGTAAGTTGAGCTAACCCATCCAGTTTTGGCTTTAGGTCTAGGAAACCCTAGATTGTACTAACTCTTTTCTTTTGCATGCTTGGCTGCATTATTCCACTTTGATTGTTTGATTTGTTGCATAACCACTAGATTATGAACCCAATACCAAAAGTCCAAACCTTAACCCAGCCCAACCATGGATCCCAATTTTGAAGCCGTCATGAGCTTGCTTGCCCAGTTAACTGCCCAATCCCAAAACTACTTAGCCCAAATGAACCGTAGGTTTGAACAATCCGACACCCGAACCTAAAATCAATCAGCCCAAATGACCCAAATCAGTGCTAAACTTGACCAAACCTAAGATCAGTTAACCCAATTGACCCAATCCCAGAGCCAAATGAACCATAGATTCAACCAAGTAGACCAACGATTTGACCAAGCAACCACTAGGATCAACCAGTTAACCACTAGTTTTGACCATGTTGGAGATCGGTTAGGAACCCTAGATAAGACCCATAAGATATAACCCATAACCTATGAATCCATAATCCTTAGTCAACCTAAGCCCGATAGGATTAGTACCATTAGATATGAACCCAGTGTTGTCAGGAACACCTTAGCCAACCTTCCCTTGTCACCCTAGTCATTAGTCAGTTTTTCCTTAGTCTACCCCCTCTTACCACCTCATTGGTTCACCAAGATGACCTAGAAGAGGAGATATATGAGGCTGACCCAAGCTTAGTGGAACAGTTTGAGGAGGAAGAAGAGGAGTTCCCTATAGAAGACTTCGAGTTAGTTGAATCAATAGATACCCAAGTAGAAGATCACCCAACAATAGTTGACCCTGACCATACCCAAGTAGGAGCCGACCTAGATTTAGCTAACCCTAGCCATACCCAAACAGTAACAAACATAGAGTTAGCTGACCAAGTAGTGGAAGAGAACCCTGATACTATTACTAGAGTTTTACCTGAGGAGACACTAACAGAAAGCCCAACTATAGAGCCCAGTCCTTTGATTTATGAGCCAGAAGAATTCATTAAGGACCTGATCTCTTTGTATCAGTACCCTCAGGATGAAGTCACCTCTTTAACTCCACTTGATCTCTTCCCTTAAATCAATGACCTTTTCTTCCATAATGCAGACCCTTTAGATAGACATCAACCCCATAAGGTTAAACTCATTAGCCTAGGATTAATCCCTGATACCCCTTCTTATGTCCTACTTTATCCAACTAACCCTGAACCATCTTCTTATTTCTTACCATACCCAGCTGACCCTGAATCTATCCCTTATTTTCTACCCTTTCCTGGATCTTCTTATGTTTCTTTAGTCATTCATATGCATTTTATAGAGGTTTGCATATTGCATTCATTCATTGAGTCTGTCATTTTAACTTCCTACTTCTGGAAGATCCTTTGGCATCTATAAGGAGCTTATGTCATATTTTCATGTGCATATCAAACTAGAGTTAAACCTAGACAGCCTATAGTCTATTAAAGTTTAGGCCCATAGAGTCCAATAAATTTTCTTTGATAGGAAAATCTAGTCGAGTCTATTAGGTGTTAGTTGAGTCCAGTAAATCCATAGCCCCGAATTAACCGTCCACACATGCACTGACCTCTACATAGCATTTGCATCCAAAAATTAGTCAAGAGCTAAACATAATTAATGAACTAAATAATAACTTGGCTAATTTCCAAAAGAAAGATAAAGATTTTTATGCAGAGGAATATGTGACTATTAAAGAATTTTCTACTCACGAAGCTGACCCATTTAAACTAATGAATAGTAGTGGACCCAATGTCTTTGTGCCTAAGATATCACCTGATTTAGGTATTAGCTCCACCTTCATCATCTCAGACTTTGTAAAGTCTAAGGAGCCAGCAATGATACCCAGCAAGCCCCTTGAGCCACTCCCGTTCTTTGAGAGAGAACCCACCCAAGAGCGATCCCATATAATTTGGCCTAATGGTGAGGAAATGATTGAGAGGGCTCTGAATGATCAAGCTCTCGGTACCCAGGATAGAGACTGTCAGTGGTTTTTGGTCCGATGGCAAGGTCAGCCAGAAACTGAGGACTTGTGGGATGCTGGTGCGGATCTGCAGCGCCTCAACCCAGACCTTCCTAGAGCCAAATTGACCCATACTCGATGGGGTATAGTTCCTCCCATCCCGGGAGAATTGGTGGGGATACCAGGGTCAGACACAGATCCTTGGATCCCATATGGTTTAATTAGTCATGTGTCAAAGTTTTAAAAATTTTGTAATCAATTAAGATTGAGTCCTATAATAAGTTGAGGTAAGTTGATTTGTCTCAACCCTCAACCTAGTCAGTATTTTGAGTCCTGTACATCAATTATGAGTCCAGTATGAGCCCAATTTTTATAGAAGAGAAGAGGTTATCCTATTTTGAAGTTCTACCAGGCCACATCCAGGAGTTAGAGGCCACTACTTCAGCCTAGTGGATTTTGTGTGACAACCTAGGTTCCAAGATGCTTCCAGAAACCCTGATTCCTTCTAGATGCCCTACAGATGCCTAGATTCCTACCAAGATGCCAAAGCATATTCCTAAATCAGGGAATCCATGACTCTAGAGGTCCATCTACATCCCATCCCAAGGAAATCAAGCCCAGGCACCAGGACCAAGACCTAAAGAAGTAAGATTCTATGGAATATTCTTGCTACCAAGCCACCCCAGCTTCTAGAAGGACCAAGCCCCTTTGGGCCGGCCCCTTGCTGCCCCTAGAAGCCCGACATGCTCACCTAGGC
Organism: Areca catechu; assembly: GCA_021397845.1. Classification (NCBI taxonomy): domain Eukaryota; kingdom Viridiplantae; phylum Streptophyta; class Magnoliopsida; order Arecales; family Arecaceae; genus Areca; species Areca catechu. Next base: position 129,516,383 of record CM038045.1, on the reverse strand, counting down.
ATCCTTGAAGTGTTGACCAAGTCGAAGAGGTATCCTTGAGTGGCATAGTCAAAGCATGAAGGGAGAAGGAGAAGACTAGGTCAAATCCTAACCTAGTTGGGACTTATGCTCCTAATTATTTTAAGATTTATTTTTCTAACCTAGCTAAGAGAGGACTTGTAACCCAAGTGTGTAACCCTAGTTATAGGACATGGGAACTCTATAAATACCCCACCCAACCCCCTCTTGTAAGCAATTTTTATTCATGATATCAAAATCCTGGTAAATTTATTTGAGCTTGCGAGCTTGTGTTACTTTGTTTTTGTTTTCCTTTGGCTTGTGTTCTTGTGCTTGGCCAAATTCCTTGCTGCCCTAGCATCCTTCCATGCCCTAACTCACTGCCATCCAAGCCTTCACACGTCCAAGAAGGAGTGCCCTAGGCTGCCAAACAAGGAGATCTTCATCAAGCTTCAAGCCACCCCGCTTCTAAATCCTAACCTGATTCTTTTTAAACCTAGTTCCCTTCTTTTTTTTACTTGCTATTTTGATTGACCCTTGACTTTTTGCAGGAACTCCGAAGTGTTTCACCATTCCAAAGGAGGCTTTTCTTGCCTCTAGGATCGCCCAAATCTGCCATCTAATCAAGGGAACCGAGCTTCATCATCCAGACTCCAATCAGAGTGCTGTGTGATCTCTTTATCGGAAGTTCTTCAAATCACTGAATGGTAACATCCTTCCCCCCTTTTAATTTTTGATTTGATGAAGAAAAACATTCCTAATCCGGGAATTTCTCAATTCTTGGGTGTTGGTTATTTATTATTTTGCCTGAGTTTCCCTGCAATCATGGTGATTCTTTGCATTGCTACTCTTTCTACTAGTTCTTACTTAACTTTGAAAATCTAGCCTGCAAATTAAATTATAAAAATATATTAAAAAATTAGTTTACTATTTTTTCTTGCATGTTTTACAATTTTTGAGTGATGCGAGACTAACTAGATGCTTGGATGAAATGATGCAAGTGATTTTTTTTTCATTTTTTCTTTGTGATTTTTAGGTTTTTTTAATGAAGTTAAGGATTCCCGAAGATAAGCTAGAGTAGATCTAGGGTTCTATAATAATAAGAACTTCAACTAGCAAGTAAGCCCCTAAACAGGATAGGAAGAGGACCCCAGGATTAAGAAATCCCATAGGACTTAGCTCTCGGATCAATACCAACTTAGGAGTTAGGGTGGCAAACCTTAAAAGTTTAAAAGCAACTGATGCCGAGTTCACTCGCTCTCATAGATGTGGCCTGGATGATCAAGCCTTCAACCCCGTGGATGCGTCGGCTTTCCATCCGAAGGTCCTGAAGGCAAGAAAAACTGACTCCATATTATTGGTACCCGGAGGACCTGCGAGCAATCAAGGGAGGAATTAGGGATCACAAGTAGCAGGAAGAAATAATGAAAGAAAGGTTATAGTTGATGATGATTAAGGGTCTTCCTGCTGGGGACCTAGATGGATCATCCAGTTGACCTCCGAACTTGAAGATGGAAGATGGATTGGTGGAAGAGACGATAACTTAAGGCCTTACACCTCTCGATGCCCGAAGGCAAAGGCACTCCCTCACAGAGATCGATGTTCTTAAAGAACGAAGGCAATTACGAAGAATAACACTCAAATATCCTTTTTTTCATTCATCAACATTAAACATTACAAGGGAGGGGTAAGGCCCTTTATATAGGCACCTTAAAACCCATTCAAATTTCAAAAATACAAAGCTTCATGAAGAGGGCGCCCAAATTCAAATTTCTTCTTCCAAGGTTTTGTGGCTTGATTTTGGGCTTGAAAGATTGGAGTTGTCTCCTTGATTTGAGGATCAATGATTTTCTTCCATAGCCGACCAAGCACTTTAGGAAGATGGCTTGATATGGGGCTTGAAACAAGGGAGTTGTCTTCTTGATTTGAGGGTCAATGATTTTCTTCCATAGCCAACCAAGAACTTTGGGAAGAAGTCTTGATATGGGGCTTGAAACAAGGATCATACCTTCATTGCCCATTGACCTTCTTGGCTGCCCATAGCTCCTTTGGAAAGAGGCTTGATAGGGAGAGGGATGGGAGGAAAGAATCAAGGAATGGCATCCATAAATTCTAGCATTCCCTTCTTGCCTTGGCCATCCACATGTCAAGGTGATATGGCACCACATGGGATAGATGAGGTGGCGCCAAGTGGCATCCTTCATGGCTTGGGAGATGGCTTGATCCATTACAAATTGAACTAGACTCGAAGACCACTCCATCTTGGGCCCAATATTCAAACAGACTCGGACTGGAATCATTACAGGACTGGACTCAATACAGGACATAACTTGATCCAATTGGTCAATGTACAGGACTAAACAAAAATAATTGAGACTGACTTCATGACTAAAAATTACAATGCATAGGCTTGAAGCCTTATTATAGGACCCAAAAATTGGAACCCTAATTAGAGGTCTGGTGCCCACACCAATTCTCCCGGGGTGGGAGGAACTCGACCCTGTCGAGTAAGGGTTGATTTGGCTTTGATATTTTTCCAGAAGGTCGGGGTCGAGGTACTGCAAGTCCACTCGGGTATCCTATGAATCGTCAAACTATGGTCGGCCTTGCAATCGGATCAAGTAATGCTGAAAGCCATTGCCCCAGCTGGTCATAGCTTGATCATCTAGGACATGCTCGATCCGCTCTCCTTAAATAATATTGGAGGTGGACACTCTGGGTCGGGTTCACTCTCATATGAAAGGTTAGACCCAAATGGCTCACTGGGTATGTTTGCTATTTTCCTATACTCGACTAAGTCTAGGATATTGAAAGTCGAGCTAATGCCATAATTCGGGGGTAGCTCAAGTACATAGGCGTTAGGGCTAACTCTCCTTATCACTCTAAATGGGCCAGCTCCACGAGCATGAAGTTTCTTAATGGTTCCTGGTGGAAACTATTCAGACCTAATCCTAATCATTACAGAATCCCTAATTTCACACTCTTTGGCTCTCTTTCGGGAATCAGTAAAATTATTTTAGAATTTGTACTTAATGCAGAATTCTAATATGATGCAAAATGCAAACTTAACTAAGCATTCCTATAAAACAAAATTTTATTGGACTCTCTAGGGCCTAAACATAACAAATTATTGACTCTCTAGGTTTGACCCTGGTCTGGTATGCACAAGAAAAATTACCATGGATCCCTAGTAAATGCCATAAGGTATACCAGAAGTAGATGGCAAAAGGGATGGGCTCTAAGGAGTCATGCAATCTGATAATATCAACAAAATGTAGCCCCATGGCTCTAGAAACAGATAAGACTCAGAGAAGGTAGAAAATAGGAATCAGAGTCTTGGGGCAATCTATACGATGCATGAAATAGACCATGGTTACTCTGGATGACCTTAAGATTTGAATATTGATCTATTGGTGACATAAGGTCAAATTGATGGATGGAGAATTTGGTCATTGTATGTGCAGGCTTTTCAAGAAGGGAAGACTTGGTCAGTTCCAAAAAAAGGTTATCGATTGGGGTTAGAAGAAAGAACTCTTTACAAGGGAGCTGAATAAGGTCTTGGGTTATGGCTAAAGGAGTAGGCTTTTCCTGAGGGCATTGACTTACAGGAACCAAGTCCCCACTAATTTCCTGTGGTTATGAAGTTTCAAGACTAGGCTCAACACTTTTATCTTCTACAAGGATTTCCTCAGGTAAGGTACTAGAGTTGTCCTTCTCAAAGTCTTCTCCTTCATATTCGTCTACCAAACTCATATCAGCCTCATATACTTCTACATGGGTTCTAATTCTTCCTCCTTTAATTGTTCTTTCAGTATGGCTTCATTCTGGTCAGCTAATCCTGGGTCAGCCATACCTAATTCCTTTTCAATGTCATCCTGCTAGGTTGGAGGTGATACAGATGAGGGTTGATCAACAAAAGACTGGTTGACACAAGGTGTTGGGCCAATGGGGATATGATTCAAGCTGGTAGAGGTCGGATTTAGGTCCAAAGTACTTGATCTAGCATGCCTCAAGGACCTCTCATAGTTTTGGACTACTCGGTAGGCTTGCTCCAAATAATAGATATTATGTCTAAACAATTCTCTCTAGATATCTTCCCTCAAACCCTCTTCAAATCGGATCAGGATATAATATGGATCCATTTTCATAATATAGCACATTAGATGCTTGAATCTATCAATATAATCACTGACTGATCCATTACCTTGGGTCAACCTCTCTAAATTGTCTAGGAGATTTTGTTGGTAGGACACAGGGATATACCTTTCATGAAGCTTGCTCTTCATTTCTTTCCAGGTCCTAATGGGTTCGTGTCTCTCATACGCCCTCCTTCCCTAAACATTGTTCCAATAAGACTCGGCTGGACCCCATAGATGCACTCGGACAAACCTAACCTTTCCATCCTCAGGCATTTCATTTCACTTATAATAATCATCCATATCTTCCTCCCAATCTATATAAATCTTAGGATTTAGATTTCCATCAAAAGTGGGTGCTTCCAACCTAATGTTCCTAAGGGTTAGGTCATCATGGTCCATTTGGTCCTGATTGGGTCACCTAGGATTTGGATCATAAGCTGGGTCATGGGGTGCTCTCCTAGGGTTCGAGTCATGGACTCGATCAGGGTTGTGTTCAGGGAAAAGGTCTTGGTGCGGAGCCCTTCTTGGGTTGATGGGTGTACCAAACTCTGGTTCAGGCTCTAATTCAATCTGGACTTCATGGGTTCTTCCAAGGGTATGACCCTCTAATCAGTCATGCTTAGCAGTGATGTGGGTCATCTGATCAATCATGCTTTGGTTGGTCTGTGCCAATTAGTCAGTCAGGTCTTAGTTCAGTTAGGCCATTTGATCATTCAAAGTTTTCATAAAGGTCTCAAAGATTTGGTCCATGGTTGTACTTATTTGAGCTTGGGTTTTCTGCTAATGTGCTCCTGATCTAGTTGCCATGCACACACGGACTCAAACTCGTGCTAAGGGTTTTCTAGACCTAGAGTCCAAACCAAATGTTAGGTCAAGATGATAATCTTGGTGGTAGTAACTTGGCACTTGGCCAGGTAAGTGTAAGGTTGTTGGAGGTCCCTCTTTGCTTGCCTTAGACACCAATTTGAAATTGGCCAGGTAAGCGAACCAACCCACCTTCCTTCGGGCTCTTGTCCCTGAACCACTTGCCTATACACCAGATACACAAGCACACATAAACAAGTTATCTAAATTGTCTTGACACTTGGTTCGACCGAACCTTGTGGGTGTCCCTAGCTCACTAAAGCAAATTAAGTATCTACTCAGTTTTAACTAGGGGTTGGGTCCGATATGCAGGGTGGTTATTTTTGGGCTAAGGAAAGGAAATGACTTCCTTCCCTTATCTTTTGATATTGACACCCTTAAGTGATTTATGAAAATGATGGCACACAAATGATCTAATGAGATGTATCTAGGTTATGTTTTTGGATTTTTGATCGATGGTAGCATAAATAAGATGATGGAAATGACAAGAGATGAAGCTAAATGAAAAAATTAAACTATTTAATAAATGAAAATATAAAAAGATGCACTTGCTAAAAATCTCAGAACAGATTTTCCTCTGAGGTAGTATTCCAGCTTGTAGAAATTCTACAAGTTGAAATAAAATCTGAGAAAAATATCAAAAATTTTTAATTACGTGCAATCCAACAAACTAAAATTCAAAAGATTTGGAGGATCCTATAAATAGCAACACCTAAAACAACGTGATGCAGAACGAATAGCTCTGATACCAAAATGATGCAGAACGAAAGAAGAGATGATGCGATGTGGAAATAAATTAAGATTAATTCTTTTTTTTTTATATATATTTTCAGAAATTGGCATTGACTCAAAGGAAAGCTAAACTAAATTGAAAGAAACTAGGTAATAATTGAAAGCACAATTTAAAAGAAACTAGGTTAACAGAGTGGTTCAGAAGTAACGGATCACTGGGGGTTGAGAAACTCCCAGACCTAGGGTTTCGCTCTGAACTTTCAACCGGACAAAAATAAAGAGAAGAGATGGGTTACCGACCAGGCAGTGATCTTCACAGAGTTTGGTGGAAGAACTCTCTCGAGCAGATTGTTGGATCCTCGGATTCGGATATCTTCGCAATGGATCCTCCAAAATTGGTCCTGTGGCTGAGTCAGCTTCTCTTGAACTCAAGATCGGGGAAAGAAGAAGAACAAGTGATGGAATCAGATACTCAAGGAAGGATTTACCAGATTGAAGAACTTGAAAGCTGATGTTGCTGAAATCCGGATTCTCCTAAAGGTTGATCTGGCTCCCTCTGGAATTTGCTCTGAATCTGAAGTATCCGGACTGGACCCGAATGCTGGTGGTCGGCCTTGACTTGGAGAGAGTGGCCGTGGGAGGTGGGGTAGGCTAGGGTTTGGTGGATTAAGGAGAATTATGGGCGGCTAGGGTTTTGGAGTGAAGTGGCTAACCTAGGGTTTTGGGGTTGGAGATCTCACACCTCCTCAAGGTTCCTGGGGAACCCGGATTTACTCCCTCACGGAGCTCAACACCTGGATGCAAGTGCAGAAGAGAGAAAACACAGAGTTTGCTCACACATAAATTGGATTCATTCATCAGATTACTTTAAAATTTATAAGAGGGGTTTAATTTATAGGACTTTACAAGAGAGTAGGGTTTTACATCTTCCCATGTGGGACTAATGGGGGGGGGATCTTCAAATTAGGTTTGTAGGATCAATTCGTACACATATGGCCAGCCAAAAGGTTCCAAAAAAGTTGATTGGAGGCTTCAAAAGGAAGGTAGGTGGCGCCTCCTAGCCTTGTTCTTCAAGAGAGAATTTCTTTCCTTCCATGGCTCAACTCTTTTGGACTCCTCCTTTTCTTTCTCCCTAAGTCATGGTTCTTCCCATCTTTGCTTTGGGCATTTTTGGCATGGAATGGGCGCCCCCTTGAAGTACTCTCCAAGAAGAGTTTCTTTCTTTTCATAGCTTGGCTCTTATGGAATATTTTGGGCCGCCCCCTTGAATTGTGGATCCTAGATTGCTTTCTCCTCAAATGGTGTATGAGAGAAGGGACCTGCTATCTTGTGGTGTGGGGACCAGAGCATACTGGATGGAGATGTGGCACCCCCTGGACTCAGGCGTGTTGCTGGGAGTGTGGCTGGGAGTGTGGCGCCCACTTGCTTGGCCTTGGGAGAAAATGTGACACCGAGGTTGAAGTCCTAGACCACTACTGAGTCAACATGACTCAACAAAATTAAATTACAGGGAATACTGACTCAAGCTAAAATTGAGTTGATCAAGTCAACCCTTATTACAAACCAGAAAACCCTAATTCTTCGGGCAAGGTCAATCAGAGATCCAGATGGAGCTCTGAAGTCTTCTTCTGAGTCTGGTGCCCGCACCAATTCTCCCGGGGTGGGAGGAACTCGACCCTGTCGAGTATGGATCAAGTTGGCTCTGGTATCTCTCCAAGAGGTCTGGGTCCAATTCTTGTAATTCTTCTCGGGAGATCCAAGAGTCATCAGAATCTGGCCTTCCTTGCCAGAGGACCAGGTATGTTTGGTATCCTCGATTACGAGTAGAGATAACCTGATCATTCAGGATCTTTTCAATCTGTTCTTTCCTCACAGGCCAGTTTGTTGGTGGACACACAGGGTTTGGTTCACTCTCAAGAGTAGGATTAGGTTCAAAAGGCTTACTGGGAATCACAGCTGGCTCTCTATACTATACTAGGTCTGTAATGTTGAAAGTGGAGCTAATGCCTAGTTCTGGAGGCAACTCGAGCACATAGGCATTAGATCCTACTCTCTTCACCACTCTAAATGGTCCAGCTCCTCTAGCATGTAACTTTCTAACGGTTCCAGGAGGAAACCGTTCAGGCCTTAACCTAATCATTACATAGTCTCCCTCATTAAAAGTTTTGACTTGCCTTTGAGAATCAGCCAACTTCTTATAAGTTTCATTACTTAAATTTATTTTGGCATGAATTTCTTTATGCAAGTCTTTTATATGCTGTGCAAAAACTTCGGCAAACTCGGAGACTCATGTGTGGACGGGTAAAGGAGCTAGGTCAAGAGGTGTGTGAGGTTTGTAACCATGCACAATTTCAAATGGACTCTAAACCATAGACCTATTGACCGAGTCATTGTATGCAAATTCAGCTCTAGGTAAGTACAAATCCCAGTTCCTAATGTTTTCACCAACAAGACTGTTGCCCAGATATGGTGCCCAAGAGGGGGGGTGAATTGGGTATTTAAAAAATTAAAGCAATATATGTGCTATCAAGTTTTAAGGTGAAGAGTGATAGTGCTTAAATAATTGTGCAACGGAAGCAATGAAATAATTCAACAATTAAAGAGCAAAAGAAGAGCAATGCAAACACACAAGAAGTATAGTGGTTCGGTGCACCTAGCACCTACATCCACTCCCCAAGCTCCACTTGGGAATTTCCACTATAATCTTTAGATTACAGCCGACTTGTTTTACCAGGCTCACAAGTCAAAACCTTACACACTTGTTTTGGCTTCGGGTTTACAAGCAACCCTAGTTGGTTTTATCAATTGGCTCACCAACAAACCTCACTCACTTGTTTTGGCTTCGGGCTTACAAGCAACCCTAGTTGGTTTTATCAATTGGCTCACCAACAAACCTCACTCACTTGTTTTGGCTTCGGGCTTATAAGCAACCCTAGTTGGTTTTATCAATTGGCTCACCAACAAACCTCACACTAGTTTCAAATTCCCTTGAAACTAGCTAAAGACAAAAGAATATGAATACAATGAATTAAAACAAAACAAACTCCTCTTGAGCAATAAGAAATTCGTTGAAGCTCTTGATGGAGACTCTTCAAGCCTTTTGTCTTGGAATCTTGGACCTCACTAAATGCCAAACTCTTGAAAGTTGGATTCCTCAAAGATGGAAAGCTTTTGGCTAAGGAATCTCTTGGTTTTCTCACTCTTTTGGCTTGGAATTGATTGAAGGCTTTGTACTTTGAATCTACACTTTTTCACTTTGTCTCCTTGTCTTTTTTGAAGTTTGGTGGAGGTTAAATACCTCATTCATGCTGAAACAACTCCACAAGACCGTTAGAATCAAAAATATGGCCGTTTATGGCCGTTAGAAATCAAATCAGAAGTTCAGAAAAACTAGCCGTTATGCCATGAGTCGACCTCATGAGTCGACCTCTAGATCAAGTGTCGACCTCATGAGTCGACCTCCAGTATATTTTAGGCAAAAATTCAGAATATCATAGTTCTGCCAGGTTTGAATTCTCAGGCTATGAGTCGACCTCTGGTGTCGACCTCTGGACAGGTGTTGACCTCTGGTGGTCGACCTCTGGTGCGTGCCACTGAGATTTTGCCGTGCCGGCCATGCTGAACTTTTCTTCTCTTCATGAGTCGACCTCTGGTGGTCGACCTTTGACAAGGTGTCGACCTTTGGCAGTCGACCTCTGATCTGAATTTTTCTGAAACTCTTTGAGATGTGCGTGCCATGCTTGAGTTTCTTTAAGCCTTTGTTTCTTTTGTCAAATATTTCTTAACAAGAAGGTCCAATATTAGTAATTTGATCTTGTCCAAGGTAGAAGAGCTCTTTTCCAAATCAGGCAAACTTAGTTTCATCATTGTACTCTTGATACTCTTTTTGAATGACCTAAGTCCTGAAACTGTCTTGAGATTAAACATTAGTCCAAACATATACTCAACCTTTTGTTAATCATCAAAACTAAGGAGCCAAAGCCAACAATCTCCCCCTTTTTGATGATGACAAAACCTTGAGTATATATGCAATTAAGTCCAAAAGCAAAATATAGCAATACTAAAATTTTTTCAAAGAATCCTTACATGCATGAGTATATCATAAAAATTTTACTTTTCATCTACTTTTTGTGAAAACATTCTCAAGAGTCAAAAAGATTTTACTTTTCATTTATTTCTTTCTTTTTGTGAAAACATTCTCATCAGTCAAAAAGATAAGAACCATTTACAAGCTTTACTCATAAGAATCATATATACTTTACTACACATAAGAAGGAGTCTCATATATACTTTACTACTCATGAGAATCATATATACTTTGCTACTCCCCCTTTTTGTCAAGAATCAAAAAGTCCATTTTTGTAGTGAAAGATATATTAATGAAACTTATGTTCAATTACAATGAAGTATTTAGGTGCATAAAATCCATGCTCCCCCTCAATTTATGCATTCAATATAACAAAATATTCTATCTTGAGGGTTTAAAAAGATAAAAGCTAAGAGTTGGTATCAGACAGTAAAATATCACAATATAGATAAAAACAAATGTATTCAGTTACAAAATTGCTTACAAAGTAGGCACAAAACACTGATACAACAAAAGCAAACTAAGTACAACAAGTAAATCTATGAGGCTACTCCTCATCAGAAGGTATATCAAAGGAGACAGGAGCCATGATCCTAGATGAGGATTTTGGAGTCCTATGAGAGAAACTCCGAGTCCTCAGAGAGGGACCAGACCTAGGGGTAGTCCTACGAGATCTATATGTCCTAGGAAAGGGCTCCACAGGTGTCCCGACTGAAGCAGTAGCAGGAGTAGACGGATCAGTATGCTGAGTAGACTGAGCTGGGGTCTGCCTGCTGACTAGCTCATAAGCTGTGGGATCATCAACATCTGTCTCCGTATGCTCATCTATATCATCCGGAATCCCAGTAATAGTCTCAAATAGTGACTCTGTAGGCTCAGTATCAACTGGCACATCTGTGGCTGGAGGATCTGTACTCGGAAGATCAGTAGAAGGAGGATCAGTAGCAGGGGGTATCTCTGGAATCGGATCTGCAGGTGGAATATCAGAACTACCTGCTCCAGGCTGATCTCCATCACTGTCACTGTATCCACTGGAGTCATCATCATCATCATCATCATCATGTGGAGGAGATACTGTCGGATCTGCAGTCCCTGATGGCAGTGCTAATCTCAGTAAGCTGAGGATCTGTCGGAATCCTGTGTCCATACTAGCTGAGAGAGCACCAATGCGCATATCTGTGTGTGTCCGCAGATCATGTAACTCCTGTCGTACACCAGTGATCTCTGTCCGGACCTCTGTAATGTGATCAGTCACTCTCTGCTCAAAGTCCGATATCCTCGCTGAAGACCTCCGTGGTGTAGCAGTAATAGTAGGTGCTGGAGCTGATGAGGGTGGTGGCGTGAATGGCTCAGGCTCCGCAGTCTCTGACTCCGGTGCTGGGCAAGGAGGTGTACCATGATCAGTAGGCTCTGAAGGCCCTGTCTCAGCAGCTCGGATCTCATCCTCCTCATCTGGCTCCTGGCCAAACTCTTGTCGTACCCAGCGGTCACTAATCAGTCGAAATCCCATCCTATGTAGGGATTTCTCTCCATAAGTATCAGTGTGCTGCAGCTGACTGAAGGGTATCCCGTCAAATGAAACACCATGCTCTCTGAATATCTGAGTCAGTCCCATGCCATATGGCTGAACAAGTCTCCTGTGAGATGCTGCCTCACCCATCTGCTGAAGCATGATCCTGGGAAGGTTGATGGGAGTCCGCTGTCTCAGGGACACCATCAACACCAGCTCACGCTCAGTGATAAAATCGAATCTCCCGCTCTTCGGAATCAAGATGCGGGCGATGATATGATGCAGCACTCTCATCTCCAGTGAAAGCTGGTTAGCGGCTATTATGGAAATGACGCTAACATCCTCACGCTCTACGATACATCTGAAGGCGTGCTCTCTGTCGCTGATCGTAGTGGCAGCAGTGCCATGAAGTGGAATCCTCCAAATGCGACTGATGACCTCCGGTGTCACTAGAATCTCGATCCCTCGTACTGTAGCAGACCATCCAATGCCATCAGTGGCCATGGATCCATAAAACTCCCTGATGAGGTCTGGGTAGAATCTCTCAGACATCGTACAGAAATGAACCAGACCTGCATCTCTCAATACATCTCCAATAAAGAAGTGATGCTGATCCCTGAATGGTATATCCACATGCCTCCCACTAGCAATGCTCTTCCGTACTAGGCTGGCTGGCACTGGTGCAGGTGGCTCTGGGGTCGGCTCACGCTCATGTCTGACCTTTCTTCGTCGCTCAGTACTACCCTGGCCTTGTTCCAATCTCCTTTTCCTTACTGCCAAGTGCTTTCTCGGACCCATATGGAAGGAAGAGGGGTAAAATAGGGAGAAGTAGGATAATGCAAGGCTAAGAGGAAAGGAGAGGGAAAGAGAGGTTCACGGATTGAGAAAAAAAAAAAAAGAGGAGAAGATGAAATGTAGAGATAGGGTTTGTGAGAATGGAGAAAATCGAGAGTAAATGAAGAAAAAGTAAGAAACGGAGGAAAGAAATAAGTGTTTTCAATTGAAAAACAACCGAGATTTGAGGGTAGATAGGTGCAAAGGCTTTCGGTTGTCCAAAACCAAGAATACGGTCAAAAAGAGGATTGATTCCAAGGAAAGCAAGAGGAGAGGAGAGGATTTCCCAAAATGATGAAGGAGAAGGGTGGAAATCCACTATTTAGGGGTTTAGGGAAGTTGGAGGGGGACCACACGAAGGAGAAGTAAGAAAAAAATGGAGAAAAAAGGCTTGCGGATGGGTTTTAAAAAAGCAGATTTCCGTTCAAGTGTCGACCTCTAAAAATTTTCAGGGGTCGACCTCAAGTGTCGACCTCCAAAACTTAGGTGTCGACCTCAAGTGTCGACCTCCGAAAATTAAAGTGTCGACCTCCAACAATTAATTACCTAAAATAAAATTCTGTAAAAATTTAAAAGGTTGATAAAATTTAGAAAAATAAACTTTAAACACATTTGAGAATTTATAAATCATTTTTGAGGAATTTTGATGAAAATTGAAGAGTTTCAAGCAAAAGGATCAATGACTCCCAGTTCTCTTCTGATCATACAAAATCTATCTTCATTCAATGGTTTTGTGAATATATCAGCCAATTGATAATCAGTACATATAAATTCTAACAACACATTAGAGTTTTGAACGTGATCTCTTATGAAGTGATGTCTTATTTCAATATGTTTGCTTCTTGAATGTTATACAGGATTTTTCGTTAAATTGATTGCACTAGTATTATCACATCTTATGGGTGTCTTAATTAGTTTGATGCCAAAGTCCTCGAGTTGTTGTTTGATCCATAGAATCTGAGCATAACAGCTTCCAGCTGCTATATATTCGGCTTCCGCCGTAGATAGAGCAACCGAATTCTGTTTCTTACTGCTCCATGAAATCAAATTAACTCCTAGGAATTGATAAGTTCCACTAGTACTTTTTCGATCAAGTTTACACCCAGCAAAATCATCATCAGAATATGCAATTAATTCATATGATGACTCTCTAGAGTACCAAAGACCAATTTCGATAGACCCAGATAAGTATCTAAGTATACGTTTTACAGCTAAGAGATGTGATTCTTTAGGAGCAGACTGAAAATGTGCACACATACAAACACTAAACATTATATCTGGTCTACTGGCAGTTAGATATAGCAATGAACTAATCATGCCTCTATATAATTTTTGGTCTACTGATTTACCACATTCATCTTTGTCTAATTTACATGAAGAGCTCATAGGGGTACCTATTGGTTTGGTAGTCTCCATCCCAAACTTTTTCAAAATTTCCCTTGTGTACTTGGCTTGGTTGATGGAGATCCCCTCTTTGGTTTGCTTAATTTGGAGTCCGAGGAAGAAGTTGAGTTCTCCCATCATGCTCATCTCAAACTCACTCTGTATTAACTTTGCAAATTCTTGACAAAGACATTCGTTAGTAGCGCCAAAAATAATATCATCTACATATATTTGTACTACTAAGAGATCATCATTTTTCTTTTTCAAAAACAATATATTATCTACATTACCTCTAGAGAAATCATTTTTCATCAAAAATGAACTTAATCTATCATACCAAGCTCTAGGAGCTTGCTTTAAACCATACAATGCTTTATGCAATTTAAAGACATGATTAGGAAATTCATGATTTTCAAAACCAGGAGGTTGTTCAACATAAACCTCATCTTCAATAAATCCATTTAAAAAGGCACTCTTTACATCCATTTGAAATAACTTGAAATCCATAAAACAAGCAAAAGCAAGTAAAAGTCTAATTGCTTCTAGCCTAGCAACAGGAGCAAAGGTTTCATCAAAGTCGATCCCTTTTTCCTGGTTGTAGCCTTTAGCAACAAGTCTAGCTTTGTTCCTAATTACAATACCATGTTCATCAAGTTTATTTCTAAAAACCCATTTTGTGCCAATTACAGAAACATTAAGGGGTCTTTAGTTAAAGTCCAAACATTATTTCTTTTAAATTGATTTAGTTCATCTTGCATAGCATTAATCCAGTTACAATCTTTTTCAGCTTCTTCTATTGACTTAGGCTCTATCTGAGATACAAAAGCTAAATAATCACAAACATTTCTAATAGAAGAGCGTGTACTTATCCCCTTTGATGGATCACCAATTATTAGCTCTTTAGGGTGTCCGTGTGCATACCTCCATTCTTTAGGTAATGGTTTTGGTGAAGTTGCATTGATCTCTTGAATTTGATCTTGATTCTCTTGATCATCATCTCCTTTGGGCTCATCTTCATTGATTGTCAATTGTTCAAGCTTCTTTGTACCTGTTTCAACATCAATAGAATCTTCTTTTCTAGAAGATTTTTCGTTAGATTCATCAAACACTACATGAATTGATTCTTCAACCAGAAGAGTTCTTCTGTTGAAGACCCTGTATGCCTTGCTAGAAGTAGAGTATCCTAAGAAGATACCCTCATCTGACTTGGCATCAAATTTACTGATATTATCTTTGCCATTGTTTAATATGAAACAGCGGCAACTAAATACACGAAAATACTTGAGATTAGGTTTTCAATTTTTCCAAAGCTCATATGGTGTTTTCTTCAAAATAGGTCGAATTAAAACATGATTTAAAATGTAACAGGAAGTATTAATGGCTTCTGCCCAAAAATATCTAGGTAAATCGTTTTCGCAAAGCATTGTGCATGCCATTTCTTCAAGTGTCCTGTTCTTTCTTTCTACCACCCCATTTTGTTGAGGTGTCCTAGGTGCAGAAAAATTATGACTAATACCATTTTCATTACAAAAAGCTTCAAAGTCATGATTGTCAAATTCAGTTCCATGATCACTACGCAAAGAAACAATAGTGAGATCTTTTTCGTTTGAAACCCTTTTATGAAATTTAACAAAAGCTGAAAATGTTTCATCTTTATGAGCTAAAAACATTACCCAAGTAAATCGTGAGTAATCATCTACAATTACTAGCCCATATTTTTTACCTCCCAAACTAGTTGTTCTGGTTGGTCCAAAGAGGTCCATATGCAATAATTCAAGGGGTCTAGTAGTAGATACTACTCCTTTAGGTTTGAAAGTAGATTTAGTTTGTTTTCCAAATTGACATGCAGCACAAATCTTATCTTTTTCAAATGTGAGTTTTGGCAATTCTTTTACAAGATTCTTTTTGCTTAATTTTGAAATCAACTGCATACTGGCATGCCCTAGCCTACGATGCCAAAGCCAACTAGTTTCACTTGTCTTGGCTTCCTTAGCCACTAGGCATTGACCACTTTCCATGGCTAGATCATCAAGATCAACCATGTAAATGTTTCCATGCCTAAGACCAGTGAACTTGATGCCATCGACATCTAGACTAGATACCATGCTCAAAGATGATTCAAAAATTACTTTGAAACCCTTATCACAAAATTGACTAATGCTAAAAAGATTATGCTTCAAGCCATCAACAAATAATACATTATCTACATAAGCATTAGGGGTGATATGGATTTTACCAATTCCGACGATTTTGCCTTTTCCATTATCACCAAAAGTAACGTTTCCACCATCAATAGCAGCTAGTGATGAGAATTGCTTCACATCCCCAGTCATGTGCCTTGAGCAACCACTATCCAGATACCACATTCTTCTTTTATTTTTGGTTGCAAGGCACACCTGCAAAAATTGATCAAGTTGAAACTTTAGGTACCCAAGTCATCTTGGGTCCTTTAGGGTTAGTCAAATTGGTTCCTTTTGGAACCCAAATCTTTTTAAAGGTATTTAATTTTCTTTTATTACAAACATATGATTTATGACCTAATTTACCACATGCATAGCAGGTAATATTAGAAGATGCAGGTATGAAAAAGTTTTTGTAAAGTTTTTGCTGATTGTGTGGCTTAAATCCAAGTCCAGCTTTGTTAAACACTGCATGTTGACTATTTAAAAGCATATTTAGTTTTTCTGAACTAAAAGTAAACTTTTCTACAAAAGGTTTTACTTTTTCTAACTCTTCCTTGTAATTCTTATTTTGAAGCAATAGTTCTTTATTTTGTTTTTCAATGTTCTCATTAGTTTTAAGACTTCTATTATTTTTCAAAGAATCATTTTCTTTTAAAAGATTATCCTTATCATTTGTCAAGGTCTTTACATGTTCAGTTAATTTCTTGTTTTCTTGAATTAAATTTTCATTTTCAGTTGAAAACTTTTCTGAATTTTTGGTAAGCTCAAAATTTTGCTTTCTTAATTTCTTATTTTTCAATTTTAATTTTTCATATTCCATAACTAAGTCATCAAAAGCATCATGCAATTCATTGAAAGTAAATTCAGTTTCAGGTTCAGAATTTACCTCATTATCTTCATTGGCCATGAAACATAAGTTGGCGACTACCTGCTGCTCTTCATCACTGCTAGAGTCCTCACTCTCACTCCAGGTAGCCATCATGGCTTTCTTTCTCAACATCCTTCGACTCTTTTTAAGCAAAAGGCAATCCGTTTTGTAATGTCCAGGCTTCTTGCACTCGAAGCAGATGGGTGGATCCCTTTCTTTCTCTTTCTCTTTTTCCTTGTTATGATCACCTTTTTGTGGCCTTTTCTTGTAGAAGCCCTTCTTCTTTCTCATGAATCTTTTGAATTTTCTTGTAATGAGGGCTATCTCATCATCATCAGCTTCTTCTTCTGATTCATCACTTGACTCTTCTTTTGTAGTGGACTTGAAGGCTATGGCTTTCTTTTTCTTGTCATTGTCCACTGTCTTCTGCTTTAGTGAAAGCTCGTAGGTCATCAGTGATCCAAGAAGCTGCTCGAGAGGTAGAGTATTGACATCCTTGGCTTCTTCTATGGCTGTTACTTTCGCATCCCATGAAGCCGGAAGAGACTTGAGAAGTTTGTTAACCAGTTCACCATTAGATATAATTTTTCCCAAACTCCTCATACCATTTACTATATTGGTAAATCTAGTATACATTTCACTTATACTTTCAGTTGGTTCCATCCTGAACATCTCATACGTGTGAATGAGCATGTTCACCTTTGTGGTCTTCACTTGGTGTGTACCCTCATGGGTAACCTCAAGTGTATCCCAAATTTCTTTGGCGGAAATACAATTTGATATTCTGTTGAATTCACTAGGGTCAAGTGCACAGAATAGCAAATTCATCGCCTTAGCATTTAACTCAGCTTGTTTGATGTCTTTGTCATCCCATTCTTCTTCAGATTTTGGGGTGATAATGCCATTAACCAAGTGAGTGGGCTGATGAGGCCCTTTAGTGATTACTCTCCATATATGATAATCTACAGCTTGTAAATAAATACGCATACGAGTTTTCCAGTATGTGTAGTTTGTGCCATTAAAGAAAGGAGGGCGATTTGATGCTTGTCCTTCAACTATACCCATTCCAATTGGGGCGGCCATGATCTTTAACTCAAGATCGTTGGACCTACAAGAGAGTACCGGTGCTCTGATACCACTTGTTGCCCATATATGGTGCCCAAGAGGGGGGGTGAATTGGGTATTTAAAAAATTAAAGCAATATATGTGCTATCAAGTTTTAAGGTGAAGAGTGATAGTGCTTAAATAATTGTGCAACGGAAGCAATGAAATAATTCAACAATTAAAGAGCAAAAGAAGAGCAATGCAAACACACAAGAAGTATAGTGGTTCGGTGCACCTAGCACCTACATCCACTCCCCAAGCTCCACTTGGGAATTTCTACTATAATCTTTAGATTACAGCCGACTTGTTTTACCAGGCTCACAAGTCAAAACCTTACACACTTGTTTTGGCTTCGGGCTTACAAGCAACTCTAGTTGGTTTTATCAATTGGCTCACCAACAAACCTCACTCACTTGTTTTGGCTTCGGGCTTACAAGCAACCCTAGTTGGTTTTATCAATTGGCTCACCAACAAACCTCACTCACTTGTTTTGGCTTCGGGCTTACAAGCAACCCTAGTTGGTTTTATCAATTGGCTCACCAACAAACCTCACACTAGTTTCAAATTCCCTTGAAACTAGCTAAAGACAAAAGAATATGAATACAATGAATTAAAACAAAACAAACTCCTCTTGAGCAATAAGAAATTCGTTGAAGCTCTTGATGGAGACTCTTCAAGCCTTTTGTCTTGGAATCTTGGACCTCACTAAATGCCAAACTCTTGAAAGTTGGATTCCTCAAAGATGGAAAGCTTTTGGCTAAGGAATCTCTTGGTTTTCTCACTCTTTTGGCTTGGAATTGATTGAAGGCTTTGTACTTTGAATCTACACTTTTTCACTTTGTCTCCTTGTCTTTTTTGAAGTTTGGTGGAGGTTAAATACCTCATTCATGCTGAAACAACTCCACAAGACCGTTAGAATCAAAAATATGGCCGTTTATGGCCGTTAGAAATCAAATCAGAAGTTCAGAAAAACTAGCCGTTATGCCATGAGTCGACCTCATGAGTCGACCTCTGGATCAAGTGTCGACCTCATGAGTCGACCTCCAGTATATTTTAGGCAAAAATTCAGAATATCATAGTTCTGCCAGGTTTGAATTCTCAGGCTATGAGTCGACCTCTGGTGTCGACCTCTGGACAGGTGTTGACCTCTGGTGGTCGACCTCTGGTGCGTGCCACTGAGATTTTGCCGTGCCGGCCATGCTGAACTTTTCTTCTCTTCATGAGTCGACCTCTGGTGGTCGACCTTTGACAAGGTGTCGACCTTTGGCAGTCGACCTCTGATCTGAATTTTTCTGAAACTCTTTGAGATGTGCGTGCCATGCTTGAGTTTCTTTAAGCCTTTGTTTCTTTTGTCAAATATTTCTTAACAAGAAGGTCCAATATTAGTAATTTGATCTTGTCCAAGGTAGAAGAGCTCTTTTCCAAATCAGGCAAACTTAGTTTCATCATTGTACTCTTGATACTCTTTTTGAATGACCTAAGTCCTGAAACTTTGTCTTGAGATTAAACATTAGTCCAAACATATACTCAACCTTTTGTTAATCATCAAAACTAAGGAGCCAAAGCCAACAAAGACACCTTAACAGATTGCCTAAACTACGGTTCACTACTTCGGTTTGGCCATCAGTCTGGGGATGATAGGCAGTTGAAAACTTAAGTTTTGTCCCTAACTTATGCCAAAGGGTTTTCCAGAAATAGCTGGTGAACCGGACATCCCTATCGGAAACAATTGTCTTAGGTAGGCCATGGAGTCGAACTATCTCATTAAAGAATAGGGTGGCTACCTTAGACGCATCAAATGTTTGGGAACAAGGCAAGAAATGGGCCATCTTGGAAAATCGGTCAACTACAACACAAATAGAGTCATGCCTCCTCTGGGTCTTAGGCAAACCTAACACAAAGTCCATGCTCACATCTTGCCAAGGACGATCTGGGACAGGGAGTGGGGTATAAAGGCCGGTGTTCTGTTTTCGCTGTTTGGCAACAGCGCAGGTCTGACACCTAGCCACAATGTGTGCTACATCTCTTTTTAAGCTAGGCCAGAAAAAGTGGTCTTCAATAGCCAGGGTGGTCTTGTCTTTTCCGAAATGGCCAGCTAAACCTCCAGCATGAATTTCCCAAATCAAAAATTCCCTAAGAGAAGTTCTAGGGATGCAAAGCCTATTCTTAAAGAACAGAAAGCCATCTAAAAGGGTATAATCCTTATGGTCACTAGATGGTCCTTGAGTTAGATCCTGGTACACAGTCTTAAAATCCGGACACGACTCATATTCCTCTTTGATCTGCTCAAACCCTATGACTTCAGCCCTAACAGAATTCAATAACAAAGATCGACGACTAAGTGCATCAGCTACCTTATTTTCAGATCCAGCCTTATGCTTCAAAACAAAAGTATAGGACTGGATATACTCTACCCACTTAGCATGCCTAGGGTTAAGCTTCTTCTGGGAATTCAAGAATCTAAGAGCCTCATGGTCCGAAAATAGCATAAATTCTTGCGGTAGCAAATAATGTCTCCAGTAACGCAAAGCTTGCACTACCGCATAAAATTCCTTATCATAGGTAGAATACCTAAGCTTAGCATCATTAAGTTTTTCACTAAAGAATGCTACGGGATGACTCTCTTGGCTTAGAACTCCACCTATACCTACTCCTGAAGCATCACAGGCAACCTTAAATACCTTTGAAAAGTCGGGTAACCTCAAAATGGGTGCCTGGGTCATCCTATCCTTAAGATCTAGAAAGGCTTTATGGGCTGCTTTAGTCCACTGGAATTCTCCCTTCCTAATACAGTCTGTGATAGGAGCAACGACAGTACTAAACCCCTTGATGAATTGCCTATAGAAGGTAGCCAAGCCGTGGAAACTTCTGACTTCATGCACATTGGTCGGCTCTGGCCATTCTACTATGGACCTAATCTTTTCTGGATCGACAGCCACGCCGTCAGGGGTTACTACAAAACAAAGCAAGATAACTCTATTGGTCAAGAATTCATACTTTTTGAGATTACCATAGAGACTATCATTCCTCAAAACTTGGCAGACTTGTTTAAGGTGGCCTAGGTGATCTGCAGGGGTCTTACTATAGATCAGGATGTCATCAAAATAGACCACTACAAACTTCCCTATGAAAGCTCTAAGTACCTGGGTCATAATCCTCATGAAAGTACTAGGGGCATTGGACAACCCAAAAGGCATAACAACCCATTCATAGAGACCATCCTTAGTTTTGAAAGCGATTTTCCACTCATCCCCTGGTCTAATCCTAACCTGATGATAGCTGCTCTTGAGATCAATTTTAGAAAAAACCATTGCACCGTCCATCATATCTAGCATGTCATCTAGTCTAGGGATGGGAAACCTATACTTGATTGTGATTTTATTGATGGCACGACTATCAACACACATTCTCCACGTGCCATCCTTCTTTGGGGTCAGAAGTGCAGGGAATGCACAAGGGCTAAGACTCTCTCTAATAAACCCCTTCCTCAACATTTCTCCAACCTGCTTTTGCAGTTCCTTATGCTCAGATGGATTCATCTTATAATGGGGCAAGTTGGGTAAAGTAGCTCCTGGGACTAAATCTATGGAATGCTGGATATCCTTAAGAGGTGGAAGGTGGTCCGGCAGATCCTCGGGAAAAACATCCTTAAATTCTTCTAACAAAGGTCTAACTTCCTGAGGAGGCTCTGAGGGTGTAGGAGTCCTAAGTTCCTTAGCAGTCAACATCCAAATAGGTGAACCACTATAAATTTCTTGTTCTAGATCCTTAGCACTAATTAGGTTCACTCCAGTCTTCATCTCTCTAACCTTATTGGGTCCCTTAGCTACCTTGTCCTTAGGAGGGACTGAATGGATTATGATTTTCTTCCCATTAAAACTAAAGACACAGGTGTTGGATTTTCCTAAGAGGGTGGCATCATGATCATATAACCAAGGTCTTCCAAGAATTATACTGCTCACCCCCATGGGCAAGACATCACACCAAATCTTCTCTTGATAGGATTGCATTTGGATTTGGACCTGACATCTAGACTGGATAGGTATAGAGGTAGAGTCTACCCAAGAAACCTTATAGGGGTTGGGGTGGGGGACTGGGGTTAAGCCTAACATTTTGACAGTGCTAGCAGAAATGGCATTCACACAGCTCCCACTATCTATGGTGATTTTACATACCTTATCCCCTAGTTTAAGGAAAGTCTGTAGGATGTTAGTCCTACGCCAATCTTCCTGAACTCTATTCTGGGACAGGATGCATCTCACAACCCCTAATTGGTCAGACTCTGTGGATTCCTCCTCTCCTTCATACTCATCAAACAAATTCATTCCGGCCTCATAAACTTCTTCTTCAAACTCTTCATTGGGCCCAGAATTCTCTTATTCTCCTTCTTCTATGTAAAGGGATCTACGAGGGCACTAGCTAGAAACATGACCTACCTTATGGCACTTAAAACAAGCTATGGCTATGCACTAGTTGGAGATATGATCGGGCTTCTGGCACTTAAAACAGATGATACTAGGGGTTCTCTGGGTGTCAGGTGCCTTACCTTTGTCCATGGGCCTAGGGGTGGGAATACCCTGATTAGGCTAGCTAGGGGTAACTTGGCTAGGTCCATTTCTTGGGATTGGGGCACTAACCCTAGAAGGTATAGGTCATCTCTGAAACTTCTCAGTGTTCAGTGCAATCTGATAGGCTTGGTCTAAATCAGTAACCTCTCTCAGAAACAACTCCCTCTTTATGTCCTCCCTAAGTCCAGCCCTAAACCTAGACAAAGTGACCTCATGGGCTTCACTCACATCACATCTCATCAGGTACTCATCAAAGGTGGTTATGTAGTCTGATACAGATCGGTTCCCTTGTTTCAAAGTCTGCCATTGGTCTAACAGATTCTGCTGGTATGAAATGGGTAGATACTTATCTCTAAGCTTCTCTTTCATACCCTGCCAAGTGGTTATGGGCTCTACATTTTGTCTTCTAGTGATTAGCTCAATGTTCCCCCAGTATAACCTAGCTTGACGTACTAACTTCATCTTGGCAAACTTGAACTTCCTTTCCTCAGACATGGCATACCACTCAAAGTACTGGTCCATCTCACCCTCCCAATCAGAATACACCTTAGGGTTTAAGCTACCATCAAAAGTGGGTGCATCTAATTTGAAGTTCCGAATGAACCTATCATCTCTATCTTCAGGTTCTAGGTCAGGCCTCCTATGATTAGGTTCAGGATCTCTATATAAAGGTCTTCTAGACTCTTGGTGTGGGTGAGGTTGAGGCACATTAAAATCTGGGTCAGGAGTCCAATTCTGATGCCTAGGTTCCTCAAGTACTTGGATTCGATCCCTAAGCTGGGTAAAATTCTCATTCATATCCTGACTTAATTTGTTCGTACTTTCAGTAAGAGCTCTAACCATGGCCTCTAAATCAGGTTGGGTTTGACCAGGTTGGTAGGGTACTCCATTCCGGGTAGACATGATGATGCAAGCAATCATACAAAATGAGACTCAACTGAGACGACTACGGGCTAACTAGACCTAGAGCCTAAACTAGATGCCCAATCAGAGTGGCAAGCTAGCCTGTAGTAACTTGGGACTCAGCCAGGCAGGTGTAAGGGGAGTGTTAGGTCCCTAGATGCAAATCCTAGACACCAATCAGTGATTGGCCAGGTAGGCGGACCAGCACACAAGCCCTTCGGGAAAGAATCCCTGAACCACCGTTCTAGACACTGAGTACAAAGCACACATAGAGTAACTAGACAAACTGACTCAACACTAGCCTTGACCCGACTTGTTGATGTCCTTAGCCCACTATGGCAAATTAAGTCTAATAAATTTTAAAATTAGGCTTAGGATCGAATGAGTGGGTGGTGGTTTTAGGCTAAGGAGAGGTTATCAACTCCTCCCCTTATCTTAGATGCTCAAATGCCCTTAAGATGAATTAGGAGATGATCACTCAAAAAATTGAATTGCAGAAACACAGAAACAGAGTTGCAGTAATTTAACTCTCAGAAATTTCACAGAAATCAATGAATCACAGGAAAATTATGTAAAATAGCTTCAATTATACTGGTTCCAGAAAAATAAAAATCATGCAATTTGGAGTTATTTGCAATAAGAAATAATTCCTGCAACAGGGCAGTTACAGACTGAAATCAGAGTGCTTCCCCCGTTAACAATTCCTGCTACGAAGTTGTAACCCAGCAGATCCCCTACATACCCTAGGAACACCCCGTGGAATGGGAAGAGGAGGTTTGCACCTCGCTTCGTTCCTAGAACCGGACGTCCTGGGGAGTCTACTTCGAGCAGACAAAGTAAAAGAGAGATACTCAACACATGCAAACAAGTCAGAAACCCTAGACAGGGCTCTGATACCAAAATTGATGCAGAACGAATAGCTCTGATACCAAAATGATGCAGAACAAAAGAAGAGATGATGCGATGCGGAAATAAATTAAGATTAATTTTTTTTTTTCTTTTATATTTTCAGAAATTGGCTTTGACTCAAAGGAAAGCTAAACTAAATTGAAAGAAACTAGGTAATAATTAAAAGCACAATTTAAAAGAAACTAGGTTATCAGAGTGGTTCAGAAGTAACAGATCGCTGGGGGTTGAGAAACTCTCAGACCTAAGGTTTCGCTCTGAACTTTCAACAAGACAGAAATAAAGAGAAGAGATGGATTACCGACCAGACAGTGATCTTCACAGAGTTTGGTGGAAGAACTCTCTCGAGCAGATTGTTGGATCCTCGGATTCGGATATCTTCGCAATGGATCCTCCAATACTGGTCCTGTGGCTGAGTCGGCTTCTCCTGAACTCAAGATCTGGGAAAGAAGAAGAACAAGTGATGGAATCAGATACTCAAGGAAGGATTTACCAGATTGAAGAACTTGAAAGTTGATGTTGCTGAAATCCGGATTCTCCTAAAGGTTGATCTGGCTCCCTCTGGAATTTGCTCTGAATATGAAGTATCTGGACTGGACCCGGATGCTGGTGGTCAGCCTTGACTTGGAGAGAGTGGCCGTGGGAGGTGGGGTAGGCTAGGGTTTGGTGGATTGAGGAGAATTATGGGTGGCTAGGGTTTTGGAGTGAAGTGGCTAACCTAGGGTTTTGGGGTTGGAGATCTCACACCTCCTCAAGGTTCCTGGGGAACCCGGATTTACTCCCTCACGGAGCTCAACACCTGGATGCAAGTGCGGAAGAGAGAAAGCACAGAGTTTGCTCACACATAAATTGGATTCATTCATCAGATTACTTTAAAATTTACAAGAGGGGTTTAATTTATAGTACTTTACAAGAGAGTAGGGTTTTACATCTTCCCATGTGGGACTAATGGGGGGGGATCTTCAAATTAGGTTTGTAGGATCAATTCCCACACATATGGCCGGCCAAAAGGTTCCAAAAAAGTTGATTGGAGGCTTTAAAAGGAAGGTAGGTGGTGCCTCCTAGCCTTGTTCTTCAAGAGAGAATTTCTTTCCTTCCATGGCTAAACTCTTTTGGACTCCTCCTTTTCTTTCTCCCTATGTCATGGTTCTTCCCATCTTTGCTTTGGGCGTTTTTGGCATGGAATGGGCGCCCCCTTGAAGTACTCTCCAAGAAGAGTTTCTTTCTTTTCATAGCTTGGCTCTTATGCAATATTTTGGGCTGCCCCCTTGAATTGTGGATCCCAGATTGCTTTCTCCTCAAATGGCGCATGAGAGAAGGGACCTGCTATCTTATGGTGTGGGGACCAGAGCATACTGGATGGAGATGTGGCACCCCCTGGACTCAAGCGTGTGGCTGGGAGTGTGGCTGGGAGTGTGGCACCCACTTGCTTGGCCTTGAGAGAAAATGTGACACCCAGGTTGAAGTCCTAGACCACTACTGAGTCAACATGACTCAACAAAAATAAATTGCAGGGAATACAGACTCAAGCTAAAATTGAGTTGATCAAGTCAACCCTTATTACAAACCAGAAACCCCTAATTCTTCGGGCAAGGTCAATCAGAGATCCAGATGGAGCTTTGAAGTCTTCTTCTGAGTCTGGTGCCCACACCACAACGGCTATGTATTGAAAGGAAAAAATGCAGAAATTTAAAGGAGATGAGATCTAATGATGCAAAAATTTTCTTTTGGGTTTTATCTAAAACTTTTCTTCTTGTGTTCCCCTTCAAAGGTCTATCATAGTGGCACCACTACATGCCTTAGGAGATCCTCGTGGAATTGGACGAGAGGGTCTTAAAACCCTACTTTTCTCCTAAGACCAGACATCCTGGTGAAGCACCTAATCCAAGTACTTAAGAAGTGCTAAGTCCTAACCATGCTCTGATACCAAATGATGCGAGACTAACTAGATGCTAGGATGAAATGATGCAAGTGATTTTTTTTCTTTTTTTCTTTGTGATTTTTAGGTTTTTTTAATGAAGTTAAGTTTTTCGAAGATAAGCTAGAGTAGATCTAGGGTTCTATAATAATAAGAACTTCAACTAGCAAGTAATCCCTAAATAGGATAAGAAGAAAATCCCGAGATTGAGAAACCCTGTAGGACTTAGCTCTCGGATCAATATCAACTTAGGAGTTAGGGTGGCAAACCTTAAAAGTTCTGAAGTGCCCGATGTCGAGTTCACTCGCTCTCGCGGATGCGGCCTGGATGATCAAGCCTTCAACCCCGCGGATGCGCCGGCTTTCCATTCAAAGTTCTCGAAGGCAAGGAAAATCGACTCTGTATTCGTGGTACCCGGAGGACCTGCGAGCAATCAAGGGAGGAATTAGGGATCACAAGTAGCATGAAGAAATAATGAAAGAAAGGTTGTAGTTGATGATGATTGAGGGTCTTCTTGCTAGGTACCTAGATGGATCATCCAGTTGACCTCCTAACTCGAAGATAGAAGATGGATTGGCGAAAAAGATGATAACTTGAGGCCTCACACCTCTCGATGCACGAAGGCAAAGGCACTCCCTCAAGGAGATTGACGTTCTTAAGGAATGAAGGCAACTAAAAAGAATAACACTCAAATATCTTTTTTTTCATTCATCAACATTAAACTTTACAAGGGAGGGGTAAGACCCTTTATATAGGCACCTTAAAATCCATTCAAATTTCAAAAACACAAAGCTTCATGAAGAGGGCGCCCAAATTCAAATTTCTTCTTCCAAGGTTTTGTGGCTTGATTTAGGGCTTGAAATATGGGAGTTGTCTCCT
Source organism: Areca catechu (assembly GCA_021397845.1). Taxonomy (NCBI): domain Eukaryota; kingdom Viridiplantae; phylum Streptophyta; class Magnoliopsida; order Arecales; family Arecaceae; genus Areca; species Areca catechu. The sequence continues at coordinate 129,489,508 of CM038045.1, read as the reverse complement.
TGATTTGAGGGTCAATGATTTTCTTTCATAGCCGACCAAGCACTTTAGAAAGATGGCTTGATATGGGGCATGATACAAGGGAGTTGTCTTCTTGATTTGAGGGTCAATGATTTTTTTCCATAGCCAACCAAGAACTTTGGGGAACAAGTCTTGATATGGGGCTTGAAACAAGAATCATGCCTTCATTGCTCATTGACCTTCCTTGGCTGCCCATAGCTCCTTTGGAAAGAGGCTTGATAGGGGGAGGGAAGGGAGGAAAGAATCAAAAAATGGCATCCATAAATTCTAGCATTCCCTTCTTGCCTTGGCTGTCCACATGTCAAGGTGATATGGCACCACATGGGATAGATGAGGTGGCACCAAGAGGCATCCTTCATGGCTTGGGAGATGGCTTGACCCATTACAAATTGGACTAGACTTGAAGACCACTCCGGCTTGGGCCCAATCTTCAAACAGACTCGAACTGGAATCATTACAGGACTGGACTCAATACAGGACACAACTTGACCGAATTGGTCAATGTAAAGGACTAAACAAAAATAATTAAGACTAACTTCATGACTAAAAATTAAAATGCATAGGCTTGAAGCCTTATTACAGGACCCAAAAATTGAAACCCTAATCAGAGGTCTGGTGCCCACACCAATTCTCCCGTGGTGGGAGGAACTCGACCTTGTCGAGTAAGGGTTGATTTGGCTTTGATATTTTTCTAGAAGGTCGGGGTCGAGGTGCTGCATGTCCTCTCGGGTATCCTACAAATCATCAAACTGTGGTGGGACTTGCAATCGGACCAAGTAACGCTGAAAGCTGTTGCCCCAGCTGGTGATAGCTTGATCATCTAGGACACGCTCGATCCGCTCTCCTCAGGTAAAATTGGAGGTGGACACTCTAGGTCGGGTTCGCTCTCATATGAAAGGTTAGGCCCAAATGGCTCACTAGGTATGTTTGCAGGTTCCCTATACTCGACTAAGTCTAGGATATTGAAAGTCGAGCTAATGCCATAATTCAGGGGTAGCTCAAGCACATAGGCATTAGGGCTAACACTCCTTATCACTTTAAAGGGGCCAGCTCTACGAGCATGAAGTTTCTTAACGGTTCCTGGTGGAAACCATTCAGACCTAAGCCTAATCATTATGAAATCCCTAATTTCACACTCTTTGGCTCTCTTTCGGGAATCAGTCAAATTATTTTAGAATTTGTACTTAATGTAGAATTCTAGTATGATGCAAAATGCAGACTCAACTAAGCATTCCTATAAAACAGAATTTTAGGCATCATTGACCAAGTCAAAGCATAAAGAAGAGAGGAGAAGGACAAGAAAAGTCAATGTTCCTAACAATTTTAGGTTTTCTTTTCCTAACCTTTTAAGGACATGCAACCCGTGTGTGTAACCCTAGTTAGAGGGCATGGGAGCTCTATATAAACCCCACCCCTCCCCCTCTTGTAACTCAATTTTTATTCATGATATCAAAACCCTGGTAAATTTATTTGAGCTTGCAAGCTTGTGTATTACTTTGTTCTTTTGATTCTTTGGTTTGTGTTGTGTTCTTGTGCTTGGCTAAATTCCTTACTGCCCTAGCATCCTTCTAGGCCCTAACTCACTGCCATCCATGTATTCGCATGTCCAAGAATGAGTGCCCTAGGCTACCAAGCAAGGAGATCTTCATCAAGCTTCAAGCCGTCCTGCTTCTAAGCCCTGACCTGATTCCTTATAAACCTAGTTCCCTTTCTTTTTCTTACTTGTTGTTTTGATTGACCCCTGACATTTTGTAGGATCCCTAAAGTGTTTCACCTCCCTATAGAAGGCTTTCCTTGCCTCCAGGACTATCCAAATCAGCCATCTAATCAAGAGAACCGAGCTTCATCTTTCAGGTATCAATCTGAGAGCTGTGTGACCCCTTCAATTGCAAATTCTTCAAATTACTGATTGGTAACATCCTTCCCTTCTTTTAATTTTAATTTGATGAAAATGAGATATCCTAAACTAGGACTTTCTCAATTCCTAGGTCTTTACTTTCATTATCTTGAATGAGTTATTTTGCGATCATGGTGATTCTTTGCATTGCTATTCCTTATGCTAGTTCTTACTTAATTTTAGAAATCTAGCCTGTAAATTAAATTATAAAAAAAAATAAAAAATTAGTTTACTATTTTTCTGAATATTTAGTAATTCTTAGAGTCATCCCGCATTAGTTTGGTATTAGAGCAAGTTTATGATAGTTTTCATTTGCATTAGATTCACAAAACCCTAATTTCTAAATTTTTTGTGTCCTGTCCATTATATTAGGTGTCTATTCTTCATCTAATTTTGACCAACTAGGAACTTTATTTTCTTATGAAATGTGCACGCATTGTTCTCTATCATGTCTTCTAATTTATCATAATTTTTAATTAATTTTAAAAAAATTTAAATTATTAAAATTTGGCATATTAGAAACCCTAACAAAATCCTAAGATTTCTGCATCAGTCTGAATACCCTAAGATTTGCATCATCAATTAATTTTTGTTTTGTAATAAATTTAATTGGTATCATCATCACCATCCATCCTCTATCCTAGAATTTTTTTAAATTTTTTATACATCTATATCTATGTCAAAACCTGCATCATTTGAAACCCTAATTTTTAGAATTCTGCTAATTATATACACTTGACTCAACCAAACCTAACCAACTTCCACACCCCCAATCCCAAGTCCAATTTGATTGCTAACCTAATCAACCTAAACCTAATTTGTCATTCCATAAAATATATACAAAATATTTTTATTTTTTTGATTATTTTAGATTGCATCAGGATCATTGAATGCCATCATCTCTCTAATCTAATCTTAAGGTTAATCAATATAACATTAGGACATGAGGTCATAACCTGTCCTGGGCCCAAAACAACCATCAGCATACTGATCTAAGCCTAATTAAAATTGATTAGACCTAATTTTCCCTAGAGGGCTAGGTGACACCCATAGGTGGGTCTGAGCTGTGTGGGCCAACTAGTGCATTTAATCCTTTAGCTATTACTGAAATCTGGTGTCTAAGGTTGAGGGTCCAGAGTCAAACGACCTAAGTGGTGTTATGATTTTTAATTGGGTCCCTCCGAAAGCAAGGGGGCCTCCCACACTCGCACCCTCTACTTGGCCAGAGGAAGGATTAGCTACTGGGTTAAGTGTAAGTTAAGCTGACCCACCCAGTTTTGGCTCTAGGTCTAGGAAACCCTAGATTAAGCTAACCTATTTTGCATGCTTGGCTGCACCATTCCATTCTGATTGTTTGATTGAGTGTATGACCACTAGATTAGGAACCCACTACCATAAGACTAAACCCCAAATCGACTCAGCCATGGATCCCAATTTTGAAGCCTTCTGAACCAGCTTGCCCAGTTAACTACCCAAATAAACCAAGCCAATACCCAATCTCAAAACTAGTTTACCCAACTAAACCAATCCAATACCCAACTTAATACTAAGCTTGACCAAACCAATGACCAGATAACCCAAATGAACTATAGGTTCAACCAAGTAGACCAATAATTTGACCAAGTAACCACTAGGATCGACCAATTAACCACTGGACTTAACCAAGTAAAGAATCGATTAGGTACTATAGAGAAAACCCAAGACTCTAATTCTCAACCTAATCCTAACCCATTCTGTTCTACCTCTCTAAACCCTTGGGGACCCTTAAATCAAGACCAAGTTATAAAACATAACCCTAGGAGGACCCAAACCTAGGTTCATTTCATGGAACCCAACCCTAGTAGAACCCAGACTCAAGAACCCTTTATAGAGCCTAACCATCAGGAACCATACCAAGGACCTAACCATAGGGGAGTTCAACCTCAAGAACCATATCAAGAACCTAACCATAAGAGAGTTCAGAACCCTGAACCTATCCAAGAACCCATCCGTAGAAGGCCCCAACATGAAGTTCATGATCAAGATGAAAGTGATGCTGGATGACTCTAAGAATGCTAAATATGCAGTAAATCAGTAAACTAATATTTTTTTATGATTTTAAGATTTAACCTTGTTGGCTAATTTCTCAAAGCAAAGTAAAGAACTAGCAGGTATTCAGCAATTCTAAGAATCATCATATCGCAGGCTGAATCATGCAAGATAAATAAAAGACAGGACCCAAAAATTAAGAAATTCCTGGCTTAGGATAGTTAATCTTCAAACAAATTAGATAATTAGAGAAGGGAAGGTTTCTTACTAGTCAGAGACTGAAATTCAATAGCAGAAGATATCACTCATAACTCTGATCGAAGTCTGAAAGAAGAAGCCTTGTTTTCCTTGAATCTGATGGTGGATAAGGGCGGTACGGGCAGCAAAGAAGGCCTCCTCAGGGGAGGGGAAGCAGCTCGAGTATCCTACAAGCATCAGAGGTTAATCAAAGCAGCAAATAAAAATTAGAAAAGGAACTAGGGTTTGAAAGAAATCAGGATTAGGGCTAAACGCTGGCAACCGGGGAAGAAAAAGCTCTTGGACTTGGATGGCAGCAAGGGCTTCAATTTCTTGGGCATGGCTGATCTCTAGGGATGCAGGAGGGTGCTAGGGCAGCAGGGTATTAATCCAGGAACACAAGGAGAGCACTCAAAGAGAAAACCAAACTCAAACTCAAGATAATTTAGCAAAATTTCAACAAGGTTTATTCATAAGAAAAAGATGATCACAAGAGGGGGAGGGGTGGGGTATTTATAGAGTTCCCATGCCCTCTCCTAAAGGGATTACAAGTCTTCTCTTAGTTAGAATAGGTTTATATAATTTAAGTGGGAGAAAGACTATAAAATAAACCTAGAACTAGGAGTATACAAGTTGAATGAAATAAAAACTCAAACTCCTTCTTGTATTTGAACTCTTCTACCATGTTGGACTTGGTCAAATCATGGAGGATGCCTATCCTAGGTGTGTTGAGCTTCAAGGTGCAGCAAGGGGTCATCCTCCTTTAGATTGGAGCATGGGCTTTATTCCTTGGAAGCTAGGGTAACCTGGGAAACATGGGCTCCTGGCATATGAAATATTTTGAAAGCATCTGGAGGGAATCTAGCATCTAAAATGGCATTTGGATGGAATCAAGACACCTAGAGGGCATCTAGAGGGCATTTAAGGCTCTTGGGTGTCAATTGAGCTCCCATAAGCTGATGTAATTGCCTCTGGCTCCTGAATGAGGCCTGGTGAAACTTCAAAATAGGGTTACCTTCTCTCTTGTACAAAATTTGGACTCATACTGATGTACAGGACTCAATATACTGGACTAGGTCGAGACAAATCAACTAGTCTCACCTTATGACAACTCAATCTTACTTTTTGTACAAAATTATGATACATGACTAAGTAAACCAAATAGGATCCAGTAATCCGTGTCTAATCCTGGTACCCCCACCAATTCTTACGGGGTGAGAGGAACTCGACCCCGTTGAGTGTGGGATAACTTGGCTCTCATATTGCTCGAGTATATCTGGGTTGAGGCACTGTAGATCCTCACGGGTGATCCATAAGTTCTCAGACTCTGACCGACCTTGCCACCAGACCAAGTACCTCTGATAGCTATAATTTTGGGTACATATAGCTATAATTTTGGGTACATATGGCTTGATCGTTTAAGATTCTCTCGATCTTTTCCTCACTATTTGGCTAATTGGTTGATGGACACTCTTGGGAAGGCTCACTCTCAAGGGAAGGGATAGGTCCAAAAGGCTCACTGGTAATCACTACTAGCTCCCTATACTCTACAAGATCTGAGATGTTGAAGGTGAAACTAATGCCTAAGTCGGGTGGTAACTCAAGCACATAGGCATTGGATCCAACTCTCTTTATTATCTTAAATGGGCCAGCTCCGCGAGCTTGAAGTTTCTTTATAATCCCTAGAGGGAACCGTTCAGGCCTAAGCCTGATCATCACAAAATCCCCTACAAAAATTCATTAGCTTTTTTTTGAGAATTAGCCAAGTTCTTATATAGTTCATTACTTAGGTTTATCTTTTGGCTAATTTCTTGATGCAATTCCCTAACATGCTATGCAAAAGACTTAGATGACTCAGAAACTCATGCATGTGAGGGTAATGGGATCAAATTAAGAGGTTTATTGGGTTTGTATCCATGCACAACCTCAAAAGGACTCTTCCTTACGGACCTATTAATAGAACTATTGTAAGCAAATTCAGCTCAGGATAACAATAGGTCCCAATTTCCTGTGTGTTCACCTACGAGGTATCTAAGAAGGTTTCCTAAGCTTTTGTTCACTACCTCAGTCTGACCATCAGTCTGTGGGTGGTAAGCGATGGAAAATTTTAATTTGGTTCCTAATAGGTGCCAAAGGGTCTTCCAAAAATAATTAGTAAAGCGGACATCCCTATCTGACATTATTATTTTAGGCAATCCATGCAATCTAACCACCTGGTCAAGGAAAAGACGGGCTACTCTAGATGCATCAAAGGTTTGAGAGTAGGGTATAAAATGGGCCATTTTAGAAAACCTATCAACCACTACAAATATTGAATCATGTTTCTTGAGGGTCTTAGGTAGGCCTAAAACAAAGTCCATGCTTAAGTCCTGCCATGGACAGTCTGGTACAGGTAGAGGAATATATAATCAAGTATTTTGTTTATGTTATTTTGCAACAGCACAGGTTCTACATCTAGACACTATATTAGCAACGTCCCTCTTTAAACTAGGCCACAAGAAATGGTCCTCTACAACTAAGATAGTCTTGTTTCTTCCAAAATGACCAGCAAGACATCCAGGATGGGTTTCCCAAACTAAGAATTCTCTAAGTGAGGTTCTGGGAATACAAAGTCTATTGTTATTAAACAAATAACCATCTTGAAGGATGTATTCACTATGGGTACTAGATGGTCCTTGGGCTAAGGATTGGACAACATCACTAAAGTCTAGATAGGTTGTGTATTCATCTTTTAACCTATCAAATCCATTGACTTCAATGCTAATGGTGTTCAACAGTAAGGCTCGTCTGCTAAGGGCATCTGCTACCTTGTTTTCGATTCCAGCTTGGTGTTTAAGTACAAAGGTATAGGCTTGTATAAATTCTACCCACTTAGCATGCCTAGTGTTTAGTTTCTTCTACGAGTTCAAAAATTGGAGTTCTTCATGATCAGAGTATAAAACAAACTCCTGGGGTAGTAAATAATGTCTCCTATATCTAAGAGCTTGTACTACTACATAAAACTCTTTGTCATAGGTTGTGTACTTTAATTTAGCCTCATTAAGTTTCACACTAAAAAAAGCTACTGGGTGATTCTCTTGGCTCAGGACTCCTCCTATGCCTACTCCCGAAGCATCACAAGCTACCTCAATAACTTTGGTGAAATCAGGTAACCTCAATATGGGTGCTTGTGTCATCTTAGCTTTAATCTCTAGGAAGGCTCTATCTGTAGATTTGGTCTATTCAAAATTACCTTTCCTAATATAGTCAGTAATTGGTGCTACTATGGTGCTAAATCTCCTAATAAATCTTATGTAGAAAGTGGCTAGACCATGGAAACTTCTAACTTCATGGACACTAGTGGGTACTGGCTATTCTACAATAGATCTGACCATTTCAAGGTCAGCTGCTACACCTTCAGGAGTCACCACAAAACCTACGAAGATAACTCTATGGGTTAAGAAATCACACTTCTTTAAATTTGTATAGAAGCTTTCTTTCCTAAGGGTTAAGCAAACTTGTTTCAGATGCTCTATATGATCTTCCTTGGTTTTACTATAAGTTAGGATGTCATCAAAATATACTACCACAAAGTTACCTATGAACATCCTAAGGACTTGGATCATAATTCTCATGAAAGTGCTTGGGGTAATGGATAACCCAAAAGGCATTATGGACCACTCATATAGACCATCTTTGGTTTTAAAAGCTATTTTACATTCATCCCCAAGTCTAATTTGAACCTGATGGTAGCCACTCTTAAGGTCTATCTTTGAAAATATTGTGGCTCTTGCCATCATATCTATCATCCAAGCAGGGGATGGAAAACCTATACTTCACAGTTATCTTATTTATGGCATGGCTATCAACACACATTCTCCACGTGCCATCTTTCTTAGGGGTTAATAGATCTGGTACAGTACAAGGACTTAAGCTCTTCCTAATAAACCCTTTTTTAAGAAGCTCACCTACCTGTCTTTGAAGCTCTAAGTGTTCAGTCGGGTTCATCCTATAATGAGGTAGGTTGGGCAAGGTAGCTCCTAGGACTAAATCAATTGCATGTTGGACATCCCTAAGAGGTGGTAAGTGGTCAGGTAAATCTTTAAGAAATATGTCACTAAATTCATTCAAGACTTCCTTGACCTCTTGACGGTACTCTCTATCAATAGGATCAGATACTTCCTTCACGGCTAACATCCAAATAGTAGTGCCCTCATATATCTCCTTCTCTAGCTCTTTTGCAGTGATTAGGTTAATTCCAGACTTTCTCTCCTTAAGTGAGCTAGATCCTTTCTTAATTAACTCCTGAGGTGGGGTGGGGTTTATGGTGATCTTCTTCCCATGGAAAGTAAACAAGCAAGCATTAGTTCGGCCATGAAGAGTGGCATCATGATCATAAAGCCATGGCCATCCTAGGATGATACTACTTACCCCCATGGGCACAACATCACACCACACTTTATTTTGATAGGATTGAAGCTGGAGTTGGACTTTGCATCTAGATTTAATGGGTGTAGAGGTGGAATCTATCCAAGATACCTTATAGGGGCTTAGGTGAGGAACTGGGTGTAAGCCTAGGATTTTGATAGCCTTATGGGATATAGCATTCACACTGCTCCCACTATCTATGATTATTTTACACACCTTGTCTCCAATTTTACTAAAGTCTGTAAGATATTGGTCCTACACCAATCTTCCTGGGTTTTATTTGGGACAAGATGCATCTAACTATCCCGATGAGGTTTATTTGATCAAAATCCTCCTCATCACCTTCATACTCTTCAATCAAGTCTGGTTCAGCTTCATAGACCTCTTCCTCTTCTTCCTCATTGGGTTCAGGCTCATCTTCCACAAGTTCCCCTATGTGCAAAGACCTGGTGGGACACTGGCTAGCAAAGTGACCTACCTTATTACACCTAAAACAGGCATTGAGGCTGGGACTTAGGTTCTTCTTAAAAACTGGTGCCTTACCCTTATCATTCTTAAAGTTGTTAAGTTACTTGAGCTAGCCTGACTCGAACTTGGGTTAGGACGAGATGGATTATGGTTGGGACGGATTGGATTGGGTTTGGGTTGACTTGGGTTTGGGTTTGGCCGATTTTGATTTGGGTTGGGACGAGTTTGGTTGTAGCTGGGTCGATTTTGGTAGAACTGGTTTTGGTTGGAATTAAAGCCAGGAGTGTTGGACCTAAAGGGTTCAGGTTTCCTAATTACAGGTGCTTTCTGGAACCTTTCAAAGTTTTTAGCTACACAGTAGTCATGGGCCATGCTATCAACATCCCTAAGGTATAGCTCCTTTTGGATCTCCTCTCTAAGACCATTCCTAAACCTTGAGTGGATAACTGACTCATGTTCATCTATGCTGCATCTTAGGGCGCACTCATCAAACTAGGCTATGTATTCACTCACAGATTTGGTCCCTTGTTTTATTTTTGCCATTGATCTAAGAGACACTGCTGATAGTGTGAGAGAACATACTTAGCCCTAAGCTTTAATTTCATGACTTTCCAGGTGGTAATGGATAGGTTGCCTATCTGATTATTGAGTCTTTCTACTTGGTCCCATTATAATCTAGCTTGATTAGTTAGCCCGAGCTGGACAACTTGACACTTTTTCTCATCACTCAAGCCATAAAATTTGAAGTACCTATCCATACCTCCCTCCTAATTTATATAGACTTTTGGATCTAGGTTGCTATTGAAGGTGGGTGCATCTATCTTGATGCTTCTAAGAAGCCTATCATCTTGATTTTGGTCCTCATGATTGGGTCTTCTATGGTTAGGGTCATGGTATTGATCCTGGTGTTGGTTTCCCCTATGGTTAGGCTCCCTAAATGGATCCTGGTTATGGGGTCTCCTAAGGTTATGCTCCATAAAGGGTTCATGGATTTGGACTCTTCTAAGGTTGTGAGGGGTAGAAGGGATGGAATCTAGGTTTGGTTCAGTGTTAGACTCTTGGATTTTTTCTACAGACTCTAGTCGGTTCTCAACTTGGTTAAGCCTATTGGTTAATTGGTTGATCCTAGTGGTTGCTTGTTCAAATTGTTGGTCCACTTGGTTGAATCTTTGGTTCATTTGATCAAGCCTAGTATCAAACTGGTCAAACCTATGGTCTATTTGGGTAAGCTGATTTTGAGATTGGACATTGGCTTGGTTCATTAGGGTAGTTAGCTGGGCAAGCTGGGCTTGGGTTTGGATATTATATTGGTTTGGTTCATTTGGGTAAGCTGGGCTAGGATGGCCTCTAAATTGGGATCCACAGTTGGATTTGGTTGGGATTTAGACTTTTGATATTGGGTCCCTAATCTAGTGGTCATGCAACAAATCAAACAATCAAAATGAAATGATGCAACCAAGCATGCAAAAGAGAAAGAAAAGGCTAGTGTAATCTAGGGTTTCCTTGACCTAGAGCCAGAAACTAGGTGGGTCAGCTCAACTTACACCTAACCCAATAGCTAATCCTTCTACTGGCCAGGTAGGGGGTGGAAGTGTGGGAGGCCCCCCTGCTTTCATGGGGACCCAATTAAAAACCACAGCACCACTTAGGTCGTTTGACTCTGGACCCCCAACCCTAGACACCAGCTATCAGTAATAGCTAAAAGGTTAAATGCACTAGTTGGCCCACATAGCTCGAACTCGACTTGTTGATGTCTCCTAGCCCACTAGGATAAATTAGGTCTAATTATTTTTTATTAGGCTTGGGTTAGTATGATGATGGTGATTTTGGAACCAGGACAGGTGATGAAATCCTACCCTGATCTGAAATAGAGAATTGCCCTTAAGATTAGGTTAAGAATGATGGCAATTGATGGCACTGATGTAATCTAAAACAATCAAAAAATAAAATATATTTTTTAATAATTTATGATGTGTCAAGTTAGGTTTAAGTTAATTAGGGTTATCAAACAAAGTTTGGCTTGGGTTTGGGGGTTTGGTAGTTGATTAGGTTAGGTTGAGTCAAGATGCAGAATATAGTAGAAATCAATGAATTAGGGTTTCAGTTATTGCAAAGTTTGTCACAGATCTCGATGCAGAAAAAAATCAAAAAAAATCTGAAACAGAGGATGGACCAAATTTTATATAGAACAAAAATCATATGATGATGCAAACCTAGGGTTTTCTGAACTGCTACAAAATTTATCAGGATTCTATTAGGGTTTTTAATATGCTGAATTTTAGAAATTTAGGATTTTAGTAAAATTAATTAAAAATTTTGATAATTACTAGGATAGAACAGAGGACTTGCAATGCAAATTCCATAGAAAAATAAAATATTTATGATGCTGAAATCATATGGAAACTAGACACCTAATGTAGTGGATAGAATGCAGAATTAGGGTTTGTGAATACAAAGCAAATTAAAACTATCCTAAACTCACTCTGATACCAAACTGATGTGGGATGACTCTAAGAATGCGAAATATGCAGTAAAGCAGTAAACTAATTTTTTTTTATGATTTTTAGATTTAAGTTTGTTGGCTAATTTCTCCAAGCAAAGTAAAGAATTAGCAGGTATTTAGCAATTCTAAGAATCATCATATCGTAGGCAGAATCATGCAAGATAAATAAAATATAGGACCCAAAAATTGAGAAATTCCTGGCTTAGGATAGTTAATCTTCAAACAAATCATATAATCTAAGAAGGGAAGGTTTCTTACTAGTCAGAGATTGAAATTCAATAGTAGAAGAGATCACTCACAACTCTGATCGGAGCTTAGAAGAAGAGGCCTTGTTTTCCTTGAATCTGATGGTGGATCTGGGCGGTCCGGGTAGCAAAGAAGGCCTCCTTAGGGGAGGGGAAGCACCTCAGGGATCCTACAAGCATCAGAGGTTAATCAAAACAGCAAATAAAAATTAGAAAAGGAACTAGCGTTTGAAGGAAATCAGGATTAGGGCTAAAAGCTAGCAGTCAGCGAAGAAAAAGCTCTTGGACTTGGACGGTAGTAAGGGCTTCAATTCATTGGGTGTGGCTGATCTCCAGGGATGCAGGAGGGTGCTAGGGCAGCAGGGTATTAATCCAGGAACACAAGGAGAGCACTCAAAGAGAGAACAAAAACTCAAACTCAAGATAATTTAGCAAAATTTCAACAAGGTTTATTCATAAGAAAAAGATGATTACAAGAGGGGGAGGGGTGGGGTATTTATAGAGTTCCCATGCCCTCTCCTAAAGGGTTTACAAGTCTTCTCCTAGTTAGAATAGGTTTACATAATTTAAGTGGGAGAAAGACTATAAAATAAACTGAGAACTAGGAGTATACAAGTTGAATGAAATAAAAACTCAAACTCCTTCTTGTATTTGAACTCTTCCACAATGTTGGACTTGGTCAACTCATGGAGGACACCTATCTTAGGTGTGTTGGGCTTCAAGGGACAGCAAGGGGTCATCCTCCTTTGGATTGGTACATGGGCTTTGGTCCTTGGAAGCTAGGGTAACCTGGGAAACATGAGCTCCTGGCATATGGAATATTTCGTAAGCATCTGGAAGGAATATGGCATCTGAAATGGCATTTGGAGGGAATCAAGGCACCTGGAGGGCATTTAGGGCTTCTGGTTTTCAATTGAGCACCCATAAGCAAATGTAATTGCCTCTAGCTCCTGAATGAGGCCTGGTGGAACTCCAAAATAGGGTAACCTCCTCTCTTGTACAAAATTTGGACTCATACTGATGTACAGGACTCAATATACTGGACTAGGTTGAGGCAAATCAACTAGTCTCACCTTATTACAACTCAATCTTACATTTTTCACAAAATTATGACACATGACTAAGTAAACCAAATAGAGCCTAGTAATCTGTGTCTGATCCTGGTGCCCCTACCAGAATGGGCCATGAGAAATATTAGGATAGAAGCACCTACCTTTGATGGATGTCTTGAACCAAAGATCTATGTAAATTGGGTAGGTGATATGGATTATTATTTTGAATGGTATGAAATAAGTGAATAATGAGGACATTGGCAAGAGGAAGAAATTACAAACAAATGATCTTTGGTTGTAGTCTCATTTCTTTTTTTCAGGTTCCCACAAAATCATGAAGCATCCCTTGAATACCCTAATTTTATGAAGCAAATTGAAGAACCTTCTCCAAGCCCATGTGCCGACCAAGCCTTGAAGAAATTCTCTACCATGAAAGCCTACTTGGAGACCAAATCTTAAAGACCATGTGGAAGGATGAGATAAAGCCAAGTGTTGCAAGGAAATAATGCCACATGGAATTTCTAGAATTTTCTTGTTAGGATTAGTTGTTAGGATTAGTTGCTAGAAAAACTAATCTTGTAATTAGCAACCAACTAAACTTGAATTAGTTGGTCCTTTAATCCTCTTCCTTGGCCTATAAATAGGGACCAAGGCCCCCCTTTTGTAAGCATTGATAGATTGAATGAAGAATGAAGTAAATTGAATGAATGAAATTTCCTTGTTTGAGTTCTCTTCCATCTTGCCTAGTTCTCTTGAGTTCTTCCTAGAATTTTTAGTGTTTTCTTTGATTTTCTTTGGAGTGTTGAGTTTGATCCTAAATTGGAGTGAGTGCTTTGAGTTTTGGAGTGCCATAGTTCCATTTCCAAGTTCTTCTACACAAGATCCAAATAGTCCAAGAAGAGGAGGAAGTGCTGCCCAAAAATTCCAGCAATTCTCTTCACTTCTCTTATTAATTCCTTCATTTTTCTCTCAATTTCTTTGAATTTCGACCTCACCTTGACTCTTTGCAGGTTCTTCTTGGTGATTTGAAGACAAAGGTGAAGGCTCCATACCAAGGATCCAAGCTCCAATGGTGAATCCAAGAAGGGAGTGGAGATCTTGCCTCTAGCCTTCAATTTTTGAGTGGTGAGTGTTACCTTCCACTTGAGCTTAATTTCTCTTCATTGTTGGGAAGAAAATCTCTTGATCCTTAGATCTGAGGTCATTAAAGGTTGCTTAACCTAGTTGAGGGTTTCTATACCCTTAGATCCTATCTTTTAATTTTTTTGAAAGGAAGCTTGCACAAGGGTGTCAGATTTTCTGCTCACCTAGTCTCTAGCTCAAATTTCTTCATCCCTTCCACCCATGAATTCGGCCATATTTGGAGCTCAAATGCTGATATGCTGTTGCTAGGTAAGTAGATCACATCCACACACCCATTTCATCAAATTCGTCCCCCATCAGTGAAGGGATGAAATATAAATTTGCCAAGATGAGGTTGACTCATCAAGCTAGATTTTATTGGGCTAATCTTGAGCAAACTAGGAGACAACGAGATCTTCCACCCATATCTACTTGGCAAGAGATGAAATTGCAACTCAAGAAGAAATACCTACCAGTATCCTATGATCAACAACTCTTAGACCAATGGAACAAAACTCATCAAGGTAATAGATCAGTGTTAGAGTATATTGCTGAATTTGATGAGTTTGTTGTTAGGTACAATATATCCGAGTCTAAAGACTGAACCCTGCCCATGTTTAGCATTGGATTAAGAGAAGATATCCACAGAGAACTATACATGAGAGAGGCCCAAGATTTGGAACATGCCTATCAAATAGCTAGACATTATGAACAATTCCACCTAGGACCTACCTATCAGAAATATAAGCTTATTAGGAACAATACCTCATTCCCAAAGTCAAATCCAAACCAGGTATACTAGGGTAGATCAAATCCCGACCCCAACCCAGGTTGATTTAACTCCAACCCAGTTAGGCCAAACCCTAACCCAGTCCGATCCAACCCTAATCCAATCCGATTCAATCCCAACCCAAACCGACCCAACCCTAACCCATCTTGACCTAACTCGAGTTCGAGTCCATCTAGTTCTAGTAATTCTGCACCTGCTAGAATCGATTGGGGTAAGGCACCCATGTTTCAGAATGCCCCAAGCCCCAGCGCCAATGCTTGTTTTAGGTGTAATAAGGTAGGTCACTATGCTAGCCAGTGTCCCACCAAGGCAATACATATAGGGGAGCTAAAGGAACAAAAGCCTAAACCCAATAATGAGGATGTAGAAGAAGAAGTTTATGATGCTGAACCAGACTTGATAGAGGAATATGAAGGAGATGATGATGGGGATGTCAAAACCCATCCGAGTTTTCCTCTCTTTTTTTTAAATTTTTAGTTTAAGTTTTTTATCCTCGCTATTCCACCTATTCCTGTTATTCCAAATTTATTCTAGACTTATCCCCATTTTATCCCTTTACTATTCCAATCATCTTCTTCCTCCCAGAAAACTTACAGAACCTACTTTTTTCTATTTTTTTTTTCCCGTTCATCCCGGATCTGCCACGCTCGACCTCCGGCGACCCCCCGACGGCCCTCCATCTCCCCCGCGCCGCCATGCCCGACGATTAGATGGACCCCGTCGGCTATCCATCCTCCCCTGCTGCTCCATGCCTGTGACACCCATGACGCCCATGCCCGTGACGCCTCCCTTCTCCGCACCCGACGCCCCCCCCGCCCGGAGTCAACTCTAGCCGGCAACACCGTGCCTCTTGCGATGCCCAGCCACCGCTCGGCTGCCACCCCGCTCCCCAGCTCCGCCCCCATGGCCGCTCGCAACCGTGAAGCCTACGGCTCCTCCCATGGCAATCTCCCTCCCTGCCGCCGTCTCCGTCGAGTCCGCCGTCTTGATCGTGCCACCGCCTTGCCGCTGCCTTCCCTAATGCTGGCGCCGGTGAAGTCTCCCGCAAGCCCCCCTCTCCGCCCATCTATTCCATGGACACTTATGAGAAATCTGCACGGATCTCAAAGCAGTAAAAACACTTTACATGGATCTCAGGGTAGCATGCTTCTCAGAGCAAGAGTTTTTTTTTGCAAGGTCATCATGCCTGTGCATATCTCATTTTTTTGACTTCGAATTTGAATGGATCCATAATTTCCTCCACAAATGCCGCCCCTCTTCTTTCCTGATTTTATTATTTTTTTGAATTTCGAATTTCAAAATGCCTTGGTGTCTATAAAATAAGCTTCAATCCTTATTGTAAAAACAATTGAATAATAAAATAATTTTATTTAGAAGATTTTTTTTTTTTCATTCACCCCCGCATGGGCGGGGAGGGTGAGAGGCCCAATAGTTTTCACCCCCGCATGGGTGGGGAGGGTGAGAGGCCCGATAGTGTTCACCCCCGCATGGGCAGGGAGGGTGAGAGGCCCAGTAGTGTTGCCTTCATTTTTTGAAAACGTCGACCTCCATGAGGGAGTGGGTGTGAGGCCCATTTTGCCTTCACCTTCAGGTGTCGAGGGGTGTGAGACCCTATGCCTTTGTCCTGCGGGACATTGAGGGGTGTGAGGCCCTGTTTGCCTTTGTCCTATGGGACATCGAGGGGTATGAGACCCTGGTTATCCTGTTCTTGATCCTAATCCCGGGAGACTTCTCAGCTCTCCATCGATCCTAGCTCCTAAATCCCTTGTACCGCATCAATTTTTGGTATCAGAGCAGGAAAAGATTAGGGTTGAAAAAAAAAAAAAAATTTCGGCAAGCCTGACTCGATGGAGTTAAGTTTTTCCCATCTCAGGGGAATGATGGGGACTTCAAAACCCATCAGAGTTTTCCTTTTCTTTTTTCAGATTTTTTTTTAATTTTTAGTTTAAGTTTTTTATCCCCACTATTCCACCTATTCCTAATATTCCAGATTTATTCTAGACTTATTCCCATTTTATCCCTCTGCTATTCCAATCATCTTCTTCCTCCCATAAAACTTCCAAAACCTCCTTTTTTCCATTTTTTTTTCCCGTTCATCCCGGATCTGCCATGCCCGACCACCGACGAAACCCCGATGGCCCTCTATCTCCCCCGTGCTGCCATGCCCGATGATTGGATGGACCCCGTTGGCCGTCCATCTTCCCCTGCTGTTCCATGCCCGTGATGCCCATGATGCCCATGCCCGTGACACCTCCCTTCTCCATGCCCGACACCCGCCCACTCGGAGTCGTCTCCAGCTAGCAACCCCGTGCCTCTCGCAATGCCCAGCCACCGCTCGGCCGCCACCCTGCTCCCCCGCTCCATCCCCATGGTTGCTTGCAACTGTGAAGCCTGCGGCTCCTCCCATGGCCGTCTCCCTCCCTGCCACCATCTCTGTCGAGTCCGCCATCTCGGTCGTGCCACCGCCGTGCCGCCACCTTCCCCAGCGCTAGCATCGGCGAAGTCTCCCATAAGCCCCCCTATTCACCCCTCTGTTCCACGGACACTTGTAAAAAATCTGCATGGATCTCAAAGAAACAGAAAATAGTTTGCACGGATCTCAGGGCAGCATGCTTCTTAGAGTAGAAGTTTTTTTTTGCAAGGTCATCATTCCTGCGCAGATCTCATTTTTTTGAATTCAAATTTGAATGGATCCATAATTTCCTCCACAAATGCCACCCCTCTTCTTTCCTTATTTTATTAAGTTTTTTTGAATTTCGAATTTCAAAATGGCTTGGTGTCTATAAAATAGGCTCCAATCCTTATTGTAAAAACAATTGAAGAATAAAATATTTTTTTTTAGAAGATTGTTTTTTTTTCATTTGCCCCAGCATGGGCAGGGAGGGTGAGAGGCCCGATAGTGTTCGCCCCCGCATGGGCGGGGAGGGTGAGAGGCCCAGTAGTGTTGCCTTTGTTTTTTGAGAATGTCGACCTCTGTGAGGGAGTGGGTGTGAGGCCCATTTTGCCTTCGCCTTCAGGCCTCGAGGGGTGTGAGACCCTATGCCTTTGTCCTGCGGGACATCGAGGGGTGTGAGACCCTAGTTATCCTGATCTTGACCCTAATCTCGGGAGACTTCTCAGCTCTCCATCGATCCTAGCTCCTAGCCCCCCTTGTCCCTCATTAAATGAGGAGGAATTTGATCAAGTAGGGATAGTTAGATGTATTTTAACCCAAACCCAACCTGAGAAAGAATGGCGTAGGACTAGCATCCTATAGACTTTTATTAAGTATGGAACTAAAGTATGTAAGATTATAATTGATAGTGGTAGTTGTGTCAATGCCATTGCTACTGATATAGCTAAATCTTTAGGCTTGACCCTAGTTCCACATCCCGACCCCTATAAAGTATCATTGGTAGATTCCACCTCTATACCAATCAAGTTTAGGTGCCAAATCTTAATTAAATTGCAATCATATGAAGAAGAAATTTGGTGTGATGTCCTTCCCATGAAGGTTAGTAGTGTCATTCTAGGTCGACCATGGCTATATGATCATGATGCTACCCTATCTGGTCGAGCCAACACCTATACCTTTTATCACCATGGGAAAAGATTCTTGATTTACCCCACTCAGTCTAGGACTTCAAGAAATTCTAGTAGCCTTAGAGCAAAACCAGGAGTTAATTTGATTAAGGCTAAAGAATTAGAAATAGACCCTTCTGAACCCACTAAGGAATTCATGAGAATTGATCCTAAACCCACTTTAATAATTGAAGAAGTAATTAAGCCAGGACCAAACTTTATGGGTGAAACTAAGAATTCACAAAAGTTGTTCATAGAGGAAGCCCAGGATCAAATCCCTAAAGACAACCAAAAAAATAGGTGTATGTAATGAAACAACATCTGAATGTGAGTCCATAGACTCAATCTTTATGCCTGCACCTGCACTAGCCTCTACACAGCATATGCATCATGAAATTAGTTAAGAGCTAAACATAATTAATGAACTAAATAAGAACTTGACTAATTCCCAAAAGAGAGAGAGAAAGAATTTTTTGCAGAGGATTTTGTAATTGTAAAAGAATTTTCAGCTCGCGAAGCTGGCCCATCCAAAATAATGAATAATAGTGGATCCAATGTCTATGTGCCTGAGATATCACCTGATTTAGGTATTAGCTCCAATTTCATCATCTCAAACTTTGTAAAGTCTAGGGAGCCAGCAATGATACCCAGCGAGTCCCTTAAGCCACTCCCTTTCTTTGTGAGAGAATCCACTGCAGAGCGACTACATATAATTTGGCCTTTTGGTGAGGAAAAGATTGAGAGAACTCTAGACGATCAAGCTATCAGTACCTAGGATAGAGACTGTCAGCAATATTTGGTCTGGTGGCAAGGTTGGCTAGAATCTGACTTGTGGAATGTTGGTGCAAATGTGTAGCGCCTCAACCCAGACCTCCTTGAGCCAAATTGACCCATACTTGATAGGGTCGAGTTCCTTCCACCCCGGGAGAAATGATGGGGATACCAGGATCAGACATAGATCCCTGGATCCCATATGGTTTAATTAGTCATATGTCAATGTTTCAAAAATTTTGTAATCAATTAAGATTGAGTCATGTAATAAGTTGAGGTTAGTTAATTTGTCTCAACCCTCAACCCTACTCAGTATATTGAGTCTTGTACATTAATTATAAGTCCAGTATGAGCCCAATTTTAGTACAAGAGAGGAGATCACCCTATTTTGGAGTTCCACCATTCCACATCCAGGAGTCAGAGGCCACTACATCAGCCCAGTAGATTTTGTGTGACAACCTAGGATCAAAGATGCTTCCAGAAATCCTGATTCCTTCCAGATGCCCTCTAGATGTCCAAATTCCAATCCAGATGCCAAAGCATATTCCCAAACTAGGGCATCCATAATTCCAGAGATCCATCTACATCGCAGCCTAAGGAAATCAAGTCCAAGCACCAAGCCCAGTTCCATTAAAAAGCAAGATTCCAAGAATATTCTCCTGTCAGGCCATCCCAGCTTCCAAGGCCCAAAACCCATGCGCCCAACCCAAGGCCCAAGCGCCCAAGCCCCCCTTGGCCAGCCCACTTGCTGCCCTTGAAGCCCACACACCAATCAAAGCAAGAGTAGGCATCCTTGACCAAGTCAAAGCATAAAGAAGAGAGGAGGAGGAGAAGGAGAAGAAATGTCAAAGTTCCTAACCTTTTTAGGTTTTCTTTTCCTAACCTCTTAAGGACTTGTAACCCAAGTGTGAAACCCTAGTTAGATGGCATGGGAGCTCTATATAAACCCCACACCTCCCCCTCTTGTAACTCAATTTTTATTCATGATATCAAAATCCTGGTAACTTTATTTGAGCTTGCGAGTTTGTGTGTTACTTTGTTCTTTTGATTCTTTGGTTTGTGTTGTGTTCTTGTGCTTGGCCGAATTCCTTAATGCCCTAGCATCCTTCCACGTCCTAACTCACTACCATCCAAGCCTTTACATATCCAAGAAGGAGTGCCCTAGGCTGCCAAGCAAGGAGATCTTCATCAAGCTTCAAGCCACCCTGCTTATAAACCCTAACCTAATTCCTTTTAAACCTAGTTCCCTTTCTTTTTCTTACTTGCTATTTTGATTGACCCCTGACATTTTGCAGGATCCTCAAGGTGCTTCACCCCCCTAGAGAATGCTTTCCTTGCCTCCAGGACCACCCAAATCAACCATCTAATCAAGGGAACCGAGCTTCATCTTTCAAGCATCAATCTGAGAGCTGTGTGACCCCTTCGATTGCAGATTCTTCAAATCACAGATTGGTAACATCCTTTCGATTTTTAATTTCTGATTTGATGAAAATGAGATATCCTAAACTAGGAGATTCTTAATTCCTAGGTCCTGACTTTCATTATCTTGCATGAGTTATTTTGCGATCATGGTGATTCTTTGCATTGCTATTCCTTATACTAGTTCTTACTTAATTTTAGGAATTTGGCCTACAAATTAAATTATAAAAAAAATATAAAAAATTAGTTTACTATTTTTCTTCATATTAAGCAATTCTTAGAGTCACCCCACATCAAGTAACCCTTCTTACTTCCCTCCATATTAAATCTCTTCAATATTAAGTCTTTGTACCTGGATTGGGATAATCCTAGCATCATTTTAAATCTATCTCTATAGATCTTTATTCCTAGAATATATGATACTTCTCCCAAATCCTTCATGGAAAATTATTTTGATAGCCATGTTTTAACTGATTGCATCATTGGAATATCATTTCCAATGATAAGTATGTCATCGACATACAAGACAAAGAAGGTAATGGCACTCCCACTTGTCTTCTTATACCACGGCTCATCCGTATTCTTGATGAAATCAAATTCCTTAATAGTTTCATTGAAATGAATGTTCCAACTCCTTAATGCTTGTTTCAATTCATAAATGGACTTCCTAAGATTGCATACTTGGTTTGGTCTCCCATTTAAGACAAAACCCTTTAACTGTGACATATAGACTTCTTCCACAAGATTTCCATTAAGGAATGTAGTCTTAACATCCATCTGCCAGATCATATAATTAAGTATACATCAATGGCAAGCATCCTAATGGACTTGAGCATGGCAACTGATGAAAAAGTTTCATCATAGTCAATACCATGCTTTTGCTTGAAAACTTTTGCCACCAACCTAGCTTTGTAGATTTCTATTTGCCCATCTGCTCCAATCTTCCTTTGAAAATCCATATGCACCCTATTGGGATAATTCACTTTGGTGCGTCAACCAAGGTCCAAACTTGGTTGTCATACACAATGTCTATTTTGGATTTCATGGCACTGAGCCATTTGTAAGAGTCCTTACTCATGATTGCTTCTGTATAGGTCAATGGATCCTCATCTTCAATGATGTTGGTTTCATTATTGTTTCCAACCGTAAAACCATATCTTAGAGGTGCTTCCCCCACTCTTTCTGACC
This sequence comes from Areca catechu, assembly GCA_021397845.1. NCBI lineage: Eukaryota > Viridiplantae > Streptophyta > Magnoliopsida > Arecales > Arecaceae > Areca > Areca catechu. The sequence goes on along the minus strand of CM038045.1, from coordinate 129,467,802 downwards.
TATAGAGAGGATGTGTGTTGTGATTGTACTTGATCAACTAGTACTTCTGGTTGAGAAACTTGAGTTTGTTCATTTTGAACTTTACTTAATTCAATTATTCTCTCATTACCTTCTTCTTCGATAAATTCTTTTTTCAAGAAAATGGCATGCCTACTAACAAAGACCTTTTATTTTATAAGATGATAAAATAGGTGTTGCCGCCCGTATCGTCGTGGCCCGTAGCTGCTGATGGCATCGGGTGTGTCGCATCCGTCTGCCTGGGAACGCCTCCAGTGCCTTGTGACCTACAAGGAAGCAACGTCAGGGACCCGGGCCGGGGATTCCGGCAGGGGCACTCCGACGGTCAAGTCAGTGACCACCCAGGGGAACAGATCCTCCTGGTCGAGCCCCTCTGGATGAGCTCCAAGCTAGGATGAGTGAATATGGTGTGAGTGGAAGATGAGGATGAGCTGGGAATGGTGTTGCCCGAGGTGGTCTGCCCTCCTCTCTGGCCTTCTTCCCTTATGTCACTCTGGTTCCTCTCTTCTTTATGGTAGTTGTGTTGTTCTTGCTTGGAATTGAGAAATGAATGTTACCTCCCTTTTTGCTTACACTGGCTGGGTCCTCTTTTGCGGCTTGCCTCGGGGTTCTCCCATGTTGGCAGATGGGTATGACATAATGTCGTGCCGTGAATGATACGCCTTCTTTATTAGGTATCTAGGGAAGCTTCCACGAGCCTCTGACATTCCTTCAATTTACCCTTCCTGGAAGTATGGCAGGGCCTCGACTGTCGCACCGCCGCTCTTGGGAATCGCGCTCCTTGGTGTCTTTTTCTCGATCGTACAGCAAGCCGGTAGGGGGCACAGTGCCTTGATGTGAGCTTTCCTTCTTTCTAGTGTGAATGGCGGCCGTGGGCATTAATGGTGAAGTGGCGGGTGTTGTCACACGATCCTCGGGGAGCCCGCGACCATCTTCTGATGGGAGGTGGTGGTTGACATCTTGATTTGCGTTGGGGGCCAAGCTGGAAAGATGGGACCTACTTGCAGGGGACCTGCCTTGCAGCGGCTTGGCTGTGCAAAAAGGGGCCGAGCTCGGTACCAGGCCAGAGGGGCCTAGCCTTGATCGAGCTCGGGCTGGCTGAGGTGGATGAGGCGTGCCTAGGCCAGGGGACCCAGGCTCGAGGGGGCTCCTCATGGCAGAGGAGGCTTTAGCTCGACTCCGGACCACGGGACCCGAGCTCGGGCTCGAGAGGTCTACCTCTGGTGGGGTTTGAGCTCGGCTCTGACCTAGGCATCCCGACCTGGCTAGTACCGACCTGGTGGGGGATGGAGCCCGACTTCGACAGGCGGCCATGTTGTCATCGGGGAGCTCAGCCCGATGAAGGGGCCTGTGGCAGTAATCCGGCATGGCATCCAATGGGGGCTCCATGTTAGGCTCCTTGCTCCATGTTAGCGATCCGGCCACATCATTTGTCCCGCACTCCCGAGGCCCGTTGTTGTGTTGCACTTGGGGCGAAGGGAGTAGTTGTGGTGCTGGCATATGGAAAGGTGAGAAATCTGGTGCAATAATGATCGATATCGGTGGTGTCTCCCCAGCGGGCACTTGAGCCTGTGCGGGGGCACCGCGTGGCCACGTCTTAGGAGCAGTTATGGCGGGCACAAAAGTTGAAGTAGCTACGGTCAGATGGGGGTGCTGGCTTCGTTGATCGGTGACATGTGGCATGATTTTTGGAGAAGCCGTAACGGTACAATCAGATGTAGGTTGTCTCGAAGGGATGGGTAAGCCCTTTCGGAACATACCTTTCTCAAATTCTTCATGCCCAAAGTTCCATGGAAGCCCCCCTCTTCTTCTTCTCTGGCCATCGGCATCTTCGTTGAGTTCCAACAGGTTAGCTCTTCCTTATTACTTGTTAGAAGTCGCCGTAGGTCTTCTTCCATTCGTCTCCTCCTTGTCGTTATTTAGGAGTTGCCCCTTTCTTTTCCATGGACCGCTTCGGGCCCAACTTCCATCCCTCTTGCCAGGCTGAGGCCGGACCTTCCCGGTCGAAGACTCCTTCTTCTTCCGACGAGGAGATGGAGGCGGCGAGGTATGAGTTCAGTAAAAGGCCTTTCCATGGCCCGGTGTCAATTAGGGAACCCGGGTCTTCTCCTCCTCCTCGCTTGGCTTCTCTTCCAGCTCCTGCTCCTGCTTCTACTTCTACTTCTATTCCTCTCTCTGAGCCTAAGTCTTCTCGGTCATCAGGTCCAAGAGGGATCACCTCGGTGATTACCGCTGAGGACCTTGCGTTCATTCCGGAGGCTTACGGCATCCCCGAATCCATCCAACTCTCCGTTCCTCGTCCCGGAGAACGAGTTACTTCCAGTGGTCCTCGACGAATCGCCTTCTACGAGGAGACCTTCGCTAGGGGTCTCCGCCTCCCTGTGCACCCTTTTTTCCTTTCTTTCTTGGCCAGCTACTGGCTTGTCCCAGCCCAATTGGTCCCCAATGCCATCAGAATGATATTTTGTTTCATCGTTCTGTGCCACTTCCACGGGATTGTTATCCGTTTTTCCTTGTTCAGAGCCTTCTTCACCGTGAAACGCCACCCTACCAAGGACGGGTGGTGGTCCCTTTCTTCCCGCCCTCGGGGCATCAGATTTGTGCTCCCTTATTCCATCAAAGGATGGAAGAGGAGGTTCTTTTTTGCTTCTATAGAGGGGATCGACTGGGTTTGGAGCGACCCAGATCGATCTCCGAACAAGAACTCCTCCATCGAAGCTACCGACCTCAATATGTATGACTTGCTTAAATTAGCCATGATCCCATCACTGGAGGTCTTGCTGTCAGAGCAGAATCTTCGCGAGACTAGGGTCAGCTCAGTGCAGGAGTGGGTGAGTTTGACTTGGCCACATTCCTGTCATTTCTTATTTATTTTTTATTTTTCTTTTTCTTCATCTCTCTTTTCTTTTTCTTTTTTTTTTGTTGTTGCTGTTAGGCTGACCTCATTCCCTTTGGTGCAGAAATGAAGTTTTTGATGGATGAGCTGCTCTCATTTTCTGAGGAGCGAGAGCAGGCTACTGAGGCAGGTGAGCCCGCTCCGAAGAGGGCTCGAGCCGAGGATGGGGCGAGGCCGATGCAGGCTGGGGCGAACGCACCGATTCAGGAACGATGGCAAAAAAGGGTGGTCGAGCCCGTACCCATGCCTGCTGGGCAGCGTGAGCTGGTGGCTATGTCCGAGCCTGCATGAGATCGGCTGCCGCTGCCGCCAGGTCGGCACCCCCCATCCTGGAGGTCATCAACATCGAGGAGGAGGTCCTATAAGAGATCAAGCCGGTGTCCCAGGTGTGGTCCGATACATCTCCAATCCCGTAACTGGTGCCAAGGGCACCACCCATCGATGAAGGAGCTGAGCCGGCGGGGACCAGGGACAGAGATTACTGGAGGGTCCCCTTCAAATTGGGGTCGAACGTCTCTCTGGTTAAAGACCCCAACCTCACTGAGCGGATGATGGACTTCTCCATCCAGTCATGCAACAAGCGAGATGGAAGCGGGAGGCTTCTAGGCAACATCATTAGCGAGACGTTCACGAACCTCTACGCTATAAGTCTTCCGCTTGTCGTTGCTTCTTCAAGTTGCTTCTTTTTCTTCTTACCTGATAGCTGACATCCCTTCCTCGATGCAGCAAGGTAGAGAGCTTCTTCTTATTCTGGACTTCTACCAGCATTGGGCCAGAGGAGAGAAGGAGCGACTGGCCGAGCTCGAGTCTCTACGGGCCGAGATGAGAGAGAAGAGCCAAGACACCCAGGATGCTCACCTTAGGAATAAGGGCCTCACGGTCGAGGTTGGTGACCTCGTCCAAATGAAGAAGGAGCTCGAAAACAAGCTGGAGTCGAAGAGAACTCGGCTGAAGGAGCTCTGGGTTGAGTCTTAGAGGAAGGTGGCGGCCGTGGAGAAGAGGGCCGCTGAGGCCGAGGAGAGGGCCGCTGAGGTCGAGAAGAAGCTGCTGCCGCCAGCCATGCCGCCGAGGCCGCCGAGAAGGGAATGGCGGTATGGTGGGGACACCAAAGGCACCAGAATAAGATAGAGGCTTTTCAACCCTCTATGAATTGATCAATAATTTATAAGTCCATCTGTAATAAGGGCTTAGCCTATCTAAGTCCATTTTAGTTGTTATTTGAGTATTTTGAGTTTTAGTTCTGTACTAGTCAGCTCATGTTGAGCTAGTTCAGTCCAGTGTTAGTTAGCTCATATCGAGCTAATTTTATTTTTTTTTGAGTCCTATTCAACCATATTGAAGACTCAAGACCGCATCATACAAGTGAAGACCAAGTCCAACCAGATTGAAGACATGGAAGTATAGCCCAAGTCCAACCCAGCTTGAAGATTTGAAGACCCCAGGAGGAAAATTCAGAAAACCCTGATTCCTTGCAGATGCCCTCCAGATGCCCAGATTCCCTTCCAGATGCCAAAATATATTCATATACCAAGGCATCCATGATTTTAGAGGTCCATCTGCATCCTAGCCCAAAGAAATCAAGCCCAGGCGCCAAGCCCAAGCCCCTAAGAAGCAAGATACCAGGGAATATTCCTGCTACCTGGCTACCAGGCCACCCCAGCTTCCAGAGGCCCAAACCCATGTGCCCGAGCCCCTTTGGGCCAGCCTCTTGCTGCTCCTAGAAGCCTAACATGCCCCCCTAGGTGTCCTTGGAGTGTTGGCCAAGTCAAGAGAATTTTTAGGGATTTTTTCTACCTAATGTTTCCTTATTTTCTAGCTAGGGTTTGAGAGGGAAAAGGATTCTTATGTAAAGACTTATGTGCCCTAAATTGGAGCCTAAGGTTAAGGGTCTATTTAAAGGACCCTAGCCTCTTGTATGAAGGAAGATTTTGATATATGAAATAAACCTTGAGTTCTTCAATTGCTTTATGTGATTACCCTGCTGTGTGCATAAAGGGGTTTGAGAGTTCTTCTTCCCGATGTTTGCAACCATCTTCCTGCCACCAACCATCCTTCCAGCGCCCTCCAAAACTTTCTTCCCTTTGCGGTTTTCCTATATTTTCTTGATCTCCTTTGAGTTTTCTAACCCCTGATAGGTCATTTGCAGGTCCCCAAGTTCCTACGAATCCAACGACTCCAGCCAAGCCTCAATCGGACCATCGAGCAGAAAGCCGGGTATCCGCGAGTCATTGGCTCGGTTTTCCAGGCCGCATCCATCGAGGAACGAGAGATCCCTTCATTGTGATCTTCACCAGGTGCTTCAGACATTGTCAGGTACACCCCCTCTACCTCCAGTAATTATATTGTAGGAGAACTTGCCCTAACCGAGGCTTCTCAGCCCCGGCGATCCTTCTTTAGTACTTTTCTAGGTCCTAATCTGCATGCGTGGCTTCAAAAATTCATACAAAATTCTCTACAACTAATTTGGATCTAAAAATCAGGAATTAATTACCTAACCCCATATATAAAATATACAAAAAGAATTACATGCATATTAGTCCCCCATCATTTGGTATCAGAGCTTAGATTAGGGCTTATTTTCTGCAATTTCTCAGTCCATAAATGCTCTGTTATTTTAATTATTTCTCCCTGCTCAAAACTATAAGAATTCTGAGATTTGTTTTGTTAGATTAAACATATTACAAATTAATTTTGGAATTTGTGCATATTTTATTTTGGTCTGTGCAGTTTCCGCAAGCCGAAATACAGCCTATAAATTTTCGGCTCTATTTTTTTCAGCAAAACAAGTTTGGAAGTTTTAGGGTTTTGTTTAGCATTTTTTTGCATATCTTTTATTTTTAGTATGTTTCTAGCATATTAGGTCATTTTTGCAAATCATATCTCTGCAAAGGAAAAAAATAAAAATAAAAAAAAAATCACATATATAAAAGCTACCAAAACATCTAACCCTAATTTGCATCATTTGCCTGCCATCATTGCATAATCTACTTTTAAGGGCACTCTTGCTATGTCAGATGGGGGGAGGATTTGATCACCTCTCCTTAGCCCAAAACCACACCTCCTTTGCATTCGGTCCCAAGCCTAAACTAAAATCGATTAGACTTAATTTGCCATAGTGGGCTAGGGACACCAACTGGTCGGGTCCGAGCCAGTGTTAGATCACCATGTCAAGTTAACCGGTATGTGCCTTGTGCTCAGTGTCTAGAACGGTGGTTCATGGATTCAATCCCAAAGGGCTTGTGTGCTGGTCTGCCTACCTGGCCAATCTCTGATTGGTGTCTAGGATTGGAAATCAGGGACCTAACACTCCCCTTACACATGCTTGGTTGAGTACAGGGTTACTATAGGCAGTTTGCCACCCTGATTGAGCATCTAGTTTGGACTCTAGATCTAGTCAACTGTAGTCGGTCTGATCGAGTCTTGCATGAGTACTAGATCAGGGGTTTCATATCACCCACCTCCTTCACAAATGTCTGAACCCATGGAAAATTTGCAAGCCCAAATAAAAGCACTCACTGAGCAACTAACCCAATCCATGGCCCAGTTAACTCAGTCTAGTACCCAAACCAACAATAGAATTGACCATCTTGCCAATAGGTTTGACCAGTTAGAAGGCCATGTAGGGACCATAGAAAGAACCCATGGGTCACAGTCTGAGCCATATCCTGAGTCCCCTCAACCTAGGAGGACCCCAAACCTTGATCCATTCCATGATACTGAACCTAGAAGAACCCCTTACCATGACCCTTATTATGATACTGAACCTAGAAGAACCCCTTACTATGACCGTTATTATGATACTGAACCTAGGAGAGCCCCTCATCCTGACCCATACTATAATCCTGAGCCTAGGAGGACCCCAAACCCTGATCCATACCTTGAGGCTGAACCTAGGAGAGGCCATCATCCTGACCCAATCCCTAAGGTTAGTCCTAGAAGACCCAATCAGGATTTTGTAGACCAGGAAGATAGATCCTATTTACCCTCCCCCTATAAGCCTAGTATACCCACAACCTATAGATCTTATGACTCCAAATCCTCTGACTCTAGAATCTACGAACCCATATCCCATGAGTCCAGTAGACCCAAGACCCATAGAGCTGAACCCAAATCCTATGACCCCAGATCCTATAAACCCGTGACCCATAGATCTGCACCCTTGTCCTATGAGCCTAGGGAGCCCATAACCCCTAGGTATCAATCTAGTACTAGTCAGGTTTCCCTTAATCAACTTGAACCCCATAGGATTAGTACCCCTAAATATGAACCCAGTAGTTAGCCACTACCCCCTAGGCAACCTGAACCTACTAGGACTAGTGTCCATAATCAGAAACTAGGACCTAGCCAATTTTTCCCTAGCCAACCTTCTCCAACCATTTCTGAGATTGACAAGGCTTACATTAACGCGGAAGTGTATGAAGCTGATGCGAGCCTAGTGGATGAGTATGAAGGAGAAGAGGAGACACCTTTAGTAGACCTAGAATTAGCTGACCCAGTAGATACCCAGGTAGAAACCAACCCAGAGCTAGTTGACCTTGACCACATCCAACCTAAAGCTATAGTGGAAGAACAATTAGAGGAAGAGAACTCTGATACTAGGATTTTACCTGAGGAAACACTAGAAAAGGATCTAATTGTAGAGCCTATTCCTAAATTCCATGAACAAGAAGACTTTATTGAGGATTTGGCTTCCCAGGTCTTTATGCCAGAGCCCTCTTCTCTGGGCTTTGATGCCGGGGAGCTAGGCTCGCCGGTGCCTGTGGGCTTCCCAGGTCTTTGGTTAATGACGATGTTATCCAACCCACGGGACCGGAGCTCGGAGGGGTGCCTCACGGTGGAGGAGGCTGAGCTCGACTCCTGACCACGGGGCCTGATCTCGAGGGGTCCGCATTGGGTGGAAGCTCATGCTTGGCTCCAGCCTAGGCATCCCGGGCTTGCGGGAGCAGACCTGGCGAAGGACGGGGCCCGACTCCGGCTATCATCATGAGGCCGAGCCTGGACACGTTGATGATGATGAGTTGCATGGTTCCAAAGCACCCTTGGCTGGAGGTCTGAGCTCTGGTCTTGCACAAGCATCCTGGAGCTAGGATCGAAGACGATGGGAGCTTGAGACGGCGCCTGGGAGTTGGGCTCGTAGGAATGTTGGTTGAAAGAATTCCCTTGGCCGGAGATCTAAGCTCCGGTCTTGAGCAGACGTCCTGGAGCTAGGCTCGGGGATAGTGATGTTGGAGAGCCGCGAGTGATGCAGAACAAAGAACAAAGAAGCGTATGCGGAAGTAAATTTAAGATTAATTCTTTTTTCCTTTTTCTTTTTTTCTTTTTTTATATTTCAGAAATTGGCCTCGACCCAAAGTAAAGTAAACTAAGTTGATGGAAACCAGGTAAGGATTGAAAGCACAATTTAGAAGAAGCTAAGTTATCAGAGTAGTTCAGAAGTAACGGATCGCTGAGGGTTGAGAAACTCCCAGACCTAGGGTTTCGCTCTGAACTTTCAACAGGACAGAAATAAAGAGAAGAGATAGTTTACCAACCAGACAGTGATCTTCACAGAATTTTGGTGGAAGAACTCTCTCGAGCAGATTGTTGGATCTTCGGATTCGGCTATCTTCGCAATGGATCCTCCAATACTGGCCTCGTGGCTGGGTCGGCTTCTCCTGAACTCAAGATCTGGGAAGAAGAAAAACAAGTGATGGATTCAGAGACTCAGGGAAGGATTTACCAGGTCGAAGAACTTGAAGGCTAATGTCGCTGAGATCCGGATTCTCTTGAAGGCTGATTCGACTCCCTCTAGAAAGAGCTTTGGATCTGAAGTATCCGGACTGGAGCTGGATGCTGGTGGTCGGCCTGGACTTGGAGAGAGAGGCCGTGGGAGGTGGAATAGGCTAGGGTTTGGTGGATTGAAGTGGATGGTGGGCGGCTAGGGTTTTGGAGTAGAAGTGGCTAACCTAGGGTTTGGGTTTTGGAGATCTCACACCTCCTCAAGGTTCCTGGGGAACCCGGATTTACTCCCTCACAAAGCTCAACACCTAGATGCAAGTGCGGAAGAGAGAAAACACAGAGTTTGCTCACAAAAAAAAGTTGGTTTCATTCATCTGATTGATTTCAAACTTACATGGGGGTTTAATTTATAGGACATTACAAGAGAGTAGGGTTTTACATCTTTCCATGTGGGACTAAAGGAGGGGATCTTCAAATTAGGATTGTAGGATCAATCCCTACTCATATGGCCGGCCAAATAATTCCATAAGTTGATTGATGCTTCAAAAAAGGAAAGTGGGTGGCGCCTCCTTGCCTTGACCTCCAAGAAAATTATTTTTTTCCTTCTATGCTTGGCCTTATCTGGAAATGTTTGGGCACCTCTTAACCTTGCCCTCCAAGAGAGATTTTTTCCCTTTTATATCTGGCTTTATTTGGAATGACTAGGGCGCCTCCTAACCTTGCTCTTCAAGAGAAACCTCCTTCCTTCCATGGCTCAACCTTTTTTGGATACCTCCTTTTCTTTCTCCCTAAGTTATGGTTCTTCCTAGCTTTGCTTTGGATATTTTTGGCAGGTAATGGGCGCCTCCTTGAAGTTCTCTCCAAGAAACTTTCTTCCCATTCATAGTTTGGCTCATATGGAAGTCTTGGGCCGCCCCCTTGTTTTGTGGATCCTTGGTTGCATTCTCCTCAATTGGCGCATGAAAGAAGGGAGCTGCTATCTGTGGTGTGGGGACCAAAGTCTACTGGATGAAGATGTGGCACCCCCTGGACTCAGGCGTGTGGCTGGGAGTGTGGCACCCACTTGCTTGGCCTTGGGAGAAAATGTAACACCCCAGGTTGAAGCCCTAGTCCACTACTGAGTCAACATGACTCAACCAAATAAAAATGCAGGTAATACAGACTCAAGCTAAAATTGAGTTGATCAAGTCAATCCTTATTACAAGCCAAAAAATCCTAATTCTTCGGGCTCGGTTAATCAGAGATCCAGATGGAGCTCTGAAGTCTTCTTCTGAGTCTGGTGCCTGCACCAATTCTCCCATGGTGGGAGGAACTCGACCCTGTCGAGTATGGATCAAGTTGGCTCAGGTATCTCTCCAAGAGGTCTGGGTCCAATTCTTGTAATTCTTCTCGGGAGATCCAAGAGTCATCAGAATCTGGCCTTCCTTGCCAGCGGACCAGGTATCTTTGGTATCCTCGATTATGAGTAGAGATAACCTGATCATCCAGGATCTTTTCAATCTGCTCTTTCCTCATAGGCCAGTTTGTTGGTGGACACACAGGGTTGAGTTCACTCTCAAGAGCAGGATTAGGTTCAAAAGCCTCACTGGGAATCATAGCTGGCTCTCTATACTCTACTAGGTCTGTAATGTTGAAAGTGGAGCTAATGCCTAGTTCTGGAGGCAACTCGAGCACATAGGCATTGGATCCGACTCTCTTCACCACTCTAAATGGTCCAGCTCCTCTAGCATGTAACTTTCTAACGGTTCCAGGAGGAAACCGTTCAGGTCTTAACCTAATCATTACATAGTCTCCTTCATCAAAAGTTTTGACTCGCCTTTGAGAATCAGCCAACTTCTTATAAGTTTCATTACTTAAATTTATTTTGGCTTGAATTTCATTATGCAAGTCTTTTATATGCTGTGCAAAAACTTCGGCAGACTCGGAGACTCGTGTGTGGACTGGTAAAGGAGCTAGGTTAAGAGGTGTGTGAGGTTTGTAACCATGCACAATTTCAAATGGACTCTTACCCGTAGACCTATTGACCGAGTCATTATATGCAAATTCAGCTCTAGGTAAGTACAAATCCCAGTTCCTAATGTTTTCACCAACAAGACACCTTAACAGATTGCCTAAACTACGGTTCACTACTTCGGTTTGGCCATCAGTCTAGGGATGATAGGCAGTTGAAAACTTAAGTTTTGTCCCTAACTTATGCCAAAGGGTTTTCCAGAAATAGCTGGTGAACCGGACATCCCTATCTGAAACAATGGTCTTGGGTAGGCCATGGAGTCGAACTATTTCATTAAAGAACAGGGTGGCTACCTTAGATGCATCAAATGTTTGGGAACAAGGCAAGAAATGGGCCATCTTGGAAAATCGGTCTACTACAACACAGATGGAGTCATGCCTCATCTGGGTCTTAGGCAAACCTAACACAAAGTCCATGCTCACTTCTTGCCAAGGACGATCTGGGACAGGGAGTGGGGTATAAAGACCGGTGTTCTGTTTTCGCTGTTTGGCAACAGCGCAAGTCCGACACCTAGCCACAATGTGTGCTACATCTCTTTTTAAGCTAGGCCAGAAAAAATGGTCTTCAATAGCCAGGGTGGTCTTATCTTTTTGAAATGGCCAGCTAAACCTCCAGCATGAGTTTCCCAAATCAAAAATTCTCTAAGAGAGGTTCTAGGGATGCAAAGCCTATTCTTAAAGAACAGAAAGCCATCTAAAAGGGAATAATCCTTATGTTCACTAGATGATCCTTGAGTTAGATCCTGGTACACCATCTTAAAATCTGGACACGACTCATATTCTTCTTTGATTTTCTCAAACCCTATGACTTCAGCCCTAACAGAATTCAACAACAAAGATCGACGACTAAGGGCATCAGCTACCTTATTTTCAGACCCAGCTTTATGCTTCAAAACAAAAGTATAGGACTGGATATACTCTACCCATTTAGCATTCCTAGGGTTAAGCTTCTTCTGGGAATTCAGGAATCTAAGAGCCTCGTGGTCCGAAAATAGCACAAATTCTTGCAGTAGCAAATAATGTCTCCAGTAACGCAAAGCTTTCACTACCGCATAAAATTCCTTATCATAGGTAGAATACCTAAGCTTAGCATCATTAAGTTTCTCACTAAAGAATGCTACGGGATGGTTCTCTTGGCTTAGGACTCCACCTATACCTACTCCTGAAGCATCATAGGCAACCTCAAATACCTTTGAAAAGTCTGGTAACCTCAAAATGGGTGCCTGGGTCACCCTATCCTTAAGATCTAGGAAGGCTTTATGGGCTGCTTTAGTCCACTGAAATTCTCCCTTCCTAATACAGTCTGTGATAAGAGCAACTACAGTACTAAACCCCTTGATGAATCGCCTATAGAAGGTAGCCAAGCCATGGAAACTTCTGACTTCATGCACACTGGTCGGCTTTGGCCATTCTACTATGGACCTAATCTTTTCAGGATCGGCAGCCACGCCATCAGGGGTTACAACAAAACCAAGGAAGATAATTTTATTGGTCATAAATTCACACTTTTTGAGATTACCGTAGAGACTATCATTCCTCAAAACTTGACAGACTTGTCTAAGGTGGCCTAGGTGATTTGTAGGGGTCTTACTATAGATCAGGATGTCATCAAAATAGACCACTACAAACTTCCCTATGAAAGCTCTAAGTACCTGGGTCATAATCCTCATGAAAGTACTAGGGGCATTGGACAACCCAAAAGGCATAACAACCTATTCAAAGAGACCATCCTTAGTTTTGAAGGCAGTTTTCCACTCATCCCCTGGTCTAATCCTAACCTGATGATAGCCGCTCTTGAGATCAATTTTAGAAAAAACCATGGCACCGGCCATCATGTCTAGCATATCATCTAGTCTAGGGATGGGGAACCTATACTTGATTGTGATTTTATTGATGGCACGACTATCGACACACATCCTCCACGTGCCATCCTTCTTCGGGGTTAGAAGTGCAGGGACTGCACAAGGGCTAAGACTCTCTCTAATGAACCCCTTCCTCAACAATTCTCCAACCTGCTTTTGCAGTTCTTTATGCTCAGATGGATTCATCCTATAATGGGGCAAGTTGGGTAAAGTAGCTCCTGGGACTAAATCTATGTAATGCTGAATATCCCTAAGAGGTGGAAGGTGGTCTGGCAGATCCTCGGGAAAAACATCCTCAAATTCTTCTAATAAAGGCTTAACTTCCTGAGGAGGCTCTGAGGGTGTAGGAGTCCTAAGTTCCTTAGCAGTCAACATCCAAATGGGTGAACCACTATGAATTTCTTGTTCTAGATCCTTGGCACTAATTAGGTTCACTCCAGTCTTCATTTCTCTGACCTTATTGGTTCCTTTAGCTACCTTGTCCTTAGGAGGGACTGAATGGATTGTGATTTTCTTCCCATTGAAACTAAAGACACAGGTGTTGGATTTTTCTAAGAGGGTGGCATCATGATCATACAACCAAGGTCTTCCAAGAATTATACTGCTCACCCCCATGGGCAAGACATCACACCAAATCTTCTCTTGATAGGATTGCATTTGGATTTGGACCTGACATCTAGACTGGATGGGTTTAGAGGTAGAGTCTACCCAAGAAACCTTATAGGGGTTGGGGTGGGGGACTGGGGTTAAGCCTAACATTTTGACAGTGCTAGTAGAAATGGCATTCACACAGCTCCCACTATCTATGATGATTTTACATACCTTATCCCCTAGTTTAAGGAAAGTCTGTAGGATGTTAGTCCTACGCCAATCTTCCTGAACTTTAGTCTGGGACAGGATGCATCTCACAACCCCTAATTGGTCAGACTCTGTGGTTTCTTCCTCTCCTTCATACTCATCGACCAAATTCATTCCGGCCTCATAAACTTCTTCTTCAAACTCCTCATTGGGCTCAGAATTCTCTTCTCCTCCCTCTTCTATATACAGGGATCTACGAGGGCACTGGCTAGAAACATGACCTACCTTATGGCACTTAAAACAAGCTATGGCTATGCACTGGTTGGAGATATGACCGGGCTTCTGGCACTTAAAACAGATGATACTAGAGGTTCTCTAGGTGTCAGGTGCCTTACCTTTGTCCATGGGCCTAGGGGTGGGAATACCCTGATTAGGCTTGCTAGGGGTAACCTGGCTAGGTCCATTTCTTGGGATTGGGGCACTAATCCTAGAAGGCATGGGTCCTCTCTGAAACTTCTCAGTGTTCAGTGCAATCTGATAGGCTTGGTCTAGGTCAGTAACCTCTCTCAGAAATAACTCTCTCTTAATGTCTTCCCTAAGTCCAGCCCTAAATCTAGACAAAGTGACCTCATGGGCTTCACTCACATCACATCTCATCAGGTACTCATCAAAGGTGGTTATGTAGTCTGATACAGATCGGTTCCCTTGTTTCAAAGTCTGCCATTGGTCTAACAAATTTTGCTGGTATGAAATGGGTAGGTACTTGTCTCTAAGCTTCTCTTTCATACCCTGCCAAGTGGTTATGGGCTCTACATTTCGTCTTCTAGTGGTCAGCTCAATGTTCCCCCAGTATAACCTAGCTTGACGTACTAACTTCATCTTGGCAAACTTGAATTTCCTCTCCTCAGACATGGCATACCACTCAAAGTACTGGTCCATCTCACCCTCCCAATCAGAATACACCTTAGGGTTTAAACTACCATCAAAAGTGGGTGCATCTAACTTGATGTTTCGAATGAACCTATCATCTCTATCCTCGGGTTCTGGGTCAGGCCTCCTATGATTAGGTTCAGGATCTCGGTATAAAGGTCTTCTAGGCTCTTGGTGTGGGTGAGGTTGAGGCACATTAAAATCTGGGTCAGGAGTCCAATTCCGATGCCTAGGTTCCTCTAGCACTTGGACTCGAACCCTAAGCTAGGCAAAATCCTCATGGACTTGTTCTTTAAACTGGGCAACAGTGGTAGTCACATCCTGACTCAGTTTGTTCATACTCTCAGTAAGAGCTCTAACCATGGCCTCTAAATCAGGTTGGGTTTGACCAGGTTGGTAGGGCACTCCATTCCGGGTAGACATGATGCAAGCAAACACACAAAATGAGACACAACTGAACGACTACGGGCTAACTAGACCTAGAGCCCAAACTAGATGCCCAATCAGAGTGGCAAGCTAACCTGTAGTAACTCATGACTCAGCCAGGCAGGTGTAAGGGGAGTGTTAGGTCCCTAGATGCCAATCCTAGACACCAATCAGCGATTGGCCAGGTAGGCGGACCAGCACACAAGCCCTTCGGGATAGAATCCTTGAACCACCGTTCTAGACACTGAGTACAAAGCACACACAAAGTAACCAGACAAACTGACTCAACACTAGCCTTGACCCGACTTGTTGATGTTCCTAGCCCACTAGGGCAAATTAGGTCTAATTAATCTTAAGATTAAAGGCTTAGGTTCGAATGAGTGGGTGGTGGTTTTGGGCTAAGGAGAGGTTATCAACTCCTCCCCTTATCTTAGATGCTCAAATGCCCTTAAGATGAATTAAGAGATGATCACTCGAAAATAATTGAATTGCAGAAATACAAAAATAGAGTTGCAGTAATTTAATTCTCAGAAATCTCACGGAAACCAATAAATCACAGGAAAATTATGCAAAATAGTTTCAATTATACTGGTTTCAACAAAATAAAAATCACTAAATTTGGAATTACCTGTAGTGATAAATAATTCCTGAAACAAAGTAATTACGGGCTAAAAACAGAGTACTTCCCCGTTTACAATTCCGGCTACGAAGTTGTAACCCAACGGATCCCCTACACGCCCTAGGAACACCCCGTGGAATGTGAAGAGGAGGCTTGCACCTCGCTTCGTTCCTAGGACTGGATGTCCTGGGGAGTCTACTTCGAGCAGACAAAGTAAAAAGAGAGAGACTCATGCAAGCAATCGACACAGAAACCCTAGACAGGGCTCTGATACCAAAAATGATGCAGAACAAAGAACAAAGAAGCGTATGTGGAAGTAAATTTAAGATTAATTCTTTTTTTTCTTTTTTTTTTATATTTCAGAAATTGGCCTCGACCCAAAGTAAAGTAAACTAAGTTGATGGAAACTAGGTAAGGATTGAAAGCACAATTTAGAAGAAGCTAAGTTATCAGAGTAGTTCAGAAGTAACGGATCGCTGGGGGTTGAGAAACTCCCAGACCTAGGGTTTCGCTCTGAACTTTCAACAGGACAGAAATAAAGAGAAGAGATGGTTTACCAACCAGACAGTGATCTTCTCAGAATTTGGGTGGAAGAACTCTCTCGAGCAGATTGTTGGATCTTCGGATTCGGCTATCTTCGCAATGGATCCTCCAATACTGGCCTCGTGGCTGGGTCGGCTTCTCCTGAACTCAAGATCTGGGAAGAAGAAAAACAAGTGATGGATTTAGAGACTCAGGGAAGGATTTACCAGGTCGAAGAACTTGAAGGCTGATGTCGCTGAGATCCGGATTCTCTTGAAGGCTGATTCGACTCCCTCTGGAAAGAGCTTTGGATCTGAAGTATCCGGACTGGAGCTGGATGCTGGTGATCGGCCTGGACTTGGAGAGAGAGGCCGTGGGAGGTGGAATAGGCTAGGGTTTGGTGGATTGAAGTGGATGGTGGGCGGCTAGGGTTTTGGACTAGAAGTGGCTAACCTAGGGTTTGGGTTTTGGAGATCTCACACCTCCTCAAGGTTCCTGGGGAACCCAGATTTACTCCCTCACGGAACTCAACACCTGGATGCAAGTGCGGAAGAGAGAAAACACAGAGTTTGCTCACAAAAAAAGTTGGTTTCATTCATCTGATTGATTTCAAACTTACATGGGGGTTTAATTTATAGGACATTACAAGAGAGTAGGGTTTTACATCTTCCCATGTGGGACTAAAGGAGGGGATCTTCAAATTAGGATTGTAGGATCAATCCCTACTCATATGGCCAGCCAAATAATTCCATAAGATGATTGAGGCTTCAAAAAAGGAAAGTGGGTGGCGCCTCCTTGCCTTGACCTCCAAGAAAATTATTTTTTTCCTTCTATGCTTGGCCTTATCTGGAAGTGTTTTGGCGCCTCTTAAACTTGCCCTCCAAGAGAAATTTTTTTCCTTTTATATCTGGCTTTATTTGGAATGACTAAGGCGCCTCCTAACCTTGCTCTTCAAGAGAAATCTCCTTCCTTCCATGGCTCAACCTTTTTTGGATACCTCCTTTTCTTTCTCCCCAAGTTATGGTTCTTCCTAACTTTGCTTTGGGTATTTTTGGCAGGTAATGGGCGCCTCCTTGAAGTTCTCTCCAAGAAACTTTCTTCCCATTCATAGTTTGGCTCATATGGAAGTCTTGGGCCGCCCCCTTGTTTTGTGGATCCTTGGTTGCATTCTCCTCAATTGGCGCATGAAAGAAGGGAGCTGCTATCTGTGGTGTGGGGACCAAAGTCTACTGGATGAAGATGTGGCACCCCCTGGACTCAGGCGTGTGGCTGGGAGTGTGGTGCCCACTTGCTTGGCCTTGGGAGAAAATGTAACACCCCAGGTTGAAGCCCTAGTCCACTACTGAGTCAACATGACTCAACCAAATAAAAATGCAGGTAATACAGACTCAAGCTAAAATTGAGTTGATCAAGTCAACCCTTATTACAAGCCAAAAAACCCTAATTTTTCGGGCTCGGTTAATCAGAGATCTAGATGGAGCTCTGAAGTCTTCTTCTGAGTTTGGTGCCCGCACCAGCGAGGCTCGGAGGTGCCCTTGGCCAGAGAACTGAGCTCCGGTCTTGAGTAGACGTCCTGTGATGGGGATCCAGAGCAGGTCCAGAAATTTTTCCATTTTTTCTTATTTTCTCAGATTTTTTTAATTTTTTCTATTCCAGCTA
The DNA here is from genome assembly GCA_021397845.1 of Areca catechu. Lineage (NCBI taxonomy): Eukaryota > Viridiplantae > Streptophyta > Magnoliopsida > Arecales > Arecaceae > Areca > Areca catechu. The sequence continues at coordinate 129,450,344 of CM038045.1, read as the reverse complement.
TTCCGACTATCCCCGCTATTCTGGTTTTGTTCTTGGTTTATCCCTGAGTTATCCCAGCCTTATTCCATCTCCTACAAATTCTCTCGTGAGTTTTTTTTTAAAAGTTCCGAACCCTAGCCCACTGCCCCTCCGGCCCCAGATCCGGGCCGCCAGCCCTCCGGCTGCCCCCGCCGGACCGCCGTTGAAGCTCACTGGCCCCCGCCCTCGACGGAGAAGCCACCGCCGCCATCGCGCACGCCCATGGGAAGCTGAACAGACGCGAAGGCATCCGCCCGCCATGGCCCATGGCCACCGCTGCAGCCACCGCCGTCGGCTCGTTGCCCGCCGTCGCTCCCGCCACCCGCCTGCCCTCTCCCGGCCGCCGGTGGGGTCCGCCACCACCCATACCCGTGGGAAGATGAACGGATGCGGGAGGCATCCGTCTGCCTGCGTGCGGCCGTGTGGCATCGCCTGACACCATCGTCGCCGCCCGCCAGTCCGTCGGACACCGTCCCGCCGTCCCCAGCCTCCTCCGCCGTCCACCGGCCATTCCCGACACCCGGCAGATCTCCCACGACCGTGGGAGACCAAACGGCACGCTGGGCGTGCCGTGCCAGACCATGTGCCGCCTCTCCTGTGGCCGCCACTGGCTGTCCGCCGCTCGTCGCCCGCCTGCCCCGTCCGCCGCCTGCTTCCCGATCATCGGCCGTGTGCTCCGTCGGACAATCCATCTCTGCTCTGCCGTGAGATGGAGTTGCATGGATTTCAGAGTAGCCCATATTTCAAAGCAGCATGCTTTCCGGAGCAGATCATCAAGCCGACATGCTTTTCAGAGCAGATCAGCACCACTTGTGATGCAACACAAATTTTAATGTAATTTATTTTCCTTTTTTAGTTTTCTTAGAGGCTAAGAAACTAAGGGTTTTGGTTTTTCTATATAAAGGCCCCCTCTTCCTTGTAATAAAGAGAGAGATTTGATATAGATTTTTGGGTTGGTTCCGGTTCTGGTTCTGGGCTGAGGCCCGTTTTCCTTCGTTCCCTGCTGTGTGCATTATGGGTTCGATGAGGGGTGTAAGGCATTCCCTATTGTGTGCATTATGGGTTCGATGAGCACCCTAGTTATCCCCTATCTCATCTTCTTTATCCCCTCATGTCCTTCGAGAGTCATCCTAGCGCATCTATGTGAAAGCCCTGCTGTGTGCATTATGGGTTCGATGGGAGCTCAGGGTAACTGGTGCTGTGACCCCTTCTAGAGGGTAGCTTTATGCTCAGGGTAGCTGGTACTGTGATCCCTCGGGAGGGTAGCTTTAGGCTTTGACCCCTGACTTTCTGTGTGCATCCCCCGCTAGAGTGAGTCTTAGGGCCATGAGTTCCACTTCCCGGTCCCCCATCTTCATCCTTCCTTCGCCACATCCACCCAGAAAAATTGAAAACAAAAGAGATCAGCTGTCTTAGGATTTTAGTGTCAGTATGCCCTAGTCCTGGAGGCTTCTTAGCCCTCCCACGGTCCTAGTTTGTTAGTGTTTTTCCCTGTTTTTCAAATAACCAAGTTACATTGATTTTATCGTCCCGCATCAATTTTGGTATCAGAGCGAGTTGTGGATTAGGGTGTGTTCCATTTTTTGAACTGGACGGAGTCGAGTTCTTCGCGGTCGAGGAGAATGATGGGGATCCAGAGCAAGTCCGGGTATTTTTCCATTTTTTCTTATTTTCTCAGATTTTTTTAGTTTTTTCTATTCCCGCTATTCCGACTATCACCGCTATTCTGGTTTTGTTCTTGGTTTATACTTGAGTTATCCCAGCCTTATTCCATCTCCTGCAACTTCTCCCGTGAGTTTTTTTTAAAAGTTTCGAACCCTAGCCCATTGCCCCTCCGGCCCTAGATCCGGGCCGCCCGCCCTCCGGCCACCCCCGCCGGACAGCCACTGAAGCTCACCGGCCCCCACCCTCACCGGAGAAGCCACCGTCGCCGCTGCCCACACCCGTGGGAACCCGAACGGATGCGGAGGCGTCCGCCCACCACGGCCGCCACTACCGCCATCGCCGACGGCCCGATGCCCGTCACCGTTCCCGCCACCCGCCTGCCCTCGTCCGGCTGTCGGTGGGGTCCGCCATCACCCATGCCCGTGGGAAGATGAACAGACACGGGAGGCGTCCGTCCGCCCGCATGTGACCGTGTGGCACCGCCACCCACCGCCTGACACCGTCGCCATCGCCCGCTTGTCCGCCGGACACCGTCCTGCCGTCCTCGTCCTCCCCCGCCGTCCACCAGCCATTCCCGACACCCGGAAGGTCTCCCACGGCCGTGGGAGACCAAACGACATTCTAGGCATGCCGTGCCAGACCATGTGCCACCTCGCCTGCGGCCACCGCTGGCCGTCCGCCGCTCGCCGCCCGCTGGCCCAGTCCGCCGCCTGCTTCTCGATCGCCGGCCATGTGCTCCATCGGACGATCCATCCTCCACACGACCGTGAGATGGAGTAGCATGAATTTCAGAGCAGCCCATATTTCAATGCATCATGCTTTCTGGAGCAGATCATCAAGATGACATGCTTCTTAGAGAAGATCAGCACCACTTGTGATGCAACATGAATTTTGATGTAATTTGTTTTCCTTTTGTAGTTTTCTTAGAGGCTAGGAAACTGAGGCTTTTGGTTTTTTTATATAAAGGCCCCCTCTCCCCTGTAATAAAGAGAGAGATTTGATATAGATTTTTGGGTTGGTTTCGGTTTTGGTTCTGGGCTAAGGCCCATTTTCCTTCGTTCCCTACTGTGTGCATTATGGGTTCGATGAGGGGTGTGAGGCGTTCCCTGCTGTGTGCATTATGGGTTCGATGAGCACCCTAGTTATCCCCTATCTCGTCTTCTTTATCCCCTCGTGTCCTTCGAGAGTCATCCTAGCGCATCTATGTGAGAGCCCTGCTGTGTGCATTATGGGTTCGATGGGAGCTCAGGGTAGCTGTTGCTGTGACCCCTTCAGGAGGGTATCTTTATGCTCAAGGTAGATGGTGCTCTGATCCCTCGTGAGGGTAGCTTTAGGCTTTGACCCCTGACTTTCTGTGTGCATCCCCCACTAGAGTGAGTCTCAGGGCCATGAGTTCCACTTCCCAGTCCCCCATCTTCATCCTTCCTTCGCCACATCCACCCAGAAAATTGAAAACAAAAGAGATCAGCTATCTTAGGATTTTAGTGTCAGTATGCCCTAGTCCCGGGAGGCTTCTTAGCCCTCCCACGGACCTTGTTTGTTAGCGTTTTTCCCTGTTTTCCAAATAACCAGGTTACATCGATTTTTCGTCCCGCATCATCCTGGAGCTGTGCTCGAGGACGGTGATGTTGGAGAGCTGTGAGGCTCGGAGGTGCCCTTGGCTAGAGATCTGAGCTCCGATCTCAAGCAGACGTCTTGGAGCTAGGCTCGAAGATGTTGTGAACTTAAGATGGCACTTTGGAGTTGGGCTCGTAGGGACAGCGATTAAGAGAATTCCCTTGGCCGAAGATCTAAGCTCCGGTCTTGGGCTGGCATCTTGGAGCTGGGCTCGAAGATGTTGTGAACTTGAGATGGCACCTTGGAGTTGGGCTCGCCAGTGCCGGAGGTCGTCCGGTCTTTTGATGCCGGGGAGCTAGGCTCGCTGGTGCTGAAGGTCGTCCGGTCTTTCGATGCCGGAGAGATGGGCTCGCCGGTGCCGGAGGTCATCCAGTCTTTTGATGCCGGGGAGTTGGGCTCGCCAGTGCCGGAGGTCGTCCGTTCTTTTGATGCCGGTGAGCTGGGCTCGTCGGTGTCGGAGGTCGTCTGGTCTTTCGATGCCGGAGAGCTGGGCTCGCCGGTGCCGGAGGTCGTCCGGTCTTTTGATGCCAAGGTGCTGGGCTTGCTGGTGCCGGAGGTCATCCGGTCTTGTGATGCCGAGGAGCTGGGCTCGCCGGTACCGGAGGTCATCCAGTCTTTTGATGCCGGGGAGCTGGGCTCGCCGGTGCCGAAGGTCATCCAGTCTTTTGATGCCAGGGAGCTGGGCTCGCCGGTGCCTGGGGGCTTCCAAGGTCTTCATGCCAGAGTACTCTTCTCTGGGCTTTGGTGCCTGCAAGGTAGATAAATCGTATTACAGAAAGAAATCTTTATTTCTCACGGAGGAAATACTTACATTATTGATAGTATCTCCTTAAATTACAAGCGCTCCAGGTTCGGGAGAACCTGATGCCATCCAAGTCTTCTAAGTAGTAGGCCCCCTGCGACAGGGCCTCGGCCACTTTGTAAGGGCCCTCCTAGTTCGGTGAGAGTTTGCCGCTCTCCCGGGGCTGGGATGCTTCTGCTCGGTGTAGCACTAGGTCGCCAGGTCGGAAAGCCTTCTGCCTCACCCGTGCATTGTAGTACCGGGCGAGTTGTTGCCGGTATGCTACCATCTGGAGCCGAGCTTTGTCTCTTGTTTCCTTAAGGAGGTCTAAGTTGAGGAAAAGGTGTGTCGAGTTCTGTGCTTCGTCTTACTGCTGTACGCGGAGCGTGGGTACACCGAGCTCAACTGGAATGACTGCTTCTAACCCGAAGACCAGGTTAAAAGGCATTTCGCCCGTTGCCATCCTGGGCGTTATGTGGTAGGCCCACTGGATGCTTGAAAGTTCTTCCACCCATCTGCCCTTTGCTTGGTCCAGCCTGGTATGGAGTCCTTGAAGAATGGTTTGGTTGGTGACCTTGACTTTCCCATTCGTCTGGGGATGGGCGACCAAGGTGAATCGATACTAGATCCCATGCTCGGTGCAGAACCCCTCGAACTCTAGGTTGTCGAACTATCGCCTGTTGTCAGTGATGACACAGTTGGGAAGTCCGAAATGGCAGATGACAGACTTCTAGAAGAACTGGCGGACATTGGCCTCTGTGATCCGAGCTAGCGGCTCTGCTTCAACCCATTTGGTGAAGTAGTCGATCACCACCAACAGGAACTTTCGCTGCCCTAGTGCAGTGGGGAACGGTCCCATGATGTCCATCCCCCATTGCACGAAAGGCCAGGGAGATGACAACTGGGAGATCGGTGCAGACGACAGGCACTAAATATGGGAGTGGCGCTGGCACTTGTCATACTTTTTGACGAAGTCAACAGCATCCTCCCTCATTGTTTCCCAGAAATACCCCTGGCGAAGGGCCTTGTATGCCAGGGTCCTCCCTCCTACATGATTTCCGCAGAGGCCTTCGTGTATATCTTGGAGTACGAAGGCTGCCTCTGTAGGCCTGAGGCACTTCAGGAGAGGATAAGAATATGATCGATGGTAAAGCTTGCCATCCATCAAGACAAAGTGGATGGCCTTCCTTCTGACGAGGCCAGATTCCTTGCGGTCTTTCGACAGTAGGCCGTCTTGGATGTACCTGACATACATGTCCATCTAGCTCGGCTCGGAGGCTACTTGCTGCACCTCCTCGGGGCTTTCGTAGCTCGGGCTCTCGAGATATTCGATGTATGCGCGCCCTAGGGATGAGTCCGGTAGGGTGGCGAGCCTTGACAGTGCATCCGCATGAGCATTTTCTCCACGGGGAATGTGGGAAACATGGAAGTAACGGAAGCCTGCTGCGCTCAAGCAGACCCTCTCTAGGTACTTCATCATCTAGGGATCTCGGGCCACGTACTCTCCGGAGACTTGTCCGGCAACCAGCTGGGAGTCGGTGAAGACCTTGAGGTTCTGTACACCCAACTCGCGGGACACCTTCAGGCCCATAAGGAGCGCCTCATACTCTACTTGGTTGTTTGTGGTGGGGAACTTGAAGCGAAGTGCACACTCTGTCACCACTCCGTCTGAATTGGCGAGGATGATGCCTGCTCCACTCCCGCATGAATTGGAGGCACTGTCCACATGGAGGATCCAGGGGTCCTGCAACGGGATGGGCTCGGCTTAGCTCTCCGGGACTGTCCGCTCTGGTTCCTCGAAAAACCCTATGCATTCGACCACGAAGTCGGCTAAGACTTGGGCCTTTTGCGATGACCTCGGCCAATATGCGATGTCATGCTCGCTCAGCATCAGGGACCATTTGGCTAACCTTCCAGAAGCCTCGGGATGGCTTAGCATGGTCCTCAGTGGCTAGTCAATCACAACCACGATGGGATGCGCTTGGAAATAGGGCCTGAGGCGCTTAGCAGACATTATTAGTGCAAAAATGAGTTTTTCGGAATGGGCATACCTAATCTCCGCATCATGGAGTATTTTGCTGGTGTAGTACACCAGCTTTTGCATTCCGTCTTGGTCTGTACGGATGAGGACCGAGCTGACGGCCCCCCGGGTGACCGCCAGGTAGAGCAGGAGCTCTTCTCCCTCTTCGGGTCTGGACAGCAGAGGCGGGGAGGTCAAGAACTCCTTCAGCTCTTCAAAGGCTATCCGGCATTCTTCAGTCCAGGTGAAGTCAGGCATCTTGCACAGTGCCTTGAAGAAGGGGAGGCAGCGGTCAGCCGACCTCGAAATGAATCGGCTCAGGGCTGCAATCCTTCTCGTCAGGCGTTGAACCTGCTTCTTGGACGTAGGGTGCTCCATGTCTAGGATTGCTTGGACCTTCTTTGGATTCACCTCGATGCCTCTTTAGGTGACCATGAAGCCAAGAAATTTCCTGGCCGCCACCCCAAAGGCGCACTTCACCGGGTTGAGCTTCATCTGGTGCTTTCGGAGGTTATGGAAGAATTCAACGAGGTCGGCAATGTGGTCCGAGCTCGGTTTGCTCATGATGAGCATGTCATCCACGTATGCTTGCATGTTCTAGCCTATCTGATCCTTGAAGACCTTGTTGACCAGGCGTTGGTACGTGGCCCCAGCATTTTTCAGACCAAAGGGCATCATTTTGTAGCAATACGTCCCCCGATCAGTGATGAAGGCAGTGTGCTCCTCGTCCTCCGAGTGCATCCGGATCTGATTGTACCCAAAGAATGCATCCATGAAGGAGAGTAGCCTGTGCCCCGAAGTGGCATCCACCAGCTGGTCTATCCTTGGTAGAGGGAAGCTATCCTTCGGGCATGCCTTCTTGAGGTCGGTGTAGTCTACACAGATCCTCCACTTGCCGTTATTCTTCTTCACCATCACCACATTCGCCAGCCAGCTCGGGTATTGCACTTCTCAGACGAATCTAGCGGCGAGGAGTTTCTCAACTTCCTCGTTGATGGCCGCTTACCTTTCTGGGGCAAAGCTTCCCTTCTTCTGTCGAACTGGCTTGCACTTTGGATCAACATTAAGTCTGTGGGTGATGACTTCAGGGAAAATACTTGGCATGTCGGTCGTTGTCCAGGCGAACACATCCGCATCACCCTCAAGAACTCTAGCAGCAGGGTTTTCTCCTCCTCGAGCAGCTGAGCTCTGATCTGCATGGTTTTTGCCTGGTCGGCTCCGAGTTGGTGGGAAAGCAGGCACTTGGCCAGGCCTCCACTAGGGTCTTGGGCCCTCTAGTCGAGCTCGTCCGCCCCAGAATCCTCCTCGGGCACCTGGGCCCCGGGGAGGGTCTGGAAGCAGTGCTGCACTGGCTGGGGCATACACTTCATCTCCCCCATGCCGTAAGTGGTTGGGAATTGGACAAGCAACCTCTTGGTAGAGACGACAGCATCGAGGAGGTTGAGCCCAGGTCGGCCCAAGATCGTGTTGTAAGGCGAAGGAAGCCTGACAACCGTGAATGTCATCAAGATGGTACTCTGCCGAGGTGGGGTCCCGGCAGTGACTGGGAGAGTGATCTCCCCCTCTACTCTAGCAGAGTCTCTCGTAAAACCAACAAGGGGAGTATACATTGGCTTGAGCTGAGTAGGGGAGAGATTCATCCGAAAGAAAGCATCATAAAAAAGTACATCCATAGAGCTTCCACTATCTACCATGATGTGCTTTACAGGATGCTTTGCGATCGTCATCTCAACGACCACAGCATAATTATTTACATTTTTCTCTGCGTTATCCCCTTCCCTCATAAAGGAGAGTACATTCTCAGAGTTCCCTGCCCCCCGGATTCTCTTGGACGCGCGCTTTGCTCCCTAGGAGATCATGCCCACCGGCTTCTCGATGGGGCGATTGTCGATAGCCAGAGCTGGCGAGAGAGCAACGAGCATCTAGGACTCTGGTTGAGGTATGCCCCCCACATATTTTCTAAGGTAGCCCCTCTTAATGAGCTCCTCAATTTTTCACTTGAGGTTGTGGCATTCCTCGGTGTCGTGCCCGTGGTCACGGTGGAAGCGGTAGTTCTTCATCTTGTCACGGGTGAAAGTTGGCTTCAGCGGCCAAGGATGCCTTAGATAATGCTCGCCCTCAATCTCCATGAGGATCTTCGTTCTTGGGGTGAGAAGGGGAGTGAAGTTCCCCTGAGGGACGGGAGCATTCCTTGGCCTTGGCATCGGTCAGGAGCTTTGAACTGGCGGTCCAGGCCTCCGCGCTTCAGGCTTCTCGATGGGTGCCGGCCTCCTTAGTGGCTTCCCGTCAAGCTCTCGCCTCGTGCGATCCGCCTCCTCGGTGCGGATGTACTTTTGAGCCTGGAAGAGCAGCTCGACGTAGGTCTTCAAGGGCTTCTTGTCGAGCGATTAGGTCAGGCGGGAAGTCCTGAGCCCTCTCTTCAGAGCCAGCATCGCCACCGGCTCCTCCAGGCTATAGATCTCCAAGGCAGCAGCTTTGAAGCGGGCCACGTAAAGTATTGCAGTGGCTCATGGTCTTGCTGCCTGATGGAGAAGAGGCTATCTGCCTCGCATGGCATCTTCCGGCAGGCATCAAAATGGGCCACGAACTTCTTCCCTAGCTGGGCAAAAGAACTGATACTTTCCAGCTCGAGGTGGGTGAACCACACTCTAGTAGCCTTCCGAACGGTAGCAGGGAAGGCGATGCACAGAAGAGCATCAGTGGCCCCCTGGACCCTCATGAGGGCCCAGTAACTTTCCAGGTGGTCCCATCATAGGGATCCACCTGCAGCATGCGGAACCGACGAGGAATTGGCTCCATTTGGATCTCCTAGGAGAAAGGAGGGCGGGCATCATAGCCCGCTAGCTCACTAGTGGAGCCAGGCAAGTTGGTGAATCGGCGGGCAAACTCCTCCAACTTGCGATCGTGCTCCTCAGGCGCTTCTCCGCCATGTGCTTGATGGCCTTGTCTGTGGACCCCTCCGCTGAGGGGGGTGGAGATGGTGACGCGGAGGCGCGGCGCCCATGGCGGGGAGCCTTGCCTTTCCGATCTTGGCGAGGTTTCGGTGCCCCCCAGCCAAGATGCGGTGAGCAGCTTTCTTCTTCGGTGGAGCTGGCTCACCGTCGCTTCCCTGGGGCTTGATGGGTACCCCGAGGGTCCATAACTACCTGCGACTACGAGGGCCTCCCGTGGAAGGAACGCAGGCTGTCGTGGGGTGCAGCGGTGTGGGCCGCAGGGTTGTCTGGCTGTTGGTGAGTGGCCAGGGACCGATGCTGGTGCTGATGTTGGAGCTGGCATACCACCACAGTTAGAGTGTACATCTACTGGGCGACTGTGGTCAGCTGGGTTTCCAGTGGGGGTGGCTGAACCAGGGCAAGCACTTCCATCTCCAGTCCGTGCGGGTTACCGTGAGAAGGGGATGCCTCTGCACGGCCGAAGGGTGGTCACCATCCTCTCAATGGACTGGCCAAGCAGGACTTGAACTGGAGGAAGTGTCATTCTCCCCCCTTCCTGGCATGCCAATCTGTTGCCGTCTGGATCGTCGTGGCCCGTAGCTACTGATGGCGGCGGGTGTGTCGCGTCCGTCCGCCTAGGAACGCCTCCGATGCCTCGGGACCTGCAAGGAAGCAACGTCAGGGACACGGACCAGGGATTTCGATGGGGGCACTCTAACAGTCAAGTCAGTGGCGATCTAGGGGAACAGATCCTCCTGGTCAAGCCCCTCTGGATGAGCTCCATGCTAGGAGGAGTGAATATGGTGTGAGTGGAAGATGAGGACGAGCTGGGAATGGTGTTGGCCGAGGTGGTCTTGCCCTCTTCTCTGGCCTTCTTCCCTTGTGTCGCTCTGGTTCCTCTCTTCTTTGTGGTAGTTGTGTTGTTCTTGCTTGGAATTGAGAAATAAGTGTTACCTCCCTTTTTGCTTACACTGGCTGGGTCCTCTTTTGTGGCTTGCCTCGGGGTTCTCCCATGTTGGCAGATGGGTATGACGTGATGTCGTGCCACGAATGATATGCCTTCTTTATTAGGTAACTGGGGAAGCTTCCATGAGCCTCTGACATTCCTTCGATTTGCCCTTCCTGGAAGTATAGTAGGGCCTCGACTGTCGCACCGCCGCTCTTAGGAATCGCTCTCCTTGGTATCTTTTTCCTGATCATACAGCAAGCCGGTAGGGGGCACAGTGCCTTGATGTGAGCTTTCCTTCTTCCTGGTGTGAATGGCGGCCGTGGGCATTAATGGTGATGTGGTGGGTGTTGTCGCACGGTCCTCGGGGGGCCCGCCACCGTCTTCAGATGGGAGGTGTTGTTTCCTTGGTGGTTGACATCTTGATTTGCATTGGGGGCCAAGCTGGAAAGATGGGACCTACTTGCAGGCGACCTGCCTTGCAGCGGCTTGGCTATGAGGAAAGGGGCCGAGCTCGGTACCAAGCCAGAGGGGCCTAGCCTTGACCAAGCTCGGGCTGGCTGAGGTGGATGAGGCACATCCAGGCCAAGGGACTCGGGCTCAAGGGGGCTCCTCGTGGCGGAGGAGGCTTGAGCTTGACTCCGGACCATGGGACCCGAGCTCGGGCTCGAGAGGTCTGCCTCTAGTGGGGTTTGAGCTCGGCTCCAACCTAGGCGTCCCGACCTAGTGGGGGACGGAGCACGGCTTCGACGGGCGGCCCCATTGGCATCGGGGAGCTCAGCCCGGCGAAGGGGCCTGTAGTGGTAATCCGGCGTGGCATCCAATGGGAGCTCCATGTCAAGCACCTTGCTCCACGTCAGCGATCTAGCCACATCAATAAGTATCCAATACCCTCTTAAGAATAACCTATAAACTTACATTTATCAGCCCTAGCACTTAGCTTATATCCAAATTCCTTTCTAACATAAGCTGGACAATCCCAAATCTTAAGATGTTTAAGACTTGATTTCTTGCCATGCCATAATTCATAAAGAGTGCTAGGTAATAATTTTGATGGTATCCTATTTAATACATATGCAGTAGTTGCTAGGGCATATCCTTAGAAAGATATTGGAAGATCTGTGAAGCACATCATGGACCTTACCATGTCAAACAAGGTACGATTCCTCCTTTCTGCTACACCATTTAATTGTAGTATATATGGAGGAATCCATCAAAGAGAATACCATTTTTCTTAAAATGATTAAGAAATTCACTAGATAAGTATTCTCGTCCTCGATCAGATTGGAGAACTTTAATACTTTTCCCAATTTGTTTGTCAATCATATTTTGATACTCTTTAAATTTATCAAAGATTTCAGATTTATGTTTTATGAGATACACATATCCGAACCTAGATAAATCATCAATAAATTTGATGAGATAAGAGTATCCTCCTATAGCCTAAGTTGACATAGGTCCATATACATCTGAATGTATTAACCCTAACAACTTTGTTGCCCTTTTTCCTTGTCCAGTGAATAGAGACTTGGTCATTTTACCTATGAGGCAAGATTCATAAGTTTCTAATGATTTATAATCATAAGGGCAAAAGAAATCATCTTTGTATAACTTGTTAATCCTTGACTCATTTGTATAACCTAATCGACAATGCCAAAAGAATGTTTTATTATTATCATCTCTCTTTCTCCTTTTGTTTTCTACAAGCAATACTTCATCATTGAGCGATAGAATTAAAAGACCATTCACAAATTTACCCATTCCATAAAAGTCATTAGAATAAAAAATGGAGCAACCATTGCTCTCAACTTTTATTTCAAAACCATGTCTTAATAACAAAGGTATAGAAATAATATTCCTAACAACATTTGGAATGTAATAACAATCTTTTAATTCTAATATCTTGCCATAAGGCAACAATAATATGTAGGTTCCAACAACTTTTGCATGAATGGCCTCTCCAATCATGCCATAAAGCTCGAAGTCATCTTCCTTCAATCTTCTATTCTTGTGGAGTCCCTACAAAGATTTGCATATGTGACACCCACATGTAGTATCCAATACCCATGAATCAGATATTGAAGAACTGATGGGGACATCAAAACCCATCCATGTTTTTTTTTTTCTTTTCTAAATTTTTATATTTTATTTCATATTTTTTTATTCCAGCTATTCTACCTATTCCCGTTATTCCAATTTTATTCCAGACCTATCCCCGAACTATCCCCAGGTTATCCCTGTTATCTTCTTCCTACGTTCTTCCTCCCAGAACTTCCATTTTTTTCATTTTTTCTTTCCACCGGTCCCGAATCCACCATGCCCGACCACCGGCGACCCCGACGGCCGTCCACCTCCCCCCGGTGTCGATCTCCTCATGGGAATGCCGGCGAATCCCATGGAACCGCCCACGATCGTGCACCCCTGCGGCTCCACCCATGGCCATCTGCCACCTGCTGCTCCACCCATGCCGCGCCCCTCTCCACTGCACCATCGATCGCCGCCCTGCTCCACCGTCGCTCCCTCGTATTTGGAAGACACATGGCCAAGCCACCGACTTCTGAGCCATCCAAGGATGCTGTCCACTCCATGGTCGCCTCCCTCCTTGCTGCCATGTTCGCCATCTCGGCCGTGCCGCCGCCTTCCCCAGTGTTGACGCCAGCAAAGCCTCCAAGCCTTCTTTCCCATCCACCCCGTTCCACGGCCACGGGAAGGAAAAATCTGTGCATGGATCTCAGAGCTGAAACAACCTGCATAAATCTCATAGTAGTGAATTTTCTACACAGTTCTTAGAGAAAAGGAGGAATTTGAATTCAAATTTGAATTCAAATTTGAATGGGTCCATATTTTCCTCTACAAATGCTGCCCCTCTTCATGGAAATGCCCACTATTTTCTTCCCTTATTTTGTTATTTTTGAATTTCGAAATTTGAATTTCAAAATGGCTTGGTGTCTATAAAATAGGCTCCAATCCTTCTTGTAAAAAAGAGATTGATGAATGAAATGTTTATTTTAGAGAAGAGTGATTCTTCTTCTGGTCCGTGAGGAGAGGGTGTGAGGCCCAATCCTAGGACATGATATGAGGTCATGCCCAGTTATCTCCCTCCCCATTCCATTTTCTTTATCCCCTCATGATCTTTGAGAATCATCCTAACGCCTCCAAGTATCGAGGAGAGTGTAATGCCCTAGAGGTGAGAGGTCTCTTCGTTAGTGTGAGTCCCAAAGTCCATGAGTTCCAAACCCTAAAGCTTCCATCCCCATTATTCCTTCACCATCCCTAGAAAGAAAAATCCAAAAAAAATATGATACCCTAATCTAGGTGACTTCTAGGCTCACCAACGATCCTACCCCTTAGCTGTCCCACATCAAGAACTCAATGATAAGTTTTTTTTGTATCATAAACAAACATCTTGATGCTCCACTGGCATCTTGTTTCAAACTTGCAAGGTACATTTTGCAATTCTTCTTCCAATGTCCCTTCATGCCATAGAAGAAACAGGATCCATCATTTGAAGACCTCTTTGTCTTCTTCCACTTTTTGATGCTCTTCTTCAAGTTTAGCTTTCTCTTTGAACCCTTCTTCATTGCCTGCTTCTTTTCATCACTAGAAGAAGTTGAGCGTTATTATCTTTGAAGTGGCTCTCTACTATCTTGAGCATATTCAGCAGCTCAGGCAATAACATATTTGTCTGTTTATGTGGTAATTCATGACAAACTATGAAAAGAAATCAGGGAGTGACTACAGAATTAAGTCCTATATAAGCTCCTCATCCATGATAAAGCCTAATTGACCTAATCAGAAATTAAGTCAATCATCTTAAGAACATGGACCTGTACAGGCGAGCCCTCACTCATACATGCCTGGAATAACTGCTTCGATATCTCATATCTAGCAGTCCTACTATGCTATCCATACAACTCTTTGAGAGTAAGCAATATGGACTGATTCCATATCTTCATATTGCCTTTGTAACTTGTTGCTCATTGAGGCTAACATGATGCACTTGACAGTCAAGTTGTCATTCTACTACAATCTATAAGTGGCCTTTTCGTCCTCTATCACATCATCCCAATTGGATCTAGATCTGGAGAATCGAGGATATTGGATACTTTTTCTTAAGCAAGTACTATTCTCAGGTTCCTCGACTTGTCAATATAGTTTGGTCCGATCAGTTTGTTGGCATCTAGAATGCCCCATAGTGATAATGATAAAATCATTAATTTAAATCTATAGTTAGATGAGAATAATATATAAGCAAACCACACAAGATGATAATCACAATTAGATAAGGACTTTAAATCAATTATGTCTCCCATTATTTTCTTCAAATACCATAACCCTCAACTATGGTAAATGAGAAGCTAATATCTGGTTTCTTTAGTGGGGTTGAGATCCCAATTCCTTATAAATGTCTTGTGTTTGCATAATAAATTTTTATAAGTTCAAAGGTAGGAAATTTTTTCTTCAATTGCATCCCTTATAATTCTTAACATAATACTTGCCTCTAAGATACTTACAGTCTTGTGTTTGCACAACAAATCATAATTTCTTAGTTTAGTATGACCGTTCATTTTATATAGTCATGATTGAAAAATGTTACCCTTGAGTCTGCTTAACAAAGTAACATTATCAAGTATACTATAATGCATAAAATGCACCACGTCCAATTTCTTATCAAACCCTAATAGTAAGCCTTGATTTTGCTTAATAAACCTACTATAGTTTTGATATAAATTTGGCTTGGCATGAAGGAAGGCAAATTGTACTATGTTTAAAATCAATTAGTATTTCCAATTTAAGGTACAAATATAACCAAATTGGCCAAGTAAGTGGGAGAGATGAGGGGGTTCCCCCGTTGCTTTCCTTAGACACCAAATTAATTGGCCAAGTTAGATAACGAAACCAATTAAAAACCACATTCTCTTTACCTTCTGATGGGGACATCAATAATAAGAATATATACTTTAATTAACTAACTTTATTTTTGCAGCTATAGTTAATAAAATCTTGAGCCATGAAACAAGTTCCAAATTTTCTTGAAACATACTCATGAGTCAACACATGGAAGAAGACAAGTTTTTTATGAGTCGACTCAAGCTCAAAGCTGATGGAAAACCACCTCTTCAAAGCCTAATTCAAGCCAAGACTTGAAGCCAAAATTTTCACATGGAGGGACACCTCATCAAGAAACCTTGGGAGAGAAGAAATTACACTACATCAAGACTTTTATGGGGAACATAAAGATACCTTCCAACAAGTGACATGTGGGGTGCCACCTCTAATGACACCTAGGCCTCCACATCAGCATTTGAAAACTACATGAAGACCTTCTAGAATACCACATGTCAAGTGGTTGTAACATTGTACCAATAATTTATTTTTAGTCAAAAATACTTACCTAAAAATTGTTGGACCCAATTAAGCCATCCTTATCCCCTCTTCTCCACCCTTGAATGAAATTCCTAGCATTGGAGCCTATAAATAGGGCCCCTAGGCTCTCATTATATTCATTCTATGCTATAATTTAAATTAATCAAAGGATTGTTTCCTTGTGTTCTAGTTTTCTTGAGTTCTTGTTTGGAATGAAAGTTTTCTAGCTAGTTTGAGTGTGTAGATCCTTATCCAAGGAGAGAATGAGAATTTTTTAAGTT
The DNA here is from genome assembly GCA_021397845.1 of Areca catechu. NCBI lineage: Eukaryota > Viridiplantae > Streptophyta > Magnoliopsida > Arecales > Arecaceae > Areca > Areca catechu. The sequence goes on along the minus strand of CM038045.1, from coordinate 129,434,716 downwards.
TGAGTTTGAGAGTGAAGAGTTTTTTTTCAATGAGTAAAGTATGGGATGCCCATTGATAGATCTATGATCAAGCTCCAAGTCTCAAGCTGCCGGCCACTTTCTTCTTCTTCTTTTTTTCTTTGTTTCCATTCCAACTCCAATTCTTCTTCCATGTCTAATCCCAATTTTCTTTGCAGGTTCTCTCAGGTTCCTAGGTCAAGGATGAAGGTCTCTAAGCCATGGATCAAGGCCAAGGTGAGTCTCAAAGTAGAGAGTGCCAATCTTGACTTCTAGACCTCAATGCTTGAGTGATGAGAACTCCTTCCACCAAATAATTAGCCATCATTGTTGGTAGGAAAACTTTTCCTAAGCTTCATTAGATCTGATCATTTGAATGTTGACTTGTCCTAGTAGTGATGGTTTCCATACCATGAAGATCCTAATCCTTATTTTGAACTAGATCTACATTGCAGGACTTAAAAATTAGATCAACTAGTCTCCTTATGAAAATTTTTTTCTTGGATTAATTTAGTCCATTTATTTGATAATTAATTGCTCAAGTTTTCTTGTTAGTTAGCTTGCTTAAACTCTCCATCCATCATTTTATTTTCATCCCCCATCAATTTTTTGGTATCAGAGCTTATGGTTTACTAGGTCAAGTGTTTGATTGCTGAAATTTCTGTTCAAGTATTCACCCAATTATTTTATGAATTTTAGTATTTTTCAAATTGATCAAAAAAATCCAAAACAATAATTTTCCAGTACCTTAGTATCTTAGAATTCGAAATATAAAATTCAAAAAAATATTTTTTCTTTTATTTTTGGATTTAAAAATTTGAGTTCTTAGATCATTTCTAAAGTTCTGTCCAGAATTATGTTTCTGCCTTCCTGTTCATTTAATTTTCAAAAAAATATATAAAATATTTTTATAAATTTTGAATTTTAGATTTGAGATCTATAATTTGAGTTTTGTTTTTTACCACCTGAATTTTAAATTTTAGAATGATTTAGAATTTGAAATTTGAAATTTGAATTCAGGTTGTTAAGAGTTAGCTGAACTGCTGGAACCTTTTAGCAACTATTTTTAAACTACCTTCTCAACCAAAATTTGAGTTAATCTGAAGTCAAAACTTTAAAATCCAAGAGTTTTGATCTGAGAGATAACCAAATTGGTTTTATTTTTAATTTTTTAATTTTTTAAAAAAATTTAAATCTCGAATTTTTAAAACTAGCTAGTTGAAAGTTATTCCCTACTGAGATTTTTTTTACAACAAGCTTTCAAAACGAATTTCTTAACCACATTTTAGTAATTAAATTTCAAAATTTGGAATCTAGGATCTTCACTGAGATATTTAATAATTAAATTCTTAATTTTAATTTTTTTAGAATTTTAAAATTTTAATTTCAAATTTTTAAAACTAGTTGACTAGAAGTTATTAAGGCTGAAACTATCTTGCAACAACTCTAACTTTTAGAATGAATTTTTAATTCTAATTTGAGATTTAAATTTTAAAATTTGATTTCTAAATTCTAGACTTCAAAATCTAAATTTTCTAATAAAATATTTTAATTTTAATTTTTTTTTTAATTCGGGTTTGAATCACATGTTTGTGCTAATACTAGTTGCTGTGTTATCTAGTTGGTGAATTGTTTGTGCATCCATTCCTAAATCTAATTAAGGGAATTCAATTGTAATATAAGGGAAGGAGGTCATTACCTTTCCTTGGCCCAAAATAATCACCCACATTTGCATTGACCTAAACCATAATTGAAATTGAGTAGAAACCTAAAACTATGGACACCCACAAGTCGGGTTCAAGTGTAAGATGAGACCAAATATTAGTTAAGTTTATACTTCTTGAAATTGGTGTCTAAGGCAAGAGGTCTAATGACACGCCTTAAGTGGACTTACAATTTTTAATTAGGATCTCGTGAAAGCGAGGGAAGCCTCCCGCAACCCCACCTCTTACCTGGCCAGTGGAAAAGGTAATTACAACTTTAACTAGTACTTGGTCAATTCCTGTATTTTGAACTTTTAGGTCTAGGAGCTCTAGAAGTTAGGTTTGTACTGCTTGCCCATTTGATATGAAGCCCTATACCAACAGTCCTACATGTATCCATGGATCCCAATCTTGAATTCTTTATGAGGACCTTGACTGAAAAATTTGATACCCTGACTAAACAATTAGGACAAGTGAACAAAGAGTTAGGGCAAGTAAATAATCAAATCGGGAACTTCGAAAAAGATCGCTTGACCCATACTAATCCTAAATCACCTTCCATTGGTCCAAGAGCCCATTATCATGATCTCAACCCTGAATATAAACTTAGATACCCCTACCAAGGATTTGTAGATCAGGAGAAGAGAATCTTTAGGAGCAATCGACCCTATGCACCTATTTTTGATGGAAACCCTGAGGTGTATGTCGATTGGAAGAAGAAAATAGATCAGTACTTTGAATTTGATGAAATATCGGAAGTAAAAAAATATCAATTTATCAAATTAAAGCTAGTTTGACAAGCTAAGTCATATTGGGAACATGTTGAGCATAAAAGTTATAATTGTGTGAATAAAATAATTACTTGGAGAGATATGAAGAGTAAGATAAGAGATAAGTACCTAGGCAAATATTATAAGCAAAATCTTCCAACCCAATGGTATAAATTGAGACAAGATGATAAAACTGTATTTAAATATATTGCTAAATTCAATAAGTATGAACGAAATGAAGAAGAGACTAAACCCATAGAAGAATTAGAGAAAAAATCTCCTAAACCTATTGAAGAATTTAAAGATGAAATAGAATTAAAATCTTGTCCAAATAAAGGGCTAGAAAGAGAAGATCCTAAACCCATTGAAGAACCTAAGGAAGAAGTTTATGAAGCTGGGTCTAACCTTATGGATGAGTATGAACAAGAACAATTTCTTAAAGATAAAATAATTATCTAGCCTAAAGAAATCAACAACGGGAATAATCAACTTAAAGAAAATGAAGTCTAGGGACAAAGCCATGAAGAACAATTCGAGGAGATAATAGAGGACTCGAAATTAATAAATGTTAAGGATTTAAATATAGAGATTAATGAAGGATCACCTAATAGGGTATTAACCATCAGAGAAAATCTAGAACCAATTCCAAAGGAACAACCCCAAGAAATTGTAGAACCTACAAAAGAATTTAACATGAGGATTGGAAGTGAAGAGATGGTAGGAATTGAAAGATGGAAATGGAAGAGATGGAAGATGGAAATTATAATCCCTGATAATTGCCCTGAGCCTGATTCACCACTACGTTACATGCACTCTCCTATTCCACCAAGCTGGGACATCCACCAAACCATTGTTCAGGTCCTAGTAATATTCAATAGTTACTTTTTTAAGACTTTATCGCATATGTTAGGAACTAAATTAAGATTCACTGCTACTTACCTGAAGTTGTGTGCCAAAGTTTTCAAAGCCATTTAGGGAATATTGGAAATTAAAAACCTTGTTTCCTAGCCTAACAACAAAGTTTAGACCATGGATAATAAAGTCCATTTGAGCTTGTTTTGTTTTTGTTTATCTTTTACCATCATTTGTGTTTGTCCCTTGTCATTTGGTGTCCCATGCATAAGTATCCATGATTACGAGAGTCATATGCATAGCATGATTAGTAAAACAAATTTTGAGCAATAAAATTAACAAGCATATGGCTAAATTTTGTAAAAAAGCCAAATAATTTCAGGAAGGAGACTATGTCTTGATTAAGCTCAAAACGATTATATGCCTGTCGTATAGGTCATTTTCCAAATAGTAAAGAAAATTAGACCTAATATATGCTAGATATACCATCTGACTTTGGTATCAGTTCTACTTTCAACATTTCAGATCTAGAAAGTATAAGGAACCAACAATGAAACCTTGTGAGCTATTCAAGCCTGATTCCACCTTTGAGAGTGAACCAACCCTTGAGTGTCCACCAGCCATATTACCAAAGGGGCAAGATAGGATTGAGCGAATCTTAGATGACAAGATTGTCACTACTCAAAACAAAGACTATCAACACTACTTGGTTCACTGGCAAGGATGACCTGATTCCAAAGATTCATAGATCACTCGAGAGGACTTACAAAGAATCGACCCTGACCTCTTAGAGTATCACCAAAGCCAGATGAATTCCTACTCGATGGAGTCGATCCTTTTTTCCACCCTGGGAGAATTGATGGGGACATCAATAATAGGAATCTATACTTTGATTAACTAACTTTGTTTTTGCAGCTATAGTTAATAAAATCTTGAGCCATGAAACAAGTCCCAAATTATCTTAAAGCATACTCATGAGTCGACACATGGAAGAAGATAATTCTTTTATGAGTCGGCTCAAGCTCAAAGCATGATGGAAAACCACCTCTTCAAAGCCCAATTCAAGCTATTCAAGCCCAATTCAACCCAAGACTTGAAGCCAAAATTTTTACAAGGACGGACACCTCATCAAGAAACCTTAGGGGAGAAGAAATTATACTACATCAAGACTTTTATGGGAAACATAAAGATACCTTCCAACAAGTGACATATGGGACGCCACCTCTAATGACACCTAGGCCTCCACATCAGCACCTGAGAACCACATGAAGACCTTCTAGAATGCCACATGTTAAGTGGTTGTAACAATATACCAATAATTTGTTTTTAGATAAAACCACTTACCTAAAAATTATTGGAGCCAGCTAAGCCATCCTTATCCCCTTCTCTCCACCCTTGGACAAAATTCCTAGCATTGGAGTCTATAAATAGGGCCCCTAGGCTCTCATTGTATTCATTTTATGCTATGATTTGAATTAATGAAAGGATTGTTTCCTTGTGTTCTAGTTTTCTTGAGTTCTTGTTTGGAGTAAAAGTTTTCTAGCTAGTTTGAGTGTGTAGATCTTATCTAAGGAGAGAATGAGAGCTTTTTAAGTTTGAGTTTGAGAGTGAAGAGTTCTTTTGCATGGAGTAAAGAATGGGATGCCCATTGATGGATCTATGATCAAGCTCCAAGTCCCAAGCCGCCAGCCACTTTCTTCTTCTTCCTTTTTTTCTTTGTTTCCATTCCAACTCCAATTCTTCTTCCATGTCTAATCCAGAATTTCTCTGCAGGTTCTCTTAGGTTCCTATGTCTAGGATGAAGGTCTCCAAGCCATGGATCAAGGCCAAGGTGAGTCTCAAAGTAGAGAGTACCAATCTTGACTTCTAGACCTCAATCCTTGAGTGATGAGAGCTCCTTCTTCCACCAAATAATTAGCCATCATTGTTGGTAAGAAAACTTTTTCTAAGCTTCATTAGATCTGATCATTTGAAGGTTAACTTGCCTTAGTAGTGATGGTTTCCTTGCCATGAAGATCCTAATCCTTATTTTGAACTAGATCTGTATTGCGGGACTTAAATATTAGATCAACTAGTCTCCTTATGAAAATTCTTTTCTTGGATTAATTTAGCCCATTTATTTGATAATTAATTGCTTAAGTTTGCTTGCTGGTTAGCATGCTTAAACTTTCAATCCATCATTTTATTTTCATCCCCCATCACCTTCACAAAACCATTTGCCGAGACACCAATTGGATAATCAAATCCTAAATAGATTTGCATTATGATTAACTTACACTATGACTAAATATAATTTTATGAGGGCTTCGATGGTCTCAAACACATCCTAATTAAATATGCCAACATGACACATATTCTAGTAAATAAGCATATTAACCCTAATATGCATAACCAAAGCATGATTAAAATAATAATCCGTTCATCTCACTTGTTCATGGGATAGGCCACAGTGGCACCCCAACACATTATAGGAGATCCCATTGAATATGAAGAGAGAGCCTTTAAACCCTACTTATCTCCTATGACCAGATGGCCTTGGTGACTAATCCAATCCGATGTAGTTACTAGGAACATAACATATCACATTTGTAATATGAACTGATCTTGCAAGAGTCAAAGTAAAGAAAACAATTAATACTAAAATGAATACTAATTGCATGAATCAAGATGGCTCTGATACCACTGTTGGGTTTTAGCAGATGTAGCGAAAGATAGAGTTTCAAAATTTTCATTATTGAAATCTTAATCGACCAAAATCCTAGACCAAGGACCACTTGACCATGACAACTAATAAATCATAATTTAAGATTATAGATGAATACCTATAGTGCTATACTCCTTAATTTTCATAAGGCACACAAATATATGCCCTCCAGAGGTGAACCACAGAGGAACTGATCCAAGGAAGCACTCCTTTTGCTAGCTTGACTCCTTCTAGTAGTCTTTCTTTCTTCTGCAGCCATTTCTCCCCTCTGATAGAAAAGTGCCCTAAGAGCCAATCGTTATGAGGGCCTTTTTGTAAACTTCCAGCTCATGTATGACATACTTTCATATTAATAAAGGCATTTGATTCATCATATACTACTGTGTCATGTTTTTATTAATTATGATGAACCCCATAGAGTAGGGCAATGGAATTAGGGTTATGATGGAATTCATAACAGTGAGACCTAATTTCCTATAAACCCTAATCTAGAACATTCCTAGTCGTTGGACCATTGATTCGAGGATCGATGAATCCGAAAAGACTAGCTTATCCTATGTATGCTCAGTTGATGAGGGTGGTTGATCTCACAACCACTTGTGTAGAGACACTAATAATAGGATAAGGGTGCTCATCAGGGTATGAGTACACTAGATTGATTTATACCGAGATTATCTTATGGAAGTCTTACTACTTGTCAAAAGATAGATCCCAAAGTAGAAGTTATGCATGTGATCTTTAAACCGGAGGTCACCATGGTTCCTTGTGCACACTAAGCCATACTTTGGTTCATACTCATTCATGCCATTGTGACATGTACGTGGTGTTCTGGGTATGGTGGAAGGTGTACGAAGGATGTGAGTGGACCAACAAGGAATCGATCATTCCTAGTAAGAGGAATTGTCATTCCTATAGACCTCTGATCTGAAAATAAAAGATATGGTCAAAAAGCTTATTTGATGTCCTTCCAATGACACCCATATTGCATATGTTTCACTAAGTCAATTTGATTCTTTGGGCGGACTAAATGGAAAGGGAAAAACTATTGGCGCCCTTTGGCGTACCCAAGAGAATAAGTGGCACGCAGAAGGACTAAGAGTCCTTCTGCAGATGAGACTTTAAGAGTTTCATCAGGAAGGTGTCTCTTCATTTTATCCCCATGGTCTTAAGAAGTATAATAGCCGGTTTAAAGTTTAAAGGGAAGGCTTGAAGAGGTGTGAAAGGTGGCACGCACATGAAGAGTCGCGCCTCTTCATATGCACGTGCACAACAGAGGGCAGAGTCCTTCTGCCTCTGAAACTCTTCAAGCCTCGCATTACTTCGGAATAGAAGAGGCATCTTCCTATCTCAAAACTGGTATTTGACACATGGTGTGATGGGGATTGATCTGGTAAGTGAAAGAATATAGATATGACTCTCCATTCCCAAAAAGTCTTATCAGATATATTGTTTCATATCTGATAAGTGTTATCGGGATGCATTTCATGTCCCATCTGAGATTATAAATAGGGGTACGATGAAATGAGAAATACTGACTTCGATCTTCTGAGAGTCTGAGTGTTTTATTTTCCCGAGAGTCAGAGTATTCTTCCACTTTCTCCCTCCCTCCTTCTTGTTTTAGGACAAGACTTGTCTTGTTAAGACAAGTTCTTCTACACTAGGACAAGGCTTGGTTTTAGGATATAAGCCTGTAGGGTCCTAGAAGAGGGTAGTCCTAGATCCTACAGTGGTTTAGGACAGTCTCTTGAGTGCCTTTCAGTAGGACAGGGTGTCCTACAGTGATCAATAGACCAAAGGCTGTCGAAAGAGTTCCACTTCTCCAAGCAACTTGAAGAAGGAGTTCTTCCTTGGTCTGAGTTTTGTGTGGATCACCGTTGGAGGGCTTGTGCTTGTGAGCCTTGTGAAAAAAGTTGGATTTCAGCGATCCAGGTATTTTTCATGACTTTTTTTTTGATGATTCATTAGTTGTAATTGCCTATGGGGTTCCTGGGAATTAGGGTTTTCTATACATGTTATACTTGTTAGGGTATCATGCTATGAAATTTTTTTTTGAAAGTCAATTCTGCATGCTGCATGATCCCTGTCACCCTGGGAGAGTTTCCATCACCCTCTTGGACCTTTCTCCCTTTCGAAGAGTAGCTTAGTACCTCTTTGAATACTTTCTTACTATCATGTTATCGTTTCAAATTCTCTTCCAAAATTCTTGTCTTAAAATGGTGGACTTGTCTTAAAATAATAGACCTTGTCCTAATAAGAGAAGGAAGAGAATTATCAGGACAACTTTCGGATGCCTTAGCTTCAATCATCGAAGCCTTTAAATAGAAAGAGAATGGGTGCCTGATACACCTTTTCGTTAGCTCCTTATATGATATTTAATATATCAGATAAGACTCTTTATCTATAAAGAGTCCCTTGGCAAAAAGGTGTAAAGTGAATTACCGTTTCACTTAATTATATATGCTAAGAGTTGCTTATCGCAACTTTATGGTAAAATCTGATAATTAATCTCTTAATTTCATATTTAAGACAAGGTCTCACATCCCATTAGATGCATCAAATGAAGAGGTTTATTTTAAAAAAAAGTTGATTAACTGGTAGAAGGACTCTTCCTTATCCATGCACCATATTTATATATTAAGCATGGCATCCCTTCAATAAATTATGCCCTTTCTTACATGATTTGACCAGTCAATTCCAGCTAAATAGGCATCCATTGGATAGGATAGGGGCTAAGCCTTATCATCTAAAAGGTGATTAATTTGCAGGACTCTTGGTCCTTCTGCACCCCTTTTTTTGTGTGCACTCCAATATGGCACCAAGAGTCCCATGCCCTTAGGACTCTTGGTTTAAATAATGGATAAGGCTTGATAAATTAGGACAAAATCCAATTTGGCTGCCCCATTTAAGGCTCAACCTAATTTAAGTCCCACTCAAATTGGTTAGTCGAAATAGAAAGCAATTAAACCAAATCTAATTAGGTTAGGAGTTAGGCTAGCCAACATATACTATTATGTTAATTAGCTAAACAATTAGGATCCTATGACCCTAATATAAATATAATTAACTTCCTTGACCAATTTCCTAGCATGTGTGATCCTTTGGATCCAATATCTAGCTAGCAGTATGATGGGAGACAAGGCTAGGAGGATCGTTGGAGAGCTAAGAAGTCTCCTGGGATTAGGATCAAGAAGGGGATAACTAGGGTCTCACACCCCGCGATGTTCCGTAAAACAAAGGAAAAGGGCCTCATACCCCATGATGCACATAGCAAAGGAAAATTTTAGTAGAATTTCTTTGTATTTCAATAATAATTCATGAATTACAAGGGGGGCTGGTGGGGTATTTATGGACCCCCAACCAGTGATATAAGGGACTCAGATACAACACTCTTGATCCCTTTGAACTACAACTCTGGAATTTAGATCTAAGTAGACTGGACTCCTGCTTGATGGATTGAATGGGACTCTTATCTTTGAATTCTCCTTGGGCTTCATCAGCTTGGGCGACATCTGGAGGGCTTTTATCTGATTTGGGCAACAGGAAATAAGATGGGCGATAATTTTTGAGGAGTCCTTCTGGCTTACTCCTCTTAAAAACATTTCCTAACTTTAAATTGGTGATAATTGCATATGGCATCTCATCTCCTTCCTTCTTGGCATTAATCATGATCTCATTTGTATTTAATAGGACTCCTTGAATTTTGAATGTTGATTGCTCCCCTTTGAGATAAAACTCTTGAAGTAAGAAAACACTTGGCCAACTCATTGCTTTTGGGCATGAAACATTTGAGGGGAGGTGATGGGGGACGGATAAGGGTAGGATCGTCGGCGACCTGAGAAGTCATCGAAGATTAGGATATCCTTTTTTTTTTTTTTATGGTGGTGGCGAAGGAAAAATAGAGATGGAGTGTAGGAAAATTGAAGACTCTAGGACCTACGACTTACATTCACAAAGAGACATCTCAGCTATAGGGCATCTCACCCACCCCACTACATGTAGCCTAAGGCATGCCACCCATCTCACTACATGTGGAGCCTAGGGCATCCCATCCAAATCGCTACCTAGGGCCGTAAAAGAAAATCCCTAAGACCATAGAGGGGACTCGATGGGGAAAAGGAGATAACTAGGATCTTACACCCCTCAATGCTCGAAAGCAAAGGACTAGGGTCCCTCACCCCTCGATACTCGAAAGCGAAGGACTAGGGTCTCTCACCCCTCGATGCTCGAAAGCGAAGGACTAGGGTCTCTCATCCCTCGATGCTCGAAGGCGAAGGATAGATGGGCCTCTCACTCTCCCCATACAGAGCGAACAAAAAGAAAAACTCTTTTTTAAAAACTCACTTGATTAACCAAACTATTTTTTTACAAAGGACTAAGGGCGGTATTTATAAATCTTTCCAACCCTCATTTGAATTTGAATACAAGATAAAAAGATAGGGATGATTCAAATTCAAGTACAAGATAGGATAAGATAAGCCTATCCATATCTCAATCCTAACCGTTCAAATTCTAATACAAATTTTAAATAAAAGATAAAGATAAATCCTAGACTAATTTATTCTGTATATGCTCCAAGATTCATGCAACTTCAAGATTCATTGGCTCACTCTCAAGGACAGGATTAGGCCCAAATGACTCACTAGGAATCAACGTTGGCTCCCCATACTCGATAAGATTTGAAATGTTGAAAGTAGAGCTAATGCCTAATTCAGGTGGCAATTCAAGCATGTAGGCACTAGGTCCTATTTTCTAATCACTTTGTATGGTCCATTACTATGGGCATATAATAGTTCCAGGTGGGAACTATGACAAAGTCTCCTTCATTGTATTCCTTTGAGACTTTTTTTTTTGAAAAGACTCATTGCTTTCATTAATAATTTTTTTTTATCAATATGCATGTAAACCCTAAGCTACAACTAGGTTTGTCCTTTGGTCAAGTAGGTGACATGCAGATGAGAACAGTGCATGGATTCCTACTAAATGCCATAGGGTTTTCCAAAATTAAGTGGTAAACCTAATATGCCCAAAAGATGTATGCAACTTACTAACCTCTATATAATGTAATCTAATGGTCCTAGAAACATGGGAAGCTTCAGGAAAAGGTAGAAAATAGGAAGTGGATTTGGGGATGACTTGGTAGGGTAGTAAATAAGAAAAAGGTTCAGGGATTGGTCCTAGATTAATGGGGTTAACCTTAAAGGTTTGGGGTATTTCTATAGTGTCTGCCTTATAGAAGAATGGGTCATTTATTTTAGAAAAAAGATCTTCAATTGGGACTGATGGAGTGAATTCTTCCTGAGGTTGCTGGTTTGGAAAAATCAAGTCCTTAATAAGCTCTTCTGGTTCCTGAATTTTAGGACTAAGCTCTATGACTTGACACTTTTCTAGGGTTTTCCTAGGTAAGGTCTTAGTAGTAGGGTTAGGTTCCTTGTGGATTTCTTCTTCTAAGGATCCTACAACCATAGTTTCAGTCTGGTCAGGGTCAATTAACTCTAGGCTGGCTTTAGTTTGGGTATGGTCAAGATTATCTATCTCTGAGTTGGATTTAGTTTAGGTACCTATCAGGTCAGCTAATTCTAGGTCAACCATATGTATCTCCTCTTCTTCCTCATACTCATCTACTAAGTTCACCTCAGCTTCATGCACTTCTTCCTTAATGTTATCTTTGTGAAGCAATGGGATAGTAGGAGTAGGTCGGTTAAGGGGCAACTAGCTGGCTCTAGGATTTTGATAAGGTGCACTGAACCAAGTAGGTTCAGGTTGACTAAGTAGAATCTGACTAATACTAGGCTCATATCTAGGGCTACTAAGCCTATGGGGTTAAGGCTGACTAAGAAAAACCTGACTAGCACTAGGTTGATACCTAGGGGTTATAGGTTTCTTGGACTCATAGGACATGAGCACAGATCTATGGATTATGGATCTGGGTTCATAGGAGCTGGGTTCATAGGATCTGGGCACATAGAAACTAGGTTTATATAATCTGGGTAAGTACTTTTCTCTAAGTTTAAGTTTCATGTCACTCCAGGTAGTTATGGGTATGTCTCTTCTTCGTCTGGTCATTCTTTCAACATGATCCCAGTAAATTCTAGCCTAGCATACTAACTTGAGTTTAGCAATCTTAAACTTTCTTTCATCAGACACTAGTTCTCTCTCCAAAATATAGATCAATATTACTTTCCCAATCAATATAGTCCTCAAGATCAAGATCACCACCAAATGTAGGTGCTTCTGACCTAATATACATAGTGGCTCTCTCATCCTGGTCTATGAAATCATAATTGGGTCTCCTATGGTTAGTCTCCCAGATTTGGTCCTGGTGAGGGGCTATCCTAGGGTTGGGTTCTAGGAATGAGTCAGGGCATGTTTCAAATTTAGGTTCAGGATGGATCTTATGGGTTTTCTCTAGGTTTCCTAATCGTTGGTCCAGTCGATCAAACTTATGGTTCATTTGGGTAAACTATTCAGTGAAGGTCCTAACGAAGGTCACAAAATTGGGATCCATGACTAACTTGGGTTGAGTTTGGGTGAAACTAATAAGGTGTGCCTGACCTAGTTATCATGCAATGCAAACACATCGAACTCAACTCGGACTAGGGTTTCCTAAACCTAGAGATCAAGTAGAATGGGTCAGCTCAACTTACAGCCAATTCAATAATTATACTGTCCACCGGCCAGGTAAGAGGTGGGATCGTGGGAGGCTCCCCCTTCTCTCATAGGGTCCTAATTAAAAACCATGAAACCACTTAGGACGTTTGCCTCTAGACCTCTAGCCTTAGACACCAGGTTCAAGTGATAATTAAAGGATTGAGTACACTAGCTTACACACAATACTCAGAACCCGACTTGTTGGTGTCCTTAGCTCACTAGAGCAAATTAAGTTTAATCAATTTTAATTAGGGCTAGAACCGATGTAAAGGTGGTGATTGTGGGCTAAGGAAGGGTGATGAAATCCTTCCCTTATGTAGATATTGATTGCCCTTAAGATTAGGTTTAAATGATGCGCACATAAGATGAAACCTAATATGCAATCAAACTAAAATAATTAAAATAACAGAAAAATAAAATTAATTATTTTTTTTTTTTTTTTATTTTTTTGCTTTTTAGCAGACATATAGTTTGCAGAAAAAATCCTAAGATGCAAGAAATTAAAATATGCAAGATTTATGCAAAAAGAACCCTAAACTAGAATTGCTGAAATTCAGAACAGCATGTTCTGAGGCAATATTCCGGTGAGCAGAAAATCTACATACCACAATAATTCATGAGAAAAATCTGAAAAATACATTCAATTATAGTGGATCCAACAAGGATCCAACAAAATAAGAATCAGGCAATTCCAAGTTTTTTACATATAGAAACAATTAAAACAATAAAGTATATACTAAGATGGCTGAGATGCAGAAATTAAAACCTAGATGCAGAAATTAAAACCTAAAAATGCCTATCTCTTTGTTTTTTTCTTCAAGGGTCAATTCATAGCGGCACCCCTACATGCCATAGGAAATTCCGTTTGAATGGAAGGTGAGGGTCTTGCAGCCCTACTTTTTCTATGATCGGACGGCCATGGTGAAGCACCCGATCCGAGTACATAAAGAAAACTAAGTTGCAAAAAAGTTTTAGCATAAGAGTGATTAAACCCTAGTTTAATCTGCTCTGATACCAAATTGATGGGGGACAAGGCTAGGAGGATTGTTGGAGAGCTGAGAAGTCTCCTGGGATTAGGGTCAAGAAGGGGATAACTAGGGCCTCACACCCCGCGATATTCCGTAGAACCAAGGAAAAGGGTCTTATACCCCGCGATGCACACAGCAAAGGAAAATCTCGACAGAATTTCTTTGTATTTCAATAATAATTCATGAATTACAAGAGGGGGCTGGTGGGGTATTTATAAACCCCCAACCAGTGAAGTAAGGGACTCAGATTTAAGACTCTTGTTCCCTTTGAACTACAACTCTTGAATTTAGATCTAAGTATCCTGGACTCCTGCTTGATGGATTGAATGGGACACTTATCTTTGAATTCTCCTTGGGCTTCATCAGCTTGGGCGACATCTGGAGTGGCTTTTATCTGAGTTGGGTGACAGGAAATAACATGGGCGATAATTTTTGAGTCCTTCTGGCTTACTCCTCTTAAAAACATTTCCTAACTTTAAATTGGAAACAATTGCATATGGAGTCTTATCTCCTTCCTTCTTGGCATTAATCATGATCTCATTTGCATTTAATAGGACTCCTTGAAATTTGAATGTTGATTGCTCCCCTTTGAGATAGAACTCTTGAAGTAAGAAAATATTTGGCTGACTCCTTGCTTTTGGGCATGAAACATTTGTGGGGAGGGTGCCAATTTGGAAGAACTCCTTCTCATTTACTTCTCTCAAAATAAGTTGGCACTAAATATTTCTTCTCATGGGCCGACCAAAGAGTTTTGTCATGTGGTGATGTTGCATGTCCAAACACAAGTGATATGGCATGTGTTCTTGTCCCTAAACAAAATGTCCAAATGGTGTTGTCCTAATGACATGTGTTGATGTCCAAATCCTTAAAAAGGTGGTGCCAAGAAGAGGTTGTGACTTAGGCTAGCACATGGGTTGTCTTGAGTCTTCAATTTGGTGCACATGGGATGTTGTCTTGGGTCTCCTCTTGTAATACAGGACTCAATGACTCAACTAATTATATGGACTCAATGAATAACTAACCACATGATTTAACCAACTAATAACTAATTGAACCAACCATACTTAATTAGGCTTTCAAATAAACATCCAATTAAAGTTGGTGAAAATGACTAATTAAATTGGACCACTAAGATCCCAATTGGGTAAATAGGGTTTGACTCAATTGGAGTTTCGACTCAACTTGGTAAAAAGGATTTTACCCGAAAATAAACAAAACCCTAATTACAGTTGGTAAAAAGGGTTTACCCTAACTAAACCAAAATAACAAAATTTAAAATAAAATATTTACATAGTAAAAAGGATTGGGTTCAGGGTTTTACTCACAGGTAATCCACAGGGATGTGGGTTCAACCTGTCGACTTCTTTTGACCCTGGTGCCCGCACCACAGTAAGTCCAAGTCCAAGCTATTTCAATCCAATCAAACTCGATTGACCCAATTAGGTCAACTTAAGCTGACCCAAGTTAGCCAATTGAAACTAATTTTCAAATTGACTCAAGAATCCATCCAATTTGATTTATGAAAACCTACAATATATGATTGACATCTAGTAATGTATCATGCCTACCCGGAAGATGAGAAATTTGGTAGAAATTATTAAAACACCCTTTAATGAAAAATTACCATACAATTCAATCCTTCGACCTCCCTTTATCTTGAATAAGTGATGGGTATGGAGAATTGTCAAACCCTAATACTTAATCCTTTTAAATCTCAATTTGATAATGAAGACTTGATCGATAAAAGATTAGAAATACTTTCTAGTCTCATCCTACTTTGATCGAAGACTTTCTGAGCCAACAATCGAAGAGATTACATGGGATAAGTCCTCCTCTTACTAGGGGTAATCAATTCCTTGTTGATCCACTCACATCCTTCATGCATAATCTACCACATCCAAAAATACCCGTACATGACTCTTTGTCATGAATGAGTATGAACCAAAACTTGGCTTTATGTGCATAAGAAACCATGGTGATCTCAAGTTAAAGGATCACATGCACAACTCCCACTACTAGAACAATCTTTTGATAAGTAAGACTTCCATTAAATGTTTTCTTGTCGAATCAATTTAGTGAACTCATAATCTAATGAGCACCCACACCTTGTATTAGTATCACTACACAAGTGGTCATGAGACCAACCACCCTCTCCATCGAGCATACATAGGATGTGCTAGTCTATCTAGATTCATCGATCCCTAAATTGATGATCTTATATGACTAGGAATATTCTAGATTAGGATTTATTGGTTTTAGGTCTCATCACTATCCCTGCAACACTAAAACCATTGCCCTAATCTATGGGATTCATATAATCTTATAACTAATATATAAGATACAATGTTGACCCTATAAGTGATTTTGATGATAACCAAACATTGGAGCATGTACATTTATTTCTAACAACTCTTCAAGTGTTTGACAAGTTTTTGTAGGATGAATAACATGTTCAAACTTCAACTCCTACACTTCTGTTTTCTTGGTTGAGTTGTGTTGTAAATATTTTTGTAAAGAAGAACCCAATCAAAATGCTAAGAAAAAATCAATTAAAAGGGTTACTTCTGTGAGTATGTGTGCCATGAATTTTAGTTTGAGTTGGTATTGTGTGAAATTGTAAAAGAGTAGGTGAGAGTTTTCTTTAAGTTCAATTACAAAAATCCTAAAGAAGACACTCGAGCCGACCCCAAGTAATGAAGAGCCGACTCTAATTACTGACACGCAGCAAGGATTCTGGAACGTAGCAATCTGAGCTGACTCGATGGAAAGCGAGCCGACTCCTCCAAAGTCCATTTCTTGAAGATTTCTGAGAACAGCCAAGTGAGCAAACCCGAACCAAAAAGAGCCGACTCTGCCAGACCTAATTCTGAAAACCTAAGAAAGCGAGCCGACCCGAACTACATCGAGCCGACTCTTCCAAAGTGAGGTTTTTCGAACCTGAGAAGAAGAGCTGACCCAAGCTGAAAAGAGCCGACTCCTCGAGTTCAAGATTTTCAAGATTCAAGTTCGAGCCGACCCGAGCTACAAAGAGCTGACTCGTCCAGAGTGATGTTTTGCATCTAGAGACAAAGAGCTGACTACATTGAAGATTTGGCGACTCGACCCATCGACTCGAAGGATCCGAGCTGACTCGAAGGGATCCGAGCCAACTCGAATGCCGCTTTCAGGTATCTAATGGCTAGTTCTAGAATTTGTTTTTGAATGCTAAAAAGTGCTCCAACGATCAAAAATCATTCCCCAATGGTCTATAATGGCTATAACTATCTTGGGATGGTGGAAGACTTTAAATTTGAAGGGTTTGAACTTCCTTGAAGCAATGAATTAGAGAGTTCTTCAAAGAAGAGAGTTTCATTGAATATCCTACCTACCAACAGCAAAAGAGCACAAGAGCATTCAAGTCAAGCTTTCAAGTCTTCACCAACTCCAATCTGAAGCTTGAAGCAACTTTAGGAAGAATCCACTGAAGTAATTTAAGTCTATTCAAGTGCATTCAAGTGAACTTCCAACAAGCTACACCAGTAACTATCCAAAAAATTGAGTTTGTCATTCTTGTTACATTTATTTTTTAATTCAATCTTTGAATTATTGGGTTATTTGTGAGCCCGGTTGAAAAACCAAATAGGTTCTTGGTGAGCCTTATTAAAACCAAGGGCTAGGTTCTTTGTGATCCTGTGCAAACCAAGTTGGGTTTCTTTGAAGAGCCTGTTAAAACCAAAGGGTGTTGGGTTTTCTTTGGTGATCCCATAACACCAAAGTGTAGAGGTTTTGGATTGTGATCTTAAAAAACAATCCTACTGTATTCGGGTATGAATATAGTGAAAATCCCAAGTGGTATCTTCGGTAGTGGACGTAGGAGCTGGGTTGCTCCGAACCACTATAAATTTGGTCAGTTTGTGTTGTGCTTTCTTGACTCTGTTTAGCTTCTGCGTTTTATAATTCTATCACAGCACATACTACTTACAAAGGATTTTGGATTGCACATTACTTGCCTCCAATTTTTTAAAAGATCCAATTCATCCCCCTTCTTGGGTAGCCACCTGGGCAATAACTGGTATCAGAGCAGTGTCTCTCATTATTTTGGAGTAAAGATCAACTGGTATCAGAGCAGTGTCTCTGATTATTTTGGAGTAAAGATTGATGGCTCATCCCATGAGTACATCTTTGGCTGAAGGCCAGTCAAGTAATAGGCCTTCACTTTTCACAGGCACAAATTATTCCTATTGGAAAGCACGAATGAAAATCTATTTTCAAGATGTTGACTTTCAATTATGGAAGGTCATTCTTAAAGGGCCATAGGTTCCCATGACTAAGATTAATGGCGTGGATGGCCCTAAGCTTGAAGAGGATTAGGACGAACACAACATGACGATGGTGGAATTGAATGCCAAAGCAATGAACTTGCTTTACTATGCTTTGGATTCAAATTAGTTTAATCGAATTTCCATCTACTCTTCAGCGAAGAAAATTTGGGATAAACTTGAAGTGACCCATGAAGGAACTTCACAAGTGAAAACTTCAAAGATAAATCTTTTAGTGCATAATTATGAATTATTTAAAATGGAACCTAATGAAAGTATTTCTGCCATGTATACTCGATTCACAGATATTATTAACGGTTTGAAAAGTCTTGGCAGGGTATACTCAAATGCTGATTTAGTACAGAAGATTTTGAGATCACTTCCTAATAAATGGGATCCTAAAGTCACTGCCACCCAGGAAGCTAAAGATTTGAACATTCTATCAATGGATGAATTAATGGGATCTCTCATCACACACGAACTAGCCATTCAACATAGAACGGATGATGATCAGAAAAAGAAGAAAACAATTGCATTCAAAGCTACATTGGAATAAAAAGATGATGAAGAGATGGAAGATGACTCTACCTCCTCCGAAGATGATCTTGAAGATGAAGACATTGCAATGGTCGTGAGGAGATTTAGAAAGTTTATGGGAAAGAAGAAAGGAAGATATAATTGAAAATTTCATAAACGAGGAGAACAATCAAGAGAAAAGGACAAGGACAAAGACAAGGACAAGGAACAGGTCCCCACATGCTATGAATGTAAGAAACCGGGACACATTCATCCAGACTGTCCTCAATTAAAAAAAATTTTCAAAAAGAAGAAAAAGAAAGCGATGGTTACAACGTTGAGCGATAGTGAAGATTCCACTTCAACTGTGGTGCAGGCACCAGACTCAGAAGAAGACTTCAGGGCTCCATCTTGATCTTTGATTGACCTTGCCCGAAGAATTAGGGTTTTCTGGTTTTGTAATAAGGGTTGACTTGGTCAACTCAATTTTAGTCTTGAGTCTGTAGTTCCCTGTAATTTAAATTTTGTTGAGTCATGTTGACTCAGTACAAGTCCTAGTAGTGGTCTAGGTCTTCTACAGGTTGGTGCCACTTTTTTTTTTCAATCATGTCAAGGTCCAGGGTGCCACATTTTTTCTCCCAGGCCCAAGCAAGTGGGCACCACACTCCCAGCCACACGCCAGAGTCCAGGAGGCGCCACATCTCCATCCAGTGTCTTTGGTCCCTACACCACAAGAACTAAGTTCCTTTTTTTTCTTGCACCACTTGGGAGAGAAATCCATCAAGATACCTCAATCCAAGGAGGAGCCAATTTCTTTCCAGATAAACCCAAGCCAGGATGGCAAGAATTTTTCTTGAAGAGAGGATCAAGGAGGTGCCCCACAATGTTCCATAAAAATCCAAGTTATAAAAGGGAAGAGAGCATGTCTTGGGGAGGAATTCAAGGAGGTTCTCAAAAGTTTCCAAAAGTGCCAAAGCCATGAAAGGAAGAAGCCTAAACTTGTGGAGCAAGACTAGGAGGTGTCCAAATGAGCCAAACCATGAAGGGAAAATCCTTGATTCATGGAGAGATACTAAGAGACACCCCCATAACCTGCCATTTGGAGCTGATTTTCAAGTTTTCTTGGAGTTTTTGGGCTGCCCACTCATGGAAGGAGTCTTGGGAAGAGAATTTGATGCCTAAAGTGTGGGTTAGTCCTATTAGTCCCACATGGAAAATGTATAAAATTTTATTTCTTTGTTATGTCTATATATTCAACTCTATGTAACTCTTGAATTTAATGATGAATGAAATCAATTTCTGTGTGAGCAACTTTGTGTTTCTCTTCCGCACTTGTATTCAGGTGTTGAGCTCCGTGAGGGAGTAAATCCAGATTCCCTAGGAACCTTGAGGAGGTGTGAGATCTCCAACCCCAAAACCCTACCAAAACCCTAGGTTAGCCACTTCAATTCCAAACCCTAGCCGCCATCATCTTCTTCATTCCACCAATCATCCAAACCCTAATCTACCTCATCATCTCACGGCCCCTCTCTTCCAAGTAGAGGCCGACCACCAGCATCCAGGTCCAGATCGGCTACTTCGAATACAGAGCAAATCCCAGAGGAAGTCAGATCAGCATCCAGGAGAATCAGGATTTCAGCAACATCAATTTTTCAAGTTCTTCTTATCTGGTAAATCCTTTCTTTGAGTATCTGGTTCCTTAACTTGTTCTTCTTCTTTCCCAGATCCTGAGTTCAGGAGAAGCCAACTCTGCCAAAGGACCAGTATTGAAGGATCCATTGCGAAGATATCCGAATCCGAGGATCCAATAATCTGCTCGAGAGAGTCCTTCCACCAAACTCTGTGAAGATCACTGCCTGGTACATAACCCTTCTCTTCTCTTTATTTCTGTCTTGTTGAAAGTTCAGAGCGAAACCCTAGGTCTGGGAGTTTCTCAACCCCCAGCGATTCTTTACTCCTGAACTACTCTGATAATCTAGTTTCTTTGAATTGTGCTTTCAATTATTATATAGTTTCTTTCAACATTAGTTTATCTTTCCTTTGAGTCAAAGCCAACTTCTTAAAATATATATATATAAAAAAAAAACATTAATTTTAATTTGCTTCCGCATTCCATATATTCATTCTGCATCATTTTTGGTTTCAGAGCTTTCGTTCTGCATCAATTTTGGTATCAGAGCCCTGTCTAGGGTTCTTGCTTGTTTGATTATTTTTTCGTTCCTTTTTACTTTTGCTGCCTGGAGTAGACTCCCCTGGCCGTCCGGTCCTAGGAACAAGCAAGATGCAAGCCTCCTCCTCCCATTCCATGGGGGTTCCTAGGGCGTGTAGGGGTGCCGCTGGGTTATAACTTCTAAGCAGGGATTGTAAACGGGACACATATTCTAACTATTCTATTATTCGAATTGTTTCTCCCTGCAAAAAATTTTAAATTAAGTAATTCTTATTTTGCTGGAACCAGTATAATTGAAAGTAATTTACATAAAATTTTCATGATTTATTAATTTTTGTAGATTTTCTGAGATCAATTTTACTGTTGTTCTGCTTTTTATTTTCTGCAAGCTGTGCTTTTATTTGAGTGTGCAAAAATTGAATCTATCTTAAGGGCACCGAAGTTGCAACATAAGGGGAGGATTGAGACCCTCTCCTTAGCCCAAAACCACCTCCTGTGCATTCGAACCTAAGCCTTTAATCTTAAAATTAATTAGACCTAATTTGCCCTAGTGGGCTAGGGTCACCAACTGGTCGGGTCTAGGCTAGTGTTGAGTTAGTTTGTCTAGTTACTCTGTGTTTGCTTTGTACTCAGTGTCTAGAATGGTGGTTCAGGGATTCTATCCCGAAGGACTTGTGTGCTGGTCCGCCTACCTGGCCAATCACTGATTGGTGTCTAGGATTGGCAATTAGGGACCTAACACTCCCTTTACACCTGCCTGGCTGAGTCCCGAGTTTCTATAGGCTAGCTTGCCACTCTGATTGGGCATCTAGTTTGGTCTCTAGGTCTAGTTAGTCCATAGTCGTTTCAGTCGAGTCTCATTTGGTGTGATTGCTTGCATCATCATGTCCACCCGGAACGGAGTACCCTACCAACCTGGTCAAACCCAACCTGATTTAGAGGCCATGATTAGAACTCTTACCAAAAGTATGACCAAATTGAGTCAGGATATGAATGAGGGTTTTGCCCAGTTTAGAGATCAAGATCAGGGACTTAAGAAACGTAGACATCAAAATTGGACCCCTGATCCAAAATTTAATAGGCCCCAACCTCACCCTTTCCAGGAGCCTCGGAGGACCTTATACCATGATCCCGAGCATAACCCTAGAAGCCTATACCCATACTTGGTTGACTCAGAGAAGGGACCCGTTAGGAACACCGAACCTTATGCACCCACTTTTGATGGAAAACAAGAGACATATATTAAGTGGGAAGAACAAATGGATCGGTATTTTGAGTGCACTAACATATCGGAATTAGGACAAGTTAGGTTGGCCAAAACCAAGTTCACCAAACATGCTAGGTCGCATTGGTATGCTATTGAGCAAGAGTGTTATCAAAGAAAAGAGGAAATATATACTTGGAGAGATATGAGAAGTAAGTTGAAAGATAGGTACCTAGGTAGATCCTATGAGAAAAGACTTTTAGACCAATGGTACCAATTGCAACAAGGTAATAGGTCTATGTCTAAATATATCGAGGACTTCCAGTGGTATGACATGAAATGCAATACCATTGAGACCGAAGCTCAGATCACATTGAGGTTTAGGGTTGGGTTACACCCAAACATTTATAGGAAGCTTTGCCTTGAAAAGACCAATAAGTTAGGCCGAGCCTACCAAGAAGCCCAAGACTATGAGTGGTCTTTAAGATATAACCAATCAAGTACTTTGGACTTAAAGCCAACCTCTACCAACTTGAGTCAAGTTTCGATTGATCCGACACCCGTAGTGAACCAGACTTTTGTTTGTCAATTCCAACTTGTGTCACCTCTTGACCAGAAGGATAACAGTGAGAAGGAGTTAGGCATGGCCATCCCAAAATTAGTTGACCTGACCAGAGCCATACTTAAAGAGGAATCAAAGGAGAATAGATTAGAACCTTTCAGTGAGATTGAGGAAGAAATATATGAGCCTGACATAAGTTTAATAGATGAATATGAAGAAGAAGAATTTAAGGATATATCTCTCCCGATAATTCAATTAACCAACTCCTTCCTAATGGGGTTATTGAGGGGACCCCTGCCACTCAAGGAATTCAGGAGCTAACCCTAAGAGAAGACCCTTTTGAGGAAGTTCAGGAAGAGGAAATTACACCAAATGAAAGTTTAAGTGAGAATACCCCTGAACTCATTGAGGAATCCAAAGAAGATACCCCTGAGTCAAATATGGTAGAGAAGTGTGAAGAAGGAAGGGGTTCACAAGAATTGCCCATTGAGAAGGTCCAAGAACAAGAAAAAGACAGTAGCTTAGAGGACTTTCTAGATAAACATTCCAAAGACCTTCCTGATAAACTTCCACCTTCTAGGAGCACCCAGCCTATCCTACAACTTGCACTTGTAGACCCTCCTAGAGCAAATCATGAGGTTTGGATGAGTGCACCTATAGAACAATGTCCTCATTTTAAGGTCGTCCTGAATAACCAAGGTTTGTTTCTTGTTTCCAATAAGCCACCTCAAAACTCTGATTCTTATTTACTACCCTTCCCTGAATCTTCTTATGTTTCTAGAGCTATGGGATTACACTTTACTGAGATCTCTAGGTTGCAAGACTCCTTAGAACCTATTAGGTTTGCCACCTACTTCTGGAAGATTTTATAGCACCTACTAGGCATCCATAATAAGTTTTCATGCTCTGCATGCCCTCCTCCGACCCAAGGTCAAACCTAGAGAGCCTTAGTTTGTTAGGTTTAGACCTAGGGTTCCTTTGGAATAAAGTCCATTCTTTAGGAGTGCGTCGTCAGTCTAGTTTAGTTTTTCTTGACCCTTCACTAGGCTTTGGCTCAGATTTTGGTTTGATTGAGAGCACCAGGAATTGGGATTTGTATTTTGTCCAGGGCTGAAATTGCATTCAATGTTTCGATCAATAGGTCTATAGGCTAGAGTCCCTTTGAAATTGTTCATGGATACAAGCCTCACACACCACTTGATCTGATTTCACTATTAGCCCACACACACAAGTCTCTTGATGCACTTGCATAGCATGTAAAGGACTTGCATAAAGAAATTCATGCCAAAATAACTTTAAGTAATGAAACTTATAAGAAGTTGGCTGATTCTCAAAGACGAGTCAAAACTTTTGTTGAGAGAGACTATGTAATGATTAGGTTAAGGCCTGAGTAGTTTTTTCCTGGAACCGTTAGAAAGTTACATGCTAAAGGGCTGGACCATTTAGAGTAGTGAAGAGAGTAGGATCCAATGCCTATGTGCTCGAGTTGCCTCCAGAACTAGGCAATAGCTCTACTTTCAACATTACAGACTTAGTAGAGTATAGGGAGCCAGCTGTGATTCCTAGTAAGCCTTTGAAACCTAATCCTGTTATTGAGAGTGATCCCGACCCTGTGTGTCCACCAACAAATTGGCCTGTGAGGAAAGAGCAGATTGAAAAGATCCTGGATGATCAGGTTATCTCTACTCGTAATCGAGGATACCAAAGATACTTGGTCCACTGGCAAGGAAGGCCAGATTCTGATGACTCTTGGATCTCCCGAGAAGAATTACAAGAATTGGACCCAGACCTCTTGGAGAGATACCAGAGCCAGCTTGATCCATACTCGATAGGGTCGAGTTCCTCCCACCCCGGGAGAATTGGTGCAGGCACTAGACTCAGAAGAAGACTTCAGGGCTCCATCTGGATCTCTGATTGACCTTGCCCGAAGAATTAGGATTTTTTGGTTTTGTAATAAGGGTTGACTTGGTCAACTCAATTTTAGTCTTGAGTCTATAGTTCCCTGCAATTTAAATTTTGTTGAGTCATGTTGACTCAGTACAAGTCCTAGTAGTGGTCTAGGTCTTCTCCAGGTTGGTGCCACTTTTTTTTTTCAGTCATGTCAATGTCCAGGGTGCCACATTTTTTCTCTCAGGCCCAAGCAAGTGGGCGCCACACTCCCAGCCACACGCCAGAGTCCAGGAGGCGCCACATCTCCATCTAGTGTCTTTGTTCCCTGCACCACAAGAAGTAAGTTCCTTTTTTATCTTGCACCACTTGGGAGAGAAATCCATCAAGATACCTCAATCCAAGGAGGAGCCAATTTCTTTCCAGATAAACCCAAGCCAGGATGGCAAGAATTTTTCTTGAAGAGAGGATCAAGGAGGTGCCCCACAATGTTCCATAAAAATCCAAGTTATAAAAGGGAAGAGAGCATGTCTTGGGGAGGAATTCAAGGAGGTTCTCAAAAGTTTCCAAAAGTGCCAAAGCCATGAAAGGAAGAAGCCTAAACTTGTGGAGCAAGACTAGGAGGTGTCCAAATGAGCCAAACCATGAAGGAAAAATCCTTGATTCATGGAGAGATACTAGGAGACACCCCCATAACCTGCCATTTGGAGCTGATTTTCAAGTTTTCTTAGAGTTTTTGGGCTGCCCACTCATGGAAGGAGTCTTGGGAAGAGAATTTGATGCCTAAAGTGTGGGTTAGTCCTATTAGTCCCACATGGGAAATGTATAAAATTTTATTTCTTTGTTATGTCTATATATTCAACTCTATGTAACTCTTGAATTTAATGATGAATGAAATCAATTTCTGTGTGAGCAACTTTGTGTTTCTCTCTTCCGCACTTGTATTCAGGTGTTGAGCTCCATGAGGGAGTAAATCCGGGTTCCCTAGGAACCTTGAGGAGGTGTGAGATCTCCAACCCCAAAATCCTACCAAAATCCTAGGTTAGCCACTTCAATTCCAAACCCTAGCCACCATCATCTTCTTCATTCCACCAATCATCCAAACCCTAATCTACCTCATCATCTCATGGCCCCTCTCTTCCAAGTAGAGGCCGACCACCAGCATCCAGGTCCAGATCGGCTACTTCGAATATAGAGCAAATCCCAGAGGAAGTCAGATCAGCATCCAGGAGAATCAGGATTTCAGCAACATCAATTTTTCAAGTTCTTCTTATCTGGAAATCCTTTCTTTGAGTATCTGGTTCCTTAACTTGTTCTTCTTCTTTCCCAAATCCTGAGTTCAGGAGAAGCCAACTCTGCCAAAGGATCAGTATTGAAGGATCCATTGCGAAGATATCCGAATCCGAGGATCCAACAATCAGCTCGAGAGAGTCCTTCGACCAAACTCTGTGAAGATCACTGCCTGGTACATAACCCTTCCCTTCTCTTTATTTCTGTCCTGTTGAAAGTTCAGATCGAAATCCTAGGTCTGGGAGTTTCTCAACCCCCAGCGATCCTTTACTCCTGAACTACTCTGATAATCTAGTTTCTTTGAATTGTGCTTTCAATTATTATATAGTTTCTTTCAACATTAGTTTATCTTTCCTTTGAGTCAAAGCCGACTTCTTAAAATATATATATAAAAAAAATATTAATTTTAATTTGCTTCCGCATTCCATATATTCGTTCTTCATCATTTTTGATTTCAGAGCTTTCGTTCTGCATCAAACTGAAGAAGAAGAGACCACGAAAATAGCAAATTTATGTCTAATGGGTCTTGAGGATAAGGTAAATTCCCCCGACACACAAATTGAATTTACTTTTGAAGAATTAAGTTCTCATTCCATGATTTATTATATGAATTTAAAAAGGCAGGAGTAAAGATTAGATCATTAAAGCATATCAATAATTATTTACTCAAAGAAAAATATGAGATTTCAGAAAAGAACAGCTTATTGCAAAAAGAACTTCATACCTTTTTTGACAAATGTAATGCATTGAAAACTGAGAATAGAGAATTTCATGATAAAAACAATATTTTGATGAAAGAAAAAAATGAGTTGAAAAAGGAGGTTGAAAAACTCAAGCTACTTGTTGAAAAATTAACTCTATCTTCTAATAAACTTGAGTTAATTCTTAAAGATAAAAGAATATCTGGAAATAAAGCTGGAATAGGTTTTAAAGCTTCAAATTTAAATTACGTTTCAACTACTACATTTGTGAAACAGAAAGATTTTGTTCCCAAGTTTACTTCTCATAAAACCTTTATTACAAAAGACCCTACTTCTATTTCAAAATCTGCTATTTCTACACTTCATGCATATAGAACTTCAAAGTCTGAATTACTTCAAAATTCTAGGATCAGATGTTTTGTTTGCAAAAAATCAGGGCATAAAGCTTTCAATTGCGATATTATTAAAAATATCCATAGCACATCAAGAAAAGTTTGGGTTTCCAAAGGGACCACCTCAGCTAACTTGAAAGGACCCAAGTTAGCTTGGGTACCTAAAAGCACTCCTTAACTTTCTTGCAGGAATGTCTTGTAGCCCAGAAGTCAAAGAAAGGATGGTATCTCAATAGTGGCTGTTCAAGGCATATGACGAGTGACAAGGATCAACTTATCACCCTAGAAATGAAAGAAGGAGGTATGGTTACTTTTGGAGACAATGACAAAGGAAAAATAATCGAAATTGGTAAGATCAAAATAACTCCCTGTACTTTGATTGAAAATGTATTGCTAGTTGATAAGCTAAAGCACAATCTATTGAGTATTAGTCAATTATGTGATAAAGGATTCAAAGTTATCTTCGAATCATCTATGTGTATGTAACAAACTCTCTTGACTCTAGCAGTAAATTCATTGGACACAGACTAGGAAATATTTATATGGTAGATCTAAATGATCTTGCCATGTCAAGTAGCTCTGGTTTGGTTACAATGAATGCTAAGACCAAGGAGTCTTGCTTATTATGGCATAGAAGATTGGGTCATGCTAGCATGCATATAATTGCCAAGTTGATTTCCAAAAATCTTGTTAGAGGCATGCCTAAGTTCAAAATTGATTTTGATCATGTTTGTGATGCATGCCAAATGGATAAACAAACTAGGGGAAGACTTAAATCCAAAAATCTGATTTCAACTTCTAGACCTTTAGAACTACTTCACATGGACTTATTTGGACCAACTAGGATCACAAGCCTAGGAGGTATGAAATATGCCCTTGTGATTGTAGATGATTTTTCTAGATTTACATGGGTTTGGTTTATTGCACACAAAGATGAAACTTTCAAAATATTTAGAAAATTTCACAAAAAGGTTTCAAATCAGAAAATTCTTTCTATAATTTCAATTAGAAGTGATCACGGGACTAAATTTGAAAATCAATTTTTTGATGATTATTGTTCGAAAAATGGCATTGATCATAACTTCTCCACTCCTAGAACACCACAACAAAATGGATTTGTAGAGAGGAGAAATAGGACTTTGGAAGAAATGGCCCGAACAATGTTGTGTTAAGGTAATCTTCCAAGGTACTTCTTGGCAGAAGCAGTGAACACTGCATGTTATATTTTAAACCGTGTTTTGATCCATCCTATTTTAAAGAAAACCCCCTATGAGCTTTGGAATGAAAAGAAATCCAAAATAAATTATTTCCATGTATTTGGATGCAAATGCTTTATGCTTAACAATGGTAAGGATGATCTAGGAAAGTTTGATTATAATCTGATGAATCTATATTTCTTAGTTATTCATTACATAGCAAAGCATATAGGGTTTTTAATAAAAGGACTCTTACTGTTGAAGAGTCGATGCATGTTATTTTTGATGAAACTAACTCATCACCATCTAAAAAAGATGAGTGCATTGATAATGATGCAGGTACCATTCAAAAGGAGATGGAAGATATAAGTATTCAAGAAAGACTAGTTGAAGAAGGAGAAGAAACGGTAAATAAGGATCATACTGATCTACCAACCAAATGGAGGTACGCTACTTCTCATCCTAAAGAATTAATTATTGGTGATCCTTCTCAAGGTATAAGGACTAGGTCTACACATAGGACTGCACATGATTACTGAGCCTTTGTATCTCAAATTGAGCCTCACACCTTAGAAGAAGCAGAAAATGATCCAAACTGGATGTTAGCCATGCATGAAGAACTGAACCAGTTTGAAAGAAACAAGGTTTGGATACTAGTTGATAGACCTAAAGACCACCCAATTATAGGAACCAAATCGGTCTATAGGAACAAATTAGATGAACAAGGAAATGTCATTAGAAACAAAGCTAGATTAGTGGCTAAGAGATATAGTCAAGAAGAAGGTATAGATTTTAATGAAAGTTATGCACCTGTACCAAGATTAGAAGCCATTAGATTACTTCTTGCATTTGCTTGCTACATAAATTTCAAACTTTTTCAATTGGATGTGAAAAGTATATTTTTAAATGGTTTTATCATCGAACAAGTTTTTGTAGAACAACTACTAGGTTTTGAAAATCATGCTTTTCCGAACCATGTGTTTAAACTGAATAAAACTTTATATATTTGAAATAAGCTCCTAGAGCCTGGTATGATAGACTTAGCACTTAATTAATTGAAAATGATTTTCCAAGAGAAAATGTTGATAAAACTCTTTTCATTAAAAAGAAAACAATGATATGTTAGTTGTACAATCTATGTTGATGATATTATTTTTGGTGCAACTAATGAAAGTTTTTGTGAAGAATTTGCTAAGCTAATGCTGGGAGAATTTGAAATGAGCCTAATGGGTGAAATGAATTACTTCCTCGAACTTCAAGTAAAACAAACAAAGGAAGGGATCTTCATTAACCAATCCAAATACACCAAAGAAATCAACAAGAAGTTTGGTATGGAGACAAGCAAACAAATGAATACACCCATAAGTCCAACCTGCAAATTAGACAAAGATGAAAGTGGATCCAATGTTGACCAAAAGCTATATCGAGGTATGATCAGATCCTTAATATATTTAACTGCAAGTAGACCAGATATCTTGTATAGTGTATGTGTATGTGCTAGATTTCAATGTAATCCCAAAGAAATACATATGCTTGCTATTAAAAGAATATTAAAATATTTGAAAGGTATAAGTAATCTGGGTCTTTAGTTTTTGAAAGAATCATCTTTAAATTTAATCGGGTTTTCTGATGCTGACTATGCTGGTTGTAAAATAGATAGAAAAAGTACTAGTGGTACTTGTCAATTTCTAGGATTGAATTTAATCTCATGGCACTATAAGAAATAAAACTCGGTAGCACTTTCTACTGCTGAAGCAGAGTATGTTACTGCAAAGAGTTGTTGTGCGCAAGTGTTGTGGATTAAACAATAACTAGAAGATTTTGGTATTTCTCAATGCAAAATTTTTATTAAGTGTGATAACACCAGTACTATAAATTTAACCAAAAATCTTATTCAGCATTCTAGGACTAAGCACATAGAGATTAGACATCATTTTATTAGAGACCATGTTTTGAACGGTGACATAGAACTAGAATGTATCCCAACAGAAAAACAACTAGTTGACATCTTTACCAAGCCACTAAATCAGGATAGATTTGAGTTGCTTAGAGGAGAATTAGGGCTATGTTGTCCTTTCTAGATCCAGTAAACCTAATTTCCTTCAAGAACTAAGAAAAAGTTATCTAGAAAACCTCCTACAATTTCTTCCATGATTTATTGAACAACTTTCCTTGAATTTTCAATATATTAAATTCAATTCCCAAATTATTTGATTTCATGTGGAAAGTTTTGGTTTGAGTCACTCGAGCAATTTTGCTCTGGTCGAGCCAGCTCGAATATCTGAGTCTCGTACACTTGCTCTGGTCGAGCCGACTAAGTCTTTGCTTAGCTGACTCGGTGTTCTGGCTGCTCTGAGTTCGCTCTGGTTGAGCTAACTCGGATATTTTTAGGGCTGAGCGAGCCGACTCGAAAGTCAGGAAATCGCTATTTAGGAAGTTCTGAACTGTCTTTTCTATGTACTTCACTCTTTTGCTTTACTTTGAACACACTCCACTTCCCTCGGAAGCTTTACCATTCTCCCAAAAATCATTCACTAGAGCCTAAAATTCATTAATCCCTTTGCAATGGCTCCTCGAAGATCTGCGAAGAAGGTTCTTCAAATCGATGAATCAAGTGCTCGCAGCACAGATGCAAAAGAAAGAAAGAAAAAGAGAAAAAGGTTTGCTCCAGTCCAGCAAGATGAAGTAACTCCTTCTCCTCCCAGACAGCATGTCTCAATGATCAATCATCCTGTCACCTATGGAAGAAGGATCGACTTTACATTCCTAGAAGAAATGGGAATGAAGATCGAAAACTATATAAAGAGTCAGGGGTAGAAGCATTTCTGTTCTTTGGATATATTGACCTACCCTTCACTAGTACGAATGTTTTTCGAAAACCTTATCATTAAAGAATTTCATTTGGAATCTATAGTCAAGGGGAAGGCAGTTATAGTAGATGAAGAAAGATTGGCCAGATTACTGCAAATGCCAACGAACAGTGCTACTGAACTTCTTCTACCGGACAAAGAACACATTCTAAAATTAATTTTGGAAAAAGAAGATGTGAGCACAGTCCAACATATACAAGCCAATCTGCTATCGAAGGAAATGAGGCTGCTACACAATATGATCAGCAGAATATTTCTTCCAAGAACTGGCCGCTTTGATTGGGTCATTGAGAATGATATGACAATTATGGGACACTTAATTGAAGAAAAGCCTCTCAACCTTCCATATATATTGATGATCCAAATGACTGAAGCAGCAAGAAAGGTCAAAGCCTGTCTACCCTATGGTATGGTCTTCACTTTGTTATTTGAAGAAGCAGGAGTTGACTTATCAAATGAAATAGGCAAGCCATTAAACCATTTTGATATCTACTCCTTCAATTCACTAAGAAGAATGGGATGCAAGTTACAAGAAGGAGAATGGATAAAGAAGATGCCTAGTCAGGTTGCTGCTACCATTTCTAAAGAAGATGAAGCTACTGATGAAGAAGGGACTGAAGAAACAATGGTTACTCCATCAAACCTAAAAAATCTGATATTTCAAAAGATGGAAGCTATCTCCAACTGTTTGACTGATCATATGGATTCTGCAATTGAGGAAATCAGAAAATCAGTTGACATTAGATTGCAGAAATTAAGATCCTAACAAGAGCTTCACCAGCAAAAAGTGGAAAAGGAAATGGAGGACTTCAAGGAAGAAATCAGAAGCATCTTACTGCAATCACAAAATGAAACCATTCCCACTGAAGATGCTCCTGAACAGATCATCAAGAAATCACTTGACTTTCCTTCTCCTGTTCCTTTGTTTGATCCACCTAAACCTACTAAACAACCCAAAACCAAGAAGACTAAAGTTCTTAGAGCCCCTGTTAGAACTAGATTCAGGGATTTAAGGTTTAAACCCCTGAAAACTAAGACCTCTAATAGAGTTATAGAGGTAGGCTCTTCTTCTTCTAATGAAGAAGAAGAAGAAGAATAGATCCTTTAGTTAGTCTTTTGGTTAGTTCTGAAATTATCAATGTTATATTTTGCAATATGAATGTACTTGTATTTTGAACTTATGTGAAAATCTTATCAATGAAGTATCTTTTGATTTTATTCACTATCATCTACAATGATTCAATCTTTGCACTCATTATAGTACAACTATAATGAAATTTTAATTAGAATTTCCAAGTTGAGAATGTGAAATTATCTCAAACAAATATTAAAAACTTTTTCAATCTATTTTAAAATCTGAGCTTTATTTGAAATCACCTTTTTGATTGATTGACAAAAAGGGGGAGAATTATGAAATATGAGATAAATTTGAAAAGAATGGAAATAGTATATATGTTGAGTTTCCTACCAACTACTTTTAAAGTGCATAAAAATAGTAAAAAAGGGGGAGCACAAAAATGATAAATGATAGCACTGCTTAAACTACTTTAGAATCTAGAGAAAGGGAAAGATTCTCTTGAAATGATATTGCTCTAATTATTATCTTAATGCTCTGATTACTATTGCATGCTCTAAATTGATGATAATTCTGTCAATTTCTTTTTGGAACTCTGATACTCAATGTTTTGTGCTAATCATAATATCTTGAAGCATGAGAAGTTTAATATTTTGATGATATACTATGATATCATCTCTTGAGCTTTGATACTTACTTTCTAATTCCATTAGCTTTGATACATGTTAATATTTAATTATCAAATACTATTATATATGTAAAGTGTAAAGAATTTCTCATGCCCAATATTTTGTCATCATCAAAATGGGGGAGATTGTTGACCCCATAAGTGATTTTGATGATAACCAAACAATGGAGCATGTACATTTATTTCTGACAACTCTTCAAGTGTTTGACAAGTTTTTGTAGGATGAATAACACGTTTAAACTTCAACTCCTACACTTCTATTTTCTTGGTTGAGTTGTGTTGTAAATATTTTTGTAAAGAAGAACCCAATCAAAATGCTAAGAAATTAAAAGGGTTACTTCTGTGAGTGTGTGTGCCATGAGTTTTAGTTTAAGTTGGTATTGTGTGAAATTATAAAAGAGTTGGTGAGAGTTTTCTTTAAGTTCAATTATAAAAATCTTGAAGAAGACACTCGAGCCAACCCCAAGTAATGAAGATCCGACTCTGATTACTGACATGCAACAAGGATTCTGGAATGTAGCAATCTGAGCCGACTCGATGGAAAGCGAGCCGACTCCTCCAGAGTCCATTTCCTGAAGATTTTTGAGAACAGCCAGGCGAGCCAACCCAAACCAAAAACAGGTGACTCTGCCAGACCTAATTCTAAAAGCCTGAGAAAGCGAGCCAACCCGAACTGCATCGAGCCGACTCTTCTAGAGTGAGGTTTTTCAAACCTGAGAAGAAGAGACGACCCAAGCTAAAAAGAGCCGACTCCTCGAGTTCAAGATTTTCAAGATTCAAGTTCGAGCTAACCCGAGCTACAAAGAACTGACTCGTCCAGAGTGTTGTTTTGCACCATGAGGCAAAGAGTCGACTGCATTGAAGATTTAGCGACTCAACCCATCGACTCGAAGGATCCGAGCCGACTTGAAGAAATCCGAGCCGACTCGAATGCCGCTTTCAGGAATCCAATGGCTAGTTCCAGAATTTGTTTTTGAATGCTAAAAAGTGCTCCAACGGTCAAAAATCATTCCCTAATGGTCTACGATGGCTAGAACTGCCTTGGGATGATGGAAGACTTTAAATTTGAAGGATTTGAACTTCTTTGAAGCAATGAATTAGAGAGTTCTTCAAAGAAGAGAGCTTCATTGAATATCCTACCTACCAATAGCAAAAGAGCACAAGAGCATTCAAGTCAAGCTTTCAAGTTTTCACCAACTCCAATCTGAAGCTTGAAGCAACTTTGGGAAGAATCCACTAAAGTAATTAAAGTCTATTCAAGTGCATTCAAGTGAACTTCCAACAAGCTACACCGGTAACTATCTGACAAATTAAGTTTGTCATTCTTGTTGCATTTATTTTTCAATTCAATCTTTGAATTATTGGGTTATTAGTGAGCCCGGTTGAAAAACCAAATAGGTTCTTGGTGAGCCTTATTAAAACCAAGGGTTAGGTTCTTGGTGATCCTGTGAAAACCAAGTTGGGTTTCTTTGGTGAGCTTATTAAAATCAAAGGGTGTTGGGTTTTCTTTGGTGATCCCATAAAACCAAAGTGTAGAGGTTTTGAATTATGATCCTGTAAAATGATCCTACTGTATTTGGGTGTGAATATAGTGAAAATCCCAAGTGGTATCTTGGATAGTGGACGTAGTGCTTTCTTGACTCTATTTAGCTTCTGCATTTTATAATTGTATCATAGCACATACCACTTGCAAAGGATTTTGGATTGCACATTACTTGCCTCCAATTTTTTAAAACATCCAATTCATCCCCCCTCTTGGGTAGCCACCTGGGCAACACACAGCATATGATGAATCAAAAATTACCTTTATTAATTTCAATCTTGAGTTAAGAGAATACAAAAATGCCACTAATATAATAACTATGATTAGCTTTTAGGGCACAATTCTTTCATGGTCGGCTAGGGAACTTGCCCGAGCAACTCCATCCAATAAGTCTAAGGCCGGGTTTTAGGAGTTGACCTATGCTAAGGCTAGGTTAGATTAAATAGTAGGTGGCATCCGATGTGATTCATTTTGTCAGGGTATCCTTCATGGATGAGAAGAAGGGCTATTATTCATTGAGCACATAGTTTAACCTGATGAGTGGTCAGCAAATGCTTGCTAATGGTTATTGCTGAGGCTCATTCGGATGCATATTATATGGAGATTGGCACTCAGCTACATATGGTTGGATCGATTAGGAGCTTGCATTTTAATGGATGACCAATAGGTGAAGCAATCGAGTGCCCTAGGGAGGCGTGATTGACCTTGGATCGAATTAGAGGACTAGAAAGCCTAAAGCTTTGTCGATCGATCAAGGAAATTATTCTCCCTAAAAAAGGGGTTGGCCAAATGATGAGACCAACAAGGTGCTAGTGGCATCATCCCACTTGGTGGCATTGGGGTCAATGACATTCCATGATTAGGGGTCTTATCCAATGAATGGTGGGTGCATCAACATTAAAATCACCCATCAGCATTGAAGCCTTT
Source organism: Areca catechu (assembly GCA_021397845.1). Classification (NCBI taxonomy): domain Eukaryota; kingdom Viridiplantae; phylum Streptophyta; class Magnoliopsida; order Arecales; family Arecaceae; genus Areca; species Areca catechu. The sequence goes on along the minus strand of CM038045.1, from coordinate 129,399,695 downwards.
CCTCCTTCATGGGAGCTTAATCTGATGCACAGTTGGCAAATCCATAGTGGGTTGACCAACAATGCTCTTACCAATCTGATGCATGATCGGCAAATCCACTGTGAGCTTGGCTAATGCTAATCTTACCAATCTGTTGCACGGTTGGACGACACATGCCATTAAGCCATCGATATTAGCCAACTCTTGGACTTAATGCCTTCGATCAGCAATCGTGTTGCTAGGCTAATGGGAAACTTTTACCATTGTGGATCCTAGGACCTTGGCCTGAACATATTTTCCACCAACAAATAGTTTAGATACATTTAATGCCAAGTTGGATGACGATGTTTTGCTTGGATATTCTACATCCAGCAAGGCATATAGAATCTTCAACAGACGTACTTTAATTGTTGAAGAATCAATTGATGTAGTTTTTGATGAGACTAACAATTTACCCTTCAGAAAGGAGGATATTGTTGATGAAAATATATGGCTTTTAAATAAAGGGATGAAAGAGATTAATTTGATAGATAAACCAAATCAAAAGGAGAAGAGGTGAGCATCAACAAAAAACATGATGATCTATCCAAAGAGTGGAGGTATGCACACTGTTGCCGCCAAGATCGTCGTGGCCCATAGCTTCTGTCGGTGCCGGAGTGTGCTCCCCTCACTGCCTGACGATCCTCTGGTCCTGGACCTGCAAAACAGGGGTTAGTGACCCGGGCTGGGGTTTCCGGTGGGGGCACTCCGACGGTCAAGTGATGACCCAGGGGAACAGATCCTCCTAGTCGAGCCCCTCTTGATGGACTCCATACGAGGAGGAGTGTGTTGTGTGGGAGTGGGATGCAAGTGCGTCGGCAGAAGTGTGGCCTGGTTAGAGGGAGTCTCTGTATGGCCCTTCCACCCGACCTTTCTTGAGAATGCTGGTGGTGCCGTGCCCCTCTTCTTAGTGGAGCTTGCACTAGTGTTTTGTGGTATGGCTTGTGCCTTGCCTGTGCTATTGTTTGTTTCAGTGGAAACTGTTGCTTGAGGATGTTACCTCCAAGTTTTTTCTGAACTAGGTTACCATTGGGCATTTATCTTGGGATCTCCACTAGGCTGTCAGGAGCGTGTGGCAGTGTCCCGAGGAGCCTTTATTGATTTGTGATAAGGGGAGCTGTCATATGCTCTGACACCCATCTTGGTCACCTCATTCCGGAAAACCTGGTGGTACCTCGATCGATGGGCCGCCGCCCTTGGGATTTGAATCTCCTAGTTGGCTTCTTCTCCTAGGTGGTCCAGGTGGTTAGTGAGGAGTGTGGCATCTTGATCAGTGTGCTTCGCCTCTTTCTAGTGTAACCGATGGCTGCAGGCGGTCAGTATGGTCTGGCAGGTGCTCCAGTGTAGTCCTTGGTCGGCTCGCCGGTGTCCTGTGATGGTGGTGCCAACGTCCAAGCTGGGGCTGTTTTGGAGTGGTAGGGCTCGCTCCGACCTAGTCGTCCCGAGCATGCGGGGTCATCTCGATGGAGGAGGGCAGAGTGCAAGCCCGGTCCAGAGGGCTCACACTCGGAGAGGCTCCACGTGGTGGAGGAGTGCTGAGCTCGACTCCGACCACAGGGCTCAACCTCCAAGGGTCTCGCTCTGGAGGGCAGAGTGTGGGCCCGATCCAAAGGGCTCATTCTCGGAGAGGCTCCACGTGGCGGAGGAGTGCTGAGCTCGACTCCGACCACAGGGCTCAACCTCCGAGGGTCTCACTCTAGAGGGAAGAGTGCTGGCCCGGTCCAAAGGGTCGCGCTTGAAGAGGCTCCACATGGCGAAGGAGTGCTGAGCTCGACTTCGAACACAGGGCTCAACCTTCGAGTGTCTCGCTCTGGAGGGTAGAGTGCGGGCCTGGTCCAGAGGGCTCGCGCTCGGAGAGGCTCCATATGGCAGAAGAGTGCTGAGATCGACTCCGACCACAGGGCTCAACCTTCGAGGGTCTCACTCTGGAGGGCAAAGTGCGAGCCCGGTCCAAAGGGCTCACACTCGGCAAGGCTCCACGTGACGGAGTGTTGAGCTTGACTCTAACCACAGGGCTCAACCTCCGAGGGTCTCGCTCTGGAGGGCAGAGTGCGACTCCGGCCTAGGAATCCCGAGCTTGTGGGTCCGACCTGGCGGAGGATGGAGCTAGGCTCGCTGTCTCGAGGGGGTTCAACTCAGCTCGGCGGAGGAGTCCTGGCAGGAGAATTGATGCAGCGTCCGACGTGGCGTCTTCCTTTGACGTGGTGCCTATCAGCTCCTGCATTGTCAGCGATCTTGCCACATCATTTGCCCCCCACTCCTGAGGCTCGCTTGTGCGCAGCGCTCGGGCTGAAGGGAGTAATTATGGAGCTGACATGGAAAGGCGGAGATCTGGCGCAATGATGGCCATGATTGCTTGGCGCTTCGTGAGACGGTCCTACGGACCAATGCGGGGGTGCCACATGGCCACGTCCGAGGAGTAGTTAATGTTGGCACATAATTCAGGTCGGCCGGGATGCCATTTTCACCAATGGGTAGCACGTGGCATGGATCCATCGATGGAGGGGTCGGATTGGTACGAATCCATCGGGACATTTCGAAATGAAAAGAGGGCATTACCCAAAACATCCATTCTTTTGAATTCTCTGTGCCTGCTGCTGCGTTCGCGCTTTCTTCTTCCTCCCAGTTGCCTCAGATCTTCTAAGGAACCAAGTTAGTCTCCTCTTTCTTTTTCCCTCTCCAGAATAGGGTTTTCCTCGGGGTGTGGGGTCTTCTTCGAGTTGAGTTTGCTCTCTCGTCCTCCACTTCGAGTCCTTCACTTCTCTTATTCTTGAGGACGTCCCGCTTTGGCCCGGGCTTCCGCCCCTCCACTGATCAGGGTGAGGCCGGTCCCTCCGAGCAGAGGCCGGCGTCTTCTTCCTCCTCCAGTGAGGGGGAGGATGCGACTTGCTTCGAGTTCAGTAGGAGGCATCCTCCCGGTCCGGTGCTCATCAGGGAGCCAGGGTCCGGTCTTTCTTTCCCTTCTCCTTCTATATGTGTCTCTGAGTCTGTCCAGTCCACAAGTCCTGGCGGTGTCTCCTCGACAATCACCGTCGAGGAACTGGGAACCGTTCGAGATGTCTATAGCATCCCACATTCTGTTCGACTTATGATCCCTCGTCCGGAGGAACGGGTCACTTCCAGTGGGCCAAGCCACCTTGCTTTTTACAAGGAGACCTTCTCTGGGGGTCTCCGCTTTCCTTTCCATCCCTTCTTCCTGTCCATCTCGGACAACTATCATTTGGTCCCTGCCTAGTTAGTGCCAAACATCATTAGGGTCATCTTCTCCTTCATCGTGCTCTGCCACCTTCACGCATTTGTCACCCGGTTCTCTTTGTTCAGGGCTTTCTTTATCCTGAAGCACCATTCAACTAAGGACAGGTGGTGGTCTTTGTCCTCTCGCTCGAAGGGCATTAGATTCAAGCTCCCCTCTTTCGTCATGGGATGGAAGAGTAAATTCTTCTTCGTCGCGGTTGAGGGGGTTGACTGGGTCTGGAGCCATCTGAACCAGTTCCCCAACCAAAATTCTATGGTCGATGTGGATGACCGGGATGACTACGAGTAGCTCTGCACTGCCCAGATCCTTTCTCTCGAGGTCCTATTATCAGAGCTTCGATGCCAGGGTCGACCCAACAAATGGGTTGGGTGAGTTCGACCTGAACTTTTCTTCTTCTTCCTTGCATTCCTCTCACTGCTTTCTACGGACTCTGACCGTTGTGTGATATGCATGCAGGGATGATTTTCACAGAGAGTGACCTACTGGCGATCACCCGAAAGAGACTACCGACCGAGTTGGTCGAAGAGCCCTCGACTAGGCAGGCCCGTGGCGAGGGCGCACCCGTGACTGCTCCTGTCGTGTTGGCCAGTCTGAGCTTTGCTGCCTCCGCCAGTCAAAGTTCAAGGGCGGCCCAAGCTGCCTTCGCGCCCGTGGAGGGGGTTGCATCTGCGATGCCAGGGCCGGTCTAGCAGGAGGCCCAGATGGCCCTAGAGTGGCGCAGTCATCATGGGGCGGCCCCTACTATAGAGCCTGAGGTAGTAGCCCCGGCAAGGGCCGTAGCTGCTACCGCTGCATCATCCAGTCCTCCGAGTCCACCGGTGATTGAGATCGGGGACAAGGAGGTTCGGGCCGAGACCAAGGCTACGACTGAGGTGCCACCTACATCGATGTCAGTTCCTCAGTCTGCCTCCAGGAGCCCTACAGCTAGTGGGGCAAGGCTGCCTACTCCAGGAGAGAGTAGGAGGGAGGAGGCACGACACCGTCTCCCCTTCAAGATGGGGCCGAAGAGCTCGTTTCTCCAAAATCCTGATCTGGTCAAGTGCATGATGGATTTCTCAATCCAGACATGCAATCGACAGGATATGATCGGAACGTGGCTGGGCGACATCCTCAGCGCCATCTTCCCTCTACTCGGTGAGTTTTCCATTTCTTCTCTTCTCTTCTTTATTTTTTTTATTATTTTTTTTTTGAGCTGACCTCTTTTCATAGTGTAGATCGGCATCGAGGCCCTCTTCATTAAGGGGTGCTATCAGAACTGGAAGCATATCGAGCAGCAACAAGCGATCGAGATCGTGTCCCTGAAGACCGATCTGAAGAAGAAGGCTGGGGTGAATGGGGTGCTCGAGCAGAAGGTCAAGGTTCTGCTCAAGGACTTGGAAAAGCAGCTCACCGATGCCGAGGGGCGAGCGAAGAGACTCCTGGAGGCCCGTGACCTGGAGCGGAGTCGCTCGAAGAAAGCTATCAACGATCTCTCCATCATCGAAAAGAAGCTGAACCGGTACAGTGCCAAGGCTGATCGGCAAAAGAAGGCCTCCCGAGCTGCCCAGGTGGAGCTGGTAGCAGGGAAGGTGAAGCTGGCCGCAGTTGAGAGGGCGGCAGAGGTAGCGGCCAAGTCGGTGGAGGCTACCAGGATGGAGACTACCGAGGCAAAGAAGGGGGCCGTGAGGCCAAGAAGGGTGTCGAGGAGGCCATTGCCAAGTTCAAGGCCTCGGAGGAGTTCGTTGCCGAGATCCATCAAACGACATCGAACTCCTTCTATAAAGGCTTTATATTCTTGCACGGCCAGATCGAGGTGATTATTCTCGATAAGAGTTGCAGTCGCCTCAAGTATCCTTCTGCCTCGGATGCGGAGCCTGAAGAGGAGGCCACCGAAGAAGCTGTGGCCTCCGAGCATCCGACGCCAGCTGAGGTCGAGTCGTGCGAGGTTGGAGCTGATCAGCCGAAGGTTCCTGAAGGCAAGGCCTCTCAGCCTCAAGGCCTACCAAGGGGGCCGGCCAGCATAGAGTAGTCCTTTTTCCTTTCTTCTGCATTTTGTTTTCTTTCAGTGCTTGGTCGGGTCACCCGGCATGTCGAGGGCCCATAAAATGCTTGTAACTAGCACTTAGTCAATAAAATTTGAGCCTTCTTTGCAACCTGTCTCCCTCTTGGCTCTTTCTTCTTTTTCCTCTTTCTTTCACTCCCCTTTCTCTCTTCTCTTCCTTCCTTTTCTTCTCCTTTTTTTTTTTTGGTGAGTGGGGAGATCAGAGAAGAGGGTCTGACCTTGCCCGGGGCTGAGTTACCAGGCTTTGGTGTCGGTAAGTCGGATGCAAAGTTCTGGCAGTTATGAGCAGCTGGGCTCGGTAATTCCTTAGCTAGATAGCTGGGCCCTGGTCCAAGGTGCCCGAGGACTAGTCTCAGGTCTTGGATTGGCATCTCGGAGCTGGGCTCGAAGATGATTAATGATTAAGAGCAGCATGGCTCAAAGGTCCCTTGGCCGGAGATCTGAGCTCCGATCTTGGGTTGGCATCTTAGAGCAAGCTCAAAGATGGCTGATGACTGAGAGCAACGTGGCTCAAAGGTCCCTTGGCCAGAGATCTGAGCTCTGGTCTTAGGTTGGCATCTCGGAGCTAGGCTCGAAGACGGTTGATGACTGAGAGTAGCGTGGCTTGAGGGTCCCTTAGTCGAAGATCTGAGCTCCAGTATTGGGTTGGTGTCTTGGAGTTGGGCTCGAAGATGGCTGATGACTGAGAGCAGCATGGCTCGAAGGTCCCTTGGCCGGAGATCTGAGCTCCGGTCTTGGGTCGGCATCATGGAGCTGGGCTTGAGGATGGTTGATGATTGAGAGCAGCGTGGCTCAAAGTTACCTTGGCCAGAGATCTGAGCTCCAGTCTTGGGTTGGCATCTCGAAGCTAGGCTCGAAGACGGCTGATGATTGAGAGCAGCATGGCTCGAAGGTCCCTTGGCCAGTGATCTGACCTCTGGTCTTGGATTGGCATCTCGGAGCTGGGCTCGAAGATGGTTGATGATTGAGAGCAGTGTGGCTCGAAGGTCCCTTGACCAGAGATCTGAGCTTCGGTCTTGGGTCGGCGTCCTGGAGCTGGGCTCTGGGACGGTTGATGACTAAGAGCTTTGTTGCTGCATTCCCCTCTTATTCTTTTTCTTTCCTTCTCCTCTCTCTTCTTCTTCTTCTTTTTTTTTTTTTTGAGGAGTGGGGAGATCAAAGAAGAGGGTCACAGGATTTGATTGCCTTAGAGCTAGGCTCGAGGCCTTCTTGGCTAGAGAGCTGGGCTCCGATCTAAGGGTTGCCTGAGGACTTAGCTCAGGTCTTTGGCACCTTGGAGCTTGGCTCGAGGTGTTGATATGAGCTGCTTGGCTCCAAGATCCCTTGGCATCTTGGAGCTGGGCTCGGAGATGTTTGATATTGAGAGCGACTTGGCTCGAAGATCCCTTGGCTAGATGTCTGAGCTTTGGTTTTAGGCTAGCATCCGGGAGCTAGGCTCGGGGACGTTGTTGATTGAGAGCTGCTTGGCTCGAAGATCCCTTGGCATCCCGGAGCTGGGCTCGGAGACAATTGAGATTGAGAGGGGCTTGGCTTAAAGATTCCTTGGTCGGAGGTCTGAGCTCCGGTCCTGGGCTGGAATCCTGGAGCTAGGCTCGGGGACGTTGTTGATTGAGAGCGGCGTGGCTTGAAGATCCCTTTATGTCCCAGAGCTGGGCTCGGAGATGTTTAAAATTGAGAGCAGCTTGGCTCGAAGATCCCTAGGCCAGAGGTCTAAGCTCCGGTCTTGGGCTGGAGACCTGGAGCTAGGCTCGGGGACGTTGTTGATTGAGAGCGGCGTGGCTCGAAGATCCCTTGACATCCCGGAGCTGGGCTCGGAGACGTTTAAGATTGAGAGTAGCTTGGCTCAAAGATCCCTTGGCTAGAGGTCTGAGCTCCTGTCTTGGGCTGGCATCCTGGAGCTAGGCTCGGGGACGTTGTTGATTAAGAGCGACGTGGCTCGAAGATCCCTTGACGTCTCGAAGCTGGGCTTGGAGATGTTTGAGCTTGAGAGCAACTTGGCTCGAAGATCCCTTGGCTGGAGGTCTGACCTCCGGTCTTAGGCTAGCATCCTGGAGCTAGGCTCGGGGACGTTGTTGATGCTTCCCTGCAAGACAGATAGATACTCGTGCAAGGAAAAAGCCATTATCATTATTATTGATAGGAAACCTTACATCATTGATGGTATCTTCGCAGGTTGCAGGCATCCCATGTTCGAGGGAGCTTGCCGCCATTGAGATCTTCGAGGTAGTAGGCCCCTTGTGAGGGGGCTTCTGCCACTTTGTAGGGGCCTTCCCAGTTTGGTTGGAGCTTGCCACATTCCCGGGGCTGATACGCCTCTGCCCGACGCAACTCCAAGTCCCCGGGTTTGAAGGCTCTTGGCCTAACCCGGGCATTGTAGTGCCGGGCTGCTCGTTGCCGGTGAGCTTTGTTGAGGTCGGAGATGATCCCAAGATCATGTTGTAGGCTGAAGGAAGCCTATCGACCGTGAAAATCATCATAGCGGCGCTCTTGGAGAAGGCATTATAAGAAAGCACATCTGCGGAGCTTCCATTATTGACCATGATGCATTTTTATAGGATGCTTCGCGATCGTCATCTCGATGACCACCGCAGCATTATTTACATTTTTCCTCCATTTTCTCCTTCCCTCATGAAGGGGAGTACATTCTCAGGGCCCCCTGCCCCCTGGGCTTTTGGGCGTACGTGCAGCTCCCCAGGAAATCATGCTGCTAAGCTGGTTGAAGAGCAATGAGCGCCTGGTATTCCACCTGTGGTCTACCCCCCACAAACCTTTTGAGGTAGCCCTTCTTGATGAGCTCTTCAATTTTCCATTTGAGGTTGCGGCATTCCTTAGTGTTATGGCCATGGTTGCGGTGAAAACGATAGTACTTCGATTTATCATGGCCAGTGGAGGACTTCATCGGAAGTTGGTGCCTCAAGTAGTCCTCATCTTCGATCTCCATGAGGATTTTTGTCCTCGGGATAAGGAGAGGAGTGTAATTCTCCTCAGGAACGAGAGCCGCTCTCGGTCTCGGTCGGTCCCTCCGGGAGTTTAGGACTTGGGGTTCTGGCTTCCGGGTCCCGGGCATCTCGGTGGGGGTTGGCCTCTTTAGTGGCTTCCCGTCAAGCTCCCGCCTCTTACGATTCGCCTCCTCGGTGCACATGTAATTTAAGCTCGGAGTAAGTCTTGGGTGGCTTCTTATCGATCGAGTAGGTCAGGCGGGAAGTCCTGAGCCCTCGCTTCAATGCCAGCATGGCAACTGGCTCATCAAGGTTATAAATCTCCAGCACGGCAGCCTTGAAGCTGGCCACGTAGTCATGCAGGGACTTGCGATCCTGCTGCCGGATGGAGAAGAGGTTGTTTGCCTCTCGTGGCAACTTCTTGCAGGCATCGAAGTGGGCCATGAATTTCTGTCCTAACTGAGCGAAAGAGTTGATGCTCTCTGGCTCCAAGCGGCTGAACCACACCTGGGCTGCTTTCCAGAGGGTGGTAGGAAAGGTGATGCAGAGAAGAGTGTCGGTGGCCCCCTAGACCCTCATGAGGATCCGGAAGCTTTCCAGATGGTCCAGGGGGTCGGTGGTCCCATCATAAGGATCCACCTGCGACATCCAGAACCGATGTGGGATTGGCTCCGCCTGGATTTCTTTGGAGAATGGAGGATGGGCATCGTAGCCCGTTGGCTCGCTTTTGAGCCTTGCATGTTGGCAAACCGGTAGGAGAACTCTGCTAGCTTGCGCTCATGTTCCTCCAAGCGCTTCTCCGTTGTGCGCTTGATAGCTTAGTCAGTAGACCCCTCTGCTGAAGGAGACGGAGAACGTGACATGGGTGCATGCTTTCCGTGATGGGGGGTCTTGCTCTTTCTGTCTCAGTGGGATCTGGGCACCGCCTGTCCAAGGTTTGGTGAACGGCTCTCCCTGTCAGGAGACCCGGCTCGTTGCCTTTTCGTGGGAGTCTGATGACTATCCCGGTTGTCGGTGATGGCCCATGGCTGCGAAGGCCTTCCTTGGAAGGAACGCAGGCTGTCGTGGGGGGCTACGGCATGGGCCACTGGAGTCCCTGGCTACTAGTGTGTAGCCAAGGATCGGTGCCGATACTGAAGCTGACACACTGTGGTAGCAAGGACCTGCATTTGCTGGGTGAGTGCGTCCAGCTGAGACTCCACCGGAGGTGGTTGAATGGCAAGGGCGGGTGGCCCTGCCTCGAGATTGTGTGGGTTCTCTCGTAAAGGGCCCAGCATGGCTGGTAGAGGCCTCTCGTGCTCGTGTCGTCACCATCCTTTCATGGAGCATCAATCTGCAAAGAGATGGAGGGCTTGTTCCCCCCTTCCTGGCATGCCAATCTATTGCCACCAAGATTGTCATGGCCCATAGCTGTTGTTGGTGCTGGAGTGTGCTCCCCTCGCTGCCTGGCGATCCTCTGGTCCCGGACCTACAAAACAGGGGTTAGTGACCCGGGCCGGGGTTTCTGGCGGGGGCACTCTGACGGTCAAGTCAGTGACAATCCAGGGGAACAGATCTTCCTGGTTGAGCCCCTCTTGATGGACTCCACATGAGAAGGAGTGTGTTGTGTGGGAGTGGGATCCAAGTGCATCGAGGGAAGTGTGGCCTGGTTAGAGGGAGTCTCTGTATGGCCCTTCCACCCGACCTTGCTTGAGAATGCTGGTGATGCCGTGCCCCTCTTCTTAGTGGAGCTTGTACTTGTGTTTCAGTGGTATGGCTTGTGCCTTGCCTTTGCTGTTGTTTGTTTCAGTGGAAACTATTGCTTGAGGGTGTTACCTCCAAGTTTTTTGTGAACTAGGTTATCGTTTGGCGTCTGTCTAGGGATCTCCACCGGGCTATCAGGCACGTGTGGTGGTGTTCCAAGGAGCCTTTCTTGATTCGTGATAAGGGGAGCTGTCATATGCTCTAACACCCCTCTTGGTCGCCTCATTACGGGAAACCTGGTGGTACCTCGATCGGTGGGCTGCCGCCCCTGGGATTCGAATCTCCTGGTTAGCTTCTTCTCTTGGGTGGTCCAGGTGGTTGGTAAGGAGTGTGGCATCTTGATCAGTGTGCTTCTCCTCTTTCTAGTGTAATCGATGGCTGCAAGCGGTCAGTACGGTCTGGCAAGTGCTCCAATGTAGTCCTTGGTCGGCTCGCCGGTGTCTTGGGATGGTGGTGCCAATGTCCGAGCTGGGGCTGAGCTGGAGTGGCAGGGCTCGCTCTGACCTAGATGCCCCAAGCTTGTGGGGTCATCTCGGTGGAGGAGGGCAGAGTGCGGGCCCGGTCCAGAGGGCTCGCGCTCAGAGAGGCTCCACGTGGCGGAGGAGTGCTGAGCTCGACTCTGACCACAGGTCTCAACCTCCGAGGGTCTCGCTCTAGAGGGCAGAGTGTGGGCCCGGTCTAGAGGGCTCGCACTCGGAGAGGCTCCACGTGGCGGAGGAGTGCTGAGCTCAACTCCGACCATAGGGCTCAACCTCCGAGGGTCTCGCTCTGGAGGGTGGAGTGCGGGCCTGGTCCAGAGGGCTCGTGCTCGGAGAGGCTCCAAGTGGCGGAGGAGTGCTGAGCTCGACTCCAACCACAAGGCTCAACCTTCGAGGGTCTCGTTCTAGAGGGCAGAGTGCAGGCCCAGTCCAAAGGGCTCGTGCTCGGAGAGGCACCACATGTTGGAGGAGTGTTGAGCTCGACTCCGACCACGGGGCTCAACCTCCGAGGATCTCGCTCTGGAGGGCAAAGTGCGGGCTCGGTCCAAAGGGCTCACACTCGGAGAGGCTCCACGTGGTGGAGGAGTGCTGAGCTCGACTCCGACCACAAGGCTTAACCTTCGAGGGTCTCTCTCTGGAGAGCAGAGTGCAGCTCCCACCTAGGTGTCCCGAGCTTGCGGGTCCGACCTAGCAGAGGACGGAGCTCAGGTCGCTGTCTCGAGAGAGCTCAGCTCTGCTCGGCAGAGGTGTCCAGGTAGGAGAATTGACGTGGCATCCGACATGGCGTCTTCCTTTGACGTGGTGCCTATCAACTCCTGCCATGTCAGCGATCCCGCCACATCACACACAATCATCCGAAAGATCTTATAATTGGTGATCCTTCACAACGGATAAAAATAAGAGCTTCTTTAAGAGATACTTATGAACCCAATTGCATAGAGGAGACTAAAAATGATCCAAATTGAATGCTAGCTATGCAAGCAAAGCTAAATTAATTTGAAAGGAACAATGTTTGGACTTTAATAAATAGACCTAATGACCATCCAATTATAGGCACTAAATGGGTATTTAGAACCAAATGAGATGAAAAGGAAATGTTATAAGAAATAAGATAAGACTAGTAGCTAAGGAATATAATGAAGAAGAAGGTATTGATTTTCATGAAATATATGCTCTGTAGCTAAACTGAAAGCAGTAGGATTACTACTTGTATTTGCTTGCTACATGAACTTCAAATTATTACAAATAGATATAAAAAGTATGTTCTTAAATGATTATATTACTTAAGAAATTTTTATAAAATGACCACTTTGCTTCAAAAGTCATGAATTTTCAAATCATGTTTTTAAGCTCAACAAAATATTGTATGGACTAAAATAAGTATCTAGGGCTTGGTATGAAAGACTAAGTAATTTTTACTTGAAAATAACTTCATTATAGGCAACATATACACAATATTAGTTTTTTAAGAAGAAAAGAAGATGATCTCTTACTAATGTAAATATATGTTGATGATATTATTTTCAGGACTACTAATGAGAGTCTTTATCAAGAATTTGCTAAGCTAATATAGGAAGAATTTGAAATAAGCATGATGGGAGAGCTAACTTTCTTTCTTAAGCTTTAAATCAAATAAATAAAAGAATGAATCTTTATCAACCAAACTAAGTATATCAAAGAAATACTCAAAAAGTTTAGAATAGAAAATACCAAAAAAATTGGTACACCCATGAACCCCTCATACAATCTTGACAAAGATGAAAATAGTAAAAGTATAGATTAAAAGCTCTATCGAGGTATAATCGGATCTTTACTTTATTTAACTACTAGTAAGCCAGATATATTATTTAGTGTATGTCCTAGATTTCATCAAATCCCAAAGAATCATTCTTCATTGTTATTAAAAGAATACTTAGATACTTAAAAGGAACACAAAACCTAGGATTATGGTACTTTAAACATTTCTCAATTGATCTAATTGGTTATTTAAATGATGGTTTTGATGGATACAAAACTGATAAGAAAAATACTAGTGAAATATGCTAGTTTTTAGGGTTGAACTTAATTTCTTGGCATAGTAAAAAGCAAAACTCTATAGCATTGTCCACGGTTGAGGTTGAGTACATTGTTGCTGGGAGTAGTGCTTAAGTTCTTTGGATTAGGTAACAACTTGAAGATTTTGGTATAAAACAAAACAAGATTCACATAAAATGTGATAACACAAATGCAATAAACTTAATTAAAAACTCAATTCAAAAATCTAGAACAAAATATATAGAAATAAGATATCATTTTATTAGAGACTATGTTCAAAACAATGATATTATGCTTGAGTTTATATTTATTGATAAATAATTAATTGATATCTTCAGTAAAGCTCATAGCGAAGATAGATTCTCCATGATTAGGAGTGAACTAAGTATGTGTGATTCATTCTAGATAGGCAAACCCCAAAATTTCCTATTTTATTTATCAATTCTGCTTGAATTCTATTAAATTTTAGTTAATTTGAGTTATCTCTAAATATCATAATCTTTTCCATGTCCAAACTGATTCAATTTCTCAACCTTTGTCTGGGCACTAGTCGACTCATACATGACTTGTTTCCTAGTGTGTTCAACTCATGAGTCAGGACCTAGATTTTTTTTTCTAGACTGAACCCACTTCTATTCCCCACTATTCCTTAGGTCCTTCAAGCCATATCTTTCAAAACCCCAAATTGACTCCTCTCACTCCAAAACTCCTATTCTACACCATTTTCTTTGATTTCATCTATGATTTGCAAAGGATGGGTCCCCACAAGGCTACAGTGTCACGTGCAAAATGCCTAAGAGTAGAAACTTCGGTCGAGCGATGCTAAAAAAGGAGAAATGATCATCACAAATAGCAAACCATCCCTCCTTCCCATCTTCCTCATCTATCCAGGGCAAATAGAGTCATCACCACTAGCCAAAAAGTGAACTTCAAGTTCCTAGAAGATGAGCATTTTTGGATTGGAGGATGGATTCATCAAGAAGGTTGGGAAAAGATGTGTTCTTTAGAGTTGTTAGAGATTTTTTTAAAAATTTGAGGGTAGAACAAGCTCTATGGAATCAATAGTTAAGAATACCCTAATTTTTCTTAATGAAAAGAGAATACGGACTATTCTAAAGATGCCTAGATCTTCCATATGTGTGCCTAAGCGTCAGAAGAAAATTAATGGGCTAAAATGTATTTTGGAAAGGGAAGATGTAAATGAAATGGTCAATCTGCTAGCTAATCAATTATTAGTTGAACTGAGGCCACTACACAATATAGTGAGTAGAATATTTTTTTTGTAAACCTGGAAGATTTGACTGGGGACTGAGAAGGATATACCAGTCATATATTTTTTAATTCAAGGTAAATCTGTGAATCTTCCTTTTTTGATGATTGAGCAGATCAAGGAAGTAGCCAAAAGAGCCAGAGCTTGTTTACCTTATGAAGTGTTCACTCTAATTCTCAATGAGTTTGGAGTCAATTTGGAGGTGAGGATTCTAAGAAATTGATGCACATTGATGTCTACAATGAATGGTCACTCCATCATATGGGGTACCTATGAGACTGATGGATGTTGGGTGCATAGAGGATCGGGATAGAAGTTTATAGGAGATGAGGAGGAGGTTGAGCCTGATGATACTAATCCATTGATTCCTCCTTCATCACCACCAACACCAGCTACATCATCAGCAGCAGCACCTACTCCTCTAGCCACACCATATACCCCATCTAAACATTAGAATGATAGTGTTGTAGAATTAGTGGATTAGATCTTTCAAAGGATAGACATCTTATTCATTAGAATGATAGTGTTGTAGAATTAGTGGATTAGATCTTTCAAAGGATAGACATCTTATTCACCGATCACAGGCATGACATTTTATAGAGACATGATGAACTCCAGCAAAGTTTTCAAAGATATTATGATGAGCTTCATCAGGAGGTTAGTGGGTTATCCCAAAGGGTTGAGGCCTTAGAGAAGGATCAAGGGCAAAGAGTAGAGTAGGAAGACCCCTCAACACTGACATAGGAGGTAGCATGACTAACCAAGAGGATCTAGGATGCCCTCATTTCTCAATAAGGTAGTATTAGGAATTTTCTTGGAGGCATGCACCAGCTTATGTCACATATGGGGGATCTTGATTGCTGGCATTTTACTAAATAGATCCCATAGCCAATCTTCTTTTAGCGAGTCCCTTTGCCCATAGCCTTAGTGTTAGATGTATGCCCTGGAAGCCAATTAGGTTGACACATATAATACTTTCTAAGGGCATAATTTATAATTTGACTTATTAATAAAAAAAGTTGATTTATTTTTTCATTCATGTTTTATTTTAGTGTCCATGAATCATTCAAAAAATTAATAAGATAATGACATGTATTCTATCGAGTTGAGAATTTGAGGCATGTGTCATTGGTGATTAATTCCTAAATTACTCCGATCAATGGATCATCATAGGTAAAGGAATCATATTATGATCCCTGGGTTATGTGTAGATTTTTCTAAAATTTTTTAATTAAATATAATTAAAATGCATTGGAAATAAAAACTACTCTATGCATGCATAACAAGAACCAATAATGAATACGTAATATAGATCTATATATAAAAATAAAACTATTAAGTACATCAAATTTACTTACATGTTGTGCTACTTCGTTTTCATCAAATCAAATTTAAAAAAAGCCACGGGGTTTCACTAGAGCCGTGTACGTGCCTAGCCTCTATTGGTATCCACATGGAGATAGCCCAATTGAAGCCCCGAGGCCACTGGAGTGTTAGCAATCCAAGAAAGAAGATAGATATCTTCTCAAGAAATCAAGGAAGAATTTTTTTTTCTTTACTTGAATTGAACCCTTTCATTCAAGATCGAGAGGAGGATCATGAAAGAGGGCAATGGATATTTTTTCTCTCTTATTTTGTACAGTAGGAATAGAAGAAAAATATGGGGTGATCTCCTTATGATAACATATCTCACATGAAATTTAAAAACAAACTCCACACTAATTCCATTATGTGCATCCCCTTTTTTCTCCTTTTCCATGCCATATCAAAAGTTCATTTTTCCCTTAGAGTCCCACCTAATGTAAATTTAGGACAAGAGTTTGAATCAAATTCAAAAATCCTAAACTAGATAAATTAGGATAGGAAGGAGGGAGAAAACTAGATGCACTCAAACCTTCTGGCACCCCAAAATTTTCCATGCACAAATCTGAATTTTAACATGACAAATATGGTGAAAGCTTCTTTCATACATGCTAATTAGGAGATATTAAGGTATGTGGAGGAGAGAGAAAATTAGTCTGGATTAGTTAGGAATTAGTTCAACTAACTAACTCTTTATCCTAACCCTTTTAGGATTCTTAACCTAACTAATACTATTAGGTTTAAGTTTAAATCATAACTAATTAGGAATTAGATAGGAATTTGTTAGGCTAACTAGCTAACTAATTCTAACCAACTAGGAAACTAACTAACCTAATTCCTAACCAATTTAGGTTTAGGTTTAAATCTATAACTAGTTAAGAATTAGGTCCTAATTAGATTAGGACCACTAAATATAAATAGAATAGGTCAAACCTAACTAAATTAAATTAGATTTAATTCACCTAGGATTAGGTAACCAATTAGATCAAATTGAAAAGGCTCATAATTATTGCAATTAGGTTAGTCTAAAATCTTATTGGACTAAAGCATCGTTGAAACTCAACCAAATAGAATCCAATTTAATTTGTATCAAGCCTAATCATAATTAAATGATCAAATCATCTTATTACAACTCTTATAATAAATTTATTCATGCTAAAATTGTAGGTGCCAAAATTAATAACTCTTACACTAAATTAGATCAAATTGAACCAAAATTAGTAGGTTCCAAATTTGTAATCCTTATAAATTTAGAGTTTCTAAATATATAACTCTTACATATTTCAATCCAACAATGTGATCAAGTCAAGCTCCTATTACGTGTGACCTCTTAGGTTTCATTCTATCTAATAGTGAGACATACCATGATCTTAATCATAGTATCATCGAACTCTTTCGATGGACCAAAATAATTTCAGCTCACCCCATTAGGATCGTTGACCCAAAATGATCCTAGTGACTTCTCATATTCCACCAGTTACACCTAGCAGCATATAGTAGTAAACAAGTTGCATAGAAAAATAATTCCTGAGTATAGTTATCATATGATTAAGTTATTCTATTGAAAGTCTTAATAAGATACAAGTCATGGAAACTCACCAAACCCTAAGCATCTGTGATATGCTAAATTTAATTAGCTTAAGTACAATGTGAAACTCATGAAAAATCATTTCTTTCCTTCACCTTGCTATGGGCATGGTCTTAAGGACTTAAATTCTTAAATTACATAGAATTATACTTTGACTACTTAGATTGATAGATCCCCTTTAAGTGCACTCTCAACTCCTACAACAAATCTACTATAGCCAACGAATACTATAAGGGCCCAAATGGCTAGGGCCAATATTTTATGTTATCAAACTATAGCAACCCCAGTATAAGTGGCTGATACTCTACAGGTCAAAGAACTACTCACATAACTATAACATCAAGAAAGTCACTGACGAGTGAGTAGACATCCATGTGACTTCTCATGATCTTCATGCTCAGTACCATCGTTCTCTAATGAACACTTGAACTCTTGCTCCAATGTCTCTACATTTTAAACTCGAGACTTATCTACCCTAAAAGGAAAGTGATCTATGCATTGATCAAATCAGATCAATCACCATCCCCATGATATCTTACAATCGGGAGCATTTAAGAATTAATCTATGAATACATGTCATTGTCCATTAATTCCTTGGATATATATTGAATATATATAATAAGATTATCTAAATTAAAATATTAAATATAATTTTATATCGTAGACTTAAAATATGTATTAGTCAGATTGGCTTTTAGGGTATACATCTAACAATCTTCCACTTGTCCTAAAGCCAATCAGCTAAATACTTTAGCCCCATCTTATGTGTTTTAATTTTAGCTACCAAGGCTTGCTAAGTAGTGTGTCTACCACATCTCATGAAGAATTTACTTTCTGTACCTTAATAAGGTAGTCGTGAATTAAATCATCACTCTATATGTTTGGACTTTTGATAAGATCTTGGTTCCATGGCTAGAGCTATGGTATCGTTGTGCCATGATAAAGTGTTATGGCATCTGATGACATTGCACTCATCTACAACAAATTATTAAACCAAAATACATCCTAGCACCTTTAGATGTGATGATGTAGTCAACCTTCATGGGCAAACCCATAATGATTAATTCCAAACTATTATTATTTAAGAGACATCATATGTATCCATATTCCCTCAATTCTCCTCCTTTAAAGAACTAAAACATATCTTTAATACTTCTTAAGACTTAAAGAATGTTATCACAGTTATCCAATACTCATATCCTAGATTTTATTAATATTTGCAACAAAAATTAGATTATGTAGATAGCATAATTTATATAAGGATCCTTATGGTCAAGAATCAAAAAAATCTAATTTATATTAAAACCTCTTCAAATGTATTGAGGCTCATTTAGAGAACAATTCCATACTAAAGGAGTTAAATCTCCAATTAAATTTTTTAAGTTGAATATTTTCAGCACTTCTTTAACATCCAATTTTTCTGATAGGCTTAGCATCCTCCTTGGTCTGACTTATAGACCTACATTCTAAATGTAGGATGCCTTCCAATAGGTCTTCATTAAAGAATTATCCAGGTACTCATAACCTAACCAAAGTCAGCATAGGAATCTCATTCCTAATATGAGAATATTATCCTCATACAATGCAAGGAATTACATACTCCCTTTGTCCTTTTATAAACACATAGTTTCTCTTTTCATTCTTGATAAAATCAAATGATTTGATCATATCATAAAAATGGGAATTTCAATTATGAGTTTTTGCTTTAGTCTATTTATATAGACCCTTTGCAGATTAGATCTTTGTGATCCCATCACTGTCTATCAACCAGATCTTATCATGGTTAACAGTAATAGCAATTTGTATAGATTTCAGCATAGTTAAGGGAAAAGGTTTCCATAGTCAATGCTGACTATAACCTTTCATCTAAGCTTTGCCTTATAAATCTCTATCTATTTACCTTTTGTAGATCTTTTTTATAGATCCATTGCATCTATTAAGTACATACCCTTTCGTAAATCTATTAAAGTCTATACTAGGTTTAAGCACATCGAGTCTAACTTCATGGGATTCAACCATTTCTTGGAATCAATATCTAACATTGTTTCATTGTAGGTTTATGGAATTATCTCTATGTTCCTTTCTCCCATATGAAAAACTTTCTCTGAGTCCTTTGTAAGCATACCTCTATATCTTTTGGAAAATGGAAGATCTTACAAGACTAACGAGGTGGAAGAGGAACTAATGTACTCGCTCTACTTGAATGGGTTAGTTCTATGGCTCTTTACTCTTTTGAGACTATCTCTTTGAGTTTAATCATCCTCCCACTACAATATTTAGGTTAAACTATTTAAACATTAATATAGATATTGGGTCATAACTATTTGTGATCCAATAAGAAGAAGTATCCTAGCAGCTCTTTAAGATGCAAGCCATTAGTGACCCAATTTCTAACCATTCACCTATGTCTTATATAAGTATGACAAAAAGGGATTTAGAGTGAACCCAATTAAATAAATCGGGCTGAGTTATGTAAACTAATCCTTAAAGATAATTAGTGATTCTCATAATGGATTGAACCATATCTAATAGGGTTCAAGTGCTCTGCTCAGACATCTCATTAAGCTCAAGATGTAAGAGGAGTCCATTATGAGACTATGCTGAATAACTTGAGATGATTCTAGAAATCTTCTCTATGCTATTTACTTTTTCGATCTAATCAAAAAACCTTAAGGAGCTTTCCCTGGTCTACATGTTGAATGAGCTACACACATTAATATATACCCAGGCTAGCATCTTTTCATAAGTCTCTTAGATTACTCAGCACTCACTAAAAGCTCAGCAGATGCATCATGTGCATGTAAAGACTAATATTTAAAAACATTGAACCCAATTCATTTCTAAAATAAATGGATCAATGATTTTATACTAAACAAAAATTAAATTTTTGCTCAAGATAAAAGTCTTTTTGAATAGTTGGCATACTTTTCAAAGGTGTGTCATATATACTCTTCAAGGATTTCAGGTACAGGGATGATTCCTATGGTCATTAAACTTGAATTAGAAATACCTTTCCATTGTAATGGCCATCATCTTGAAAGATCTCAATCTGTTGCTTCTTCACAAGCCTCTTCTTCCAATTAAACTATCTTTTGGAAGAGAAGATTTGCTATGTAACAAGAAAAATGTTCATTAAGTCTTTAAATGTCCCTTTATTTATTACCAATTTATTGACCTAATTATCTTAATCTTATTTAAATGAATGTTTACAACAAGCTATCCATATGAATTAGATAAAGATGGTTGAATCAAATTCATTTACAATTCTTATGTATCAACATGCCCAAGCTTCTCAAGCTCCTAATCCTTAATTATCATCAAGCAATGATCATGGATCGATTGCAGTTAGGTCAGCCTGAATGGCTTGGTAAAGAGGGTGGTCCTAGTATATTGCTGTACTCAACCTATTTAATTAATTTTCAATTTAAACTAGTCTTTATAATAGGTTATGGTTAATCGATTTATCTAAGAATTAAGAGGGTTAGAAGTTAACTTCTAATTCATAGAGAGTGAAGATTCAAGTTAGATGATTGAATTTAATTTTAAATTTATTTTAGAAACTTTAAGAATCAAATTAGGCTCTCACTATTTTCATGGAACTCCACACTTAGTGAAAATGTTGAAACCCCTACATGACTAAGGTTCCTAGTGGATACTATGGTCCCACTGATTTCATGTACCTTACCTAATAGTTATTGATAACATATAAATCAATGAGTCAACAACTCTTATCCAATGCTTCTTAAGCATATTGCAATGACTTGGTCTCTAAGTCACATGGGCTCACCTAATAGTTATTGCCCATACTTTCTAATTAAGCTAGATCCATCATTCAATACAAAATGAAATCGTCATTAGATCTGTCTCCTAATAATTATTGGGCCCAACCCCATCTTCACCCTATAACATCTTATGTTAATAGAGTGGTTGCACCCCCTTGATGCAACTAAACCACTATATCCAACCAAGATAATCAAGACCCGAGGATGCACGCGGCTTTATATTGGTGGAAGACCTATAACTTAATATTGATGAGGAGGTTTAGGCTTAGATCTCCACTTAATTAGTTAGCACAATCTCATGTCTAACTAACTTTCTAACTAAACTAATTTAAACTAGTTCAATATAAAAATCCTTTCACGATGCCTTTTCATGAGTCAAATCACAATGGCATCCATATATGTCATAAGAGAACCCCATCGAAAAGAAAGAGAGGGCCTTTAAACCCTACTTGCTCTTTGACTAGACTGCCATGGTGATGCAATCAAAAGGGTCATATCGTATATGAAATAAGGTTTAAGCCAGCATATCTCATGTCTGATTAGCCTTGTTTAGGTCAGCATATCTAATGTCTCATTAACCTGGTTTAGGTCAGTACATTTAATATCTAACACACCAAGATCGGGTCAATACATCTCATGTCTGACTAGTTTAGATTCGTACTTTCATGTCTAGGTAACATGGTTCAGGTCATAGCTTAATCAATCAGCCCATTCATGTCTAACTAATCAAGATGGCATTGGTGAACCCAAATCAATAAGCAACTTTATTTAAAACATAATTGACCAAATTGGCTAGGTAAGTAAGATTGATGAGAGGGTTCCACCATTTAACCTCTTTCTTCAACACCAACCAAGTTGGCTAGGTAAGAGTTAGATCCAATTAAAAACCATGATCAAAAGTCATCTTAGACACCAATAGATTTATCAATTTTAATTTGGTTAGCTTAATTGATTCCAGCTCAACCATTGAGCCAAATCAGGTCTTTAGGTTAATCAATTTATGTCAATCATATCGATTAGCTTAGACCATTAACATGGTCTTAAGCACTCTTGACCTAATTCTAATAAACTCTTGATGTGGTTTGATTAAGAGTTCAAATGATTAGATTTGACCTAATCAAAGATTAGATGCAATCCAATTGCATGACCTAATTGATTTGACCCATGCCTCATCTTTCATGATTTATGCTTTGGGTTAAGATCATAAACTTTTAATTTTAGATCTATTAACCTTAATTTTAGATCATAAATTATTGATTCAAGTCTTGAAAACTATTTTTAAAACAGGTCAATCTTGTGCTAGGACAACCTTACACTATAAGAGGTTAACTTTATAGTAGGACAATCTTTTGTTAGCATAATATTGAATCTAACTAATTTTAATTTTAGACCTTTAAATAGATGTATTATGACTATGAGGGTTTAATCTAGATGTCAAAACTAATTTCATATCCAAATAATTAGTTTAATCATCTTATGAAAAATTCCAAAGCCATGAAAATTTTAGATCTAGAAAATTTAGCACTCATGAATTCAAAATTTCATAACATTAAATCAAAAAAAAGAAAAAAAGATCTATAAAATGAATATAAATCATAATTTCTTGATCTAAATTTTAGATCCAAATATCTTTTTTTTGGATTTGATTTTTATAGTAATTGACTGAAACTTTAGATCTGGTCAACTCTAGACCATAAAAATTTCAGATCTGAAATTTTGGTTTTCAACCAAAAATCTGGATCTGAATTTTCAGATAAAAAAGTATTAATTGCTAGATATAATTTTAGATCTAAAACTCCTTTCAAGATTTGAATTCTTAGATGAAAAGTTAGAATTTTAGATTTGATTTTAGATCTATACATGCTATTGAAGTTTGGCTCTCATACCACTTGAAGGAATCATCTTACAATCCCTAAAATACATGAAGATTTTTCAAAAAATTTTAATTAATTAAAATTAAAATGTAGTGGCAATAAAAATCTATTCTAAACATGCATAATAGGAACCAATCATGAACATGTAATATAAATCTACAAATAAAAATAAAATAATTAATTAGATCAAATCTACTTAATTGTGCACTACTCCGACTTCATCAGATCGAATCTAGGGAAAGTCTCAGGGTTTTGTTGGAGCCGCGTACACGCTCGGCCTCTTTTGGTATCCATACAAAGAAGGCTTGATTGAAGCCCCAAGGCCATCGAAGTATAGCACCTTGCAAGCCTCGCTTTGATCATTGGATCAAATCTTCCTTTCTTCTTACTTTTGTTTTCCTCTATACAAGAAATCCAAGAAAGAAGATAGATCTCTTCTTAAGAAATCAAAAGAGAATATTTTTTTTTCTCTTCTTGAATTGAGCCCTTTCATTCAAGATGAGAGGAGGATCATGTAAGAGGGTGATGGATATTTTTCTCTCTTATTTTGTATGGTAGGAACAAAAGAAAAATATGGGGCAGTCTCCTTATGATAACATATCTCATGTGAAATCTCAAAACAAACTCCATGCTAATTCTATAATGTGCATTCCCTTTTTTTCTCTTTTTCCATTCCATATCAAAAGTCTTTTTCTCCCTTAGAGTCCCACCTAATGTAAACTTAGGACAAGAGTTTGAATCAAGTTCAAAAAATCCTAAACAAGATAGATTAGGATAGGAAGGAGGAAGAAAACTAGATGCACTCAAACTTTTTTGGCACCCCATAATTCTCCATGCACAAATCTAGATTATAACATAGAAATATGGTGAAAGCTTCTTTCTTACATGCTAACCAAGAGATATTAAGGTATGTGGATGAGAGAGAAAATTAGTTAGGACTAGTTAGCAATTAGTTCAACTAATTCTTTGTCCTAATCCTTTTAGGATTCTAACTAACCTAACAAATCCTATTAGATTTAGGTTTACATCTATAACTAATTAGAAAATAGATAGGAATTAGTTAGGTCAACTAACTAACTAATTCTATCTAACTAGGAAACAACTAACCTAATTCCTAACTAATTTAGGTTTATATCTAAATCTATGACTAACTAGGAATTAGATTCTAATATCATTAGGACCTCTAAATCCAAATACAATAGATCAAACTTAACTGAATTAAATCAAATTTAATTTATCTAAAATTAGGCAACCAATTAGGTCAAACTGAATTGGCTCGTGCTTGCAATAATTATAATTAGTCAAACTGAATTGGCTCGTGCTTGCAATAATTATAATTAGGTTAGTCCAAAACCCAATTAGACTATGGCATCCCCCAAACTCAACCAAATCAAATACAATTTAATTTGTATCAAGCCTAATCATATTTAAATGGTCAAATCATCTAATTATAACTCTTGTAATAAAGTTCTCTTTTCTAAAATTAGTAAGTGCCAAAATTAGTAGGTTCCAAATTTGTAACCTTTATAAATTTGGAGTTTCTAAATATATAACTCTTATATATTTTAATCCAACTATGTAATCAAGTCAAGATCCTATTATATATAACCCCTTAGATTCCATTCTATTTGTTAGTGAGACATACCATGATCTCCATCATAGTATCATCAAACTCTTTTGATGGACCGAAACAATTCCAGCTCACCCTATCAAGGATCTTTGATCTAAAATGATTCTAGTAGATTCTCACATTCTACCAGTGATGCCTAGCAACATATAGTGGCAACCCAGCAAAATAGAAAAAAGAAGACTTAGGTGTAGTTACTGTGTGATTAAGTTCTTCTATCAATGTCTTGATAAGATACAGTCATGAAAACTGGCTAAACTCAGAAAACTGGCTAAACCCTAAGTATCTATGATATACCAAATTTAATTATCTTAAGTCCAATATGAAACTCATGGAAATTTTTTTCCATCCTTCACTTTGCCATGGCCATGGTCTTAAGGACTTAACTTCTTAAATCATATAGGACTACATCTTAACTACTAAGGTCAATAAAATCCTTAAAGTATACTTCCAACTCCTACAGCAAACCTACTGTAGCCAATGAATACCAAAAGGGCCCGAATGGCTACGACCAATGATTTGTATTATCAAACTATAGAAACCCTACTATGAGCAACTGAGAAACCATAAATTAATGAACCACTTACACAACTACAGTATCAAGAAAATTACTGATGAGTGAGTAGATATCTATGTGATTTTTCATAATGGTCATGCTCAATACTTATATTCTCTAACAACCACCTATACTCTTACTTCAATTTTTTCATACTATAGACTTGAGACTCATCTATCCTAAAAAGGAAGCGATCTATGCACCGATCAAACTGGATCAATCACCATTCTAGTGATATCCTATGATCAAGAGTATTTAAAAATTAATCTATGATGACACATATCTCAAATTCTCAACTCTTGAGAATATGTATCACTGTCCATTAATTTCTTGGATGAAACATAGGCACATATTGAACATGTATGGTTAAAATTATTCAAATTAGAATATCAAATATAATTTTATATTCTAGAATTAAAATATGTGTTAACTAGATTGGCTTCTAGGGTACACATCTAATAATAAGGATGGTGATTTATCCATTTAGATTGGTGAACTGATCACTTCTATTTAGGTAGATGAATCTTAAGTTTACAATGTTGGGACGTTGAGTGAAAGTGTATGTAGTCATTAAGAATAAGAGTACTGAGTATGATCAATATAAGAAATCACTAGGATGGCTACCCACTCATTAGTGACTTACTTGATGCTATAATAGTGTGATTGGTCCTTAAACCTACAATGTCTCAACTATTCACGATGAAATTATTATAGTTTGATTATACATAAACCTGGTCCCTAGCCATATGGATCCTCGTAATGCATGTTGGTCATAGTAGGTTCGTTGTTGGAATAGGATGTATACCTAGATAGAATTTATCATCCTTGGTAAACAACAAGGAAGGAAGTCCTATATTATTTGTGAGATTAAGTTCAGGAGACCTCGACTAGGATAGTTTGAATCATGAAAAAGAGTTTCTAAAATTTCTAAGAACTTAAGTCAAATAGATTTGATATATAATAGATGATAGGATTTAATGAGTCATCCATAACCTCTATCTTCTTGGGTCATTGATAGATGGATTGTATCACATAGTAACAAAACCTAGAGATTCACCTTCTGTTCATTTGGATTGCCATTATATACTGTTAGGCATTACTAGTGGATTATGGGACTCATGAGAATCATCTTAATGATCGATAATCTTTATTGGAAAGAAATGGAATTGTTTCAATCCATTGAAAAGAGTTTCAATGATGTTGTGATAGAGATTGCAACATATAAATAAAATCTATAAGATCATATACAAAAGGGGTTACGACTGATCACACAGTTGAGTTTAGTATGAATTATTGCTAATTAAGTCATTTGGTTTGATTTGATTAAATGATTGAACTACGTTTAAGTCAAGTTAAATTGGATTTAATTAGATCAAATTCTAGTTTGAGTTTGACTCCACTTAATTTTGGATTAGATCAAAATTGAAAGGACGATAGAATCCCTTTTCACTTTTTCTTTGACAAAGTCAAAGGAGTTGATGGGGCATGGGATTTATGCACAAGAGAAGGAGAGTCCTTATTTAGGGAATTGATTGGTCAAAGGGTTTTAAAGCCCTAATTTATTAGGTTTTGACTAGTCAATAGGAAACCTTAACTACTTTCCTTAGGAGTAGGACTCCTAGAGGGATCATGCAATGATCCACATCCTGTAACATAGGACTCACATCCTAGATTTCCAAGTCTCACATCCCATGTAGGAGCTAGGATCCATATCCCATAGCATAAGACTCACATCCTAGATTATTGGATTTCTCATCCAATGTTGGTGCCATGATCCGCATCTCACATGATATGGCTCACATCCAAGATTGTTGTGTCTCGCATCCCATTAAGGCATGGAAAGTGAATTTGATTCTATTCGGAACTTGGAAAGGGACTTAGGGTTTTCTCTCTTACCTATAATATGTTCTTCCCTAAAACCCTTATTGAAAGGAAAGTGCCCTAAAAGCCAATCTTATGTAAGGGCATTTTTGTAATCTTTTAACTCCTGTATGACATTTAATATATTAATAAACGCATATTATTTCATCGTATTGCTGTGTCTTATATAAAAATTATGATGAACCCCATAGATTATGGCAAATGGAATTAGGTAGTGAGACCTAAGTTCCTATAAACCCTAACCTAAAATGTTCCTAGTCGATGGACCATCAGTTCGTGGATTGATAAGTCCGGAAAGACTAGCTTATCCTATGTATGCTCTGAAAAGAGGGTGGTTGGTCTCATAACCACTTGAATAAAGATACTAATACAAGGATAAGGGTACTTATTAGGGTATGAATTCACTGAATTGATCCACACTGGGACTATCTTATGGAAGTCTTACTATTTATCAAAAGATAGATCTCAAAGTAGGAGTTGTGCATGTGATCTTAGACCTAAGGTCACCAATGTTCCTTGTGCACACTAAGCCATGTTTTGGTTCATACTCATTCATGACATTAAGTCAAGCACGGGGTGTTCTCGGATATGGTGGAAGGTGTATGAAGGATATGAGTGGATCAACAAGGAATCAATCATTCCTAGTAAGAGGAATTATTATCCCAAGTGATCTCTTTGATTGATGACTCAAGGAGTCTTTGATCAAAGCAGGATGAGATTGGAAGTGGTTTCTAATTAGTCATCAGCTGAGTCTTCATTATCAAATAGAGATTCAAAATAACTAAGTGCTAGGGTTTGACATTTATCCATACCCATCACTTAATCAGGATAATGGGAGTTCGAAAGATTGAATTGCATGGTAACTTTATACTGAAGAATAATTTGGTACTTTTATCAAATTCTTCATCTTCCAGGTAGGCATGACACGTTGCTAGATGTCAATCATGTCTTGTAGGTATTCATGAACCAATTGGATTGGTTTCATGAGTCTATTCGATGGACAAATCAAATTGGCAATTTAGGTCAACTCAATTTGACCTAATTAGGTCAATCAGGTTCGATTGGTTCGAATTGGCTAAACCTAAACCTACTGCTGGCTAGATGTGGAACCCAAAGGATCACACACATTTGGAAGTTGACCAAGGAAGTCATACATAATTTAATTAGGGTCATGGGATCCTAATTGGTTAGCTAGATTGCACACTAGCATGTGTAGGTTAACCTAATTCCTAACCCAAGTCGATTTGGGTCTAGTTGCTAGCTATTTTGATTAACCAATTTAAGAGAGACTTAAATTGGGTTATGTTTGGGTTAAGACAACATTTATCAGGTTTTTTCCTGACTTATCTAGACTTGGAACGCCACTTGGACTAGAGTCCAAGTCGGCATGGACTCTTGGGTGCAATATTGTGCATGCCAAAGAGGAGAGGGTTGGTCCTTCTACAGATGAAATTCCTTTGTTAATTTCATCTGGACTCCTCTTAGCTGACATCCCATGCGTCATTTGAATTTAATTGACCAGTCAAAATATTTGAAATTGGCATGGAAGTTGGGAGAAGTGCGTGGGTGCATGAAGAGTCGCAACTCTTCATGTGGCACGTGGTTCTGAAGTAGTATCCTGCTGCTATCAGAACTCTTCAAGTTCTTCGATGCTTGGAGAGTGAAGAGACATCCCTTGGCTTCCTAGAGACCAGTACTTGCCATGTGGCAAGTGAGGAATCGTCCAGGAATGAGAAGGGATGCTGATATGGGCTTTGGTTCATGATAAGACATATTATATATGATTTTTTAAGCCATATAACTTTTCTTCGATCTTGAAAAATCATATCTGATAAGTTGATGGGAGGACATATCACATGCCCCTCTTAAAACTATAAATAGGGGTGGTGATATGAGTTTCAGATAATACATTCCACCATAACAGTGATATGGGTTTCAGATAATACATTCCACCATAAAGTTATTTTGAGAGTTTATTTTCCCTCCCTCCTCCTTTAAGACAAACCTTGTCTCTTTAAGACAAAGTTGTTCTTACCAGGATAAGTCTTAGAATTTAAGACATAAGCCTAAAGTGTTCTATAGGAGGGCAATATCAAATCCAAGAGTGGTTTTGGAAGGCATTCAGAGTGCCCTACAGGAGGATAGGGTGTCCTACAAAGGTCAAAGTCCAGAAGTCTATCAAGAGGAGTCCTAGTCAAGCAAGCAACTGAAGTAGGAGTTCTTCCTTGGGTCAATTCCTATATGGATCACCATTGGAGGGCTTGCACTTGTGAGTCTAGTGGAAAGGAGTGGAAAACAGCATTCCAGGTATTTATCATAAATCATATTAGTCATATATTAGTTGCATATGAATGAGGAGATCTTGGGATTAGGGTTTCTGGTCAATAAGGGTTTTTCTTTGCATAAATTTTTGAAATCTAATGCTTCATAGATGCATGATGACCCTTTAGAAACCCATCAGTGGTATCAAACCAACCCTTAGTTCATTCAATCAATTGTCATCTATATGATCAAATGCTTATTAGATAGCTAGTTTGATTATAAGCTTTTGATGCATGCCATTACTTAGGGTTCAGTGGAATGTAGTATGATTATGAAAAATGATCATAGTATGAAGTTTGCCATTGAATTAGGGACTGTTATTCTTAAACCCTAATCTATGAATGATATAGAATATTATCATGAATAGAGCATGTTATTGTTTCAATATGAAATTATGCATATTACTAATCAAATGCATCTTAATAATATGTCTTATCCTAGTAACTGCTTTGGATTGGATTAGTCACCATGGCCGTCCAGTCATAGGAGTTACATAGGATTTAAAGGCCCTCTCTTCCCATTCAATGGGGTCTCCTATGATGTGTAGGGGTGCTGCTGTGGCCATATCCTATGAATAAGTGAGGTGAACGGACAATTGTAAAATCATGCTATGATTTGCATATTAAGATAAATATGCTTGATGGATAATCATATTTTTGCATATGCTAGATTGATATGCTTGTTATGAGCAATGATAACATGATTATTTAGGATGTGTATAAGACTATCAAAGCCCTCATAAAACATATTTAGTCATAATATAAACTCAATCATGATGCAAGATTGAATAGGGTTTGATCAGCCAGTTGGTGTCTAGGCAAGTGGTTCTGGGAAGGTAAAGGGAATGAGGTTTTTTAATTGGTTCTGTTGTCTGATCTGGCCAATTAAATTGGTGTCTAAGGAAAGCAACGGGAGGACCCCATCACCCCTTCCACTTACCTGGCCAATTTGGTCATATCTAAACCTTAACTTGGGAATGCTAATTGATTGAGCATACTAAAATTGGCCTTCCTTCATGCTAAGCCAAATTAATATCAAAACTATAGTAGATTTGTTGTGTAACACAAGGCCTACTCTAGGGTTTGATATAAAATTTGTCTTGGTGCACTTAGTGCTTTATGGCATGATTGGAAATTGTTGCTTTGTTGTGTAACACAAGGGCAACACTATTCTATCATGGCTATATAGAAATGAAGGGTTTGACTAAACTAAGATATTATAGTTTGTTGTATAACACAAGACTATAAGTGTCTTAGAGGTACTTTATTTGTTGAGAATTGCATGGGTTGCAATTGGAAAGGAAGTCCTACCTTTGAACTCATGAGTGTTTGTTGTGTAACACAAGGTACTCATGAGGAATTGGGATCTCAACCCCACTAAAGAAACCAGTAAGGTTTCTCGCTTACCATAAATTGAGGGTTATGATTTTTGAATAAAATAGTGGAAGACATAATTAGATATAAAGTCCTTATCTAGTTATGAATGTCATCTTGAGTGGTCTGCTGATATTGTTCTTAATTAAATGTAGGATTTTTATAATGGCTTCAAATTTATCACTGCAGGGCATCTTAGATGCCAACAAGTTAACCAGTCCCAATTATGTGGACTGGTTGAGGAACCTGAAAATAGTTCTTACTCAGGAAAAACTTTCTTATATTCTAGACTCTCCGGACCCTGAGCCGGTCGGAGAAGATGCATCAGAGGAGAAAATTGCCATGCACAAAATGTGGCAAAATGATAGTACAACTGTCAGGTGCATCATGTTAGCCTCTGTAAGTAACAAGCTCTAGAGACAACATGAAGGTATGGAACCTCAGTCCATATTGCTCAACTTAAAGGACCTATATGGAGAGCAGAGTAGGGCTGCTCGATACGAGATATCGAAGTAGTTGTTTCGTGCACGGATGAATGAGGGTTCATCTCTACAAACCCATGTATTAAAAATGATTGACTTAATCACTCGATTAAGTCGATTAGGGTTTGTGATGGATGGTGAGCTCAATCAAGATTTAATCCTGCAATCACTTCTAGATTCCTTCTCTTAGTTTGCTTTTAATTATCACATGAACAAACTGAATATATCATTGCCTTAACTACTGAATATGTTAAAGACAGCAAAGAGCCACTCAAAAGGTGATAAGGCTCATCTTCTTCTCATTGATGGGAAGAAGAAACAGGAAAGTAGAAAGGGTTTGAAAAGAACGTTCAACCCTAAAAGGAGCATCCAGAAGAAGAAGAAAGTCAAGAAGGCAGTTAATGATGGAGCCTGTTTCCACTGCAGCAAGCAAGGGTGTTGGAAAAAGAATTGCAAGACATATCTTGCAAGTGTGAAGCCAGATGCAAGTGGTGCATCTAAAGGTTTGTACATGATACAAACTAATTTATCATTGAGTGCTTCCATTTCTAATTCATGGGTATTGGATACTGCATGTGGGTCTCATATCTATAAATCTTTACAGGGACTCCACAGAATTAGAGAATTGAAAAAAAGTGACCTTAAACTATATGGCGCAAGTGGAGAAGCTATGTATGCTAAAGCTATGGGCACCTATCTTCTATTATTACCTACAGGTAATATTTTAAAGTTAGAAGAATGCTACTATGTATCATATATTGTAAGAAACATCGTATCAATACCCTTGTTGCTACAACGAGGATTTGAGATAAATGTAAAGAGCAGTGGTTGCTCTATTCTTCATTGCAATAAAATATTTGGACATGGTTATTTTATAAATGGTCTTCTGACATTAGAACTTAATGATGAAATATTACTTATTGATAACAAGAAGAGAAAAAGAGATAATGCCAATGTCACATTTCTCTGGCATTGCCGGTTAGGTCATTTTAGTGAGTCAAGAATAAACAAGTTAGTTAAAGATAATCACTTTGACCCTTATGACTTTCAATCATTAGGAACTTGTGAATCTTGCCTCAAAGGAAAAATGACCAAGTCTCCATTCACTGGACATGGGGACAGGGCAACTGAGTTATTAGGTCTTATGCATACTGATGTGTGTGGACCTATGACAACTCAAGCTAGAGGTGGATATTCTTACTTCATCACTTTTATTGATGACTTGTCTAGCTTTAGTCATGTGTATCTAATGAAACACAAGTCTGAAGCCTTTGATAAGTTTAAAGAATATCAAAGCATGGTTGAAAAACAAACTGGACATAGTATTAAAACTCTTCATTCTGATAGAGGAGGTAAATACTTGTCTAGTGAGTTTCTAAACTATCTCAAGGACAAAGGCATAATCTCTGAATGGACCCCTCCTTATACACCCCAATTAAATGTTATGGAAAAAAGGACAAATCGCACTTTGTTAGACATGGTGAGGTCCATGATGAGCTTCATAGATCTTCCCATTTCTTTTTGGGGACATGCCTTGGAGACTGCTACCTATATTTTGAACAGGGTACCATCTAAGTTAGTAATTAGCACTCCATATGAATTATGGAATAGCAAAAGACCAAGTCTTAAGTACTTAAAGATTTGGGGTTGCCATGCTTATGTCAAGAATAATTTTGGATATAAATTAACTGCAAGGGCTAACAAATGTAAATTCGTTGGTTATCCTAAAGAGGGTGTTGGATACCTCTTTTATTATACTACTGAACAAAAGGTTTTGTCAGTAGACATGCTACATTCTTGGAGCAAGAATTCATCCAAGAAAGAAGTAGTAAGTCTACACTTGAATTAAGTGAAGAACAGAACCAACAACCTGATGAGTCTTCAAGTAAAATTCCTTAACCAGAAGTTCTTGTAGATCAAGAACAGCCACAATACACACCTCCTCTTCGAAGGTCAGAGAGAGTGCAAGGAGCACCTCTTAGATATGGCTTTGTCATCGGGGATGATCATGAAGCCAGTATCATTCAAGATGATGATCTTGTGACCTATTCGGAAGCTATCGAGAGAAAAGACTCTGACAAATAGCTAAGTGCCATGAAGTCTAAGATGGACTCAATGTATTCCAATCATGTATGGACCTTGGTAGATCCACCTAAAGGAATTAACCTAATAGGGTGTAAATGGGTCTTCAAGAAGAAGATAGAAGATGATGGTTAAGAGGAAACCTATAAGGCCAGGCTGGTAGCAAAAGGTTTTAAATAAAAACATGGCATTGACTATGATGAAACCTTTTCACTTGTAGCCATGCTCAAGTCCATTCGGATATTGCTTGCAATAGCTGTATACCATGATTTTGAAATATGACAGATGGATGTCAAGACTGCTTTCCTTAATGAAAATCTTAAGGAAGAAATCTATAAGACACAGCCAGAGGGATTTGTCTCACATGGGAGACCAAATCAAGTATGCAAGCTAAAGAAGTCTATTTATGGACTAAAACAAGCATCGAGGAGTTGGAACATCTGCTTTAATGAAATAATCAAGGAATTTGGTTTTGTCAAAAATGTGGATGAACCATGTGTGTATAAGAAGACAAGTGGTAGTGCACTTGTTTTCTTGGTTTTGTATGTTGATGACATACTGATCATTGGGAATGATATCCCAATGTTACAATCGGTTAAAACTTGGATATCATCAAAGTTTTCCATGAAGAATTTGGGAGAAGCATCCTATATACTAGGTATAAGGATCTATAGAGATAGATCTAAGAGGATGCTAGGCTTATCCCAGTCCAGGTACATTGACTTAGTGTTGAAGAGATTCAACATGGATGGAAGTAAAAGGGATTACTTACCTATGAGTCAAGGCATACATCTCTCTAAGAAAATGTCTCCTAGGACATCAGAAGAAAGAGAAAGAATGGCTATGATTCCTTATGCTTCAGCTATAGGATCAATTATGTATTCTATGTTATATACCAGGCTTTATGTTGCTTATGCCTTAGGCATAGTAAGTAGATTCTAGACAGATCCAGGTGAGGATCATTGGAAAGCTGTGAAAATATTTTTAAGTACCTTAGAAGGACTAAAGATATTTTTGTTATCTATGGAGGATCAGAGTTGAAACAAGAAGGATATACGGATTCTAGTTTTCAATCAGATCCTGATGATAGCAAATCCATATCAGGGTATATCTTTACCCTATATGGTGGTGCAGTAATTAGAAGAGTACAAAGCAGCCAACTGTAGCTGACTCATTCACTGAGATAGAATACATAGCTACGAGTGATGCCGCAAAGGAAGTTATATGGATGAAGAAATTCATCATGGAATTGGACGTGGTTCTTGAAATAGAATAGCCAGTGCTGCTATACTGTGATAACACTGGAGCTATTGCACAAGTAAAGAAACCAAGGTCTCATCATACGTCCAAGCACATCCAAAGACATATCCACCTCGTTCGAGAAATCATAGAAAGACAAGATGTTATTATTAAACGAGTTGATACTAAGAATAATATAACAGACCGATTCACTAAAGCATTACCTCAACAGTAATTTTCACTTAGATTGTATGGGTATAAAGTACAAGGGCGATTAGCAAATGGAATTAGATAGTGAGACCTAAGTTCTTATAAACCTTAACCTAAAATGTTCTTAATCGATGGACCATCGGTTCGGGGATCTCATACTCTGGAAAGACTAGCTTATCCTATGTATGCTCTGAAAAGAGCATGGTTGGTCTCACAGCCACTTGTGTAGAGGCACTAATACAAGGATAAGGGTGCTCATTAGGGTATGAGTTCACTAAACTGATCCATACTAGGACTATCTTATGGAAGTCTTACTACTTGTCAAAAGATAGATCTCGAAGTAGGAGTTATGTATGTGATCTTTAGACCTGAGGTCACCATGGTTCTCTGTGCACACTAAGCCATGTTTTGGTTCATACTCATTCATGACATTAAGTCATGTATGGGGTGTTCTCGGATATGGTGGAAGGTGTATGAAGGATATGAGTGGACAAATAAGGAATCGATCATACCTAGTAAGAGGAATTGTTATCCCAAGTGATCTCTTCGATTGATGACTCAAGGTGTCTTTGATTAAAGCAGGATGAGATTGGAAGTGGTTTCTAATCAGTCATCAACTGAGTCTTCATTATCGAATAGAGATTCAAAAAGATTAAGTGCTAGGGTTTGACATTTATCCATACCCATCACTTAATCGGGATAATGAGAGATCGAAAGATTGAATTGCATGGTAACTTTCTACTGAAGGGTAATTTGGTACTTTCCACCAAATTCCTTATCTTCCTGGTAAGCATAACATGTTGCTAGACGACAATCATATCTTGTAGGTATTTATAAACCAATTGGATTGGTTTCATGAGTCTATTTGATGGACAGATCAAATTGATAATTTAGGTCAACTCAATTTGACCTAATTAGGTCAATCGGGTTCGATTGGTTCGAATCGGCTAAACCTAAACCTACTGCTGGCTAGATGTGGAACCCAAAGGGTCACATATGTTAGGGAGTTGACCAAGGAAGTCATGCATGATTGAAATTCTCCTAGGGTGCTAAGGATCATGTAGCATGTGGAATTGACTTTCAAAATAAAACTTCATAGCATGATACTCTAGCATGTATAACATGTATAGAAAACCCTAATTCCCAAGAACCCCTTGGGCAATTACAACTAATGAATCATCAAATAAAGTCATGAAAAATACCTGGATCACTGAAATCCAACTTTTTCCACAAGGCTCACAAGCACAAGCCCTCCAACGGTGATCCACACGAAACTCGGACCAAGGAAGAACTCCTTCAAGTTGCTTGGAGAAGTGGAACTCTTTCGGTAGCCTTTGGTCTATTGACCACTGTAGGACACCCTGTCCTACTGAAGGGCACTCAAGACACTATCCTAAACCACTGTAGGATTTAAAACTACCCTTCTCTAGGATCCTACAAGATTATGTCCTAAAACTAAGCCTTGTCCTAGTGTAGAAGAACTTGTCTTAACAAGACAAGTTTTGTCCTAAAACAAGAAAGAGAGAGGGAGAAAGTGGAAGAACACTTAGACTCTCGAGAAAATAAAACACTCAGACTCTCAGAAGATCGAAGTCAGTATTTCTCATTTCATCATACCCCTATTTATAATCTTAGATGGGGCATGAAATGCATCCTGACAACACTTATCAGATATGAAACAACATATCTGATAAGACTCTTCGGGAATGGAGAGTCATATATGTGTTCTTTCACTTATCAGATCAATCCCCATCATGCCATGTGTCGAATACCAATTTCTGAGATAGGGAGACACCTCTTCTAATCCTAAGTAATGCGAGGCTTGAAGAGTTTCAGAGGCAGAAGGACTCTGTCCTCTGTTGTGCGCGCGCATGTGAAGAGGCACGACTCTTCATGTGCGCACCACCTTTCATACCTCTTCAAGCCATCCCTTTAAACTTTAAACTGGCTATTAGACTTCTTAAGACTGTGGGGATAAAATGAAGAGATGCCTTCCTAATGAAACTCTTAGAGTCTCACATGCAGAAGGACTCTTAGTCCTTCTGCGCGTCACTTATTCTCCCGGGTGCGCCAAAGGGCGCCAATAGTCTTTCCCTTTCCATTTAGTCCACCAAAAGCATAAAATTGACTTGGTCAAACATATGCAATATGGGTGTCATTGGAAAAGGGCATCAAATAAGCTTTCTGACCATATCTTTTATTTTCAGATCAGAGGTCTGTAGGCCCTTTTGTGCCCTTTTGAAGTTAAGGTATCATTTAGGTACCAAAAGCCCCATGCCATTGAGACTCTTCATATATGGCATCTAAAATGCCCTTAAGTCCAAATTAAAATTAGATTAAGCTCTAATTTGGCTAGCCCCACTTAGGACTTAACCTAATTTAGGTTTTCCATAATTAGGTTAACCCAATTAGCAAGCAATCGAACCCAATCCAATTGGGTTAAGAATTAGGTTAGCCTACATATGCTAGTATGCAATCTGGCTAACCAATTAGGATCCTATGACCCTAATTAAATTATGAATGACTTCCTTGGCCAAGTCTCTATTATGTGTGACCTATTGGGTTCCACATCTAGCCAGCAGTAGGTTTAGGTTTAAGTCGATTTGATCCAATCGAACCTGATTGACCTAATTAGGTCAAATTGGCTCACCTAATTGTCCAATTCGAATCACACATCGAATTGACTCATGAAACCAAACCAATTGGTTCATGAAAACCTACAAGACAAGATTGATGTCTAGAAATGTGTCATGCCTACCCGGAAGATGAGGAATTTGGTAAAAAATATCAAAATACCCTTCAGTAGTAAGTTACCATGCAATTCAATCTTTCGATCTTCTATTATCCCGATTAAGTGATAGGTATGGATAGATGTCAAACCCTAACACTTCATCATATCAAATCTTAGCTTGATCATGAGGACTCAGCTGGTGACTGATTAGATTCTAGTAATCTCATCCTGCTTTGATCAAAGGCTCCTTGAGTCACTCATCGAAGAGATTGCATGGGATAATAATTCTTCTTACTAGGAATGATCGATTACTTGTTGGTCCACTCATATCCTTCGTACACCTTCCAACATACCCAGAACACCGCGTACATGTCGCAATGGCATGAATGAGTATGAACCAAAATATGGCTTAGTGTGCACAATGAACCATGGTGACCTCAGGTCCAAAGATCACATGCACAACTTCTACTCTGGGATCTATCTTTTGACAAGTAGTAAGACTTCCATAAGATAATCCTAGTGTGGATCAGTCCAGTGTACTCATACCCTGATGAGCACCCTTATCCTAGTATTAGTGTCTCTACACAAGTGGTTATGAGATCAACCACCCTCATCAACTGAGCATACATAGGATAAGCTAGTCTTTTCGGATTCATCAATCCCCGAATCGATGGTCCAACTACTAGAAACATTCTAGATTAGGGTTTATAATAAATTAGGTCTTACTGTTATGAATTCCATCATAACCCTAATTCCATTGCCTTACTCTATGGGGTTCATCATAATCAATAAAAACATGACACAGTAGTATATAATGAATCAAATGCCTTTATTAATATGAAAGTACGTCATACATGAGATAGAAGTTTACAAAAAGGACATCATAATGATTGGCTCTTAGGGCACTTTTCTATCAAACTCTCACTTGCACTAAAGCCAATCGCCCTTGTATTTTATGCCCATACATCTAAGTGACGATCTAACTGCTGCTTGGCTAAAGTTTTAGTGAATGGATCTGCTATATTGTTCTTTGTGTCAACTCGTTCATTGACAACATCTTGTCTTTCAATGATCTCTCGAAAGAGGTGGAACCATCTTAGAATGTGCTTGGACTTGTGATGAGACCTTGGTTCCTTAGCTTGTGCAACAGTCCAGTGTTATCATAATATAATGGCACTGGCTATTATACATCAGGAACCATGCCCAATTCCATGATGAATTTTCTCATCCAGACAGCTTCCTTTGTGGCTTCACTAGCAGCTATATACTCTGCCTCAGTGACCGAGTCAGCTACTATTGGCTGCTTTGTACTTTTCCAACTCACTGCACCACCATTCAGGGTGAAGACATACCACGATGTGGATTTGCTATCATCTGGATCTGATTGAAAACTAGAATATGTATATCCTTCTAGTCATAACTCAGATCCTCCATATACTAGAAAAATATCTTTAGTCCTTCTCAAGTACTTAAGAATATTTTTCATAGCTCTCCAATGATCCTCTCCTGGATTTGCCTGAACCTGTTCACTATGCCTAAGGCATATGCAACATCAGGTCTGGTACATAACATGGCATACATTATCGATCCTACAGCCGAAGCATAAGGAATCATAGCCATCCTCTCTCTTTCTTCTGATATCTTAGGAGACATTTTCCTAGAGAGATGTATGCCTTGACTTATAGGTAAGTAACATTTCTTACTTTCATCCATGTTGAATTTCTTCAACACTAAGTCAATGTACCTGGATTGGGATAAGCCCAGCATCCTTTTGGATCTATCTCTATAGATCCTTATACCTAGTATATAAGATACTTCTCCCAAATCCTTCATGAAAAATTTTGATGATAGCCAAGTTTTAATCAATTGTAATATTGGGATATCATTCCCAATGATCAGTATGTCATCCACATATAAAACCAAGAAAATAAGTGCACTCTCACTTGTCTTCTTGTACACACATGGTTCATCTATATTTTTGATAAAACCAAATCCTTTGATTGTTTCATCAAAATGGATGTTCCAACTCCTCGATGCTTGCTTAAGTCCATAAATGGACTTCTTTATTTTGCATACCTGGTTTGGTCTCCCACTTGAGACAAAACCTTATGGCTGTGACATGTAAACTTCTTCCTCAAGGTTTCCATTGAGGAAAGCAGTCTTTATATCCATTTGCCAGATCTCATAGTCATGGTATGCTGCTATTGCAAGCAATATCCGAATGGACTTGAGCATGGCTACTGGAGAAAAAGTTTCATCATAGTCTATATCTTGTTTTTTGTCTAAAACCTTTTGCTACCAGTCTAGCCTTGTAGGTCTCAACTTGAACATCTGCTCCAATCTTCATCTTGAAGACCCATTTACATCCAATTGGGTTAATTCCTTTAGGTGGATCTACTAGAGTCCAAACCTGATTGGAATACATGGAGACCATTTCAGATTTCATGGCACCAAGCCATTTGTCTAAGTCTTTACTCTCGATAGCTTTCGAATAGGTCACAGAATCATCATCCTATATGATACTGTCTTCATTATCATCCCCGATGATAAAGCCATATCTGAGAGGTGCTGTCTGCACCCTCTCTGACCTTCGGAGAGGAGGTGTGTATTATGGTTTTTCTTGATCTATAAGAACCTCTGGTTGAGGAACTTCACTTGAAGGCTCATTAGTTTATTGGTTATGTTCTTTACATAACTCAAGTAAAGAACCACTACATCCTTCTTGGATAAACTCTTGTTCCAAGAATGTAGCATGACTACTTACAATTATCTTTTGTTCAGTAGCATTATAAAAGAGGTATCCCATACCTACTTTTGGATAACTAACAAATCTACACTAGTCAGCTCTAGCACTTAACTTATGTCCAAAGTTATTCTTGACATAAGCATGGCAACCCCAAATCTTTAAGTACTTAAGACTTAGTCTTTTGCCATTCCATAACTCATATAGAGTGCTACTTATTGACTTAGATGGAACCCTGTTTAATATATGTGCTGCAGTCTCTAGGGCATGTCCCCAAAAGGTAATGGGAAGATCTGTGAAGCTCATCATAGACCTCACCATGTCCAACAAGGTACGATTTCTCCTTTCTGCCACTCCATTTAACTGGGGTGTATAAGGAGGGGTCCATTCAGAAATAATGCCTTTATCTTTTAGATGGTTTAGAACTCACCAAATAAGTTTTCTCCTCCTCGTTCAGACCGAAGAGCTTTAATACTAAGTCCAGTTTGTTTTTCAACCATACTCTGATATTCTTTAAACTTATCAAAGGCTTCAGACTTGTGTTTCATAAGATACACATGACTGTACCTTGATAAATCATCAATAAAAGTGATGAAATAAGAATATCCTCCTCTGGCCTGAGTTGACATAGGTCCACATACATCAATATGCACTAGGCCTAACAATTCAGTTGCCTTTTCTCCATGTCCAGTGAATGAAAACTTGGTCATTTTTTCTTTGAGACAAGATTCACAAGTTCCTAATAATTGGAAATCATTAGAGTCAAAGTAATTATCTTTGACCAACTTGTTTATTCTTGACTCACTGATATGACCCAATCGGCAGTGCTAGAAATATGTGACATTGTCATTATCTCTTTTCCTCTTCTTATTATCAATAAGAAAAATATTATCATTGAGTTGTAAAGTTAGAAGACCATTTGTAAAAGATCCATGTACAAATATTTTATTATTATGAATAATAGAGCAACCACTGCTCTTTACACTTATTTCATATCCCTATTGTAATAACAGGGATATAGAAATAATGTTTCTAATAATATCTGGTACATAGAAGCATTCTTCTAACTTTATTACATCACCCGAAGGTAATAAAATAAGATAGGTACCCACAGCTTCAGCATGTATGGCTTCACCACTTCCCTATGCAGCTTAAAGTCACCCTTCTTCAATCTTCTAATTCTGTGGAGTCCCTGCAATGAATTGCATATATGAGATTCACATGTGGTATCCAATACCCATGAATTAGAAGTGGAATCACTCAATGATAAATTAATTTGTATCATGTACAAACCTTTAGATTCTCCACTTTAATCTTGCTTCATAATTGAAAGGTAAACCTTGTAGTTCTTCTTCTAATGCCCAGTCTTGCCGTAATGGAAACAGGCTCCATCAGCCTTCTTAGCTTTCTTGTGCTTCTTCTGGATGCTTTTCCTAGGGTTGAATTTTCTCTTCATATCCTTCTTCATTTCCTGCTTCTTTCTATCAACAAGAAGCACGTGAGCCTTATCTCCTTTAGAGTGGCTCTCGGCTGTCTTAAGCATGTTAAGCAGCTCTAGCAATGAAATGTTTAGTTTGTTCATATGGTAGTTGAGAACAAACTGAGAGAAGAAATTTGGGAGTGATTGCAGGATCAAGTCCTGATTGAGTTCACCATCCATGACAAACCCTAATTGACCCAATCGAGTGATCAAGTCAATCATTTTCAGTACATGGGTTTGCATAGGTGAACCCTCACTCATCCAAGCATGGAACAACTGCTTCGATATCTCATATCAAGCAGCCCTACTTTGCTCTCCATATAGCTCTTTTAAATTGAGTAATATAGACTGAGGTTCCATGCCTTCATGTTGCCTCTAGAGCTCGTTGCTTATTGAGGCCAACATGATGCATCTGACAGTTGTACTATCATTTTGCCTTTCCTGTATGTGGCAATATCCTCCTCTGATGCATCCTCTTCGATCAACACTGGATCTAGAGAATCAAGTATATATGAAAGCTTCTCTTGAGTTAATACAATTCTCAGGTTCCTCAACCAATCCACATAATTTGGACCGGTTAACTTGTTAGCATCCAAGATGCCCCTCAGTGATAAGTTTGAAGCTATTATTTAAATGTCCTACATTTAATTAAAGAACAATATTAGCAGACCACTCAATTATGACATTCATAATTAGATAAGGCTTTATATTTAATTATGTCTCCCACTATTTTCTTCAAATACCATAACCCTCAACTATGGTAAGTGAGAAACCTTCCTGGTTTTCTTAGTGGGGTTGAGATCCTTATTCCTCACGAGTGCCTTGTGTGTACACAACAAACACACATGAGTTCAAAGGTAGGACAACCTTTCCAATTGCAACCCATGCAATTCTCAACAATTATCTTTGCCTCTAGGATACTTATTGCCTTGTGTGTATATAACAAACCATAATGTCTTAGTTTAGTCAGACCCTTCATTTCCATATAGCCATGATTAAATAATGTTGCCCTTGTGTGTACACAACAAAGCAACATATCCAAACATGCTATAAAGCACTAAGTGCACCGAGACAAATCTTATATCAATTCCTAGAGTAGGCCTTGTGTGTACATAACAAACCTATTATACTTTTGACATAAATTTGGCTTAGCATGAAAGAAGGCAAATTATAGTATACTTAACCAATTAGCATTACCAAATTAAGATTTAGATATGACCAAATTGGCTAGGTAAGTGGGAGGAGTGAGGGGGTCCCCCCGTTGCTTTCTTTAGACACCAATTAGATTGGCCAGGTCAAACAACGAAACTAATTAAAAACCTCATTCCCTTTACCTTCCCAGAACTACTTGCCTAGACACCAATTGACTGATCAAACCTTAACTGGTTTTGCATCTTGACTAAGTTTTATACTATGACTAAATATGCTTTTTGATGAGGGCTTTGATGGTCTCAAAACACATTCTAAAACTATCATGATAATAGTGTTTATTACTGCAAGTATAAACATAAACATGATATCCAAGTTTATAACAAATTCAATCCTAATGCATATCACTCTAGTATATGCATTAAAATTCATGTCATCAAGCATATTACCCTAATATGCATAGCATTATATTGACATAATATCATACATATGAACATGGTCGAGTCGACTCGATATGGTTTGGATCGGCTCGGTAGTGGAATTTAATCAAACTCCAAAAAGATTCATAATTGGAATGCCACAAGGATGGCTCTAATACCACTGATGGAAATTCTCCCAAGGTGCCGAGGATCATGCAGCATGCAGAATTAACTTTCAAAATAAAATTTCATAGCATGATACCCTAACATGTATAACATGTATAGAAAACCCTAATTCCCAGGAACCCCTTGGGCAATTACAACTAATGAATCATCAAATAAAGTCATGAAAAATACCTGGATCGCTGAAATCCAACTTTTTTTACAAGACTCACAAGCGCAAGCCCTCCAATGGTGATCCACATGAAACTCGGACCAAGGAAGAACTCCTTCAAGTTGCTTGGAGAAGTGGAACTCTTTCAGTAGCCTTTGGTCTATTGACCACTGTAGGACATCCTGTCCTACTGAAGGGCACTTAAGACACTATCCTAAACCACTGTAGGATCTAAAACTACTCTTATCTAGGACCCTACAGGCTTATATCCTAAAACCAAGCCTTGTCCTAGTGTAGAAGAACTTGTCTTAACAAGACAAGTCTTGTCCTAAAACAAGGAGGGAGGGAGAAAGTGGAAGAACACTCTGACTCTCGAGAAAATAAAACACTCTGACTCTCAGAAGATCGAAGTCAGTATTTCTCATTTCACCGTATCCCTATTTATAATCTCAGATGGGACGTGAAATGCATCCCGACAACACTTATCAAATATGAAACAACATATCTGATAAGACTCTTCGGGAATGGAGAGTCATATCTGTGTTCTTTCACTTACCAGATCAATCCCCATCGTGCCATGTATCAAATACCAGTTTCTAAGATAGGAAGATGCTTCTTCTAATCCAAAGTAACATAAGGCTTGAAGAGTTTCAGAGGCAGAAGGACTCTACCCCCTGTTGT
Organism: Areca catechu; assembly: GCA_021397845.1. NCBI lineage: Eukaryota > Viridiplantae > Streptophyta > Magnoliopsida > Arecales > Arecaceae > Areca > Areca catechu. The sequence continues at coordinate 129,356,000 of CM038045.1, read as the reverse complement.
GCGTGCGCATATGAAGAGGCGCAACTCTTCATGTGCGCGCCACCTTTTACACCTCTTCAAGCCATCCCTTTAAACTTTAAAATGGCTATTAGACTTTTTAAGACCAAGGGGATAAAATGAAGAGATGCCTTCCTGATGAAACTCTTAGAGTCTCATCCGCAAAAGGACTCTTAGTCCTTCTGCACAACACTTATTCTCCCGGGTGTGCCAAAGGGTGCCAATAGTCCTTCCCTTTCCATTTAGTCCGCCCAAAGCATCAAATTGACTTGGTCAAACATATGCAATATGGGTGTCATTGGAAAATGGCATCAAATATGCTTTTTGGCCATATCTTTTATTTTCATATCAGAGGTCTGTAGGCCCTTCTATGCCCTTTTGAAGTTAAGGTATCATTTAGGTAACAAGAGTCCCATGCCATTGGGACTTTTCATATATGGCACCTAAAATGCCCTTAAGTCCAAATTAAAATCAGATTAAGCTCTGATTTGGCTAGCCCCACTTAGGACATAACCTAATTTAGATTTTTGATAATTAGGTTAGCCCAATTAGCAAGCAACCGGACCCAATCCACTTACGTTAGGAATTAGGTTAGCTACATATGCTAGTATGCAATCTGGATAACCAATTAGGATCCTATGACCCTAATTAAATCATGAATGACTTCTTTGGCCAAGTCTCTATTATGTGTGATCCATTGGATTCCACATCTAGCTAGTAGTAGGTTTAGGTTTAAGCCGATTCGATCCAATCGAACCCGATTGACCTAATTAGGTCAAATTGACTCACCTAATTATCCAATTCGAATCACACATCGAATTCACTCATGAAATCAAACAAAATGATTCATGAAAACCTATAAGACAAGATTGACATCTAGCAATGTGTCATGCCTACCCGGAAGATGAGGAATATGGTAGAAAATATCAAAATACCCTTCAGTAGTAAGTTACCGTGTAATTCAATCTTTCGATCTCCTATTATCCCGATTAAGTGATAAGTATGAATATATGTCAAACCCTAACACTTCATCATATCGAATCTCAGCTCGATCATGAGGACTCAGCTGATGACTTATTAGATTCCACTAATCTCATCCTGCTTTGATCAAAGGCTCCTTGAGTCACTCATCAATGAGATTACATGGGATAACAATTCCTCTTACTAGGAATTATCTATTTCTTGTTGGTCTACTCACATCCTTCGTACACCTTCTACCATACCTAGAACACCTCGTACATGTTGCAATGGCATGAATGAGTATCAACAAAAATATGGCTTAGTGTGCACAAAGAACCATGGTGACCTCAGGTCTAAAGATCACATGCACAACTTCTACTCTAGGATCTATCTTTTGACAAGTAGTAAGACTTCTATAAGATAATCCCGGTGTGGATCAGTCTAGTGTACTCATACCCTGATGAGCACCCTTATCCTAGTATTAGTGTCTCTACACAAGTGGTTATGAGATCAACCACCCTCATCAACTGAGCATATGTAGGATAAGCTAGTCTTTCTAGATTCATCGATCCCCGAATCGATAGTCTAATGACTAGGAACATTCTAGATTATGGTTTATAGGAAATTAGGTTTCACTATTTTGAATTCCATCATAACCCTAATTCCATTGCCCTACTCTATGGGGTTCATCATAATCAATAAAAAACATGACACAGCAGTATATGATAAATCAAATGCCTTTATTAATATGAAAGTATGTCATACATGAGCTAGAAGTTTACAAAAAGGCCCTCATAATGATTGGCTCTTAGGGCACTTTTCTATCAATACATAATTTAATTAGGGTCATGGGATCCTAATTGGTTAGCTAGATTGCACTCTAGCATGTGTAGGCTAACCTAATTCCTAACCCAAGTTGATTTGGGTCTAGTTGCTTGCTATTTTGATAAACCAATTTAAGAAGACTTAAATTGGGTTATGTCTGGGTTAAGACAACATTTATCAGGTTTTATCCTGATTTATTTGGACTTGGAACGCCACTTGTACTAGAGTCCAAGTCGGCGTGGACTCTTGGGTGCAATATTGCACGCGCCAAGGAGGAGAGGGCGCAAAAGGACCAAGAGTCCTTCTGCAAATGAAATTCCTTTGTTCATTTCATCTGGACTTCTCTTGGCTAACATCACACACCTCATTTGAATTTAATTGATCGGTCAAAACATTTGAAATTGGCATGGAAGTTTGGAGAAGTGCGTGGGTGCATGAAAAGTCTCAACTCTTCATGTGGCGCACGGTTCTGAAGCAGTATCCTTCTACTATCAGGACTCTTCAAGTTCTCTGATGCTTGGAGAGTGAAGAGACATCCCTTGGCTTCCCAGAGACCGGTACTTGCCATGTGGCAAGTGAGGAATCGTTAAGAATGGGAAGGGATGCTGATATGGGCTTTGGTGCATGATAAGACATATTAGATATGATTTTTCAAGCCAGATAACTTCTCTTCGGTCTTGAAAAATCATCTCTGATAAGTTGATTGAAGGACATATCACATGCCCCTCTTAAAACTATAAATAGGGGTGGTGATATGAGTTTCAAATAATATATTCCACCATAAAGTTATTCTGAGAGTTTATTCTCCCTCCCTCCTCCTTTAAGACAAACCTTGTCTCTTTAAGACAAGGTTCTTCTTACTGGGACAAGTCTTAGAATTTAAGACATAAGCCTAGAGTGTTCTAGAGGAGGGCAATACCAAATCCAAGAGTGGTTTTGGAAGGCATTCAGAGTGCCCTACAAGAGGATAGGGTGTCCTACAAAGGTCAAAGTCCAGAAGTCTGTCAAGAAGAGTCCTCGTCAAGCATGCAACTAAAGTAGGAGTTCTTCCTTGGGTCAATTCCTGTGTGGATCACCGTTGGAGGGCTTGCACTTGTGAGTCTAGTGGAGAGGAGTGGAAAACAGCATTCCAGGTATTTATCATGAACCATATTAGTGATATATTTGTTGCATATGAACGAGGAGATCTTGGGATTAGAGTTTCTGGTCAATAAGGGTTTTTCTTTGCATAAATTTTTGAAATCTAATGCTTCATAGATGCATGATGACCCTTTAGAAAGCCATCACTTAGAACCAAAATTTTTTAACCAAAATTTCTTAGCAAAAAATTTTCTGAAATTCTCCTTGGGTGGCACCTCTCCTCCTCTCTTCCTCTTCTCCATGCCCAAGAGTTTTTCTACTCCAATTCTTTCTTCCTTTATGCATCCAAGAAGTTGGACGTTCATCCTATAAAGAATTCAACCATCAAGAGAGGGCTTCTGCAAGGGTGCTAGCACTCCAATGAAGCCAGGATCTCAAGATCAGCCCATAATCCTATGTAGATACCAATAGAGGTCGGGTGCTTTTGTAGCTTCAAAAGGAATCAATGCATTGAAAATCATCAATTGGTGAAAGGTATGCAAGAAGATAGGATCTTCTTTTATTTTAAGTTTCATCATAAAATCTATTTTGTTCCTATTTCATTGCAAGGATGATCTTGGATGTGCTTTCCTTCAATCATCAACTCTAGAGATTAGATCTCACAGTGTTTTCATATGTTTTTATTTATTCAACTATGCATAGTGATGCAAGATTTCTAGGAAAACCAGAAAATTCCTTTTGTTTATTAGAGCCAAGTTATACATGGAATTAAGATCATGGTTAAGGTATGAAGATCAATTACTTGATCATGTTATTGGTCAAAAGACTAGATCTGAATATCCAAATCTGATTTTGATCTTCATCATATTTGACATGAATTAGGGTTTTTGTGTATATATAAGTTGTGTTATTTTTTATTCTCTTAACATATGTTGCTGACAAATCCTCACTCCCGGAACTTCAACATTAGGTAGTCCCACAACCTTCTCTAGCGAGATGAGCTCCTTGTGACTTGCACTTCCTACAAAGGAAGTCCCTTGACCGGTGCTTTCTTTCAGGGGACCCTCCAGTGCTCAAGTTAGTAAAGGATTTGGGTAACAACAAAGTCAAGAAAAAATGGCCAGAGAGTGTGCAAGCATGAGCATGGGTGCTAAAGTATTATCTATTAGAAGTACCCTCTTAGGTATATATATAGTTACTTGGGATTATTGATTTCTATTGGAAGGTAATCTCCTTTGATTGAGCATAACTTCTTTCGATTGAGACTAACATCTTTTGGTTGGAGGCAACCTTTTTTAGTAAGATAACAACATTTTATATAGATTCTAATCCTTCTGGTTAGAGTAGTAGCTTCTTGTCATGATTGCTATCTCGATCTATTTGTGTCACTTACTCAGGCATCGTGAACTCCAAGTATTAGTCTACCTTATTCACTATAGATCAGGGTAACCTTGATACTATATCCTAACATGCCCTACTAAGTCTACTTTTGGTAGTTAGTCAGGTCCGAGTAGTTACTTGGCAAGTGTGCATGGAGAGATGTGGTCGAGCTTTAGGCACTTGTAGTTTCTTGATCTCAAGCACCATAGCTATTTGGTGTATTCCCCATCTTAGTCATCACTCGAGTTTTTCCTTGAGACTGAGTAAATAGTTGCCCCCCACTTCCATGCCTAAAGCATGGCCGATTAACTTTTTTGGTCTTGTCATTTCTGGGCAAAGGAAATAGCCATTTCTTCAACCTTGAGGATTGAGTAGCTGACTTTTCCACCATCAAGGTATTCATTGGATCCTTAGAAACCATTGCTAGCAATCTACACATCATAATCATGGTAAACAAGAGGGAATTATTGGCACAGTGCTCGAAAGGACTATGCATTAATTTTTTAAATGGCTAGTGATTCGATCAATCTTTCTTGGTTAGTCTAGTTGTACCAAGTGGCCTAATAGCTACAGCCTTTAAGTGATTTGCATAGATTTCAGTGATTGGAGATAATTAGCTGATTATGACATCAAGGTGGCATGATTTGATCGATCCAAATCGATCCACGTGTCAAGAACATGTTGCTCTAACCAAGTTAGGATTTGAATTTGAGCCATCCAAGTGAGTTATAAAAAGGTTTCCCTACCATTGTTACAGGGATCCTGCTTCCTTACAGAACCAACAAAAGAGGAAGAAGGTCTTGTTCGAGCATCAAACCCTTTCCCCTAGGAAAACTCAGCTCCCCAGGTTGGTTTTTTTACTTGCTCTCCTTTTGTCCCATTCACTTTTCATTAGAACTCCTTTCTAGGGCTTCCTTGGTGGGACTACTTTCAGCAGTTTCTACCTTCCTTTCTTCTTCAAATCTTCATCCTGTTCTTTGGAGATTTTCCAACTATTTTTCTTGCATTTTTGTTCCTTTGCTTGATCCATTTCTTTTCTTTCCCATTTTCCTCTGAAAGAATGGCTTCCTCCAAGTATGAGGGTTACTCAATAAGTCATGTTTCCCATCTCCAAAAATATCTTGAGAACCTTTCTCGAAGGTGGGTTCCAAAGATCTGGAAGAGGTCGGGACCACCTCTTTCCAGGAAACCCTTCGAGCTAGCTAATCTACTAGCTGGAGGCCTCTATCTTTGTTGGTACGGTAAGCACCGCCTTATCGATGACTAAGGATGAGGTCCTTCAGCTCTAATAACAATATTTTTTCCCAAGCTAATTTCAGGTCCATGCCTCTGTGCCAGTTAATCAGTGATGTCTGGTCATTACATTGTCTTGTACGAAGAGTTTCTTCATGCAGAACTTAGACTCCCATTCCGTCCCTTTATCTTGAATGTTCTTGACTTGTTCAAAGTCATATTGGCTCAACTTGCTGCAAATTCATTTAGGTTGCTCTATTCCTTTGCAGTCTTGGGCAATATGCTTGGGTTTTAACAAAGAGTTTCACTATTCTAAGCACTTTTCATCCTTAAAAGGCACCGTATAGCAAAAGGTTGGTGGTTCATCGGCCCTCACCATGAGCATTCTTTTATCTCAGGTCTTCTCTCTTATATTCACAATTCAAAGAGCATATTCTTTTTTGTATTATCTGACCATCCCTGGGGGTCAACTAATTTTGGGGGGAACCCAATCAATCTCCAAATAAGAATGACGTGATCCTTGCTATCGATGAACAAGAGTACAAGAGGTCAACAAGATTAAAGGTTCCCTATAATGAGTTTTTCTATCAAAGAAGAACTTATATGATGCAAAACTTATCTCGGTAAACTCTTTGGAAAAGTTATTCAAAACACCTATTTCCTTTTATCTTCAATTGACTCTAATTCATTTGCTTGGCTTTTTGCAGGGATGAAGGTACTAATGGAAATGCTAAAGATTGTAGACCAGAATAGGGCTTCCACTAAAGGTGTTGAAGAAGGCCATTACAAAGAGAGCTCAGCTAGGAACTTCCTCAAAGGCTCGTTGGCATTAGCGAGAGCTCTAGCCATTGAGGATGATGACATAATGGTCATCTCTGCACTGCCCTAGTCCTCTTCAGGCTCCATTGCCTTTGGCTTCTATGCCACCCCCACCTTGCTTATATCAGTGCCAAGATGTTCAAGTTCTTTGGCCCAAGCAGAGGCTAGTACATCCCAAGGAAAAACCCCTAAGAATCTCTCAGGATCCGTAAAAGCACCTCCTTGCAGCAACGAGGAGGAGATAGTGATAATGGAGGCATAGGTGAAAGATATTGCCTTGGCTCTCCACAACACCAAGCTCACTTAGGAGTTGATAAAGATGATCCTCCTTCCCCAAGATTAGGAGGAGTTAAAGTCTCATCCCTTGTTTGTCTTCACTTTATCTAGCCATTCTAGGAGTAAGTATTATTATCTTTTTACTTTTACCAAGAATATCACTACCAAATAACTGGCATGTCTTTTTTTTATCATGGCCTATCTATCATCCAAGAAGGGTTCAATGGCTTCATCGAGTTAAGTCATTCCTTGAATGACATAGTAGAAGCTACTAAGGCCTGGGCCAAGGTCCCCAACGAGTTACTAAAGGCAAGTGAAGCCTAGGAGACCAAACTTAGGGAGGAGTTGGAGTCCTCCAAGACTATTATTCAAAAACCTGAAACCCAAATAACAACTAAAACATAAGTGATCATCAGTAAGCATGCCCTCACTACTGAACTAGAGACAAAGCTTGGAGATGCCAAGTCGAAGATTCTTGTCATTGAGGCACAACTTTGGGCCTTCGAGTCCAAGCTTCAAGCCACTAAGTCCCAGCTTGAAATTACTAAGGAGTGAGCAAACACTGTCAACACTCGAGTGGTTAAAGAGTACAAAGGATCCATGGCCTTTCTGGAAGAGTTAGCTAACGGCTCTTCAAATGCCTATAGATTTAGGTTCATGGAGTGCAAAGACAAGGTTGCTCAGGTCTTCCTAGAGTTGGACCTAAGCAACAACATTGATGTCAAGCCCGAGGAACAAGAAGATAGCGAGGGAGTAGCCAACATAAAAGAGGCTAAATTGTTGACTCCCAAGAATAATTTTGATGATTACAAAATATTAGAGTATAAAAAGTATAATAATATCCTTTAACTTATTTAAGAATATTTTTGTAGAGAAAATTATTTATAAAGATTGATTCATAACCATTGGAAGATTTTATGAGCTCAAAAGAATACTATTTGAAGAAGAAGAGATGTTAGAATCCATGCTTGAAAAGAAGAGTCGACTCATGTAAGTGAGAGCCAACTGTGGAATATTCTAGAAATGGCATGAAGTTTTGGTACACAAATGAGTTGAATCCTGTGAAGAAGAGCCACCCTCTCGAGAAAAAACTAGAAGGCTAAAATTTTAGACAACTCGGACAAGCCGACTCTGGATAGGCAGGCTGACACTCTTAGAGGATATAGAAGACTAATTTTTTGAAATCCTTCAGGCACGCCAACTCCTAACTAGGTGAGCCAACTCGTGATCCTTTGATAGGCCTTAATTGCTAGTTTTGCAGGCCACCAAATTTGATTTAAAAGTGATTCTAATGATTACTTTCAAACTCCAATCACTAGAAATGGTCAAAAGAGCCTCTAAATTGATAAAAATTCATGAGAAGACATTTAAAATCAAGGATTAAGATCAAAAATATATATACAAGAGAGAATTATTGAACAACCCTATTACTCAGGTGGCTTACCCAAGAGGGGGGATGAATTGGGTATTTAAAAATTTATTGCAAGTATGTGCTCTTTTTTGAGTTCTTAGTGTAGTATGTGCAGTGAATTAAATTAACTACTGCAGAAGCAACTAAGAACAGGAAACACAATCACAAACATAGCAAATTTTATAGTGGTTCGGAGCAACCTCGCTCCTATGTCCACTACTCAAGATACCTCTAGGGATTTCCACTATATTCACCCTTGAAATACAGCCGGATTGTTTTCACGGGCTCACAATCCAAAATCCAAACTTGGTTTTATCTCGGGCTAACCAAAAACCCAATAAAAAGTTAGTTTTGAACGTGATCACTAACAACCCACTACACTTGGTTTTTAAGGCTCACCAATAACCTATCAAACTTCCAAGTTATAGCCCCTGCTATACTTGGAACAACTTAAAAGATGAGTTAGAAGAATGAAGCAATAATTTGACAAACTGAAGTTATCGGATGGTTGCAATTACAGCACTTGAGAAGCCCACTTGATTGTACTTTGAATGCTCTTCAAGGCTTCTTAACTTCCTCAATGAATGCCTCAAGATTCTGATAAGAGTTGGTGAAGTCTTGAGTGCTTGCTTTGAATGCTCTCTAGTGAGTTCTTTTGAATGTTCAGTCAAAGATCTTTAATTTGACATTCCTTTCCCATTAACTTCTCCAAAAGTGGTTCATATCACTTTTAAATACTCTCTCAAACTAATTTCAAGTGGTTATAGCCATTGTATATCATTGGGATTTGAAATATAATAATTGGAGACCATTTTGGTTTCAAAATAAGAGTTCTGGAACTAGTCGTTACTAACCTGAAACAGTTATTCGAGTCAGCTTGGATGGGTCGAGTCAGCTCAGATCCTCAGGTAGGTCAAAACTTTACTTTGGTTGAGTCGACTCTTTTGCTTCGAGTCAGTTCAGATTCTCAATTAGGTTAAAATGACACTTTGGTCGAGTCGGCTCTTCTGCTTCAAGTCGACTCGGATTGCTGGTTTTCTAGAACTGAGATTTTCAGCACTCTGGAAGAGTCGGCTCTTTAATACTCGAGTCGGCTTGGTTGACAGTCTAAGAAAACTTCACTCTGGATGAGTTGTCTTGGATACCCTCGAGTCAACTCGAATTCTCAGAACTTTAGAATTGAACTCTACCCAAGTCGGCTCTTTTAACTCGACTCAGCTCGAATGTCTGCGTGCCAGAAAACTTCTTGCCATGCCAAACATTGAGTCAACTCACCAGTCTTGAGTTAGCTCTTGTGACTTAGGTCCTCAATTGTTCAATCTTCTTCAGACTTTTTCTAGTGACTTCAAAATAGCTCAAAACTTTCCAACTCTTTCAAATACTGATCTTGAGCAAATTAAACTAGAAAACTATATAGAAGTGGTCCTTTTTTATGAATACATGATTGATTTTTCTATGGGCTCTTCTTTACACTATATTTCAATAAAAATTAACTTGACATTCTACAATGTTGTAGGAAGGAAGGTTGTTCAAAGAAAACATCCTACAAAAACTTTGAGAACACTTGAAAGATAGTCAATAATCAAATATATGCTCCAATGTTTGTTTATCATCAAAATCATTCCAGGGGTCAACAATCTCCCCCTTTTTGATGATGACAAAACATTGGGCATGGAAAAACTTTATGTATATATAAAAAAAACTTGTGTATGACTTTCAAATTGAGATATATTCATGTGTATCAACAAGTATCATGAAAGTATTGAAAGTATCAAAGCTTACTAATAGTATATCAAGGCTTTTGAATTAGATCTAATATGTATCAGAGTTCATATCTATCAAAAGCTGCTTTTGCCTAAAATAAGTTAAAGTCAATGTTAAGTCTCGTGTTGTGTATCCAAGGCATCTGGATTCAAGTTTTGGATCTTTGTCATGTTGGTCATGATGTAACTAAGGCTAGGAGTGAGTCCAATAAAAGTCCTAGGTGATAGACTGTGTTTATAATGTTTATGTTCATTCTGTTTGTTCGAGTCGGCTCGATGGTCCTTTAAGTCACTCGGTTGGTGGCACAGCATGGGAGTCTAGGTGATGTACCTGTTTTGGGTCAGCTCAGTTTCCAGGAATCGAGTCTATTTCTCAGGGCAGGTATGTAGACACTCTGGACGAGTCAGCTCAGCTTGCTGGAGTTGGCTTGTATTCTTAGAACAGATGAAGGAGTGGTTTGGACGAGCTGACTCAAACCCAATGAGTCAACTTGGATGATGGGTTCACTATTTTGATGCTGTGCCAGTTGGGAGTTGGTTCAAGGGGCTAAGTTTGGTTTAACCTAGGGATATATATATATTGTATGATCTTGGGTCAAGTAGAGGAGGAGATATCTCTCGAGTCTTCCAAGAGGTCCTGTAACCTATTCTGATAGGAGATAATATTTAAACCCTTGTTTTTCTCTCCCTAAACTTCTTAATCTTGATTTATTACTTGTTTTGATCTTCATTACCCCTATCTCCTAAGATCCATGGTATAGAGTTTATGCCAGGCTTGCTACTTCTGTTGTAGCCACTTCATGGTGCTTCGTGTTTGAGGTATTGTAAGTGGTCCGGATAAGGTGATCTCATCCAATGTGTCATGACCATTTGGTATCATAGCCTAGGTTGCATGAAGGAAAAAAGATCGCTGCTGGGATCAGGTGCAGAATAGTTATTGATCAACACATCAAGGTGAGTAGTTGGTGTTGTTGATTTGATCAGATCTGTTGATATGGCATCTAGTAGTATCAAGGCAGACTTTGAAAAATTTGATGGCAAGGGAAACTTCACCCTTTGGTAGCAAAGGATGAAGGATTTACTGGTGGGGACACAAGAGCCAGGAAGAGGAAGCAAACCTTTTCCGATTCAATTTGGATCACCAATGAGTAAGTCCAAGTGTTCTTCACAAAGAACACTTGAGTCCCAGTTATTTTGAGTTGTAATTAGGTCAAATTGAGTTGTAATTTGATCAAATTGAGTGTAATTTGGTTAATTAGGGTTGCTAGGTTACCAATTGAATCCATCGAGTCCATAAATTGGTTTAAGAGTCTTGTAAATAGCATTAATTTGCTTTGTTTGATGAATTGTCTAGTTTGAGTCCTGTAATTAGTGTTTGAATAAGTTAAGGGGTATATTGCCCAGGTGGCTACCCAAGAGGGGGGTGAATTGGGTCTTTTAAAAAATTAAAACAAGTAATGTGCTATTTCAAAATCTTTTGCAAGTGGTAGGTGCTGCGATAAGGTTACAGAAATGCAGAAGCTAAATAAAGTAGAGAAAGCACAACACAAACACACCAAATTTATAGTGGTTCGGAGCAACCCAGCTCCTACGTCCACTACCCAAGATACCACTTGAGATTTCCACTATATTCACACCCGAATACGGTAGAATTGTTTTATAGGATCACAACCCAAAACCTCTACACTTTGGTTTTACGGGATAACCAAAGAAAACCCAACACCCTTTGGTTTTAACAGGCTCATCAAAGAAACCTAAACTTGGTTTTCACAGGATCACCAAGAATCTAAACTTGGTTTTCACAGGATCACCAAGAACCTAAACCTTGGTTTTGATCAGGCTCACCAAAAACCTATTTGGTTTTTCAACCGGGCTCTCCAATAACCCAATAATTCAAAGATTGAATTGAAAATAAATGCAACAATAAATGACAAACTCAAGTTGTCGGATAGTTGCCGGTGCATCTCGTTGGAAGTCGACTTGAATGGACTTGAATAAGCTTTAATGACTTCAGTGGCTTCTTCCAAAGTTAATTCAAGCTTTTGATCAGAGTTGTTGAGGGCTTGAATGCAGACTTGAATGCACTTGTGCTCTATCTCTTGTGGTTGGTTGGATATTCAATGAAGCTCTCTCTTTTTTTTTTTTGAACTCTCTTCTTTTTCAATAATGCTTTTTGGTATTTCAAATCCTTCAAATTTAAAGTCTACCATCATCCCAAGGTAGTTCTTGCCGTTGTAGACTATTGGGAAATGGTTTTTGATCGTTGGAGCACTTTTTGGCATTCAAAAATAAATTCTGGAACTAGCCGTTAGATACCTAGAAGTGTCATTCGAGTTGGCTCGAATTCCTTCGAGTCGGCTCGGATCTGTCAAGTCGATAAGTCAAGTCACCATTTCTTTAATGTAGTCAGCTCTTTATCTCAGGGCGCAGAATGTTACTCTGGACAAATCAGCTCTTTACAGCTTGGGTCGGTTCGAACTTGAATCTTGAAATTCTTGAACTCGAGGAGTTGGCTCTTCTCAGCTTGGGTCGGCTCTTCTTCTCAGGTTCAGAAAACCTTACTCTGGAAGAGTCGGCTCGATGCAGTTCGGGTCGGCTCGCTTTCTCAGGATTTTGAAATTAGGTCTGGCAGAGTTGGCTCTTTCTAGGTCGGGTCGGCTCACCTGGCTGTTCACAGAAAACTTTTAGGAAATGGACTCTGGAGGAGTCGGCTCGGACTGATTCCAGTCGACTCAGATTCATTAGAGTCGGCTTGCATTCCATTGAGTCAGCTTGGATTGCTGCGTTCCAGAATCTTTGCTGCGTGCCAATAATCAGAGTCGGCTCTTCTTGTCTTGGGGTCGACTTGAGCATCTTCTTCAGGATTTTTACAATTTCAACTTAAAGAAAACTCTCACCAACTCTTTTACAATTTCACACAAACCAACTCAAGGCAAAATCTAAGGCACACCCACTTATAGAAGTAACCCTTTTACTTGATTTTTCTTAGCATTTTCACTGGGTTCTTCTTTACAAAAACACTTACAACACTACTCAAGCAAGAAAAATAGAAATTTAGGAGTTGATGTTTGAACATGTTATACATCCTACAAAAACTTGTCAAATACTTGAAGAGTTGTCAGTAATAAATGTACATGCTCCAATGTTTGGTTATCATCAAAATCACTTATGGGGTCAACAATCTCCCCCTTTTTGATGATGACAAAACACTGGGCATGAAAAACCAGTATAAAATTTTACACTTACTTGTATAATAGCATTTGCAAAAGTATGTGAACAAGTAGAGCAAGTTTACTTCTATTAGTGCCAAACAATGAGAGGAGAATTAGGGCATAGAGAGATAATCTCCCCCTCAATAAAATACTCCATGTTTTGGCAAACTTTTCATTAATTTATATATTTCAAAGATCTCAGGCTTTAATTAACAGAGCTGACAAAAGTTGAAGTGTGAGACATTGTGTCATAGTCATTATGTATCAAAGTTTGTAAAAAATTGTCATTCAAAGATTTAAACATTATTAGTGAGAACTTAAAGCATTAGAGCTTGACACTTTAAACATTGTAAGTCAGAATTTAAAGCATCAATGCTTGAAGTACATGTTCTTTTCATGTATCAAAGCAAACATAACATGTATCAGAGCAAACATATAGCACAGGTGTACCAAAGCTTTGAAGTATCAATGTTTTATCTTTTTCATGCAATACTTTCTCCCCCTTTTTGTCAACCAATCAAAAAGGTGATTTCAAATAAGGTTTAGATTTTAAAATAGATTGAAAGAGTCTTTAATATTTGTTTGAGATATTTCACTTTCTCATATTCTTGAAATTCTAATTAAAAATTAATCAATGTGAAGCAATCAAACATTCAATTTATAGAGAAGAGTTTGTGAAGAAAAAGATATACTTCATTCTATTCCAAAAGTTCAGTACAAAGTGTAAAAAGGTAATACATTTAGTCACTATCTACATCTACGCTAGGTTTTGAAAAAGTTTGGCCAGGGATTTGAATTCCAGGAGGTAAAGAAACTATAGGATCAACGAATTGTGGAATATTATGAGATCCAGGTGTTCTAATGTGTGGGACAGGTTGTCTTGGATGGCTTGAGTGACTAGGAACAGATATAAAAGGAGTTTTGAGAGCAGCTAGAATATCTTCAATTTTGCCCATCATCTTCCACAGAAAGCTATTCATTGACTTTAATTCAGCTTCAACTTTTTTCACACTTCTAGAAGCTGCCAAGTCTTCCATTCCTTCTTTGATTACTGCCACTTCCTTTTGTAGAGTAAGCATTTTCGAAGCCTGGACATTAGCAAAAGCCTCTGCAGATCCTCTTAGCCTTCCAAATTCACTTCTGATTATACCTATGCCCTTGGTATAATCCTCTTCCATTTTCTTTCCTGCCTCAAGAGATCCTATTCTGACTCTTAAGTTATCCATTTCTGTTCTGTATGCTTCTAGGACTTGAGTAACTGAATTTTTGGTTGAATCAGAACTGGATGCAATTAATTGGAGTATTGGTTGGATATCACTTTCATTTATACCAGATGCAGTTTTGGAGTTCTCAAGAATATCAATTCTTTCTTTCAAATTATCTAATTGTTCTCCAAACTGGTTTAGCTTATTATCAACAGATCTTTGAAATACTTCAAACATTTCACTCATTGAAGTCTTGATAGACTCAATCATATTATTCATTTGTTATGCAAAAAAGTCTTGTATCCTTGAAGTATCCAAAGTAGGAGCAGTAGCAGCTTGACTTTGACTCGGAATGTCAGTAGCCTGATCAAAGTGGGTGTGCTATAGGGTATATCAAGCAAGCTAGAAATATCTGGGAAAGAAATATCAAACTCCATTTGAACTAGAGAGTCATGCTGTGGCTGAGGCTCTGGGATGTGTGAAGTAGTATCTTCACCAGCCTCTTCTTCTCTCTATTCCTGGACTTCTTTAGTTCCTTCAATTGTAGAAGGGTCAGACTTTTTCTTCCAGGTACCATCGGTCAATAAGTACCCCATTCTCTAAAAACTCTTCACTGTATAGGTGTCAGTGTGAAGTAATACCCTGTTATCTTCTCCTATCAAGTCAACATTGGCTCTTTGAAAAAGGATTGTGAGGACCATTCCATATGGCAGGCAGGCTTTGACTTTCCTAACTACCTCTTTCATCTAACTAATCATGATTGCTGGTAAATTAATTTTCTCGCCAATGATTAGGAGTTCCATGAAGCATAAGTCCCTTTCACTCACCCAATCAAATCGACCTGTTCTGGGTAGGAAATATGACTAATGAAGTTATGAAGGACTCTCATTTCAATTGATACCATATTTGCTTTAAGAATCTCTATCTCATCAATTTTTGTCCTTTCCAAAATAGTTTGCAGAGCCTTGGATCTATCCTTTAATACAAGATACTCAATTCCTTCAAATGGCATCTCCAAGATACTTCCTAGGATCTCAGTAGTAATGATTATTCTTTTTCCTTTGATTGTAGACTCAAAATTTTTTCCCATATCTTAGATTCTCGTAGAACATTCTAATCAAATTAGGATATGTCTTAACATCCAATGAATATAAATTTCTCCAGCCCTGGTCCTCAATTAAATCCCCAATCACAAAACCGATTTCTTTAAGATATTCAAAAAGAATGTGTCATCCAGAGGTGACTGGTCTCATACCTAGGGATCTTTGCTAGCTAGGAGAAACTAGGCTACCTTCCTCTTCTGATTGAGGTTCATTTTAAGGAGCAATATCTTCACGGAATTTGCTTCTCCTTTCCTGTGGAGCTGCAACAACATTTCTGCTAGATTTCTTCCCAACCGATCTTTTTGGCACCATTCCAAGGAAATTCGGTTTAAAGTAGCTTTGGGGAAATTTAAAGAAATTTAGAAAGTTCTTAGGAGGGAGCTAACGAGGGTTTGGAAGTAAAAATGTCACATACAAAACCCTACAGCTCAAGTTAAAAGAGATGACTCGACATCCGAGTCGGCTTGATCAACAGATCATCTGCTCGAGTCGGCTCGAGCAGAGGGAGCACAAAGATATATTTTTGTATTAATCAAATCCCCAAGAGATTTAGGATTTGAATTAGAAGGTTGTCTAGATGCATTGTCCTTAGAGTTTTTGAGAATTCTGATTTAATCAATGCAAACTTGTCTAGATCTAATGGTTTTATACAAATATTCGCAAGTAAATTTTCCATAGGTATATTTTCAAGAATAATGACATTGTTCAAAACATGTTTTCTTATTGAATGGTGCCTAAATTGTGATGTGTTTAGTTTGAGAGAAATTTAGTGCAAACACATACACAGTACAAGATGTAAGGCCTCCTTGCTGTCAAATATAAAACAGGATCCGATCATACCTCTATATAGCATTTGATCAACGTTGGATCCATTTTTATCTCTGTCTAACTTGCAGATATAACTTATTGGTGTGCTAGCCTCTTTGCTTATTTCCATGCCGAATTTTTTGATGAATTACTTGATGTACTTGGTTTGACTTATAAAGATACCTTCCTTCAGTTGATTGACTTGTAAGCCAAGGAAGTGGTTGAGTTCATCCAAACCTGTACTAACTCAGTAAATCCCTTTACAAAAAATCTTCATTAGTTGTACCAAAGATAGTATCATCAATGAATTATTTGTACAATTATCAGATCATTTTCTTCAAAACATTTTCAAGTAATAACATGCTTATACCAAGTGCTAGATGCTTGTTTCAAATCATGTGATGTTTTGTTCAATTTAAACACATGATTTGGAAAAGCAAGATTTTCAAAATCTGATGACTGATTTACACAAACTTTGTTCAGGACTAGAAGAACTTTTGAGATTTGTTTGAAATAGTTTAAAGTTCATGTAGTAGGAAAATACAAGGAGTAATCTAATAGTCTCAGGTCTTGCTACCAAAGCATAGGTTTCATCAAAATCGATATCCTCTTCTGGATTTAATTCATTTATTACCAAACATTTTCATTTAATGTGTTCATATTGACCCATCTGGTTTAGTTCATCATGCATGGCCAATATCTAGTTATGATCATTTTCAGCTTTTTCTAAACTTTGTAGTACAATTTGAGATATGAAGGCTAGGTAATCATGTGCAATCCTATGTGATGACCTAGTCCTTATACCTTGAGAAGGATCATTAATAATTAATTCTTTAGGATGTGAAGTTACATACCTCCATTCTCTTGGTAGATCAGTATGATCCTTGCTCACCATTTCACTTCCATCTTGTGTTGGTTTGTCTTGAATGTTTAGATCTTTTATTTCTTTTTGTAGAGTACCTGCATCATTATCTATGCACTCATCTTTTCTAGATGGTGAAGGGTTAGCTTCATCAAAAATAACATGAATTGACTCTTCTACAGTGAGAGACCTCTTGTTAAACACTCTGTATGCTTCGCTATGTGATGAATAACCAAGGAATATAGATTCATCAGATTTTGTATCAAACTTTTCTAGGTTATCTTTGCCATTATTAAATACAAAGTATTTACACCCAAAAACATGAAAATAATTAATATTTGGTTTTTTTCCTTTCCAGAGCTCATAGGGGGATTTCTTTGAAATTGGTCGTATCAAAACTTGGTTTAATATATAATAGGCAGTGTTCAAGGCTTCTGCCCAAAAGTACCTTGGAAGATTACCTTCACATAACATTGTTTTAGCCATTTCTTCCAACGTCCTATTTTTTCTCTCTACAACACCATTTTGTTGTGGTGTTCTAGGAGCGGAGAAGTTATGATCAATGCCATGTTTAGTGCAATATTCATCAAATAATTGATTTTGAAATTTAGTTCCATGATCACTTCTTATAGAAACAATAGAAAGATTTTTCTCATTTAAAACTTTCTTATGAAATTTTTGAAATATACCAAAAGTTTCATCATTATGTGCAATGAATAATACCCATGTGAACCTAGAAAAGTCATCTACAATCACAAGTCTATATTTCATACCTCCTAGGCTTGTGGTCCTACTTGATCCAAATAAGTCCATGTGAAGTATGATGCAGAACAAAGAACAAAGAAGCGTATGCGGAAGTAAAATTAAGATTAATTCTTTTCTTTTTTTTTTTATTTCAGAAATTGGCTTTGGCTCAAAGTGAAGTTAAACTAAGTTGATGGAAACTAGGTAAGGATTGAAAGCACAATTTAGAAGAAGCTAAGTTATCAGAGTAGTTCAGAAGTAACGGATCGCTGGGGGGTTGAGAAACTCCCAGACCTAGGGTTTCGCTCTGAACTTTCAACAGGACAGAAATAAAGAGAAGAGATGGTTTACCAACCAGACAGTGATCTTCACAGAATTTGGATGGAAAAACTCTCTCGAACAGATTGTTGGATCCTCGGATTCGGCTATCTTTGCAATGGATCCTCCAATACTGGTCTCGTGGCTGGGTCGGCTTCTCCTGAACTCAAGATCTGGGAAGAAGAAAAACAAGTGATGGATTCAGAGACTCAGGGAAGGATTTACCAGTTCGAAGAACTTGAAGGCTGATGTCGCTGAGATCCGGATTCTCTTGAAGGCTGATTCGACTCCCTCTGAAAAGAGCTATGGATCTGAAGTATCCGGACTGGAGCTGGATGCTGGTGGTCGGCTTGGACTTGGAGAGAGAGGCCGTGGGAGGTGGGATAGGCTAGGGTTTGGTGGATTGAAGTGGATGATGGACGGCTAGGGTTTTGGAGTAGAAGTGGCTAACCAAGGGTTTGGGGTTTGGAGATCTCACACCTCCTCAAGGTTCCTGGGGAACCCGGATTTACTCCCTCATGGAGCTCAACACCTGGATGCAAGTGTGGAAGAGAGAAAACACAGAGTTTGCTCACAAAAAAAATTGGTTTCATTCATCAGATTGATTAGAACTTACAAAGGGGTTTTAATTTATAGGACTTTACAAGAGAGTAAGGTTTTACATCTTCCCATGTGGGACTAAAGGAGGGGATCTTCAAATTAGGTTTGTCGGATCAATCCATACACATATGGCCGGCCAAATAATTCCATAAAATTGATTGATGGCTTCAAAAGGAAAGTGGGTGGCGCCTCCTAGCCTTGACCTCCAAGAAAAATTATTTTTTCTTCTATGCTTGGCCTTATCTGGAAGTGTTTGGACGCCTCTTAACCTTGCTCTTCAAGAGAAATTTCTTTCCTTTTATATCTGGCTTTATTTGGAATTACTAGGGCGCCTCCTAACCTTGCTCTTCAAGAGAAATCTCCTTCCTTCCATGGCTCAACTTTTTTTTGGACACCTCCTTTTCTTTCTCCCCAAGTTATGGCTCTTCCCAACTTTGCTTTGGGCATTTTTGGCATGGGATGGGCGCCCCCTTGAAGTACTCTCCAAGAAGAATTTGTTTCTTTTCATAGCTTGGTTCTTATGGAAAATTATGGGCCGCCCCCTTGAATTGTGGATCCCTGATTGCTCTCTACTTAAATGGCGCATGAGAGAAGGGACCTGCTATCCTGTGGTGTGGGGACCAAAGCCTGCTGGATGGAGATGTGGCACCCCCTGGACTCAGGCGTATGGCTGGGAGTGTGGCTGGGAGTGTGGCACCCACTTGCTTGGCCTTGGGAGAAAATGTAACACCCCAGGTTGAAGCCCTAGACCACTACTGAGTCAACATGACTCAACAAAATAAAAATGCAGGTAATACAGACTCAAGCTAAAACTGAGTTAATCAAGTCAACCCTTATTACAAGCCAAAAAATCCTAATTCTTCGGGCAAGGTTAATCGGAGATCCAGATGGAGCTCTGAAGTCTTCTTCTGAGTCTGGTGCCCGCACCAATTCTCCCAGGGTGGGAGGAACTCGACCCTGTCGAGTATGGATCAAGTTGGCTCTGGTATCTTTCCAAGAGGTCTGGGTCCAATTCTTGTAATTCTTCTCGGGAGATCCAAGAGTCATCAGAATCTGGCCTTGCTTGCCAGCGGACCAGGTATCTTTGGTATCCTCGATTACAAGTAGAGATAACCTGACCATCCAGGATCTTTTCAATCTGCTCTTTCCTCACAGGCCAGTTTGTTGGTGGACACACAGGGTTGGGTTCACTCTCAAGAGCAGGATTAGGTTCAAAAGCCTCACTGGGAATCACAGCTGGCTCTCTATACTCTACTAGGTCTGTAATGTTGAAAGTGGAGCTAATGCCTAGTTCTGGAGGCAACTCGACCACATACGCATTGGATCCTACTCTCTTCAATACTCTAAATGGTCCAGCTCCTCTAGCATGTAACTTTCTAACGGTTCCGGGAGGAAACCGTTCAGGCCTTAACCTAATCATTACATAGTCTCCCTCATTAAAAGTTTTGACTCGCCTTTGAGAATCAGCCAACTTCTTATAAGTTTCATTACTTAAATTTATTTTGGCATGAATTTCTTTATGCAAGTCTTTTATATGCTGTGCAAAAACATCGGTAGACTCGGAGACTCGTGTGTGGACTGGTAAAGGAGCTAGGTCAAGAGGTGTGTGAGGTTTGTAACCATGCACAATTTCAAATGGACTCTTACCTGTAGACCTATTGACTGAGTCATTGTATGCAAATTCAGCTCTAGGTAAGTACAAATCCCAGTTCCTAATGTTTTCACCAACAAGACACCTTAATAGATTGCCTAAACTATGGTTCACTACTTCGGTTTGGCCATCAGTCAGGGGATGATAGGCAGTTGAAAACTTAAGTTTTGTCCCTAACTTGTGCCAAAGGGTTTTCCAGAAATAGCTGGTGAACCGGACATCCCTATCTGAAACAATGGTCTTGGGTAGGCCATGGAGTCGAACTATCTCATTAAAGAACAGGGTGGCTACCTTAGACGCATAAAATGTTTGGGAATAAGGCAAGAAATGGGCCATCTTGGAAAATCGGTCTACTACAACACAGATGGAGTCGTGCCTCCTCTGGGTCTTAGGCAAACCTAACACAAAGTCCATACTCACATCTTGCCAAGGACGATCTGGGACAGGGAGTGGGGCATAAAGGCCGGTGTTCTATTTTCGCTGTTTGGCAACAGCGCAGGTCCGACACCTAGCCACAATGTGTGCTACATCTCTTTTTAAGCTAGGCCAGAAAAAATGGTCTTCAATAGCCAGGGTGGTCTTATCTTTTCCGAAATGGCCATCTAAACCTCCAGCATGAGTTTTCCAAATCAAAAATTCCCTAAGAGAGGTTCTAGGGATGCAAAGCCTATTCTTAAAGAACAGAAAGCCATCTAAAAGGGAATAATCCTTATGTTCACTAGATGGTCCTTGAGTTAGATTCTGGTACACAATCTTAAAATCCGGACACGACTCATATTCTTCTTTGATTTGCTCAAACCCTATGACTTCAGCCCTAATAGAATTCAACAACAAAGATCGACGACTAAGGGCATCTGCTACCTTATTTTCAGACCCAGCCTTATGCTTCAAAACAAAAGTATAGGACTGGATATACTCTACCCACTTAGCATGCCTAGGGTTAAGCTTCTTCTGGAAATTCAAGAATCTAAGAGCCTCGTGGTCCGAAAACAGCACAAATTCTTGCGGTAGCAAATAATGTCTCCAGTAACGCAAAGCTTGCACTACCGCATAAAATTTCTTATCATAGGTAGAATACCTAAGCTTAGCATCATTAAGTTTCTCACTAAAGAATGCTACGGGATGGTTCTCTTGGCTTAGGACTCCACCTATACCTACTCCTGAAGCATCACAGGCAACCTCAAATACCTTTGAAAAGTCCGGTAACCTCAAAATGGGTGCCTGGGTCACCCTATCCTTAAGATCTAGGAAGGCTTTATGGGCTGCTTTAGTCCACTGAAATTCTCCCTTCCTAATACAGTCTGTGATAGGAGCAACTACAGTACTAAACCCCTTGATGAATCGCCTATAGAAGGTAGCCAAGCCATGGAAACTTCTGACTTCATGCACACTGGTCGGCTTTGGCCATTCTACTATGGACCTAATCTTTTCAGGATCGACAGCCACGCCGTCAGGGGTTACAACAAAACCAAGGAAGATAATTCTATTGGTCATAAATTCACACTTTTTGAGATTACCGTAGAGACTATCATTCCTCAAAACTTGACAGACTTGTCTAAGGTGGCCTAAGTGATCTGCAGGGGTCTTACTATAGATCAGGATGTCATCAAAATAGACCACTACAAACTTCCCTATGAAAGCTCTAAGTACCTGGGTCATAATCCTTATGAAAGTACTAGGGGCATTGGACAACCCAAAAGGCATAACAACCCATTCAAAGAGACCATCCTTAGTTTTGAAGGCAGTTTTCCACTCATCCCCTGGTCTAATCCTAACCTGATGATAGCCGCTCTTGAGATCAATTTTAGAAAAAACCATGGCACCGGCCATCATGTCTAGCATATCATCTAGTCTAGGGATGGGGAACCTATACTTGATTGTGATTTTATTGATGGCACGACTATCGACACACATCCTCCACGTGCCATCCTTCTTCGGGGTTAGAAGTGCAGGGACTGCACAAGGGCTAAGACTCTCTCTAATGAACCCCTTCCTCAACAATTCTCCAACCTGCTTTTGCAGTTCTTTATGCTCAGATGGATTCATCCTATAATGGGGCAAGTTGGGTAAAGTAGCTCCTGGGACTAAATCTATGGAATGCTGAATATCCCTAAGAGGTGGAAGGTGGTCTGGCAGATCCTCGAGAAAAACATCCTCAAATTCTTCTAATAAAGGCTTAACTTCCTGAGGAGGCTCTAAGGGTGTAGGAGTCCTAAGTTCCTTAGCAGTCAACATCCAAATGGGTGAACCACTATGAATTTCTTGTTCTAGATCCTTGGCACTAATTAGGTTCACTCCAGTCTTCATTTTTCTGACCTTATTGGTTCCTTTAGCTACCTTGTTCTTAGGAGGGACTGAATGGATTGTGATTTTCTTCCCATTGAAACTAAAGACACAGGTGTTGGATTTTCCTAAGAGGGTGGCATCATGATCATACAACCAAGGTCTTCCAAGAATTATACTGCTCACCCCCATGGGCAAGACATCACACCAAATCTTCTCTTGATAGGATTGCATTTGGATTTGGACTTGACATCTAGACTGGATGGGTATAGAGGTAGAGTCTACCCAAGAAACCTTATAAGGGTTGGGGTGGGGGACAGGAGTTAAGCCTAACATCTTGACAGTGCTAACAGAAATGGCATTCACACAGCTCCCACTATCTATGATGATTTTACATACCTTATCCCCTAGTTTGAGGAAAGTCTGTAGGATGTTAGTCCTACGCCAATCTTCCTGAACTTTAGTCTGGGACAGGATGCATCTCACAACCCCTAATTGGTCAGACTCTGTGGATTCTTCCTCTCCTTCATACTCATCGACCAAATTCATTCTGGCCTCATAAACTTCTTCTTCAAACTCCTTATTGGGCTCGAAATTCTCTTCTCCCCCCTCTTCTATATAAAGGGATCTACGAGGGCACTGGCTAGAAACATGACCTACCATATGGCACTTAAAACAAGCTATGGCTGTGCACTGGTTGGAGATATGACCGGGCTTCTGACACTTAAAACAGATGATACTAGGGGTTCTCTGGGTGTCAGGTGCCTTACCTTTGTCCATGGGCCTAGGGGTGGGAATACCCTGATTAGGCTTGCTAGGGGTAACCTGGCTAGGTCCATTTCTTGGGATTGGGGCACTAACCCTAGAAGGCATGGGTCCTCTCTGAAACTTCTCAGTGTTCAGTGCAATCTAATAGGCTTGGTCTAGGTCAGTAACCTCTCTCAGAAATAACTCTCTCTTAATGTCTTCTCTAAGTCCAGCCCTAAATCTAGACAAAGTGACCTCATGGGCTTCACTCACATCACATCTCATCAGGTATTCATCAAAGGTGGTTATGTAGTCTGATACAGATCGGTTCCCTTGTTTCAAAGTCTGCCATTAGTCCAACAGATTCTGCTGATATGAAATGGGTAGATATTTATCTCTAAGCTTCTCTTTTATACCCTGCCAAGTGGTTATGGGCTCTACATTTCGTCTTCTAGTGGTCAGCTCAATGTTCCCCTAGTATAACCTAGCTTGACGTACTAACTTCATCTTGGCAAACTTGAATTTCCTCTCCTCAGACATGCATACCACTCAAAGTACTGGTCCATCTCACCCTCCCAATCAGAATACACCTTAGGATTTAAGCTACCATCAAAAGTGGGTGCATCTAACTTGATGTTCCGAATGAACCTATCATCTCTATCTTCAGGTTCTGGGTCAGGCCTCCTATGATTAGGTTCAGGATCTCGGTATAAAGGTCTTCTAGGCTCTTGGTGTGGGTGAGGTTGAGGCACATTAAAATCTGGGTCAGGAGTCCAATTCCGATGCCTAGGTTCCTCTAGCACTTGGACTCGGTCCCTAAGCTGGGCAAAATCCTCATGGACTTGTTCTTTAAACTGGGCAATAGTGGTAGTCACATCCTGACTCAGTTTGTTCATACTCTCAGTAAGAGCTCTAACCATGGCCTCTAAATCAGGTTGGGTTTGACCAGGTTGGTAGGGTACTCCATTCCAGGTAGACATGATGCAAGCAAACACACAAAATGAGACTCAACTGAACGACTATGGGCAAACTAGACCTAGAGCCCAAACTAGATGCCCAATCAGAGTGGCAAGCTAGCCTGTAGTAACTCGGGACTCAGCCAGGCATGGGTAAGGGGAGTGTTAGGTCCCTAGATGCCAATCCTAGACACCAATCAGTGATTGGCCAGGTAGGCGGACCAGCACACAAGCCCTTTGGGATAGAATCCCTGAACCACCATTCTAGACATTGAGTACAAAGCACACACAGAGTAACCAGACAAACTGACTCAACACTAGCCTTGACCCGACTTGTTGATGTCCCTAGCCCACTAGGGCAAATTAGGTCTAATTAATTTTAAGATTAAAGGCTTTGGTTCGAATGAGTGGGTGGTGGTTTTGGGCTAAGGAGAGGTTATCAACTCCTCCCCTTATCTTAGATGCTCAAATGCCCTTAAGATGAATTAAGAGATGATCACTCAAAATTAATTGAATTGCAGAAATGCAAAAATAGAGTTGCAGTAATTTAACTCTCAGAAATTTCACGGAAACCAATAAATCACAGGAAAATTATGTAAAATAGCTTCAATTATACTGGTTCCAGCAAAACAAAAATCACACAATTCGGAGTAACCTGAAGTGAGAAACAATTCCTGCAATAGGGAAGTTACGGACTGAAAATAGAGTACTTCCCTGTTTACAATTCCTGCTACGAAGTTGTAACCCAACGGATCCCCTACATGCCCTAGGAACACTCCATGGAATGGGAAGAGGAGGTTTGCACCTCGCTTCGTTCCTAGGACCGGACGTCCTGGGGAGTCTATTTCGAGCAGACAAAGTAAAAAGAGAGAGACTCAAACAAGCAATCAAAATAGAAACCCTAGACAGGGTTCTGATACCAAAAATGATGCAGAACAAAGAACAAAGAAGCGTATGCGGAAGTAAAATTAAGATTAATTCTTTTTTTTTTATATATTTCAGAAATTGGCTTTGGCTCAAAGTGAAGTTAAACTAAGTTGATGGAAACTAGGTAAGGATTGAAAGCACAATTTAGAAGAAGCTAAGTTATCAGAGTAGTTCAGAAGTAACGGATCGCTGGGGGGTTGAGAAACTCCCAGACCTAGGGTTTCGCTCTGAACTTTCAATAGGACAGAAATAAAGAGAAGAGATGGTTTACCAACCAGACAGTGATCTTCACAGAATTTGGGTGGAAGAACTCTCTCAAACAGATTGTTGGATCCTCGGATTCGGCTATCTTCGCAATGGATCCTCCAATACTGGTCTCGTGGCTGGGTCGGCTTCTCCTGAACTCAAGATCTGGGAAGAAGAAAAACAAGTGATGGATTCAGAGACTCAGGGAAGGATTTACCAGTTCGAAGAACTTGAAGGCTGATGTCGCTGAGATCCGGATTCTCTTGAAGGCTGATTCGACTCCCTCTGAAAAGAGCTATGGATCTGAAGTATCCGGACTGGAGCTGGATGCTGGTGGTCGGTCTGGACTTGGAGAGAGAGGCCGTGGGAGGTGGGATAGGCTAGGGTTTGGTGGATTGAAGTGGATGATGGACGGCTAGGGTTTTGGAGTAGAAGTGGCTAACCTAGGGTTTGGGGTTTGGAGATCTCACACCTCCTCAAGGTTCCTGGGGAACCCGGATTTACTCCCTCACGGAGCTCAACACCTGGATGCAAGTGCGAAAGAGAGAAAACACAGAGTTTGCTCACAAAAAAAATTGGTTTCATTCATCAGATTGATTAGAACTTACAAAGGGATTTTAATTTATAGGACTTTACAAGAGAGTAGGGTTTTACATCTTTCCATGTGGGACTAAAGGAGGGGATCTTCAAATTAGGTTTGTAGGATCAATCCATACACATATGGTCGGCCAAATAATTCCATAAAATTGATTGATGGCTTCATAAGGAAAGTGGGTGGCGCCTCCTAGCCTTGACCTCCAAGAAAAATTATTTTTTCCTTCTATGCTTGGCCTTATCTGGAAGTGTTTGGGAGCCTCTTAACCTTGCTCTTCAAGAGAAATTTCTTTCCTTTTATATCTGGATTTATTTGGAATTACTAGGGCGCCTCCTAACCTTGCTCTTCAAGAGAAATCTCCTTCCTTCCATGGCTCAACTTTTTTTTGGACACCTCCTTTTCTTTCTCCCCAAGTTATGGCTCTTCCCAACTTTGCTTTGGGCATTTTTGGCATGGGATGGGCGCCCCCTTGAAGTACTCTCCAAGAAGAATTTGTTTCTTTTCATAGCTTGGTTCTTATGGAAAATTATGGGCCGCCCCCTTGAATTGTGGATCCCTGATTGCTCTCTACTTAAATGGCGCATAAGAGAAGGGACCTGCTATCCTGTGGTGTGGGGACCAAAGCCTGCTGGATGGAGATGTGGCACCCCCTGGACTCAGGCGTATGGCTGGGAGTGTGGCTGGGAGTGTGGCGCCCACTTGCTTGGCCTTGGGAGAAAATGTAACACCCCAGGTTGAAGCCCTAGACCACTACTGAGTCAACATGACTCAACAAAATAAAAATGCAGGTAATACAGACTCAAGCTAAAATTGAGTTGATCAAGTCAACCTTTATTACAAGCCAAAAAACCCTAATTCTTCGGGCAAGGTTAATCAGAGATCCAGATGGAGCTCTGAAGTCTTCTTCTGAGTCTGGTGCCCGCACCAAAGTAGCTCAAGGGGTATAGTTGTTGAAATAACTTTTTTGATTTAAAACTCCCCCTAGTTTGTTTGCCTAATTGACAAGCATCACAAACATAGTTAAGATCAACTTTGAAATGTAGCAAGCCTCTAACTAGGTTCTTTGAGATTAATTTGGCAATAGTATGCATGCTAGCATGACCTAATCATCTATGCCATAATAGACATGACTCCTTGGTCTTAGCATTCATGGCTACTAGGCTAGAACTACTTGCCATGGCTAGATCATTTAGATCTACCACATAGATATTTCCGAGTCTATGGCCAATGAATTTGTTGCTAGAGTCTAGAGAGTTAGTTATTATATATATAGATGATTCAAAGATAACTTTGAAGCCTTTATCACATAATTGACTAATACTCAATAGATTGTGCATCAACTTATCTACTAGCAATACATCTTCAATAAAAGTACAAGGGGTTAACTTGATCTTACCAATTTTGATTATTTTTCCTTTGCTATTATCTGTAAAGGTAACCAATCCTCCTCCTTTCATTTGTAGGGTGATAAATTGATCCTTGTCACCCATCATATGCCTTGAACAGTCGCTATCAAGATACCATCTTTTCTTTAATTTTTGGGCTACAAAATAATCCTACAAAACAATCAAGGAGTGATTTTAGGTACCCAAGCTAACTTGGGTCCTTTCGGGTTAGCAACATTGGGTCCTTTCGGAACCCAAATGGTTCTACACTTTAATGCATTGTTCATGGAACTTTTCAAAGAATTGCATTGGAAAGATTTATGCCCAAATCTATGACATGCATAACAAATAATTTTATCATTTTTGAATGATGCATGCTTTGAAGCTATAGTGGATGTAGAAACAGAAATTCATGAATTGAAGGATTTTTGCATAGTATTTTTAGGAACATATTTCAAGCCATTTGTAATTGATTTTGATGAAAAAGCTTTTTCAAGTTTAAATTTTGAAGCTGAAGCTTTTGAGGATACAAACTTTGTTGCTAAAATCCCTTTAGCTCTTAAAGCATTAAATCCAATTCCAACATTACATTTAGAGTCTTTTTGTTCTTTCAAAATTAGCTCAAGCTTATTTGAACTCAAGGTCAATTTTTCTACTAAAGGCTTAAGCTTTTCAACCTCCTTTTTTAAATCAGTATTTTCGGCAACTAAAACATTGTTTGTCTCATATAAAACAGTTTTTTCATTGTTCAAGACTATAACACTTTTAGAAAGGTTATCCAATTTTCTTTGCAAAATATTATTCTTTTCAAAAATTTCATCCTTATGTTTTAATAAAACATCGTTTTGTTTCCTTAAGGACTTGATTTTAATTCTAGCTTTCTTGAATTTGATAAGTAAATCATGAAATGCTGAACTCAGTTCATCATAAGTAAACTCAGTTTGAAGATCAGGGGATGATACCTCGTTCTCGAGACCCATTAAACAAAGATTTGAAGATTTCGGAGCCTCTTCGTCTTCAGTGGATGAGGATGCTTTGCTGTCGCTCCACATCACTACCATTGCTTTCTTTTTCTTTTTCTTAAGTCCCTTTTTCAATAAAGGACAGTCTGGTCTGATGTGCCCTGATTTTTTACACTCATAACATGTGGGCACTTCTCTTTCTTTCTCCTTTTCCTTGTCCTTCTCCTTACTGAACTCTTTGTTCTTGTGGAGTTTTTTAAAATATCTTCCTTTTCTTCTTCCCAAGATGTTTTTGAATTTTCTTACAACCATGGAAACGTCTTCATCTTCCATGTCGCTTTCAGTAGAGGAGCTTTCTTCTTCTGATTCTTCATCCTTTTTGGAATCCATAGCAGCTTTAAAGGTGATCGATCTCTTTTTCTTTTGATCATCTTCAGTTCGATGCTGCATGGTCAGTTCATGTGTGATGAGAGATCCTAGCAATTCATCCAGCAACAAGGTGTTCAAATCTTTTTCTTCCTAGATGGCAGTCACTTTCGGATCCCACTTATCTGGAATAGATCTTAGAATTTTTTGCACTAGATCTGCATTAGTATATACCCTACCAAGACTTTTTAGGCCATTAATAATATCAATGAATCATGAAAACATGGCAGATATTATTTCATTTGGTTCCATCTTAAACAATTTGTAACTATGTACAAGAAGATTAATCTTAGAAGATTTCACTTGAGAAGTTCCTTCATGAGTCACTTTGAGTTTATCCCAAATTTCTTTTGCTGAGGAGCAAATAGAGATTCGATTAAACTCATTACTATCCAAAGCACAATATAAGAGATTCAAGGCTTTGGCATTTAACTCTCCCATCTTCATATCATGTTCGTCCCAATCCTCTTCAGGTTTAGGAACGTCCACTCCATCAATTTTAACCATGGGAATGCAAGGACCCTTTAGAATGACCTTCCATAACTGAAAATCAAGATCTTGAATATAAATCTTCATTCTAGCTTTCCAATATGCATAATTTGTGCCAATCAAGAGTGGAGGTCTGTTTGTTGATTGGCCTTTGGCCAAAGACGTACTAATGGGATGAGCCATCAATCTTTACTCTAGTGTATTTAGAGACTCTGCTTTGATACCAGTTGTTGCCCAGGTGGCTACCCAAGAGGGGGGTGAATTGGGTCTTTTAAAAAATTTAAACAAGTAATGTGCTATTTCAAAATCCTTTGCAAGTGGTAGGTGCTGTGATAAGGTTATAGAATGTAGAAGCTAAATAAAGTAGAGAAAGCATAATACAAACACACCAAATTTATAGTGGTTCGGAGCAACCCAGCTCCTACGTCCACTACCCAAGATACCACTTGGGATTTCTACTATATTCACACCCAAATACAGTAGGATTGT
The DNA here is from genome assembly GCA_021397845.1 of Areca catechu. NCBI lineage: Eukaryota > Viridiplantae > Streptophyta > Magnoliopsida > Arecales > Arecaceae > Areca > Areca catechu. The sequence continues at coordinate 129,326,249 of CM038045.1, read as the reverse complement.
TTTACAGGATCACAATCCAAAACCTCTACACTTTGATTTTATGGGATCACCAAAGAAAACCCAACACCCTTTGATTTTAACAGGCTCACCAAAGAAACCTAAACTTGGTTTTCACAGGATCACCAAGAACCTAAACTTGGTTTTCACAGGATTACCAAGAACCTAAACCTTGGTTTTGATCAAGCTCACCAAAAATCTATTTGGTTTTTCAACCGGGCTCACCAATAACCACAATTCAAATATTGAATTGAAAATAAATGCAACAATAAATGACAAACTCAAGTTATCGAATAGTTGCCGGTGCAGCTCGTTGGAAGTCCACTTGAATGCACTTGAATAAACTTTAATGACTTTAATGGCTTCTTCCAAAGTTGATTCAAGCTTTTGATCAGAGTCATTGAGGGCTTGAATGCAGACTTGAATGCACTTGTGCTCTATCTCTTGTGGTTGGTTGGATATTCAATGAAGCTCTCTCTTTTTCATTTTTGAACTCTCTTCTTTTTCAATAATGCTTTTTGGTAGTTCAAATCCTTCAAATTTAAAGTCTTCCATCATCCCAAGGCAGTTCTAGCCATTGTAGACCGTTGGCAAATGGTTTTTGACCGTTGGAGCACTTTTTGGCATAAAAAAATAAATTCTGGAACTAGCCATTAGATACCTGGAAGTGTCATTCGAGTCAGCTCGGATTCCTTCGAGTCGGCTCGGATCCATCGAGTCGATAGGTTGAGTCACCATTTCTTTAATGCAGTCAGCTCTTTGTCTCAGGGCGCAGAATGTCACTCTAGATGAGTCGGCTCTTTACAGCTCGGGTCGACTCGAACTTAAATCTTGAAATTCTTGAACTCGAGGAGTCAGCTCTTCTCAGCTTGGGTCGGCTCTTCTTCTTAGGTTCGGAAAACCTTACTCTGGAAGAGTCAGCTCGATGTAGTTTGGGTCAGCTCGCTTTCTCAGGCTTTTGAAATTAGGTCTCGCAGAGTCGGCTCTTTCTAGGTCAGGTCGGCTCGCCTGGCTATTCTCAGAAAACTTTTAGGAAATGGACTCTAGAGGAGTCGGCTCGAACTGATTCCAATCGACTCGGATTCATTAGAGTCGGCTCGCTTTCCATTGAGTCGGCTCGGATTGCTGCGTTCCAGAATCCTTGCTGCGTGCCAGTAATCAGAGTCGGCTCTTCTTGTCTTGGGGTCGGCTCGAGCATCTTCTTCAGGATTTTTACAATTTCAACATAAAGAAAACTCTTACAACTCTTTTACAATTTCACACAAACCAACTCAAGGCAAAATCTAAGGCACACACACTTATAGAAGTAACCCTTTTACTTGATTTTTCTTAGTATTTTCACTGGGTTCTTCTTTACAAAAACACTTACAATACAACTCAAGCATGAAAAATAGAAATGTAGGAGTTGAAGTTTGAACATGTTATACATCCTACAAAAACTTGTCAAACACTTGAAGAGTTATCAGTAATAAATGTACATGCTCCAATGTTTGGTTATCATCAAAATCACTTATGGGATCAATAGGGTGTCATAGGTACCCAAGACCCAAGTTGTCGTTACCTTGGTAGATCAATTCTAGGTAAAAAAAGGGTTGTCCAAATTTTCATTCAGACATTCAGACATCCAGATATTCAGACATCCGGACATTCAGACATCCAAATATTGGGACAACATTCAAAATCCATCTTTATCCAAAAGAGGCACCCCATCCCATTTTTCATCACCCATTTGAGATTTCAAGGAGGCGCTAAATTGAGAGGAGTAAAGCAGAAGGACTCTACTTCTTATCTGGTGCCCCCTCCCTCATTCTTGATGCCTATTCCAGATGACGCCCCCCATGGTCCATTCAAAAATTAAATGGAAGAGTCCAAGATGAATTAAAGAGTCCAAGATAAATGGAGGTTTATCCAAAGTTCAAAGGAGTTATCTTCTATCTTCTTTTAAATTCAAAGGAGGGATTTTAAACTTAAATTCAATCATTCAAAGCCTTTCCTATCCCATGTTGCTGACCAAGGGAATAGAATTCAATTCCGATTTTATGCCAAGGATGAGAAGGAATTAGCGCCAAATGAGAAATAAGAAAGAAGGATTAGCGCCCAACTTCATTTTGCCGAACAATATTTTATGTTGTCAGCCAAGCCATGGAGAGAAGGAATTCAAAATTCAAAATTCAAAGAAAAATCCAAGAAGCCAAGGAGTGTTCAAATTTAAATGTAATTTAAATTTAAAAGAGTCCTATGATATCTTCATGTGTGAAGAACTCTATAAATAGGATCCCATACCCTTTGTAATTATTGATTATTGAATTATGAAATGAAATGTTGTCTTTTTCCAAAAAGCTAGGTAGGGTTAGTGATTTTCTCTAAGAGTAGGGAGGTCCTTAAGAGCTCAAGGTGGGAGGTCCTTGAGAGCTCATGGCGGTGAGGTCCTTGAGTGGAGGTTCTGCCGGATTCAACAATTGCTACCGATCTTCTTCTAGCTCTTCGCATCCAACCTTTCATTTTTCAATTTTGAATCTGAATTACGTCAATCTTAAGTTTTGTTTGCTACCTTCTTTGTAGATCCCAGGTGTTCAAAGAACTTAGAGGATGGATCCTTTGCTTCCGAACCAAGATCTGACGGTGGATCTGAAATCTGGAGTCCTGATCTTCATCATACTACAAAATCTGAGCGACAGAGTAGCAGATCCATCTCAATTCAAAGTGAATCTCCATTGGGATAAGTAACCAATCCTTTTCTCATTAGATTTGGTAATTGAAGCATGGAATAGCCTGATCTAAGATGGTTTCCTAGCCGTCAGGTCCTTATTCTTCATAGCTTGCGAAGTGGATTGCGGGTAAGTGGTTAATTGCCTTCTTTACTCTCTTCAATCTATTATGTTAGTTGCTTTACTATGATCATTGCTCTCTAAATCATCTAGGCTAAAATTGAATCATCCTACACCGCATCATATCTATCCTGCATCATCTTTATTGGTATTAGAGCTATGTGCCCCATCATTTACTTGTTCAAATCCGGATCTATATGGTGTTAGTACGGGAGAAGCCAGAGAAGGTTAGTCTGAAAAAATGAGAGGAACTGGAGGAGATAGCTTTTAGCACAATCAGGATGTGCTTGGCTGATCAAGTTCTACCTGAGATCAATGGAGAAACCATGGTGAAGTGTCTTTGGAGAAGTTGGAGAACATGTGCTTGGGCAAGAATATGATGAACAAGTTATGGTTAAAGAAATAGTTGTATAGCTTGCGGATGCCTAAGGGAGGAGATCTGATTGCTCATATCCAAAAATTCAATCAAGTGTGCTCAGATGTTATGAGCCTTGATGTGAAGTAGATGAGGAGGACAGAGCTTTTTTGTTGCTGTGTTCACTTCCAGTATCATATGACGGTCTCATTACAACTCTAGTGTATGGAAAGGAGACCTTAAACTTCGAAGAAGTGGTTAGAGTTCTCAGGTCTAATGAATAGTGGGAAAAGCTATGTAAAGCAAGTTCAAGTTCAAAGGTTCTTGTCGTCAATGAAAGGCAAGGAAGGCCAAGGGAAAGGACTCAAGGAAAATCAAAAGGTAGGTCCAAGTCTCGAGGTAGTCAGCATGGCTAGAAGTTTTTAAATGTCATCAGCCTAGTCATCTGAAGAAGAACTGTCCACTTCTGAAGAATTAGAAGGGGAAGGGCTTTTCCAAGGGAGATTTGACCAGTGGAAGTGGTGCGCATTCATCTAAGGACAGTGAAGGTGATTTAATGGTTGTATCAGATGGAGCCATGGAGTATGACAGTGAATGGACATTGGATTCAGCCTATTCTTTTCATTACACTTCACACAGGAATTGGTTTACTTCTTATGCCAAAGAAAATGGTGGAAGTGTGAGTCTCAGGGATGATCACCCATGTAAGGTTGCTGGTGTTGGTACAATCAGGGTTAGAATGTATGATGGAGTCATATGGATGCTTACCAATGTCAAGCATGTGCCGGAGCTAAAGAAGAACCTGATTTTCCTAGGTTATTTGGAAAAGCAGGGGTATGCCTTAAGCTGTTCACCGGGTAGTGGATGCTTGAAGATAACCAAGGGTTCCTTGGTGGTGATGAGAGGAAGGAGACTGAGCAACAACCTTTATAAAATGGAAGAATCAGTGGTGATAGATAATGCAGAGATCCTTGCTACAGCATAGGAGCAGCTTACCTACCAGTTATGGCACTATCGGATGGGTCACATGAGTGACCGAGGACTCATGGAACTCTCCAAGAAGGGTCTAATTTTAGCACTTAGGAAAGAAGGAGATAATCTATGTGAGCCTTGCATTTATGGCAAACAACATAGAGTAACATTTGCTAGGAGTACCCAGCGGAGTGAAGGAGTTTTGGAGTTAGTTTACTCGGATGTATGGGGGCCGGCACCCATATCAGCCAAGGATGGAGCAAAATACTTTGTTACCCTCATTGATGACTTCTCCATGAAGGTGTGGGTAAATCTGATCAGGGAAAGATCAGAGGTATTTGCCCGATTCAAGGCCTAGAGAGTTGAAATGGAAAAAGAAATAGGAAAATCAGTCAAATGCCTACGGTCTGACAATGGAGGAGAGTACACAAGCCTTGAGTTTAGAAGCTACTATGAGGAGAATGGCATCAAATGCCAATTCATAGTGAAGATGACTCCCCAACAAAATGGTGTAGCTGAAAGGATGAACCGAACATTGACAAAGAAGGCCAGGAGCTTGAGGCTGCAAGCATCACTGCCCAAGGTTTTTTTGGGTGATGCTATAACCTTTTCTTGTTTTCTTGTAAACAGGTCCCCAAACAGAAGGATCGATGGAGGCATCCCAGAGGAGGTCTGGAGTGGCAAGAAGGTGGAGCTTAGTCACCTAAAAGGTTTTGGTAGTCCAGCATATGCACTGGTGGAAGGAGCCGAAAGGAATAAATTGGACCCAAAGTCACACAAACTGGTATTCATTGGATACCCAAGGGACATGAAAGGTTACCTACTGGTGGATCCTCACTCTCAGTGGTCCACAATCAGTAGGAATGTTATCTTCGATGAGAGGATCCTTCTAAGGAAGCACGATGCTGCAACTAGAGTTGACAAGTCTGTGGAGGATAGCAGATTTCATTTTTTTCAATCAAGAGATGAGCCATCAGTTTCAGCCCCAAAATAGGTTCACTTTAAGGTGGCAAGTCGCAGTCATATTCCCACACATGTGGACGAATTGTGAGGGGCGACTCTTGACTAGGAGGATGCGCAGGAGGAGCTAGAAACTGTAGATTTGCAGGACAACCCAAGAGGTGTAGCACTGCACAAGCCCAAGAAAAACATCCAAAAATCGATGTGGTATAGCATAGATGAGACCATCTCATACACTCTCATCTCTGCCAGTGGTGATCCAGAGACATTTGAGGAGGCCATGGATAGTTCAAATGCGAGATCATGGATGCAAGCCATGATGGAGGAGATGGACTCTCTTCGAAAGAATAAGGCATTATAGCTAGTGGATCTACCAAGAGGGAGTCGACCCATTAGCTCCAAATGGGTCTTTACAAGGAAGGAGGGAAATTCAGAGCAAGATGGAGTAAGGTACAAGGCTAGGCTGGTAGCCAAGGGGTTCTCACAGAAAGAAGGCATTGACTACTCTGAGGTCTTCTCTTCCATTATCAGGCATACGTTTATCAGGGTGCTGTTAAGCATTGTAGCAACTCAGGATTTGGAGCTAGAGCAGATGGATGTGAAGATAGCATTTCTCCATGGACATCTTGAGGAGAGCATCTACATGGAGTAGCCATAGGGGTTCAGTGAGTCTGGATCAAAGGAGAAGGTATGCTTGTTGAAGAAATCATTGTATGGGTTGAAACAGTCACCAAGACAATGGTACAAATAGTTTGATACCTTCATGAGGAGCATTGGACTTTCCAGGTGCAATTTTGATCCATGTGTGTATATAAAATCTCTAAAGGATAGATCCAAGGTATATCTAATCTTGTATGTAGATGACATGCTGATAGCATGCAAGAGTAAGAGGATAGTGCAGGATTTGAAAGCAAGCCTGCCTCGGGAATTTGAGATGAAAGACTTAGGGGCTGCACGGAAGATCTTGGGCATGGATATTTTGAAAGTAAACACGGGGATGCAAGTGCCTACACTAAGCATGCAACAGGGCAAGGAGCAGGTTGTATTTTAAAATAATTTTAAAATAACAGCAGAAAAAACCTACTCCACACAGGATCTAATATTTTCAAGATGCATGTACAGGCAAAGGAAGGCATCAAAAGGGCATGTAATATTTATAAACAATTTTATAAACCTAGATCTAGGCATGCGTGAAAATTAAAACCAGAAATTTTACCTTATTCTTGCTTGGAATAAAGCAGGGATAATTGCTGGAATAGCTGGAATATCTGGAATAACCTTATTCCAGTCTTCTTCTTCCAGTAACCGTTTGGAATGGTTCTCTTCCTCTCTTCCAAGTGCAGCAAACTCAAACCAAAGATGGCAACACTTTGGTCTCTCCTTAGGCAACAACAGCAAGGTAACTACTTGATAGATCTTGCTTCAAAGGAGAGCTTTTGGATCATTCTACCAACATCGTTGAAGTCCCCTTCACTTAGGAGTTTCAGAATAGAAATTATGCAACCAAAAAAAGAGTAAACCAAAAATAGCAGCAATGGTGATTGAAGCGGCTCACAGGTTTTCAAGAAAACACCCTCTAGAGGGGGGACACGCCTAGGCTTCCTCTGATCCGGCTTCTCGTGCGATGCTAGTCGCCAGAAACTCTTGAAACGGTGAGAGGGAGGAAGGAAAAATAGAACACTTTGTTCTGCAATTGTTTTCTCCAAAATAGAGTTTCTTCCACTGATTGAGCACCAACAATGACAAGAAATTAAAGAACTCTTTCACTCCCAATCTCTCAACAAAACCCAGGCCCAAAAATAGATTCAAAGGATGATGGAAAGCTCTCTAAAGAAGAAGACTCTCATAGCATTTTCACCGTCCAGAAAAAATATATAGTGTGAACCAGGAAAACGAGTAATTTTGGGAGCTGAGTAGACCTACTGGGAATTTGATAGGCCACCAGGTATGAGAACGAATCAAATTCATTTTCAATGAAGCAATGAAGAACCTTAAAACACAAGTTTAATTCCAGCCAAAACGAGTGGAAGGAGGAGAAGAAAAGACATCTTGAATCCCTTGTTCGCCCAAGCCTTAATTACCATGTAAATGGATTCAAAATCGGTTCACAACAGGTTCAAAAATCCCAAACCAGTTCTAAACTCGTTCACAACACAATTAGATCAAAATCTAATTTATAAAAGGCTTGGTCAAGTCCCGGTCATCCAGGAACAATTCCCGGTGGACCCGAACAATTTCTGATCAACCCAAAACCATGTCAATCAAACGTGTGCTCAATCAAACCGTTACCAAAATGATTCCTAATCATAAATCAGTACCTAGATCAGGGATAAATCCTCTATAGCATGTGACCTCATAGGTTCGAACCCAGGCGGTAGCACTGGAATAGTTCCAGTACCAACACAAGATACCATTTAGCAATGGGTCCCGGCGTCCAGATAGGTCGAAGATGCCAGAGCAATCAATCGAACCTCTGGCATACGGTTACTGTATAATTCATCCCTTTGACCTCCAATGTTCAGGATGACCTAGGGTTAGACTGCCAACCCCAGCTGAGTCAATCCAAAACATGTCTCAACCTCGCAAGTCCAGTGACTCCTCATTAGGACTACCCCAGCCGAGGATTTGCTAAATTGAGACACTGCGAGACATTCAATCCAAACTATTTGGATAGGTCAATTCCATGTTGGTCCACCACTGCTCCACAAGTACTTGCCTATACCCAGAAACCTTCCGTCACCAGATTAGAAATCCAGGTAGTCCGGCACCAAAGCACAGGGAGTTGCTTGCAAGCTACCATGATGACCTCAGGTCGGAGGGACACATATATCCATATTCAATCGTGAGTATCCCTTTTGAAGAAAGGGGCTACACAGAGTCACGTTCAATGAGATATCATATATCCCACTTGCAGATCACATCAGTGTCACCACACTCCTTTGGTCAAGAGGACAACCAAATGATGTGAACCACAACAACCTATACTTGATACATTGCCATCCAGTACAATGTATCCTTTGGTCATGAACTTGGTTTTAAGGACCACTCGATATATCCTCTCTATATCGAAGTCAATGTAGTCCTAAGGACTTCATCACATGAGAAAGAGTTCATTACAGGAAAAAGTTAGAATGTGATGAGCTGCCAAATAATATTTATTAATTCATACAAAGAGTACAATACTCAACTCAACAGCCTACAGCCTAGGTAATTGGCTTTGGGACACAATTCCTAATAGACTTTTAGAGATCAAGCAAAGAAGTTGATGCATTTATCTCAGGGAGGATACATTCAAAAGGTGCTGGAGAGGTTTGGAATGAATGAGGCCAAACAAGCAGTGCTGCCACTTGCAGGACATTTCAGACTGAGGTGGAGGCTCAGGAAATGGAGAGGGTGCCTTATGCATCTGGCATGGGAAGCCTAATGTACGCTATGGTGTGTTATAGGCTGAATCTAGCCCATGCAGTGAGTCAGGTGAGCAGATTCATGGCACAGCCTGAAAAGGAACATTGGCAAGCACTGAAGGGGATCTTCAGATACTTGGTGGGACAGTTGGAGGGGCATCTGCTATGGACAGCGAGGAGGTGATGTGGAACACTTTAACATAGCCAAGGTTGCCCAGGGGCAGATGGAAGGCTTTGTGGATGCAGACTTTGGTGGAGATGTGGATACTTGTCGTTCCACAACAGGTTTCATATTTAGCATGAATAGAGGACCTGTGTCCTGGAGGTCTTATTTATAGCCTATAACGGTATTATCCACCAATAAAGCAGAGTATAATGGTATCACGGAGGTAGCAAATGAGGTTCTATGGCTGAAAGGATTGGCTATGGAGATGGGCTACAAATAGGAGGCTGTCAAGGTGTATTGTGATAGCCAGAGTGCATTGTTACTCGCATAGAATTTAGTATATCATGCCAGGATAAAGCACATCGACATCAGATACCATCGGATTAGAAAGCTGGTGGAGGAAGGCGAGGTGGAGTTGGAGAAAGTTTATACCAAGGAGAATCTAGCTGATGCACTGACGAATGTTCTTCCAAGGGACAACTTTCACAAGTGTATGGGACTGATGCAGTTGATGGATAAGATGGAGTTAACTGAAGCCTTGAAACACCAAGGTGGAGATTGTTGAGTCTCGTGTGGTGTATCCAAGGCATCCGGAGTCAAATTATGGGTCTTTGTCATGTTGGTCATGATGTAACTAGGGCTAGGAGTGAGTCCGATAAAAGTCCTAGGTGATAGACTGTGTTTACAATGTTTATTGTTCAGTCTGTCTGTTCAAGTTGGCTCGATGGTTTTTCGAGTCGACTCGGTTGGTGGCACAGCACGGGGGTCTGGGTGATGTACCTGTTTCGAGTTGGCTCGGTTTCCAGGAGTCGACTCTATTTCTCAGGACAGGTATGTAGACACTCTAGATGAGTTGACTTGGCTTGTTGGAGTCAGCTCGTATTCTTAGAACAGATAGAGTGGTCTGGACGAGCCGACTCAAACCCTACGAGTCGACTCGGATGACGAGTTCACTATTTTGACATTGTGCTAGTTGGGAGTTGGTTCAAGGGTCTAGGTTTGGTTTAACCTAAGGATATATATACATTATACTGTCTTGGGTCAAGTAGAAGAGGAGAAATCTTTCGAGTCTTCCAAGAGGCCCTGTAACCTATTTTGACAGGAGATAATATATTAAACCATTGTTTTTCTCTCCCTAAACTTCTTTTTAATCTTGATTTATTACTTGTTTTGATCTTCATTACCCCTATCTCCTAAGATCTGTGGTATAGAGTTCATGCCAAGCTTGTTGCTTCCGTTATAGCCTCTTCACGGTGCTTCGTGTTTGAGGTGTTGTAAGTGGTACGGATGAGGTGATCTCATCCGGTGTGTCACGATAGTCAAGAATGTATCATAGCTTAAAAAAAATATCAAGACAAGATGTATCAGAGCTTAGACAAAAATTTATCAAGATAAAAAATATCAGTGCACAAAATATATCAAAGCTTGGTTATCAAAGAATATCAGAGCTATTATAGCAAGATTGTATTAGAGCTATTATTAAAGCAAATTGTGAACAACAGGGATGAGTCCCCCTATTTCACTCAATCCAAGCATAGTTTCAATAGATTTTGACAAAAGATTTTGTAAGATTTCCATGCACATACAATTACCCCCCCTTTTTGTCATTAGTCAAAAAGGTGTTTAGAAGCAAATTACATTATCTTTTTAAATAGAATGAGAACATTGATAACATAATTTCACTTTCTCATAGATTTATTTTAATTGAAATTCTTCATTAACACTCTGGTGAGGTGTTTCTCCCCCTTATTTGGTTAATTAAAGAGATTAATCATTGAGTTCATTCAAAGAAGCAATAAGATATATCAATAAGAGAGCTCATTATCAAAGTATACAAAGATTTGCAAAAGAAAGCATTTCATTACTTTGAAGGAAAGTACAATAGATCAGAAAGTAATACATCCAAAAGATACATCAAAAGGAAATAACACAAAGATATAAACTAGTATTCTTCCTCACTAGAGAAAGATCCAATTTCTAAAATAATTGAGGAAGTCTTGGTTTTCATAGGTTTCAATCTAAGATCACTATTTCTAGTCCTAGTAGGGGCCTTAGAAGCTTTAGGTTTTCCTTTAGCCCTAGATTTAGGTTTGGCTCTAGTGGGTGTTGGCTCTATTGTAACATCAGAAGGTGGCACACTAGGTTCTACTAGAGCTGGAAAAGTAGGTTGTGAAGAGATAGGTGTAGGATCATATAGTCCTAGTAGTACAAATGGTGGTGCTTGAGCTGGTGGAGAAGGTGAGTGTGCTGGTGGCTGCTTGGAGGAAGATGCTCCAAATGCCTCGATAGTAGATGATAATCAAGATAAGAAGGACCAAACTATTCATAGCTCAGTCTTCAATTCTTCTACTCCCTTCTGAATGCACTGCATCTCAGCTACCAGCTGAGCATTGAAAGTATCAGCAGCTCCTCTCAATCTGCCAAAGTCCACATGCAGCTCTCTAATAATAGAATGAATGTCCTCTTGCGGGTGCAGTCTGCTCTCTACCACCACCCTGGTGGTCAACTATGCCAACTATGCCTTGATCTCCTATAAACCAGTGTCGACTATTTGATAAAGATTGCCAAAATCGAAGCAAATGAGCTCATCAGGGTCTCAGAAAGTAGTATAATCTACTAGGCTATGAAAGCCTGTGAAGCTGATGGTGCTGAAGTAGAAGGTCTGAGAGCATTTCCAATAGAAGGTGCTGGGGGTGTCCTACGACTATCAGGCTCTCTCTCTATCTGACCATGCTCATCAGTCTTAGCCTATGTACCATCATCTCCTATGGCTGTAATAGTCTCAATATCATCAGCTGGATGCACTGTCTAATCATCCTCATCATCATTCGAGGAGGTAGCAACCCTATGTCCAGATATCCTTTTCGACCAAACTCCTACCAAATGGAACCTATCCTTTGAAGGGATTTCACCAAATAGGTATCCGTGTGGTGTAACGGTTTGCCGTCCTTTCCAGTCAAGTCTAATCCAGCCTCCTAAAATAGCAATGTGAAGACCATTCCATATGGCAGGTAAGCCTTTACCTTTCTGGCTGCCTCTCTCATCTGTACCTGCATAATGTATGGTAGATTGAGGGCCTCCCCCTCAATCAAATGTCTCATGAACACTAGGTCCCATTCGCTTACCCAGTCGAAGTGACTGGTCCCAAGCAAGAAAATCCGACTAATAATATTGTGCAGCAATTTCATTTCCAATGAGAGATATTTGCTAGCACATTCTTAATTGTGTCCACATCTGATCTTTTCAATATTAGCCTCAAGGCTCTTTGCTTGTTCTTCAATACCAAGTGATTCGCACCCTCATTTGGCATTTGCAAAATGTTGCTCAGTTTTTCTTCATCTATAATCAGTCTTACCCCTTTTACTATTGATTCAATGTGGTACTCCCCTAGGGTAAGATTCTCAAAGAATGCTTTCACCAAATTAGGGTAGGTAGGGGTGTCTAATGAACAAAAAAAGGTCCATCCCTGGTTTTCAACCCATTCCCCTATCCTTACCCCTAATTCATACAAAAATGAGAACACTATCCTTCTACCACTAGTGACAGGTCGGTTAGCCATTGAAATTACCTGCCTTGGGGGTGAAGGTGACTCATTTTCCATTTCTTCCTCTTGCTGCCTTCAAGCTAACTCTTCTTCTTCTCTTCTTATGCTTCTTCTATCACTTTGAGCACCAGAGTCGACAGCCCAAGAGTGTTTCCTCATTGCCCTTTTTGGAGCCATTAAGAAATTAAAAAGGGAAAGAGGTTGAAACTCAAGCAAAATGGGAAGGGAGAGTGGTTACTAAGCTTTTGGAAGCATTTTTGGAGGTTTGGTTAAGATTCAATAGTAAGCATAAGCCTTAGTTTGGTCTTACGGGTTTTATATAAAAAGCCCTAACACGACAATCAAGTCGACTCGACTAGAGGCATATCTGCTCGAGTCGGCATGAGCAAAATGCTCGAAAAGGCTCTAAAAATTTATTAAAAAGATTCCTAAGGATAGTAGCACTCTAGATAAGGTGGTCATTATTCTTAAATTGAAATAGGAGGTCTTCTAGATAATTTTTCTTAATTTTAGAAGAAATTAGATCAAAAAATCTAAAAAAATCACATAAACCTAATTCACTTCTAATCATTTCAAATCTTTATTCATTTAGTGGCTTAGTAAAGATGTCAGCAAGTTGGTTTTCAGTTGGAATAAATTCAAGTTCAATATCTCCATTTTGTACATGATCCCTAATGAAATGATGCCTAATTTCAATATGCTTTGTTCTTGAATGCTGAATAGGATTTTTTGTAAGATTGATAGCACTTGTGCTATCATATTTTATAGAAATTTTAGTTTGAATAACACCATAGTCTTCTAGTTGTTGCTTAATCCATAACACTTGTGTACAACAACTCCCTACAACTACATACTCTATCTCGGCAGTAGATAGTACTACAGAGTTTTGTTTCTTACAGTGCCATGAAATTAAGTTCAACCCTAGAAACTGACAAATACCATTAGTGCTCTTTCTATCAATTTTATATCCACCATAATTAGCATCAAAAAAGCCAATTAAATTTAGTGAAGATTATTTTGAATACCATAGACCAAGATTACTTATTCCTTTAAGATATTTTATGATTCTTTTAACAGCAATCAAATATGATTCTTTAGGATTTGATTGGAATCTAGCACATATGCATACATTGAACAAGATATCAGGCCTACTAGCAGTTAAGTACAATGGTGATCCGATCATACCTTGATAAAGCTTTTGATCAATGTTGTTGCCATCTTCATGTTTGTCTAATCTACATGCAGGCTCATGGGTGTGCTCATTTCTTTGGATGACTCCATACCAAACTTCTTAATGATTTCCTTGATGTACTTTGCTTGGTTGATAAAAATTCCTTCCTTTGTTTGCTTAATTTGGAGTCTAAGAAAGTAGGTCAGTTCATCCATCAAGCTTAACTCAAATTCACCCTACATTAACTCAGCAAATTCTCAACAAAGATTCTCATTAGTTGCACCAAAAATAATGTCATCTACATAAATCTGTATAACTAACATATCATTTTCTTTCTTTTTGATAAACAAAGTTGTATCTAATTACCTCTAACAGAATCATTTTCAAGTAAGAACTTGCTTAACCTATCATACCAGGCTCTAGGTGCTTATTTCAATTCATACAATGCTTTATTAAGTTTGAAAACATGATTTGGAAAAGTATGACTTTCAAAATCTGGTGGTTGTTCTACAAAAACTTTTTCAGATATAAAACCATTCAAAAATACACTCTTTACATCCATTTGAAATAATTTGAAATTCATGTAGCAAGCAAATACAAGTAATAATCTAATGGCTTCTAATCTTGCTATGGATGCATAGGTTTCATCAAAATCTATTCCTTCTTCTTGATTATAATCTTTTGCCACTAATATTGCTTTATTTCTAATTACTTTTCCTTGTTCATCTAACTTATTCTTATAAACCCATTTGGTTCCTATTACAGGATGGTCTGAGGATCTATTTACTAAGGTCCATACATTATTTCTTTCAAATTGATTAAGTTTTTTATACATGACCATCATCCAATTGGGGTCATTTTTAGCCTCTTCTATACTATGTGGTTCTACTTGTGAGACAAATGCTAGATAGTCATGTGCTTCTCTAAGTGTAGATCTAGTCCTAACACCTTGTGAGGGATCACTAATAATTAAATCTCTAGGATGTGAAGTTACATACCTCCATTTCTTTGGTAGATCACCATGATCTCTACATACCATTTCTTCTCCTTCTTGAGTTGGTTTATCCTTTAAGCTCATGTCTTCCATTGCTTGACAAGTGTACCTGCACATTGTCTATACAATTTTTTTTTCTAGAAGGTAAGGAATTAGATTCATCAAAGATAATATAAACATATTCTTCTATTGTTAATGTTCTTTTATTAAACACTCTATAAACTTTGCTATTGATTAAATAACCAAGAAAAATAGCTTCATCAAATTTAGCATCAAACATTTCCAAGTTATCCTTTTCATTGTTTAATACAAAGTATTTACAACCAAAAACATGAAAGTAATGAATGTTATGTTTTTTGTCATTCCAAAATTCATAGAGGGTTTTCTTCAAAATCGGTCTTATCAAAACATGATTAAAATATATCAAGCAGTGTTCACCACTTCTGCCCAAAAGTACCTTGGAAGATTGCCTTCACATATCATTGTTCGGGCCATCTCTTCTAAAGTCCTATTTTTCCTCTCTAAACACCATTTTGCTATGGTGTTCTAGGAGCGAAGAAGTTCTAATTAATGTAGTGCTCAATGCAATAATCATTAAAATATTGATTTTCAAATTTTGTGTCATGATCACTTTTTATTAAAATAACTGAAATATTTTTTTAATTTGAAACTTGTGAAATTTTTGAAAAACTTTAAATGCTTCATCTTTGTGTGCAATAAATAAAATCCAAGTAAATCTCAAAAAATCATCTACTATCACGAGTCCATATTTCATACCACCTAGGCTTGTAGTCCTAGTTGGTCTGAATAGGTCCATGTGTAGTAGTTCAAGTGGTCTAGAAGTTGAAACCATATTTTTTGATTTAAAACTCTTCCTAGTTTGTTTACCTTGTTGACAAGCATCGCAAACATGTTCAAAATCAATTTTGAATTTAGGTAAACCTCTAACTAGATCTTTGAAAATTAACTTAGCAATTGTATGCATGCTAGCATGACCTAATCTTCTATGCCAAAGTAAGCTAGACTCCTTGGTTTTAGCATTCATTGCCATAAGACTTGTACTACTAGACATGGCTAGATCATTCAAATCGACCCATATATATTTCCAAGTGTATGACCAATGAGCTTGGTGCTAGAATCAAGTGAGTTAGTTACAATACACATAGATAATTCAAAGATAACCTTGAAGCCTCTATCACATAATTAACTAATACTTAGCAAATTGTGCTTCAATTTGTCAACTAGCAATACATTTTCAATAAATGTAGTAGGGGTTATTCTAATCTTACCGATGCCAATTATTTTCTCCTTGCCATTATCACCAAAAGTGACCATTCCTCCATCCTTCATCTCTAGGGTGATGAATTGATCCTTGTCACCTGTCATATGTGTTGAACAGCCACTATTCAGATACCATCTTTTCTTTGTGTTCTAGGATGCAAGACATTCCTGTAAAATAGTTATGGAGTTCTTTTAGATACCCAAGCTTTCTTGCATCCTTACAGGTTAATAGAAGTGGTTTCTTTGGGAACCCAAATTTTTCTAAACTTATTTATAATATTTCTTTTGAAATTGCATTGAAATGACTTATGACCAATCCCATTGCATGCATAGCAAATAATTCTCGAATTTTGCAAAGATACAAAAGTTGAAGCTCTAGATGCAGATGTAGAAGCATTTGAAACAAATGACCTTTGATTTGAAAACTTAGGTGCATAAGCTTTTGAGGGTATAAACTTTATTGCTGAAATTCTATTTGTTTGCAAAAAATTATAACCAATTCTAGCTTTATTACTTGAGTCTTTTTGATCTTTCAAAATTAATTCAAGTTTATTTGAAGTCAATGTTAGCTTTTCAACCAACGGCTTAAGTTTTTCAACTTCTGTTTGCAGGCTAACATTTTCTTCATATAAAGCTTTGTTCTTTCCAAGAAAACCATTCTTTTCAGTTTCTAGAGCAGTATATTTTTCAGAAAAGGTGTTCAATTCTTTTTGTAAGATCTTATTCTTTTCTAAAATCTCTTCGTTTTCCTTCATCAAAATATCATTGCTATTTTTTAGAGATTTTATTTTCAAACTGGCCTTTTTATATTCAGCCAACAATGTATGAAATGCATTATTTAGCTCTTCAAAAGTAAATTCATCATGAGGATCAGGGGACATTACCTCATCTTCAAGATCCATTAAACATATGTTCGTTATTTTGCTGGTCTCTTCTTCTTCATTTGAAGTAGACTCCTCACTATCGCTCCAAGTCACAACCATAGCTTTCTTCTTCTTCTTTTTGAAAGTTTTCTTCAAATTTAGATAGTCTAATCTAAAATGCCCAGGTTTCTTGCATTCATAGCAAATGGGTTGTTGCTCTTTATCTTTTTCTTTTTCCTTTTCCTTGTCCTTACTGTATTCTCCTTTTCTATGAAATTTTTTCCAATATCTTTCTTTTTTCTTGCCTATAAACTTCCTAAATCTCCTCACTACAAGTGCACTATGTTCATCTTCAAGATCATCTTCGGAGGAGGGGCTTTCATCATCAATTTCTTCTTCTTGTTTCTTCATCTCTATAGCAGCTTTGAAGGTAACTGACTTTATCTTTTTTAGGTCATCTTCACTTTTATGCTACATAGCTAGCTCATGAGTAATCAAGGATCCTAATAGCTCATCCAATGGTAGAGTATTTAAATCTTTTGCTTCCTGGATGGCAGTTACTTTCGGGTCCCACTCTTCTGGAAGTGATCTCAATATCTTTTAAACAAGATCTACATTAGAGTAAGTCCTGCCAAGACTCTTAAACCATTAATAATATCTATAAAATGTGAGAACGTAGCAGAAATAGTCTCATTGGATTTCATCTTGAGTAGTTCATAATTATGTACAAGAAGATTAATCTTTAAGGTTTTCACTTGGGAAGTTCCTTCATGGGTTACCTCGAGTTTATCCCAAATTTCTTTTATTAATATGCAAGTTGAAATTCAATTAAACTCATTGGCATCCAAAGCATAATATAACAAGTTCATGGCTTTGGCATTCAGCTCACCCATTTTCATGTCGTGTTCATCACATTCCTCTTCAGGTTTTGGGACATCCATGCCATCAAGTTTTATCATGGGTATTTGAGGTCCCTTAAGAATGACCTTTCACAATTGAAAGTCCATAACCTAAATATATTTTCCATTCGGGCTTTCCAATAAGTATAGTTAGTGCCTGTGAATAGTGGATGTCTATTTATGGATTGGCCTTCAGCCAAAGAAGTACTCATGAGATTTTCCATAAGATCTTTACTCTAATTAAAATTCAAAGACATTGCTTTGATACTAGTTATTGCCCAGGTGGCTTGCCCAAGAGGTGGGGTGAATTGGGTATTTAAAAAATTATTGCAAGTATGTGCTCCTTTTTAAGTTCTTAGTATGGTATATGCTGTGAATTAAATTAACTACTGCAAAAGCAAGTAAGAACAAGAAACACAATCATAAACATAGCAAATTTTATAGTGGTTCAGAGCATTCTTGCTCCTACATCCACTATCCAAGATACATCTTAGGATTTCTACTATATTTATCCTCAGAATATAGCTAGATTATTTTCACAAACTCACAATCCAAAATCCAAACTTGGTTTTATCCCGAGCTAACCAAAAATCCAATACAAAGTTAGTTTAGAACGGGATCACTAACAACCCACTACACTTAGTTTTTAAGGCTCACCAATAACCTATCAAACTTCCAAGTTATAGCCCCTGCTATACTTGGAACAACTCAAAAGATGAGTTAGAAGAATAAAGCAACAATTTGACAAATTGAAGTTATCGGATGGTTGCAGTTGTAGCACGTGAGAAGCCCTCTTGATTGCACTTTAAATGCTCTTCAAGGCTTCTTAACTTTCTCAATGAATGCCTCAAGATTTTGATAAGAGTTGGTGAAGTCTTGAATGCTTGCTTTGAATGCTCTCTAGTAAGTTCTTTTGAATGTTCAGTGAAAGCTCTTTAATTTCTCATTCCTTTCTTATTAACTTCTCCAAAAGTGGTTCATATCACTTATAAATACTTCCTCCAACTAATTTCAAGTGGTTATAGCCATTGTAGACTGTTGGAATTTGAAATATGACTGTTGGAGACTATTTTGGATTCAAAATAAGAGTTCCAGAACTAGTCGTTACTAACCTGAAATGGTCATTTGAGTCAGCTCAGATAGGTCGAGTCAGCTTAGATCCTCAAGTAGGTTAAAACTTTACTCTGGTCGATTCAGCTCTTCTACTTTGAGTTGGCTCAGATGGCCGGTTCTTCATAACTGAGATTTTCAGCACTCTAGAAGAATCGGCTCTTCAATACTTGAGTTAGCTCGGTTAACAGTTTGAGAAAACTTCACTCTGGACGAGTCAGCTCGGATACCATCGAGTCAACTCAAATTCTAAGAACTTCAGAATTGAACTCTGCCTGAGTCAGCTCTTCTGACTCAAGTCGGCCGAATGTCTACATGCTAGAAAACTTCTTGCCATGCCAAACTTTGAGTCAGCTTGCTAGTCTTGAGTCAGCTCTTGTGACTTAGGTCCTCAATTGTTCAATCTTCTTCAAACTTCTTCTAGTGACTTCAAAATATCTCAAAAACTTTCCAACTCCTTCAAATACTGATCTTTAGAAAATTAAACTAAAAAACTACATAGAAGTGGCCCTTTTTTATGAATACATGATTGATTTTCCTATGGACTCTTCTTTACACTGTATTTCAACAAAAATTAACTTGACATTCTACAATGTTGTAGGAAGGAAGGTTGTTCAAAGAAAACATCCTACAAAAACTTTGAAAATACTTAAAAGATAGTCAGTAATCAAATGTATGCTCCAATGTTTGGTTATCATCAAAATTATTCCAAGGGTCAACACACCCAAAAAAAAGGGTATGAGCATTCATTGAAACTCAAGAAAAACTACTTTCCAACTACTTCTCTTGAAGTAATTAGTGAGAAACCAGAGGAGGATCGAAGAGCATTCAATGAAGCATTTAAGTGATCATTTGTTAAGCTTCACTGACAACAAATTAGCTCATTAAAGAAGCTTTTTCCTTTTATGTTGTAAATCCTAGTTCTATTTTTTTGTTTTTAAGTTTCGGTGTAGCTAAAACTTGAGTAGTTTGTTGGGTTGATTGTGAGCCATTGTAAAACAAACGTGTAACCTTGGATAGGTTATAAGGTCTTGACTGGCTATACTGGTAAAGCTAATTGGATTTTTTTATAAGCCTATTAAAAAAAAATGATTGTATTCTTAATAGAATATAGTGAAAAATTACCAAGTGATGCTTGGAAAGTATATGTAGGTACTTAGAGTGTATTAAACTACTATAAATCATGATTATTTAAGTGTGTATTCTTATATTCATTATCTTTATATCTAATTCAGCTCATACTAAACTTGGCTTACTAACTTAAAGATCTCAAAGTGCACATACTTGCTGAAAGTTCTGAAAATCTAATTCACCCCTCCTTTTGGGTTATCAGTTGGGCAACAAGTAGTATCAGAGCCACATTCTTAGTGAAATTGATCTCATGATCAAGAAATAAAGATCATGACAACTCACAAAAGTGTGCACTTGCTGAAGGGTAATCAAGAAATAGGCCAGGCCACCTTTCTTTAGTAGGACAAATTATGCATATTAGAAAGCTTGTATGAGAACATATATTTAAGCACTTTATTATCAATTACGAAAGTTGATAATCAAAGGACCACATACACCCACTTTAAAGTTATTGGTTTTGATGTTCCAAACTAGAAGATGACTGAGTTGATCATGATATAAAAATGATAGAATTAAACACTAAAGTAATGAATGTATTATATTGTGATTTGGATCCTAATGAGTTTAATTGAAATTTTACTTGCAATTATGCAAAGAAAATTTGGGATAGACTTGAAGTGACTCATGAGGGTACAAATCTAGTCAAGGGATCTAAGATTAACATGCTTGTACATAATTATTAACTATTTAAGATGGAACCTACTAAGACCATAACTAAAATGTTTACTCGTTTTAGTGATATAAGTAATGGTCATGAAAGTTTTGGTAGGTCATATTTCAATAGTGACTTAGTATGGATAGTTCTTCAGTTTTTTCCAAGAAGTTGGGAAGCTAAAGTCATAGCTATCCAAGAATCCAAAGAGCTAAATAACTTACCACTTGATGAGCTCCTTGGGTCGTTGAAGACACATGAATTGACAATAAAGCAACACAATAAGGAAGTGGGTAGAAAGAAGAAGACTATCCCTTAAATCAGTTGCTGAAGAAGAAGATGAAGATATTTTATTTGAAGAAGATTTGGGAGATGAAGACATGAAAATTTATGGGCAAAAGAAAATTTGGATACATGAAAAGAAATTTGGCCAATGGAGAGACAAGCTAGGAGAAAAAAAATGAGAAAGAAAAGGAAAAGAATCAACTTATTTATTATGAGTGCAAGAAATTAGGACACTATAGGTCAGATTGTCCTCCCTTGAAGAAGCCTTTTAAAAAAAGCAAGAAGAAAAAGACAATGGTTACAACATTGAACGATAGTAAGGATACTAGCTTCAATGAAGAAGAAGAAGGAAAGGTAGTAAATATATGCCTCATAGCTCTAGAATATAAGGCAAATTCTAAACCTAATATGAAATTTACTTTTGATGAATTACATGTTGCATTTTATGACTTGCTTACTGAATTTAAGAAACATAGTTTGAAAGATAGGTCTCTCAAGCAAACAATGATATTTTGATTAAAAAAAAGATGAAGTTTTGAAGAAAAATGAAGTTTTACAAAAGAAGGTAACTAAAATTAATAAAAGAAACATTGCCTTAGAAAAGCATAAGAATGATAGTTTGCAAAAATATAATGTTTCAAAATAAGAGAATGATAATCTACAAAAAGATGTTCAAATATTAAAGTCTTTGGTTGATAAATTAACTCTCAACTCCAATACACTTGAAATGATTCTTAATAACCAAAAAGAAGTATTTGACAAATCTGGAATGTCTTTAACTTAACTTACAATTAGAGATTTTTGGCCAATTGATTTTTAGCCTCTACATCTTCTTAAAATTTAAAAGTTATTTGTTATTGTTGCAAAAATATAGGACACAAAGCTTACACATGCAATTTTAGAAAAAGAAAGGGAAACACAGAAAAAAAGATTTGGATCTCCAAAGGAACCATTGTTCCTAATCCTAAAGGATTCAAGAAAGCATGGGTACCTAAAAGCACTACTTGGTTATTTTACAGGAATGTCTTGTAGTCAATGGATTAAAACAATTATGGTACTTAGATAATGGTTGTTCAAGGCATATGATGAGTGACAAACATCAATTCTACATTCTTGAAATGAAAGGAGGTGTAGTGAACTTTGGAGATGATGGTAAGGGAAAATCATTGGAATAGATAAAATCAAAATCACTCATTCAACTTTTAATTAAAATATTTTGCTAGTAGATATCTTGAAATATAATTTGTTAAGTATTACTTAATTTTGTGACAAAGATTTCAAAGTTATTTTTGAATCATCTATATGCATAATCACTAGTTCTTTTGATGCAAGTGTTAATTCATTAGGCATAGACTTGGTAACATTTATATGGTAGATTTGAATAATCTAGTTATGAAAGGAGGTACAAGTCTAGTTGCTTTGAATGCTAGGATCAAAGAAATTATTGGCTTTGGCATCGTAGACTAGGACATGCTAGTATGAATACTATTTTAAAGTTAATTTCAAAAGATCTAGTTAAAAGCTTACCTAAATTGATAAAACATTATATTTCTTATGCATGTCAATATGGAAAACAAACTAGGGGATCTTTCTAGTCCAAAAATGTTGTTTCAACTTCAAGCCCTTAAAACTACTTCACATGGACTTATTTGGACCTACTAGGACCACAAGCCTTAGAGAAAAGAAATATGGACTTATAATATTGGATGATTTCTCAAGGTTTGTATTGATTTTATTTTTAGTACACAAAGATGAAGCTTTCACTATTTTTCTAAAATTCTATAGGAAAGTTTTGAACTAAAAACATTTCTCCATTATTTCAATTCATATTAATCATTTTAGTGAATTTGAAAATCAAAACTTTAAAAACTTTTGAAATGAGAATAGCATTGAGCACAACTTTTCAACACCAAGAATACCATAGTAAAATGGTATTATTGAGAGAAAAAATAGAACCTTGGAAGAAATGGCCTGAACCATATCGTGTGAAGGTGATTTCAAAAGTAGTTTTAGAATGAAGCAATTAACATTGCATGCTATATTCTAAATTATATTTTAATCCATCATATTTTGAAGAAAACCTCCTTGAGGTTTGAAATGATAGAAAACCAAATATAAACTATTTTCATGTTTTTGGTTATTGATGTTTTATGTTAATCAATGAAAAGGATAATTTAGGAAAGTCCGATGCCTAGTCTGATAAGGATATCTTTCCAGGATTCTCTATAACTAGTAAGGCTTATAGAGTGTTCAATAAATAAACATTAGTTATTGAAGAATCTATACATATAATCTTTGATGAAACTAACCACTCGCCTTTAAAAATGAAAGATTTTATTAATGATAATGCAAGAACCATGAACAAAAAAAGTGAAGGAGATGAGTTTGAAAGATAAGTCTAATGAAGAAAGAGAAGAGGTAAGCATAAAAAAGAATATAGTGATTTTTCCAAGGAGTTGAGTATGCACATAACCATTCTAAAGATCTCAAAATTGGTGACCCTTTACAAGACATTAAAACAAGAGCATCATTTGGAGATACTTTTGATTATTTAGTTTTTGTTTCTCAAATTAAATCCAATTGCATAAAGAAAGCTGAAAATGATCCTAATTGGATGCTAGCTATGCAAGAAGAGTTAAATCAATTTGAAAGAAACAATATATGGATATTAGTTAGTAGACCTATTGAACATTCTATTATTAGTAGTAAATATGTTTTTAAAAATAAATTAGATGAAAAAGGTAATATAGTTAGAAATAAAACAAGATTAGTAGCTAAGGGGTATAATCAAGAAGAGGGAATCGATTTTGATGACACATATGCTCTTGTAGCTAGACTAGAAGCCATAAAATTATTGCTTGCATTTGCTTGTTATATGAATTTTAAGTTTTTAAAATGGATGTGAAAAGTGCTTTATTCAATGATTTATTTTTGAAGAAGTTTTTGTAAAGTAACCATATAGATTTGAAACTCATCCTTCCAAATCATGTTTTAAAACTAAAGAAAGATTCATATGATATGAAACAAGTACTTAGAGCATGATATGAAAGACTTAGAAAATATGTACTTATAAATAATTTTAATAAGGTAGTGTTGATACTACCTTGTTTGTATAGAGAAAAGAAGATAACATATTGGTAGTATAAGTATATGTAGATGACATCATTTTTGGTACAACTAATAAGCAACTTTTTCAAGAATTTGCTGAGCTTTTCTATGTAGGATTTGAAATGAGCATGATGAAAGAGTTGACCTTTTTCCTTGGACTTCAAATCAAACAAATAAAGGAAGATATTTTCATTAACCAACCAAGCTACTTCCTTGGTCCCATGACTACCAACTGAGAAAGGGAATGGAAGGAGTGAAGAGGATGAAATAAGAAATGACGATAGTCCAACCAAAAAGAAATTAACGGGAAGAGAAGAAAAAGGTTTGGCCAAGAATAAGAGCCAAAAAGGAAAGAAATGGAGAGGGGTGAGCACAATGCCGAATGAATCCATAGGAAAAACCAATGAAGGTAAATCCAAAGAGAGAAAATAGCAAACTAGGATGAACACGGTTCCAAAACAACAGTAAAAATGGTGATTAATGGTGAAGAATAGGACCAAATCAAAGAAAAAATGGATGAAAATAGTGAATGAATGGTCTAAACCAAGAAGAGGAAGAAATTACCAGAATTTTAGGGGACACGAGTGGAAAATCACTATTCCATGGACAATGGAGTGTTTGGGGACCACTAGGGCATGGGAGAAAAAAGGAATAAAAAAAAGAAAGTGACTGAGTGATGCCTTAGAAAACAAGGAAAATTGCCCAAGTGTCGACACTTGGTCAAGTGTCGACACTTCGCCAAAAGTCAAGTGTCGACACTTGGCCAAGAAATCCCAAAAAAAATCCAATAAAATTCTCAAAAAATCAAGGGGACTCTAGTGAATGATTTAGGGCTAAGAGAATATGATTTTGAGCAATAAAAAATTATGTATGAACAAGATTTGAGAGAGTTCTATAAGAAGGGGTCTATGATACCTAACTTTCTTCTAATCATGCAAAACATTTCTTCACTCAAGGGTTTGGTGAAAACATCAGCTAATTGATTATCAGTACAAACAAATTCAAGCATCACATTAGAATTTTGCACATGATCTCTTATGAAGTGATGTCTTATTTCAATGTGTTTACTTCTTGAATGTTGCATAAGATTCTTAGTTAAATTGATTGCACTAGTATTGTCACATTTTATGGGTGTCTTAGTTTGATGTCAAAATCTTTGATTTGTTATTTGATCCATAGAATTTGAGCACAACAGCTTCCAGCTGCTATATATTCAGCTTCTACCATAGATAGAGTAGCTGAATTCTGTTTCTTGCTACTCCATGAAATCAAATTGACTTCAAGAAACTGACAAGTTCTATAAGTACATTTTCTATCAAGTTTACGCCCAGCAAAATAAGCATCAGAATAAGCAATCAATTCAAATGATGAATCTCTAAAGTACCAAAACCCAATATCTATAGTGCTAGATAGATATCTAAGTATGCGTTTAATAACCAAAAGATGAGACTCTTTAGGAGCAGACTGATATCTTACACATATACAAACACTAAACATAATATCTGGCCTACTAGCAGTTAAATATAGTAATGAACCAATCATTCCTCTATATAACTTTTGATTAACAGATTTACCTGATTCATCTTTGTCAAGCTTACAAGAGGAGCTCATAGGTGTACCTAATGGCTTGGTGTTCTCCATCCCAAACTTCTTTAATATTTCTATTGTGTACTTGGTTTGGTTGATGAAGATCCCTTCTTTTGTTTGCTTTATCTAGAGTCTGAGGAAGAAGTTAAGCTCTCTCATCATGCTCATCTTGAACTCACCCTGCATTAACTTTGCAAAATCTTGACAAAAATATTCGTTAGTAGCATCGAATATGATATCATCCATATAAACTTGTACTACTAAGAGATCATCATTCTTCCTTTTCAAAAATATAGTGTCTACATTATCTCTAGAAAAATCATTTTTAAGTAAGAAAGAACTCAATCTATCATACCAAGTTCTTGGAGCTTGTTTCAAACCATACAAAGCTTTATGAAGTTTAAAAACATGATTTGGAAACTCATGATTTTCAAAATCGGGGGGTTGTTCAACATAAACCTCTTCTTCAATAAATCTATTTAAAAAGGTACTTTTAACATCCATTTG
Organism: Areca catechu; assembly: GCA_021397845.1. NCBI lineage: Eukaryota > Viridiplantae > Streptophyta > Magnoliopsida > Arecales > Arecaceae > Areca > Areca catechu. The sequence goes on along the minus strand of CM038045.1, from coordinate 129,300,435 downwards.
ATATAATTTAAAATTCATAAAACATGCAAGTGCTAATAATAGCCTAATTGCCTCAAGTCTAGCAACAGAAGCAAAGGTTTCATCAAAATCAATCCCTTCCTCCTGATTGTATCCTTTGACAACTAGCCTAGCTTTATTTCTAATAACTATTCCATTTTCATCAAGCTTATTTCTAAAACCCATTTTGTGCCAATTATTGAAATATTAGTAGGTCTATCAACCAAAGTCCAAACATTATTTCTTTTAAATTGATTTAGTTCATCTTGCATAGCATTAATCCAATTATAATCATTTTCAGCTTCTTCAATAAATTTAGGTTCTACTTGAGAAACAAAAGCTAAATAGTCACATATATTTCTAAGAGATGAGCGAGTACTTACTCCTTTTGATGGATCACCAATGATAAGTTCTTTGGGATGTCCATGAGCATACCTCCATTCTTTAGGTAGAGGATTATGTGTAGATGTGTTTTCACCTCTTTGTACTTGATCTCTTTCATTGTTTTGATTGTCATCTTGCTCCTTGGTGGGTTCTTCATTGTTGTTCACTTCTTCATTTCTTTGGATACCTGTATCATCATCAAGAATATCTTCTTTTTTAGGAGATTTTTGATTAGTCTCATCAAACACAACATGGATGGATTCTTCAACAACAAGTGTCCTTCTGTTGAAGACCATCTATGCCTTGCTAGATGCAGAGTAGCCTAAAAAGACACCTTTATCTGACTTAGTATCAAATTTACTTAGATTATCCTTGCCATTATTTAAAATAAAATAATGGCATCCAAAAATATGAAAATACTTAATTGAAGGTTTCCTACTTTCCAAAGCTCATAAGGTGTTTTCTTTAAAATAGGTCAGAATAAAATAATTTAAAACCTAGCAAGCAATGTTTATGGCTTCCGCCCAAAAATACCTAGGCAAATCATTTTCGCAAAGCATGGTGCATGTCATTTCTTCAAGAGTTCTATTTTTTCTTTCTACCGTCCCATTTTGTTGAGGTGTCCTAGTTACAAAAAAATTGTAATGAATGCCATTTTCACTAGAAAACTTTTCAAAATCATGGTTTTCAAATTCTGTACCATGATCACTTCTTAAAGAAATAATTGAAACACCTTTTTCATTTGAAACTCTTTTATAAAATCTAATGAATGCATAAAAAGTTTAATTTTTGTGAGATAAAAACATCACCCATGTAAAACGTGAGAAATCATCTACAATAACTAGACCATACTTCTTATCTTCCAAACTAGATGTTCTAGTTGATCCAAAGAGGTCTATATGAAATAATTCTTAGGGTCTAGATGTAGAGACTACTCTTTTAGGTTTAAAAGATGATTTAGTTTATTTTCCAAGTTGGCAAGCACTACAAATCTTGTTCTTTTCAAAACTTAGTTTTGACAAATCTTTTATTAAATCCTTTTTACAAAGTTTTGAAAGCAAATGCAAACTAGCATGTCCTAGTCTACGATACCAAAGCCAACTAGTTTCATTGATCTTGGCTTCCATTGCCACTAGGCATTGACCATTTTGATCATGAAGATCATCAAGATCAACCATATAAATATTGCCATGCCTATGACCAATAAACTTGATGCCATTGTCATCAAGACTAGAAATAATGCACATGAAAGATTCGAAAACAACTTTAAAATCTTTGTCACAAAACTGGCTAATGCTAAGTAAATTATGCTTTAAACCATCAACATATAAAATATTATCTATATAAGTAGAGGGGGTGATATGGACTTTACCAATTCCAATAATTTTGCCCTTTCCATTATCACCGAATGTCACATTGCTACCATTTTGATATTCAAGTGAGGAGAACTGCTCCACATCTCCAGTCATGTACCTTGAGCAACCGCTGTCAAGGTACCATAATTTTCTTTTGTTGGTTGCAAGGCACACCTACATCAACAAATCAGGTGGAGACTTTAAGTACCCAAGTCATTTGGGATCCTTTAAGGTTAGTAAAGACAGTTTCTTTTGAAACCCAAACTTTTCTAACTTTGCTCAATTTTCTTTTATTGCATAGATATGATTTATGTCCTATATTGCCATAAGAATAATAAGTAATAGAAGATGAAGCAGGCACAAAGAAATTCTTGAAAAGCTTTTATTGTTTTTTAGTTTTGAAACCCAATCTAGCTTTGTTGAAAATAGCACTTTGATTATTCAAAAGCATATCGAGTTTTTCAAAATTATAAGTAAATTTTTTAACAAATGGTTTCAATTTTTTAAGTTCATCTTTGTACTTTTTATTTTCTTGCAAAATCTCTTTGTTTTGTTTTGTAAAATTTTTAGTTGATGCAAAAGAATTTTTCTTTTTCAAATCTTCTTTTTCTTTTTCTAGAAGAATGATTTTCCTATTTAACTTTTTGTTTTCTTGAAGTAAGCAATCATTTTCAATTAGAAACTTATCATTTATTTTAACTAAATCCAGATTTTGCTTCTTTAGTTATTTATGCTTCAATTTAAGTTTTTCAAATTCAATCACAAGTTCATCAAAAACTTTATACAATTCATCAAAAGTAAATTCTTCTTTAGGTTCAAATAATACCTCATCATTGTTGGCCATTAAGCAGAAATTTGCAATCTCTTGCTGCCCTTCATCGGAGCTTAAATCCTCACTATCGCTCTAGGTTGCCACCATAGCTTTTTTTCTTAATCTTCTTCTGCTTTTCTTAAGTAAGGAGTAGTCCATCTTGAAGTGGCCAGGTTTCTTGCACTCAAAGCATGTGGGCTGCTCCTTTTCTTTCTCTTTTTTCTTTTCTTTACTAGGCTCTCCCTTTTGAGGTTTCTTCTTGAAATTGTATTTCTTCTTTCTCATAAACCTCCTAAACTTTCTTGCTATGAGAGTTGTCTCATCTTCTTCATCTTCCTCATCGGAATCTTCACTTGACTCTTCTTTTGTAGTGGACTTGAAGGCAATCACTTTCTTCTTCTTATCATAGTCCACTATTTTTTATTTCAAGGAAAGCCATAGGTCATTAATGAGCCCAACCGCTGCTCGAGAGAAAGTGTATTTACATCTTTGGCTTCTTATATAGCGGTGACTTTAGCATCCCAAGAAGTCGAAAGAGACCTGAGGAGTTTATTGACAAGTTCACCATTAGAAATAACGTTTTCCAAGCTTCTTATGCCATTCACAATATTTGTGAATCTAGTATACATTTCACTAATAGATTCAGAAGGTTCCATTTTAAACATCTCATATGTATGAATGAGCATGTTAACTTTGATAGTTTTCACTTAATGAGTACCCTCATGGGTAACTTCAATTATGTCCCATATTTCCTTTACGAAGAGATAATTGGAGATTTTATTGAATTCGCTTGGGTCTAAAGCGCAAAACAATAGATTCATAGCCTTTGCATTAAGCTCTATTTGCTTAATGTCATTCTCATCCCAATCATCTTCCATTTTGGCAGTGGGAATGCCATTAATCAAGATAGTAGGCTGATGAGAGCCTTTAACAATAGTCTTCTAAATGTTATAGTCCATGGCTTGAATGTAAATGCACATGCGTGTCTTCCAGTATGTATAATTTGAGCCATTAAACAAGGGGGGACAGTTAAAGGCTTGACCTTCTACAATACCCATACCAATTAGGGATGCCATGATCTTTTACTCATGATCGTTGGACCTACAAGTAGAGTACCGGTGCTCTGATACCACTTGTTGCTTAGAAATGGAGCTCAAGAGGGGAGGTGAATTGGATCTTTCAAAATTTTAAGCAATTATGTGCCGATCTTGAAGTGTTTGTGAGCAATGTGATTAAACTCAAAGATATGCTGTGGATAACAGTAAATTAAATGCAAACAATGAAGTCCAAGTAATAGAAAGAGCAATCATACTCAAACACCAAGTTTTATAGTGGTTCGGTGCACTCCAAGCACCTACGTCCACTCTCCAAGCTTTCCTTGAGAATTTTCACTATAACCTCTTCAAGATTACAGCCGACTTATTTTCCAAGGCTTACAAGTCAAAACCTAAGTTGATTTTGTCACCTAGGCTCACCAACAACCTTATTACTTGTTTTATCTTCGGGCTCACAAGTTAAACCCTAGTTGGTTTTGTACCTTGGCTCATCAACAACCTCAACAACCTACTTTCAAAAATCCTTGAAAGCTAGGTCAACAATGTATAAAGATAAAGATACAAGAATAAAAGCACAATCAAACTGTCTTCTAGAGTGGAATGTGGAAGCTTTGAGGCTCTTGAAGATGCTTGTCTTGTCTTCTCCTTACAATCTTCTCAAAGGCACTTTTTGGAAAGCTGAAATGATAGGCTTGTAAGCTTTTGAATGCAATTTCTCCTTTTTTTGGCTTTTAGAAGTGAAGTTCTTGAAGGAATATTTGACTTTGTGTATTCAATGGAGTTCAATTTTGTTCTCTTGCTTTATGAATGAGTTTGGTGAAGCTTAAATACTTCAAAACCTTCCAAAAAATGGTTTGAGACCATTGGAAGATCAAAACTAGCTGTTGGGGGCTTAAAAAAAAGAATTCTGCCTCTCAAAAAATAGATACATTGAAGTTGTCAGAACCTGTGAGTCGATAGTTGACTTCTAGGTGTTGACACTTGGTCCTGCAGGTGTCGACACTTGAATTTCCTGTATCGACACTTAAAGCTTACGTGTCAACGCTTGACACAAAAACACTCCAAATAGCATACTTCTGTATTTTCAAAAATCTTAAGCCTTCAGTTGATACTTGAATTTTAGGCATTGACATTTGTGTTTCAGGTGTCGACACTTGAATTCTAGGTGTCTGCACTTGGCATGCCAGAGAAGAATTTTTGCATGCCAGTTTCTAAAGTGTCAACACTTGGGGAGTCATGAGTCGACACTTGGTTCTGTAGTTTGCCAAAACATGTACCAAAACTCCCAAAAACTTAAAGATCTTCAATGAAACTTTTAAACATCTTTTGTAAACCATGATTGATCATCTTTAAGGCCCTTTTTCAATTGAGAAGACTTCCCAAAACTTGAAAATTGCTCAGCTTCATGATACTTTTATTTTGAAAATTTGAGGTACCTGTATCCTGAAACTCATAACTATAATTGAAATATTAGTATAAAATATGTACTCAATGTTTTGTTAGTCATCAAAATCAAGAACTAAAGCCAACAGCTTGGCAAGCTTCAGTGGGCCTCGTATAGATAGTCAGTTTCTAATAAATCATCATGATGTAGCCTTTAGGAAATAGCTGAAGAAAAGCTCTGTTATATTACTGAACGATTGTTGATATATCATTGGTAATAGATTTAGAGATTCTCAGCATTCTCTGTCCAAGAAATTGGTATCCCATCAAGGCCTTAGATTCTATGTGCTCCTCGTTATAGGGCTTTAGTTACTCGGTAAGTCCTTTTTAATTCAGGGATAGCTTTCTATGTTCAGTTGGCCATGAGACTTCTACATGCCATAGCACGAGATCTCTTAGGTAGATGGTCAATGACCCTACTTAGGTATTATAATATTGAGCAACTCATTGTCGGTACATTGCCATTTTCAGGTAGATTTGATTTCGAGTCTTCTCCAATAAGTCAAGATTGGCTTATAGTCAGTTTAAATTGTTAGATTCATCATAGTGCTCCACCATCATAGTCATCAGTCCAATCTTGATCGGTATCACTGCTTTAGTGTTGAAGGTCAAATTGAGGGGAGATTTATTTGTCAACACCCGAGCAGTTGTTCGGTATGCCCAAAATACTCCATATAACTCTTTCACCCACCTACCTTTGGCTTCGTCTAGCTTGGTCTTGAGTTCTTGTAAAATTATCCATTTGTGACTTCTTCTCTATTTGATTGAGGATGTGTGGTAGATATGACTTGATGTTGAATATGGAGTTCATCATCGAATTTCTTAAATGCTTGGTTATCAAACTATTATTCATTATTGGTGACAATAACATCCAATAGCCCAAATCGACATATGATAGATTTCCGAAAGAAGTCTTTGAATTTACTCTCGGTGATGTGAGGAATGGGCTCTACCTCTATCCATTTGATGAAGTAGCCAATGGCGATGATGAAAAACATTCTTTGATCCATTGTTATGAAAAATAGACTGAGTAAGTCCATACCCCACTAAGCGAAGGGCCATGGAGATGAGAGCTATGTCAATTGAATAGTTGGTTGCTACTAAATGTTTGCATATCATTGGATGTGTTAATTGACTAGCCCGTTGCTACTAGATGTTTGCATACCATTAGTATTGGTCGCACTTCCGAACAAGATCCATAGCATCTTCCTGCATTATGGGCTAGTAGTATCTCTATCTTAAGGCTTTGTAAGATAAAGACCTCCTAGATAATTTCTAAAAATTTCATCATAGATTTTCCAAAGTAGTCGACTTCAATGGACCACAGGCACTTGGGAAAGGGAAAATATAAAGATCTCTTATAGAGTTATCCATCCAGCTAGCACATATTAAGAAGCTTTCCACTTTAGTTGCTTTACCACTGAGGGATTGTTTGGTAAGATTCCTTCCACCAAGGACTTGACCAAAGGATCTATTTAGCTCGGTTCATGGTTAACCTATTGGACTTCTGTGGTATTATCATTGACATTGGGTGCTTCTAGGTATTCAATGTAAGTTTGGTCGAGAGAGTGTCAATCAATGTTGCTTGTCAGGAAAGTGCATCTGCATGAGCATTTTCTCATCTTGGTATGTGGAATATGTTGAAGTGCTTCAAGGTAGAGATAAGAGTCTATAGCTTATCAAGATACTTGACCATAGTTGGGTCTTGAGCTTTATATTTGGGAGCCGATTGACCGGCTATCAGTTAGGAGTCGGTGAAAATCCTTAGACTTTTCATTCTAAGTTCTTTGGTGATCTTCAACCTAGCTAACAGGGCTTTATACTAGGCTTAATTGTTGGTTTCTTTGAATAAGAAATGAAGTGTATAATATGTAACCATTCCTTCTAAGTTTGTTAACATTAATCCAGCTCTACTCTCTTCAAAATTTGAAGCTCTATTCACATGAAAAATCCACATTATCTCTGGATCAAATTACTTAATAGACTCTTCATCAAGCTTGTCTTTCGACAATGTGCACTCGCTGAGAAAGTCAGCTAGAATTTGGACCTTCATAGATGATCTTGGTCGGTAGGATATATAAAACTCATTGAGTTTGGTGGCCCATTTGGTCATTCCCTCAAAAGTATCTTGTTATTATAGAATGGCTTTGAGTGGTTGGTCAGTTAAGACTACAATTACATGTGCTTGAAAGTATGGCCTAAGATGTTATGTAGAAATGATTAGTGCATAAACAATCTTTTCAGTTTTAGAGTACCTGGTTTTAGCATCTTGGAAGACATGGCTGGTATAATGAATTAGTTTTTTAGCCCCTTTGTCATCCACCTAGATAAATACCGAGCTCATCGCTTCAGGAGATGCAGCAAGATATACATGCATCTCTTCTCTTACTCCTAGCTTGGAAAGTAATGATAGAGATCCAAGGAACTTCTTCAACTCTTTGAAGGCTTGTTGGCATTCTTCCGTCTAGCTAAAGTTATAAATTTTCTATAGCACTTTGAATAAAGGCAAGCATTGTTCAATAGATCTTGAGATAAATCAACTAAGTGCTATAGATCTTAGAGGTTGGGTGCTACATGTCAAGAATCGATTGGGTTTTCTCTGGATTTACCTCGATGCCTCGCTTGGTGACTAAGAATCTAAGAAACTTACCTATAGTTACATCGAAGGTGCACTTACTCGAATTCAACTTGATTTGGTTAAGACGGAGAGTAACAAAAGCTTCTTCCAGATCTTTGATAGGCCAGCTTCTTTGGACCTTTTGATTGTTGGAGGACATTCCCAGGTGCATGGACAACCTTCTACCAGCAACCAACCTCAGAACATTATATTGGAAATGGCAGCAATAGGGGATTGAAGCAATCAACCTGGTAGGAATTCAGCCTTCTTATCAGAAATCTCCTAATTTGTTTAGAGTGCCCTGAATGTTCTAAATATGATATGGATGTAAAACTACCTCTCTTGGGACCTTCAACTAGTGGGGATTCAACCCTCCAAAGCTCTTGGTTGAACTCTAAAAGGGTAGAGAGGGATGACTCCAAAGATGCTAGGCGCTGGGTTTCCTACTTGGACTAGGAGTTCCTAGGCACTAAGGAATTTTTTCCTTCCTAGGGTATGGCGGCTTGGATGCTAATAGTACCTTGATAGAGAGTGACAAACCAAAGAGGAAGAGAGAGAGGAAGAAGATGGATATCAAAGAGAAATGGTTATTTCATTATTATGGCTCAAATCAGCATCATATACAAAGTATATATATACTAGGTCACCATGACCTAAACCAAAAACTCCCATAGGCCAACTTAATGCATAATTGAGTTTCTTAAGCCCAAGTACACCATTAACTCAATCCAATCACACATATCTAGGACTCAAAACCAGCCCAAAATAAGCTAGCCAATTAAGGAAGAAGTCCCGTGAATCTTAAGACCAGAAAGGCTAATAGCCTTTCATCGTAGGGCCCAAACTAGCCCTAGAAATTCCATAATAGCATCATGATCATTAGACCTTGACCTTAGCCTTGGTTCCATGAGCCTTGGAAGCACCACATGAGACCTAACAATCTCTACCTTGGTGCTTCAAGGCTTCATCCAACTCCATCTTGTCCACAAGGTGCATCAGTGCCACACACACTTATGAAATCTATCTCGTGGTAGAACCTGCATTAGTGCATCTGCTGGATTCTCCTTAGTGTGTACCTTCACCAACTCCACCTCACCATCATCCACAAGCTCTTTGATTCGATGGTATTTGATGTCGATGTGCTTGGTCCGAGCATGATAGACAGAGTTCTGTGCAAGTAGAAGTGCACTCTGGCTATCGTAGTGCACCCTAATAACTTCCTATTTGAGGCCCATCTCCAATGCTAGATCCTTCAGCCATAGGGACTCCTTTGCTGCCTCTATAACTCCAATGTACTCCACCTTGGTGGTTGATAACACCGTAATATGTTGCAAGCAGGATCTCCATGATATAGGACCTCCATATATCTTGAATATGAAACCTGTCATCGAACGATGGGTGTCCACATCTCCACCAAAATCCGCATCCACGAACCCTCCTATCAACCCTTGGGCTTCCTTGGTCATGTTGGAGTGTCCCTCAGCACCTCCTTGCTATCCATAGCAAATGCCAACTTCAACCATGCCTGCCAAGTACCTGAAGACTCCCTTCAGTGCTTGCCAGTGCTCCGTGCCAGGCTATGCCATGAACTTGCTCACCTGACTACTACATTGGTGATATCCGACCTACAACACAACATGGTGTACAAGAGACTACCTACACCAGAGGCATATGGCACCCTCTCCATCTCTTGAACCTCCATTTCAATCTATGGTGCCATGGTCTTTGAGAGTCTGAAGTGTCCGACTATAGGCAACTCTGTCAGTTTTGCTTCCTTCATCCCATACCTCTACAAAACCTTCTTTATGCAGCTACCTTGAGATAAATGCAGTACCCTCTTATTCCAATCTCTAAAGACTTCCATGCCTAGGATCTTTTTCGTAGGTTCCAAATCCTTCATCTCAAACTTTCGAGACAAAGCTACCTTCAGTTCCTGCACTATTTGCTTACTCTTGCATGCTATTAACATGTCATCCACATACAAGAGTAAAATATCCTAGAACCATCATTAAGAGTCCTCACATATACATAATAGTCATGATTGTACCTGAAAAGTCCAATGCTCCTCATAAAAGTATCAAACCGCTTGTACCACTGCCTTGATGACTGCTTGAGCCCGTATAGCAACTTCTGTAGCAAATAAACATTCTCTTATGATGCTGGTTCTCTAAAATATGGTGGCTGCTCCATGTAGATGCTCTCCTCTAGGTGTCCATGGAGAAATGCCATCTTGACATCCATCTGCTCCAGCTCCAAGTCCTGAGCTGCTACGAAGCTCAGCAGCACCCGGATGGAAATATGTCTAATGATGGGAGAGAAAATGATGGGGACATCAATAATAAGAATATATACTTTGATTAACTAACTTTGTTTTTGCAGCTATAGTTAATAAAATCTTGAGCCATGAAACAAGTCCCAAATTTTCTTGAAGCATACTCATGAGTCAACACATGGAAGAAGACAATTTTTCATGAGTCGACTCAAGCTCAAAGCATGATGGAATGCCACCTCTTCAAAGCCCAATTCAAGCCATTCAAGCCCAATTCAAGCCAAGACTTGAAGCCAAGATTTCCACATGGGGGGACACCTCATTAAGAAACCTTGGGGGAGAAGAAATTACAATACATCAAGACTTTTATGGAGAACATAAAGATACCTTCCAACAAATGACATGAAGGGTGCCACCTCTAATGACACCTAGGCCTTCACATCAGCATTTGGCAACCACAGAAGACCTTCTAGAATGCCACATGTCAAGTGGTTATAACATTCTACCAATAATTTATTTTTAGTTAAAACCACTTACTTAAAAATTGTTGGAGCCAACTAAGCCATCCTTATCCCCTCCTCTCCACCCTTGGATGAAATTCCTAGAATTGGAGCCTATAAAAAGGGCCCCTAGGCTCTCATTATATTCATTCTATGCTATGATTTGAATTAATGAAAGGATTGTTTCATTGTCTTCTAGTTTTTTTGAGTTCTTATTTGGAGTGAAAGTTTTCTAGCTAGTTTGAGTGTATAAATCCTTATCCAAGGAGAGAATGAGAGTTTTCTAAGTTTGAGTTTGAGAGTGAAGAGTGCTTTTGCAAGGAGTAAAGGATGGAATGCCCATTGATGGATCTATGATCAAGCTCCAAGTCCTAAGCCACCGGCCACTTTCTTCTTCTTCCTTTTTTTCTTTGTTTCCATTCCAACTCCAATTCTTCTTCCATATCTAATCCCAAATTTATTTGCAGGTTCTCTCAAGTTCCTAGGTCAAGGATGAAGGTCTCCAAGCCATGGATCAAGGCCAAGGTGAGTCTCAAAGTAGAGAGTGCCAATCTTGAATTCTAGACCTCAATCCTTGAGTGATGAGAGCTTGTTCTTCCACCAAATAAATAGCCATCATTGTTGGTAGGAAAACTTTTCCTAAGCTTCATTAGATCTGATCATTTAAAGGTTAACTTGCTCTAGTAGTAATGGTTTCCTTGCCATGAAGATCCTAATCCATATTTTGAACTAGATCTACATTGCGGGACTTAAAAATTAGATCAACTAGTCTCCTTATAAAAATTCTTTTCTTGGATTAATTTAGCCCATTTATTTGATAATTAATTGCTCAAGTTTTCTTACTGGTTAGCTTACTAAAACTTTTCATTCATCATTTTATTTTCATCCTCCATCAATTTTTTGGTATCATAGCTTATGGTTTACTAGATCAAGTGTTTGATTGCTGAAATTTTTGTTCCAGTATTCACCCAAATTTCTCATGAATTTTAGAAATTTTTTAACATTGCAAAAAGATCCAAAAAAATACTTTTCCAGTACCCTGGTGTGTTAGAATTTGAAATATAAAATTCAAAAAAATATATATTTTTTTGATTTCTGGATTTAAGAATATGATTTTTTAGATCATTTCTGAAGTTATATCCAGAATTATGTTTCTGCCTTCTATTTCATTTAATTTTCAAAAAAAATACAAAAATGTTTTTTCTAAATTTTTAATTTTATATCTCAGATCTAGACTTTGATTTATATTATTTCCTACTAGAATTTTAAATTTTAGAAGGATTTAGAATTCAGAATTTGAAATTTGAATTCAGGTTGTTAAGAGTTAGCTAAACTGCTAGAACCTTCTGGCAACTATTTCCAAATTACCTTCTCGACCAAAATTCAAGTTAATCCGAAGTCAAAACATTAAAATCTGAGAATTCTTATCTAAGAGTTAACCAAATCAATTTTATCTTGAATTTTTGAGTTTTTAAAAAAATTAAATTTTAAATTTTTAAAACTAGTTAGTTGAAAGTTGTTCCTTGCTGAAATTTTCTTTTACAACAAGCTTTCAAAATGAGTTTCTTAACCAAATTTCAGGAATTAAATTTCAAAATTTGGAATATGGAATCTTCACTAATATATTTAACAATTAAAATTTTAATTTTAATTTTTTAAAATTTTAATATTTTAATTTCAAAATTTTTAAACTAGTTGACTAGAAGTTGTTAGGGCTGAAACTATCTTGCAACAACTCTAACTTTTAGAACGAATTTTTAATCCTAATTTGAGATTTAAATTTTAAAATTTTATTTCTAAAATATAGACTTTAAAATATAAATTTTTCAATTTATTTTTTTTTTTAATTTTAATTTTTTAAAATTTGGGTTTGAATCACATGTTTGTGCTAATACTAGTTGTTGTGTTATCTAGTTGGTGAATTATTTGTGCATCCATTCCTAAATCTAATTAAAGGAATTCAATCATAACATAAGGGAAAGAGGTCATTACCTTTCCTTGGTCCAAAACAATCACCCACATGTGCATTGACCTAAACCATAATTGAATTCAAGTAGGAACCTAAAACTAGGGACACCCACAAGTCGGGTTCTAGTGCAAGATGAGACCAAATATTAGTTGAGTTTATACTTCTTGAAATTGGTATCAAGGCTAGAGGTCCAATGGCAAATACCTTAAGTAGACTTGTGATTTTTAATTAGGACCTCATGAAAGTGAGGGGAGCCTCCGGCAACCCCAGCTCTTACCTGGCTAGTGGAAAAGGTAATTACAACTTTAACTAGTACTTAGTCAATTCATGTATTTTGAACTTTTAGGTCTAGGAGCCCTAGAAGTTAGGTTTGTACTGCTTGCCCATTTGATCTGAAGCCCTATACCAATAGTTCTATGCTCAGTCTGGTTTATCCATGGACCCCAATCTTGAATTGTTTATGAGAACCCTGACTAAAAAAATTGATACCCTAACTAAATAATTAGGGCAAGTGAACAAAGAGTTAAGGCAAGTAAATAATCAAATCAGGAACATCGGAAAAGATCACTTAACCCGTACTAATCCTAAATCACCTCCCATTGATCCAAGATCCCATTGTTATGATCTCACCCCTAAGTATAAACTTAGATACCCCTGTCAAGGCTTTGTGGATCAGGAGGAAAGAGTCTTTAGGAGCAATAGACCCTATGCACCCACTTTTGATGGAAACCCTAAGGTGAATGTTGATTGGGAGAAGAAAATGGATCAGTACTTTGAATTTGATGAAATGCCGGAAGTAAGGAAATGTCAATTTATCAAATTAAAGCTAGTCCAACATGCTAAGTCATATTGGAAACATGTTGAGTATAAAAGTTATTATAGTGGGGATAAAATAATTACTTTGAGAGATATGAAGAATAAGTTGAGGGAAAAGTACCTAGGCAAATCTTATAAGTAAAATCTTCCAACCCAATGGTACAAATTGAGATAATATGATGAAACTGCATTTAAATGTATTGTTAAATCCAATAAGTATGAGTGAGATGAAGAAGAGACTAAACCTATGGAAGAATTAGAGGAAAAATCTCCTGAACCTATTGAAGAATTTAAGGATGAAATAGAATCAAAATCTTGTCTAAATGAAGGGCTAGAAAGAGAAAATCCTAAACCCGTTGAAAAACTTAAGGAAGAAGTTTATGAAGCTAGGTCTAACCTTGTGGACGAATATGATCAAGAATAATTACTTGAAGATAAAATAATTACCCAGCCTAAAGAAATTAACAAAGGGGATGATCAAAATGAAATCCAAGGACAAAGCCATGGAGATCAATCTGAGGATAACATAGAAGATCCAGAATTAATTGATGTTGAAGGTTTAGATCTAGAGATCGATGAAGGATCACATATTGGGATATTGACCGCCAAAGAACAAAACCCTACGGATCAGCCCCAAGAAGCTATAGAGCCTTTGAAAACCCTGCAAAATATTTTTCCTAACAATTTTTCTATCCCTGATTCCTCATTTCTGAACATCCACCATTACGTTTCATTCACTCTTCTATCCCATCCGGCTGGGACATCTATCATACCATTGATCTGGTCCCAGTGATATTCAATAGTTAATTTATTAAAACTCTTTGGCATATGTTGGGAGCCAAATTAAGATTCACTGCCACCTACCTGAAGTTTTGTACCAAAGTCTTCAAAGCCATTTAGGGAATATTGGAAATTAGGAACCTTGTTTCCTAGCCCAACAATAAAGTTTAGTCCATAGATAATAAAGTCCATTTGAGCTTGTTTTGTTTTTGTTTGTCTTTTACCATTTAGTATTATTTGCATTTGTCTCTTGTCATTTGGTGTCCCATGCATAAGTATCCATGATTTCGAGAGTCATATGCATACCATGATCAGTAAAACAAATTTTGAGTAATGAAATTAACAAGCATATGGCTAAAGTTTATAAAAAAGTCAAAGAATTTTTGGAAGGAGACTATGTCTTGATTAGGCTCAAAATGATTACATGCTCGTAGTGTAGGTCCTTTTCAAAATAGTAAAGAAAATTGGACCTAATATGTGCTAGATATACCATCCGACTTTGGTATCAGTTCCACTTTAAACATTTCAAATCTAGTAAAGTATAAGGAACCAACAATGATACCTAGTGAGCTATTCAAGCCTGATTTCACCTTTGAGAGTGAACCAACCCTTGAGTATCCACCAGCCATATTACCAAAGTGGCAAGATAAAAATGAACGAATCTTAGATGACAAGATTGTCACTACTCAAAACAAAGACTATCATCACTACTTGGCTCACTGGCAAGGACGACCTGATTCCAAAGATTCATGGATCACTCAAGAGGACTTACAAAGAATCGACCCTGACCTCTTAGAATATCACCAAAGCTAGATGAATTCCTACTTGACGGAGTCGAGCCTTTTTTCCACCCAAGGAGAATTGATGGGGACATCAATAATAAGAATATATACTTTGATTAACTAACTTTGTTTTAGCAGCTATAGTTAATAAAATCTTAAGCCATGAAACAAGTCCCAAATTTTCTTGAAGCATACTCATGAGTCAACACATAAAAGAAGACAAATTTTCATGAGTCGACTCATGCTCAAATCATGATGGAATGCCACCTCTTCAAAGTCCAATTCAATCCATTCAAGCCCAATTCAAGCCAAGACTTGAAGCCAAAATTTTTACATGGCGGGACACCTCATCAAGAAACCTTGGGGGAGAAAAAATTACACTGCATTAATACTTTTATAGGAAACATAAAGATACCTTCCAACAAGTGACATGTGGAGCACCACCTCTAATGACACCTAGGCCTCCACATCAGCATTTGACAACCACATGAAGACCTTCTAGAATGCCACATGTCAAGTGGTTGTAACATTCTACCAATAATTTATTTTTAGTTAAAACTACTTACCTAAAAATTGTTGGAGCCAACTAAGCAATCCTTATCCCCTCCTCTCCACCCTTGGACGAAATTCCTAGCATTGGAGCCTATAAATAGGTTCCCTAGGCTCTCATTGTATTCATTCTATGCTATGAATTGAATTAATGAAAGGATTGTTTCCTTGTATTCTAGTTTTCTTGAGTTCTTGTTTGGAGTGAAAGTTTTCTAGCTAGTTTGAATGTGTAGATCCTTATCCAATGAGAGAATGAGAGTTTTTTAAGTTTTAGTTTGAGAGTGAAGAGTGGTTTTGCAAGGAGTACAGGATGGAATGCCCATTGATGGATTTATGATCAAGCTCCAAGTCCCAAGCTGCCAGCCACTTTCTTCTTCTTCCTTTTTTCTTTGTTTCCATTCCAACTCCAATTCTTCTTCCATATCTAATTCTAAATTTCTTTGCAGGTTCTCTCAGGTTCCTAGGTCAAGGATGAAGGTCTCCAAGCCATGGATCAAGGCCAAGGTGAGTCTCAAAGTAGAGAGTGCCAATCTTGACTTCTAGACCTCAATCCTTGAGTGATCAGAGCTTCTTCTTCCACCAAATAATTAGCCATCGTTGTTGGTAGGAAAACTTTTCCTAAGCTTCATTAGATCTAGTCATTTGAAGGTTAACTTGCCCTAGTAGTAATAGTTTCCTTGCCATGAAGATCCTGATCCTTATTTTGAACTAGATCTACATTGCGGGACTTAAAAATTTGATCAACTAGTCTCCTTATAAAAATTCTTTTCTTGGATTAATTCAGCCCATTTATTTGATAATTAATTGCTCAAGTTTGCTTGATGGTTAGCTTGCTAAAACTTTCCATTCATCATTTTATTTTCATCCCCCATCAGAAAACCTTCCTAAAGTATATTCCTTCTTTCTATGAGTATCCTTTGGCAATCAAAGGAGCTTTGAACCTGATGCCTCTTTGTTCCAAAGGTCCCTCCTTACATTGGAAAATCCATTTGCACCCTATGGGTTTTTTCCCCTATGGCAACTGCATCGACTGCCATATATCATTCTTGTGGAGGGACTGCATATCCTCGGACATTGCTTGGAACCCCTTCTTACTATCTAGGCTCTCCATAGCCTCCTCATAGGTATATAGGTCTCCATTGGCTATCACTAGGGCATATGACACCATCTCTACAAAGCCATATCGATCAGGTTGCTTGATGGTCCTCTTGGGCTTATGCAGTGCAACCCCGATATCTATCCTAGGTCCAACCTGCTCCCACTGGTCCTCCTAGCCTCGATCATCCGTCTGAGCTCTCTCCATATGTGGAGGCACCCTCTGAGAGTGCTCCACCTGAATGTCCAATCCTCCAGATGCACCTACAAGTGGAAAAATAGAAAATGAGATAAGCTATCTAGTGCTGCCTTGCTGGACCTCCTACTGCTCCTGCTGCTCCTCCGTGCCACCTGACCTCTGGAGAACTGACCTCTCATCAAAGGTCACATCCCTATTGATGATGACCTTCTTCTCCAAGGGATCCCATATCCTACATCCCTTGACTCCTCGTGGATACCCCAAGAATACCATCTTCTTTGACTTGGCATCCAACTTACTTGCTCACCAGCACAGATGTGCACATATGCCATGCACCCAAAAAGCCATAGATAGTGAAGCCCAATCCTCCTTCCAGACCATCTCTCCTCTGGAATACTACCATCTAACTTTGTATGCAGTGACCAAATGACCAAATAGTAGGCTGAGTCATTTGTATCAACCTAGAATGCCTAAGGAAGCCCTGCTTGCAACCTTATGCATCTTGCCTTCTCCATAAGGGTTCGGTTGATTCTCATAGCCATGTCATTTTGCTGAGATGTACCTCTGACCAAGAAGTGCCTTTTGATGCCACACTCCTCATAAAAGCACTAGAATTCCCTACTAGTGAACTCACTGCCATTGTCAGACCTCAAGCACTTTACACTGTGACCTTGCTCTTTTTCAACTTCTACTTTCCATACCTTGAGCTTTTAGAACACCACTGATTTTTCCATCATCAAGTAGACCCATACTTTTCTTGAAAAATCATCTATCAAGGTCAAGAAGTACCTCGCTTCATTTTTGGCTAAAATTGGAGATGGTCCCCATAATTAGTATGAACTAGCTCTCGTGGAGCTACATAGTGGGCAGAACTACGTTGAAGTGGATCCTCCTCTACTTTTCCATCTGGCATGGCTCACACATCTGAAATGTCACCAACCAGATCTATAATTGATCCATGCTTGCTTAGTTTCTTCATCCCACGATCTCCCATGTGGCCTAAGTGGTAGTGCCATAATCTAAAGTCTCCCTATGGATCTTGTGCTGCTGCTGCTGTATCGATTGCCCCAACACAACTGATGATGGGGACATCGGCCCAGAATCTGATGCAGCCCAGATCAACCCAGAAGCCCAGCCCAGAACCAGAAGCCTAGTCCAGCCTGAAGCCCAACCCAGAAACCCAGCCCAGAACCTAAAGCCCAGACCAACCCAAACCCTGGGGCCCAAGATCCTGGAGTCGATGAGCATGAATCCTGAAGTCATCATTAGCACCGATCCCGATGCAGCACCGATCCAGCCTAATTTAAATTTAAGATTTGATTGAGATATTAGGATATTAGAATTTATCTCAATTGTTTAAAATTTATTTTAGGATTTGATGATTTAATTTGAATATTTGTTTTTAGGATTTATTTTATCCTTTTAAATGGATTTTTTAGTTTGAATTTGTTAGGGAGATATCTGATCAAGTTATCGGATATCTTATATGACTCTATTTAAGAGTCTGGTTATTGAATAAAATGGAGCGATGAATAAAAATATTTGAGAAATCAACTGGGTGCGTCCCGACTTCCCCCTTCTTCTGGTTCTTCCCTCCCTCCTCCTTCTTCCCTTCTCCTGATTATTCTTTTTCTCTGGTATTTCCCTCCTTCTTCCTTTCTCCTGATTATTATTTTTCTCTGGTATTTCTTCTTCCTGGGCTCTCTTATTCTCCCCTCTCTTCACTCTTCTGGTATTTCTTCTTCCTCTGGATTCTTCTCCTTCTCTCTTCCTTCTTCTCTCGATTACTATTATCTTCTGTAAAATTCTTCCTGGGCTCTCTTATTCTCCCCTCTCTTCTCTCTTCTGGTATTTCTTCTTCCTCTGGATTCTTCTCCTTCTCTCTTCCTTCTTCTCTTGATTACTATTATCTTCCGTAAAAAACCAATATCCTGTGAATTAATTCTCCGGAGCACACCATTGCCAACAAGTCCCTTTCCGATTCCCCTCGATCGAGCATGCCACCACCAATTCCCATCTCACAACCAGAAAGAGCACCTTCCCACGCGCCTCCATCTTCATCGAGTCCCAGATGCTCGCCCACGACCAAATCAAGATTGCCAGCCCTGATGGATTCCGACCGTCCGACTCCTTCGCTCCCAACCCACGCCGTAGACCTCCATGGCTGCCAACATCTCCTCCGCCCGTGCAACCCATTGCAGTCAAAGCCCCACCCGTGATGCCGCCCACCAACAGCGCCAGCCCTCGCCTCACCGCTTCCGCTCCCCATCTCCACTCGCGATGCCTCACAGACGTATCTCGGCCGCCTGCTGCCATGACGCCACTGGCTGGAGAAGTCGGCCGGATCTCCTCCCTGCTGCCGTGTCACCCACAGCCACTGTGATGCCTCACCGCCCCGGTCGATCATGAACGTCGTTCCGTCCATAGCCCCTCCTCCAGTGCCATCGTTCGCCTGCAACCCATTTCACGCCCGGGACACCTCACCGGCGCCCGCCCAGCCCCTGCTATCATGATGCCCGATGATCGCCTCCAAGCTGGCACCCCCCTGTGCCGCCTGTGTCGCCTCCGAGCCGACACCCCCCTGCGCCGCCCGCGTCGTCTCCAAGCACCCCAGCCGGCCGTCCGACTCCTCTGCTCCCAGCCGGCCGTACATCTTCCCAAGCCGTCGCCGCCTTCCCCAATGCCAACGCCGGTGGAGCCACCCTGCAAGCCCCTCTAGTTCGAGTCCATGGAGGGAAGAAGCTTCCTCTTGCACGATCGTAAAAGCAAGGAAAAAGGGTGGCACGCTTCTTAAAGCAAGATGCCCCCGTATTGCCGACTTTAGGAATAGCAGGAAAAAAAAAGAGAGAGAGAAAAAAACCGTGAGAAAAAAAAAGGGAAAAGAATATAGAAAAAAAAAGAGAGAGGTTATTTGATTATAAAAAAAAAAAGTGGGTTTCATTGGAATAAAAAAATTAGAAAAAAAAATAATTTGGGATTGTTTAACCTAGCCTAGGATCGTTTCCTAGTGACCAACGGTCCGACCTTCTTGGAATAAACATTGATCCGGGGTCATGTCCCGTTCAACTTGGTATCAGAGCAATAGGTTAGAGGTTAGGTTAGGTTAGTCATTTTAATTGCACTATTTTTATAAAAATTTTTAGTCTGCAGATTACATGGTGCATTAGAGTCAGAAGTGCATCAATTTGAAGATTGCTGAAGCTTGACTTGACGGAGTCGAGTTCTCCCTACCTCAGGAAAAATGATGGAGACATCGACCCAGAATCTGATGTAGCCCAGATCAACCCAGAAGCCCAGCCCAGAACCTGAAGCCTAGTCCAGCCTGAAGCCCAACCTAGAAACCCAGCCCAGAACCTGAAGCCTAGACCAGCCCAAATCCTGGGGCCCAAGATCCTGGAGTCGATGAGCATGAATCCTGAAGTCATCATCAGCACCGATCCCGATGCAGCACCGATCCAGCCTAATTTAAATTTAAGATTTGATTGAGATATTAGGATATTAGAATTTATCTCAATTGTTTGAAATTTATTTTAGGATTTGATGATTTAATTTGAATATTTGTTTTTAGGATTTATTTTATCCTTTTAAATGGATTTTTTAGTTTGAATTTGTTAGGGAGATATCTGATCAAGTTATCGGATATCTTAGATGACTTTATTTAAGAGTCTGGTTATTGAATAAAATGGAGCGATGAATAAAATATTTGAGAAATCATCTGGGTGCGTCCCGACTTGCCCCTTCTTCTGGTTCTTCCCTCCCTCCTCCTTCCCTTCTCCTGATTATTCTTTTTCTCTGGTATTTCCCTCCTTCTTCCTTTCTCCTGATTATTCTTTTTCTCTGGTATTTCTTCTTCCTGGGCTCTCTTATTCTCCCCTCTCTTCTCTCTTCTGGTATTTCTTCTTCCTCTGGATTCTTCTCTTTCTCTCTTCCTTCTTCTCTCGATTACTATTATCTTCCGTAAAATTCTTCCTTGGCTCTCTTATTCTCCCCTCTCTTCTCTCTTCTGGTATTTCTTCTTCCTCTGGATTCTTCTCCTTCTCTCTTCCTTCTTCTCTTGATTACTATTATCTTCCGTAAAAAACTAATATCCTGTGAATTAATTCTCCGGAGCACACCATTGCCAACAAGTCCCTTTCCGATTCCCCTCGATCGAGCATGCCACCACCAATTCCCATCTCATAACCAGAAAGAGCACCTTCCCACGTGCCTCCATCTTCACCGAGTCCCAGATGCTCGCCCACGACCAAATCGAGACTGCCGGCCCTGATGAATTCCGGCCGTCCGACTCCTTCGCTCCCAACCCACGCCGTAGACCTCCATGGCTGCCAACATCTCCTCCGCCTGTGCAACCCATTGCAGTCAAAGCCCCACCCGTGATGCCGCCCACCACCAGCGCCAGCCCTCGCCTCACCGCTTACGCTCCCCATCTCCACTCGCGATGCCTCACGGACATCACTCGGCCGCCTGTTGCCATGACGCCACTAGCTAGAGAAGCCGGCCGGATCTCCTCCCTGCTGCTATGTCACCCACAGCCACTGTGATGCCTCACCGCCCCGGTCGATCGTGAACATCGTTCCGCCCGTAGCCCCTCCTCCAGTGCCATCGTTCGCCTGCAACCCGTTTCACGCCCGGGACACCTCACCGGCGCCCGCCCGGCCCCTGCTATCATGACGCCCGATGATCGCCTCCAAGCCGGCACCCCCCTGTGCCGCCCGCGTCGCCTCCGAGCCGACACCCCCCTGCGCCGCCCGCGTCGCCTCCAAGCACCCCAGCCGGCCATCCGACTCCTTTGCTCCTAGCCGGCCGTACATCTTCCCAAGCCGTCGCCGCCCTCCCCAATGCCGACGCCGGTGGTGCCACCCTGTAAGCCCCTCTAGTT
Source organism: Areca catechu (assembly GCA_021397845.1). Classification (NCBI taxonomy): domain Eukaryota; kingdom Viridiplantae; phylum Streptophyta; class Magnoliopsida; order Arecales; family Arecaceae; genus Areca; species Areca catechu. Next base: position 129,278,935 of record CM038045.1, on the reverse strand, counting down.
CGAGTCCATGGAGGGAAGAAGCTTCCCCTTGCACGATCGTAAAAGCAAGGAAAAAGGGTGGCACGCTTCTTAAAGCAAGATGCCCCCGTATTGCCGACTTTAGGAATAGCAGGAAAAAAAAGAGAGAGAAAAAAACCGTGAGAAAAAAAAAGGGAAAATAATATAGAAAAAAAAAAGAGAGAGGTTATTTGATTATAAAAAAAAAGAAAAAATATGAAAAAAAAAGTGGGTTTCATTGGAATAAAAAAATTAGAAAAAAAAATAATTTGGGACTGTTTAACCTAGCCTAGGATCGTCCTAGCGACCAACGGTCCGACCTTCTTGGAATAAACATTGATCCGGGGTCATGTCCCGCGTCAACTGACCCCTCCATCTTGTAGAGATTATTATCCATCCTCCTACCTCTCATCACAGACATGGATTCATTGGAGAAACTAAGTACTCTTCTCCTGGCTCAACTGCTAAATTTATAACTGCATTGATGGGGACATCAAAACCCATCCAAGTTTTGCTTTTCTTTTTTCAGATTTTTTATTTTTAGTTTAAAAATATTTATCCCAGCTATTCCACCTATTCCTGTTATCCTCACTTTATCACCATGTTATTCCTCACTTATTTCATGTTTATCCCTATCATCTTCTTCTTCCCAAACAACTCCCAGAACTCCATTTTTTTCATTTTTTCTTCCCGTTCATCTTGGAACCTCCACGCCCGACCACCGATGCCCCCCCGATGGCCATCCACCTCCCCCCCGGCATCGATCTCCTCATGGGAATGCCGACGAATCCCTAGGAATCGCTCGCAGCCCTATGCCCCTATGGCTCCTCCCACGGTCGTCCACCCCGCGGCTCCGCCAACGCGCCCATCTCCCCTGTGCCGCCATGCACCGCTGCTCGAGCTGCCATCGATCACTGCCCGAGCCATCTCCACCAACTCCAGCCTCCCCGTGCCATGCCGTCTTCCCCACTCGACCGCCGCACGCTCACAGCCACCTTCTCCGCCGTCTCCCTTGCCGTGCTGCCACCTTTCCCAGCCGCCGGTCGTGCCACCGCCTTTCCCAACTGCCGCCTTCCCCCAACCGCCTGCCATGCCTCCTGCAAGTCCGTCGTCGCCCCCTCTGTTCTAAGGCCACGAGAAGAAAGTTTGTGCATGGATCTCAAAGCCCAAGAGTTTGCACAGATCTCAAAGAAAAAAATTTAAAATAATATTTTTTTTTATAGATTTTAAAGCGGTCTCAATCCTTCTACACAGATTTCAAGGCCGGCCTGATCTTGATAAATTCAGAGCATGCCTAATATATTTATTTTAAATCTGGATGTATGGACCAGTAAGGAAGTTTTTTTTTAATTAGTTTTAAATTAGGATTAGTTTGATTTTTCTACCATGTGGGGAGGGTTGTGCTTAATTTTCTACCATATTTTTGGGTTGCATACAAAGCAGGTTTAGGATGTCACCTTTTTTGGGACTGCATGCCTTGTATTTTTTTCTTGGGCCCGAAGTTTTGTAAGCCTATATAAAGGCACCTCCTCTCTTGAATAAAATGATGATGATGAATATGAGTTTTTGAAAAGAGTTTCTTGGTTCTGCCTTTGTCAAGAGTGGGCATGAGGCCCGTTTTTCTTTCACCTGTGAATGTCGACGGGTGCGAGGCCCTAGTTATCTTCTCCATTGCTGAGTCCACTTTATGATCTTGGAGCTTTTTCTTCATTGGTGCGGGCACCAGACTCATAAGAAGACTTCAGAGCTCCATTTGGATCTCTGATTGACATTGCCCGAGAAATTAGGATTTGTAATAAAGGTTGACCTGGTCAACCAGTTTATTTATTTTTATTTATTTCTTGAGTCACCATTTAAATTTTGTTGAGTCATGTTGACTCGGTGCAAGTCCCGATGTGGTTTCAATTTTATCCAAAATGGTGCCGCAATTGTCTTCCAATCAAATCAAGGTCCAAAATGGTGCCACATTTGTCTTCCAATCAAATCAAGGTCCAAGCAAGTGGAGGCCACACTCCAAGCCACAGGCCCAGCCACACTCCGAGCACACGCCAGGGTCCAGGAGGCGCCACAGAGGCATCCCAGTGTCATGGTCCCCACATCCAAAGAAGAAAAAAATCAAATTGGAAGCCAATTTAAAGGAGGCGCCCATACCTGCCAATTCTGTCTAAGCAAAGAAGGAAAGGGACTTCTCTTGGAAAAAAAATCAAAGAAGGACATCCAACCTACTCCTAATTGAAGTTCAAATCAAAATCAAAGAGCTTAACTTGGAGTGGAAGAAAAGAAGAAATGCCATAAGGAGAAGAGGACTCCAAATCCAAATCCAACTCCAAAGAAGGCGCCATAAAAAAAAAAAAAAATTCCCAAAAAAAAATCCTTTATGGCCATCCCAAATTTTTTTGAATTCTTGGTCGGCCAAGAGAGGAGGTTTTCTACCTAATCTAGAGGTTGGAGGAGTTTAGTCCCACATGGGAATTTGTACAAACTTGGAGAAAATTTTAGGTCTATATAATAGACCTCTCTTTGTAACTTTAGAAAATCAATGAAGAAAAATTATTTTTGCTATTCTCTTGTGTTGAGTAACCTAGGTTTCACTTCTTCCGCACTATTCTAAGTGTTGAGCTCCGTGAGGGGGTAATCCGGGTTCCATTGGAGCCTTGAGGAGGTGAGAGATCTCCATCTTTATCCAAAACCCTAGGTTAGCCACTTAAAAATCCAAAACCCTAGCCGCCCTTCATTATTTTCAATCCATCGAACCCTAGCTCCTTCCATCTCCCACGGCCTCTCTCTCTCTACAAGTCCAGGCCGTCCACCTTCATCCAGATCCAGTCCGGCTACTTCAGATCCAGAGCAAGTTCCAAGGAAAATCACATCAGCTTCCAGGAGAATCCAGTTTTCAGCAATTTCAATCTTCAAGTTCATCAACCTGGTAAGTTTTTCCCTTGACTCTCTGATTCCATCAATTGTTTTTCTTCTCTTCCAGATCTTGAGTTCAGGAGAAGCCAACCCGCCAAAGGACCAGTATTGGAGGATCCATTACGAAGATATCTGAATCCGAGGATCCAACAATCTGCTCGGGAGAGTTCTTCCACCAAAATCTGTGAAGATCATTGTCTGGTTAGGTAAACCATCTCTTCTCTTTATTTTTGTTCTGTTGAAAGTTCGGAGCGAAACCCTAGGTCTGGGAGTTTCTCAACCCCCAGCGATCCATTGCTTCTGAACTACTCTGATAATTTAGTTTCCTTAAAATTGTGCTTTCAATTATCATATTAGTATCTTTCAATGTTAGGTTAACTTTTCTTTGATTTGAAGCCAACTTCTACAAACATATAAAAACAACAAAAAAATTAGTTAATCTTAATTTACTTCCGCATCGCATCCCTTTATTTGTTCTGCATCATTTTTGGTATCAGAGCTTTCATCCTGCATCATTTTTGGTATCAGAGCCCAGTCTAGGGTTTCTGTTTCTGATTTGCTTGCTTGCTTATTTTGATTGTTTTCTCTTTTTATTTTGTCTGCTCGAAGTAGACTCCCCAGGATGTCCGGTCCTAGGAACTAAGCGAGGCGCAAGCCTCCTCCTCCCATTCCACGGGGTGTTCCTAGGGCGTGTAGGGGATCCATTGGGTTATAACTTCGTAGCAGGGATTATAAACGGGGAAGACAATCTAGTTGCAGCCCGTAATTGCCCTGTTGTCTGACTTATTTCTCCCTGCATAAAACTCCGAATTGCATGATTTTTGCTTCGTTGAAACCAGTATAATTGAACCTATTTTTCATAATTTTTCTGTGATTTATTGGTTTCGGTAAAAATTCTGAGCATTAAAATATAACAACTCTGTTTTTTTGTGTTCTGCAATTCAATTCTTTTTGGAGTGATCATCTCATAATTTACTTAAGGGCAATTGAGCATCTAAGATAAGGGGAGGAGTTGATTACCTCTCCTTAGCCCAAAACCACCATCCAATCATTCGAACCTAGACCTAATTTAAAATCAGTTAGACCTAATTTGCCCTAGTGGGCTAGGGACACCAATTGGTCGGGTCTAGGCTAGTGTTGAGTCAGTTTGCCGAGTTATTCTGTGTGTGCTTAGCACTCAGTGTCTAGAACGGTGGTTCAGGGATCCATTCCCGAAGGGCTTGTGTGCTGGTCCGCCTACCTGGCCAATCACTGATTGGTGTCTAGGATTGGCAATCAGGGACCTAACACTCCCCTTACACCTGCCTGGCTGAGTCCTGAGTTACTACAGGCTAGCTTGCCACTCTGATTGGGCATCTAGTTTGGACTCTAGGTCTAGTGATCCAGTAGTCGATTTAGTCTAGTCTCATTTTGTGTGCTTGCTTGAATCATCATGTCTACCAGAAACGGAGTGCCATATCAACCTGGTCAAACCCAACCTGATTTAGAGGCCATGATCAGAACTCTTACTGAAAGTATGGCTAAAATGAATCAGGATATGACAAACACTGTGGCCCAGTTTAGCGCACAAATTCATGAGGATCTTATCCAACTTAGGGACCGAGTCAAGTACTTGAAGAACCTAGACATCGGAATTGGACTCCTGACCCCGATTTTAATGTGCCTCAACCTCACCCACATCAAGAGCCTAGAAGGCCTTTATATAGAGATCCTGAACCTAATCATAGGAGGCCTGACCCAGAGCCTGAAGATAGAGATGATAGGTTCATCAGGAATATCAAATTAGATGCACCCACTTTTGATGGTAGTATGAACCCTAAGGTGTATTCTGATTGGGAGGGTGAGATGGACCAATACTTTGAGTGGTATGCTATGTCTGAGGAGAGGAAATACAAGTTTGCCAAGATGAAATTAGTGCGTCAAGCTAGGTTATACTGGGGGAACATTGAGCTAACCACTAGGAGACGGAATGTTGAGCCCATAACCACTTGGCAGGGTATGAAAGAAAAACTGAGAGATAAATACCTACCCATTTTATACCAGCAAAACCTGTTAGACCAATGGCAAAACCTGAAACAAGGAAACCAATCTGTCTCAGACTACATAGCTACTTTTGATGAATACCTAATGAGATGTGATGTGAGTGAAGCCCATGAAGTCACTTTGTCTAGATTTAGGGCTGGACTGAGGGAAGATATCAAGAGAGAACTATTTCTGAGAGAGGTTACTGATCTAGACCAAGCCTACCAAATTGCACTGAACACTGAAAAATTTCAGAGAGGACCTATACCTTCTAGGGTTAGTGCCCCAATCCCAAGGAATGGACCTAGCCAAGTTATCCCTAGTAAACCTTTTCAGGGTACTTCTACCCCTAGGCCCATGGACAAAGGTAAGGCACCTGACACCCAGAGAACCCCTAGTTCAAATATCACCTGTTTTAAGTGTCAGAAACCAGGTCACATTTCCAGTCAGTGTACTTCCATAGCCTGTTTCAAGTGTCATAAGGTAGGTCATGTTGCTAGCCAGTGCCCACGGAGATCCCTTTACATAGAAGAGGGAGAGAATGATAATTCTGAGCCCAGTGAGGAATTTGAAGAAGAAGTTTATGAGGCCGGAATGAATTTGGTTGAGGAGTATGAAGGAGAGGAGGAACCCAATGAATCTGACCAATTAGGAGTTGTAAGATGCATCCTATCCCAGAATCTAGTTCAAGAGGATTGGCGTAGGACTAACATCCTACAGACTTTTCTTAAATTAGGGGATAAGGTATGTAAGATCATCATAGATAGTGGGAGCTGTGTAAATGCCATCTCTACTAGCACTGTCAAGATGTTAGGCTTAATCCCAGTTCCCCATCCCAACCCCTATAAGGTTTCTTGGGTAGATTCTACCTCCATACCCATCCAGTCTAGATGTCAAGTCCAAATCCAAATGCAATCTTATCACGAAAAGATTTGGTGCGATGTCTTACCCATGGGGGTGAGCAGTATAATTCTCGGAAGACCTTGGTTGTATGATCATGATGCCACCCTCTTAGGAAAATCCAATACCTGTGTCTTTAGTTTCAATGGGAAGAAGATTACGATCCATTCAGTTCCCCCTAAGGACAAGGTAACTAAAGGAGCCGGTAAGGTTAAGGAGATGAAAACTGGAGTGAACCTAATCAGTGCTAAGGATCTAGAACAAGAAATTCATAGTGGTTCACCCATCTGGATGTTGACTGCTAAAGAACTTAGAACTTCGGAACCCTCAGAGCCTCCTCAAGAAGTTAAACCTGTGTTAAAAGAATTTGAGGATGTCTTTCCCGAGGATTTGCCAGACCACCTTCCACCTCTTAGGGATATCCAGCATGCCATAGATCTAATCCCAGGAGCGACTTTGCCCAACTTGCCCCATTACAGGATGAATCCATCTGAGCATGAAGAACTGCAAAAGCAGGTTGGAGAATTATTGAGGAAGGGGTTTATTAGAGAAAGTCTTAGCCCTTGTGCAGTCCCAGCCTTACTGACCCCAAAAAAAGATGGCACGTGGAGGATGTGTGTTGACAGTCGTGTAATCAATAAAATTATAATCAAATATAGGTTTCCCATCCCTAGACTAGATGACATGCTTGATATGATGGCTGGTGCAATGGTTTTTTCTAAGATTGATCTCAAAAGCGGCTATCATCAGGTTAGGATTAGACCCGGGGATGAATGGAAAACTGCTTTCAAAACTAAGGATGGTCTTTATGAATGGGTTGTTATGCCTTTTGGGTTGTCCAATGCCCCTAGTACTTTCATGAGAATTATGACCCAGGTACTTAGAGCTTTCATAGGAAAATTTGTGGTGGTCTATTTTGATGACATCCTGATCTATAGTAAGACCCCAGCAGATCACCTAGGCCACCTTAGAGCAGTCTGCCAAGTTTTGAGGAATGATAGACTCTACGGCAATCTTAAGAAGTGTGAATTCATGACTAGTAGAGTTATCTTTCTTGATTTTGTAGTAACCCCTGACGGCGTGGCGGCCGATCCTGAGAAGATTAGGTCCATAGTAGACTGGCCAGAGCCAACCAATGTGCATGAAGTTAGAAGTTTCCACGACTTGGCTACCTTCTATAGGCGATTCATCAAGGGATTTAGTACTTTAGCTGCTCCTATCACTGATTGTATTAGGAAGGGAGAATTTCATTGGACTAAGTCAGCCCATAAAGCCTTCCTAGATCTTAAGGATAAAATGACCCAGGCACCCATTCTGAGATTACCCGATTTTTCTAAAGTATTTGAGGTTGCCTGTGATGCTTCAGGTGTAGGAATAGGTGGAGTCCTAAGCCAAGAGAATCATCCCATAGCATTCTTTAGTGAAAAACTTAATGATGCTAAGCTTAGGTATTCTACCTATGATAAGGAATTTTATGCGGTGGTGCAAGCTTTGCATTACTGGAGACATTATTTGCTACCACAGGAATTTGTACTATTTTCGAACCATGAGGCTCTTAGATTTCTGAACTCCCAAAAGAAGCTTAACCCTAGGCATGCTAAGTGGGTAGAATATATCCAGTCCTATACTTTTGTCCTGAAACATAAGGCTGGAGTTGAGAATAAGGTAGCTAATGCCCTTAGTCACCGATCTCTGTTATTAACTTCTGTTAGAACTGAGGTCATAGGGTTTGAGCAAATCAAAGAGGAATATGAGTCTTGTCCGGATTTCACAACTATGTATCAGGATCTAGTTCAAGGACCATCTAGTAATCACCAGGATTATACCCTTGTAGATGGTTTTTTGTTCTTCAAAAATAGGCTTTGCATCCCTAGAACTTCTCTTAGGAAATTTTTGATTTGGGAAATCCATGCTGGAGGTTTAGCCGGCCATTTTCGAAAAGACAAGACCATTCTAGCTATTGAAGACCACTTTTTCTGGCCTAGCTTGAAAAGGGATGTAGCTAATATTGTAGCTAGATGTCGAACCTGCGCTGTTGCCAAACAGCGAAAACAAAACACTGGCCTTTATACCCCACTCCCTGTCCCAGATCGTCCTTGGCAAGATGTGAGTATGGATTTTGTGTTAGGTTTACCTAAGACCCAGAGGAGACATGATTCTATCTGTGTTGTAGTCGACTGATTCTCTAAAATGGCCCACTTCTTGCCTTGTTCCCAAACCTTTGATGCGTCTAAGGTAGCCACACTTTTCTTCAATGAGATAGTTAGACTCCATGGCCTACCTAAGACAATCGTTTTAGATAGGGATGTCCGGTTCACCAGTTACTTTTGGAAGACCCTTTGGCATAAGTTAGGGACAAAACTTAAGTTTTCAACTGCCTATCATCCCCAAACTGATGGCCAAACTAAAGTAGTGAACCGTAGCCTAGGAAATCTGCTGAGATGTCTTGTTGGTGAAAACACCAGAAATTGGGATTTATACCTACCAAGGGCAGAATTTGCGTACAATGACTCGGTCAATGGGTCTACGGGTAAGAGTCCATTTGAAATTGTACATGGGTACAAACCTCACACACCTCTTGACCTAGTCCCTTTACCTGTCCACACTCGAGTCTCCGAGTCTACTGAGAATTTTGCACAGCATGTAAAAGACTTGCATAAAGAAATTCATGCCAAAATAAATTTAAGTAATGAAACTTATAAGAAGTTGGCTGATACTCAAAGGCGAGTCAAATCTTTTGTTGAGGGAGACTATGTGATGATTAGGTTAAGGCCTGAACGGTTTCCTCCTGGAACCGTTAGAAAGTTACATGCTAGGGGAGCTGGACCATTTAGAGTGGTAAAGAGAGTAGGATCCAATGCCTATGTGCTCGAGTTGCCTCCAGAACTAGGCATTAGCTCTACTTTCAATATTACAGACTTAGTAGAGTACAGGGAGCCAGCTGTGATTCCTAGTGAGCCTTTTGAGCCTAACCCTATCATTGAGAGTGATCCCGACCCTGTGTGTCCACCAACAAACTGGCCTGTGAGGAAAGAGCAGATTGAAAAGATCCTGGATGATCAGGTTATCTCTACTCGTAATCGAGGATACCAAAGGTACCTGGTCCACTGGCAAGGAAGGCCAGATTCTGATGACCTTGGATCTCCCGAGAAGAATTACAAGAATTGGACCCAGACCTCTTGGAGAGATACCAGAGCCAACTTGAGCCTTACTCGACAGGGTCGAGTTCCTCCCACCCCGGGAGAATTGGTGCGGGCACCAGACTCATAAGAAGACTTCAGAGCTCCATTTGAATCTCTGATTGACATTGCCCGAGAAATTAGGATTTGTAATAAAGGTTGACCTGGTCAACCAGTTTATTTATTTTTATTTATTTCTTGAGTCACCATTTAAATTTTGTTGAGTCATGTTGACTCGGTGCAAGTCCTGATGTGGTTTCAATTTTATCCAAAATGGTGCCGCAATTATCTTCCAATCAAATCAAGGTCCAAAATGGTGCCACATTTATCTTCCAATCAAATCAAGGTCCAAGCAAGTGGAGGCCACACTCCAAGCCACACGCCCAGCCACACTCTGAGCACACGCCAGGGTCCAGGAGGCGCCACAGAGGCATCCCAGTGTCATGGTCCCCACATCCATAGAAGAAAAAAATCAAATTGGAAGCCAATTTAAAGGAGGCGCCCATACCTGCCAATTCTGTCTAAGCAAAGAAGGAAAGGGACTTCTCTTGGAAAAAAAATCAAAGAAGGACATCCAACCTACTCCTAATTGAAGTTCAAATCAAAATCAAAGAGCTTAACTTGGAGTGGAAGAAAAGAAGAAATGCCATAAGGAGAAGAGGACTCCAAATCCAAATCCAACTCCAAAGAAGGCGCCATAAAAAAAAAAAAAAAATTCCAAAAAAAAATCCTTTATGGCCGTCCCAAATTTTTTTGAATTCTTGGTCGGCCAAGAGAGGAGGTTTTCTACCTAATCTAGAGGTTGGAGGAGTTTAGTCCCACATGGGAATTTGTACAAACTTGGAGAAAATTTTAGGTCTATATAATAGACCTCTCTTTGTAACTTTAGAAAATCAATGAAGAAAAATTATTTTTGCTATTCTCTTGTGTTGAGTAACCTAGGTTTCACTTCTTCCACACTATTCTAAGTGTTGAGCTCCGTGAGGGGGTAATCCGGGTTCCATTGGAGCCTTGAGGAGGTGAGAGATCTCCATCTTTATCCAAAACCCTAGGTTAGCCACTTAAAAATCCAAAACCCTAGCCGCCCTTCATTATTTTCAATCCATCGAACCCTAGCTCCTTCCATCTCCCACGGCCTCTCTCTCTCTACAAGTCCAGGTTGTCCACCTTCATCCAGATCCAGTCCGGCTACTTCAGATCCAGAGCAAGTTCCAAGGAAAATCACATCAGCTTCCAGGAGAATCCAGTTTTCAGCAATTTCAATCTTCAAGTTCATCAACCTGGTAAATTTTTTCCTTGACTCTCTGATTCCATCAATTGTTTTTCTTCTCTTCCAGATCTTGAGTTCAGGAGAAGCCAACCCGCCAAAGGACCAGTATTGGAGGATCCATTGCGAAGATATCTGAATCCGAGGATCCAACAATCTGCTCGGGAGAGTTCTTCCACCAAAATCTGTGAAGATCATTGTCTGGTTAGGTAAACCATCTCTTCTCTTTATTTCTGTTCTGTTGAAAGTTCAGAGCGAAACCCTAGGTCTGGGAGTTTCTCAACCCCCAGCGATCCGTTGCTTCTGAACTACTCTGATAATTTAGTTTCCTTAAAACTGTGCTTTCAATTATCATATTAGTATCTTTCAATGTTAGGTTAACTTTTCTTTGATTTGAAGCCAACTTCTACAAACATATAAAAACAACAAAAAAATTAGTTAATCTTAATTTACTTCCGCATCGCATCCCTTTATTTGTTCTGCATCATTCATGGCCCCAAGTAGAAATTTGGGTGGGACGCCCTAGGCTCCGCATGTAGTGAGATGAGTGGGATGCCCTAGACTACATGAAGTGGGGTGGGTGAGATGCCCTAAAGGTGCGACGTCTCTCCGTGAAGGTAAGTCCCAAGTCCATAGAGTATCCATCTTTCTTGCCCCAACATATTTTTTTCACCTTTTTGACCCTAATCACAGGAGACTTCTCAGCTCTCCAACGATCCTCCTAGCTAGATCCCCTTTTATCTCGCATCAATTTTGGTATCAGAGCAGGAGAGTATAAGGGTTGAAAAAAAAGAAAGAAAAAAAGAAGAGAAAAAAAAGAGAGAAAAAACTTGCAGTGAGCCTGACTCGACGGAGTCGAGTTTTTCTCCCTCCCAGAGGAATGATGGGGACATCAAAACCCATCCGTGTTTTGCTTTTCTTTTTTCAGATTTTTTTTATTTTTAGTTTAAAAATATTTATCCCAGCTATTCTACCTATTCCCATTATCCTTACTTTATCCCCATGTTATTCCCAACTTATTCCATGTTTATCCCTGTCATCTTTTTCCTTCCAGACAACTCCCAGAACTCCATTTTTTTTATTTTTCCTTCCTGTTCATCCTAGATCCTCCACGCCCGACCACCGACACCCCCCCGACGGTCGTCCACCTCCCCCTCAACATCGATCTCCTCGTGGGAATGCCGGCGAATCCCTCGAAACTGCCCGTGGCCCTACACACCTACGGCTCCTCCCATGGCCGTCCGCCCCTGCAGCTCCGCCCACGAGCCCCTCTCCGCCGCGCCGCCGTCCATCGCTGCCCGAGCCACCATTGGCCGCTGCCCAAGCCATGTCCATCGACTCCAGCCTCCCCGTGTCGTGCCCTCTTCCTCGCTCGACCGCCGCATGCTCATAGCCACCATCTCCTTTATCTCCCTGGCCATGCCGCCGCCTTCCCCCAGCCACCAGCCATGCCTCTTGCAAGTCCATCATCGCCCCCTCTGTTCCAAGGCCATGGGAAGAAAGTTTGTGCACAGATCTCAATGCCCAAGAGTTTGCACATATCTCAAAGAAAAAAATAAAAAAATAATAAGAATTTTTTTTATAGATTTTAAAGCGGACTCAATCCTTCTACACAGATTTAGGGTAGGCCTAATCTTGGTAAATTCAGAGCATGCCTAATATATTTATTTTAAATCTAGATGTATGGACCAGTTAGGAAGTTTTTTTAAAATTAGTTTTAGATTAGTATTAGTTTGATTTTTCCACCATGTGGAGAGGGTTGTGTTTAATTTTCTACCATGTTTTCGGGCTGTGAACAAAGCAGGTTTGGGATGTCACCTTTTTTGGGACTGCATGCGTTGTATCTTTTTCTTGGGCCCGAAGTTTTGTAAGCGTATATAAAGGCACCTCCTCTCTTGAATAATATGATGATGATGAATATGAATTTTTAAAAAGAGTTTCTTTGTTCTGCCTCCGTCAAGAGTGGGCATGAGGCTCGTTTTTCCTTCACCTACGGGTGTCGAGGGATGTGAGGCCATAGTTATCTTCTCCATTGCTGAGTCCCCTCTATGATCTTGGAGCTTTTCCTTCACGAACCCAGGTAGCGATTTGGGTGGGATGCCCTAGGCTCCGCATGTAGTGAGATGGGTGAGACGCCCTAGACTACATGTAGTGGGGTTGGTGAAATGCCCTAGAGGTAGGACGTCTCTCCATGAAGGTAAGTCCCAAGTCCATAGAGTATCCATCTTTCTTGCCCCAACATATTTCTTCTGCCTTTTTGACCCTAATCACAGGAGACTTCTCAGCTTTCCAATGATCATCCTAGCTGGTGCGGACACCGACAACGGTCTTCACTCACTATGGATCGAATCCTAATGCAGCACATCCAACCCCGACTTACAGAATAATTTTATCTTGTTAGAATAATACAAACAAGACAACTACAAGGACAACTACCAGTCAACTACCAGAGCAACTAATACTCAACTACCATCAAATGACTACTAAGCAACTACCTCTTAACTTCTCATGGGATTACTACATCATCATGCCACTTCACCAAGCTTAGAGGGTGCCATATCATCATCCACATCATCAAGCAACGCCACCTAATGGGATTGCCACCACATATGCCACCTCACCCATTGAAGTGGGCGACCAAGAAGGAGTCAAATTCAAATTTGGGCGGCCAAACTAAACCTCCACCTCATGTAACCACTTCCCCCCTATCTCTCCAACCATCCCATGTATCTCTCAACTATCCCATGTATCTCTCAACCATCTCATGTATCTCTCCTCTCTTTTAAATTTTAAACAAAGGGCTTGGTAGTTTATAAAAGGAGATCCAATGCCCCATTGTATGGAGTTGATTTTTTTGGGATAAAATGAAATGAAGAAAGTCTTTGTCTTGCCATTACTTGAGTATTTGTGATGTTCTCTTATAGCTTTAGATAAAATTCTAGTTTGAAATTTGAGAAGCATTTCTTCTTTGGGCATGTAACCTTCATCTATTTACAAGTGTCAATTCCATTTCCAAGAAGAAGACATCAAGGAGACACCCTTCCATGGATCCCACCTATCCCAACAAGAGTTTCTCAAGCCTCCATAAGAAGAACAATTCTTATGATCTCCTCTTTTTCTTTATGTTTTGAACTTTTCAAATATTCCATTTCTAATCCTTTCCTTGCAGGGTTCTCTTTAATCCGGAGTTCAAGAGCTCGTCGTCTTGCCAGAGGAACACAAATGGATGGGGCATATTTCCTCGGAACGATCATCTTCTCATCCAGAATTGGTTTATTCGAATGCTACTGCGGGTCTATCACTTCAAAAAGAGAGCTCATCATTAGTAACAAATCTTCCTCATCACTTCATTTCTGATCTATTGAAGGTTAACCTCTAGGTTCTTAATCCTTTAGCCTTAGATTTAATCTTCTTTTAGGACAATCTGGCTATTATTGTGGCATATGTTTAAGAATTACCAAATCTTTCTCTATGTCTTGCTTGAGTCTCTTGGATTGGAAGCTAGTTCATGTGTTTAGGTTTTCATTGCTCAACTTTAACTCACCCTCAATAGAAAGCATTTTCATGCCGCATCATTTTGGTATCCGAGTATGGTTGGATTAGGGTAGGATTTGCATAGATGCTGAAATTCATTATTTGCTGGAATTCTGCACATAGAGTTTTAATATCTTGCATAGCCCGTTAAGTGTTTGCATAAATGCATGTTAAATACCAAGGTGAAATCAGGTTGTCCTACTATAAGGAGGAATCCTTATAGTGTAAGGTTGTCATATCTTGGTCATTACCATTGTTATCATAGATTAATTTCTCAATTGTCTTACTTGCTGGAATTTTCTGGATCTATACATATATGGTCTGATAAATGAATTATTTTTCTCAGCATAGAACTCAGAATTTAGTGATTCTTATTTTGTTAGATCTGTTGTAATTGATAGAAGTTTTCATAATTTCTCTAGAGTTTTTAGTTAACTGTAAAATTTTTGAGCTGTGATTTAGTACTGTTCTGTCTAAAATTCTAGTAAAGTTAATTTTCAGCATGGTTGTGTGCATTCATCTTAACTCAATTAAGGGCACCAATATGACATGGGGGCAGGATTGATCACCTGTCCTTAGCCCAAGAACAACAACCCTCATTGTGCATCAAACCCAATCCCCTAATTAAAATTGAGTAAAACATTAATTGCCCTAGTGGGTTAGGGACATCAATTGGTCAAGTCCTGGTTAGTGTCAAGTCATTGTGTCAACTAGTCTTGTGTGTGCTCTATTACTTGGTGACTAGGATTGGAACTAAGGGCTTGGGTGCTGATCCATCTACCAGGCCAATTCCACCTGGCCTAGGTAGGCCAAAGATGGGATCCCACACTCCCCTTGTTCTGACACCGGGCCAAGTGTAGAGTTTCTACAATCTAGTTTGCCACCTTGATTAGGCAACTAGTCTAGAACTCTAGGTCCAGTTCAAATCAATTGGGAAAAGCTTGTGCAACCAATTCTTCACCTATTATTTGAAGCTGGTGTCAAGGATCGAGGTTAAGTGGTTAAGCCTAAGCGGTTCTTGTGGTTTTTAATTAGGTCCCAGCGAAAGCTAGGGAAACCTCCCACAGACCCACCTCCTGACTGGCCAGTGGAGAAGTGTAGTTGTTGGTTTGATTGTACCTATTCAACTCAGTATATTTGAGCTAACAGGTCTAAAAAACCTTAGCCCGAGTTGAATCCACTTGCATGCATGACAACAAGAGCAGGGACATCATATTCACTAGCCCAAGCCCAGTCAAGTGTAGCCATCGACCAAAATCTTGGAAATCTAATTAAAGCCTTGAATGATCAAGTGGCCCAAATAAACAAAAATTTGACTGAGCAATTGGCCCAAACCAACCAAAACGTGGCCCAGACCAACCAGAGTATGAATGATCAGTTAGCCCACATCACGACTAGGTTGGATCAATTAGAAACTAGAACTCCTGGAGGAAATCATGAAGTCCAGAATGATCCCGAACCTGATTTGAACCTGAGTTTGAAACACCAGTCAACCCTAGACGGGTTCTACGCCAAAACCTTTTCTATGAGCCCAACCCTAGGAGACCTCAGCAAGACCATTTCTGTGAACCAAATCCTAGGGGGCCCAATCATGAGCGAGCCCATGAACCCAATCCAAGGAGAGTCTATCTTGAGCCCACTTATGAACCAAATGTCAGGAGACCCACTCCAATTCAGTTAGACCAAGATGATCGAGCCATAAAAAATGTTAGGTTGGAAGCACCCACATTTGATGGAATCTTAGATCCCAAAATTTACATCGATTGGGAAGGAGAGATGGACCAGTACTTTGACTGGTATGACATGACTGAGGAAAGAAAATGTAAGTTTGCGAAACTAAAGTTGGTAAGGCAAGCTAGGCTCTACTGGAGAAATGTTGAACGATTAGCTAGGCAAAGAGGTGATGTGCCTATAGTAACCTGGAGAGCGATGAAACTTAGGCTTAGGGAAAAATACCTTCCTATGTCCTACCACCAAAGACTCCTAGATCAATGGCAAAGACTTACTCAAGGAAATAGGAGTGTCGCAGAGTACATTGCCAAATTTGATGAGTTTGTAATGAGGTGCAATGTTGATGAATCTGAGTCAGTAACCCTATCTAGATTTAGAGCCGGACTGAGGGAAGAAATCCAGAAGGAATTATTCATGAGGGAAGTCCATGATCTAGAACTGGCTTATCAGATAGCTAGAGATGCTGAGAGATTTCATAGGAGTCCAGTTTATCGTAGACCCGACGCCCCTAGGATTAGTGTACCTAATCAGCAGATAGGACCCAGTCAGTCTAGATTCAACCGACCCAATCCTAATGCACCTATGACCCGAAGAGATGATAAAGGGAAATCACCTGAAGTCCAAAGAAATCCGAATGCATGTTTCAAATGTTAGAAGGTAGGTCACTATGCTAGCAACTATCCAAATCGATCCTTACACATAGGGCAAGTAGAAGAGGAAGCCATAGAACCCCAAGATGAGTGTGAAGAAGAAATATACCAGGAATATGAGAATTTGGCTGAAGAATATGAAGGTGATGAAGCCCTGGTAGATCATGAACTTTTAGGAGTGGTTAGGTGTATCCTCACCCAAACCAAAGACCAAGAAGACTGGCGTAGGACTAGTATCCTACAGACTTTCATCAAGATAGGCAAGAAAGTGTGCAAGGTCATCTTAGATAGTGGTAGCTGTGTCAATGCCATATCCACCAACACAGTCAAAAACCTAGGATTGTCCACTATATCCCATCCTAATCTATATAAGGTATCCTGGGTAGACTCAATCTCTATTCCCATCAAGTCTAGGTGCATAGTTACCATCCAGTTCCAGTCTTACCAAGAGAAAGTTTGGTGTGATGTTCTTCTAATGGAAGTTAGCAGTATCATTTTAGGACGATCATGGTTATACGATCATGACGTTATACTCTATGGTCACTCTAATTCATGCTCATTTACTCATAATGGGAAGAAGATTGTAATCCATTCTTCTCCACCTAAGGACCCAATTAAAAGAGGATCTAGCCAGTTGAGAGATAAGACACAAGGGATAAACATGATCACTACTAAAGAATTGGAGCTAGAGATTAGCAATGGTTCACATGTTTGGATTTTGACAACTAAGGAACATCAAGAGCCCTCCCCAAAAGAACAACCTCAGGAAGTCATTGAAGTGCTAGATGAGTTTAAGGATGTTTTCCCCGATGAGTTACCCGACCAACTCCCACCCCTTAGGGACATCCAACATGCAATAGACTTAGTCCCTGGAGCGACCTTACCGAACCTTCCCCATTATAGAATGAACCCTACCAAACATCAAGAATTGCAACGACAAGTAGGAGAACTTCTTAAGAAAGGATTCATTAGGGAGAGTTTAAGCCCATGCACAGTCCTAGCCTTACTCACCCCTAAGAAAGATGGCACGTGGAGGATGTGTGTCGATAGTTGTGCCATAAATAGGATCATGATAAAATATAGGTTTCCCATCCCCAGATTGGATGACATGCTATATATGATGGCTGGTACAATGATATTTTCTAAGGTTGACCTGAAGAGCGGCTATCACCAAGTTAGGATTAGACTAGGGGATGAATGGAAGACTGCCTTTAAGACTAAGGATGGGTTATTTGAATGGGTAGTCATGCCTTTTGGACTATCAAATGCCCCTAGCACCTTTATGAGAATCATGAACCAGGTCCTACGATCCTTTATCGAAAAGTTTGTCATTGCGTATTTTGACGACATCCTTATCTATAGTAGGACTAGAGATGATCATTTGAACCACCTGAAGCAAGTATGTTTGGCACTTAGGAAGGATAATCTCTATGCCAATTTGAAGAAATGTGATTTTATGACTACTAGAGTTATCTTTCTAGGATTTGTCGTAACCCCTGAAGGAGTATCTGCTGACCCTAAGAAGATTAGAGCAATTGTAGACTGGCCAACACCCAATAATATTCACGAAGTAAGAAGTTTCCATGGCCTCGCTATATTTTACAGAAGATTCATTAGAGGGTTTAGCACCATAGTTGCTCCTATTACGGATTGCATTAGGAAAGGCAATTTTGAATGGACAAAAGCTGCTGATAAGGCCTTCCTAAACATTAAGGACAGGATGACACAAGCACCAATCTTAAGATTACCCAATTTTTCTAAGATTTTTGTGGTAGCTTGTGATGCCTCTGGAGTAGGAATTGGAGGAGTCTTAAGTCAAGAAAGTCATCCAGTGGCATTTTTTAGTGAAAAGCTGAATGAGGCTAGGATGAAATACTCAACCTATGACAAGGAGTTATATGCGGTAGTTCAGGCTTTGAGGTACTGGAGACACTATCTGCTACCGCAAGAGTTTGTCTTATTCTCGGATCATGAAGCCCTTAGGTTTCTTTGCTCCTAGAAAAAGTTGAACCCTAGGCATGCCAAGTGGGTAGAGTTCATCCAAGCCTATATCTTCGTCCTAAAGCACTGTGCGGGAACTGAGAATAGGGTTGCTGATGCCTTAAGTCGTAGAGCGTTGCTCTTAAATTCAGTCAGCACTGAAGTCATAGGTTTTGAGAGACTTAAGGAGGAATACGAAACCTGTCCGAATTTTGATGAGATCTATCAGGCTTTACATCAAGGACCAACTAGCAATCATAGTGACTATACCCTTCTAGATGGTTATCTTTTTAGAGAAAACAGGCTCTGTATTCCAAGAACCTCCTTAAGGGATTTTCTAGTTTGGGAGACACATACTGGAGGTTTGGCTGGCCATTTTGGGCGAAACAAGACTATCTTAGCTGTTGAGGAACAATTCTACTGGCCAGGCCTTAAGAGACAGGTAGCAAATCTTGTAGCCTGATGTAGGACATGTGCTGTTGCAAAATAGCAGAAACAGAATGCCGGGTTATACACTCCTTTACCTATACCTGAGTGTCCATGGCAGGATCTTAGCATGGACTTTGTTCTAGGGTTACCCAAGACCATTAGAAAACATGATTCAATCTTTGTAGTGGTCGACCAGTTTTCGAAGATGGCCCATTTCCTACCCTGCTCCCAAACTTCTGATGCCTCTAGGGTAGCCAAGCTCTTTCTTGATCAAGTAGTCAGGCTACACGGGCTACCAAAAACCATTGTTTTTGATAGGGATGTCCGTTTTACAAGTTACTTCTAGAAAACCCTTTGGCACCTATTAGGAACCAGACTGAAATTTTCAACTGCCTACCACCCCTAGACTGATGGACAGATCGAAGTTGTGAATAGAAGTCCAGGGAATTTGTTGAGATGTCTAGTGGGAGATAGTCTAGGAAACTGGGATTTGTTATTGCCTCGTGCTGAGTTCGCTTATAACAGTTCGGTCAGTCGATCTACGGGCAAAAGTCCATTTGAAATAGTCCATGGTTACAAACCTAGGAAGCCTTTAGATCTGATCCCACTACCCACAAATGCACGAGTTTCTGAGTATGCTGAATCTTATGCACAGCATATTAAGGATTTACATCATGAAATAAACAAGAAAATTCACTTGAGCAATGAATCCTATAAACATAAAGCTAATTCATGAAAGATAGTCAAGGAATTCTATGAGGAGGATCATGTAATGATTAAACTCAAACTTGAAAGTTTCCATTGGGGACTTTTAAGAAATTACATGCCCGTGGCATAGGTCCATTCAAGATCATAAAGAAGATTAGCTCTAATGCTTATGTACTGGATTTACCTTATGACCTAGGTATCAGTCCAACCTTCAATGTTTCAGACTTAGTAGAGTATAAGGAACCAATGATGATACCTAGTGAGCCTTTTGGGCTTGACACTATTTTTGAGAGCGAACTTGTCCCAAAGTATCCACAAACCACCTTTCCAAAGAAAAGAGAGAAAATTGAATAGATTCTGGATGATAAGATTGTCACCACCAGGAACAAGGACTACTATCGTTATTTGGTCCATTGGAAAGGGCGACCTGAATCTGACAACTCTTGCATCACTGAGAGGACCTGCAACAAATGGACCCGGATTTATTTGAACAATATCAAACCCAGATTGGACCATATTCGATAGGGTCGAATTCTCGTCACCCCGGGAGATTTGGTGCGGACACCGACAACGGTCTTCACTCACTATGGATCGAATCCTGATGCAGCACATCCAACCCCGACTTGCAGAACAATTTTATCTTGTTAGAATAATACAAACAAGACAACTACCAGGACAACTATCAGTCAACTACCAAAGCAACTAATAATCAACTACCATCAAATGACTACCTAGCAACTACCTCTCAACTTCTCATGGGATTACTACATCATCATGCCACTTCACCAAGCTTAGAGGGCGCCACATCATCATCCACATCATCAAGCAACGCCACCTAATGGGATTGCCACCACATGTGCCACCTCACCCATTGAAGTGGGCGACCAAGAAGGAGTCAAATTCAAATTTGGACGGCCAAACTAAACCTCCACCTCATGTAACCACTTCCCCCACTATCTCTCCAACCATCCCATGTATCTCTCAACTATCCCATGTATCTCTCAACCATCCCATGTATCTCTCCACTCTTTTAAATTTTAAACAAAGGGCTTGGTAGTTTATAAAAGGAGATCCAACGCCCCATTGTATGGAGTTGATTTTTTTGGGATAAAATGAAATGAAGAAGAAGGTCTTTGTCTTGCCATTACTTGAGTATTTGTGATGTTCTCTTATAGCTTTAGATAAAATTCTAGTTTGAAAATTGAGAAGCATTTCTTCTTTGGGCATGCAACCTCCATCTATTTACAAGTGTCAATTTCATTTCCAAGAAGAAGACATCAAGGAGACACCCTTCCATGGATCCCACCTATCCCAACAAGAGATTTTCAAGCCTCCATAAGAAGAACAATTCTTATGATCTCCTCTTTTCCTTTGTGTTTTGAACTTTTCAAATATTTCATTTCTAAACCTTTCCTTGTAGGGTTCTCTTTAATCCGGAGTTCAAGAGCTCGTCGTCTTGCCAGAGGAACACAAATGGATGGGGCATATTTCCTCGGAACGATCATCTTCTCATCCAGAATTGGCTGATTCGAATGCTACTACGGGTCTGTCACTTCAAAAAGAGAGCTCATCATTGGTAACAAATCTTCCTCATCACTTCATTTCTAATCTATTGAAGGTTAACCTCTAGGTTCTTAATCCTTTAGCCTTAGATTTAATATTCTTTTAGGACAATCTGGCTATTATTGTGGCATATGTTTAGGAATTACCAAATCTTTCTCTATGTCTTGCTTGAGTCTCTTAGATTGAAAGCTAGTTCATGTGTTTAGGTTTTCATTGCTCAACTTTAAATCACCCTCAATATAAAGCATTTTCATGCCGCATCATTAGCTAGCCCCCCTTTGTCCCGCATCATGCATTGCTCCAGGTAGCCTAGTGACACTAGATTTTTTTTCAGCTCGGGAACATGCTTGACATTGGTTAGTGTCCTCAAAATCCCATCAAACATCCTCACTCGTACACTCCCAATACTAGCGACCTTGCATGAGTGATCACCTCCAAGTGTCACCCATCCCTCATCGATCTTGGTATAGGTCAAAGACCAAGATCGGTTCGGGGTATAATAATGAGAACAGGCTGAATCTAAGGTCCATATATCTATGTACAATCTATGATTATTTGATACCACCAAGAGGTCATCCTTCACCTCTTTATCAACCATGGCACTCACCAAATCTGATCCTCCTGTGTCTCCCTTCTTGTTCTCCAACCGAGGATAATCTCGCCGAAAGTGCCCAATCTCATTACACTTAAAGCACCTTGCATCTTTCATGCTCTTGCTCTTCCTTCTGGACTTCGACTGTCCTCTCTACTTGGACCTCTCCCTTCCTCTTCTGGGCCTTTTTCTAATGACCAAGCCCTCTTGGGGAACTCCTTCTTTGGTTAGCTTCTCCCTCTGCTCATTGGAATGTAGCACCGAGTTCATGTCTTCATACTCTAGGGTCACCTTGTCGTACAATAGCATAGTAACCAAAGCATCAAAGGATAGGGGTAGTCAGCATAACAATAGTAAGGATTTGTCCTCCTTCTCAGACTTGACCCCAATATTCAGAAACTCGTTGTACATCTGGTGGAACTTCTGAATGTGATCTACTATATTTCTGCCTTCCTGCATTCGAAGGCTATAGAGTCACTTATTTAGCATCAACTTGTTGCACATGTTCTTCTCCAAGTAGAGCATATACAACTTCAACCAGAGAACTTTTGGAGCCCTCTTCTTTATCACGGAATAGATAGCGCATCCACTAAGCACCCTTTGATCATCACATAGGCCTTCCTTTCCATGGACATCCATTGCTTCTTTGACACCTCATCAGGCTTTTCCTCCAAAGTTTGATCCAGTTCCAACTGGACAAGGAGATCTTCAACTCGAACTTTCCACAAGGAAAAGCTCCCTTTCCTATAAAACTTCTTAAAATCCACCTTCATGCTGGTACTCATGGCTAGATCATTGCCAAACATACAATAATAAAAAAAAACACCATAAGATTGAGAAGTATCCTAACAGGCCCTTGCTAAAATTTTAGTAATTGAAGATCTTCAACTTCTAGCATCTCCCACAAACTTCATGCAATTCTGGCTCTGATACCACTTATTGAAGGACATTCCCAGGTGCGTGGACAACTTTCTACCGGCAACCAACCTCAAAATATTATATTGGAAGTAGCAGCAATAGGGGATTGAAGCAATCAGCCTGGCAAGGATTTAGCCTTCTTGTACAGAAATCTCCTAAATTGTTCAGAGTGTCCCGAACATTCTAGATATGATATGGATGTGCAACCACCTCTCTTGGGACCTTTAACCAGTGAGGATTCAGCCCTCTAAAGCTCTTAATCAAACTCAAAAAGGGTAAAGAAAAAGATGACTTCAAAGATGCTAGGTCCTGGGTTTCCTACTTGGACTAGGAGTTCCTAGGTGCTAAGAAATTTTATCCTTCTTAGGGTATGGTGGCTTGGATGCTGATATTACCCTGATAGAGAGTGACAAACTAGAGAGTAAGAGAAGGAAGAAGAATATGGATATTAGGGAGAAAAAGTTATTTCACTATTATGGCTCAAATCAGCCCCATATACAAAGCATATATATACTAGGTCATCATGACCTAACCCTAAAACTCCCATAGGCCAACTTAATGCATAATTGAGATTCCCAAGCCCAAGTACACCCTTGACTTAGCCCAATCACACATACCTAGGACTCAAAACCAGTCCAATACAAGTTAGCCCTTAAGGCTCAAGTCCCCTGAACCTCAAGACCCGAAAGGCTAATAGCCTTTCATCCTAGGGCCCAAACTAGCCCTAGAAATTCCATGACAACATCATAATCATTGGACCTTGGCCTTAGCCTTGGTTCCCTAAGCCTTGGAAGCACCACATGAGACCCAACATTGATGAGCATGTCATTTACATAAACCTTCATATTGTGCCCGATTAACTAATCATTGGTAGGTGGCCTTGCATTTTCCAAATCAAAAGGTATTACTTTATAATAATAAATATCTTTTTTGGTTGTGAAGGCAATGTTTTGTTCATCTTTGAAAGCCATCCTAATTTGATTATAGCTTGAAAAAGTAAGCCTGCAGCTCGTTAGCTAATTTTTGGTAGTTGCATTAGCAAATTGATTAATCTTTGGTAGTGGAAAATTGTTCTTTGGGCCTGCCTTATTAAGATATAAGTAGTCTATGTAGATTTGCCACTTCCCATTGGCCTTCTTGGCCATGACAATATTGGCCAACTAGTTGGAATAATGGGCTTCTCGAATGAATCTAGCAACTACGAGCTTATCAACTTTCTTGTCAATAGTTTTCTACCTTTTTGGAGTAAAGTTCTTCTTCTATTGGAATGGCTTATATTTTGGATCGAGATTCAGCTAATGGATAATAACTTCTAGGAAAATTTGCAGCTTATCTGATGCCAACCAAGCAAAGATGTCTATGTTCTGTCGTAGGAACTCTAATTGTCAGTTTCTTTCCTCTTCGAGTAAAAGACCTCCAACTTATACGAACTTTAATGGATCTTCATCTTTTAGGGGAAGAGAGATTAGTTGCTCGGCTAGTTCCCCCTTTTCTTTGGACTCCCTTTGATCTAATCGATTGGTTGTTGGTGTTTCACTAGCTTTATGTACTTTACTTGCCATCATAAAATAGTGTTGGGCTAGTTGCTGATCTCCATGCATCTCTTCGACTCTATTCCTTGTTAGGAATCAGATCAAAAGTCATCAAGTTGAAACAATTACATCCAATTAATTCAACATTGGCCATTCGAGAATAACATGATATGTCGAGAATAACAATTACATCTAGTTGATTTACCTTCAACCTCAATCAAGTATCCAAAGAAACTGATTAAAGGAGTAGGGCTCTTCTTAATGATTTTCAAATAGTTTCATTCGAAAGAAAGTATCACAAAATAAGACATTAGTAGAGCATCCATTATTGACTAAAACTCTCTTTACATTATAGTTTGCCACTATCATAGACATGATAATAGCATCATCACGTGGAGTTTGAAGTCCGACCAAGTCATCATCAGAAAAAGGATTACATTATCACCACTCCTCTACCTCTTCGAAGAGTGTTCTACCCTGCAAGTGTTGGTTTTCTCCCGGGAATAGAAAATTGCAATTAAATAGGCATCAGCAGCCTGTCACAGCGGAAGCAGATATAAAAATAATTTTATATCTAATCATGCAAATCATAAATAAATCTAATTTATTTATCATAAATTTCTAACATGTTTCATAACATGAGAAAAATATTAGATCTGATATAAAAAATTATTTTAAGCATAAAATACTTACCTGGATCGCTATCCGAGATTGCTCTGAAAAGCATGCAGATCCACTACTAAAAAGCCGGGATTCTGTCAGAGCCGTGCAATCGCCCGGCCTCTGCTGGTATCCACACGAAGCTTTTGAAACCGAGTCGTAGAGGGCACCGAACTGCTAGATCCTTGCAGCCCTTTCCTCTTTCAGCAAACCACCTGCTTTAAGAACTGTGCCAATCCGAATCTGGACCAGCTTTCGACTTCTGTCTTGCAAATCAGAGTGCAAGACCTTGGACCCTTTTTCCCTCTTCTTTCTTTTATGTAGAAGACCTCTCAACACTCTTGAAGATCTCAAGGAAGAAATAAACTAGAAGGGAGAAGAATACTATGCGCTAGGAGAGAGACTCTCAGGAGAAAAGATGCCCAAGAGAGATGATGCCTAAAATAATTCATGCCAAAAGAGAGGCATTAAGTTTGGCCAACCCCTCTCCCTTTTATTTTTTTCATGGTAAAACTCTCCAAGTCCTCCATGCCAAAACACTGGTGTATTGTAGCCAACGAACACCCTACTCCTACAATAAACTTACTATAGCCAACGAACACCGCAAGGTCCCGTATAGATAGGAACCATGTGATTGTACTGTCAAACTACAGCAACTTTATTGTGAGTAGCCGAGATACTCTAGGTCAAGGAACTATTCACACAACTACAGCATCAGGAAGTTATCAATGAGTGAGTAGTCATCCGTATAACTTTCTGTACATGGTCACGCTCAGTATGTTGATCTCTATTAACTACCTGCACTCTCACTCCAGTATCATCACACTGTAGGTCAGAGACTCATCTACCCAGAAAGGGAAGTGACCTGTGCACTGATTTTAATGGATCAATCACCATCCTTGTGATTTTTCAATAATCAGGAGCCTTTAGGAGTTAATCTATAAAGACACATATCTCAGATTCTCAACTCTTGAGAATATGTGTCGTTGTCCATTAACTCCATGGACGATTCATAGATACATCAATATGAATGAAACTAATGCCCTTTATTAATAAAGAAGAATTAAGTACAAAGTTAATACCTTAAAAATTATAATGTGTGAAGCCAACATGGCTTTCAAGGTATATATCTAATAATCTCTCACTTGCACTAAAACCAATTGGCTACATATCTAAGTCCCATTTTCTCAAAGTGGACTTCAACCTTCTGTTGGCTCAGAGTCTTAGTCAATAGGTCTACCACATTATCCATAAAGTCTACTCTTTGCACCTCAACATATTTTTTTCTTAAGATAGTCGTGTATGATATGAAACCGCCGCTCAATATGCTTGGACTTTTGGTGAGACCTGGGCTCCTTAGTAAGAGCAATTACACCATTATTGTCACAATATATGGGGATGGCATCAGATGGCATCACTCTAAGCTCCGCAATGAACTTTTTGTACTAGAAGACTTCTTTTGCAACTTCAGAGGCAGCAATATACTCTGCTTCCATTGTTGAATTTGCTATGATGGGCTGCTTGGAACTTTTTTAACTAGTTGCCCCACCATTGTACAAATACATAGACCCTGATGTAGACCTTCTATCATCAGCACGAGCAGATATCAGTCGAATCCAGATGAAGAACATTGGATAGCTGTGAAGAACATTTTTAAGTACTTGAGAAGGACTAAAGATTTGATCTTAGTCTTTGGAGGGAGTTCAGAATTAGGGATAAAGGGATATACAGACTCACAGCAAGAGCTATATCAGGTCGAGTACAGAATATGACATACATAAGGCTTCCAATTACCGAAGCATATGGAATCTTGCTCATGCATTGAATCTCTTCAGGTGTGTTAGGACACATTTTCTTGGAGAGATTAATGCCATGCCGAAGAGATAGCAATCCTCTTTTAGAGTTCTCCATGCTGAACCTTTTCAGCACTTCCTCTATGTACAATTTTTATGAAAGGCCAAGCATCCGATTAGATCTATCTCTATAGACCTTAATCCCCAAAATATAAGATGCTTCACCTAAGTCTTTCATAAGGAATTCCTTAGATAACCAACTTTTGATCAAAGTCAACATGGGAATATCATTCCCTATAAGGAGGATGTCATCCACGTACAATATGAGGAATGTCACTGCCCTCCCACTGGCCTTCCTGTAAACACATGGCTCATCCTCATTTTTGATAAAATCAAATGATTTGATTGCATCATCAAAATGAGTATTCCAACTCAAAGAAGCTTGCTTCAATCCGTAGATTGATCTATCCAGCTTCCAGACCTTATGATCTTCATCATTGGAAGTGAAACCCAAAGGCTGCACCATATACATATCTTCCTCAAGATATCCATTCAGGAATGCAGTTTTCACATCCATCTACCATATCTAATAATCATGATATGCTGCAATTGCAAGCAATATATGAATGGACTTCAGCATAGTTATTGGTGAAAAGGTATCAGATAGTCAATGCCTTTACGTTGATTATACCCTTTGCCACTAACCTAGCTTTAAAGGTTTCTTCCTTACCATCTGCACCTATTTTTTTTTTGTAGATCCATTTACAACCAATAGGTACAATACCCTATGGTGGATCCACTAAGGATGAAACTTGGTTAGAATGCATTGAATCAATTTCTAACTTCATAGCATTCAACTATTTCTCAGAGTCGATGTCTGACATCGCCTCATCATAAGTCTTAGGATCAATCAATTGATCATTGTCCCCAACAAGAAACATTTCTTTTAAATCCTCTATAAGCATACCCAAGTACCTTTCAAGAGGTTTCTAGACTCTAATAGACCTACGAGGTGGAAGAGCATTTACATGTATTGGTTGATTAGGTTTGATCTGATCTCTAGCTAGCTGCTCTTTAGAGACTTTCTTATCAAGCTCAATTAACCTCCCACTACCACCTTCCTGAATAAACTGTTTTTCAAGAAATGTGGCATGTCTGCTCACAATCACATTATGATCTTCTAGAAGGTAAAAATAATATCCTAAAGTTTCTTTAAGATATCCTATAAACCGAGCTTTCACAGATCTAGATTCCAACTTGTCCATCATTAGTCTCTTGACATAGGCAGGACATCCCCAAATCTTGAAATGG
Organism: Areca catechu; assembly: GCA_021397845.1. Lineage (NCBI taxonomy): Eukaryota > Viridiplantae > Streptophyta > Magnoliopsida > Arecales > Arecaceae > Areca > Areca catechu. The sequence goes on along the minus strand of CM038045.1, from coordinate 129,251,256 downwards.
GCAAGACTTGGTTTCTTACCATGCCAAATCTCATATGGAGTGGTAGGAACAGATTTAGATGGAACCCTATTTAGAATATAAATTGAAGTTTGTAGGGCATATCCCTAAAAAAATAATGGCAAGTCAGTGAAGCTCATCATTGATCGGACCATATCTAATAATGTCCTATTTCTCCTCTCAAACACCCCATTAAGTTGAGGCATACCTGGTGGAGTCCATTATGGGACTATGCCATTATCCTTAAGATAAACTAAAAATTCCTTACTAAGGTATTCTCCTCCCCGATCTGATTGAAGAACCTTAAGGATTTTACCTGTTTGTTTTTCTACCTCATTTCTGAATTCCTTGAACTTTTCAAAAGCTTCAGATTTGTGTCTCATAAGAAACATATAACCATACCATGAATAATCATTAGTAAAGGTTATGAAGCAGTAAAAACCATCCCTGGACTGCACATCAAATAGACCATACACATCAGTGTGTACTAGGGCAAGTAATTCTGTGGCCCTTTTTCATGTCCTTAAAGGGTAATTTGGTCATTTTTTCTTGAAGACATGATTCACATGATGGGTATGATTCAGAATTAACTGAATCTAGGATCCCATCCCTTTCCAGTTTGTTAATTATGTCCTCACCTATATGACCGAGCTTTAGGTGCCACAGGTATTTATCATTTAGGTCATCTATAGGACATTTATGTCCTATGGCATTCACTTTAATTTTCTCGTTAATGTTCAAAGATGCATCGGCATGCAAATGATAGAGACTGTCAATTAAAATAGCTTTTGCAATCAATTTATTTCTCAAATAAATATTACAAAAGTCTTTATTGAATATAAATTTAAATCTTTCCTGTGCTAGCACAGAGATAGAAATCAAATTTCTACTATCTCCAGGCACAAAATAATAGTCACTAAGAACTAATCTAAGCCCTAAAGGTAACACTAGAGAATAACATCCAACGGCTTGAGCAGCAACTTTTGCTCCATTTTCAATACATATGACCATCTCACCTTCTCTCAGCATTCTACTTCTTTCCAAACCCTGTATTGAAATGCATATATAAGCACTAGAGCCAGAGTCTAAAAACTAGCTAGAAGTAGATGAAACCATTAGATTAGATTCAATAACGAGTATAGGCTTACCTTCAAAAGGCATATCCTCCTTCTATTTCTTTAGGCTTTCCAGGTAGAGAGGACAATTCCTTTTCCAGTGGCCATCTGTGTTGCAGTGGAAATATTTTTCTTTGCTAACCTTGGCTTTCTTGGAAGTGTCCTTCTTCTTCTGTTTGTTCTCCTTCTTCTGCTTCTTCACAGGTTTCTTCTTCTTTCAAGTAGACTTTCTTTTGGAGGAAGACTACTCCACAAAGTAAATAGAGCCCCTTGAACTCTTCAAGGTCCCCTCATTGCTTACCAGCATGTTCAACAATTCATGCAAAGTGTAGTTCAACTTATTCATATTATAGTTCATAACAAATTGAGCATATGAACTAGTCAAGGACTGGAGAATCAAATCCACCTAAAGCTCCTTATGAATAGGAATGCCTAGCTTCTCAAGCTGTTTGATGTCCTTGATCATTATCAGACAATGATCGTGCATTGACTGCCCTTCATGCATCTTGTTGTTGAAAAGCCTTTTCAACACTTCAAAGCGTGCAATCCAACTTTGTTCACCATATAACTCTTGTAGGTGAATCAGAATCGATTTAACAGTTGGCATATCCTCATGTTGGCACTGCAATTTATTTAACATTGAGGCCAACATATAACACTTAACCTTATTATCATCTTCCATCCATTTTTCTTATGCAGTCTATTGACTCTGGTGTTGATTTTGATGATTGACAAAATATTTAAGTATATATGAGTACTAGTACATGTTAAAAGTATTTAGCAGATTTAGGTACTCATTAATGTTGAAAGATTGAAAAAATTGTCATTCAGTTGAAGAAGCCATAAAACTTCAAGTTATGGACCTTGGAACATATATTGAAGACCTTGAAGGACTCAAATATTAAATTTGGACAAGTTTTGACACTGGTCAAGTCATGTGTCGACACCATGTGTCGACACCTTGTATCGATACATGGAAGTGTCGACAATGAAACTGTCGACACATGGACTGATACGCAGAAAATTTTTTTCACCCACCATGCTGAAGTGTTGACACATGGAAACTAAGTGTCGACTCAAAATGTTGACACATGAACAGTGAAGTATCGACTCAAGGCCTGAGACAAAATAGAAGACAGAACGAGATAATTTTATGGTTTGGTCAAGTGTCGACTCACAGACTCAAAGGTCGACTCAAAGTGTCGACTCACCAAATGAAGTATTGACTCACTAGTATAGAACAGAAGACTTCAGAAGACTTTTTTTTGATCAAGTGTCAACTCACTGCTCCAAGTGTTGACCCTATGTGTCGACACATGACCTAAAGTGTCGACACCTAAATGGACAACTCTGCAATGGCTAGTTTTCTAAAGAATAGAATTTCTCCAAAGTATTTGTAACGACTAGTTTTTCCTCTCCAACGGTCTCTAACGATCATTTAAGGTTTGGAGAGCTATATAATCAACACAAATCAAATAGGGAGGTAATCCTTTGAGAGAAAAGTTCCATACGCTTTAAGGATTCATATTTTGAGAAGAGCCTTCAAGCATCTAATTTCAAAGAGAGCTTCCAAGTCCACAACATCAAGCTTCATTCAAAGGCTTCAACAAATTAAAGACAAGCTTCTTCAACATCATCCAAGAGCTTCAAAGAGATATTTGCTTTATTTTAGAAAGCTTTATTATATTTTTTACTTTCATTCTTACTTTGTTGTAAAGATTATTGGTTAGCCAGGAAAACCAAGGAAGGTTGTTGGTGAGCCTTAAAACCAATTAAATTTTTGGTTAGCCCGTAAAACCAAGGAAGGTTGTTGGTTAGCCTTGAAAACCAATTAGGTTTTTGGTTAGCCCGTAAAACCAAGAAAGGTTGGTGGTAAGCCTTAAAATCATTTAGGTTCTTCGTTAGCCCATAAAACCAAGTGAGGTTTTGACTTGTGAGCCTTGTGAAAACAAGTCGAGTTTTGATTAGTGAGCCCGAAAAACTAATCGGCTGTAATCATTTGAGATTATAGTGAATTTCCAAGGAGATCTTGGGGAGTGGATGTAGGTGCCTTGGAGTGCACCGAACCACTATATATCTTTATGTTTGTGTGATTGTTTTCTTTGTACATTTACTTTGTTTATTTCACTGCATATTATTTTGAAGCACAAAAATACATTACCAAAATACAAGCATTGAATTGATCTAGCACATATCATGCTTTACTTATATTACTCTGATACTCCTTCTCCTTGTTTTCAAATCTAATCCTTTGAGGGGAGTTACATTCAAGTGATATCATATTCAATTGGTATCAAATTTTAGTTTAAATGAGAAAAAGAGCTCCTAGTAACTGCTTTGAATTGGGTTAGTCACCATGGCCGTCCGGTCATAGAAGATAAGTAGGGTTTAAAAATCCTCTCTTTCCATTCACTGGGATCTCTTATGATGTATTGGGGTGCCGCTGTGACCTTATCCCATGAATAAGTAAAGTGAATGGATAATATGTATATCAGTGTATTGAATTATTTCTTGATATGTGCATATCATTTTTGTGGTATCATATTCAATTCATATTTTAAGTGCTATATCATGTTCAATCTGTAACAAATTTAAGTGGTATCATGATTAGTTGATTTTATGTATTGATTTTGATGATCTACTTGCTATTCTTTCCATCTTCATTCTCATTTTGTATTGCCTTTCATCCTTTTTTATGATGACAAAAAGGGAGAGAAAAATGTTAAGTATGAAAAAGAAAAAGATTAGATAAACATGAAAAATCATATGAGAAATGAAAGAAAGTGTAAAAGGGGGAGAAGAAAGCAAAATATTATAATCTTAAAGGAAGAATTAGTAAGGGAGAGAATGTTTAAAATTTTTTTTCATGTTTTAAAGAATTTTTGAAAATCTTTTGGATCATATTTTGAGGGGAAGCTTGATGCTTATTGTTTTAGAGCTTACATGTTTATACTATTGTTAATCTTTTTAAGCTTACCCTATTTTTATACTTAAAGATTTTGTCATCATCAAAAAGGGGAGATTGTTAACTCTAGTGTTGATTTTAATGATTGACAAAATATTTAAGTATATATGAGTACTAATGCATGTTAAAAGTGTTTAGCAGTTTCAGGTACTCATTAATGTTGAAAGATTGAAAAGATTGTTATTCAGTTGAAGAAACCATGAAATTTCAAGTTATAGGCCTTGGAATATATATTAAAGACCTTGAAGGACTCAAATAATAAATTTGGACAAGTTTCGACACTGGTCAAGTCATGTGTCGACCATGGAAGTGTCAACACATGGACTGATACGCAAAAAAATTTTTCATCCGGCATGCTGAAGTGTCGACACATGGAAACCAAGTGTCAACTCAAAGTGTCGACACATGAATAGTGAATTATCGACTCAAGGTCTGAGACTAAACAGAAGACAAAACGAGGTAATTTTAGGGTTTGGTCAAGTGTCGACTTATAGACTCAATGTGTCGACTCAAAGTGTTGACTCACCAGATGAAGTGTTGACTCACCATTATAGAACAGAAGACTTCAGAAGACTTTTTTTTGATCAAGTGTTAACTCACTGCTCCAAGTGTCGACTCTATATGTCGACACATGACCTGAAGTGTCAACACCTGAACAGACGACAGCTCTGCAATGGCTAGTTTTCTAAAGAACAAAACTTCTCCAAAATATTTGTAATGGCTAGTTTTTCTTCTCCAACAGTCTATAATGGCCATTTAAGGTTTGGAGAGCTATATAATTAATGCAAATCAAATTGGGAGGTAATCCTTTGAGAAAAAAGTTCCATACACTTTAAGGATTCATATTTTGAGAGAGTTGAGCCTTCAAGCATCCAATTTCAAAGAGAGCTTCCAAGTCCACAACATCAAGCTTCATTCAAAGGCTTCAACAAATTGAAGACAAGCTTCTTCAACATCATCCAAGAGCTTCAAAGAGATATTTGCTTTATTTTAGAAAGCTTTATTGTATTCTTTACTTTCATTCTTACTTTGTTGTAAAGATTCTTGGTTAGCCTAAAAAACCAAGGAAGGTTGTTGGTGAGCCTTAAAACTAATTAGGTTCTTGGTTAGCCCGCAAAACCAAAGAAGGTTGTTGGTTAGCCTTGAAAACCAATTAGGTTCTTGGTTAGCTAGTAAAACCAAGGAAGGTTGGTGGTAAGCCTTAAAACCATTTAGGTTCTTGGTTAACCCGTAAAACCAAGTGAGGTTTTGACTTGTGAGCCTTGTGAAAACAAGTCAGGTTTTGATTAGTGAGCCCGAAAAACTAATCGGCTGTAATCGGTTGAGATTATAGTGAATTTCTAAGGGGATCTTGGGGAGTGGATGTAGGTATCTTGGAGTGCACCGAACCACTATATATCTTTGTGTTTGTGTGATTGTTTTCTTTGTATATTTACTTTGTTAATTCTACTATATATTATTTTGAAGCACACAAATACATTGCCAAAACATAAGCATTGAATTGATCTAGCACATACTTTCTTTAGTTTAATGCAAATAGTTTGAAAGTTTTATAAAAACTCGATTTACCCCCCCTTCTTGGGTTATTCATTTGACGAGTATTTGGATGGTCAGGTAAGACAGGGGGTTCCTTGTCAAGCACATAGCCCAACTTCTCATAACATAAAACAATTTTGAAGTTTCTCAACCAATCTATAAAATTGAGGCCAACTAGTTGGTTTGTCTCAAGAATACAGACTAAGGGATTTGAAGCAGACATGGTTAACTATGAGAGTAGAAGATTCAAATTAGATGCTTTATACTTAATTATAAAAATTATTCTAGGGTCTTTAAGAAATAGTTTTAGAACTCCCATTATTTTCTCGAATCTCTCACACTCTTCGTGGAGATGCGAAAACCTACGACTTTAGGTTTCTAGCGGGTACTACGGTCCCGTCGATGTGCGGCACCTCACCGTATCCGGTTATTGGTAACACGCTACACCAATAAGTGGCCAACTAATGTCCAATGTATAAAATATAAGTTATAGCTCTTGGTCTCTAAATCATGTAACCTCAACATGCCCATTTATTGGTCCAATCATTAGTTAAGTCAGACCCACCATTCCTGCTAGACAAAGCCATCATTGAGTCCCTCAATGTGCCCATTTATTAGGCCCAACCCCATCAGTGCCTAGCAACATCTCATGCCTAATAGGATAGTTGTGTCTTCCCGATACAACTAGACCACTATAACCAGCCAAGAATAATCAACACCAGTAGGACACCTGCACACCTACGATGGTAGAAGACCTATGACTTAATATTTATTAGGAGCTTAGGTTCAAGTCTCTTCTAAATTGATCAGCCAAATCATGACTAACCAATTACATTCAGTCAGCACAATTTCATGTCTGACTAATTACATTAGGTCAGCACAATCTCATATCTAACTTAATATAACCAGCATGGGTGAACTCAAATCAAAAGTGACCCTTTTGAAAACTTAATCAACCAAATTGGCCAGGTCAGTTTGATCCATAGGAGGGTTCTACCAATATACCCTCTTTCCGCCAAACTAGTTGGTTAAGAAAGAGTTAACCCTAATTAGCAAACCATGATCGAAACCTTCCTTAGACACCAATTGACTGACAAGATTCAATTAGGTCATCTAATGATCTGGGCTCATCACTGAGCCAAATTAGGTCTTAACTTATCGATTCAAATGAATCGATCTGACCAGACTATATCTAAAACCAATTTTGAGCACACTTGACCTAACCCTAATCATCATCCGATTAGGTTGAGTCACTTGCACAAAATTATATTAGGGTTACTAGTTGATCTAATCAAGCCCTAATCACGTAGCCCAATCTTTAGACCTAATTTGTTCAACCCAAACCCTCATGCACCTAATTTGATTTTCTTGATCAAATCAATTTTAAAATTAGGTTCAGGTTCATGACATTAATGGCTTATGATCATGAATCATATTTAAGATCTAAACCCTAATTTTGTGCATCTCATACAACAACAACATAATCATAAATCGATCAAAACCATTTTGAAACCTCTTTTTCAAAACCAGGTATACATCAAAGTATGACAACCTTTGTACTATAGGGGGTAAACCCTATAGCAGGACAACCTTATGTCACTTTGTGTAACCTTTGATCAATTTAATTTCAGATTATTAAATTTAATTTTAGACCTGAAAATTATGATTTTAATTTCGAAAATAATTTTTCAAAATATAAAATTCTATGCTAAAACAATCTCATGTTCAACATATATCTAAAACAATCATAATTATCTATCTGATCTGATTATCTTTCAGATATGATTCTCATACATGCATGTTAAAGAGAGAACTGCGGCTCTGATACCACTGTTGGTTTTTTCCCAGGAATAGAAAATTATAATTAAACAGGCATCAGCAGCCTGTCATAGTGGAAGCAGATATAAAATAATTTTATATCTAATCATGCAAATCATAAATAAATCTAATTTATTTATCATAAATTTCTAACATGTTGCATAACATGAGAAAAATATTAGATCTGAAAGAAAAAATTATTTTAAGCATAAAATACTCACTTGGAGCTATCCAAAATTGCTTTGAAAAGCGTGCAAATTTGCTACTAAAAAGTCAGGATTCTGTTAGAGCCGCATAATCGCCCGGCCTTCGCTGGTATCCGCATGAAGCTCTCACAACCGAGTCGTAGAGGGCACCGAACTACTAGATCCTTGCAGCGCTCTCCTCTTTCAGCAAATCGTCTACTTTAAGAATTGTGACGATCCGAATCCGGACCGGCTTTCGACTTCTATCTTGCAAATTGGAGTGCAAGACCTTGGACTCTTTTTCCCTCTTCTTTCTTTTATGTAGAAGACCTCTCAACACTCTTGAAGATCTCAAGGAAGAAATAAACTAGAAGGGAGAAGAATACTATGCACCGGAGAGAGACTCTCAAGAGAAAAGACACCCAAGAGAGATGACGCCCAAAAAAATTCATGCCAAAAGAGAGGTATTAAGTTCGGCCAACCCCTCTCCCTTTTATTTTTCTCATGGTAAAACTCTCCAAGTCCTCGACCCCAAAACACCAGTGTTTTAATTTCAACCATTTGAAAATTAAGAGTGGAAGAGAAGGACTCTTCCCTCTCTTAATTTCCTTCATGCCAAAAATACTATTAGCGCCCACCAAGTATTCATGCCCCAAATTTCTTATCGCACAAAATTCTTGGGGCCCACTTAGGCATGTGGAGGGAAGATGATACAAGGAAAGAGAGTCCTAGTCTAACTGGACTCTAGGTATTGGTCCAAATGAAGTGATTTTACAGTCAAACTGAAGCCGATTTTAAATCCGATTGAACCATTTCGAAGCAGACATTAACCTGAATCAATTAAGATTAATTAATTGGGTCTAACTCAATTAAATTAAATCTAATTTAATTTAATTAATATTTAATCCATAATTAATTAATTGTAACATTTATAATCAGGTCAAATATTAATTATAACACTTATAATTAAGTCAAATTGATTTGCTGATTGGTTACTTGAGCTCCTAATGTGTGTGACCCCTCAGGTCCTATCTTGTCTGGTAATGAGACATGCTATAATCTCTATTATACATCATCAAAACTCCTTTTGATTAACTAAAACAATTTCAGCTCAACCCTAATTAGGATCATCGATCCGAGAATGATCCTAACAGGCTCTCATAATCCACCAGTGACACCTAGCAGTATGTAGTGGCAACCTAATAGAATAAGATTGGAACCCCTAGGTATAGTTACCATATGATTCGGTTCCTCTATCAAAATGCCGACATGATGTTGGTTACGGATACTCGTCAAACCCATTAGTCATATGCTTAACCTAATTGACTCAAGTCCAATTGTGATACTAATGAAAACACCTTTTCATTATCACCCTACTATGGCCATAGATTTCTGGACTTAGTCTCATTAAGCTTGCATAGGATTATTCCTTACTACTAAGGCTGATAGATCCCTACAAGTGAACACCCTACTCCTACAATAAACTTACTGTAGCCAACGAACACCGCAAGGTCCCGTATAGATAGGAACTTTGTGATTGTGCTGTCAAACTACAGCAACCTTATTGTGAGTAGCCGAGACACTCTAGGTCAAGGAACTATTCACACAACTATAGCATCAGGAAGTTATCGACGAGTGAGTAGTCATCCGTATAACTTTTTGTACATGGTCATGCTTAGTACCGTTGATCTCTATCAACTACCTGCACTCTCACTCCAGTGTCACCACACTGTAGGTCAGAGACTCATCTACCTAGAAAGGGAAGTGATCTGTGCACCGATTTTAATAGATCAGTCACCGTCCTCATGATATTCCAACAATCAGGAGCCTTTAGGAGTTAATCTATAAAGACACATATCTCAGATTCTCAACTCTTGAGAATATGTGTCATTATCCATTAACTCCATGAACGATTCATAGACACATCAATATGAATGAAACTAATACCCTTTATTAATAAAGAAGAATTAAGTACAAAGTTAATGCCCTAAAAATTATAATGTGTCAAGCCAACATGGCTTTTAGGACATACATCTAACAGCAAGACCATTCCACCTAAGAGATCATATTAGCCATTCCAGCTCTTTATTATTTATTGATTTCTGCTTTGATTTGTTGTTGGTCAAGGTTTGGGGCATTATGTCAAGCTCCTCCTTTATAGACATACTTCCTAAGAGAGCCACACCAAACAAGATTTTCAAATTTATTTTGTAACTAAATGTATTCTTTCTATGTCATGGCTGGAATCTCAGTGAGTTCTATCATGGGAGGCAAATAAGTAAGTAAGGTCTCCACAAATATTTTTTCCCTTCTATCTCCATAAGAATTTTAGTTCTAAGAGTTAAGATAGGAATATAGTTATCAAATTTGTCAATTGAGTACTTCATCCTAGGAATTCTTTGGTGTGATGAGTTAGGTTTCTTAGCTTGACTTCTACTTGGTCCTTCTCGAGCTTATTCTTCTTCGGTCTGCCTTTAGCTTCATGCCAAGTGTTAGTGGGAAATATGGTTAGGCCGAGACATAGGGCCCATGATAATAAAGACAGGCCGATGGCATGATCGCTAGCATGAGCTATAGACCATATATAGATCATGCCACCTTAAAATGAATGGGGTTGTTGCAAGAGCATGACCAACCATTCTAGCAATGTCATGCAGACCACTCTAGAAGCATTTGATCATGATCTCCTAGGTGGGTACTGATTAGGACAACTCCCATGTCCCATGCATCAGTGAGCCTTGCCAACCGTTCTAAAGGCATTCGATCATGATCTCCTGGGTGGGTACTGGTAGAGGCCAACTCAGATGCCCCAAGGCATCAGCGAGCCATGTCGATCGCTCTAAAGATATATGTGGGTGGAAATAAATATCTTTTTTTTGAATTCAAAAAAGAAATTTTGTGTTGATCATTCACATTCAGGATATGCTCGTACTACTCAATACTCATTTTAAAGTTAGTTACTTATGGAAACTTTATGTCCCATATCTATAAAATGTCAATTCTAACATAAAGTATTCTGAATCAAAATGTGAATGAAAGAAAAGCCTCTCTATTCCCTTATTAAGGGTAAAAAGCCTAAAGTAAATAAATGGGGTAACCCAATTCCACAGTCTATGTGGAGATGAATAGAGAGTTTTTGGTACTAATTTAATCACTGGTCTTAAAATTTCTAATCACAATCCCCTGAGCGAGTACTGGTAGAAGCCAATTCCTATGCTCCAACGCATCAACGAGCCCTACCAACCACTCCAAAGGTATTTGGTTATGATCCCATGGGTAGGTACTAGCAAAGGCCAACTCCTATGCCCCAAGGCATAAGCTAGCCTTATCGACCACTTCGGAGGCATTCGATCATGATCCTCTGGGCGGGTCTAGCAAAGACCAACTCCTACCCAAGGCATCAATAAGCCCTACTAATCGCTCTAGAGGCATTCGGTCATGTCCCTTAGGTGGGTATCGGTAGAGACTAACTCTTATGCCCCAAGACATCAATGAGCATTGCCAACCACTCCAAAGGTATTTGGTCACAATCCCCTAGTTAGGTACTTGCAGAGGCTAACTTTTATGTCCCAAGGCATCAGTGAGCCATGTCGATCATTCTAGAGATGTTCAATATAATCCCCCAGGTGGGTAATGATGTGGCAAGCCACTGCCATGGTACCCACATCCGACGTAGTTGACTGATGGCCTAGTCGAGGTTGAGCTCACAATCGAGGTCAAGTTCATGGTCGAGGTCAAGCTCCTGTCTGAGGTGAGCTCCCAGCCAAGATTGAGCTCCCATCTAAGATCGAGCTCCCATCCGAGGTTGAGCTCCCATCCAAGGTGAGCTCCCAACCGAAGTCGAGCTCTAGCCCGAGGTAAGCACCAAGACGAGGTCAAGTTCCCATCCAAGGTCAAGCTCTCGGTATAGGTCGAGCTCTCGTTTGAGGTGAGCTCTTGGTAGAAGTAAAGCTCTTAGTAGAGGCTAAGCTCTTGGTTGAGGTCGAGCTCCTGTTCGAGGTGAGCTCTCAATAGAGGTCGAGCTCCCATCCGAGATGGGATCCTAGTCGAAGAGAGTCCTGACGAGACCAAGTCCTAGAGGCATAAAGATATTCCCCCCAACCATGGTGGGCAAAATAGTAGAAGGCAAGACATGACTCCCAGAGGATAGACATGATAGAGGCATGGATGATGACATCGGGGTGCAACGTTGCTATCTCCACCGGACTGGTAGCAACTCTTGCAGAGGCATGTGCTTCACCAGGGCTCTAGGCCTTGCAGCATGCTGCCCGCATTTCCTATTAGAGGGGTTCTCCACCAAGCTCTAGGCCCTGTAGCACGTCACCTATATTCTTTTAAAAGGAGTACTCCACCAGGGATCCAGGTCCTGTAGCATGCCACTTGCATCTCCTTGAAGAGGAGTGCTCCACCTAGGCTCCAGGCTGCTTTTTAACATGTCGCCTACATCTCCTACAAGAGGAGTGCTCCACCAGGGCTCCTGGGCTTGTAGCATGCCACCTGCACTTCCTGCAAGAGAAGTGCTCTACTAGGGCTCCAGGTCCTATAGCACACCATCTAGACTTCCTATAAAAGGAATGCTCTGCCAGGGGTCAAGGCCCTACAGTATGCTATCTACACCATCTGTAAGTGGAAGCACTCAGCCATGGTTCCAGACCTTGTGGCATGCCACCTAAACCTTTCATCAGGGATCACTCCACCAGGGGGCAAGCTCTGTAGCACGCCCACTATATCCCCACAAGAAGACCTCCTAAGAATCTTGGACCTTGTCCAACATGGCTCTGAAGAGCTTGTATCCCTTCTACAAAGGATGCTCTAGGAGAAGCACCCAACTAAGGCTCCAGACCTAGTTTGGCTGAACCAATTCCTATATAACAATAGGAAGGACCTCCAGAGCGGGGGGGCAAACCAAGAGAGAAAATGTAAGAGAGTAAGCAAGCAAAGGCAAAGGGCTGAAATAGTGAACGACTCCCTTAGCATCCCAGAGACTCTAATTTTTCTATTCTCTTCTATCTCCCTCTACGTAGAGGCATCCCAAGTCTCCACTAAAGAGGGTCTATTTCTTTTGGTCGCCTTATTGACTTGACCATCGAAGTGCGCCCACCAGAATCCCTGGCCCGAGTCTCCATTTTTGCAAGACGGACTGGCCATGAAGGTGCAATGATGAAGAGGTCGATGCTCCTAAGGAAGTCAGCTCAACTAGGCCCCATTAGAGCTACAGGCCATAGCAATCTAGGTGGCAATAATTTGGCACACCAGGTAGGGAGAGCATGATGCAATTCATCCTAGCCGAGAAACATCAAACAACCTCTAACAATCTCATAGTGGGGAGCCACATGCGGGAAGCCTCTACTAGCCACATGGGAGGTAGACCATCAGAGTGTCCCCACCGAAATCCTCAGCTCGGGTCTTTTTTTTTTCAAGACCGACCGGCCACGAAGGTGAGAGGATGATGATCCCAACAGTCCTGGGGAGACCAGCTCAATCGGGCCCCATCAAAGCTACGGACCATAGTGATCTAAATGGCAACAGGGACCGATAAAGGCCAACTTTTATGCTCCAAGGCATCAATGAGCCTTATCAAATGCTCAAGAAGCATTCAATCACAATCTCCTAAGTGGATAGCGGTAAAGGGCAACTCCTATGCCCCATTGATGCAGAACGGAAGCTCTAATACCAAAAATAATGCAGAACAAAGAACAAAGAAGCGTATGCGGAAGTAAAATTAAGATTAATTCTTTTTTTTATATATATATTTCAAAAATTGGCTTCGACTCAAAGTAAAGTTAAACTAAGTTAATGGAAACTATGTAAGGATTGAAAGCACAATTTAGAAGAAGCTAAGTTATCAGAGTAGTTCAGAAGTAACAGATCGCTGGGGGTTGAGAAACTCCCAGACCTAGGGTTTCGCTCTGAACTTTCAACAGGACAGAAATAGTGAGGAGAGATGGGTTACCAACCAGACAGTGATCTTCACAGAATTTGGATGGAAGAACTCTCTCGGGCAGATTGTTGGATCCCCGGATTCGGCTATCTTCGCAATGGATCCTCCAATACAGGTCTCATGGCTGGGTCGGCTTCTCCTGGACTCAAGATCTGGGAAGAAGAGAAACAAGTGATGGATTCAGAGGCTCAGGGAAGGATTTACCAGTTCGAAGAACTTGAAGGCTGATGTCGCTGAGATCCGGATTCTCTTGAAGGCTGATTCGACTTCCTCTGGAAAGAGCTTTGGATCTGATGTATCCAGACTGTAGCTGGATGCTGGTGGTCGGCCTGGACTTGGAGAGAATGGCCGTGAGAGGTGGGATATGCTAGGGCTTGGTGGAAAGAGAAGGGTGATGGGTGGCTAGGGTTTGGGAGTGAAGTGGCTAACCTAGGGTTGGGGTTTTGGAGATCTCACACCTCCTCAAGGTTCCTGGGGAACCCGGATTTACTCCCTCACGGAGCTCAACACCTGGATGCAAGTGCGAAAGAGAGAAAACACAAAGTTTGCTCACAAAAAAAATTTGGTTTCATTCATCTGATTTTTTTCAAACTTACATGGGGGTTTAATTTATAGGCCATTACAAGAGAGTAGGGTTTTACATCTTCCCATGTGGGACTAAAGGAGGGGATCTTCAAATTAGGATATCAATCCCTACTCATATGGCCGACCAATTAATTCCAAAGTTGATTGAAGCTTCAAAAAGGAAAGTGGGTAGCGCCTCCTTGTCTTGACCTCCAAGAAAATATTTTTTTCCTTCTATGCTTGGCCTTATCTGGAAGTGTTTGGGCGCCTCTTAACCTTGCCCTCCAAGAGAAAATTTGTTGCCTTTTATATCTAGCTTTAGTTGGAATGATTAGGGCGCCTCCTAACCTTGCTTTTCAAGAGAAATCTCCTTCCTTTCATGGCTCAACCCTTTTTGGATACCTCCTTTTCTTTCTCCCCAAGTTATGGCTCCTTCTAACTTTGTTTTGAGTATTTCTGGCAGGTAATGGGCGCCTCCTTGAATTTCTCTCCAAGAGAATTTCTTCCCTTTCATAGTTTGGTTCTCTTGGGAAGTCTTGGGCTGCCCCCTTGATTTGTGGACCCCTGGTGGATTTCTCCTCAATTGGCGCATGAAAGAGGGGAGCTGCTATCTATGGTGTGGGGACCAAAGCCTGCTGGATGGAGATGTGGTGCCCCCCTGGACTCAGGCGTATGGCTGGGAGTGTGGCTGGGAGTGTGGCACCCACTTGCTTGGCCTTGGAAGAAAATGGAACACCCCCAAGTTGAAGCCCTAGTCCACTACTGAGTCAACATGACTCAACAAAATAAAAATGCAGGTAATATAGACTCAAACTAAAATTGAGTTGATCAAGTCAACCCTTATTACAAGCCTAAAACCCTAATTCTTCGGGCAAGGTTAATCAGAGATCCAGATGGAGCTCTGAAGTCTTCTTTTGAGTCTGATGCCCGCACCAATTCTCCTAGGGCGGGAGGAACTCGACCCTGTCGAGTGTGGATCAAGTTGGCTCTGGTATCTCTCCAAGAGGTCTGGGTCCAATTCTTGTAATTCTTCTCAAGAGATCCAATAGTCATCAGAATCTGGCCTTCCTTGCCAGCGGACCAGGTATCTTTGGTATCCTCGATTATGAGTAGAGATAACCTGATCATCCAGGATCTTTTCAATCTGCTCTTTCCTCACAGGCCAGTTTGTTGGTGGACACACAGGGTTGGGTTCGCTCTCAAGAGCAGGATTAGGTTCAAAAGCCTCACTGGGAATCACAGTTGGCTCTCTATACTCTACTAGGTCTGTAATGTTGAAAGTGGAGCTAATGCCTAGTTCTGGAGGCAACTCGAGCACATAGGCATTGGATCCTACTCTCTTCACCACTCTAAATGGTCTAGCTCCTCTAGCATGTAACTTTCTAACGGTTCCAGGAGGAAACCGTTCAGGCCTTAACCTAATCATTACATAGTCTCCCTCAACAAAAGTTTTGACTCGCCTTTAAGAATCAGCCAACTTCTTATAAGTTTCATTACTTAAATTTATTTTGGCATGAATTTCTTTATGCAAGTCCTTTACATGCTATGCAAGTGCATCAAGAGACTTGTGTGTGTGGACTAATAGTGAAATCAGATCAAGTGGTGTGTGAGGCTTGTATCCATGAACAATTTCAAAGGGGCTCTAGCCTATAGACCTATTGATCGAAACATTATATCCAAATTTAGCCCTGGGTAAATACAAATCCCAATTCCCGGTATTCTCGCTCAATCAAAATCTGAGACAATGTCCTAAACTCGACTGATGATACATTCCTAAAGAATTGACTTTATTCAAAGGAACCCTAGGTCTAAACCTAACAAACTACGGCTCTCTAGGTTTGACCTTGGGTCGGAGGATGGCATGCAGAGCATGAAAACTTATCATGGGTGCCTAGTAGGTGCCATAAGGTCTTCCAGAAGTAGGTGGCAAACCTAATAGATTCTGACACATGATTCACTCTAAAGACTTTGACAAAGTATACTTGGATGGTGTAAGAAGCATTGGAAGTCCTAGAGAAAGGGAGGAAATATGAGGTGGAGTCTCGAATTACCTGCTGGCTAAAGGTGGTGACCTGAAGGTTTGAATGGTGATCTATGAATGTCAACTGGTCATCCTTACGAAAGGAAAAGTTTGCTACTCCCAGGAATGGATCAAGAGATGGTTCGGGGAGTAGCCTAGGACATGTGATTGCAACAGTTAAGGTTTGTTCTCTAAGCAAATAATGATCCACTTTCTCAAGAAATGGATTAGAGAATGATTCATGGAAGGGCCTATGGATGATGACCTCAAGACTTGAAATTTGACCTATGGGTGAGGAAATGTATACTCTATAGAAGGGTAGGTCAGTCATGCGAAGGAACGGGTCTGGGGTCATAAGGAGGACTTCTACAGGACTGGGTGAATCAATTCGCTCAAGAAAAGGATGTCCAACTGAGATTACGGGAGAGACCTTAGTGGCTGAGCATGGGACAAGGTCCAATTATAAGAGGCTTGATTCAGTCATCCTAAGGAGAGGATCTACCATAGGGTGGGCAAACTTAAACAGTTCAGTGCAAAGATCTTCAATTGGTACTTGGGGAATGACTGTCATTAGAGGGTACGAACTAATAGCTCGGGCTAACACTATGAGTTCTTCCTGGGGGTATTTGACTAAAGGAACCTGGTTCTCACAAATCTCTTGAATTTCTGAACTAGGTCCTACCAGTTGGTTGTTTTCTAAGGTCTCCTCAGGTAAGGAACCAATAGTATCAATGTCACATTCTTCAAGTTCTTCCCCCTCATATTCATCAACTAGACTCAAGCCAGCATCATATACTTCCTCGATGCCATCTTCAATGGGTTTCGGGTCAGTGGTAATCGGGTCAACTGATTCTAGGCTTGTCATACCTAACCGTTCTTCCTCATTGGTAGGTTGGGTTCTCCCTCATTAATGTCATCCTTAGGATTCTTACCACTTAGCTGTGCACAAGCCAGTCCTATGCATGGGCACTGACTAGATTTATGGCCTCTTTCTCCACAAAACAAACATTCTTGAGATATAGGAACCTGGGTCACACTGGGTTTCAAGCTAGTAGAGACCTTACTTGGGCATGGGTGTGGATCTAAATGGTTTGTTCTAGAAGACTTGGGTTGTTGAGTGACTGGTCTAGAATATTGTAAGGACCTCTCATAGACACGATCCACACTATAGATATCATGGTTAGGCTTCCTAAGGTTATGCTCGGGATCACGGTATAAGGTCCTCCTAGGTTCCTGGCATGGGTAAGGTTGGGGCCTATTAAATTTTGGATCAGGGGTCCAATTTTGATGTCTACGTTTCTCAAGTACTTGGACTCGATCCCTAAACTGGGAAAAACCCTCATTCATGTCCTGACTCAATTTGGTCATACTTTCGGTAAGATTTCTAACCATGGCCTCTAAATCAGGTTGGGTTTGACCAGGTTGGCAGGGCACTCCATTCCGGGTAGACATGATGCAAGCAAACACACAAAATGAGACTCAACTGAACGACTACGGGCTAACTAGACCTAGAGCCCAAACTAGATGCCCAATCAGAGTGGCAAGCTAGCCTGTAGTAACTCAGGACTCAGCCAGGCAGGTGTAAGGGGAGTGTTAGGTCCCTAGATGCCAATCCTAGACACCAATCAGAGATTGGCCAGGGAGGCGGACCAGCATACAAGCCCTTCGGGATGGAATCCCTGAACCACCATTCTAGACACTGAGTACAAAGCACACACAGAGTAACTAGACAAACTGACTCAACACTAGCCTTGACCCGACTTGTTGATGTCCCTAGCCCACTAGGGCAAATTAGGTCTAATCAATTTTTAGATTAAAGGCTTAAGTTCGAATGAGTGGGTGGTGGTTTTGGGCTAAGGAGAGGTTATCAACTCCTCCCCTTATCTTAGATGCTCAAATGCCCTTAAGATGAATTAAGAGATGAACTCTCAAAAATAATTGGATTGCAGAACATAAAAATAGAGTTGCAGTAATTTAATTCTCAGAAATCCCACGGAAACCAATAAATCACAAACAAATTATACAAAATATCTTCAATTATACTGGTTTCACCAAAATAAAAATCATCAAATTTGGAGTTATCTGCAGTGAGAAATAATTCCTGCAATAGGGTAATTACAGGCTGAAAACAGAGCACTTCCCCGTTTACAATTCCTGCTACGAAGTTATAACCCAACGGATCCCCTACACGCCCTAGGAACACCCCGTGGAATGGGAAGAGGAGGTTTGCACCTCGCTTCATTCCTAGGACCGGACGTCCTGGGGAGTCTACTTCGAGCAGACAAAGTAAAAAGAGAGAGACTCAAGCAAGCAATCGACACAGAAACCCTAGACAGGGCTCTGATACCAAAAATGATGCAGAACGGAAGCTCTGATACCAAAAATGATGCAGAACAAAGAACAAAGAAGCGTATGCGGAAGTAAAATTAAGATTAATTTTTTTTTTTTATATATATTTCAGAAATTGGCTTCGACTCAAAGTAAAGTTAAACTAAGTTGATGGAAACTAGGTAAGGATTGAAAGCACAATTTAGAAGAAGCTAAGTTATCAGAGTAGTTCAGAAGTAACGGATCGCTGGGGGTTGAGAAACTCCCAGACCTAGGATTTCGCTCTGAACTTTCAACAGGACAGAAATAGTGAGGAGAGATGGGTTACCAACCAGACAGTGATCTTCACAGAATTTGGGTGGAAGAACTCTCTCGGGCAGATTGTTGGATCCTCGGATTTGGCTATCTTCGCAATGGATCCTCCAATACTGGTCTCATGGCTGGGTCGGCTTCTCCTGGACTCAAGATCTGGGAAGAAGAGAAACAAGTGATGGATTCAGAGGCTCAGGGAAGGATTTACCAGTTCGAAGAACTTGAAGGCTGATGTCGCTGAGATCCGGATTCTCTTGAAGGCTGATTCGACTTCCTCTGGAAAGAGCTTTGGATCTGATGTATCCGGACTGTAGCTGGATGCTGGTGGTCGGCCTGGACTTGGAGAGAATGGCCGTGAGAGGTGGGATATGCTAGGGCTTGGTGGAAAGAGAAGGGTGATGGGCGGCTAGGGTTTGGGAGTGAAGTGGCTAACCTAGGGTTGGGGTTTTGGAGATCTCACACCTCCTCAAGGTTCCTGGGGAACCCGGATTTTCTCCCTCACGGAGCTCAACACCTGGATGCAAGTGCGGAAGAGAGAAAACACAAAGTTTGCTCACAAAAAAAAATTTGGTTTCATTCATCTAATTTTTTTCAAACTTACATGGGGGTTTAATTTATAGGCCATTACAAGAGAGTAGGGTTTTACATCTTCCCATGTGGGACTAAAGGAGGGGATCTTCAAATTAGGATATCAATCCCTACTCATATGGCTGGCCAATTAATTCCAAAGTTGATTGAAGCTTCAAAAAGGAAAGTGGGTGGCGCCTCCTTGTCTTGACCTCCAAGAAAATATTTTTTTCCTTCTATGCTTGGCCTTATCTGGAAGTGTTTGGGCGCCTCTTAACCTTGCCCTCCAAGAGGAAATTTGTTGCCTTTTATATCTAGCTTTAGTTGGAATGATTAGGGCGCCTCCTAACCTTGCTTTTCAAGAGAAATCTCCTTCCTTTCATGGCTCAACCCTTTTTGGATACCTCCTTTTCTTTCTCCCCAAGTTATGGCTCCTTCTAACTTTGTTTTGAGTATTTCTGGCAGGTAATGGGCGCCTCCTTGAATTTCTCTCCAAGAGAATTTCTTCCCTTTCATAGTTTGGTTCTCTTGGGAAGTCTTGGGCTGCCCCCTTGATTTGTGGACCCCTGGTGGATTTCTCCTCAATTGGCGCATGAAAGAGGGGAGCTGCTATCTGTGGTGTGGGGACCAAAGCTTGCTGGATGGAGATGTGGCGCCCCCCTGGACTCAGGCGTATGGCTAGGAGTGTGGCTGGGAGTGTGGCGCCCACTTGCTTGGCCTTGGGAGAAAATGTAACACCCCCAGGTTGAAGCCCTAGTCCACTACTGAGTCAACATGACTCAACAAAATAAAAATGCAGGTAATACAGACTCAAACTAAAATTGAGTTGATCAAGTCAACCCTTATTACAAGCCAAAAACCCTAATTCTTCGGGCAAGGTTAATCAGAGATCCAGATGGAGCTCTGAAGTCTTCTTCTGAGTCTGGTGCCCGCACCACCCATGGCATCAGCGAGCCCTGTTGACCACTTCAAAAATGTTTGGTCATGATCCCCTGAGTAGGTATTGGTAGAGGCCAACTCCTATATCCCAGGGCATCAATGAGACCTGTCGACCACTTTGAAGGCATTCGGCCATAAGTTTCCAAGCCTTAAACACCCTGTGATACTCTGACCTGTAAGATCCTGGTAGCATACCCATCTCAAGTCTCGGAGGAATAACACCTAAACATCCATCGCCATAGTTTCTACCACATGGCCAGCTCTCTGTCATGTCCCAAAAATCTCCAATCGTTGCTAGCTCTAGATGAATGGGAGAGGCATGTTTGGGTTCCATGTATTTTGGCCCACCATTTAATGAGGCAGGCCACATACCAGACTAGCAACAATAATGCATTTAAAGAGATGGGACATTGCTAATAGACAAGCAAGCTTCATAAGATGCGTGGAAGGCTCTGCCATCTCTCACAAGATCTAGTAGGATCTTGCTTGAGATCAATTGCCTCCCATATCACAACTTATAAAGAGATTTAAAGTAAATCCTTAAGGTACACAAGCCTTTTCGCTTACACTCCCCCATTGTTAGTATCAATACTGACTTGAGCATCGGAGTACCATCACCAGGGCCACCCAAGGTGTAGCTTTTTTGTAGGTATTGCCTCTCGGAGATCGGCCTGCACTATCTACTATAGCACCAGCACCAACTCTAGCCCTCTCTCTGGTACTTGACAAATTTTAGTACCAACAAATTAAAGGAAAGGCTTAAATATTTGCAGGGAGTGTAGCCCATAAGATAGGAAAGCCATGCCACCCAAGAAGATCACCTCTTGCTACACCAACACCATGGCCTCTCGACTGGTGGAAAGAGTGATAGAGAGCCAGGTTAATGATCCACCTCACCCTGTGCTAGCAGGAGCCTCGTTGCCACCATAAGTAGTGGTAGTGGGTAGGATCAATTCAACTCAATTGTCATGTAGGTCCAGAACCTAGTAGTATCTATCCAAGCCATTCGGGCCAGCCCCGCACCACCTCCAGTGACTCCCCTACTACCAATAGTGCCATGTGCATCCTCTCAACCTTCAACACTACCTACATAGTAGCCAGAGTGGCACTCCCACCATCAAAGCAATCACAGGTCCCCCTAAAGGATTTTCGATGGACCAATCATCACCGTTGCCCCCATCATAGAAGCTTAGGGGCAAAGAGGTCATGTCTTGGAAGCACGACTCCACTCCTAACCACGAATCTCTACAGTGATTAGAAGCTTTGGTTGATAGTGACCTTGAGATAGATCAGAGACTCAAGGAGATGGATTAACGAATCAAGGCGATCCATAATATTTTTTCAATCCTAAATGATGGGGTTAGTAATAAGCCACCATTTGACTACAAGATTATGCAAGTGCTACTTCTCCGGTATTTCAAAATTTATAGCTTAAAAACTATGTTAGAACCACCGACCTCGATGATCCCCTCATGAGTTTAAGAGCAACGATGCTCCTTATGAGGCTCCTAATCTTATTCTTTGCCAAGCCTTCTCCTCTATTTTAAAGAGAGGAACTTGACACTGGTACTTAAGCCTAAAACTGAGATTAGTACACTCTTTCAAATAGCTGAGTTGAGAGTTCACCGACCACTTTGTTAGTAGTTGGAGGCCATAGCAACATTAGGACTATCTCCATACTCTCAAATAGAGGTAAGGAGTGATGATCCAAACCTTTGTGAGTCACTTAAACATGGCTACTTTGAGATGTGTAATTTGGACCAATTGGACCAGTTGTTGCTATGTTGGTCTGACAAAAGAATTGCTAAAAAATGACCTTAATAAAAAGTCATTTGCCAAAACATATCTAAAGAACTTTACAGGAATGCTAGCCCAAGCTAAAAGATATGCTCGAATAAATGAAGCTTTCATGTTGGAAAAGGATCCACCCACTTCTATGCTAAGGGCTGGTAAGAAAATATGAGGATATAAACTCTCCTCGAAGTGTGAGGGAAGAACCTAGCCTTGCTTTAGATACCCTAGGATAGGAATAGATTCTTTAAAGATAGCCAGCCTAAAGAAGGCCCTTAAGCACCACCAAAAAGAAAGTTCTACACCTATACTCCTCTAAATTCACTAAGGGAAAAGGTGCTAATGGAGATCATAAAACATATTCCAGAGCCTCGAAAGATGTGAATGCCATTGGCAAGAGGAATCAAAATAAATTTTGGTTACACCATTAGGACCACGACCATGATACTGAGGAGTGCATCTAGCTATGAGACAAGATTGAAGAGTTGATCATGTGGGGCCATCTTGATTGATTCTTTCAATAATGGAGAGAGTTAAGAGAGCAGTCAAGATCGCCACAACAAGCTGAACAACCATAGCCACTTTCACCTCTAGAGGGAGGTGATCCCATGCCATCAAGAAAAGTAGGAATGATAACTGGGGGATCAGTCATTCCAAGTAATCGATGAAAAAATGAGCAACATTGATAGTTTTTTTCTTGAAAAAGATGATGATAGTGTTCAGTTTCCATACAATGATATAGTAGTAGTAACTCTAAATATGAAAAATTATGATATACACTACATCCTTATTGATAATGGAAGATTCGTAGATGTTTTATACTACTAATCTTTTAAAAATGGGAATATCACCAAAATGACTAGTTCAAGTAAATTCTTCGCTATAGGATTTACAAGAGACACGAACCAAGTAGAGAGGTTGATTGCTCTAACTGTAAGAATGGGATATTATCCTCTATGATCCATTGCTCAGATAGACTTCCTGATCATTTGGATGCTCTTAGCTTACAATGCCATTCTTGAACAACCAGGTCTTAATGCCTCCACTTACTACCTAAAAGTAAAATTTTCAACAACATACGGGGTCAAAGAGATTAGGGGAGATCAAAACCTAGCACAATGTTGCTACCATATAAAGCATTAATAAAAATAGTCACCGAAGACCATCTAGTTGAAGGTCTTGATGCATAGGATGACCTAACTGAACAACAAGGAGAGCTCGCTAATGACCTCATATCCCTATCCTTAGTCGATGGAGATCCAAAGCACATAATAAGGATTGGCTTCAACTTGGATCAGATAACTAGAGATCAAGTAACCTCATTTTTGTAGGAGAACATCAATGACTTCACCTGGGTACCTGCAGATAGGCCAGGCATTGACCTTTCGATAATGGTACACCGGTTGGAGGTTGATCCCAAGCACCAACCGGTCAAATAGAAGAAATGAAACTTTATTCCCAAGTACCGAGAAGTTATCATCGAGGAGGTTGACAAGTTGCTTGACATTGTCTTCATCCGGGAAACCACCTATTTGGAATTGATCACTAACCCGATTATGGTGAAAAAGCCGAATGGCAAGTGGAGAATTTGAATAGACTTCACGGATCTCAATAGAACATGCCTAAAAGATGGCTATCCACTATCATGAATCGATCAAAAGGTTGATATAACTTTGGGTCATGATATTCTCGGCTTCATGGATGCCTTCTCCGGATATAACCAAATTTAGATAGTCCTAGAAGACGAGGATAAAACTACTTTTATTATTGATTGAGGTCTCTTTTGCTATAGGGTTATACCATTCAAACTAAAGAATGTAGGAGTTGCTTAACAATGCTTGGTGAACAAAGTCTTTAAAGACTAGATCAAGTAGAATATAGACATATATGTAGATGACATGCTCGTTAAAAGCAAAATTGCCAGGATCCATGTTGAAGACCTTCGAAAGACTTTTAACACCCTTTGAAAGTACCAAATGAAGTTGAACACCACCAAATATATCTTCGGAGTGGCCTCAAATAAATTCTTAGATTTCATAGTCTCCAAAAGGAGGGTGGAGGCTAATCCAAAAAAAATCAAGGCCGTCTGCAACATAAACCCACCAAAGATGGTCAAAGATGTGTAGCACCTTACCGGGAGGATTGCAGCCCTTAATAAATTTGTCACCAAATTGACCCAGCACTGCCTTTCATTTTTCTAAACTTTAAAGCACTTGAAGGATTTTTGGTCGATAGAAGAATGCTAAAAAGCATTCAATGATCTTAAAAATTATTTCAGCTCTCCATCCTATTAGGGAGGCTAGATCCTAGCAAAGAGTTATTTTTACATTTGGCAACCTCTCCCTCGACAATAAGTGGAGTATTGATCCAAGAGAAGGATAGGGTTTAGAAACCTATCTACTATATTAGCAAAATCTTGAGATATGCAAAGACCTGGTATACCAAGCTAGAAAAGTTAGTATATGCTCTCTTTATAGCTGCTCAAAAGCTTCCCCATATTTTAGGCTCACACCATCATCTTGCTGATCGATCAGTCCATTAAGAATATTGTCCATTGACCCGATGTGTCCAACATATCACTAAATGGATGATTGAGCTCTCAAAGTTTGATATCAAATATCAGCCTCAACTATTGATCAAGGCCTAGATACTATTTGATTTCCTGGCTGAATGTACTATTCCTAATGAGTCGGTCAAACTAGAAGCAATGAAATTGTTGGAGCTGACATTGGACATCCCTCCAAGTCCAAATGATGCCTGGAAGATATATGTAGATGGGTCATCCAACCCTGAAGGATCAAGAGGAGTGGTCGTAATCAACCCTGAAGGAATCATGGTGAAGCATGACTATGCCTTGAATACCTTGAAACCAATAATGAGGTAGAATTTGAGGCTCTAATAGTGGGGCTTGGTATTTCCAAAGAACTGGGACTACAAAATTTGAGAATCTATAGTAACTTTGAACTGGTCATCAGCCACATCAAAGGCGACTCTGAAGCTAAGGAGGGAAATATGATCAAATCCTCCAAAAAGTTAAGGAACTAATCAGTAACCTTTGTAGCTTTGAAATTCAATAGATCGCCCCCTAGGGAAGATAACTCTTGAGTTGACTTACAGGCGAAAGTAGTAACCACTATTCCTATGGCACTTCCTTAAGGGGCCTACTTCTAACAAATTAAAAAGTTGACCATTGAAGAATTATCAAAGGTCATGAGCTTAATGACAAACCATATGGATCGACTTGCTGACCGATTTCTTGAAGAATAGTTGACTCCTTGTAGGTCAAAAGGGAGTCCACAAGATTAGGTATATATCCACCAAATACTTGGTGCATGAGAGAAGATGCTATAAATGATCATTCTCATGGCCCATCCTTTGGGTTCATGCTGACATAGTGAAAGATTGGATTTCAAGAATTTTCATTATTAAAATCCTAATTAATGGAACCCTAGACCCAAGACCCACTTGACCATAAAAACTATGAAATCATAACTTCAGGGTTATAGAGGAATACCTGGAGTGTTATACTACTTAATTTCCACAAGGCACACAAGTGTATTGGTGTGGGCACCAGGATACAAAAGAGGCTCCAAGCAAATTAGGTCAACCCAAGCTCTATATAGATTACAAGTAAATAAACTACAAGTGAATAAACCAGACTCCAAATTTGTCTTCAACTTTATTTTTAATTTTAGCATGAGCTTGCAATTAGAGTCGAGTCCATTCCAATTTCAACTTTAATTTAGTTTTGGAAGGCTCAATTTAGTCTTGTTGGGATCAATTTGATCTTGTAAATAGTCGGGTCTTGTAATTAGACAAGTTGGGTTCAAGTTGGGTTCAAATTGAATAAGATCAAGACCATGAAGCATCAAGATGGGATGGAGCAAACCACCCCAACCACCTTGCCAAGTTGGAGCACCACCTCACCATGCCAAGATGAGAAGCCACCTAACCTCTCATGCCACATCATGATGCCACCTCACCTCCATTTGGGCATCCAAGAGTTTTAAACTTGAATTCAAGTTGTAACTCCCCCACTTATCTTTCCACTCTTCATGCATTAATCTCACTTATCCCTCCACTCTTCACTCCACTCTTTAAGCTTATAATTTGAATTTGAAAGGGCTAGGAAAGTCTATAAATATTCCTTATCCTCTTGTAATCAAGCATGTTATGTTATGAATAAAATTTGAAGTTTTTTTTCTTTCATTGCAATCTTTTTTCTTTGCCACTCCATGAGGGACAAGGGCATGAGGCCCAACCATTGTTCTAGCTCCAAGAAGTCTTCACCAACCGGCTCTTCCAACATCCAAGAAATTGCCATCAAGCATTTTTCTTCCCTTTCTTATCTCCATTGTTCTTGTTTTATTTATTCCCAACCCTTCCATACCCACTCATGTTCTTTGTTTAGCATCATCCCTCAAGTGCTTCCAGTCAAGGATGGTGTCCTCTTTGCCTCTAAACTAGTAGTAAAAAGTTTCTACATTCGAGGAAGAGATAGCCTTTTCATCCGGTCGTCAATCTTCGAGTGTTGAAGAGTGATCCAGTTTCAAGGAATTCTTGAGTTCATTGTTGGTACAAAATCTCTTCCTTATCTCTAAGGTCTGAAATATTGAATAGAGTTTTGTCCTAATTAGATGATTTCTCAATCAAGAAGATCCATTTTCTTTACTTGCATGTGATTTGCATTACAAGATAAACAATCTCTTTATTAATCTTCTTTAGTGCACTAATCACTCCATTATGGGTGAATCTTGCTATTATGTTTAGGTTTATGGCTTAACTTTAATTATTCAATCTCCTTATGTAAGCTTTCCCATCACCATCCCGTACCAATCTTGGTTTCGGAGCATGGTAGATTAGGACATGCATGCATAAGTGCTGAAATTTCTGCATATGTTGAAATTTCTACATATTAGGACATAGATCTGAAAATTGATTCAATAATTATTCATATCTTAGTTTAATTTAGCATCCAACATCAATATTTGCGGGTTCAAACTAGGTCTGAAATCTCCTTCATAGATTTTAGATCTGAGATTTTGAAAATTATTGCATCATTTTCATTCTTTGATCTAAGGTTTCACGCCTCCTTAGTAGATATACGAAAGTATACTGTTACGACCCATAGGAGTAATGAGCTATGGCCGGACATGAGATCCTTAGATTAAAGGTTTGATATGCTAATTTCTTGTTTGATGTGCGATTGCATGAATTTGCCAAAGTGATTGCTTGAATTGCATGATTTTTCTTGTTAGCACATTGAACACCCCATAATTTCTGGCACATTTCAAATTAAGATTTTCCCACCAAGAATTTCGAAATTTAGAATTTAAAATTTAAAATTTTGAATTTTGAATTTCTGAAATTTTAAATTTAAATTTGAAATTGTAAATTAAAAATTTAAATTTTGAATAACTAGTTTTAAATTCTATTGACTAGTTAAGATTGTTGTGATATTGTATTCATTCTAAATCACTTAAGGGCAATGTTATCATAAGATAAGGAAAGGATTTTATCACCTTTCCTTGGCCCAAAACAACCCACCTTATCTTGCATCGAATCCAAGACTTAAATAAAATTGAGTAGAAACCTAATTAGAACTAGGGACACCAACAGGTCAAGCTCAAGTAGTGTATTGAGGCTACTGTGAATCAATTCTTCACTTACTTCTAGAGATTGGTGTCTAAGACTAGAGGTTAAATTGCAAACGCCTTAAGTGGACTTGTGGTTATTTAATTAGGACCTTGCCAGGAGGAGCCTACCACAATCCCACCTCTTACCTGGCTAGTTGAAAGGGTAATTATAGTCTTGATCTATCTTAATTAATTTATACTACATTTGAACTTCTAAGTCTAGCCAACCCTAGAACGAGTCTTTTATTTTGCATGACCACTAAATCAGGGACTCTGTAACCAACCCTCTCGCACACAACCTAGTGTCACCATGGATCCAAATCTAGAAACCCTATTGAAAGCTATGACTGAGCAGTTCAAATTATTGAACAATAGGTTTGATCAAGTGGAGGAATGAATAGGGACCCTTGAAGAGACCCGCATGACCCCTACTGAGCCACAATCATCTAGATTGGCACCCCTCCATCTTAGAGTCCAATGCCATGAACCTACTCCTAATCCTCACCAAAAAAGGCCACACCATGACTATATTGACCAAGATGAAAGAGCTCTTAGGAACATTCATCTAGATGTACCCACTTTTGATGGAAACTTAGATTGTAAGGTGTATATAGACTGGGAGGGAGACATGGACCAGTATTTTGAGTGGTATGAGATGTCAGAAGAGAGGAAATTTAAGTTTGCCAAACTTAGGTTAGTCCGATAAGCTAGGTTATACTGGGGGAATGTTGAGCGTTTAAGTTGCCAGAGAGAAGACATACCCATAGTGACATGGAGAGCCATGAAGATTAAACTCAGAGAGAAATATCTATCCATATCCTATGAACAAAGATTTTTAGATCAATGGCAAAGATTGAGTCAAGAAAATAAGACCGTATTTGAGTACTTTGCCAAATTTGACGAGTTTGTTATGAGATGTAGTGTGGTTGAGTTGAAGCTATAACCTTGTCTAGGTTTCGAGCTAGCCTATGTGAGGAAATTCAAAAAGAATTATTTTTGAAAGAAGTCCATGATCTAGACCAAGCCTACCAAATTGCTAGGGATTGTGAGATATTTTAGAGGGGACCTATTATCCATCGACTTGAACCAAATAGGATTAGCACCCCTGGAAATAAACCAAGTTTGAGTCAAATTCCATCCAACCAACCCAGTCCCGCTACCCCACTAGCTCGAAAGGATGACAAAGGTAAAAGCTCTGAAATTCAAAGAGAGAGTAATGTTCATTGTTTTAGGTGCCATAAAGTTGGCCACTATTCTAGCAGTGCCCTACTCGGGCTTTACACATAAGGGAATTGGAAGAGGATGCCCTGAACCCATAGAAGATTACGAGGAAGAGGTATATAAAGCAGGAGTAAACTTAGTTGATGAGTATGAAAGAGATGAAGAAATCATTGACTCATCTAAATTTTTGGGAGTTGTTAGATGCATCTTGACCCAGACCAAGAAGCAAGAAGATTGGCATTGGACCAACATCCTACAAACTTGTGTTAAATTAGAGAAAAAGTTTGCAAGATCACCATAAATAGTGGGAGCTATGTCAATGCCATTTCAACTAGTGCTGTCAAAAACTTAGGTTTACCCACTATTCCCCATCCCAACCCATATAAAGTATTTTGGATAGATTCGACCTCAATTCCCATCAAGTTTAGATGCCAAGTTATAATCCAGGTCCAGTCTTACCAAGAGAAGGTTTGGTGTGATGTTCTTCCTATTGGGGTTAGTAGTATCATCTTAGGCCAACCATGGTTGTATGATCATGGTGCTATATTATATGGTTGTTCTAATTCTTGTTCCTTCACCCATAATGGAAAGAAAATTGTGATCAATTCTTCACCACCTAAGGACAACATTAGGAGAGGGTCTAGTAATCTGAAGGACAAGAAACAAGGGATGAATTTGATCAATGCCAAGGAATTAGAACAAGAGCTTAATGAGGGTTCACCTATTTGGATTTTGTCTACCAAGGAAGTCCAGGATCAACCCCATAAGGAACAACCCCAGGAAGTGATAAGATTTTTGAAGGAATTTCAAGATGTGTTTCCAGAGGACATCCCTAATCACCTTCCACCTTTAAGGGACATCAGCATGCCATAGATTTGGTCCCAAGAGCCACATTACCAAAGCTTCCAAATTATAGGATGAATCCCACTAAATATTCTAAG
Organism: Areca catechu; assembly: GCA_021397845.1. Classification (NCBI taxonomy): domain Eukaryota; kingdom Viridiplantae; phylum Streptophyta; class Magnoliopsida; order Arecales; family Arecaceae; genus Areca; species Areca catechu. The sequence continues at coordinate 129,221,380 of CM038045.1, read as the reverse complement.
TTACAACAACAAGTTGGAGATCTTCTCCAAAAGGGATTTATTAGGGAAAGCCTGAGCCCATGTGCAGTACCTGCCCTTTTGACCCCCAAGAAAGATGGCACATAGAGAATGTGTGTAGATTGTCGAGCCATTAATAGATAACAGTCATGTATCATTTCCCTATTTCTCATTTGGATGACATGTTAGATATAATGGCTGGAGCCACTATTTTCTCCAAGATTATCCTTAAGAGTGGTTATCATCAAGTGAGAATTAGACCTGAGGATAAATGTAAACCAGCTTTCAAGACTAAGGATGGCCTGTATGAGTGGGTAGTGATGCATTTTGGTCTTTCCAATGCACCAAGTACCTTCATGAGGATCATGACCCAAGTCTTAAGAACATTCATTGGAAAATTTATTGTGGTCTATTTTGACGACATTCTTATCTACAATAGAACTAAGGAAGACCACCTGAACTATCTTCGGCAAGTTTGCCAAGCCCTTAGATAAGATAGTCTCTATGCCAACCTGAAGAAATATGAGTTTTTTGACTCATATAGTTATCTTTCTAGGATTTGTTGTTACCTTTAAAAGAGTGTCTATCAACCCAGAGAAAGTCAAGTCCATAGTTGAGTGGCCTATACCCACTAGTATACATGAAATGTGTAGCTTCCATGGCCTTGCCACCTTCTATAGAAGATTTATTCGAGGATTCAGTTTGATTGTTACACCCATTACCGACTGCATTAGGAAGGGAACCTTTGAATAGACCAAAGTCGTCAATAGAGCCTTCCAAGAAATCAAAGAGAAAATGATCCAAGCACCCATTTTGAGATTACCTAACTTTTCAAAGGTGTTTGAGGTTGCTTGTGATACCTCTGGAATTGGAATTGGAGGAGCCTTGAGTAAGGAAAATCATCCAGTGACATTTTTTAGTGAAAAGTTAAATGAGGCAAAACTTAAGTATTCAACTTATGGTAAGGAATTATGTATGGTAGTTCAAGCCTTAAGATATTGGAGACATTACCTATTACCATAGGAGTTCATCTTATATTCAGATCATGAAGCACTCCAATTCCTTAACTCTCAAAAGAAGTTAAACCCTAGGCATAAAAAGTGGGTAGAATATATCCAAGTTTATACCTTTGTCTTGAAATACTGTGCTGGTATTGAAAATCAGGTCGCTGATGTCCTTAGTTGACGATCCATGCTTTTGACCTCATTTAACATTGAAGTTGTAGGGTTTGATAGGCTGAAAGAAGAATATCCTAAGTGTCCCAACTTTAGCGACATTTATCAATCTCTTCACCAAGGACCATCTTGCTTGTAAAGTAATTATACCCTTCATGATGGATTCCTTTTCATGAAAAATAAGTTGTGTATCCCTTAAACATCCATTAAAGAATTCTTAGTGTAGAAAATTCATGCTGGAGGTTTAGCTAGCCATTTTGATAGAAACAAGACCATTTTAGCTGTAGAAGACCAATTCTTTTGGCCTGGCCTCAAAAGTAATGTAGCCCAAGTTGTGGCCCGATGTCAAACATATGCTGTTGCCAAACAGCAAAAGAAAAACAAAGTGCCTATACTCCCCTCTACCAGTTCCTGATTGCCCATGGCAGGATCTTAGTATGGACTTTGTATTAGGGTTACCAAAGACTAAGGAAACATGATTCTATCTATGTTGTGGTTGATCGATTCTCTAAGATGGCACACTTCATACCTTGTTCTCAAACTATGATGCTTTGAGAGTGGCTAAGCTTTTTCTAGATGAAATGGTTAGGCTGCATGGGTTATCCAAAACCATTGTGTCAGATAGAGATGTTAGGTTCACTAGCTATTTCTAGAAGACCCTTTGGCATATGATAGGAACCAAACTCAAATTCTCTATTGCCTACCATTTTCAAACTGATGGCCAGACTGAAGTTATCAATCAAAGACTAGGAAACTTGTTAAGATGCCTAGTCGACAATAGTATGGAAAATTAGGATCTATTATTACCTCGTGCCGAATTTGCTTATAACAACTCAGTCAATAGGATCATTAGAAAAAGCCCATTTAAGATTGTCCATGGTTACAAGCCCAACAAGCCCATAAACCTCATTCCTTTACCCATGCATGCACAAATTTCTGAGTCTACAAAGTCATTTGTGTTAGGAAACATGATATAGGCAATAGTAATGCAACTTTAAAATTTTTAACCTTGCATCATAGCGGAAAACTAGATTAATCATATTAATCATCATATTATATTAGAACATTTGTAATATATCCTACAAACAGGATCATGTATGAATATTAACATGTAAATGAAAGACAGTAGAAGCGCACAAAGTTGTGCATCACATAGAATCATTCTATGTTCGATGCACATACCAAAAAACTTTTCTTTAGAAAACTCACCAAGAGCCTTACCTTTAATCTGATGCAACACTCGACAGGTTGAGGAGAGGCTCACCAAGGAAGATAATCACTCTGGAAGTCGCACATATATCCGGCCTCTACAGGTAATCCACACTGAAGTTCTTCCTTGACCTTCTTCCTTTGAAGTGCTAGCTTCGCCGGAATGAATTGGCTTATGGACTCTTCTTCTTCTTCTTCGGGATGCTCCAAGAGATGAAAAAGGACTATGGAGGATGTAGGAAGTGCACTCAAGAACCCTTCCCAAGACTCTTCCCAAGCCTAGAATACTAAGCTGCACACACCCAAACCCAAACCTTTATTCCCCACACAAAGGTTTCAAGCTCTCCTTCTTTCTTTTCCTTTTTCCTCTCATTTTGAAGAATTTCCAGCAATTAAATTTCAGAAATCCTTCATCTCTCACATCCTCATCAAGTCCCCATATGTAGGTAAGTGGGGAGACAGGAAAAAGGGGAGAGTTACATGAGTTATGGGTTATATAATGGTGGGGTGTTACAAAAGATTCAAAGCCATGGGGTTACATCCTTTTAAATTCAAAGTAAATTTTGAATTTAAAACTTAAATTAAAATTTGAATTCATAATTAAAACTCAAATTTGAAATTAGATGCAATGATTTAGCCCAATCATAATGGACCTAACCCAAGCCCAAATCGAATCACATTCAGTTTGACCCAAACTAGATTGTTCAATCAAATTGAATTAATCAAGCAATCACATTGCCACTAACCCTCCATAAAATTACCAACATTTAGTAATGAAAGCATTATCACAATATTTGTAACATGATGTGTCAACACTTGACAAATCATCAAATCCCTACAACTGAGTCGACTCATGATTCTAGTTGATTCCGAAATGTAGATGGACAATTAAATTGTCCAAAGAGTCCAAAAATGATTCCTAATCATTCAATAGCCATCAGGTCAATCAAAAACCCCTATGGTGTGTGACCTCATTGGTTCGAACACTAAGCTGGTAGTATTGGAACACTTCCACTAGCAGCCAAAGTCGCCATCTAGCAATGACACCCGGCATCCGGATAGGTCAAAGGTTACAGAGCAACTATCAAGAGCCAAATGGATATGATAATCACATAATGCATTCCTTAACCCTCAATGCTCCAGATGACTTAGGGTTTAACTGCCCAACCCTAGAATAGTTCATCACAATATGTCTCAAACTCAAAATCCCTGTAACAGCTTACAAGGATTATCCTGGCCAAGGTTTTACTCAATTTAGATATAATGAGTCATTCACTCAAAACTCTTTTGAAGGGGTTAATCCTATCTTGATCCAACTATTGCAACACAAGTACTTGACTGTACCTTGCAACCTTTCATCACTGGATTAGAAATCTGGATAGTCCGGTACCTAAGCACAGTGAGTTGCTTGCAAGCTACCATGGTGATCTCAAGTCAGACGAACACTTATATCCATATCCTAATGCGAACTACTCTTTGGCAGAAAGAATGTTCTACAGATAGGTCATGTCTAGTGAAGTGTCATACACAACACCTGCATGCCATGCCAGTGTCTTTACACTCTTGGTTAAGAGGACAACCAATGACTATGATATACAACGACCAACACTTGATACATTATCATCTTGTGACAATGTATCATTTGCTCACGAACGAATTTAAGGACTAGATGATATATCCTCTCTATATCACATCAAAGTAGTCCTAAGGACTTCATCATATAAAAGTTCATTACAGGAAGATGTAAAATATGATGAACAGCCAGAATAAATATTTTATTCAATATAATTCATATACAATTACAACAATAGCCCAACCATCTACAAGCTAGATGATTGGCTTTGTGATACATTTCCCAACAACTCCCACTTGGACTAAAGCCAATTAGAACAGAATCATATTCCCATCTTCCATTTACAATCATTAAACTCTTGAACTCCAACGACTTTAGTGATGGGGTTGGCCAGATTCTCCTTTTCATTGATTTTCATAAGATTGATGTCAGCTCGTTCCACAATCTCTCGTACAAGGTAGTAGCGATGCAAAATGTTCTTGGCACACTGATGGGACTTTGGTTCTTTGGCTTGAGTAATGGCTCCAGTGCTATCACAGTACACTGGAATAGGACTATCCAAGGAGGGTGCCACTCTCAGCTTGCCTAGAAACTTCTGCAACCACATAGCCTTCTTTACGGTATCTAATGCTGCAATGTATTCTACTTCGTATACTGAGTCTGCCACTGTATGCTGCTTAGAAATTTTTTAGTAGGTGGCTCCTCCATTCAAGGTAAACACAAATCTGAATACACTCTTGCTATCATCTCTATCTCACTAAAAATTGGAATCAGTATACCCCACAAGTTTTAAGTCAGGTTCTCCATAAATTAGCCATTGGTCTTTAATATTTTACAAATACCTAAGGATAGTCTTTACTACCTTCCAATGTGCCTCACCTGGGTCAAACTGGTATCTCTCACTACCTCTGTGAGAATGCCATGTCTGGTATAGTACATGTCATGGTGTACATGATAGAATCCACTATCGAAGCATATAAAATTCTACTCATATGCTCTCTCTCCTCAAGAGTTCTCACACAATCCTTCTTAGAAAGAGTGATTCTATGGCCTACAGAAGATAGCCATTTTTAGAATTTTCCATGCTGAACCATTTCAGCATAGTATCTATGTACATAGATTGAGATAATTCCAAAAGCTTCCTTGATCTATCTCTATAGATTTTCATACCAAGTATGTAGGAAGCTTCACCTAAGTCTTTCATAGAAAACTGAGATGACAACCAGACCTTTATTCCCTATAATGCAGGAATGTCATTCCCGATTAAGAGAATGTCATCCACACATAGAACAAGAAATTCAACTATGGAACCATTAGCCCATTTATATATGCAGGGTTCTTCTCCATTCCTAATGAAGCCATATATCTTGTTACATTAATCAAAATGCATATTCCAACTCCAAGATGCCTACTTCAGTCCATAAATGGACCTCTGCAGCTTGCATACCTTAGACTCATCTATGGATGTGAACCCTTCAGGTTGCATTATATACACTTTTTCTTCTAGCTCACTATTTAGGAAAGCTGCTCGGACATCCATTTGCTAGATTTCATTGTCTAGATATGCTACCAAACCAAGCATAATCCGAATATACTTGAGCATTGCCATAGGTGAAAATGTCTTGTCATAGTCTATACCATAACGTTGACGATATCCATTGGCAACCAGATGGGCTTTATAGGTTTCCACCTGCTCGTCTATGCCCCTCTTTCTCTTGAAGATCCATTTACATCCAATGAATTTTATCCCTTCAGGTGGATCAACCAATGTCCATAAATTATTGATTTCCATGGACTCCATTTCAGATTTCATGGCCTCAAGCCATTTCTAAGAGTCAGACCTCTGAATTGCATCCATATAGGTGATTGGATCCTCGTTGTTCTCATCGAGCTCAACAGGATCACCGTCCTAGACTAGAAAATCATAGTATCTATCTGGCTGATGTAGTACTCTACCGAATCTTCATAATGGTTGCATAATAGGCTCAGATCTTATCAAATTTGCTTTTATAGCGGTCCGAGAATGTGTTGTTTCCTCTACCTATTGAACTTCTCCAAGTTCAACCTCAGCAGCTCGAGCACCTTCAATATGGTACTCCCTTTCCAAAAGGGTAGCCCTAAGACCGATGAACACTCAATGTTCTTTAGGTAGATAAAAGAAATATCCTTTAGACTCCTTTGGATACCCGACAAAGAGGCACCTGTCAGACCTAGGTCTAAGTTTATCTATCTGCAATCATTTGACATAAGCTGGACACCCTCGAACCCGAAGATGTGAAAGTGTTGGCTTACACCCAGTCCATATCTCATATAGAGTTTTGTCAATGGATTTACTAGGAACCCTATTCAGAAGATAACATGCTGACTCAAGAGAATATCCCCAAAAGGATATGGGTAGAGTGGCTAAGCCCATCATGGATCAGACCATATCTAATAGAGTCCAATTCTTCCTTTTTGACACTCCATTTAACAGAGATGTCCCTGGAGGAGTCCATTGAGAAAGAATCTTATTATTTTCAAGATAAGTTAAAAACTCTCCAGAAAGATACTCACCATCTCAATCTGATCGAAGGGTTTTAATAAGCATCCTAGTTTATTTTTCTACTTCATTACAATATCATTTAAACATTTCAAACAACTCATATTTATGTCTTATTAAAAAGACATAACCGTTCCTAGATAGGTCATCTATAAACATAATGAAATAGTTATAGTCATCTCTGGTACTGATATTCATTGGTCCACATACATCAGTATGTACCAGACTAAGAATTTCATTGGCTCGCTTACCTTTTCTAGTAAAAGGTGACTTAATTATTTTACCAAGAAGACAAGATTCATAAGTTGGCAGTGATTCACAATCACTGATATTCAGGAGACCTTCTCCAACTAACTTATTGATCCTATTTTTGTTAATATGACCTAGCCTACAGTGCCAGAGATAAGTATCATTGACATTATCTATCCTAGGGCATTTCTAAGAAGTAGTCATTACTGTAACAGGTCGTGATAGTAAGTATATGTCATTACTTAAATATCCATTCATAAGTTTCACACCATTCACAATGATAGAAGAAAAACATCATTCTTTATTGAAAATTCATAATTTTTATTGGTCAACTAACCTACAGAAATGACATTCATGAGAAAAGATGGACAGTAATGACAGCCATTCAAAATGACATTACAAGACTTGAAAACTAGCTTGATAACTCCCAATGCCAGGACTGGAACTTGACTTCCATTTTCTATGTTTAAGAATTTCTCACCATCCTTGAATCTCCTACTAACTTTGATGCGGGATGACTCTAAGAATGCTAAATATACAGGAAAAATAGTAAACTAATTTTTTATATTTTATTTAAATATTAAATTTATAGGCTAAATTTTCAAAGTTAAGTAAAGACTAGCAGGATATTCAGCAATTCTAAGAATCATCATGATCGCAAAGAACTCATGCAAGATAATAACCAGGACCCAAGAGTTAAGAAACTCCCGATTTAGGATAGCTTATCTTCATCTATCAGAAATTAAAAGAAGGGAAGGTTTCTTACCAGTCATAGATTGAAAACTTTGTAGTGAAAATGATCACTCACACTCTTATTGGAGCCTGGATGAAGAAGCTTTAGTTCCCTGAATTAGATGGCTGACTTAGGCGGTCCTGAAGGCAAAGAAGGCCTCCTTAGGGGAGGTGAAGCACCTCAAGGATCCTACAAGCATCAGGGTCAATCAAAATAGCAAAAAAAAAAAAGAAAAAAGGAACTAGGGTTTTTAATTGAAAGAACTAGGTTTAGGTGCGGACGTCCCGGGGAAGAAGCAGTTGCTTGATTGGGGCAGCAGCTAAGGCACCTTCCTCTGGGTGTGGCTGATCTCCAAAGATGCAGATGGAAGCTAGGGTAGCAGGGTTTCAATTTGGGAATAAAAGGAGAGCACACAAGAAAAAGAGAACCAACACTAGAACACCAAACACAAGGCAATATCACAAAATTTCAGCAAGTTGTATTCATAAGAAAGAGATAATACAAGAGGGGGAGGGGATGGTGTATTTATAGAGTTCCCATGCCCTCTCCTAAAGGAATTACAAGTCTTCTCCTAGTTAGAATAGGTTTACATAATTTAAGTGGGAGAAAGACTATAAAATAAACCTAGAACTAGAAGTATACCAGTTGAATGAAATAAAAACTCAAACGCCTTCTATTTGAACTCTTCCACCATGTTGGACTTGGTCAAATCATGGAGGATGCCTATCCTAGGTATGTTGGGCTTCAAGGGGCAGGAAGTGGTCATCCTCCTTTGGATTGGTGCATGGGCTTTGGGCCCCGAAAGCTGGGATGCCCTGGTATCATCATATTCCTTGGAATCTTGGTTCTTTATGCTTGGGCTTGCTTCCTGGGCTTGGAATTTTAAGGTCTGGAGTGCTAAAATAACCTGAGAAATGTAGGGTCCTGACATATGAAATATTTTGGAAGCATCTGGGGGGAATCTGGCATCTAAAATGGCATTTGGAGAGAATTAGGGCACCTGGAGGGCATCTAGAGGGCATTTAGAGCTCCTGGGTGTCAATTGAGCTTTCATAAGCTGATGTAATTGCCTCTGGCTCCTGAATGAGGCCTGGTGAAACTCCAAAATAGGGTAACCTCCTCTTTTGTTTAAAATTTGGATTCATACTGGACTCATGCTGATGTACAGGACTCAATATACTAGACTAAGTTGAGACAAATCAACTAGTCTCACTTTATTACAACTCAATCTTACTTTCTTACTTTGGTGATCCTTGGGCATTGGGCTACCATCCTGAGAGAGTGGCGACTTTCTTCAACAGCAGATCTCTTCATCCAAGGTGGAGCCAATCTAGAGAGGCGGAGCTTGACTTCGGCCATGGCATCTCGACCCGGAGGGAGTGCAGCCGGGCGAAGGAGGGCGGAGCTTGACTTCGGCCATCTCATCTCAACCCAGAGGGAGCACGGCCAGGCGAAGGAAGGTGGAGCTCAACTTTAACCACGGTGTCTCGACCCGGAGGGAGCGCGGCCAGGCGAAGGAGGGCGGAACTCGACTTCGGCCATGGCGTCTGGACCTGAAGGGAGCGCGACCAGGCAAAGGAGGGCGGAGCTCGAATTTAGCCATGGCATCTCGACCCGGAGGGAACACGGCTGGGCAAAGGAGGACGGAGCTTAACTTCAGCCTCGGTTTCTCGACCCGGAGGGAGCACGACCGGGCGAAGGAGGATGGAGCTTGGCTTCGACCTCGATGTCTCGACCCGGAGGGAGCACGGCCGGGCGAAGGAGGACGGAGCTTGGCTTCCACCTCAATATCTCGACCTGGAGGGAGCGCGACTGGGTGAAGGAACCCGAGCAGGGGTGTCCCACATGGTAGCTTCATCCGACGTAGCGTTTGATAGGGGTTCCACGTCAGCAATCTAGCCACATCAAGTACTAATGATTTCTTTGAGGTATGTTTTTATAGAAAAAGGTGCTCATCAATTTAACAAATGTTGGTTGATTGAAGAAGTCCAAATTTAGATGAAAGATCTACTCAAAGAAGACTTGGATAGTTGAAGATCACTTAAATGGATACTTGAGTTCAACACAGACATGATTCAACATAAGTTGAGCTATTTATGTGAAGATCCCAGTGAAGTGTCGACTCAAAGTGTCGACACATGACACCAAGTGTTGACACATGATAGTGAAGTGTCGACTCAAGCCGGTACGCAAAGAAAGTTTCAAATAGCACGGCTGAAGTGGCAACACATAGACTTGAAGTGTCGACACATGGATCAGCTCATCACTTAAGATTTTTGGATCACAGAACTTGTTGAAAATGAAGTTCTGGTGATGTATCGACACATGGATGCCAAGTGTCGACTCAAAGTATCGACTCACCTGATGAAGTGTCGACACATTTGAGATTTTCAGAAAGCTATAATGAAGATTTTTGAACTAGGTGTCGACTCAAGAAATTCAAGTGTCGACCTGAAGTGTCGACTCACAGCCTGAAGTGTCGACACATGAAATTCTGGAAATAGGAATGACTAGTTTTTCAAATGCAGAACTCTTCCCTCTTGACTCCGAATGGCTAGTTTTTCATGTCTAACAGCTAGAAACCAGATTTGAGACCTTAGGAAGGTATTTATATTATCTAAATCAAATCAAAAGGGATGATGATAAAGAAGATGAAAAAGAAAAAACCAAGAGAGAAGAAAAGAAGAGCATTCACTCCTATTCATTAAGTTCAACCACTTCCAAGCAAGAAGAAGCTTTCAAGCATTCAAGAGCCTTCAAGAGCATTAAAGATCAATCCTTCTTGAGCAATCAAAAAGGCTTCATCAAGTTGAAAGCATCACAACAACGAGCTTCAAAGAGATACCCGCTTTTTATTAGAAAGCTTTTATTGTCTCTTTACTTCAAAACTTTATTTGTTGTAAGGGTTCTTGGTTAGCCTATTGGAAAACCAAGGAAGGTTATTGGTGAGCCTTTGAAAATCAATTAGGTTCTTGGTTAGCCCACAAAACCAAGGGAGGTTGGTGGGAGCCTTAAAATCATTTAGGTTCTTAGTTAGCCCATAAAACCAAGTGAGGTTTTGACTTGTGAGCCTTGTGAAAATAAGTCGGGTTTTGATTAGTGAGCCCGAAAAACTAATCGCTATAATCAGTTGAGATTATAGTGAATTTCTAAGGGAATCTTGGGGAGTGGATGTAAGTGCATTGGATAGCACCAAAGCACTATACTTCCTTGTGTTTGTGATTGGTTGTCTCCTCTACTTGCTCTTACTTTTATTGCTTTATATTTTTGCTACACATTTACTTAAGAGCACTTCATTTGCATTCATAGTACTTTGTTTAAATTGTTGGATTGGATCACACACTCTTGCATTCCATCAAATAATTTTTAGAGACCTAATTCAGCCCCCCTCTTGGGTTGCTTACTGGGCAACAAGTGGTATCAGAGCCCTATTCTCAGTTTATAGGTCTAACCGCCTTGAGTAAAGATCTATGGCAGCCCCTATTGGTACTAGTGTAGTTGAGGAACAAGCCTCAAATAGACCTTTATTTTTTAATGGATCAAATTATACTTATTGGAAAACTAGAATAAGAATATATATGCATTCAATTGATCATAACTTGTGGAAGGTAGTTGATAAAGGTCCACATATTCCTTTGATTGTGATTAATGGTGTTTCCATCCCAAAGCTCGAAGAGGATTGGGATGAAAATGACATTAAACAATTCGAGATCAATGCAAAAGCAATGAATCTCCTATATTGTGCATTAGATCCTAGTGAATTCAATAGGATATCTACTTGCACATCCACCAAAAAAATATGGGACATACTTGAAATTATCCATGAGGGTACCGATCAAGTAAAAAATACTAAAGTGAACATGTTAGTGCACACATATGAAATGTTCTGAATGGAACCTAATGAATCTATCACTGATATGTACACTAGATTTACAAATATTGTAAATGGAATGAAAAGCTTAGGAAAAGTAATGTCTAATACTGATCTTGTCAATAAAATCCTCAGGTCACTTCCAACATCGTGGGATCCGAAGGTGATCACCATCCAAGAAGCTAAAGATGTTGACAAGCTACTATTAGAGCAGCTGGTAGGATCACTCATGACTTATGAGCTGAATTTGAAGCAAAAATTTATGGACATGGATAAGAAGAAAAAGGGGATTGCATTCAAATCTACCATACAAGAAGAATCCTCAATTGATGAGTCTGAAGAAGAAGAAGAAGAAGAAGAAAGTGAAGAAGCACTCCTAGTAAGAAAATTTAAATGGTTCATGAAGAGAAGAAAGTTTCCTTACAAGAAGAAGTTCCAATCAACTAAAGAAAAGAAAAAAGAAAAGGAAAAAGAAAAGGAAAAGGAAAATGAGAAGCAGATACATACATGCTTCGAGTGTAAGAATCCGGGACACTATAAATCTGACTGCCCTCTCCTAAAGAAGTCAAGAAAGAAGCTAAGAAAGAAGGCAATGATGGCCACCTAGAGTGATAGTGAGGACTCCAGTTTAGAAGAAAAGTAGGCTGAAATTGCAAACCTATGTCTTATGGCACATCAAGAGTAAGAAGAGGTAAATTCTAATACAAAAATAGATTTTACTTTTGATAAATTATAAAATACTTTTGATGAACTTATACATGATTACAAATTAATTTTATCTAAAAATAGAAAACTGAAAAAGCATGCAAATAGTTTTTCTCATGAAAACAATTCTTTATTAAATAAAGTTAGTAATTTGAAAACTAAACTAGATGTTTTAGAAAAGAAAAACAATGCTCTAACAATGAAAAATGAAGTTTTAAAAAGACCCAAAACTATCATTTCAAATAGTGATCTTTTAAAAAAAAATAAGGATTTAGAATTGGAAAATGAAAAGTACAAAAATGAGCTTGATAAAATAAAACCTTTTGTTGAAAAATTTACCTATAGTTCAAAAAAACTAAATCTTCTTTTAAATAGCCAAAGAGCAGTTTTTAACAAAGCAGGATTAGGTTATAGGCCCCAAAGATAATAAAAGTATTTCAAAAACTTTTTTGTATCCGCATTATCTAGTATAACATATTTTTCATATAAAAAATAAGGTCATAAATCTTTTCAATGTAATATGAAAAAAACTAATTCTTATAAAAAAGTTTGGGTTCCAAAAGGAACCAATTTAAGTGCTAACCCTAAAGGATCCAAGTTGGCTTTGGTACCTAAAAACAAAGCTTGATTTGTATTACAGGTGTATCTTGCAACCAAGGAGAATAAAAAACTTTGGTATCTTGATAGTGGTTGCTCAAGGTACATAACGGGAGATGTGAAGCAATTCACCTCTCTTGAAGCAATGAATGAAGGGAGTGTGACCTTCAGGGATAATGATAAAGAAAAAATCATTGGTATTGGTAAGGTTCATATTACTCCTTCTACTTGTATTAGCAATGTACTCGTAATTGAAGGTTTAAAGCATAATCTTTTAAGTATAAGTCAATTTTATGATAAAGGTTTTCAAGTTATTTTTAAATCATCTTATTGCATGATTGCTAGTCCGGATAAAAATGGAGTACAATTCATTGGAAAAAGGCATGAAAATATTTATTTGGTAGATTTAGATGATCTATCTTTGCCTAATGGAGAATGCCTAGTTGCAATGAATTCTACTAAAGATGAGGCTAGTTGGCTTTGGCATAGAAGACTAGGTCATGCTAGTATGTATCTACTTTCAAAACATTGCAAAAAAAATTTAGTTAGAGATTTGCCGGAGCTTTGTTTTGAAAAAGATAGAATTTGCCAAATATCTTAATTTGGAAATCAAGTTAAAACTTTTTTCAAACCTAAAGGTTTTGTTACTACTAGTAGGCCACTAGAACTACTTCATATGGATCTCTTTAGACCAAATAGAACATCCAGTCTAAGAGGCAAGAGATATGGATTAGTTATAGTGGATGATTTTTCAAGATTTACTTGGATTTTCTTTCTAGCACATAAAGATGAATCATTTTTTGCATTTGTAAAGTTTTACCGAAAAGTTTTAAATGAAAAAGGTGTTTCAGTTATTTGCATACGTAGTGATCATGATTCTGAATTTGAAAATCAAGATTTTAAAAAATTTTGTAGTGAAAAAGGTATATAACATAATTTTTCTGCACCTAGGACACCTCGATAGAATGGGATAGTTGAAAAAAAAATAGTACTTTAGAAGAAATGGCACACACTATGCTTTGTGAAAATGATTTACCAAGATATTTTTGGGCTGAAACTATTAATACTGCATGTTATATTTTGAATCAAGTCTTAATCCGCCTTATTTTGAAGAAGACTCCTTATGAACTTTGGAATCAAAGAAAACCAACTTTAAAATATTTTTGAGTTTTTGGTTGTCAATGTTTTTTCTTAAATAATGGGAAAGACAATCTTGGAAAATTTGATGCCAAGTTTGATGAAGGTATCTTTTTAGGATACTCTATATCAAGTAGGGCATACAGAGTTTTTAACAAAAGAACCCTAGTTGTAGAGGAATCTATACATGTTGTTTTTGAAGAATCTACTAACAAATCCTCCAAAAAAGAGGATACTTCTGATGCATGTGCAGGTGCTGATAAGCTTCAAAAGTTGACATTGAATGATCAACCCTCTCAGCCAAGTGAAGGAGATCAAGATAAAGATGAAAAAGGTGGAGACACTCCAAAGCTCCAAGATCTACCTAAGGAATGGAGGTATGCTCATGAACATCCTAAGGAATTAATCCTAGATGATCCATCTAAAAGGGTAGGAACTCAGTCTCAATTTGAAATAAATGTGATTATATAGCTTTTGTTTCTCAAATAGAGCCTAAATATTTTGAAGATGCTGAAAAAGACCATAACTGGATAAATTCTATGCAAGATGAATTAATTCAGTTTGATAGAAATAATGTTTGGACATTAATAGAAAAACTATCTAATGTTTCTATTATTGCCACTAAATGGGTGTTTAGAAATAAGTTAGAAGAAAATGGAATTGTTGTTCGAAATAAAGCTAGGCTAGTTGCCAAAGGCTACAATCAGGAGAAAGGAATTGATTTTGATGAAACTTTTGCTCCTATTGCTAGACTTGAGGCAATTAGACTACTATTAGCATTTACTTATTTTATGAATTTCAAACTCTTTCAAATGGATATTAAAAGTACTTTTCTAAATGGTTTCATAACAAAAGAAGTTTTTATTGAACAACCACCTGGATTTGAAAATCATGCACATCCTAATTACATTTTTAAATTGTACAAGGCATTGATTGGTTTAAATCAATCACCCCGAGCATGGCATGAAAGGCTTAGCAAATTTCTGATTGAAGATGAGTTTTCTAGAGGCCATGTTGATAAAACTTTGTTTCTAAAAAGGAAAGATGATGATTTATTAGTAGTGCAAATCTATGTTGATGATATTATTTTCGGTGCTACTAATAAAATTCTTTGTCAAGAGTTTGCTAAGCTAATGCAGGGTGAGTTCGAGATGAGCATGATGGGAGAACTCAATTTCTTTCTCGGACTCCAGATCAAGCAAACTAAAGATGGAATCTTCATCAACCAAGCTAAGTATATAAAAAAAATTATAAAGAAGTTTGGGATGGAGGCTACTAAGTCAATAGGTACACCTATGAGCCCCTCTTGTAAACTTGATAAAGATGAGCATGGTAAATCTGTAGATCAAAAATTATATAGAGATATGATTGGCTCTTTATTATACTTAACTGCTAGTAGATCAGATATAATGTTCAGTGTATGCATGTGTGCTAGATATCAATCTGAACCTAAGGAATCACATCTGTTGGCTGTTAAGCACATTATTAGATATCTATCTGGTATAATTGATATTAACCTATGGTATTCTAAAGATTCATCTGCTGAATTAATTGGATATTCTGATGCTGATTTTGCTGGATGTAAATTAGATAGAAAAAGTACTAGTGGAACTTGCCAATTTCTTGGAGTTAACTTGATCTCCTGGTTTAGCAAAAAACAAACTTCAGCTGCACTATCCACAGCTAAAGCTAAGTATATTACAGCAGGAAGTTGTGCTCAAATTTTGTGGATTAAGCAACAACTTGAAGATTTTGGAATCAAGTTAACTAGTACACCTATAAAATGTGATAATACCAGTGCTATTTGCTTAACTAAAAATCCTGTTCAACATTCTAGAAGTAAACACATTGAAATTAGGCATCATTTTATCAGAGATCATGTTGAAAATAATGATGTTGTGCTTGAATTTATTTGTACTGAATTGTAATTAGCTGATATTTTGACTAAGCCTCTCCAAGAAGATCGGTTCAGTATGATTAGAAGAGATCTCGGGATCATTAATCATTTTGATTGAAAATCTTCCAATCTGTGACTTAAAATAGATCAAATTTGACATTAATCTTTTTGAATTTCATTGTATTTCTTTTGATTTTGATCTGTGCTTCATTCTTTTGATTTTTGGTTTTAAGTCGATGTGTCAACACATTCGTGAGTCGACACATGAACGACTGCATACCGAGGTTAAGGGCAAACTGAAGTGTTTTTTCTTCCATTTCTCCTCCTCACTCGAGCCGACACATGCCCTAACTCTTTCTAAATTGTTCCTTCCCTCCAATCTTTGCTCAAACCTCCTTGATTCTTCGTTTTGGATGGTTTTTGATCCAGATTGAGCGACATTCCCTATCCCATTTCCATTTTGAACCATAAAAATCCTAGGTTTCTTCTCCATTCTTGTTCAAATCCCTATTATGAGGAATGGGACCCCAAAAATAGGTTGTCCATCACCCTCAACCATCCAATCAGAAAGAAGAACGAAGAACCAAAGCCAGACATGAAGCTAGAGCTCTAGATCCACCTATTCGACCACTATTTACTGCTTCTAGTCGGATGAGCTCGAAGATAGTTGTTGGAGGATGCCGTGTGTATTTTAGTTTTGTCGACCGGCAGCACTTCAGGATAGGTCAGTGGATTAGAGATGCTGGTCTGACATCATTCTGTTCTCTGAGTGATAGATACTACCCAGGGCTCATACGAGAGTTCTATGGATCTTTAGCTTGTGGGAGTGATGGTTGGCTAGCTCAGGTCAAAGGCAGGGATATCCCCATGACTTCAGAGATATTGAGCAAGGTATGGGATATACCTATGACTGGTTCAGTAGTTGACAATTTGATTGACAGAGTGAGTGGACTCCAATGTATCTTCGAGTCAGATATTTTGCTTGAGGGAGCCACTGTTCCTGCATCCTGTTTGTCTGTCGAGATGAGACTTCTGCATTACATTATCGCCTGGATTCTTCTACTGAATTCCGACCATTTTGATTACATCATTGAGAGAGAGATGCTTGTGATGGTCTCATTGGTTTAGCACACACCCGTCTACCTTCCGATACTCATGATACATCAGATGATGGAGGCTTTAATGAGTTAGAGACTCTGCTTACCCTACGGGATGGGGTTGACTCTGCTATTCAGAGAGTATGGTGTGAGTTTTGAGGATGAGCCCTTCTGGATGCTCCTACATACTGATGTCTATGACATCAAGTCTTTACACTGGATGGGCTATCAATTGTTCAAAGGCTAGTAGAGATGCAGAGTATCTGGTCAAGCCTATGACAGAGATGATGACGCTGCTAAGGAGGAGCATATATTCTCTAGCACGGCAGGACCCTCAGAGTCACCTCTTCTAGAGATTTAGCCTGAGCCAGCAATGCAGCCAGAGTCTGCTTCTCAGTCCGAGCCTACATCTCAGCCTCAGCCAGCTCAGTTGAATGCTCCAAGAGCTTCGGAGAGTTTGATGGATAGAGTCAGTCTCATAAAGATAGATATCTTGATTATTAGATAGCGACTTGATAGCTTTATTATGGAGATGAGGGATAGCCATAGAGGATTGAGTGATGGCATCTCTGCTATCTTATCTACACTGTCCAGATCCTCGTCTTGGAGTGTTCCAGATCCAGCTCCACCTACCCCAACACCAATTATGGATGATAGTGATGATGGTGATGATGAGGAGACTGACTATGATGGTTTCGACTTTCCAGACTTTATGTCAGAGCCAGTGGCAGAGGTGGCAGTAGACTTGCCTAGGAGTCCCATTCGTGATCCTTCCAGTTCATCTACTCAAACTCCTGTTATATCTACTCCACCATCCAGATCCGATGATCATGCTTCTATATCTATTCTTTCATCTGTTGTTGATTCACCTATCGTTGATACCCCCATTATTGATACTCCTATTATTGACTCACCGATAACAGATATACCTCTTGTTTCTTTAGCTGATACACCTATCGTTGATACGCCTATCATTTCTTCAGCTGATATACCAGTTTTTGACACACCCACAGTTGATACACCTACCCTACATACATCCTCTCTTATTCGAGAGCTAGGTCTTTACACACTTGGCTTTCATTATCTTGATTCCGGTCCATCATTTGATCATACACCACATCCGACAGTTATAGAGACTGTCGCTCCGATCTACTCTTTTCTTGCTGATGACATAGCCTCCACCTCTTCTGCTTCAACTAGAGGTAGGACATATATTAGACGCAGAGGACGTGGTCGTCGTACTCCTTCATGACCGACCAGGACCCGTCTTCATGATCTCAGATCGATGTGGCCCTGAGCTCGTTCTTTCACTGATACAAGATCGATTGAGATCGGATCTTTCGAGGATGAGGATGAGGATTAGGATACTTTTTATGATTAGTTAGTTTACTTTTCTGCACCTTTTTGTATGTTTTGATGTTCTCTTTATGTACAAATTTTGACATTATATGAAATCTTATGTTGTACTACACGTTATGATTCAAATGAATGAAATGCTTTAACTTCCTTTAGTACTTCATTATCTTTATTTATGAATGAATGGGTAAATGAATTTTATATTGCACTTCAATGTTATATCTTGAATGACTTACTATTCTCTTCCTATCTTTTTAATGATAACAAAAAGGGGAAGTAATAAGACTAATGTATAAATGTGTGGGGGAATAATAAGAGTAATAGTATAAATGTGCTTGGAAATTTGTGTTTAAAACTTCTTTTGAGAATTCTTTGACCTAAAATTGAAAATTCTTTACAAAATTCATTAAGTAAGGGGGAGCAATACCTTCTTTGTATTAAAAATATATTTTGAATTGAATTTCTTGATAAGTCTTTTCTTTAGATGTTTAAAAGGATGTTTACAATTTTACGAATCATCTATTCAGGGGGAGTCTTGTCTTTTGCTGAATTTATTTCTCCTGAGCATGTTTTCTTTTAGAATATCATGATATATGAGTTTATATCTTATATATCCCAAGCTTTGATACTCCTAACAATTACAATATTATTACTCTAATACATCCTTTCAATATTGCAATTGCTTTGATACACCTATTATAATTAGCTCTTCGCACCTTGAAAAGTTCTTTTAAAAGCTCTTTATACAATTTATACTTAAAGGTTTTATCATTATCAAAAAGGGAGAGATTGTTGACTCCGTTATTGATTTTGATGATAAGCAAAATGCTTAAGTATAAGTTGAGTACTAATGATTTCTTTGAAGTATATTTTTATAGAAAAAGGTGCTCATCAATTTGACAAATGTTGGTTGATTGAAGAACTCCAAATTTAGATGAAAGATCTGATCAAAGAAGACTTGGACAGTTAAAGATTACTTGAATGGATACTTGAGTTCAACACATACTTGATTCAGTGCAAGTTGAGCTATTTATGTGAAGATCCCAGTGAAGTGTCGACACATGACACCAAATATCGACACATGATAGTGAAGTGTCGACTCAAGCCGGTACGCAAAGAAAGTTTCAGATGGCATGGCTGAAATGTCAACACATGGACTTGAAGTGTCGACACATTGATCGGCTCATCGCCTGAGATTTTTGGATCACAAAACTTGTTAAAAATGAAGATCTAGTGAAGTGTCGACACATGGATGCCAAGTGTCGACTCAAAGTGTCGACTCACCTGATGAAGTGTCGACACATCTGAGATTTTCAGAAAGCTACAATGAAGATTTTTGAACTAGGTGTCGACTCAAGAAGTTCAAGTGTCGACCTGAAGTGTCGACTCAAAACCTGAAGTGTCGACACATGGAGTTCTAGGAATATTAACGGCTAGTTTTTCAAATATAGAACTCATCCTTCTTGACTCCCAACGGCTAGTTTTTCATGTCTAATAGCTAGAAACTAGATTTGAGGGCTTGGGAAGGTATTTATATGATCCAAATCAAATCAAAAGGGATGATGATAAAGAGGATGAAAAAGGAATAAGTAAGAGAGAAGAAAAGAAGAGCATTCATTCCTATTCATTGAGTTCAACCACTTCCAAACAAGAAAAAGCCTTGAAGCATTCAAGAGCCTTCAAGAGCATTAAAGATCAATCCTTCTTAAGCAATCAAAGAGGCTTTATCAAGTTCAAAGCATCACAACAAAGAGCTTCAAAGAGATACCCGCTTTTTATTAGAAAGCTTTTATTGTCTCTTTACTTCAAAACTTTATTTATTATAAGGGTTCTTGGTTAGCCTATTGCAAAACCAAGGGAGGTTATTGGTGAGCCTTTGAAAACCAATTAGGTTCTTGGTTAGCCCACAAAACCAAGGAAGGTTGGTGGTGAGCCTTAAAACCATTTAGGTTATTGGTTAGCCCGTAAAACCAAGTGAGGTTTTGACTTGTGAGCCTTGTGAAAACAAGTCGGGTTTTGATTAGTGAGTCCAGAAAACTAATCGACTATAATCAGTTGAGATTATAGTGATTTTTCAATGAAATCTTGGGGAGTGGATGTAGGTGCATTGGATAGCACCGAATCACTATACTTCCTTCTGTTTGTGATTGCTTGTCTCCTCTACTTGCTCTTACTTTTATTGCTTTATATTTCTGCTGCACATTTACTTAAAAGCACTTCATTTGCATTCATAGTACTTTGTTTAAATTGTTGGGTTGGATCACACAGTCTTGCATTCCATCAAATAATTTTTTGAGACCCAATTCACCTCCCTCCCCTCTTGGGTTGCTTACTAGGCAACAAGAAGGATGGAAAAACTTGGAAGAAGGACTCAAGGTTGAAGTAGGAACGAAGACTTTCTTAAAGAACTGAGAGCAGGAAGGTCCATTCTAAGAGGGGGAAACCTTTTATATAAGCAATGACAATGGCCCTAATCTCTCCCTCAAGCTATGTGAAGTGCTTTCGATCTTGCCACGTACACCAGCACCAGTCATGAGCATGGAATCCTAAGAGGTAGAAGCTAATTTGATAAGAGAAAAACCAGCCTATCAGTCTTGATCCATGAGAATCTGGCCGATGGCCAAGATGAAGCCTTTGTACAGCACCAGACATCTATGGTAATACCACGTTTCACAATCCAGAACAAAGATGAAGATTTGACCTAAGCATCAAATGAAAAGAGTCGACGTGACCATTAAATCCATGCTAACTTTTTCAATGCTAATGGGAGCTTGACATCTATCCAAAGCACGACACTCAAAATGAAAAATAGTTAATGCTGCCAACTAGGTCTGAGATTCCCCATCATTAGCAATCTTTTTATTTCCCAGAAAAAGACAAAAATTAATACTCCGATCTTTCAAAGCAATAATTTACTTTGAAATTGGGAGTGGGGGGTGTTGCCACCTAGATCGCCATGGCCCATAGCTCTGATGGGTTATGTATGCATCAAGCTCCCTCTAGAAGCTTGATCCTTTTTTCGGTCAACTCCTTGATCAGCTGGTCCTGCAAAAAAAGGAGACCCGAGCTAGGGATCCCTGTGGGGACACTCCGACTATCAAGTCAAAATGGACGATCAAGAAAAATAGAGCCTCTATGATGGAGGGTCCGGGGCGCCTTCGCATAGAGGAGTAAAATTAAATATAAGAGATGAAAAGTGAGTAGGGAGTTAGACAGCAGGGAGGTTCTCTCTGTTGGTTCCTTATCCTTTTTCTCTTTTTTGCCTTACCAATAGCATTTTCTCCCTTTCATCGGAGGTCCCTTTGTTCATTTTATATGAGAGAAATGGCCCAGACCAAGTCTAGGGCTTCATTGGGATGTCATTTTCTCAATACCCTATTTTGGAGGGGTTTTTCTCTGTCAACGGCCTCCCCGCTGTCAGACCAATCCTCGGAAGGAGATCTTTCTATTGGTGGTGTTCACCGGTGCAATACAGGTCCTATCCTTCTAGTGGAGCAGTTTTCTAGGGGAGGCACGAGCGCCGTGCTGCTGAGCCCCGAGCCATGGTGGAGCATTTCTATTCTTAAAGAGACCGTCAAAGTACTGCAAGGCTTGGGGCTTTAATAGGATACTCCTCTTAGAGAAGTCATAAATGTCATGTTGCAAGAACTGGAGCCCTAGTTGCATGCAGGGGGTGTAGGCAGTGTACTATAGGGCCTGGAACGTAGTCGAGCACGCGTTACGCAGAGCGTGTAGGTGATGTGTTGCAGAGCCTGGACCCTCCAGCGAAACACACGCCACCCATCGAGGACCATAGGTTGCTTGGAGCCTCTGTGCCATAGTTTGAGTTCCTTTTGGTCTTCTCTCTCTTGCTCCTAATCGATCCTCTAACGGTTGATGATGCCTCTTGGTCCTGGACAGGAACCCCATTTTGAAAAATAGGAGCTCTATCTCAGGAGCTCGATCTCGGAAGGTGGGAGCATGACCTCGACTAAGAGCTTGACCTCGGATGGGAGCTGACCGTGGTCAGGGGCTCGACCTCAAATGGTTAGAGCATGACCTCGACCGGGAGCTCGACCTCGAATAGGAGCTGACCTCGATTGAGGGCTCAGCCTTGGATGGCAGGAGCACGACCTTGACCGGGAGCTTGACCTCGGATGGTAGCTGATCTCGGTTGGGGGTTCGACCTCGGATGGTGGGAGCACAACCTCGACCGGGATCTCGACCTCGAATGGGAGCTGACCTCGACTAGGGGCTTGAGCTTGGATGGCGGGAGCATGACCTCGATTAGAAGCTTAACCTTGGATGGGAGCTAACCTCGGCCGGGGTCTCAACCTCAGATGGCGGGAGCACGACCTCAGCCGGGAGCTCGACCTCATATGGAAGCTGACCTCGACTGAGGGTTCGAGCTCAGATGGTGGGAGCATGACCTCGATCGGGAGCTCGACCTCGGATGAAAGCTGACCTTGACCAGGAGCTTAACCTCGAATGGTAGGAGAATGACCTTGACCAGGAGCTCGACTCGAATGGGAGTTGACCTCAACCAGGGGCTCGAGCTCGGATGGTGGGAGCATGACCTCGATCAGGAGCTCAACCTCGAATGGGAGCTGACCTCGATCGAGGGCTCAACCTCGCATGGTAGGAGCATGACCTCGAATCTTCATTTGGTCGCCGCATCCAGGTGGCATCTTCTGCCAGCATGGCTACCAACTCTGTCCGATGCAGGTTCCATGTCAATGATTATGCCACATCGAGCCCAGAGTACATCATGGTGCTCGGGGCAAAGCGAGTAATGATCACGCTAACGTGGAAGGATGCTCATTCTGCACCATTAATGCCTCAAGCACCGGTATGCCGAAGGTTGTGCTTTCGCACCAATAAGGGGACACCACATCAACCCAATCAAGAGAAACATAATTGTCGCACCTAGCCTGAAGCGATTATCTTTGAATTGAAGCATCGCCTCTAGTGGATCTTGACACGTGGCAGACTCCTGTTGGCTGGGGAGAAGAAAGGATGCATATTTTTGACCAGTACGATGTCATGGGGGTCTACAGGCTTTCGAAAGGGGTCCATCCTTCCATTCCTTAAGAACTTTTTCGAGCGAGGAGGGTGAAGTTTTCCTGCAGAGCTCTTCTTCTTCCTCTAGTTTCATCTTCTTGATCCATAGTCTGAAGTCTTTGCAGGTTAGTCCTCCATTTCCTTCTTCCTTCTTCTCCTTCGGCTTGCATTGAAGGGGATCTCGTAGGGTCTTTAGGTCTTCCTTTCTTTGTCTTCCCTTTTCCTTCCTCATGAGTTCCTCCGGTAGAGGGCACCACCGCCCGGATCACTCCAGTGAGGCGGGGCTGTCACAACCGAGGCCTCCTTCCTTGGATAGCGAGGAGGAGGAAGTCCCTATAGTAATTAATGCAGGACAACCCGAACTCTCTAATACCAAAAATTGTAGAGGAATGGGATGAGATGAAGGATCGTCGACGAGCTGAGAAGTCATCGAAGATTTGGGTACCACTAGAATGTTTTTTATTTTTTATCTTTTCTAGAAGGTGATGAAGGAAGTAATGGATATGAAAGGTATAGGTTTGGGCTCTCATAGACTTTGGGACTCACACTCATAGAGAGATCTCTCATCTCTAGGGCATCTCACCCACCTCACTATATGGAGCTATTAGGGTAAGTCTCAAAGGTCATGAGGGCAGTAAAGAAGGCGATATCAAAGGGAAGGGGATAACTAGACATGATTTCACATCATGTCCTGAGGTTGGGCCTCTCACCCTCTCCTTCATAGAGAGAAAGAAGAATCTCTCTTATCTAACAACTTATCTTTATCAACAAAATTATTTTTTTACAAAGGAATGAGGGTGGTATTTATAGACCTTTCCAAGCCCTCATTTGAATTTGAAAACAAGATAGAAAGATAAGGGTTCAAATTCAAATACAAGATAAGGATAAGAGATTTAAACACAAGATAAGGCCTATCCATACTAGATATCTCAATCCTAACCTAACGAAATAAACTAATCTTAAAACAAACTTCAAAATAATCGATAAAGATAAATCCTAAACAACTAATCTTTGAATTTAAATTTGTTTGCATCGAAATTTATGCTACATTAGGATTTGTACTACATCAAGATTTGTGCTATCGATGTTCCCATCAATAATCCATAAGGGTCCCCGTCGGATGGGGATAGTTATAAGAATGCCTGCGGCTCCTCTCCTTTCTCCTCCCGTCCGGGAGTCAGCCAATCCTTCCAGCATCATTTTGACGATGACTTTGGAGGACATCCTCCATCTTTGGAGCACTTACGGGATCCTGGATTCCATCTAGCTCTCGGCTCTAGGATCGGAGGAGCAGATCACTTCTAGTAGCCTAGGTTGGATCACTCTACACAAGGACTTCTTCCTCAAAGGC
The DNA here is from genome assembly GCA_021397845.1 of Areca catechu. Lineage (NCBI taxonomy): Eukaryota > Viridiplantae > Streptophyta > Magnoliopsida > Arecales > Arecaceae > Areca > Areca catechu. Next base: position 129,196,854 of record CM038045.1, on the reverse strand, counting down.
CTTCGTCTTCCCTTCCACCCCTTTTTTTTATTTTTTGACCAACTTCCATCTAGTTCCAACCCAACTCGCTCCCAATGCAGCTAGGCCCATTGTTTGCTTCATTGTCCTCTCTCACTTTCATAGGATAGTTGCCCATTTCTCTCTCTTCAAGGCCCTCTTCACCCTAAAGTGCCACCCGATCGATAATGGATGGTGGCTTATGCCCCTCCACTTGGGGGCTATCAAACTAGTCCTGCCCTCTTCCATCAAGGGGTGGAAGAATAGGTTCTTGTTCGCCTCGGTTGAGGGGATGGACTGGGTTTGGAGTGACCCAGACCACTATCCCAATCGATAGTCTTTTATTGAGCCAGACGACAAGCAGGTGTATGATCGGCTCGTCACCTCTGAGGTCCTGGCTCTCCAAGACCTGTTGACCAAGCGGAACCTTGCCAATGTTGGGGTCAGCCCAGCCCAATCTTAGGATAAAGCTCGATGTCTGGGCTTATTTTTCTTAAGATAGATTTTGTTTCAGCTGGTGACTAATCGATCTCTTTTCTCATTGCAGGGATGAAGTTCTTAATGGAACAGCTTCTCTAGATGTCAAAGAAAAGGGCCACCTCTACGGGGCCCAGAGAGGAGCAATCAAAGAAGGCCTGGGAGGAGTCGAAGCGGAGGCCCAGTGAGGGACCTTCTGCTGGGCCAGCAGAGAGGGGGCTAGCCATGGCACCGATTATGCCCAGGTCGGCGACCCAGCCCCAGGCCCGTAGGCCCGGGAGGGAGGCCAGGACTGAGGAGGGGGCCATGCCAGTAGCTCTGGCAGCCATTCCCTAAACCAAAGCTTTGCCATGATCTGTTGGGAATTGTGTCCCAAAGCCAATCTCTAAGCTATAAACGATTGTGCTATCTTGTAACTATATATAATTTTTAAATGAATAAAAGTTATTCTTTGTCTATTCATCATATTTGCATTTTTCTAAAATGAACTCTTATATGATGGAGTCGTTGGAACTATATTGTTTGATATAGAGAGGATATATCAAGTAGTTCTTAAACTAGTTCACAACCAAATGATACATTGTTATAGGACGATAATATGTCAAGTGTAGGTTGTTGTATGTCATATTTGTTGGTTGTCCTCTTAACCAAGGAGTGTGGAGACATTGGTGTGACATGCAAGTAAAATATATGACATCTCACTAAACGTGACCATCTGCGGAACTCCCTTCTCCCCCAATCACTCCTCCTTCCTCTTTCTCCTGGATGTCGAGTGGAGTGAGGCCACATTCCTTCGTCCTCCATGATGTCGCGGGGTGCGAGGCCCCAAGTTATCTCCAACTTCGACTTCGGAATCCAGCCGGACGCCGGGCTCGAAGCCCTTTCTTAACTCCCTCTCAGTTTTTTTCCGTGCATCTTCCCATCTCGCTGATCCTTATTTTGTTTGCCTACAGGTCCTCCCTGGGATCTCGGGCACCGAAGACAGTTGGCTTTGCCATCGCGACCTTCCCATCGAAAGCCAGTGCTTCCATGGGTTCGACTACTCGGGCATCGAGGCCGCATCCGCCGAGTTGAGCGATCTCTGCATCGGGCGCTTCAGACGTGTGAGGTTTGCTCTCTCTATCTCCTAAGTAGGTGTTGTGTTTCGAGCTAGTCCTACCGGGGTTTCTTAATCCTGGGATCCTGTTCTCATTTTTACTGCTTAGGGATTTGAACTGCTAGTGTAAGCTTCTGTACTCATTTCTCTTATTTTTAGTTTTTTTTGCTTGTAATCGGGAATCAAAACCCTAAGAAACATATAAAACTCTTTAACTATAAAAAACTCCTTTGCATCATAAGCACCCATCAGCATCCATCCCAGCATCCCTAGCCCGAATCCTTCGTCCTCCTGGATGTCACGTGGTGTGAGGCCACAATCCTTCATCCTCCGGGACATCGCGGGGTGCGAGGCCCCAAGTTATCTCCATCTTCAACTTTGGAATCCAGTCGGACACCGGGCTCGAAGCCCCTTCTCAACCCCATCTCAGTTTTTTTCTATGCATCTCCCCATTTTGTTGATCCTTATCTGGTTTGCCTACAGGTCCTCCCTAGCATCTCGGGCACCAGAGACAGTCGGCTTTGCCATCGCGACCTTCCGACCGAAAGCTAGTGCTTCCACGGGTTCGACTGCTCGGGCATCCAGGCCGCATCCGTCGAGTTGAGCGATCTTTGCATCGGGCACTTCAGACGTGTGAGGTTTGCTCTCTCTATCTCCTAAGTAGGTATTGTATTTCGAGCTAGTCCTACTGGGGTTTCTTAATCCCGGGGTCCTGTTCTCGTTCTCACTTTTTAGGGCTTTGAATTGCTAGTGTAAGCTTCCATTACTCATCTTTCGTATTTCTTGCCTTTGCTTGTGATCGGGAATCAAAATCCTAAGAAAAACAATAAAAAAACTCATCAACCCTAAAAAAAAAAAAGAGAGAATAACTAAGACCTACCGGAACAAGTGGACCATATGACACCTATAGAACGATGCCTAAATTTTAAGGTCATCCTGAATAACCAAGGTCTGTTTTATGTTTTCCATAAGCCACCCCAAGACTCCGATTCCTATTTCCTACCCTTCCCTGAACCTTCTCACATTTCTAGAGCCATGGGGTTACTTTTTATTGAGATTACCAGAATGTGTGACTCCTTAGAGCCCATTCCTTTTGCCCTCTACTTCTGGTATACTTTATGGCATTTGCTAGGGATCCTTAATAATTTTTCTTGTGCATACCATACTAGGGTCAAACCTAGAGAGTCAAAAGTCTATTAGGTTTAAACCTTAGGAGTCCAATAAAAATTTTTTTCTCAATAAGATTGCATAGTTGAGTCTGCATTTTGCATCATGTTAGGATTATGCATTAAATACAATTTTTAAAATAATTTGGCTGATTCCCGAAAGCGAGCCAAAGAGTTTGAAATAAGGGATTTTGTAATGATTAGGCTCCGGCCTGAACGGTTTCCACCGGGAACCATTAAGAAGCTTCATGTTCGTGGGGCGGGTCCCTTTAAAGTGATTAGGAGAATGGGCCCTAATGCCTATGTGCTAGAATTATCTCCGGATTATGGAATTAGCTCGACATTCAATATCTCTGACTTAGTCGAGTATAGAGAACCCGCAAACATATCCAGTGAGCCATTTGAGCCTAACCTCCCTTTTGAGAGTGAACCTGAACCTGAGTGTCCTCATCCAAATATACCTAAGCGAGGAGAGCGGATCGAGCGTGTCCTGGATAACCAAGCCATCACTACCCGGGGCAAAGGCTATCAACGTTACTTGGTCTGATTGCAAGGCCGACCTGAATTTGATGACTCGTGGATCACACGGGAGGACTTGCAACGCATCGACCCCGACATCCTGGAGAGGTACCAAAGCCAGACTAACCCTTACTCGATAGGGTCGAGTTCCTCCCATCCCGGTAGAACTGGTGTGGGCACCAGGATCCGACAGAGGCTCATCAACCCTCTGTGGATCTCAGATTAGGGTTCCACTTCTATGAGTCTTGTAATAAGGCTATGAGCCAATGCAATTTCATAATTTCTAGTCATGTAACTAGTCTAAGTTTGTTTAGTCCTGTACCTTAACCAATTTGGGTCAAGTTAGGTCATGAGTCCTGTATTTATTTTTGGTTCGAGTCTGAGTTTGGATTGGGTCCAAGCCCAATTGAAGTCAACCTGGCTTTCAAGACCAAGTCAAGTTCTTTGTGGGCCAACCCACCTCTTTCACTTGGAAAGATGCCAACACAGGTGCCACCTCAGCCACCTATGTGGCGCCACATCAATTGCCACTTGGGCATCCAAGGAAGGAAACAAGGAGGCGCCCTCATGCATTCCACATACCCTCTCCATGCCTTTTTCTCTTGGGCAACCTTGGAAGGAGGAGACATCATCCCCCTCTTCTCTCCCCCACATCACGCCATGATCCATCAATAAATGGGGCATTGAAGATTCTTGAAGAGACCAAGCCACAAAGCAAGCCATTTTCCAAGCCTTCTTCCCAAAGTAGTCACACAAGAAAGGAAAGTCAAGGAGCACATTCCCCATTCCAAGCCATCAAATTTGCAACGCCCAAAAGCTTCCTCCTTGGTCGGCCATGACTCACTCCATCTAGGCATGGAAGAAATCAAAGGGAGACACATCCCTTGAAGTAAGCCTTGCTCCAAGTTTTCTTCCCAAAGTGAGCATGCAAAGAAGGAAGTCTAAAGGCCAATCCCCCTCTCCAAGCCCTCCCACATGCCACACCAATCTCCTCTTCCCTTTTGGTTGGCCATGAAGATCTTGCCACATCTATGTGGGCGCCAACTTTTGGGGTTGTAATTTGGGTTCAAGGGTTTTGAATTATTTTGAATTCAAATGGACCTTGGGTGCCTATTTAAAGGACCCAATCCCTCCATTGTAAAGCTATTGAATGATTGAACGATTAATGAAAAGAGATTGAGTTTTCTACCCTCCAACCCTTGTCTCCTAGACTAGGTTTGAGTGAATATGCCTTCGTCCCTAGGGACGTCGAGTGGTGTGAGGCCACCTGTCCGTCGCCCCTGGGCATCGCGAGTCCTTCATCCTCCTGGACGTTGAGTGGTGTGAGGCCACATTCCTTCATCCTCCGTGATGTTGCGGGGTGCGAGGCCCCAAGTTATCTCCAACTTCGACTTTGGAATCCAACCGGACGCCACGCTCGAAGCCCTTTCTCAACTCCCTCTCAGTTCCTTTCCATGCATCTTCCCATCTCGCTGATCCTTATTTTGTTTGCCTATAGGTCCTCCCTGGCATCTCGGGCACCGGAGACAGTTGGCTTTGCCATCGTGACCTTCCCACCGAAAGCCAATGCTTCCACGGGTTTGACTGCTTGGGCATCCAGGCCGCATCCGTCGAGTTGAGCGATCTCTGCACCGGGCGCTTCAGACATGTGAGGTTTGCTCTCTCTTTCTCCTAAGTAGGTGTTGTGTTTCGAGCTAGTCCTACCGGGGTTTCTTAATCCTGCGATCCTGTTCTCATTTTTACTGCTTAGGGATTTGAACTGCTAGTGTAAGCTTCCGTACTCATATCTCTTATTTCTAGTTTATTTTGCTTGTAATCGGGAATCAAAACCCTAAGAAACATATAAAACTCTTTAACTATAAAAAACTCCTTTGCATCATAAGCACCCATCAACATCCATCCCAGCATCCCTAGCCCGAATCCTTCGTCCTCCTGGACGTCGCGTGGTGTGAGGCCACAATCCTTCATCCTCCGGGACGTCGCGGGGTGCGAGGTCCCAAGTTATCTCCATTTTTGACTTTGGAATCCAGCCAGACATCGGGCTCGAAGCCCCTTCTCAACCCCATATCGATTCCTTTCTGTGCATCTCCCCATTTTGTTGATCCTTATCTGGTTTGCCTACAGGTCCTCCCTAGCATCTCGAGCACCGGAGACAGTCGGCTTTGCCATCGCAACCTTCCAATCGAAAGCCAGTGCTTCCACGGGTTCAACTGCTCAGGCATCCAGGCCGCATCCACCGTGTTGAGTGATCTCTGTATCGGGCGCTTCAGATGTATGAGGTTTGCTCTCTCTATCTCCTAAGTAGGTATTGTATTTCGAGCTAGTCCTACCGGGGTTTCTTAATCCCGGGGTCCTGTTCTCGTTCTCACTTTTTAGAGCTTTGAACTGTTAGTGTAAGCTTCCATTACTCATCTTTCGTATTTCTTGCCTTTGCTTGTGATCGGGAATCAAAACCCTAAGAAAAACAACAAAAAAACTCATCAACCCTAAAAAGAAAAAAGAGAGAAATTTCTTACATCATAAGCATCCATCCCAGCATCCCTACCTCGGCCTTTTCTTCCACACCAGCCTGGGGCTTTAATAGGATACTCCTCTTAGAGAAGGCACAGATGTCGTGTTACGGGAGCTGGAGCCCCAGTTGCACAACAAGGAGTGTAGGCAGTGTGCTGTAGGGCCTGGAACTTGGTGGAGCATGCATTACACAGAGCAAGTTGGTGGTGCATTGCAGAGCCTAAACCTCTGGTGGAACACACACCACCCATCGGGGGCCATAGGTTGCTTGGAGCCTCCATGCCATAGTTTGAGTTCCTTCTAGTCTTCTCTCTTACTTTTGATCGATCCTCTAGCAGTTGATGATGCCTCTTGGTCCTGGATGGGAACCTCGTCTCAAAAAATGGGAGCTCTATCTTGAGGGCTTGACCTTGGAATGCGAGAGCATGATCTCGATCGGGAGCTCGACCTTGAATGGGAGCTGACCTCGACTGGGGGCTCGACCTCAGATGGCGGGAGCACGACCTTGACCGGGATCTTAACCTCGGATGGGAGCTGACCTTGACCGGGGACTCAACCTCGGATGGCGGGAGCACGACCTCGGTCGAGAGCTCGACCTTGGGTGGGAGCTAACCTCGGTCGAGGGCTTGACCTCAGATAGCGGGAGCATGATCTCGACCGGGAGCTCTACCTCGGATGGGAGCTGACCTCAACTAGGGGCTCGAGCTTGGATGGTGGGAGCATGACCTCAGCCGGGAGCTCGACCTCGAATGGGAGCTAACCTCGGCCAGGGGCTCCACCTCAGATGGCGGGAGCATGACCTCGGCCGGGAGCTCGACCTCGAATGGCGAGAGCATGACCTCGGATGGGAGTTGACCTTAGCCTGGGGCTCAAGCTTGAATGGCGGGAGCACAACCTCGGCCAAGAGCTCGACCTCAAATCGAAGCTGACTTCAACCGGGTGCTCGACCTCAGATCTTCATTTGGTTACCGCATCCAAGTGGCATCTTCAGCCAGCATGGCTACCAACTCGATCCAATGCAGGTTCCATATCAACGATTGTGCCACATCAGGAGGCAAGTGTTATGATAAACCGGATCGAAGGATTGATTGGCCATATGAACCGGTCGATCCCGTAACTAAAAAACCAACTCAACATGAAAACAGATCAGCACAAGCACTCAGTTGATGGCAATATACGACTTGCGGTCAGCCATCAACATGCACCAGGATAATTGGCCGACCTGCAGTCAACTTGTGCACCTTGGCTTCAGGTCCATTAACTTAAGGCCCACCAGCTTGAGGCACAACAAGAATAAGTCTGGTTATTATGACTAACAAATTGTATAACTGATAATCGTTGCTTCAAGACCAAAGTAAATAACTATCAAAAACCAACAGTAACTACAATTAGCTGAAGGAAGATTATCTTAATTAACTTTCCTAACAGCAATTAGTTACAAGAAAGCTTGTCCTACCACTTTCAGTTAAGATAAATGACTATAAAAAGAGGTACAAGGGGATCTCTGAGGTAAGCAAGTCTAAGGCCAACCTAAGCCAAGTCAATTTGATTCATTCTTTTTCCAGCTACACTCTATTTGAATTCTCCATTTCGTTGTCCAAACTCTACTGACTTAGGCATCGAAGTATCCTCCATCAAAGAAATTATGGTTCGGGATTTGTTTTGCAGGAATCTAAGGTGGTGAAATGGCGATTCAGACATTTTATCTAATCTGTGGAGCTCAGCATCAACAGAGAACATAGTGAAAAGCACTATGGACCAAGCAGTAGGTGTTAAAGGTTTGGAGGGAAACTCAAAATTCCCTCCAAATCCTTCTCTCAACACCCCACTTATATAAATTTTGTCCCACAAGGAAAAGGAGGAGAAACCCTAGGATGCTTATATTACCTTTCCTCCTCCTAGGCCTTGTGTTGTTTTGGCCTACTTCCATGCGCGCGCACGGCCCGACCTAGCTCGGCTCACACCCGCGCGATTGTGCGGTGCTCGCGGCTGTGGCGTGGTGTGTTTATTTTACTATTTTATCCTAATACTAATTATCCGATTAACCTTGATTAAGATCTTAATCACCTAGTCGTTAGCCCATTAAAATCTCCTACCCATTAGTCCTTAATCACCTAGCCATTAATCCATTAAAATCTCCCTGTTAACCCTTAATCACTTAGCTATTAACCATTTAAACCCGGCTTTATTTTTCAGTTTTACTTAATTAAAATTCCTAATGTTAATCTATATTTAGCCTTGCATTTAGTCTCTTAATTCAACCTTTAAACCTCTAGCCATTGGGCCAGCCCAAATGGCTAAATCTCTTGGCCTATAAAAGGGTTTGGGTGAGGGAGACAATGCATGCAACCACTTGGTCTCCCCATTTCTCCCTACTCGCCAAATTCCTCTCCATCTCTAATCTTCTACTCAATATTTTTTTGATATTTCTTATACTTCTCTTTTATTTCTACTGCTAGATGAAGCTCTATCATCCTCTCCACAGTCGTGCCTATAAGAGAGGTATCCAGTTATATCTTGGGATAGAGTTCTCAAGACTAAACCTGCATGAAGGTTGGAAATCATCTTAGGACAATGCACTGCACGCCTCCATTCAGCTTTTCTATTTTTCTCATTCTTTAGTAAGATTTGTAAACTGATATTATATTTTATTATTACTATTATTAGATTATTTGTTTTATGATTGGATTCCTAAGGGGAATAAGGTTTTGTGATAAACCTATCCCTAACAATCTAAGGCGAGTCCCTGGATCCGGTTATAATTCAAACACTAATAGTAATAATAATAACTATGATGTCATAGATTAACGTAAGATCCCTGCACTTAGCTTGTATACTATTATCTATTGAATATATACTCTTGCATATCACTACATTTGAATTTGATACTTAGTCTGGTTAAACTTTTGAATCTCTATACATATATTGAAAATATACAAAAAATATTTAAAAGGAATCCTATATTCTGTGCAGCTCTTATCTCTCCTAACCTTTTCCTTAGGCCTTCCTGAATCATCTCTACATGGGTTCTGAGGACTCTTCAAGCCTCAAACTTGATCAATTCAATGAAAAAGAATTTCTTAGATGGCAAGAACAATTAGAAGTCCGGTTAATATCTCTAGGTCTCATATCAACCCTAGGAAAAATCCTTTCCTTTAAACCTAAGTCCCCTAATCCAGAATCAACCTCTAAGTCTCCTGAAAAAATTAACTATCATTGTAGATTTAAAATCCTAACCTATCTTTTAGAAAAACTATATGAAACCTATAGAAAGTGTCAAGTTTTTAAAGAACTTTGACAAGTCCTAGAAAAATCTATACCATAGATAATGAGGGGGCTATGAGGTGATGCAGGATGGATGAATTGATAATCTAATGAATAAGAACTTATTTTAATTTAATGAGCAATGAGCAATAGATGGCAGCAAACTCATGTAAAGATATCAATAGATCTAATAAAGAAAAGCTAGAAGAATATTACTAAGCTACCTGCAATGAAAATACATATAGTTAAATAAAGAAACCTGGATCCGATAGTTAAGAAACTACCTAAACTAGGATAATCTACTTCAAATAATTAGATCTAGAGAGTTTACGATAGGATTTACTTACCAACAATGATTTCTAACCCTCTTCTTTGTAGATGTTATTTCTGCACTCTAGGATTCACGGATTAAACCAAAGACTATCATGCCTGAGTTGTAGATCTCCAACACTGGTGGTTCCAAGGCAAGGCAAACCTTTACTTCATATCGGGAACACCAGGGATCCTACAAAAGAACAACCAATTAGAACTTGGAGGGTTGAGAAAGGAATGAAATAATGGATGATTGGATGGAAAAAGGAAAGATTGATGGCATCTTGAATCTTAATGGATTGGTGGTTGATGATTGGATGGTAGCTTGGACTTCTCGCCCAAGGAAGATAGCTAGGACTTCACACCCTATGGACTTCACACCCACACTCAATGCTTTCATAGTAAAGTTGGAGAATAACAATTTCATTCATCATTAAAAAAATACAAGGGGGGATGGAGTGGTATTTATAGACCCTCCATACAAGCTAGAATGATAAGAATAAACTTCCTTTGAATACTAAATAAGTGTAGATAAAAATGGTCTATAATCTTCTTATTTGAATTCAAACTAAATCTTGTTAGGATAGATAACAACCCACTTGAAGTGAATACTCCCAAATATGTGTCACATTTCTTAATGCAAGACGGGGAAGCGAGGGATCGCTGGCAAGCATAGAGTCACCAGGGGATTAGGGCTTGCACTCAAGAACAGGGAACACGGGCATCACACCCACTCAAATCTGCAGGAAAACTGAGATAAAATAACTTTCAATTTTAATTTGTATTCATGAAAAAAAGATACTTCATACAAGAGGGGAGAGGTGGTATTTATAGATTCAACCCAAGGTACATGACTTGAGAACTAAGAACCCTGACTTGTAGACCAAGAAATCCTAGTGGACCTGGTCAACAGTGGGCTTTATCTTGGATTAGAGCTCTCTCTTGTAGGCATGGCAGCATGAAAGGGCCTAGGTGCATGAAGGCCAGCTCTGGTTGGAGGGGCCTGGTAAATCTCCTAGCTGCGAACTCTCCTCTTATACATGACCTCAATGAAAACTACATTGACTCGATTGGACTTGACTGGACTAAAAGACTGGATCTGACTAAGTGGACTCAACTGGACTCAGTTGTCTCACTTTATTACAGGACTCAAATAAAATAAAATAAAATAGACTTTTGGTCCCGTCATTTCTCTTGGCCGAATTCTCTTGGAGTGGGCAACAAATAGGATTTCAAATAAGAGGAGGATGGGTGACAATTCTTCTCTCCTTCTTGGCATCAACTCCTCTTAGACTCCTTCTTGATCTTCTTGCATTTCAAATTTGAAAGGTAGATAAAGATGTCTTCCATTTGAATTCATCTTATCTTTAGAATTTGAATGGGACTCATTGTTTTTGAATTTGAATGGACTCCATGGGATAAACTCCTTTGAATTTAAAATAGGTAGGCGCTCCCTTGAATTTGAATTCCTTCATGTTGGGCGATAAAGAGAGAATGAGATGAGGCACACTCCCTTCTTGGTCGACTTCTTTTGGATTTCAAATGGGTGACAACTTGCTTTTTGAAATTATGTTGGTCAACCAAGGAGTTTGGGTGGTGATGTGGCATGGCATGATGACATGGCATGGTGACATGGCATCCTTCCATTTGGCTTGATCATGACATTGGTGAACCCCCTAACTAATTACAAGACTCAATTTGACTCAATTTGACTATTTACATAACCATAGTAGACCCAATTTGATCAAAACTAACTTAATTTGACTAAATTACAAGACTAAAGCAAACTGACATTAATTACAGGACTCGATGACTTAATTATAGGACTCAAATTGAAATTAAGATAAAATAGGTTACTCAATGGTGATTCACAAGAAGCTGGAAGTGATCTGACATTTCTTTCTAGCCCTGGTGTCCTCACCAATTCTCCTGGGGTGGAAAGAACTCGACCCTGTCGAGTATGGGTCAACTCAGCTCTGGTAATGCTCTAGCAAGTCTGGGGGTATCCTTTGTAGATCCTCTTGAGTGATCCATGAATCTTCATATTCAGGTCTACTTTGCCAACGAACTAGGTAACGTTGATAATCCTTACTTCGAGTAGTGATAGTCTTGTCATCCAAAATCTGCTCAATCCTATCTCTCTATTCTGGTATTTTGGTTGGTGGTCACTCAGGGATAGGATCACTCTCAAAAATAGAATCAGGCCCAAATGGCTCACTAGGTATCATTGTTGGTTCCTTATACTCAATAAAATCTGAAACATTGAAGGTTGGACTAATACCTAATTCAGGTGGTAACTCAAATATATAGGCATTAGATCCAATTTTCTTTATAATCTTGTATGGTCCTGCACTACGAGCATATAATTTTTTCATGGTTCTAGGTGGGAACTGTTCAGGTTGAAGCCTGATCATAATAGAGTCTCCTTCATTAAATTCTTTGAATCGTTTATGTGAGTTAGCCATATGCTCATATAATTCATTACTCTTATTAATCTTTTTACTTATTTCTTTATGCAATTCTCTAATATGCTATGCATATGACGCGGCAGACTTAGAAATGTGTGAATGCATGGGCAAGGAAATAAGGTCTAAAGGCTTTCTTAGCTTATATCCATGGACAATCTCAAATGGACTTTTCCTAGTGGACCTATTAACTGAACTGTTATAAGCAAACTCAGCTCTCGATATCAGAAGGTCCCAATTCCTTGTATTCTCACCTACTAAGCATCTTAACAGGTTCCCTAGACTTCAATTCACTACTTCAGTCTGGCCATCAGTTTCAGAGTGGTAAGTAGTGAAAAATTTAAGTTTGGTCCCTAACATATGCTAGAGTGTTTTTCAGAAATAACTTGTGAATCGTACATCCCTATCGGATACAATGGTCTTGGGTAGGCCATGTAATCTAACTACTTCATCTGAGAAAAGCTTGGCCACCTTAGAGGCATCAAAAGTATGGGAACATAGTATAAAATGTGCCATCTTAGAGAATTTATCGACCACAACAAAGATAGAATCATGTCTTCTCATGGTCTTGGGCATTCCTAAAACAAAATCCATGCTAAGGTCTTGCCATGGGCAGTCAAGTACAGGTGAAGGAGTGTAAAGGCTAGTGTTTTGTGTTCGCTATTTGGCAACAGAACAAGTTCAACATCTAGCCACGATTTGGGCAACGTTCCTCTTAAGACTTTGCCAATAAAATTGGTCCTCAATTGCTAAAATAGTCTTATTTCTACCGAAATGTCCAGCTAGACCTCCAGCATGGGTTTCCCAAATTAAGAATTCTCTAAGGGATGTTCGGGGAATACACAACTAGTTCTCCTTGAAAAGGTAACCATCTTGTAGGGTATATTCACTATGCGAACTAGATGGTCCTTGTTTAACCGATTGATAAATTTTACTAAAGTCGGGACAAGTCTCATATTCATCCTTCAGCTTATCAAATCCTATGACTTCTATGCTAACACAGTTTAAGAGCATAAAATAATGATTGAGTGCGTCAGTGACTCGATTCTCATTATCTGCATGATGTTTCAAAATAAAAGTGTAAGCCTGGATATATTCTACCCAGTTACCGTGCCTAAGATTCAGTTTCTTTTGAGAGTTAAGGAATCGGAGTGCTTCGTGATCTGAGTAAAGAACAAACTTCTGCAGTAGTAGATAGTGTCTCTAAAACCTTAGGGCTAGGACTACCGCGTATAATTCCTTGTCGTAAGTTGAATATTTCAACTTAGCTTCATTTAACTTCTTGCTAAAAAAGGCTACTGGGTGATTTTTCTGACTTAAGACACCTCCTATTCCGACTCCAGAAGCATCACAAGCAACTTCAAATACCTTCAAAAAGTCAAGTAGCCTTAAAATTGGGACTTGGATCATCATTTTCTTGATTTCTAGGAAGGCTCTATTGCCATTTTTGGTCCACCCAAAGGCTCCCTTCCTAATACAATCGATGATAGGTGGTACAATAGTGCTAAATCCTCTAATGAATCTTTTATAGAAGGTAGCTAGGCCATGGAAACTACAAATATCATGTACGTTTTTAGGTGTTGCCACTCAACTATGGACTTGACCTTTTCAAGATTAGCAGTTACTCCTTCTGGGGTTACAATGAAACCTAGAAAAATGATTCTAGGGGTCATGAAACTATACTTTTTAAGATTAGCATATAAATTATCTTTCCTAAGAGCTACACACACTTGTTGGAGATGGTCTAAATGAGCCTTCTTAGTTTTACTATATATGAGGATATCATCAAAATAGACTACTACAAATTTTCTAATGAAAGCTTTCAAAACTTGGGTCATGATCCTCATAAAAGTACTAAGAGCATTTGACAGGCCAAAAGGCATTACTAACTATTCACATAGGCCATCTTTAGTCTTAAATGCTATTTTTCATTCATCCTTGGGTCTAATTCTAACTTGGTGATAGCCACTCTTTAGGTCAATCTTTGAAAAGATAGTTGCTCCGGCGATCATATCCAATATGTCATCGAGACGGGGAATAGAAAAATGATATTTCACTATTATTTGGTTAATGGCATGATGGTGGGGACACCATGATCAGACAGAGATCACTGGATCCCATATGGTTTACTGATTAGGATTTTTATTAGACCTTAGTCATGTGTCACAATTTTGTAAGCAAGTAAGATTGAGTCCTGTAATAAGTTGAGACTAGTTGATTTGTCTCAACCTAGTCCAGTCTATTGAGTCCTGTATTTAAGTATGAATCTAGTGAGAGTCCAGTTTCAGTATAAAAGGAGAGAATACCCTATTTTGGAGTTCTACCAGGCCTCATCCAGGAGCTAAAGGTCTTCACATCAGCCAATTGGACCTTGTATGCCATCCCAGGATCCAAGATTCCTTAAGATGCCCTCCAGATGCTTTCTAGATGCCCAGATTCCCTCCAGATGCTAGAGTATATTCCCAAACCAGGTCACAACATGAATCCAGAGGTCCATCTTTGCCCTAGCCTAAGAGAAATCAGCCCAAGCACCAGGCCCAAGCCCTTAAGAACCAAGATTCCAAGTATATTCTAGCCCAGAACCAAGATACCTGGAATATTCCTGCTCCAGGAGTCCTAGGCCTCCAGGACCCAAAGCCCATGCGCCCAACCCATCCTTGGCTGCCCCTTGCTGCCCTCCATGAAGCCCAACACGTCCTTGAGGTTGACTTGGTCCAAGCTAAGAAGAAGAATTCAAGTGGAAGGAGGAAATCAAGTTCTTATTCTAGTCAACCTTGTAATCCTTGTTCTAGGTTTATTTTGTAGTCTTTCTCCTACTTAAATTGTGCAAACCTATTCTAAATAGGAGAAGACTTGTAATCCTTTTAGGAGAGGGCATGCGAACTCTATAAATACCCTACCCCTCTTTCTCTTGTAATCAATCAACTCTTATGAATTAAACTCTACTGAATTATTTTCAAGACTGTGTTCTTGTGTTTGTGTTTTGGTTCTTTGGTTTGTTTGATTTGTTCTCTTATGTTGGCCGACCCCTATCCTTGCAATCCCTCCATGCCCCAGCAGCAAATCAGACCTCCAAGCATCAGCCACGTCCAAAAGAGAAGCCTTCAAGATGCCCACATCAAGAGCTCTTCCTGCTTCCTTGCCACCAGCCCTTTGCCCTAATCCCTTTCCTTCCTTGTTTCATCTTGTTATTTTTTCTTTGATTACAGGATTTGTGCCTAACCTTGATATTTTGTAGATCCCCGAGGTATTTTTCCCTCCCCAGAGGAGGCTTTCTTTGCCTTCAACCTGGGTCCAGATCGCCTTCAGATTTGGGAACCAAAGGCATGTTCTTCTAGGCGCCATCCTAAGACTGAGAGATCTCTTCATCGAAGAAACTACAATCGCTGCCCAGTAAAAGCCTTCCCCCTATTGAGTTTTGATCTGATGATAGGTACACTATCCTAAATTGGGAGTTTCTCAATTCTCGGGTCCTGACCTTTATTATTCTGCATGTGTCTTCCTGTGGGTATGATAGTTTCTAGCATTACTAGTCATCATGCTGATTCTTTACTAATTTTTGGGTATTTAGTCACTGAATTAATATCTAAGAAAATTAGTTTACTATTTTGCATCAGTCATAGGTTCATCCTGCATCAGTTTGGTATCAGAGAGGGTTTAGGATAGAATTCATCTGCATTAGGATCACAAATCCTAATTTCTCCATCCTACTAGCTGCATTAGATGTCTATTTTTCATATGATTTTGACCACTTAGGAATTTTATTTTTCTATGAAATTTGCATGTCATGTCCTATGTCTTGTCTTGATAATTTTGATAATTTTTTATTAATTTTATAAAAACCCTAATTTACTAAATTTTGGTATATTAGAAACCCTAACTAAAATGTTAATATTTCTGCATCAGTCCAAAAACCCTAGGATTTGCATCATCATCTGATTTTTTTTACGTAAAATTTGGTAGTGTTCATTATCACCATCCATCCTCTATCCTATAATTTTTTTGATTTTTTTTGCATCGGAATCTGTGTCAAAATTTGAATCTTTTAAAATCCTAATTTCCTGAATTCTGCTATTTCTGCACTTGACTGAACCAAACCTAACCAACTTCTACACACCCCAATCCTGATGCAGCATATTTATGGAAAATATGGCATGAGTGAAGAAAGCAACTAAGCTAATTAAACTCAAAAACATGTGGTCAGAATTCATTCATAAAGGAGTCATTAAAATGCATTGGCGAAGACTAAATTAGAAGGCCAAAATGCTTCGTAAAGCAAATCTGGATTAAGTTAAGAAAATAAGGACCTACGTGGCTAGAGAAACCATCTAATTAGGACTTTTCCCTATTCAAAATTTCAGACCTCAAGAGGTAAGGATAGGTTTTAGAGACCAATAATGAAATTTAAAGACCCTACACTAAACCTACTTGTTGGCTCCACCCAGTGATTTTGATGAATAACAAAATATTGAGTGTATATTGTATACTAATGTGTATTTCAAGCTATGAGTTTTCAGGAAGAAAGCACCTCAAAATCTCAAAAGCTTATGTATCATGGCATGCCGTGGCATAGAGCATTTTTCGCAATTATGGACATACTCTTCATGGAAAAGGGGCTTTTACGTGATCAATTGTTATTTATTTATGTTCCATTTAAATTTCAAAATCAATATTTATGTTTTTGGCTCTAATTACACTTGATTATGATTTTTTCAGTATCAAGTGTCGACATCTGGAAAGCCAAGTGTTGACACTTCAGCATTTGGCACGCAGAAAAACTCTTGGCATGCCAAGTGTCGACACCTAGAACTCAAGTATCGACACCTGCATTTCAAGTGTCGACACTTAGGTTTCCAAGTGTCGACTCAAGGCCTGAGATTTTTGAAAATCTAGAACTTGGCCATTTGAGGGTTTTTGTGTCAAGTGTCGACACCTGTGCATCAAGTATCGATACTTGAAAGTTCAAGTATCGACACCTAGAAATCAAGTGTCGACACCTGACAGCTAAGTGTCGACACCTGATGAGCCAAGTGTCGACACTTGAAGCCTGATAGCCCTAACGGATCTATTTTTCTGACTTGCAAAACTTGCTTTTCAAGCTCCAAATGGCTAGATTCGAGGCTCCAACGGTCACAAACCATTTTTTGGAAGTTTCTTGTTGTATTTAACCTCTATCAACTTCATTCCAAAGGCATTGAAGTGTATTGAAGTCCATTCAAAGCCAAAAAGCCAATATTCTCTCAAGAACTTCACATCAAGAGCCTTTTATAGTTTGATTCCATGAAAAAGCCTATAAGCTCATCCTTACATCATTCCAAAAGAAGTTTTTTGAAGGATATTCCAAGGAGGAGACAAGACAAAGCATCAACTTGAGCTTCAAAGCTTCCTTTCAACTCTTGAAGAGAGTTTGTCTTAGTTTTAAAGTTGTATATCTATTTTTATCTTGTGATTTGACCTTGCTTTCAAGGGTGTCTTGAAAGAAGGTTATTGTGGTTTGTTGGTGAGCCAAAGGAATAAAACCAACTAGGGTTAACTTGTGAGCCTGAAGACAAAACAAGTATAAAAGGTTGTTGGTGAGCCTAGGTGACAAAACCAACATAGGTTTTGACTTGTGAGCCTTTTGAAAAACAAGTCAGCTGTAATCTTGATTGGATTATAGTGAAATTCCCAAGGGTGGCTTGGGGAGTGGATGTAGGTGCTTGGTTTGCACTGAACCACTATAAATATTGTGTTTGTGTGTGATTCCCTTCTTTTCCTCTTGCTCTTAGCTTATTACATTTGATTTACTATTTTTCGGTGCATTTAATCTTGAGAATTGAACTTATTACTCACAAACACCACTAGACCTTCATATTACTATTTTAATTTTTAAAAGAACCAATTCACCCCTCCCTCTTGGGCTCCATTTCTGGGCAACAAGTGGTATCAGAGCACCGGTACTCTCTTGTAGGTCCAAGGATCTTAAGTGAAAGATCATGGCAGCCCCAATAGGAATGGATGTAGTTGAAGGTCAAGCTTCAAATCATCCCCCACTTTTCAATGGCATAAATTACACGTATTGGAAAACATGCATGCGCATTTTTATTCAAGCTATTGATTATAATTTATGGAGGGCAATTGTAAAAGGTCCTCATCAGCCTACTATGTTGGTTAATGGCATTCTCACTCCAAAGATGGAAGATGATTGGGATGAGAATGACATTAAGCAAATAGAGCTTAATGCTAAGGCTATGAACATGTTATTATACTCTCTTGATCTAAGTGAATTTAATAGAATATCTAATTATCTCTCCACCAAGGAGATTTGGGATACACTTGAGGTTACCCATGAGGGTACACACCAAGTGAAAACAACCAAGCTTAACATGCTTATTCATACGTATGAAATGTTTAAAATGGAACCTACTGAGTCTATTAGTGAGATGTATACTAGGTTCACAAATATTGTGAATGGCATGAGAAGCCTAGAAAAAATTGTTTCTAATGGTGAACTTGTAAACAAACTTCTCAGGTCTCTACCGACTTCTTGGGATGCAAAGGTAACGGCTATTGAAGAAGCCAAGGATGTCAACACTCTTCCACTTGAATAATTGTTGGGCTTACTGATGACCTATGAGCTCTCCCTCAAGCAAAAGAATGTGGAAGTTGACAAAAAGAAGAAAGTGATCGCTTTCAAATCTACTGCTAGAGAAGAATCAAGCGATGACTCCGAAGAAGATGATGAAGAAGATGAGACGGCTCTAATGGCAAGAAAATTCAGAAGGTTTATGAGGAAGAAAAGATTCAACTTCAAGAAGAAACCTCTGAAAGGTGAGCCAAGTAAAGAAAAAGACAAGGAGAAGGAGAAGGAGTAGCCCACTTGTTTTGAATACAAGAAACCCGGTCATTTTAAGGTGGACTGCCCCTTGCTCAAGAAAAGCAGAAGAAAGTTAAGAAAGAAAGCCATGATGGCAACCTGGAGTGACTGTGAGGACTCCAGTTCTGAGAAAGAACAGCATGAGGTGGCAAACTTCTATCTGATGGCAGATCATGATGAGGTATATTCTGAAATCGAAAATGAATTTACATTTGATGAACTTCATGAAGTTTTTGAAGAATTAGTCATAGATTTTCAAAAACTAAAGTCAAAACATAAAGATTTGAAAAGGCAAAATTTGGATTTAGCCAAAATGAATGATAAGCTTTCAAATGAAAATGAATGCCTTCTTCTTCAAAATAGAAAATTAAATGATAAGATTTCAGTTCTTAAAAAGGAAAAAGAAGTTTTGAAAAAGAAAAGTTCTTCAGTTTCAAATGAAAAACTTTCAAAACAAAGAAAAGAGATTTTGGATGAAAATAAAAGATATAAGGAAGAAATTAAAAAATTAAAACCTTTTGTAGATAAATTTACTTATAGTTCTAAAAAGTTAAATTTGCTTTTGAACAATCAAAGAGCTGTTTTTGATAGAGCAGGTTTAGGGTTTAGAACTCATAAGAAACAAAAACTTTTCAAAAATTTATTTGTGCATGCATCTTCATCCATTACTTGTTATGCATGTGGTACTAAAGGGCATAAATCTGATATGTGCAACAAAAGAAGATTGAGTAATATTAAGAAAGTTTGGGTTCCAAAAGGAACCAATGCCACTAACCTAAAAGGACCCAAGATGACTTGGGTACCTAAAGTCTCCACTTAATCTTTATTGTAGGTATGCCTTGCAACCAACAAGAAATGAATGTGGTACCTTGATAGCGGTTGCTCAGGGCATATGACAGAAGATGTGGAGCAGTTCTCATCGCTCGAATATCAAAATGGTGTCAATGTGACTTTTGGTGATAATGGAAAGGGCAAAATTATTGGTATTGGTAAAGTCCATATCACCTCCTCTTTTTACATTGATAATGTCTTATATGTTGATGGTTTGAAACATAACTTGCTTAGTATTAGTCAATTTTATGACAAGGATTTTAAAGTTGTTTTTGAATCTTCTATGTGCATTGTTTCTAGTTTAGATGACAATGGCATCAAGTTCATTGGTCACAGGCATGGCAATATTTATAGGTTGATCTTGATGATCTTCCGATTCAAAATGGTCAATGCCTAGTGGCAATGGAAGCCAAGATCAATGAAACTAGTTGGCTTTAGCATCGTAGACTAGGACATGCTAGTATGCATTTGATTTCAGAACATAGCAAAAAGAATTTGATAAAGGATTTGCCTAAACTCAATTTTGAAAAAGACAAGATTTGTAGTGCATGTCAACTTGGAAAACAAACCAAATCCTCTTTCAAACCAAAAGGAGTAATCTCTACATCTAGACCCTTAGAGTTGCTTCACATGGACCTCTTTAGGCCAACTAGAACATCTAGTTTGGGAGGTAAGAAGTACGGTCTAGTCATTGTAGATGATTTCACACGATTTACATGGGTCATGTTTTTAGTATATAAAGATGAAACATTTTCTGAATTCGTTAGGTTTCATAAATGAGTTTCAAATGAAAAAGGTGTTTCAATCGTTTCTTTGAGAAGTGATCATGGAACCGAATTTGAAAATGCTGATTTTGATAAATTTTGTATTGAAAATGGTATTCATCACAATTTTTCTACACCTAGGACACCTCAACAAAATGAGATGGTAGAAAGGAAAAATAGAACTCTTGAAGAAATGACACGCACCATGCTATGTGAAAATGATTTACCTAGATATTTTTGGACGGAAGCCATAAATACTACATGCTATGTTTTAAATCGAGTTTTGATCCGACCGATTTTAAAGAAAACACCTTATAAACTTTGGAAGGGTAGAAAACCCTCAATTCATTATTTCATGTTTTTGGATGCCGTTGTTTCATTTTAAACAATGGTAAGGATAATTTTAGCAAATTTGATGCCAAATCAGATGAGGGAGTCTTTCTAGGCTACTCCACATCTAGTAAGGCATACAGGGTCTTCAACAGAAGAACACTTGTTGTTGAGGAATCCATATATGTGGTATTTGATGAATCTGACCAGAAATCTTCGAGAAAAGAAGATGTATCTTCTGATGAAACAGGTACCAAGAAAACTAAAAGTGTAGACAATAACGAAGAGCCTACCAAGGAATAAGAAAATGATCAAAACACAGAAGGAGATCAAGCACAAGGTGATGAAAACACATCTACAGTTGATCCACTACCAAAAGAATGGAGGTATGCTCATGGACACCCAAAAGAACTAATTATTGGTGATCCATCTAAAGGTGTAAGTACTCGATCATCTCTTAGGAATATCTATGATTATTTAGCTTTTGTTTCTCAAATTGAACCTAAAACTATTGAGGAAGCTGAATGTGATAGTAATTGGATAAATGCTATGTGTTGCCACCCGGATCGTCGTGGCCCGAAGCTGCTGATGGCATCGGGTGGGTCGTGTATGCCCGCTTGGTAATGCCTCCGGTGCCTCGGGACCTGCAAGGAAGCAACGTCAGTGACCCGGGCAGGGGATTCTGGCGGGGGCACTCCGACGGTCAAGTCAGTGGCGGTCCAAGAGAACAGGTCCTCCTGGTCGAGCCCCTCTGGATGAGCTCCACGCTAGGAGAAGTAAATATAGTATGAGTGGAAGATGAGGACGAGCTAGGAATGGTGTTGGCCGAGGAGGTCTTGCCCTCTTCTCTGGCCTTCTTCCCTTGTGTCGCTCTGGTTTCTCTCTTCAATTGAGAGTATGATATGAATCCCTCCCCTTGAGGTTAGATGCCAATACCTTTTTGCTTAGTTTTTTTTGGCGAGAGTTTCTACCTTGGTTTGCTTCGGGATCTCCCCCTACTGTCATGTATGGCGAGGTACCGTGACGTGGACGGGACATCTCTCTTGTTGTGACAGTCGGGGAAGCCTCCGTAGATTTCTGACATTCCTTCCGCTTATCCCTCTCTTGGGAGTCTATCAGGGTCTCGATCGGTGGGCCGTCGGTCTTGGGATCCATGCTCTCCGATAGGGTCTTTTCTCCGGTTGTACGGTAGATTGGCGGAGGGTGTGGCGCCTTGATTGCAGCATGGTTGGTGGCGTACGGCCCTCGAGAGCATCGCCATTGTCCTTGGAGGAGAGGTAGGGCTCCCCTGGTGGAAAGCGTATTGGCTTGAACAGGGGACCGAGCTGGAGAGGCAGGGCCTGTCTGCGGTAGACTCGCCTGGGTGCTGCTCTGCAGAACGGAGGAGGCTGAGCTCGACTCCTGACCACGGGGCCCGACCTCAGATGAGCTCGGTGCCGGGGTGCCACCCAGCCCAGGGGACCTGAGCTCGGAGGGGCGCCTCATGGCGGAGGAGGTTGAGCTCGACTCCAAACCATGGGGCCCTATCTCGAGGGTTCCACCTTAGGTGGGAACTCGGACTCGGCTCCGGCCTAGGTGTTCCAGGCTTGCGAGAATGGACCTGGCAGAGGATGGAACTTGCCTTCGGTGAGCAGAGGTGTTGCTTCAGGGGAGCTCAGCTCGGCAAAGACGCTCATGTTGAAAGATTATCGTGGTGTATGATGGGGACTCCACATCCACTGCTTCGTGCCACGTCAGCGTTCTGGCCACATCATTTGCCCCCCATGCCCGAGGCCCATTGACGCGCAGTGCTTGGTGCGAAGGGCGTAATTATGGCGCTAACGTGGAAATGCGAAGAAATCGGGTGCAATAATGGCTAAAATCGGCGGTGCCTCGCTCTGCGATCCTACAAGCTTGCAGGAGGATGCCACGTGGCCACGCAGGAGGGGGGCCATCGAGGCAGGCACGGAAGTCAGAGCGACCGTGGTCGGATGGGCACCCGAGCCCAATGGATGGTCGACACGCGGCGGGCACCTTTTGAGGGGCCGCAAAGGTACGGTTGGGCGTAGGCAGCTTGGGAAGGAGGGGTAAGTTTCTTCGAAGCTTACCCTCATTCAAACTTTAAGTGCCCAACATTCTGCAGGAGTATTCTCCCTTCTCTTCCTCCCTTCCGGTCGCCAGCGACTTCCTATGGTTCTTGCAGGTTAGCCTCCTCTTCTCGTCTCATAGGAGCCACTTTAGGGTCCCTCTTGTCCTTTTTCTTCTTCCTTCTTGTCTCTTCTCTCCATGGATCGCTTTGGTCTATAGTTCTGTCCTTCATGCCAAGCCGAAGCCGGACCCTCCCGGCCGAGGACTCCCTCCTCCTCCGATGAGGAGATGGAGGTGGCGAGGTTTGAGTTTAGTAGGCGGCCTAGGGCCCGGTGATCATTAGGGAACCGGGGTCTTCCCCTCCTGTTCCTCGAGTCCTTCTTGAGCCTGAGCCTTCTCGGTCGACAGGTCCTGGAGGGATTGCTTCAGCGATCACTGCTGAGGACCTGGTGTCCATCTGGGAAGCTTATGGCATCCCCGAGTCCATCTGGCTCTCCATTCCTCATCCCGGGAAGTGGGTTACCTCCAGTGGCCCTCGGCGGATCGCCTTCTATGAGGAGACCTTTGCCGGGGGTCTCCACTTCCCTGTACATCCTTTCTTCCTTTCCTTCTTGGCCAACTACTGGCTTGTTCCTACCCAGTTGGTCCCCAACACCATCAAAATGGTATTTTGTTTTATCGTTCTGTGCCACTTCCACGGGATTGTTGCCCATTTTTTCCTGTTCAGGGCCTTCTTCACCTTGAAACGCCACCCCATCGAGGACGGGTGGTGGTCCCTCTCTTCTCGCTCTCGGGGCATCAGGTTTGCACTCCCCTCTTCCATCAAAAGATGGAAGAGTAGATTCTTCTTTGCCTCCATAGAGGGGATGACTGGGTTTGGAGTGACCCGGATCGATCTCCGAATAGGAATTCTTCAGTCGAAGCCATCGACCTCGACCTGTACGACCTGCTCATATCGGCTGAGATCCCTCCGCTCGAGGTCTTGCTGTCAGAGTAGAACCTTCACGAGGCTGGGGTCAGCTCGACACAGGAGTCGAGTGAGTTTGACTTGGCCACTTCCTCATCATTTCTTATTCATTTTTCCTTCTTTTTTTTTTTGCTGCAGCTGTTGGGCTGACCTCATTCTATTTGGTGCAGAAATGAAGTTTTCGATGGATGAGCTGCTCTCATTCTCAGAGGAGCGGGAGCAGACCACCGAGGCCATCGAGCCGGCATCGAAGAGAGCCCGAACTGATGATGGGGCGAGGCCGGTGAAGGCTAGGGTGGACGTGCCGGTGCAGGCGGAGACGAATGCACCGGTACAGGAGCGCAGGCGAAAGAGGGCGGCCGAGCCCATCTCGGTGCCTCCCATAGCGACGTCCGAGCTCGAGGCGGTTGTCCACGCGAGGTCAGCCGCCGCTGCAGCCAGGTCGGCGCCCTCCACCTCGGAGGTCGCCAGCATAGAGGAGGACGGTGGGGTGCAAGAAGTCAGGCCAGCGCCCCAAGCCCTGTCCGATGCGGTGCCGATCTCTCAGTTGGCACTGAGGGAGCCTTCCACCGCTGAAGGAGCTGAGTCAGCGAGAACACAGGAGAGGGACTATCACCGAGTCCCCTTCCGGCTAGGCTCGAACGTGTCCTTGATGAAGGATGCCAGCCTAGTGGAGCGCATGATGGACTTCTTGGTCCAGTCATTCAACAGGCACGAGGGGAGTGGGCGACTCCTCGGTGATGTCATCACGGCGTCGTTCGCCCAGCTATATGCTGTAAGTAACTTCTCCCCACCTCGATATCTTTTTGCCTTCTTTTGTTGCTAATCCTAGATCTTCTCACTGCAGCAAGGGCGGGAGCTGATCCTCATAAGGGATTACTACTGCAACTGGGCAAGGAGGGACAGAGAGCAAGGAGCCGAGCTCGCATTCCTCAAAGATGAAGTAGGCCTCAAGGATGCAGAGGTTCGGGAGGCTAGCCATAAGGTGAAGAGCCTCTAGGCCGAAGCTACTGAAGCAGCCAGAATAAGGAAGGAGCTCGACAACGAGCTCGAGTCCAAGTGGGCCTGGCTGAAGGATTTTCGGGCCGAGTCAGAGGCGGCCAAAGAGAGGGCCACCTCCGCTGAGAAGAAGGTGGCTGCGGCCAAGAAGAGAGCTGCCGATGCAGAGGAGAAGGATGCTCTTTCCCATCGCTCCACTGAAGCTACCGAGAAGGCGCTGGCGATGGCCGTCCATCTGTCCGAGCATCTGAAGGTGGAGCTGGAAGAGGTCTGACATCGGGCCGAGGCTGCGGAGAAGGTAGCCGCTGATGCTGTGGCTGCCTTCAAGGCGACCCTGGAGTACCTCAAGGACTCCGGGAAGTGGCAACGGACTCCTTCGCCAAGGGGTTCGTGTATTGCCGGTTCCAGCTGCGGGGAGTTCTATCCGAGGAGCAACTGGCCGTGCTTTGAGTCCCATGGAAGAAGGCTTCCTCCGCAACGACGATGGTGGTGGCAAGGCAGGGAGCTGCTCCAACTGAGGCTCGGGCTCCAGCGACCTTGGAGGCACCTGGCCCTGGGGAACTGGCACCGACGGCGGCGAGGGAGGCACCTGCGCCACGGTCGGAGGTAGCCGGTCCAACCCCAGTGGCCTCAGCGACTGAACCTGCTCCTCCTGCGGAGGTGGAGGAGGGAGAGGTCCCAATAGTGCGCTGCCCGGGGAAGGAGCCGGCCCCTTAGGATAGAATTTTTCTTCCTTTTTATACTTGTATTTTCTTTCATTTCTTGACTGAGTCACCCGGCCTGTCGGGGTCCGGAAGATAATGTAATTGGTTCTTCCAGCAATGAAATGCATCTTTGCGATCATGGTGTCTCCGTTGTCTACAATGTGGAATGTCTCCTCTTTCCCTTCTTCTCCCTTTCTTTTCTACTTCTTTCTTTTCAGTGCAAGGAGGTCTGGGATGGGAGTCAGGAACTTCGACCGGCACTGACCCGGTGTTGAACTTGAGGTCATGTCGATGAAGGATGTTGACCTTGGACTCAGTTTCTTGGGGACATGATCCAGCTGTCGCCGTCTCAGAGCTGGGCTCGAAGGCATCGGAGGCTGAGATCCTTAGTACTGGAAGTTCGAGTCTTGAACCTTAGTGTCGCGGAGCCAGTCTCAAGGACGTTGATGCTTGAGAATTGTAGCACTAGAAATCTGAGTTCTAGACCTTGGCATCCTGGAGTTGGGCTCGGAGGCACTAAGTGCCTGGGGGTTTCCCAGGTCCTTTGCCGGGGAGCAGGGCTCGCCGGTGTCGGAGGGTCGTCCAGTCTTTGATGCTGGGGAGCTAGGCTCGTCGGTGCCTGGGGGCTTCCCGGGTCTTTGTGCCAAAGCCCTCTTCTCTGGGCTTTAATGCCGGGGAGTTAGGCTCGCCGATGCTTGGGGGCTTCCCAGGTCTTTATGCCAGAGCCCTCTTCTATGGCCTTTGATGCCGAGGAGCTAAGCTCGCCGGTTCCTGGGGGCTTCCCAGGTCATTGGTTAGCGACGATGCTGCCCAGCCCAAGGGACCGGAGCTCGGAGGTGTGCCTCATGGTGGAGGAGGCTGAGCTCGACTCCTGACCACGGGGCCCAATCTCGAGGGGTCCGCCTTGGGTAAAAGCTCATGCTTGGCTCCGGCCTAGGCATCTCGGGCTTGCGGGAGCGGACCTGGCAGAGGACGGGGCTCGGCTTCGGCTGTCATCATGAGGCCAGGCCTGGACACGTTGATGATGATGAGTTGCGTGGTTCCAAAGCACCCTTGGCCGGAGGTCTGAGCTCCGGTCTTGCGCTGGCATCCTGGAGCTGGGCTCGGGGATGGTGATGTTGGAGAGCCGCGAGGCTACGAGGTGCCCTTGGCCGGAGATCTGAGCTCCGATCTTGAGCAGACGTCCTAGAGCTGAGCTCGAAGATGTTGTGAACTTGAGATGGCGCCTTGGAGTTGGGCTCGTAGGCACAGCGATTGAGAGAATTCCCTTGGCCGGATATCTGAGCTTCGGTCTTGGGCTGGCATCCTGGAGCTGGGCTCGCCAGTGCCGGAGGTCGTTCGATCTTTTGATGTCGGTAGCTGGGCTCGCCGGTGCCGGAGGTCGTCCGGTCTTTGGATGCCAGAGAGCAGGGCTCGCCAGTGCCGGAGGTCGTCCGGTCATTTGATGCCGGTGAGCTGGGCTCGCCAGTGCCAGAGGTCATCCGGTCTTTCAATGCTGGGGATTGTCGGTGTCGGAGGTTGTCCGGTCTTCTGCTGCTTGGGAGCTGGGCTCGCCGGTGCCGGAGGTCGTCCAGTCTTTCGGTGCCAAAGAGCTGGGCTCGCCGGTGCCGGAGGTCGTCCAGTCTTTCGGTGCCAAAGAGCTGGGCTCGCCGGTGCCGGAGGTCGTCCAGTCTTTCGATGCAGGAGAGCTGGGCTTGCCGGTGCTGGAGGTCGTCCGGTCTTTCGATGTCGGTGTGCTGGGCTCGCCGGTGCCGGAGGTCGTCCGGTCTTCTACTGCCGGTGAGCAGGGCTCGCCAGTGCCGGAGGTCGTCCAGTCTTTTGATGCCGGTGAGCTGGGCTCGTCGGTGCCGGAGGTCGTCCAGTCTTTTGATGCCGGTGAACTGGGCTCGCCGGTGCCGGAGGTCGTCCGGTCTTTCGGTGCCGGTGAGCTGGGCTCGCCGGTGCCGGAGGTCATCCGGTCTTTCGGTGCCGGAGAGCTGGGCTCGCCGGTGCAAGAGATCGTCCAGTCTGTTGATGCCGGTGAGCTGGGCTCGCCGGTGCCGGAGGTCATACGATCTTTCGGTGCCGGAGAGCTGGGCTCGCCGGTGCCAGAGGTCATCTGGTCTTTTGATGCTGGGGAGCTGGGCTCGCCGGTGCTGGAGGTCGTTCGGTCTTTTGATGTCAGGGAGCTGGGCTCGCCAGTGCCGGAGGTGTCCGGTCTTCTGCTGCCGGGGAGCTGGGCTCGCCGGTGCCAGAGGTCGTCCGGTCTTTTGATGCTGGTGAGCTGGGCTTGCTAGTGCCGGAGGTCGTCCGGTCTTTTGATGCCGGTGAGCTGGGCTCGCCGGTTTCGAAGGTCATCCGGTCTTTTGATGCCGGTGAGCTGGGCTCGCCAGTTTCGAAGGTCGTCCGGTCTTTTGATGCAGGTGAGCTGGGCTCGCTGGTGCCAAAGGTCATCTGGTCTTTTGATGCTGGTGAGCTGGGCTTGCCAGTGCCGGAGGTCGTCCGGTCTTTTGATGCCGGAGAGCTGGGCTCGTCGGTGCCAAAGGTCATCCGATCTTTCGATGCCAGAGAGCTGGCTCGCCAATGCCGGAGGTTGTCCAATCTTTTGATGCCAGAGAGCTGGGCTCACCAGTGTCGAAGGTCGTCCAGTCTTTCGTTGCCGGGGAGCTGGGCTCGTCGGTGCCTGGGGGCTTCCTAGGTCTTTTGATTCCTGCAAGGCAAATAAATCATTGCACAGGAAAAGAACTTTTATTGCAAATGGAGGGAGAACTTACATGTTGGTAGTAACTCCCCGGATCACAAGTGTTCCATGTCCAGGGGGAGTCTGGTTCCATCCAGGTCCTCGAGATAGTGGGCTCTCTTCAGGAGGGCCTCAACCACTTTGTAGGGACCTTCCCCATTCGGCGAGGGTTTACCGTGCTCTCTGGGTTGAGATGCCTCAGCTTAGCACAACACCAGGTTGCCGGGTCGAAAGATCTTCAACCTCACCCAGGCGCTATGATGTCGGGCGACTCATTACCGGTACGCTGCCATCCAAGGCCAGGCTTTGACCCTCATTTCTTCGAGGAGGTCCCGGTTGAGGGGGTGCGCCGAGCTCAACTGGGATCACTATCTCCATACCGAAGATGAGGTTGAATGGCACTTTGCCCGTGGCCGCTCTGGACGTCGTGTGCTAGGCTTACAAGATTCTCGGGAGCTTTTCTGCTCCTTACCCCCCCAGGCCTTCTCGGAGGTGCACCCAGTCCCCCAGTGCATCATCCCCACCGACTTCTCGGTAGGGCGATTGTCAATCGCTGGGACTGGTGGAGGGGCAACGAGTGCCTGGGATTCCAACTGGGATTTGCCCCCCCACATACCTTACGAGGTAGCCTCTCCTGATGAGCTCCTCAATCTATCACTTGAGGTCGCAGCATTCCTTGGTGTTGTAACCATGGTCGCGATGGAAGCGACAGTACTTTGACTTATCACGGGTGGCAGATGACTTCAATGGCAGTGGGCGTCGCAAATAGGTCTCGCCCTCGACCTCCATGAGGATCTTCATCCTCGGGGCGAGGAGAGGGGTGTAGGCCTCCGTAAGAACAAGGGTCCCCCTCGGCCTTGGCCGGTCCCTTCGTGAGCTTTGAGCTTGGGGCATTGGCTTCTGCACCCCTGGCCCCTCGGCAGGTGCGGGCCTCTTCGATGGCCTCCCGTCTAGCTCCCGCCGAGTATGATCCGCCTCCTTGGCATGGATGTACTTCTGAGCATGGATGAGGAGCTCGGAGTAAGACTTCGAAGGCTTTTTGTCAAGCGAGTACGTCAAGCGGGAAGTCTTGAGCCCTCACTTCAAGGCCAGTATGGTGACCGGCTCCTCCAAACAGTAGATCTCCAGGGTGGCAGCCTTGAAACGAGCCACGTAACTCTGCAGTTGCTCCTGATCCTATTACCTGATGGAAAAGAGGATGTCCGCCTCATGTGGCATCTTCCAGCAAGCATCGAAATCAGCCACGAACTTCTGCCCCAACTAGGCGAAGGAGTTGATGCTCTCCAGTTCGATACGGGAGAACCATACTCGAGCCACCTTCCGGAGAGTGGCAGGGAAGGCGATGCACAGCAAAGCGTCGGTGGCTCCCTGGACCCTCACGAGGGCCCGATAGCTTTCCAGGTGGTCCAGGGGATCTGTGGTCCCGTTGTAAGGGTCCAACTACGGCATTCAGAACTGGTGCAGGATCAGCTCCGCTTGGATTTCTTGGAAGAATGGGGGACGGGCGTCTAAGCTCGCTGGCTCGCTAGCAGAGCCTAGCATGCTGGCAAACCGGCGATCGAACTCCACCAGCTTGCGTTCATGCTCCTCCAGGTGCCTACCCGTCACGCGCCTGGCGGCTTCATCAAGAAGCCCCTCCACCGAAGGAGACGGAGAAGGTGACATGGATGCGCGGCACCCGTGGTGGTGGGTCTTACTTTTCCTGCCTTGGCGGGGTCTGGGCACCTCCCACCCGAGGTTTCATGAGCGACTCTCTCCATCAACAGAGCTGGTTTATTATCTTTTCGTCGGAGCTTGATAGCTGCCTCGGTTGTCAGTGGTGGCCCGCGGCTGCGATGTCCTTCCTCGAGAAGAGCGCAGGCTATCACGGGGTGTTGCGGCATGGGCTGCCTGGGTCCCTGACTGCTGGTGGGTAGCCACGGACTGATGCTAGTGCTGAAGCTGGCACACTGCCATGGCAAGAACTTGCATCTGTTAGGCAAGTGCGACCAGCTGGACCTGTGGTGGAGGTGAGATAACCGGGGCAGGCACTTCCATCTCTAGTCTGTGCAGGTTCCCGTGGGAAGGGGATGACTCCGCACGGCTGGGAGAAGCTCCCCTTGCCCAGGTGGTCGCCATCCTCCATGCAGTCTGACTAGGCGGGGCTTGGACTAGATCAAGTGTCATTCTGCCCCCCTTCCTGGCGTGCCAATCTGTTGCCGCCCGGATCGTCGTGGCCCATAGCTGCTGATGGTATCGGGTGGGTCGCGTCCACCCGCCTGGTAACGCCTTCGGTGCCTCAAGACCTGCAAGGAAGCAACATTAGTGACCCGGACCGGGGATTCCGGTGGGGGCACTCCGATGGTAAAGTTAGTGGTGATTCAAGGGAACAGGTCCTCCTGACAGAGCCCCTCTGGATGAGCTCCATGCTAGGAGGAGTGAATATAGTGTTAGTGGAAGATGAGGATGAGCTAGGAATTGGTGCGGGCACCAGACTCAGAAGAAGACTTCAGAGCTCCATCTGGATCTCTGATTGACCTTGCCCGAAGAATTAGGGTTTTCTGGCTTGTAATAAGGGTTGACTTGATCAACTCAATTTTAGCTTAAGTCTGTACTCCCTGCAATTTATTTTTGTTGAGTCATGTTGACTCAATAGTGGTCTAGGACTTCAACCTGGGGTGTCACATTTTCTCCCAAGGCCAAGCAAGTGGGCGCCACACTCCCAGCCACACGCCTGAGTCCAGGGGGTGCCACATCTCCATCCAGTATACTCTGGTCCCCACACCACAGATATCAGCTCCCTTCTCTCATGCGCCATTTGAGGAGAAAGCAACCAGGGATCCACAAATCAAGGGGGCGGCCCAAGACCTTCCATAAGAGCCAAGCTATGAAAGAGAAGAAATTCTTCTTGGAGAGAACTTCAAGGAGGCGCCCATTCCCTGCCAAAAATACCCAAAACAAAGATGGGAAGGACCATGACTTAGGGAGAAAGAAAAGGAGGAGTCCAAAAGAGTTGAGCCATGGAAGGAAAGAAATCCTAACTTGAAGAACAAAGCTTGGAGGCGCCATCTACCTTCCTTTTAAAACCCAAATCAAATTTTTTTGGAACCTTTGGCCGGCCATATGTGTAGGGATTGATCCTACAATCCTAATTTGAAGATCCCCTCCTTTAGTCCCACATGGAAAGATGTAAAACCCTACTCTCTTGTAAAGTCCTATAAATTAAACCCTTCTTGTAAATTTGAAAGTAATCAGATGAATGAAACCAACTTTTTTTTTGTGAGCAAACTCTATGTTTTCTCTCTTCCACACTTGCATCCAGGTGTTGAGCTCCGTGAGGGAGTAAATCCGGGTTCCCCAGGAACCTTGAGGAGGTGTGAGATCTCCAAAATCCAAACCCTAGGTTAGCCACTTCTACTCCAAAAACCTAGCCGCCCACCATCCACTTCAATCCACCAAACCCTAGCCTATTCCACCTCCCACGGCCTCTCTCTCCAAGTCCAGGCTGACCACCGGCATCCAGCTCCAGTCCGGATACTTCAGATCCAAAGCTCTTTCCAGAGGGAGTCGAATCAGCCTTCAAGAGAATCCGAATCTCAGCGACATCAGCCTTCAAGTTCTTCGACCTGGTAAATCCTTCCCTGAGTCTCTGAATCCATCACTTGTTTTTCTTCTTCCCAGATCTTGAGTTCAGGAGAAGCCGACCCAGCCACGAGGCCAGTATTGGAGGATCCATTGCGAAGATAGCCGAATCCAAAGATCCAACAATCTGCTCGAGAGAGTTCTTCCACCCAAATTCTGTGAAGATTACTGTCTGGTTGGTAAACCATCTCTTCTCTTTATTTCTGTCCTGTTGAAAGCTCAGAGCGAAACCCTAGGTCTGGGAGTTTCTCAACCCCCAGCGATCCGTTACTTCTGAACTACTCTGATAACTTAGCTTCTTCTAAATTGTGCTTTCAATCCTTACCTAGTTTCCATCAACTTAGTTTACTTTACTTTGAGTCGAGGCCAATTTCTGAAATATAAAAAAAAAAAAAAGAATTAATCTTAAATTTACTTCTGCATACGCTTCTTTGTTCTTTGTTCTGCATCATTTTTGGTATCAGAGCTTTCGTTCTGCATCATTTTTGGTATCAGAGCTTTCGTTCTGCATCATTTTTGGTATCAGAGCCCTGTATAGGGTTTCTGACTTGCTTGCATGTTTTGAGTGTCTCTCTTTTTTACTTTGTCAGCTCGAAGTAGACTCCCCAGGACATCCGGTCCTAGGAACGAAGTGAGGTGCAAACCTCCTCTTCCCATTCCATGGGGTGTTCCTAGGGCGTGTAGGGGATCCGTTGGGTTACAACTTCGTAGCAGGAATTGTAAACGGGGGAAGCACTCTGTTTTCAATCCGTAACTATCTTATTGCAGGAATTGTCTCTCATTGTAGGTAACTTCAAATTATGTGATTTTTGTTTTGCTGGAACCAGTATAATTGAAACTATTTTATAAAATTTTCTTGTGATTTATTGGTTTCCATGAAATTTCTGAGAGTTAAATTACTGCAACTCTGTTTCTGTGTTTCTGCAATTCAATTATTTTGAGTGATCATCTCCTAATTCATCTTAAGGGAATTTGAGCATCTAAGATAATGGGAGGAGTTGATAACCTCTCCTTATCCCAAAACTACCATCCACTCATTCGATCCTAAACCTAATTTTAAAATTTATTAGACTTAATTTGCCCTAGTGGGCTAGGGACACCAACAAGTCGGGTCTAGGCTAGTGTTGAGTCAGTTTGTCTAGTTACTCTGTGTGTGCTTTGTACTCAGTGTCTAGAACGGTGGTTCAGGGATTCTTTCCCGAAGGGCTTGTGTGCTGGTCCGCCTACCTGGCTAATCTCTGATTGGTGTCTAGGATTGACACTTAGGGACCTAACACTCCCCTTACACCTGCCTGGCTGAGTCCCGAGTTACTACAGGCTAGCTTGCCATTCTGATTGGGCATCTAGTTTGGGCTCTAGGTCTAGTGAGCCAGTAGTCGCTTTAGTCTAGTCACATTCTGTGTGCTTGCTTGCATCATCATGTCCACCCGGAATGGAGTACCCTACCAACCTGGTCAAACCCAACCAGATTTAGAGGCCATGGTTAGAAATCTTACAGAAAGTATGACCAAATTGAGTCAGGATATGAATGAGGGTTTTTCCCAGTTTAGAGATCGAGTCCAAGTACTTGAGAAACGTAGACATCAAAATTGGACCCCTGATCCAAAATTTAATAGGCCCCAACCTCACCCATGCCAGGAGCCTAGGGGGACCTTATACCGTGATCCCGAGCATAACCTTAGGAAGCCTAACCATGATATCTATAGTGTGGATCGTGTCTATGAGAGGTCCTTACAATATTCTAGACCAGTCACTCAACAACTCAAGTCTTCTAGATCAAACCATTTAGATCTACACCCATGCCCAAGTAAGGTCTCTACTAGCTTGAAACCCAGTGTGACCCAGGTTCCTATATCGCAAGAATGTTAGTTTTGTGGAGAAAGAGGCCATAAATCTAGTCAGTGCCCATGCATAGGACTGGCTTGTGCACAGCTAAGTGGTAAGAATCCTAAGGATGACATTAATGAGGGAGAACCCAAGCCTACCAGTGAGGAAGAAAGGTTAGGTATGATAAGCCCAGAATCAGTTGACCCGATTACCACTGACCCGAAACCCATTGAAGATGGCATCGAGGAAGTATATGATGCTGGCTTGAGTCTAGTTGATGAATATGAGGGGGAAGAACTTGAAGAATGTGACATTGATACTATTGGTTCCTTACCTGAGGAGACCTTGGAGAGCAACCAAGTGGTAGGACCTAGTTCAGAAATTCAAGAGATTTGTGAGAACTAGGTTCCTTTAGTCAAATACCCCTAGGAAGAACTCATAGTGTTAGCCCGAGCTATCAGTTCGTACCCTCTAATGACAGTCATTCCCCAAGTACCAATTGAAGATCTTTGCACTGAACTGTTTAAGTTTGCCCACCCTATGGTAGATCCTCTCCTTAGGATGACTGAATCAAGCCTCTTACAATTGGACCTTGTCCCATGCCCAGCCACTAAGGTCTCTCCTGTAATCTCAGTTGAACATCTTTGTCTTGAGCGGATTGATTCACCCAGTCCTGTAGAAGTCCTCCTTATGGCCCCAGACCCCATCCTTCACATGACTGACCTACCCTTCTATAGAGTATACCTTTCTACACCCATAGGTCAAATTTCAAGTCTTGAGGTCATCATCCATAGGCCCTTCCATGAATCATTCTCTAATCCAGTTCTTGAGAAAGTGGATCATTATTTGCTTAGAGAACAAACCTTAACTGTTGCAATCACATGTCCTAAGCTACTTCCCGAACCATCTCTTAATCCATTCCTGGGAGTAGCAAACTTTTCCTTTCGTAAGGATGACCAGTTGACACTCATAGATCACCATTCAAACCTTCAAGTCACCACCTTTAGCCAGCAGGTACTTCGAGACTCCACCTCAAATTTTCTCCCTTTCTCTAGGACTTCCAATGCTTCTTACACCATCCAAGTATACTTTGTCGAAGTCTTTAGAGTGAACCACGTGTCAGAATCTATTAGGTTTGTCACCTACTTCTGGAAGACCTTATGGAACCTACTAGGCACCCATGATAAGTTTTCATGCTCTGCATGCCATCCTCCGACCCAAGGTCAAACCTAGAGAGCCATAGTTTGTTAGGTTTAGACCTAGGGTTCCTTTGGAATAAAGTCCATTCTTTAGAAATTCGTCGTCAGTTTAGTTTAGTTTTTCTTGACCCTTTACTAGGCTTTGGCTCAGATTTTGGTTTGATTGAGAGCACCAGGAATTGGGATTTGTATTTTATCCAGGGCTGAAATTGCATTCAATGTTTCGATCAATAGGTCTATAGGCTAGAGTCCCTTTAAAATTGTTCATGGATACAAGCCTCACACACCACTTGATCTGATTTCACTATTAGCCCACACACACAAGTCTCTTGATGCACTTGCATAGCATGTAAAGGACTTGCATAAAGAAATTCATGCCAAAATAACTTTAAGTAATGAAACTTATAAGAAGTTGGCTGATTCTCAAAGACGAGTCAAAACTTTTGTTGAGACAGACTATGTAATGATTAGGTTAAGGCCTGAGCGATTTTTTTCCTGGAACCGTTAGAAAGTTACATGCTAAAGGAGCTGGACCATTTAGAGTGGTGAAGAGAGTAGGGTCCAATGCCTATGTGCTCGAGTTGCCTTCAGAACTAGGCATTAGCTCCACTTTCAACATTACAGACCTAGTAGAGTATAGAGAGCCAGCTGTGATTCCCAGTGAGCCTTTTGAACCTAATCCTGTTATTGAGAGTGACCTCGATCCTGTGTGTCCACCAACAAACTGGCCTGTGAGGAAAGAGCAGATTGAAAAGATCCTGGATGATCAGGTTATCTCTACTCGTAATCGAGGATACCAAAGATACCTGGTCAGCTGGCAAGGAAGGCCAGATTCTGATGACTCTTGGATCTCCCGAGAAGAATTACAAGAATTGGACCCAGACCTCTTGGATAGATACCAGAGCCAACTTGATCCATACTCGACAGGGTCGAGTTCCTCCCACCCCGGGAGAATTGGTGCGGGCACCAGACTCAGAAGAAGACTTCAGAGCTCTATCTGGATCTCTGATTGACCTTGCCTGAAGAATTAGGGTTTTCTGGCTTGTAATAAGGGTTGACTTGATCAACTCAATTTTAGCTTAAGTCTGTACTCCCTGCAATTTATTTTTTTTGAGTCATGTTGACTCAATAGTGGTCTAGGACTTCAACCTGGGGTGTCACATTTTCTCCCAAGGCCAAGCAAGTGGGCGCCACACTCCCAGCCACACGCCTGAGTCCAGGGGGCGCCACATCTCCATCCAGTATACTCTGGTCCCCACACCACAGATAGCAGCTCCCTTCTCTCATGCGCCATTTGAGGAGAAAGCAACCAGGGATCCACAAATCATGGGGGCGGCCCAAGACCTTCCATAAGAGCCAAGCTATGAAAGAGAAGAAATTCTTCTTGGAGAGAACTTCAAGGAGGCGCCCATTCCCTGCCAAAAATACCCAAAACAAAGATGGGAAGGACCATGACTTAGGGAGAAAGAAAAGGAGGAGTCCAAAAGAGTTGAGCCATGGAAGGAAAGAAATCCTCTCTTGAAGAACAAAGCTTGGAGGCGCCATCTACCTTCCTTTTAAAACCCAAATCAAATTTTTTTGGAACCTTTGGCCGGCCATATGTGTAGGGATTGATCCTACAATCCTAATTTGAAGATCCCCTCCTTTAGTCCCACATGGGAAGATGTAAAACCCTACTCTCTTGTAAACTCCTATAAATTAAACCCTTCTTGTAAATTTGAAAGTAATCAGATGAATGAAACCAACTTTTTTTTGTGAGCAAACTCTGTGTTTTCTCTCTTCTGCACTTGCATCCAGGTGTTGAGCTCCGTGAGGGAGTAAATCCAGGTTCCCCAGGAACCTTGACGAGGTGTGAGATCTCCAAAACCCAAACCCTAGGTTAGCCACTTCTACTCCAAAAACCTAGCCGCCCACCATCCACTTCAATCCACCAAACCCTAGCCTATTCCACCTCCCACGGCCTCTCTCTCCAAGTCCAGGCTGACCACCGGCATCCAGCTCCAGTCCGGATACTTCAGATCCAAAGCTCTTTCTAGAGGGAGTCGAATCAGCCTTCAAGAGAATCCGAATCTCAGCGACATCAGCCTTCAAGTTCTTTGACCTGGTAAATCCTTCCCTGAGTCTCTGAATCCATCACTTGTTTTTCTTCTTCCCAGATCTTGAGTTCAGGAGAAGCCGACCCAGCCACGAGGCCAGTATTGGAGGATCCATTGCGAAGATAGCCGAATCCGAAGATCCAACAATCTGCTCGAGAGAGTTCTTCCACCCAAATTCTGTGAAGATTACTGTCTGGTTGGTAAACCATCTCTTCTCTTTATTTCTGTCCTGTTGAAAGCTCAGAGCGAAACCCTAGGTCTGGGAGTTTCTCAACCCCCAGCGATCCGTTACTTCTGAACTACTCTGATAACTTAGCTTCTTCTAAATTGTGCTTTCAATCCTTACCTAGTTTCCATCAACTTAGTTTACTTTACTTTGAGTCGAGGCCAATTTCTGAAATATATAAAAAAAAAAAAAGAATTAATCTTAAATTTACTTCCGCATACGCTTCTTTGTTCTTTGTTCTGCATCATTTTTGGTATCAGAGCTTTCGTTCTGCATCATTTTTGGTATCAGAGCTTTCGTTCTGCATCAGGAATGGTGTTGGCCAAGGTGGTCTTGCCCTCCTCTCTGGCCTTCTTCCCTTGTGTCGCTCTGGTTCCTCTCTTCAATTGAAAGTATGATATGAATCCCTCCCATTGAGGTTAGATGCCGATAACTTTTTGCTTAGTTTTTTTTGGCGGGAGTTTCTACCTTGGTTTGCTTCGGGATCTCCCCCTACTGTCGTATACGGCGAGGTACCGTGACGTGGATGGAACGTCTCTCCTGTTGTGATAGTCGGGGAAGCCTCCGTAGATTTCTGACATTCCTTCCGCTTTTCCCTCTCTTGGGAGTCTGTCAGGATCTCGATTGGTGGGCCACCGGTCTTGGGATCCATGCTCTCTGGTAGGGTCTTTTCTCTGGTTGTACGGCATATCGGTGAAGGGTATAGTGCCTTGATTGCGGCAATGTTGGTGGCGTACGGCCCTCGGGAGCATCTCTACTGTCCTTGGAGGAGAGGTAGGGCACCCCTGGCGGCCAGCGTATTGGCTTGAACAGGGGGCCGAGCTGGAGAGGCAGGGCCTGTCTGCAGTAGACTCGCTTGGGTGCTGCTCGGTAGAACGGAGGCGGACCGAGCTCGGTCATGGAGGGGCACCTCGTGGAGGAGGAGGCTGAGCTCGACTCCTGACCCCGGGGCCCGACCTCAGACGAGCTCGGTGCCAGGGTGCTACCTAGCCCAGGGGACCTGAGCTCGGAAGGGTGCCTCATGGAGGAGGAGGCTGAGCTCGACTCCTAACCATGGGGCCCGATGATGGGGAACTAATATGCATGCCATTTTTTTTGTATGTTTTACATGTTGAGTTAGGTGATTAATTCCCGAATTTCAGATCAAAATTATTTGTAGGGAATTTTGTATGAATTTTTGAAGATCAGCATGCAGATTAGGACCTAGAAAAGTAGCAAAGAAGGACCGCCGGGACTGAGAAGCCTCGGTTAGGGCAAGTTCTCCTGCAATAAAACTACTGGAGGTAGAGGGGTGTACCTGACAACGTCTATGAAGATCGCAGTGAAGGGGTCTCTCATTCCTCGACGGATGCGGCCTGGAAAACCGAGCCAAAGACCCGCGGATACCCGGCTTTCTGCTCGGTGATCCGATTGAGGCTTTGCTGGAGTCGTTGGATTCGTAGGAACTCGGGGACCTACAAACGACCTGTCAGGGGTTAGAAAACTCACAAAGGAACAAGAAAATAAAGGAAAATCAGCAAGGGAAGGCTTCTTTTGGAGTGGGCATCCAGGGATCTGAGATGCTTGTTGGCAGCAGGAAGATGATTGCAGCACTGGGAAGAAGAACTCTCGCAAACCCCTTTATGCACACAGCAGGGTATCACACAACTCAATAGAAGAACTCAAGGTTTTCATTCATCAAAATTCTCCTCATACAAGAGGCTAGGGTCCCTTAAATAGACCCTTAACCTTGGGCTCCAAGTAAGGGTACATAAGTCTTTACATAAGAATCCTTTTCCCTCTCAAACCCTAGCTAGAAAATAAGGAAATATTAGGTAGAAAAATCCCTAAAAATTTTCTTGACTTGGTCAAGACTCCAAGGACACCTAGGGGGGCGTGTTGGGCTTCTAGGAGTAGCAAAACGCCAGCCCAAAGGGGCTCGGGTGCATGGGTTTGGGCCTCTGGAAGCTGGGGTGGCCTGGTAGCCAGGTAGCAGGAATATTCCCTGGTATCTTGCTTCTTAGGGGCTTGGGCTTGGCACTTGGGCTTGATTTCTTTGGGCTAGGATGCAGATGGACCTCTGGAATCATGGATGCCCTTATCTATGAATATACTTTGGCATCTGGAAGGGAATCTGGGCATCTGGAAGGCATCTACAAGAAATCAGGGTTTTCTGAATTTTCCTCCTGGGGTCTTCAAATCTTCAAGATGGGTTGGACTTGTGCTATACTTCCATGTCTTCAATCTAGTTGGACTTGGTCTTCACTTGTATGATATAGTCTTGAGTCTTCAGTATGCTTGGACAGGACTCAAAAAAATAAAATTAGCTCAACATGAGCTGACTAGCATTGGACTGAACTAGCTCAACATGAGCTGACTAGTACAGAACTGAAATAACAACTAAAAATACTCAAATAACAACTAAAATAGACTTAGATGAGCTAAGCCCTTATTACAGATGGACTCATAAATTATTGATCAATTTACAGAGGGTTGAAAAAGCCTCTGTCTTATTCTGGTGCCTCCGGTGTCCCCACCAATTCTCCCGGGGTGGGAGGAACTCGACCCTGTCGAGTGAAGGTCAGACTGGCTCACATATCTCTCGAGAAGGTCTGGGTTGAGGCGTTGCAAGTCCTCTCGAGAAATCCACGAATCGTCCGACTCTGGCCGGCCTTGCCATCGGACCAGGAAGCGTTGATAGACATGGCCCTGGGTCGTGATGGCTTGATCGTCCAGGATACGCTCGATCCGTTCTCCTCTCTCAGGCCAAATTTGTTTGTGGACACTCTAGGTTAGGGTCACTCACAATGAAAAGGAATAGGTCCAAAGGCCTCACTAGGTAGCGCTGCTGGTTCCCTATACTCAACCAGGTCTGTAATATTGAAGGTAGAACTAATGTCCAAATCCGAAGGCAAGTCTAACACCTAGGCATTTGATCCAACCTTCTCTATCACTTTAAAAGGTCTGGCTCTGCGAGCATGAAGCTTTTTTTAGGCCTAAGCCTAACCAAGATAGAATCCACTACATCAAATTCTTTGATCCATCTTCGGGAATTAGCCAGTTTGTTTAACATTAGTGCGGGTGGTGAACATGTTAGGCACATGCAGACTCCTAACAAGATGATGCAAAGGACTCAAACTAACACCTAATACACTCGACTTTGCATTCCTATCGAAGGAAATTTATTAGACTTTTATGGGCCTAAACCTAAGAGACTATAGACTCTCTAGGTCTGACCCTAGTGTGGTGTGCACAAGAGTATTTACAATGGACTCCAAGCAAATGCCAGAGGGTATGCCAGAAGTATAATGCAAACCTAACATGCGTAATGAATGCATGCAGTACGCTAATCTCTGTTAAATGCAATCTAATAATCCTAGAAATGCTGGAGGTGTCAGGAAAGGGCAGAAAATAGGAAGTGGGTTCAGAATTAGTTTGGTAGGGTAGGAAAAAAGGTTCAAGGTTAGTTGGATAAAGTTCGATATAAGAAGGCATGTCAGGGACTAATCCTAGACTAATGAGGCTAACCTTACGAGGTTGCGGTATATCTATGAGATTTGCATAATGGAATGATGGGTTACTAATCTCAGGGAAGAGATCCCTAATGGGAACTATAGGAGGAGGCTCATCCTGAGGGTACTGATTCAAAGAGATCAGGTCCTTAATAAATTCTTCTGGTTCTTGTATTTTAGGACTAGACTCTATAATTTGGCTCTCCTCTTCGTTTCCTTAGGTAAGGCTCTAGTAGCAGTACCTAGGTTCTCTTCCTTTATTTGTTCTTCCACTATAGCTTTAGGTTGGATGTGGTCAAGGTCAACTACCTCTAGGTTGGCTTCTACCTGGGTATCTATTAGGTCAGCTAATTCTAGGTCATCTAATTCTAGGTCATCTAAAGGTGTCACCTCTTCTCCCTCATACTCATCCACTAGGCTCACATCAGCTTCATACACTTCCGCGTTAATGTAAGCCTTGTAAATCTCAGGAATGGTTGGAGAAGGTCGGCTAGCAGGAAGTTGGTTAGGTTCTGGTCTCTGATTATGGGTACTACTCCTAGTAGGTTCAGGTTGTATAAGGGGTAGTGGCTCACTTCTGGGTTCATATTTAGGGATACTAATCCTATGGGGTTCAGGTTGACTAGAAGAAGCATGACTAGTACTAGGTTGATACTTAGGGGTTATGGGTTCTCTAGGCTTATAGGACAAGGGTGCAGATCTATGGGTCATGGGATTATAGGATCTGGGGTCATAGGATTTTGGGTCAGCTCTATGATCAGGTTCTAAGGATGGATCATGGTATGGGGTCCTCCTAAGGTTGGGCTTCCTATATGGGTCAGGATATTGGGTTCTCCTAGGGTTGGACTCCCTATATGGGTCAGAATATTGGGTTCTCCTAGGGTTGGGCTCCCTATATGGGTCAGAGTATTGGGTTCTCCTAGGGTTGGGCTCCCTATATGGGTCAGAGTATTGGGTTCTCCTAGGATTGGACTCCCTATATAGGTCAGAGTATTGGGTTCTCCTGGGTTCAGTATCATAATAATGGTCACGGTAAGGGGTTCTTCTAGGTTCAGTATCATAATAAGGGTCAGGCTGAGGGGCTCTCCTAGGTTCAATCTCTCGATATGGATCAGGGTTTGGGGTCCTCCTAGGTTGAGGATTGTAGTACGGGTCAGAATAAGGGGATCTCCTAGGTTCGACCTCATGGCATAGATCAGGGTTTGGGGTTCTCCTAGGTTGAGGGGACTCAGGATCTGGCTCAGATTGTGACCCATGGGTTCTTGCTATGGTCCCTACACGGCCTCCTAACTGGTCAAACCTTTTGGCAAGATGGTCAATTCTATTGTTGGTTTGGGTACCAGACTGAGTTAACTGGGTAGTCATCTGGGCCATTTGATCAGCTAGGGCTTTTATTTGGGCTTGTAAGTTTTCCATGGGTTCAGACATTTGTGAAGGAGGTGGGTGATATGAAACTCCTGATCTAGTGCTCATACAAGACTCGATCAGACCGACTATAGCTGACTAGACCTAGAGTCCAAACTAGATGCTCAATCAGGGTGGCAAACTAGCCTATAGTAACCCTGTACTCAGCCAGGCAGGTGTAAGGGGAGTGTTAGGTCCCTGATTGCCAATCCTAGACACCAATCAGAGATTGGCCAGGTAGGCGGACCAGCACACAAGCCCTTCGGGATTGAATCCCTAAACCACCGTTCTAGACACTAAGCACAAGGCACACACAGGTTAACTTAACACAGTGATCTAACACTAGCCCAGACCCGACCAATTGGTGTCCCTAGCCCACTAGGGCAAATTAAGTCTAATTAATTTTAGGTTAAGGCTTGGGACTGAATGCAAGGGATGTTGTTTTGGGCTAAGGATAGGTGATCAAATCCTCCCCCCATCTGATATAGCAAGAGTGCCCTTAAAAGTAAATTATGCAATGATGGCAGGCAGATGAGGATGCAAATTAGGGTTTAGATTTTCTTTTTTGGTATTTTTGGAAAATATGTATATTTTTTTTGGTTTTTTTTTTAAATATTAAAAAACTTGCAAATCATGGCCTAATATACTGGAAATATACTAAAATTAAGAAATATGCAAAAACTCCTAAACAAAACCCTAAAACTTCCAAACTTGTCTTGCTAAAAAAAATAGAGCCAAAAATTTGCAGGCCCTATTTCGGCTTGAAGAAAATTCACAGGCCATAATAAAATCTAGAAAAATTTTTAAAATTATTGTGAATTATTATAAATTCAGGAAAATAAATTTCAGAATTTGTGGAGTTTTCAACAGGGAGAAATAATTAAAATAACAGAGTATATATGGACTGAAAAATTGTGGAAAACAAGCCCTAATCTAAGCTCTGATACCAAATGATGGGGAACTAATATGCATGCCATTTTTTTTGTATGTTTTACATGTTGAGTTAGGTGATTAATTCCCAAATTTCAGATCAAAATTATTTGTAGGGAATTTTGTATGAATTTTTGAAGATCAGCATGCAGATTAGGACCTAGAAAAGTAGCAAAGAAGGACCGCCGGGGCTGAGAAGCCTCGGTTAGGGCAAGTTCTCCTGCAATAAAACTACTAGAGGTAGAGGGGTGTACCTGACAACGTCTATGAAGATCGCAGTGAAGGGGTCTCTCATTCCTCGACGGATGCGGCCTGGAAAACCGAGCCAAAGACCCGCGGATACCCGGCTTTCTG
Organism: Areca catechu; assembly: GCA_021397845.1. Lineage (NCBI taxonomy): Eukaryota > Viridiplantae > Streptophyta > Magnoliopsida > Arecales > Arecaceae > Areca > Areca catechu. The sequence goes on along the minus strand of CM038045.1, from coordinate 129,153,662 downwards.
CTCGGTGATCCGATTGAGGCTTTGCTGGAGTCGTTGGATTCGTAGGAACTCGGGGACCTACAAACGACCTGTCAGGGGTTAGAAAACTCACAAAGGAACAAGAAAATAAAGGAAAATCAGCAAGGGAAGGCTTCTTTTGGAGTGGGCATCCAGGGATCTGAGATGCTTGTTGGCAGCAGGAAGATGATTGCAGCACTGGGAAGAAGAACTCTCGCAAACCCCTTTATGCACACAGCAGGGTATCACACAACTCAATAGAAGAACTCAAGGTTTTCATTCATCAAAATTCTCCTCATACAAGAGGCTAGGGTCCCTTAAATAGACCCTTAACCTTGGGCTCCAAGTAAGGGTACATAAGTCTTTACATAAGAATCCTTTTCCCTCTCAAACCCTAGCTAGAAAATAAGGAAATATTAGGTAGAAAAATCCCTAAAAATTTTCTTGACTTGGTCAAGACTCCAAGGACACCTAGGGGGGCGTGTTGGGCTTCTAGGAGTAGCAAAACGCCGGCCCAAAGGGGCTCGGGTGCATGGGTTTGGGCCTCTGGAAGCTGGGGTGGCCTGGTAGCCAGGTAGCAGGAATATTCCCTGGTATCTTGCTTCTTAGGGGCTTGGGCTTGGCACTTGGGCTTGATTTCTTTGGGCTAGGATGCAGATGGACCTCTGGAATCATGGATGCCCTTATCTATGAATATACTTTGGCATCTGGAAGGGAATCTGGGCATCTGGAAGGCATCTACAAGAAATCAGGGTTTTCTGAATTTTCCTCCTGGGGTCTTCAAATCTTCAAGATGGGTTGGACTTGTGCTATACTTCCATGTCTTCAATCTAGTTGGACTTGGTCTTCACTTGTATGATATAGTCTTGAGTCTTCAGTATGCTTGGACAGGACTCAAAAAAATAAAATTAGCTCAACATGAGCTGACTAGCATTGGACTGAACTAGCTCAACATGAGCTGACTAGTACAGAACTGAAATAACAACTAAAAATACTCAAATAACAACTAAAATGGACTCAGATGAGCTAAGCCCTTATTATAGATGGACTCATAAATTATTGATCAATTTACAGAGGGTTGAAAAAGCCTCTGTCTTATTCTGGTGCCTCCGGTGTCCCCACCACCCGATCTCAAGGGGTCCGCCTTAGGTGGGAACTCGGACTCGGCTCGGACCTATGTGTTCCGGGCTTGCGGGAATGGACCTGGCAGAGGATGGAGCTTGCCTTCGACGAGCAGAGGTGTTGCTTCAGGGGAGCTCAGCTCGGCAAGGGCGCTCATGTTGAAAGCTTGTCGTAGCGTCTGATGGGGACTCCACGTCCGCTACTTCATGCCACGTCAACGTTTTGGCCACATCACTATGCAATATGAACTTAACCAATTCAAAAGAAATAATGTTTGAACATTAGCAGATAGGCCTTCAAATACTTCAATTATTGGCACAAAATGGATTTTTCGAAATAAACTTGATGAAAATGGTGTTGTTACTAGAAATAAGGCTAGACTAGTTGCCAAAGGATACAATCAGGAGGAAGGGATAGATTTTGATGAAACCTTTGCTCTTGTGGCTAGACTTGAGGCAATTAGGCTATTGTTGTCTTTTGCTTGCTTTATGAATTTTAAATTATTTCAAATGGATGTTAAAAGTGCCTTTTTAAATGGTCTTATTGAAAAAGAAGTTTATGTTGAACAACCTCCTGGTTTTGAAAACTCTGAATTTCAAATCATGTTTACAAACTTCATAAAGCTTTGTATGGTTTGAAACAAGCTCCTAGAGCTTGGTATGATCGTTTAAGTTCTTTTTTGTTCAAAAATGATTTTGCTAGAGGTAATGTAGACAAAACTTTATTTTTAAGAATAAGAATGATGATCTCTTAGTAGTACAAATCTATGTAGATTATATCATATTTGGTGCTACTAACGAATCTCTTTGTCAAGAATTTGCAAAGCTAATACAGGGTGAGTTCGAGATAAGCATGATGGGAGAACTAAATTTCTTCCTCGGACTCCAAATAAAGCAAACGAAAGAGGGGATCTTCATCAACCAAGCGAAGTACACAAAGGAAATACTCAAGAAGTTTGGGATGGATAACACCAAGCCTTTAGCTACCCCTATGAGCTCTACTTGTAGACTTGACAAGGATGAATCAGGTAAATCCATTAACCAAAAATTATATCGTGGCATGATCAGTTCATTGCTATATCTTACTGCCAGTAGGCCAGATATCATGTTTAGCATTTGTATGTGTGCTAGATATCAGTATAATCCTAAAGAGTCTCATCTTTTGGTTGTTAAATGTATACTTAGATATCTATCTGGCACAATTGAAATTGGTTTGTGGTACTCTAGAGATTCTTCATTTGAATTGATTACTTATTCTGATGCTGACTTTGCTGGGTGTAAACTTGACCGTAAAAGTACTAGTGGAACCTGTCAGTTTCTTGGAGTAAATTTGATCTCTTGGAGTAGCAAGAAATCGAATTCAGTTGCTCTATCTATGGTGGAAGCCGAATATATAGCAGCTGGAAGCTGTTGTGCTCAAATCCTTTGAATCAAACAACTCAAAGATTTTGGCATTAAACTAACTAAGACACCCATAAGATGTGACAATACTAGTGCAATCAATATAACTAAGAATCCTGTGCAACATTAAAGAAGTAAACATATTGAAATAAGACATCATTTCATAAGAGATCATGTACAAAACTCTAATATTATTCTTGAATTTATGTGTACTGATGATCAATTAGCTGATGTGTTTACCAAACCATTGAGTGAAGAAAGGTTCTGTCTGATTAGAGGAGAGTTAGGTGTCATTGACCCATTCTCCTAGAACTCTCACAAACTTCATCTTACCCAAGGCATTTTACTCAAAAAACACTTGCTTTGAGTCCCAAAAGCTTTTAAATATTTTCTTAGATTTTTTGAGAATTTTTTGATTTTTTTTTTGGGGATTTTCTTGGCCAAGTGTCAATATTTGGATTTTGTCAAGTGTCGACACCTAACCAAGTGTCGACACTTGACAAATACTAAGTGTCAACACTTACGAAATGAAATCTATTTTTAAAATGACCGACCAAGGGTTTTTGTTTTTACTTTTCCCTGTCAATTTCAAACGACAGTGGTTCCCTACACTCCGATTACTTCCTCTTCCCGTTTACCCCATCATATCTCAGGTATTCCCTTTTCTAATTTCATTTTATTTTTATTTTTCATTTTTTCATTTTCTTTTTGTTACCGTCAAACCATTTGACCTAGATTTGGATTTTTCTGACTAATTCTGGGATTTTAACCAGATTTTCATGGGTTTTATTGGTTTTCCAGAACTCCATTTGAAGGAATGATGGTTTAGTGGCATTTCTCTTGGATTTCCCATGGTTTTTGGCCGTTTTTCATGCTCATTCCATCCGAATTTGGGAAAAATCACTGTTTGATTGATTTTGGTCAAAAAATTTGGGTTTTTACCTAAAATCTAGTGTTCTAAACTTATCTTTATTCATTTATCATAGTTTTTCATGTTGCTTCTGCGACATTTTCACCATTTTGCTAAAACCCTAAATGATTTAAGCCCAAATCCCATGTGTTTTGGTATTTTGACATTACAAATTATATTTTTAGAAAAGTTCAAATATATTTTAACAACCAAAAACATTTTCTAGCTTGTAAAATTCCCGCTTTCAAATTGTTTGTAGATTTCCTAAATTTTTTTAAGGGTATTTGACAACCCAAAATTATTTCAAAACTGTCTTTGCACCTCTTGTGAAATGATTTTCTCCTTAGCTGAACCTGTAGCCAGGCCCATAGCTCTAAGTTTGATTGGATCTATCCTCTTTTCCTTCCTATCCAGCTGGTTTGTCATGGGTCCTTGGAAGAGACTAGCAGTTAGGAGACCGAGTCAGAGGACAGAGAGGAGAACAAAGGCTAGGCATGACATTGGTGAGTCTAGCAGTTCAGTTGCACCTGGTTCCCTGCGGAGAGATTGGCAGGGAAGGCTGTTGCTTCCGGTCGATGAGTAGACTTAGAGCTTTTCAACCGCCAGCATTTTCAGATCCGGCAGACCCTTACCGATGCGGGTTTGGTGCCCTTCTGCACTATGCAGGAGAAGTATTATCCCCATTTGGTATGTGAGTTCTATGGAGCATTGGATTGCCGGCGTATGACTTGGAGGACATCTATGCGAGGTGTGGAGATTCTACTGATAGAGGAGCTCTTGAGCAGAGTTTGGGAGATACCACACTGAGGGATTAGCATTTTCTCTATGGATGACAGGGAGGCTGCATTCCGTTGTATTTTGGAGCAAGAGGATGTTCGCGGTGTGATAGTAGTCACCGCGAACCAGCTATCGATGGAGATGCGGCTCCTTCATCACATCACGACCCGTATTCTTCTACCGAAGACAGGGCATTTTGATTTTATCACAGAAAGAGAGCTTATGCTCATGGTCTGCTTGACACAGAGGATGCAGGTAGACATTCCTTCCATGATGCTGATACAGATGAGAGATGCGGCCAGCCAGCGTTGTCATTGTCTGCCCTATGGGATGTGACTGACCCGACTATTCCGTGCATGTGGAGTATCCTTAGAGGGGGAGATCCCCAAGGATATCTTACACACTGATGTTTATGATGAGAGGTCGCTCCATAGGATGGGATACAGAGTGGTTGGTGGCAGATGGATCAGGAGAGAGTCTGGCCAGGAGCCAGATGAGGAGGATGAGTTACATGAGGTCGAGGTAGGGCCATCAGGGCCGGTCAGTTCTTCTATTCATACAGCACATGCATCAGAGACCGAGCCTGCGATGCCTTCTGCCACACAGTCAGCAGCTCCTCCAGCTTCTACTAGAGTACACTTTGAGGAGTATTCACATGAGTAGTTTGTAGAGGTGAGAGGCGAGCTTATTAGTTTGGGGGCTAGGATGACTCAGCTTCGGATCAAGATTGAAAGCCTTAGAGCTCACACTGCTGTTGAGCATGCCGAGATTCGCCAGACTGTGGAGGCTGGTTTTGCACGCATTGAGAGTTTGATCAGATCCTTGCTTCCTCTAGCTGCTCCTGCTGTTCCTCTGGGTGATGATGATGATGATGATGATGGCGATGACCACCGGGATGACCATGATGATACTGTAGAGGGTGGTGATCTCATTGATGATAGGGCTACAAATGTTCTGGATGACGGCAGCGACAGTGATGATGGTGCCGACAGTTATGAGGTCGTCAGTCGAGAGCGGAAGTCCCCAGTTGTTCCTCCAGCTGATGCTACTGACACTCTAGCTGCCACTAAGCCAGTCTTTGTTACCCCCACTGAGACTCTACCTCCTCGTTCTTCTAGGGCCTCTAGAGTTGCACCTCATTTTGGGCCATCCACTAGGACTAGGAGCCGTGGTATCCTGAAGATTCCTGGTAGTCTAGCCTATAGGACTAGAGTTACTGGTCCCATTTCTTTTGAGATTCCATCTGATGAGGATTAGCCTCACAGATGTCTTTTCTATTGTATGTTCTTTATGTTTCATGCAACTTTGTATGTTTCTTATTGTTGTTTGACTCTGATACATTTTGTATGTTTCAGTCTTGCTGATGAGTCAGCAAATTTTATACTGAAAACTCCACTTATTATATATATATTTCAATTTGGATGTTTAAAAATTGTGATTCACTTTGATTGCTTGATTAGTTACATTTATTCTCTTTAGCTCTAATACTCTCTTTGGATCTTTTTGGCTCTGATACCTGCCATCTTTTTGTCTCCATGCTCATTATGAGGGGGAGGTTATTCCCCTTTCTAATGATTGACAAAAAGGGGGAGTAATAGTATAGATTGTATGGCAAAAATTGGCATAAATTGTTTATGTAAATTTGTGAAAATTTTTTCAATTTGTTTGTGTAAATTTTCAAATTTGATCTGCTTTGATATCCTGGTATAACATATCATTTGTTCTGATTAGAAATATCTAATTGAGGGGGAGATTGATTCTTCCTAACGATGAAAACTATGGCTTATATCATACTCATGAATTATCATAGTTGAAATTTGAAACCCAATGCTATTTTACTCAAGATTTTGTCATCATCAAAAAGGGGGAGATTGTTGGCTCCACCTAGTGATTTTGATGAATAACAAAATATTGAGTGCATATTGTGTACTAATGTGTATTTCAAGCTATGAGTTTTCAGGAAGAAAGCACTCAAAATCTCAAAAGCTTATGTATCATGGCACGCCGTGGCATGGAGCATTTTTCATAATTATGGACACACTCTTGATAAAAAAAGGGCTTTTACATGATCAATTGTTATTTATTTATGTTCCATTTAAATTTCAAAATCAATATTTGTGTTTTTGGCTCTAATTACACTTGATTGTGATTTTTTCAGTATCAAGTGTCAACACCCGGAAAGCCAAATGTCGACACTTCAGTATTTGGCACGTAGAAAAACCCTTGGCATGCCAAGTGTCGACACCTAGAACTCAAGTGTCGACACCTGCATTTCAAGTGTCGACACTTAGGTTTCTAAGTGTCGACTCGAGGCCTAAGATTTTTGAAAATTCAGAACTTGGCCATTTGAGGGTTTTTGTGTCAAGTGTCAACACCTGTGCATCGAGTGTCGACACTTGAAAGTTCAAGTGTTGACACCTAGAAATCAAGTGTCGACACCTGATAGCCAAGTGTCGACACCTGATGAGCCAAGTGTCGACACTTGAAGCCTGACAGCCCTAACGGATCTATTTTTTTGACTTGCGGAACTTGCTTTTCAAGCTCCAAATGGCTAGATTCGAGGCTCCAACAGTCACAAACCATTTTTTGGAAGTTTCTTATTGTATTTAACCTCTACCAACTTCATTCCAAAGGCATTGAAGTGTATTGAAGTCCATTCAAAGCCAAAATGCCAATATTCTCTCAAGAACTTCACATCAAGAGCCTTTTATAGTTTGATTCCCTGAAAAAGCCTACAAGCTCATCCTTACATCATTCCAAAAAGAGTTTTTTGAAGGATATTCCAAGGAGGAGACAAGACAAAGCATCAACTTGAGCTTCAAAGCTTCCTTTCTACTCTTGAAGAGAGTTTGTCTTAGTTTTCAAGTTGTATATCTATTTTTATCTTGTGATTTGACCTTGCTTTCAAGGGTGTCTTGAAAGAAGGTTGTTGTGGTTTGTTGGTGAGCCAAAGGGATAAAACAAACTAGGATTAAATTGTGAGCCCGAAGACAAAACAAGTGTAAAGGTTGTTGGTGAGCCTAGGTGACAAAACCAACATAGGTTTTGACTTGTGAGCCTTTTGAAAAACAAGTCAGCTGTAATCTTGATTGGATTATAGTGAAATTCCCAAGGATGGCTTGGGGAGTGGATGTAGGTGCTTGGTTTGCAATGAACCACTATAAATATTATATTTGTGTGTGATTCCCTTCTTTCCCTCTTGCTCTTAGCTTATTACATTTGATTTACTGCTTTCCGCTGTATTTAATCTTGAGCATTGAATTTATTACTTACAAACACCACTAGACCTTCACATTACTGTTTTAATTTTTAAAAGACCCAATTCACCCCCCCTCTTGAGCTCCATTTCTGGGCAACACTACTACATGAACTCTCAAGACTGGTGATTAAAAGATCAAACCAAACCATCCATTGGAAGTAGAGGCTCCTGCTGCTGAGTTGAAGGCAAGGAGGACTTCATCTTGGACTGGATACTCCTTAAGATCCTGCAAGAACACCCATTAGTGTTGTGGAGAAGATGGAAGATAGCAAAGAATAGAAATAATGGAAGGAAGTAAGGATTTGTTGAGGATCTAGGTGGAGTGTGGCCGGCTACTCTTGAAGATGTGGGAGGTGTCCATGGGAGAAGAACTTTTGCTGGAATTTGAGAACTAAAACACTTTGTTGAGCCTCTCACTCAATCCCTCATGGATGGCATTTGCAAACACAAATGGGAGAAAGAAAATCCTAGATTTCATTCATTCAAAATCATCTTTTTACAAAGAGATTAGGGGCTTATTTATAACCTTCTAAGCCCCATTTGAAATTCAAATTTTACATGAAAAGAGGGGGAAATGTATTTACATATTTGAATTTCAAAATTCATGAAAAGGGGGCACCAAATTTGAAAATCTGCATGCATGGGTGCCAAGCGTCTAAATCTGAAAATCTTCATATATGGGTGCCAAGTGTCCAAATTTAAAAATTTGCATGCATGGGTGCCAAGTATCCAAATCTGAAAATCTTCATGTATGGGTGCCAAGTGTCCAAATCTGAAAATCTTCATGTATGGGTGCCAAGTGTCCATTCTCTTGGATAAGGTGTCTTGGTGAGGTGGCTTCAATCAAAGCTTCATTCCATCCAATGGCTCTTATTTCATACACCCTTGATTTGAAGATTTACTTGATGTAGCTTTGGTTCATCCCTTGGTCCAATTATATGCTCCCTTGGTTGGACTTGACTCAAGCTCAAAAGAAAATTACAACTCAATTTTGGACTTGAGTACATTTGACTCTTACAACTCAATTGATCCAAGGCTTCAAGACCTAATACTTAGCAAGACTCAAACATAAAATTCATGATACAAGAAAACTTAACTAGACTCAAGACTCAGACTAGGAACAAGTTAACAAGGTTGGAACTCAATTTGCAATCCATAAGGAATTGGTGTTGACTAGGTTTGATTGAAGTCTTCTTTTAACCTTGGTGCCTGCACCAAATCCCAAGCCCAATTTATTTGCTAACCCAATCAACCTAAACTTAACTTGCCACTTCATAAAACATACATAAAATATTTTATTTTTCTGATTGTTTTAGATTGCATCAGGACCATCGATTGCCATTATCTGCATAAAACTAATCTTAAGGGCACTTTCTTTATCTCAGATCAGGGCAGGAGGTCATAACCTGTTCTGGGCCCAAAACAATATCCTTGAATTCTCACCCAAACCTTAATTAAAATTAACTAGACTTAATTTTCCCTATTAAGCTAGGTGACACCAACAGGTCGGGTCCGAATTGTCTGGGCCAACTAGTACATTCAATTCATCAACTATTATTGAAATATGGTGTCTAAGGTTAAGGGTCCAGAGTCAAATAACCTAAGTGGTGTTGTGGTTTTTAATTGGGTCCCTGTGAAAGCAGGGGTGGCCTCCCACACTCCCACCCTCTACCTGGCCAGAGGAAGGATTAGTTATTGAGTTGGGTGTAAGTTGAGCTGACCCACTCAGTTTTGGCTCTAGGTCTAGGAAACCCTAGATTGTACTAATCTTTTTCTTTTTTTTTGCATGCTTGGCTGTACCATCCCACTTTGATTGATTGTTTGTTGCATGACCATTAGATTAGGAACCCAATACCATAGCCTCAACCCAACCCAACTAGTGTGACTATAGAGTCCAACCCTAGGAGAACCCCATACCATGACCTATCCTTAGAACCCAACCATAGGAGACCCATTAGGAGCACCCAACCTTATGCACCCACTTTTGGTGGAAGTCCAGATCCTAAGGTGTATATTGATTGGGAAGATAGAATGGACCAGTACTTTGAGTACACTAGGATGTCAGAGCTAGAGAACATTAGTTTGGCTACACATAGGTTTACTCGATATGCTAAGCGACATTGGGAACTTACTGAGGATGAATGTTATTAGAGAGGAGAATAGATAAGTACCTCAAAATCTATGAGGAGTAAGTTAAGAAAAGAGTACCTAGGTAAATCTTATGAGCATGAACATTTTGGCCAATGGCACAAATTAAGACAAGGTGACAAAACTGTGTCTGAATACATTTACCAATTTAATAAGTTTATGAAGAAATGTAACAAAGTTGAACATGAGCTTATGACCACAGAGAGGTTTCGGTATGGCCTATGTGAGGACATCCATTGGGAATTGTGTTGTAGGTTGATTCAGGACTTAGAGGAAGCCTATCACATAGCCTTGGAATTCAAGTCAAATCAGAGGGAACTCGCATTTAGTCAAACTGAGTCCAACAATAATAACCCTCCTACACCCCAGATCCATAGAACTGAACCCATAACCTTTAAACCCATAACCATTGAACCCATAACCCTTAGTTTACCCACCCCTGTTATCCCATACCCTAGTCAATTTTTCATTAGCCAAACCCCTCTTACCACCCCATTGGTTCACCAAGATGATTTAGAAGAAGAAATATATGAGGCTGACCCAAGTCTGGTAGAGGAGTATGAAGATGATAAGTCCATACCTATAGGTGACCTAGAGTTAGAAGCCAACCCAAAATTAGTTGACCCAGTGGAAACCTAGATAGAAATCAACCCAGAGTTAGTTGAGTCAGAAGTCTAGTACAACCAACCCAATTCAACCATGGACTTCAATTTTGAGGCTTTTATGAAAGCCATGGCTAATCAGTTTACTCAAATGAATACCCAAACCCAAGTCCAATTAGCCTAAATGAATTTCAAGTTTGATCAATCCAACACCCCGATGACCCAGATAAATAATAGATTAGACCTAATGACCCAAACCAACAATCAGGCAACCAATAGGATGGATCAGTTAGCCAATAGGTTGGACCAGGTAGAAGACCACCCAACATTAGTTGACCCTGACCATACCCAAGTAGGAGCCGACCTAGACTTAGCTAACCCTAGCCATACCCAGACAGTAACTGATATAGAGTTAGCTAACCATGTAGTGGAAGAGTAGTTAGAGGAAGAGAACCCTGATACTGCTATTAGAGTTTTACCTGAGGAAACACTAAAAGAAAGCCCAACTATAGAGCCCAGTCCTTTGGTTTGTGAGGCAGAAAAATTTATTAAAGACTTGATCTCTTTGAATCAGTACCCTCAGGATGAAGTCATTCCATTAACTCTAATTGATCTCTTCCCTAAAATTAATGATCCATTCTTCCATAATGCAGACCCTGTAGGAATACCCCAAACCCATAAGGTAAACCTCATTAGTCTAGGACTAATTCCTGACACCCCTTCTTACATCCTACTCTACCCGATTAACCCCGAACTCTTTTCTTATTTCTTATCCCATTAGACTAACCCTGAACCCACTTCTTATTTTCTACCCTTTTCTAAAACTTCTCCTAATTTTCTTACTATTAGATTACATTTTATAGAAGTTCGCATGTTGCATTCATTCGTTGAGTTTATCATGTTTGCATCTTACTTTAGGAGAACCCTATGACACCTAGTAGGAGTACATAGTAAATTCTCATGTGCATGCCATGCTAGGGTCAAACCTAAAGAGTCTATAGTGTGTTAGGTTAGTCCAAAGAGTCCAATAAATTTTCTTTGATAGAAAGTCTAGTCGAGTCTATTAGGTGTTAGTCTTGAGTCGAATAAATTTACAACCTTGATTCATTTGTCCACACATGCACTGACCTTTGTACAGCATTTGCATCAGGATATTAGTCAAAAGTTAAATAAAAATAATGAACTAAATAATAACTTGGCTAATTCCCGAAAGAGAGATAAAGAATTTTTTATAGAGGATTATGTGATTGTAAAGAAATTTTCTGCTCGCAAAGCTGGCCCGTTCAAACTAATGAAGAGTAGTGGATCCAATGGCTATGTGCATGAGATGCTACCTGATTTAGGTATTAGCCCAACCTTCAACCTTTCAGACCTTATGGAGCGCAGGGAGCCAGCAGTGATACCTAGCAAGCACCTTGAGCCAATTCCTTTCTTTGTGAGTGAACCCATCCCAGAGTGTCCACATACAATTTGGCCAATAAGTGAGGAGTGAGCGAATCCTGGATGATCAAGCCATCAGTACCCAAGATGAAAGTTATCAAAGGTATTTGATCAAATGGCAAGGTCAACCAGAATCTAAAGATTTGTGGAGCACTGATGAGGATCTGCCACGCCTCAACCCAGACCCTCTTTGAGCAGCCAAATTGACCCTTACTCGATGGGGTCGAGTTCCTCTCACCCCGGGAGAATTGGTGGGGACACCAGGATCAGACACAGATCACTGGATCCCTTATGGTTTGCTGATTATGATTTTTTTTAGAACCTTAGTCATGTGTCATAATTTTATAAGCAAGTAAGATTGAGTCCTGTAATAAGTTGAGACTAGTTGATTTGTCTCAACCTAGTTTAGTCTATTGAGTCCTGTATTTAAGTATGAGTCCAGTGAGAGTCCAGTTTCAGTACAAGAGAAGAGGATACCCTATTTTGGAGTTCCACCAAGCCTCATCCAAGAGCCAGAGGTCTTCACATCAGCCAATTAGACCTTGTATGCTATCTCAGGATCCAAGATTCCTGTAAGATGCCCAGATGCCCTCTAGATGCTTTCCAGATACCTAGATTCCCTCTAGATGCCAGAGTATATTCTCAGACTAGGTCACAACAAGAATCCAAAGGTCCATTTGTGCCCCAACCCAAGAGAAATCAGCCCAGGCGCCAGGTCCAAGTCCTTAAGAACCAAGATTCTAAGTATATTCTAGCCCAGAACCAAGATACCTAGAATATTCCTACTCCAGGCATCCCAGGCCTCCAATGACCAAAGCCCATGCACCCAGCCCATCCTTGGCTACCCCTTGCTGCCCCCCATGAAGCCCAACATGTCCTTGAGGTTGGCTTGGTCCAAGCTAAGAAGAAGAATTCAAGTGGAAGGAGGAAATCAAGTTTTTATTCTAGTCAACCTTGTAATCCTAGGTCTAGGTTTATTTTGTAGTCTTTCTCCCACTTAAATCATGCAAACCTATTCTAACTAGGAGAAGACTTATAATTCTTTTAAGAGAGGGCATGGGTACTCTATAAATACCCCACCCCTCTTTCTCTTGTAATCAATCAACTCTTATGAATTAAACTCTACTAAATTGTTTTCAAGACTGTGTTCTTGTATTTGTGTTTTGGTTCTTTGGTTTGTTTGGTTTGTTCTCTTGTGTTGGTTGATCCCTATCCTTGCAATCCCTCCATGCCCCAGTAGCAAATCAGACCTCCCAGCATCAGCCACGTCCAAAAGAGAAGCCTTGAAGATGCCCAGATCAAGAGCTCTTCCTGCTTCCTTGCTGCCAGCCCTTTGCCCTAATCCCTTTCCTTCCTTGTTTCATCTTGTTATTTTTTCTTTGATTACCGGATTCATGCCTAACCTTGACATTTTGCAGATCCCCAAGGTGTTTTCCCCTCCCTAAAGGAGGCTTTCTTTGCCTTCAGCCCGGGTCCAAATCGCCTTCATATTTCGAGAACCAAAGGCTTGTTCTTCTAGGCATCATCTTGAGGCTGAAAGATCTCTTCATCGAAGAAACTATAATCACTACCTAGTAAAAGCCTTCCCCCTCTTGAGTTCTGATCTGATGACAGGTATGCTATCCTAAACTAGGAGTTTCTCAATTCCTGAGTCCTGACCTTTATTATTCTGCATGTGTCTTCCTACGGGTATGATAGTTTCTAACATTACCAGTCATCATGCTAATTCTTTACTTATTTTTGTATCTTTAGCCGCTGAATTAATGTCTAAAAAAATTATAAAAAAATTAGTTTACTGTTTTGCATCAGTCATAGGTTCATCCCGTATCACACGACTATCAACACATATCCTCCAAGTTCCATCTTTCTTAGGGGTCAAAAGGGCTGGAATTGCACACGGGCTCAGACTCTCCCTAATAAATCCTTTTTGGAGGAGATCCCCAACTTGTCTTTGTAATTCTAAATTCTCTGGGGGATTCATCATATAGTGTTGGAGGTTTGGCAAGGTGGCTTCTGGGACTAAATCTATGGTATGCTGTATGTCCCTTAATGGTGGCATTTGATCAGGGAGGTCTTCAGGAAACACATCCTAAAACTCCTTTAAAAACTCTGCATTTTCCTTAGTGTGTTCCTATTGAGGTTGGTCAAAAACTTTCTTAGTGGTCAAAATCCAAACTGGTGAACCTCCAGTAATCTCGTGCTCTAGTTCCCTAGTAGTGATCAGGTTTAGTCCTGGCTTCTTCTCCCTCAGATTGCTAAACCCTCTCTTGATGTTATCCTTAGGTGGGGTCGAATTTATGATGATCCTTTTACCATGGTGGTTAAAAAAACATGAATTGGAACGGCTGCAAAGGGCAGCATCATGGTCATACAGCCAAGGTCTACCTAAGATAATGTTGCTGACCCCCATTGGGAGAATGTCACACTAGACTTTTTCTTGATATGACTGGACTTGGACTGTAACCTAACATCTCAATCTAATAGAAATAGAGGTTGAGTCAATCCAAGATTCCTTATAAGGGTTGGGATAGGAAACTATTGTTAAACCCAAGTTGTTATCAGCATGGGTGGAAATGGCATTAACACAGCTCCCACTATCAATGATGATTTTACAAACTTTGTCCCATATTTTAATAAAAGTTTGTAGGATGTTAGTCCTATGCCGGTCCTCATTTTTCTTAGTTTGAGTCAGGATACATCTAACGACTCCCAGTAAATTAGATGACTCTAAATCTTCCTCGTCCCCTTTATACTCATCTACAAAATTTGGCTCAGCTTCATAGACTTCCTCCTCACATTCTTCAATATATTCTAGATCTTCTTGGTCAGGCTCTCCTATGTGCAGGGCTCGTGCAAGAAACTGACTAACATAATGACCAAATTTTTGACATTTATAGCATTGTATGCTGTGGTCTATCCCTTTGCATTTTAAGTGCCTTACCTTAGTCATCCTTATGAGCTAGTGGAGTGGTAGGTTTGGGTCGATTATTGGAAAAATGGCGCATACTTGGCCTACTTCCAGGGGTACTAAACCTACTGGTCTCAGGTTGGCGGGTAAAGGGTCCTCTCTGGAATCTCTCACAGTCTCTAGTGAACTGATTGGCTTGATCTAAGTCATGGACTTCTCTTAGAAATAATTCCTTCTAAATATTCTCATGTAGACCTGCTCTAAACCTAGATAAGGTAACTGCTTCAGACTCGGCTACACTACACCTTATAACAAATTCATCGAATTTGGCTATGTAATCGGACACGGATTTGTTATCTTGGATCAATTTCTGCCATTGATCTAACAATCTTTGTTCATAGGACAAGGGTAGATTTTCTCCCTAAGCTTAATCTTCATAGCTCTCCATGTAGCTATGGGCAAGTCTCCTCTTTGGTGATTAATACGTTCAACATTTTTCTAGTACAACCTAGCCTACCTGACTAATCTAAGCTTAGCAACTTGACTCTCCTTTCTTCAAACATCTCATACCACTCAAAATACTGGTCCATGTCACTCTCCCAATCAGTGTACACCTTAGGATCTAAATTTTCATCAAAGGTAGATGCATCAAGTCATATATTACTAAGGGCTCTTTCCTCTTGGTCATTAACATCTTGGTAGAGACACCTAGGATTAGGTTCAAGGGTGAGTTCATGACGTTGGGCTCTTGGACCTAGGGAAGTGGATCTTGGTAGCTCAGGATCAAGATGGGTCATATAGGACTCTACAAGGTTCCCCATTCTTTTCTCCATTTGGTCAAACCTAGTGTTGAGTTGCCTAAATTGTTTAGTCATAGTTCTCATCAAGGCTTCCAGATTTGGGTCCATGGTGGGACTTGTTTGGGTGTGGGGTTGTTGATATGGAGTTCCTACTCTAGTGGTCATGCAATACAATCCTAACTTCTAGGGCTTCTAGACCTAGAAGTTCAATATAATATGAATTGACTAAGTACTAACCAAGACTGTAGGTACTATTTCAACTGGCCAGGTAAGAAGTGGGACTGTGAGAGGCTCCCCTCACTTTCGTGAGGTCCTAATTAAAGAACCACAAATCCACTTAATGCATTTACCATTGGACCCTTATCCTTAGACATCAATATTCAGAAGCACACATAGAATCAATCACTACTGAGGCTCAACATGAATATGAACCAGACTTGTGGGTATCCCTAGTTTTTAAGTTTATACTCAATTTTATGTTAGGGATAGGACAATGCAAGATGGGGTTGGTTATTTTTGGGCCAAGAAAAGACGACAAAATCCTTCCTTTATCTTAGGATAGCATGCCCTTAAGTATTTTTAAATGGATGAATGCACAACCAATCTAACTAGTCAACAAGATAGAAGATCTAGAAGTACTAAACAATTCAAAATTTAAACTTCTAAATTTCAAATTTTAGATTTGGATTTCAGATTTGAATTTTGAATTTTAAATTTTAATTTTTAGATTTCAGATTTTAAAATTCAAAAGTTAAAATTTAAATGTTGAAGATTTGATTAGGTAGTTTCAAGATTCAAAATGTACCAAAAATCTTGACCTAGATTGTGCTTAGAAGATTAACAAGCAATTTAACAATCAATTAATCAATCATGCAAACATACACTAAGCATAATAGGCTTTCCAATATCAGGTTATCACATCCAGCCATAGCTTATTACTCCCATGGGTCATAAATATACTTTCGTATATTCGCTTAGGAGGCATGATTTCCTTCCACCAAAAAGTAGACTAAGAAAAAATAAATGAAAAAAAATTTGAAAAAAATTCAGATCTAAAATCCATGAGAGAAGATTACAGATCTGATTTTGTTATGGATAAATTACTAAAAAAATGCAAATTAAACTAAGATCTGAAGAGCTATTAGAAGAGCTTTCCAAATCTGGTCCTAGGATGAGTGCAAAAATTTCAGCAACTACTTTTATGCCCTAGTCTATCCTAGGCTCTGATACCAAAGATGGTGCAGGATGGATGAATTGCTAATCTAATGAAAAGAACTTATTTTAATTTAATGAGCAATGAGCAATAGATGGTAGCAAACTCATGTAAAGATATCAACAGATCTAATAAAGAAAAACTAGCATAATATTACTAAGCTACCAGCAATGAAAACACATGCAATCAAATAAAGAAACCTGGATCCGATGGTTAAGAAACCACCTAAACTAGGACAATATATTTTAAAGAATCAGATCTAGAGAGTTTAGGATAGGATTTATATACCAACAATGATTTCTGACCCTCTTCTTTATAGATGTGATTTCTGCACTCTAGGATTCGTAGATTAAATTAAAGACTATCATGCCTGAGTTGTAGATATCCAACGCTGGTGGTTCCAAGGCAAGGCAAACCTTTATTTAGATCGGGAACACTAGGGATCCTATAAAAGAACAACTAATTAGAACTTGGAGGATTGAGAAAGGAATGAAAATAATGGACGATTGGATGGAAAAAGGAAAGATTGATGGTGTTTTGGATCTTGATGGATTGGTTGTTGATGGTTGGATGGTAGCTTGGACTTCTTGCCCAAGGAAGATAGCTAGGACTTCACGTCCTATGGATTTTACACCCACACTCGATGCTTTCACAGTAAAGTTGGAGAATAACAATTTCATTCATCATTAAAAAAAACACAAGGAGGGGATGGAGTGGTATTTATAGACCCTTCATACATGCTAGAATGATAAGAATAAACTTACTTCATTTGAATACAAGATAAGTGTAGATAAAAATGGTCTCTAATCTTCTTCTTTGAATTCAAACTAAATCTTGTTAGGATAGATAACAACCCACTTGAAGCGAATACTCCCAAATATGTGTCACATTTCTCTTGGCCGAATTATCTTGGAGTGGGTGACAAATAGGATTTCAAATGAGAGGATGGGCGACAATTCTTCTCTCCTTGTTGGCGTCAACTCCTCTTAGACTCCTTCTTGATCTTTTTGCATTTCAAATTTGAAAGGTAGATAAAGATGTCTTCCATTTGAATTCATCTTTTCTTTGGAATTTGAATGGGACTCCTTGTTTTTGAATTTGAATGGACTCCATGGGATAAGCTCCTTTATATTTAAATTATGTAGGTGCTCCCTTGAATTTGAATTCCTTCACGTTAGGCGACAAAGAGAGAATGAGATGAGGTGCCCTCCCTTCTTGGCTAACTTCTCTTTGATTTCAAATGGGCGACAACTTGCTTTTTGAAATTGTGTTGGCCGACCAAGGAGTTTGGGTGGTGATGTCACATGGCATGATGTGGCATGATGACATGGCATGGTGATGTCGCATGGCAACATGGCATCCTTCCATTTGGCTTGATCATGACACTGGTGAACCCCCTAACTAATTACAAGACTTAATTTGACTCAATTTGACTATTTACATAACCATAATAGACCTAATTTGATCAAATCTAACCTAATTTGACCAAATTAAATACTAAAGCAAACTGACTTTAATTATAGGACTCAATGACTTAATTACAGGACTCAAGCTAAAATTAAGATAAAATAGATTACTCATTGATGATCCACAAGGAGCTGGAAGTGATCTGACATTTCTTTCTAGCCTTGGTGTCCTCACCATGAGGTTTACCATCTCAGACTTCCATAACTTTAAAATAGTAGATAACCTACCTATCAAGGACCAGATCCATCAGTTCCAAAACTTAGTTCAAGAGATTCATAGGAGAGGATCTACCCTTGATGAAACCTATCAAGTATCAAACTTGATAGACAAACTTCCTCCTTCCTAGATCCAATTCGTCCGAGACCTTAAGAGAACTCAATCCTCCCTAACTCTCAAGTCTGTCCTTCAATCCATCAGAATAGAAGACCAGTTTAGACTTAGAGAGACTCAAGAAAATCATCTTAAAGCCAAGATCAATCTTGTTGAAGCTCAAAATCAAGGTCCAAACCCTAAGGGTCAAAACTTTAGAAGTCATAATCCTAATTTTAAACATAAAGGGCAAAGTTACAAAGAAAACGGTAAGCCCTTGTATCAAAACCAAAAACATAGGCGAAACAACCAATTCCAAATACCTAAGGAACAAGGTAACGAGAGATTCTGTTTTATCCACGGTAGAGACAACCACCTTGCTCCTCAGTGCTTCTATAGAAAGAAGCAGAAGTTTACCTACAAGAAGAAAAATGGTATGAAAAACCAGCACCAACCTAAACCTCAGGTTAACATGATCGAAGGGGAACCATCTTCCTTTATGTCAGTTTCTTTTACCCCTTTAGTCAACTTAACCTATTTAAATTCTGAATGGTGGTTAGATACCAGTGCCAACATCTATGTTTGTACTTATAGATCTTGGTTTTCCTCATATCAGGGATCAAGTGGAAGAAGTGTGATCATGGGCAATGGAATAGCTGTTGAAGTTCTAGGATCAGGATCTATCAATCCAAAGTTTACCTCTAGAAAATCCCTGACTTTTCGTGAAGTACAGCATGTTCCAGCTATAAGAAGAAACTTACTGAGTGGTTCTTTGCTTATCTAGATAGGATTTAAAGTTATCTTAGAGTCCAATAAAGTTATAATTTTCCGAAGAGATAACTTCATTAGCAAAGGTTTTGTATCCGAGGGACTTTTTAAACTGAATGTAATTGCTCCTTTTGATATCAATAAGAATTATGTTACATCCTCCAAACCTACTGTGTTAAATTCTGAATCTTGTGAAACTTGGAATGGAAGATTAGGTCATGTCAATCTTCGATTGATCAAAAGGATGTTTGACCTTAAGTTAATTCTAAAAATGAATGTCGATCACAATTCCAAATGTAAAGTGTATATCCAATCAAAACAACATAGGAAACCTTTCAAGCCTGTAGATTTTAGAGACTCTCAAATCTTGAAACTCATCCATAGTGATGTATGTGACTCGAATAGAATTCCAATTCTTGGAGGTAGTCGCTACTTCGTAACTTTTATAGACGACTTCTCTAAGTTATGCTACGCCTACCTTCTAAAGATTAAGGATGAAGTACTTAAAAAATTTAAGGTTTGTAAGGTAGAACCTGAAAATCAGTTAGAAAAAAGGATTAAAATACTTAGATCTGATCGGGGAGGGGAGTACACTTCGAATGAGATGAGCCTATTCTGTGAAGAAAATGAAATAATCCATGAAGTTATAGCTCCCTATTCATCGCAACCCAATGGAGTGGCTGAACAAAAGAGCCGAACTTTACTAAATATAATAAATGCTATGATCATTAGTTCAGGTACTCCAGAAAATCTCTGGGGAGAGGCCCTTCTATTTGCTAACCATGTTCTTAATAGAATGAATACCCACCAAAGATAAAAATAAAATACCTTATGAACTTTGAAAAGGTTATCCACCTAGGCTCAGTTACTTTCGAGTTTGGGGATGCCTGGCCAAAGTTGGAATTCCTGAATCTAAGAGATCCAAAATTAGACCTAAGACTGTAGATACTGTCTTTATTGGCTACTCTCTTGATAGCAACACATGTAGATTCCTAGTTATTAACTCTGAAATATCTTTAATATCAAATAATATAATTATTGAATCTAGAGATGCAACATTCTTTGAAAATATATTTTCTTTTAGAAACAAAATTTCTAGGCCAACCATCAATCTTCCATCCTCATTCGATTTACCATCATCTTATTCTTTATTAGCAGATCTAACCCCTGAATTTAATCCTAGAAGAAGCAAAAGAATTAGGTCTGAAAAGAACTTTGGTGAAGGTTTTTTTACCTACTTAATTGAGGATACTCCATCCTCTTATCAAGAAGCCATGGTCTCTCTTGATGCACCATTCTGGACAGAAGCTATCAATAGTGAAATCGAATCCATTATTGAAAACAATACTTGGATTCTTATTGATCTACCTCCTGGAAACAAACCATTAAGTTGTAAATGGATATTCAAAAGAAAAATGAAATCTGATGGAACTATAGAAAAATACAAAGCTAGGCTTATTTCCAAGGCTTTAGTCAAAAGGCTGGTATCGATTTTTTCGATACCTACTCACCTATAGCTTATATCACTCTTATCCGAGTCCTTCTGGCTTTAGCTTTCATCCACAAACTTTTCATTCATCAAATAGATGTTAAGACTGCTTTCTTACATGAAGATCTAGAAGAGAAGATATACATGCATCAACCAGAAGGTTTCTCTGTACCAGGACAAGAAAATAAAGTTTGTAGACTCGTTAGATTCCTTTATGGATTGAAGCAAGCACCTAAGCAATGGAACGAAAAGTTTGACCAAGTAATCTTATTGTATGGATTTTAAATCAACGAATCAGAAAATTGTCTTTATCAAAAACAAGTTGATGGTCAATTTGTTCTTCTTTGTCTCTATGTTGACGATATTCTAATTTTTGCACCAGATCTGACTTAGTTAATGATATTAAAAAATTTCTATCCCATCACTCTGATATGAAGGACTTAGGCAATGCTGACCTAATTCTTGGAATGAATATCATTAGAACCTCTGACTCAATCTGCTTATCTCAATCTCACTACACTCAAAAACTTCTTGATAAATTTTGATATTCTAATCATTCACCTGTATCTACTCCTTACGATTCCTCCATCCACCTCACTAAAAATACCAGAAAATCTATAAATCAAGAAAAATATGCTCAAATCATTGGTTCCTTAATGTACCTATCTAATCGAACTAGACCAAATATTGCCTATACCATTTCTAGCTCAGTAGATATACTGCTAATCTTTGCTATACAGGTTATCCAAATGTCCTTAAGGGTTATTGTGCCTCGAACTGGATCTCCGATACTTTGGATGTCAAATCCACTTTTGGTTATATTTTTTTTTTGGGAGGTAATGCTATATCTTGGCAATCTTCTAAACAAACTATTTTAGCTATGAGCATTATGAAAGCCGAGCTAGTTGCTCTTGACTCTACCTATTCTGAAGCTGAATGGCTGAAAGAGCTCCTCACTAAAATCTCTATCTATTCTTCCATTCCTCCAATATCTATTCACTATGACTCAGCCATAGATTTTTGCAACAGTGAGAACCCAACCTCTATGATAGGAGTCCCTTGAAGGAGGTTCAACGTAGTAATAACAAGCTGATTAGTTGGTTAGGAAGC
The DNA here is from genome assembly GCA_021397845.1 of Areca catechu. Lineage (NCBI taxonomy): Eukaryota > Viridiplantae > Streptophyta > Magnoliopsida > Arecales > Arecaceae > Areca > Areca catechu. The sequence continues at coordinate 129,131,943 of CM038045.1, read as the reverse complement.
ACATGTGATTTACTTTATATAGGAGTCTTAGACTCTATCCCATCCCTATAATGATTAATGCTCCTATGTAGTAGTAAGGAAGAGTTATCTTTGAATGAGACCCGAGGGTATTCCTCGGGATGTGACACTACACATCCTTGGAGGGGCTCACCTATATGAGAGTATCCGTATACGACCGCGATTAGAGACATAGACAATTTCTAGAAACTCTCATGAAAAATCAAGATACTTGCAAACGGCCATTAATGTACAAACCCGTGATATGAGCTTTTATACTATGTGTACTATAGTAGAAATTTGAGTTAAAGGAACGTAGTTCAAAACTTGATTCACTCCGCTTCCTTCAAATTAATACTATAGATAATCAATGAAGTTAAGTTATAAAAGACACTTCACCTATTGCACAGTATATGTCCCAGCAAAATTTCTTCTTTTATACTACTTATTTATTTTATTCCATGAATTTTGAGTTTTAAGGAGGATTGTTAAAGGTTTGGAGGGAAACTGAAAATCCCTCCAAATCCTTCTCTCAACATCCCATCTATATAAGTTTAGTCACACATGGAAAAGGAGGCGAAACCCAAGGATGCTTATATTGCCTTTTCTCTTCCTAGGCCTTGTGTTGTTTTGGCTTGCTTCCACGCGTGCGCATGGCCCGGCTCGGCTCGCATGCGCGCAATCGCACCGCACCCGCGGCTGCGATATGATGTGGTGTGTTTATTTTACTATTTTATCCTAATACTAATTATCCGATTAATTTTGATTAAGTTCTTAATCACCTAGTCGTTAACCCATTTAAATCTCCTACCCGTTAGTCCTTAATCACCTAGCCGTTAACCATTTAAACCTAGCTTTATTTTTCGGTTTTACTTAATTAAAATCCCTAATGTTAATCTACATTTAGCCCCACATTTAGTCTCTTAATTCAGCCTTTAAACCTTTAGCCGTTGGGCCAACCCAAACGGCTAAATCTCTTGGCCTATAAAAGAGTTTAGGTGAGGGAGACAATGCATGCAACCATTTGGTCTTCCCATTTCTCCCTACTCGCCAAATTCCTCTCCATCTCTAATCTTCTACTCAATATTTTTTCGATATTCCTTATACTTCTATCTTATTTCTACTGCTAGGCGAAGCCCTGTCATCCTCTCTACGGTCGTACTTGTAGGAGAAATATCCAATTGTATCTTGGGATAAAGTTCTCGAGACTGAACCTGCATGAAAGTCGGAAATCATCTTAAGACAATACACTGCATATCTCCGATCAGCTTTTTTTTATTTTTTTTTAATTTGTAAATTGATATTATATTTTATTATTATTATGGTTAAATTATTTATTTTATGACCAGATTCTTAAGGAAAATAAGGTTTTGCGATAAACCTATCCCTAACGGCAGGAAGAGGGCTTCACCGTTAACCAGCTTCACAAGCTTGAAAGAATGTGCCGGCCACCAGCATCGAACAAGCATCTCGTCCACCTCTTGACATCCATGCAAACGAGCGACACCCAATCGACCACTAAAAATAAGGTTTTGTGATAAACCTATCCCTAACGGCAGGAAGAGGGCTTCACGGTTAACCAGTTTCGCAAGCTTGAAAGAATGTCCCGGCCACGAGCATCGAACAAGCATCTCGTCCACCTCTTGACATCCATGCAAACGAGCGAGCACCCAATCGACCACTAAAAATCCCGTTGCATTGTTCTCCTAGATCTTTTCTTTGAACTCGAGCCAGACTAGTGACTACCTCGATCATTTCTTCCGCTCTGTCTCCGACGAAGATCCCCCTACTATTACTACAAAAGTATCTTACTTCCTCCTGAGATATTATCCTCAACCTCAGTCGCCTCGTCATCTCCCAGGTGACTCAATAGGAAAGGGCGGAAGTGAGGCACAGACGGTCGTGGCCAAGCCAAGGACCTTGCCGAGGTCTACCAGTGTACCGGCCTTCCATGGGGGCAACCTCCAAAGTACTCCCGTCAGCAAAAGCGGTGAGCTCCACACCTCGGGGTTTTCGCGGGGTATGCAAAGAAAGCAGACCCAATGGTTCAGCAGGCCTGGTGGGTGTATGCAAGGAGATTTCTTGATCACGATCGGGAGGTACTGTATCCTTGCCACGTCGGCATCAAGCGACAACACTAGTTCTGCAGCGAAGCTTGGCTTGGGTATCTGTCGAAGCTTGGCTTGGGTATCCGTAGAACCGGCCAGACAATGGACCATTCGGTTAACATCACCGTGGTGTCCGTATCACGAAAAATCGTACCATCCGACATGAAATAATAATTTAAAGATTGAAGGAGAAATAAAGACAAAGTATAGTTCCCGAAGAACTTGCAGTAAGAAGCATTACAGTTCTTATCCATTATTTTACTTTTCTTGTAGATCCACGGGCTTACGAGAAGTTACGAAAAATAGATCTATATTTTTTGAAATTCAAGACGTTAGATAAGGGCAGATTTTTGAGACGAACGAATAGAACCAACCCAAGATCTAATAAAGATCCATCAGCTCTGAAGATAGAGGGTTTACCTAAAAGAGGAGCAGTGCCACGTAACACAGAGCCAGCCATTACCAGTCATATGATTCGAGGCATCTCCATCAAATAACCATAAGTGAGACCCATACCAGAGATAGAGGTCAAAGATAAATCTTGGACAAGGTGAGGGAGAAGTTGCTATATCCGGATGAGCGAGGTGAGAATGATTTCTTCCGTTTGGCAAGACAATTGAACTTCATGTGCCCCAACTCCTTTCAAAAATGACAGCGAATAGATTGCATATCTTGACGAGCAGGCGAAGCAGATGTCACAGGTCGAGAACCACGAGCCCCCATTTAGTATTGGGGGGATAAGGATAAATGTTATCACTAGGGATAGCTCGGCTAAAAATTCAGAAGTTCGATGGAACTCTTGTCTAGACTGTGAAATCTCCAACCCCTTGGTACGGGATATTCGTGAAAAATGATGAGAAAAATAAAGATGCAGTCGATACATATAGTGACCGAGACTGAACCACTAAGGCTAAGTCTGAGGCCGAAATGGGGGTAGACCTCCCGAAGCGGACCTCCAAGTAACTGCACCTCCAAAAAGCCCGAGCCATAAAGAAGGCAAGATTTTTAAAGAATCTGTTCTTGGCGATGAATCCAGAAGTTTAACAGGACTCCGCTATTCAAATTGAGGAACTCCTCCGATCTATTTATCAGTAATGTAAATTTTACTTCTGTTGGCATGAAATTTCTTTTTGACTGGACGGAGCTTCTGGTTCGCAGGGGCCGCTCCCGGGTTCACCTACAAAACAAATCCCTGGCCGAAGTTGTTCCGACGGGGAACACTCCGATGCCTAAGTCAGAAGCAGGCTCGATCCATAGAATGAGGAAGAGAATTCAATGGAGAGGAGGACTCCTGATTTTCAAGAGTATCTTGTGCCTTACCTCGAGCCTTCCCTCTTACCGTTATTTATAAGGGGCCGTCTGGTCGGTGGTTCCGTCTACCCCCCAGTGGTTACGATGGGAAGTCAAATCCTTCCCATAATTCACAGTCGTGGGTTGTCGTCGAACGGTTCTGGCCAGACTAGAGGCGTTGCAGCTGAAGTTGCGCGCCGTGATTGTGTCCCGGAGATAGTCGATAGTAACCGTTGGTAACTGTTGCTTATCGTGCTTATAGAGATTTGAGACAGATCGTGGATCTGCCTTCAGACTTTCCTTTTTAGGGAGATTCCCGTAATCAGATCAGAAATGTCTTTGTTCTCGGATCCTCTCAAGACAGATCGGAGATCCTGTCTTCGGCATAGATCGAGGACTTAATATTTGTCATGGACCAGAGACTGTGTCTTGTCATGAACCGAAGACTGTGTCTTCGGGAGTTGGTGGGGGTCATCCCTCAGATCAGGCTGAGGGTCTCGTCTTCGAGGGCCGATGGACTTGGTCTTCGACGAAGGTCGAAGACATAATCCGAAGGCCTGGCCTTTGGATGATGTAGATCCGTGAAGAGCTTCGGCTTGCCCGTGGGTTGCTTGGTTTTTCCCGAACACCTGGGTCCGAAGTTGGTGGTTTAGAAGAAATGTCTTCGGCCGGTCCGAACCGGCGGCCAACTCGTGCTTGGACTAACATATCCCAACAGTAGGCCCCCTACTCTTAGTTTTCAAAGCAAAAGATTTGCCTCGAAAAGTGGGAGTATTACTGGTTTATCGTTTTCCTCCTGGATGATTACAAAAATTTTGATTGGACTGTCTACCATAACTGCCAGCTGATTCGAGGATCAAGTATTGGACAATTGTCATTCCCTGATTGAGGGATAAAAAGGAGTGGGCACACCAGGGACTGTCCCTCTTTTTTCGTTGTGCGGTGGCTCGACCAATCTTCTGGTTAGGATCTGGGCGGCGGTCGTGGTACATCCCCGTCCCTTGGATGAAATGCGCGCTCCACCATGGCCATTGATTTATACGGATTACGACTCTCGGTCCATTCCATGTCAAATCATTTTCTAGGGCCATTTTGGGGTTGTGCAACCATCTCGAGGGCTCGTGGCAAGTTATGATGTTGCTTGGGGCCCTCTCTATCTTCTTTTGAGGAGGAGAGAGAAAGCCCGGCTGAGGAAGCTTCTTCATCCTCAAACTTTCAGCTTTGGCCTAGCTTTCCTTCCGCAGGTAGAATCTTCCTTTCGTTCCTTTGTCTTGCTCTTCTATCATGGCCGAGTCAATAGGTAGCTAAAGGGAAAATGTAGGGCCCTCGGGGGCCAATGATGTAGTGAGTTCGGAGTTGGTCCCCAGCTCCATTTCTCTAGGAAAGATAGCCAACCTTCGAGAACACTATTACGTTCCTGAAGATTTTTCCCTAATCCTTCCAACATCTGAGGAACGGGTGAACAAGCCTCCTGCGGGGTGTCTGTCCGTATACGAAGACCACTTGAAGGCCGGTCTTCGATTTTCTCTACACCCCTTCTTCGTCAAGATCTTCCGTCTGAATCAGGTAGTGCTGGCGCAGTTGATTCCAAACAGTATTTGGAACATCTGTGGGTTCTTGGTCCGGTGTCGCATGGCTAATGTGAACCCCGGGACCAATCTATTTACCGCCCTCTTTGTGCTTAAGAGGGACTTCCACGGTCGCAGATGGTGGGTAATCGGCCCTCGGCCCGGTCGTAAAATCATCAAGGATATGCCCAGCGCCATCCACGGGTGGAAACCTATCTTCACTTTTGTGTTGTCTACTAAACCGTGGGGTTTCAGTAGTGAGTAGAAGGAGCCGCGTTTAGTCGCCAACGATGGAAAAAAGGTCTTGGTGGCTGATCAGTCCGATTACAACTTGTTGACTGATTCGGAGACTGTTCCCATTCGCGAATTGTTGGAGGAGAGGAATCTCCATCTCGCAGGGATCAGCGAGTTTCCTTTGTTAGGTATAAATGAAAAAATTTTCACCTCTTTCTCTATATTTCTGTTATAGTCTAATTGGCTCAAAGGGGGTTTGTCTGTCTGTAGGCGGAGGAATGAAGCCCAACTTGAGTTGGCTCTGCCAATCTTCCGAGAAGAGGACCGCCTAGGCTTCTCCTTCGAGGTCAGCGATTCGGAAAAGGGCTCGTCGAGATGGTCCTGAGGGGAGCAGCGACACTTCATCCTTTCAGGGAACCTCTGGGGAGGATGCAGCGCCAATGACGGAGGCCTCCACAGGGCCTCAGTTGGTTGAATCTCCACCGGTGGCCATCTCCCCAATCCACATAGGGGAGAGCCCATCCCCGGTGGTTGAAGTTCCTCTGTCTTGCCCCCCAGCGATGGATAGGGGTAAGGCAGCGCAAGTCGAAGGGGAGCCCGCCCGAGAAGCGTCTCCAACTGGGAGCTGTCCCACGGGCTCTTCGGAGATTTCCCCCCATGGGGGACTGTTGGTCCCCGCCGTTGCCAGGCGGGCGCTAAAGGCTACTCTGTTGCCTCACGATCTGGCGGTTATCCGAAGTCGAAGCCTTGCAAGAATATCTGACTCTGCCTTTTCTTCTCTGCAACAGGTAAAGTCCTTGTCATTTTTCATTTTCTTTGTTCTCACCTGGAGGATTGTTCGGCCTATAATTTCACCTTGCCAATGCAGTTGGTCTATGACATCACTTTCATGGAGGAGGGCTTGGGAAATGTCGATAACCTCATCCATGGCCTCAAGGAGGAGCTCCACACGGCTAGGGCCAAAAAAGAGGTGGCCGAAGAGCTGAGGCAATCGATGGAGGATCATCTTGCCCGAACGGATGTCAAAGTTCGAAGCCTGAAGAGCGAGCTGAAGAGCACCCACTTGACGATTACTGAGCAAGGGATGGAGTTGAGGAAGAATAGGAAGCACGTTGACTCCTTGGAGCAATCCGCCAAGGAGGACAAAGAAAAGATGAAGGACCTGACTAGGGCGACCGAGGAGGCAACCCGAAGGGCTGAAGAGGTGGCCCTGGAGTCCAAAGTGGCCAGGAGAGAATCTGAAGTCCAAAAAGAGCTGGCGGGTAGGGCTGTAGTGGATTTTAGGAGGTCCTCGCAGTTCTAGGTAGAAATGAATGAGGCGACCTTATACAGTTACCAGCATGGCTTCAACAATAGACTTGCCAAGGTCAGTGAGGCCTTCCCTAACCTTGATCTTTCTACTGTTCCTGCTTTCGACATTGTGGAAGAAGGAGAAGAGGAGGCCGAGGCCGTAGAGGAGGCCACAGAGGAAGTTGAGGAGATGTTGAACCAAAGGGGGGAGATCCCAGTTGTGGTTGAGGACCCCAGTGTAATTTCGGCCCAGGTCGAAGAAGCTGAAGGGATGCCAAGCTTGGGGGAAGAGGCTCCTATCACAGCCGAAGACTCGGGTGTGATTCCAGTCCCAGCCTAAAAGGGAGTTTACGCTGAGGAGGGGGCCCAGGTTGAAGGCTCTCTAGACTCAACCCAAGTTGAGGAAGTTCTTCCTGCGCAGATTGATAAGCTGCTCCAATCCTGCGGTGTAGGGTCTCTTCCATTTGATGCCTAGGGATTTGTATAACTTTAGGCATTGCATCCCTTCTTTACTTTCTTCGGGAATGTAACTGGCAAACTCTCTTATTGAATTATCATGTAGCTTTTTCCTTCCTTGTATGTGGTGTGTCGTGCTTTTGAATATGGCATAAGTAAGGTTGTTTGGTCGAATGGCCAAAGCCGAAGACCATTTGGTTGGCAACTGGTGCCGAAGACGAATTCTGCAATAAGACCAGGATGCCGTTGCTGATGACTAACCATGATCGGGCTACACTGATGTTAGATAACCAATCCGTATATCTAGGAGTAGACACGATGGACAGGTGTTACTTTCCTGTTGGCCATTGATTAGGGAATATTTATTATGATTTTCGTCGCCTACGTTGAGCATGTCGATATTCGAATGGTCACATCCTCGTGTGCCCCGGGCACCACCAAATCCTCCCTTTCTAAGAGGGGGCCTATAATGCCGTATAATGAAGACCATTCTCGATTTGGGACGTCGACGGTTGCCATCCCCAAGAGCAGTTATTGGCGATTGTATCGTTCTCAGGTAGTCACCCGAGGTTTCGAGGCGTCGCCTTGACACGTGGCGCTCTCTGGTTCACCTACAGAAGGGCACAAAGCATGTCTCCCTGTGGTTGTTCATGGGCATAAGATCCCTTTAAATAGGACCCCGTCTCCCCTAGTTGAAGGTCATTGTAATTTCAAACTCATGTTTTAGAAGCTTTATTCCCTTCTCCGGCATCTCGTCGAAATGAAGTTCAGTGTTTCCGAGCTTCGAAGGGTGGCGAAGAGGAGAGCCATTGACACCGAAAAAAAGGGGGGCCCAAGGTTCCTCGGGTTAAGCGATGACGATGAGCCTATCGTTGACCGTTTGGAGAGAAAAATCCATGTCTTAGAGGCTCAACTGGAGGAGGCCAGGACCCAAGTCGAGGCGGCCGTCGCGGAGGTGGCGAAGGCCAAGAAGAAGGTGGCAGACGCCATCTTGGACTTCAAGGTGTCTTCTACTTTCAAAGAGGAGGTCGCCTAGGCAGCTCTGGATTCTTACCACCAGGGGTTCCGAGAATGCAGGGGTAAGGCCTTCAAGTTTTATGACTTGAAGGGCATTGACAATATCAAACCCTCTGTTCCCTTCCCCAGACACGAATTCGATTCTGACTCCGAGAAGGAGTCGGATTCAAGTCCGGACAGGAACCTCGGGGCCCCCTCATCTTCCTTGCAAGACTCCCCCCGCCGGTATGGGAAAGGGCCGACAGGTGGTCGTTAGATGTGCTTTCCCTGTTATCTACAATTCTTTTTCATTTTCTTTTTTTTTTTGTAAAAAATTTAGAAATGAAATGAAATGTTTCCGCTTCTCTTACCTTCTCTTCTATCGCATTGTGATTTGTAGAAGGTGTAGACTTCCCCGATTACTTGGAATCGTAGGGTGGGGCATTTATGCCATTCTTGTAAATTTTTGTCATGATCAAGGTAGGCTGTTCAGGCCTGCCCCGGCGCGTCTTCGGACTTTCCGTAGGGTATGCTATAAAAACCATCCATGTACCTTTTTTAGCGTAAGGTAGGCTAATTAGGCCCATCCTGGCACGTCTTCGGATTTTCCGTAGAATAGGTTTCTTGAACCGTCCCTGTGCCTTCTTTAGTATAAGATAGGCTGATTAGGCCCGCCTCGACACATCTTCGGGTTTTCCATAGAGTAGGTCACTTGAACCATCCCTGTGTCTTTAATCTTCTTGGCAGCCCGATTGGGCCATCCGTTACGCTCGTCGAATATACCGATAAGGTGAGCGGATCAGACTCTTCTTTGCACTATTGGCTGATTCATTAGATCGTGCCATTCATGCTGTTGTTGTTTTGTTGATGCAACAGGCCGCTTAGAGTTGGGCAAATTTATACAAGAAATTTGGAGGTTAGTTTATTGATAGTATTTGTGAAGGTTTTGTACATTCCAAGGCTGGGGCAAAATTTTCTCCTCTAAGGTCTTAAGTCGATACGTTCCTGGGCATATGACCTCTTCAACCTGGTATGGACCTTCCCAGTTGGGAGAAAACTTGTCCTGTTCTGTTGGCTTGGATACCTCTACCCTTCGCAGCATCATATCCCCTGTGCAAAATATTTGCTCCTTTACTCTAGAATTGTAATATTTGGCGACCTTTTACTGGTACATCGCCATTCTTATCTGGGCCTGAAGCCTGGTGCTCGGTAGCAAATCCAGGTCAACTCTCCTGCGATCAAAGTTTTCTGGCTCTTCATAGTTGTCAATCCTTAAAGACTCGAGAGAGACTTCGATAGGGAGAACGGCTTCGGTACCGTATGCCAGATTGAATGGAGATTCGCTGGTGGCTGCCCTCGAGGCAGTTAAGTATGCCCAGAGAATGGAGGTCAGATCTTCGGACCAAAGTCCTTTGGCGGTGTTCAACCTTGTCTTCAGACCATGGAGAATGGTCCGATTAGTTACTTCAGCCTCTCCGTTGGAATGTGGCTGGGCAATGAAAGTCAGACTGTGTTGCACATGGTACCAAGCATAGAAGTCTTTGAACTTGGGGTTGTCAAACTGCCTCCCGTTGTCGGTGATTATCGTATGTGGAATCTCGAACCGAAATATGATGGAATTTTTAATAAAATTCTTGACCTTTCCCTTTATGATTTGAGCCAGTGGTTCGGCTTCGACCCATTTTATAAAGTAATCAATCACTACAAGAAGGAGCTTCCTCTGCCAAGAGGCAGGCGAAAATGGGCCAAGAATATCCATTCCCCACTGAGCAAAAGGCCAGGGGGCTGTCAGCTGGGTCAAACGACTCACTGGTTGTCTCTGAATGTTGGTATACTTTTAGCATTGATCACATCTTCGCACGAAGTCGGCTGAGTCCTTTTGGATGGAGGCCAATAGTATCCTTGGCGTATAATTTTATATGCTAAGGATCGACCTCCTAAGTGATCACCGCATATGCCTTCATAGACTTTCCTCAGGGTATAGTCAGCATCCGTTGATCCCAAGCATTTCAGCAGGGGCTGAGAAAATGATCTTTTATAGAGAGTTCCATCTAGGATGACATATTGAGATGCCATCCAGTGAATCTTTTTGGCATTTGCCTTATCTTCTGGTAGCACACCCTCGTTCAAGAACTTAATGATGGGATCCATCCAACTTGGCTCGATCTCAATTTGGTGCACCTCTGCAGCTTCTTCTGCTATACTTGGGGCTTCAAGGTGCTCGACGAAGGTGCGACCAAGAGATTCTGAGGTCATAGTAGCAAGTTGAGACAACGCATCTGTCCGAGAGTTCTCTGATCGAGGGACATGAATGATCTCAAAATGTTCTAGTTTAGATAATAAAATTTGTACCTTCTCCAGGTACTACACCATGATGGGATTCCTAGCCTCATATTCTCCTTTAACTTGATTTACGACCAACTGGGAGTCAGAAAAAGCCTGGAGTTTCTGGACTCCCAAACTCTTGGTGATCCGAAGTCCTGCAAGTAGGGCTTCGTATTCAGCTTGGTTATTTGAGGTATGGAAGGAGAAACGGAGTACGTACTTTACCGCATGGCCATCGGGTTCAGCCAATATGAGATCGGCCCTGCATCCAGCAAAATTGGAGGCTCCGTCCATATGGAGCATCCAAACGAACTTCGTATCCATCAAATTTTTCTCTTCTGCTAAAGGCACTTCATCTTCGAACTTCTAGGTACACTCATCCAAAAAATTCGAAAGCACTTGGACCTTCATAGCCGATCGGGACTGAAAACTAATGTCGAACTCGCATAGTTTCATAGCCCACTTGGCTATCCTTTTTGAAGTATCAAGGCATCAAAGAAGGGCCTTCAGGGGCTGATCGATCAGCACCACAATGGCATGAGCATGGAAATAAGGCCGTAGTCACTTTGCCGCAATTATCAGAGAGTAAATCAGCTTCTGCATTTTTGAATATATGGTTTCAGCATCATGTAGAACTTTGCTGATGTAGTAGATCGACTTGTGGGAGTTGTCTTCTTCTCTTCGGACGAGGACTGAACTAACCGCTTCGTCCGAAGCGGAAAGGTATAGGTAGAGTACCTCACCTTCCTGAGGTTTAGAAAGTAGAGGGGGGGTCTCTAAATACTCCTTCAGCTCTTCAAAAGCAGCGCGGCAGTCTTCGGTCCATTCAAAGTTACGGGACTACCGAAATACCTTGAAGAACGAGAGGCATTTCTTGGCTGATCGGGAGATAAACCTGCTTAAAGAGGCGATCCTCCCTATTAGCTGTTGGACTTCCTTCTTATAGGATAGATGTCTCATATCTTTGAGAACCTGAATCTTCTCAGGGTTGGCTTCAATCCCTCGCTTAGTGACGAGGAAACCCAGAAATTTGCTAGAAGTGACTCCAAAGGTGCATTTCATCGAATTTAGCTTCATTCGATGGCATCGCAGGGTGCTAAAGGATTCCTCCAAGTCCTGTATGTGATCTTTTTTAAGAAGGCTTTTGACGATCATGTCGTCAACGTAGGCCTCCATATTCCTCTCCAACTATTCTTCGAACACCTTGTTGATTAGCCTCTGAAATGTCACTCCAGCGTTCTTGAGCCCAAATGGCATCATCTTGTAGCAATACAGGTCTTTGTCAGTGATGAAGGCCATCTTCTCCTCATCTCGGGGATCCATTCAGATCGATTGTAGCCAAAGAAAGCATCCATGAAACTTAACAATTGGTGGCCGGCAGTAGCATCGACCAGTCGGTCGATCTTTGGGAGAGGAAAGCTATCCTTTGGGCAAGCTTTATTGAGATCTATGTAGTCGATGCAGATCCTCCACTTGCCAGTAGCTTTTTTCACCATTACCACATTAGCCAACCACTCGGGATAATGGGCTTCCCGAATGAACCAAGCCTTAAGGATCTTGTTTACTTCCTCATCTATCGCTTTTTGTCTTTCAGGGGCGAAACTTCGCTTCTTCTACCGAACTAGCTTATACCCAGGAGCAACTTCCAGCCGATGAGTGATCACCTTGGCGAGAATCCCTGGCATATCCAAAGCTGACCAGGCGAAGACATCAGCATTGTTCCTAAGGAAGCAAATTAGCTCCGTTCTGGTCTTTTCATCAAGCATGCTCCCAATCTGCACAACTTTGGTGGGGTCCTCTTTAGTTAAGGACATCGAGATGGTTCTCTCCAAGGGTTCGCCAGAATCTATGGCTGGGTCCCTTGGGTCTAACTGATCCAAGGTTGCAGGGTTACTAAAGTGCTTATCTTGAATCATCAGGCACTGTCGTGCCGCTCTTTGATCTCCCCTAACTTCTCCAACACCATTCCTGGTGGGGAAGCATACCAAGAGATAAAAAGATGACACTACAGTTCAAAATTTATTCAAGACAGGCCGTCCCAAAATGATGTTGTAGGTTGAAGGGGTTCGGACCACCATGAAATTGATAGGTAGTGTCTTTTATCACGGTTCGGTCTCGAGGGTTACAGGCAAGACTATTTCTCCCTCGGCATCAACCTGATTACCCCCAAAACCAGAAAGTGGTATAGGGGATCTCCGTAATTCATGTCTAGGCAAATACATTTTAGAGAATGCATCGTAGATCAAGATATCGATTGAACTTCTATTATCAACTAAGATTCGTTGTACATCGTAGTTGACCACAACGGTCGAGATTATAATAGGATCATTATGCAGAAGCCGAACTCCTGCAAGGTCATCATCGAAGAAGAGGATAGCGTTGTTGTCCTTGAGTCGCTTCGGGGCATTGTCTTCATCTATTCTCCAGTCAATAGGTCGGTGTATCATCCCCATACCTCCATTGGTGGGCCTTTGATTTGGCAGCTCAGCTTCTTCAGGAAGTGGCTGGGGAACAGTAGCTTCTGATCGAGGTCCTTGACGACCAAGGTACCACCCCAAATACCCTCTTTTGATGAGATTTTCTATCACATCTCTCAGTTGGATGCATTCTTCAATATTATGACCGTGGTCCCTGTGGAATCAGCAGTATTTATTCCTATTCCTTGCAGAAGAGGGTGAATTCATAGGATGTGGCCGCTGGAGATAGCATTCTTTCTCTATCTCCATAAGAATCTTTTCATGAGGGAGGTTGAGGGGGTGTAGGAGTCGAATCTCCTGCCCGATATTCGAGGCCTGGGAGGACTCCTTCGATGGTTGGCATACTTATTATTGTTAGAAGTTTGGGGACCTTGTCCCCGATTGCTTTTCTTTTTTGAAAGGGGCTTCCCTTCGATCAATCGTCGATTCGTCGCCTACTCTTCGACATCGGCATATTTCTGAGCCCTTGAAAGTAGCTCAACATAGCTTTTAGAAAACTTCTTATCCAAGAAAAAGGTGAGCCTGGATGTGCGAAGCCCCTTCTTCAGCGCAAACATGGCCACATGCTCGTTGAGATCGGGGATCTCGAGCATGGCTGCATTAAACCTGGAGATGTAGTCTCGCAGGCTTTCTCCTTCATTCTGATGAAGGAGGAACAATATGTCCATATTCCGGTGGGTCTTGCGGCAAGTCCTGAAATGCAAGACAAATAATTTCTTTAACTCGGAAAAAGAGTCGATAGTACCTAGGTGTATGCTTGAGTACCACATCCGAGCAGCTTTCTTCAAGATGGCTGGGAACGCGAGGCAGTACATCACGTCGAAGGCTCCTTGGATTATCATATGGGCCTTGAAGCTGCTCAAATGATCATAAGGATCGGAGGTGCCATCGTAGTATTCCATATGGGGGATCCTAAAATGCCGAGAAATGACCTCGGTCATGATATGGTCGGTGTAGGGAGGGTGCTGATCACATATTGCTGCATCATTTTGACCCTGTTGCTCTCGGATCCTTGCCATTTCCGATTCAACGGCCTTAAATTTTCCATCGTAATCGGGAAGGGCTTGCTTCAGCATCTCCCCTACAGGAGTAGAGTTTTCAGAAGAAGGTGAAGAGATTTGCCTGGACCTTTTCCCTTTCCACGGGGAATCAGCTGGCCTAGGCATTCTTGAACTTTGGCCTTCAAGAGAGGGCTGAGGATGATGGGAAAGGTGTGCGGACCCCTCTCGAGAGGCTCTCTTCCTCCGAGATCGTGAGCTATGTCCGAAGGTAGCTGGTGGATTTCCCACCGGGAAGGCTCTGTTTTGAAGTCCCGAACCATAGTCATGAGGTTAGTGACTTGGTTCAGGAGGGCTTTGAATTGTTGCTGTCCCACTATAATGGTGAGCGGTGGAATGTCGTTCCCCGTCATGGGTGCATCCCCTTGGGATGCAGCACGACTTCGACTCATGGAGGCAATCTGAGACTTTCCTCTCACCATCGGGAGGTTCTTACTTCCCCTTTGTCAAAAAGGGAAGCTTAATATGAAACCCCTACCTGGCACGCCAATCTGTTGGCATGAAATCCCTTTTTGACCGGACGGAGCTTCTGGTTCGTAGGGGCCACTCCCGGGTTCACCTAAAAAACAAATTCCTGGCCGGAGTTGCTCCGGCGGGGGACACTCCGATGCCTAAGTTAGAGGTGGGCTCCAGCCACAGAATGGAGAAGAGAATTCGATGGAGAGGAGAAGGACTCTCTAGTTTTCAAGAGTATCTTATGCCTTACCTCGAGCCTTCCCTCTTACCGTTATTTATAAGGGGCCGGTCGGCCGGCGGTTCGGTCCTCCTCCCAGCGGTTACGATGGAGAGTCAAATCCTTCCCATAATCTGTAATCGTGGGTTGTTGTTGAACGATTCAGGCCAGACTGGAGGCGTTGCAGCTGGAGTTGCACACCGTGATTATGTCCTGGAGATAGTCGATAGTAACCGTTAGTAACTGTTGCTTATCATGCTTGTAGAGATTTAAGACAGATCATGGATCTGTCTTCAGACTTTTCCTTTTAGGGAGGTTCCCATAATTAGATCAGAAATGTCTTCATCCTCGGATCCTCTCGAGACAGATCGAAGATCCTATCTTCGGCATAGATTGAGGACTTAATCTTTATCATGGGCCGGAGACCATGTCTTGTCATGAATCGAAGACCATGTCTTCGGGAGTTGGTGGGGGTCATCCCTCAGATCAGGCTGAGGGTCTCGTCTTCGAGGGCCAATGGACTTGGTCTTCGATGAAGGCCAAAGATGTAATCCGAAGGCCTGGCCTTTGGATGCTGTAGGTCCGTGAAGAGCTTCGGCTTGCCCGTGGGTTGCTTGGTTTTTCCCGAACACCTGGGTCCGAAGTTGGTGGTTCAGAAGAAATGTCTTCGGCCAGTTCGAACCGGCGGTCGGCTCGTGCTTGGACCAACATATCCCAACAACTTCAAAAATTTTAAATTTATTATTTAATTTGTACACTTTTCATGATTATTTATATGTTGAGAAGCGGAGGATGATCCATGAAACCTAACAGGATTTGTTTTATACTGAAAATGGCATTCCCAAATATGGTGCCCCAGATCGAAGTAATGTAAGGTTAGAACTAGGTTGAGCCGGTCTGATGGACTTTAGACTGGTCCGAAATCGGGTCAGACTTCAAGTCAGGTTTCAATTAAATCAGACCGGACTTCGGGCCTTATAATAAAGTCCATTTAATTTTTGGACAGGGCTCAGGCATATTTTTGATCCGGCCTAGACCGGCCTGAATCTAGCCCAAAATAGGCTCGATCCAAGATTCCTAAATATTTTCTCATCTCCCTTTCTTCATTCCTCTCTCTCATTTCCATCTCCCTTCCCCAGTTAGGACCCAACAACTGACGCCCCCTCACACCCAACGATCGATACCCCCACCCCCTGTGTGGCTGTGCAACTGCGTGACCCCCCTCAGCTCTCCAACACCCCCACCCCTCGTGCAACTCGTGGCCCCCCTACAACTCCGGTGCTTCGATCTCCCTCCCCTAGTCCCAGTGCCCGCACCTGATAGTCCCACACCCCCGTGCGACTCCGCACTCCCCTTCCGGCTTCAATCTCCCTCCCCATGCGATTCCACGGCGCCCCTTGAACTCCAATCTCCCTCTCCCGACCCTGGTGCCCCACCTGACACCCCCTGCCCCCCGCACGACATCGTGGCCCCCCCTCCCTGGCTCGGCAGCTCCGATCTCTCCTCTGGTTCCAATATCCTCATGCCCCCTGTGGCTCTGGCCAGATGACCCTTCTTTTATGGTCATTTGGGCTTTTGTTCAGGCTGACCCAATCGGGCTCGAGCCGGGCTCAAGTCAGGCTCGGGCATGATGTTTTCAAAAAATTTCAGACCTAAGTCCAGCCTGAAGCCTAAATTTTTTTTAGAATTGGCTCGGATAGGGATGTGGCCTGGTCCAGTCCGATCTAGTTCTAGCCCTAAAGCTAAGCCCTCGAACCCTTCATTTGAGATGTCTTCACCTCATATTTGATTTCCGCTTTGGATGTCCTATACCGTGGTGAGCTAAAGTGATTTAACCAACTGTTCAAAGGGCTCTCCCCTGGCTTTGTATATTCTTATTAATCTACAGAGATCAAGCCACTAAGGCGGTAGCTCGGTTGGTAGGTACTTACGTCCGCCATCCATAGGTCCCGTGTTCGAGCCATGATCCTGCAGGTGACTCGATTAAATTCAGGATTTTCTCCTGGAGCACCTGACTGGGGTGGTGGGAGAGTACTCTACTTCGATGCCTTAGTGGTGTCAGGCGGACATACCCATCAAAAGGTGGGGAGGGTATGCAAAACATACGGCTCGCATCGAACATAGTCTGACGGGGACGGGGCCCAAAGAGGGTAGCTACAACTGGGATTTATCCCCCCTCTCTTTTTCTTTCATCAAAAAAAATAATCTGCAGAGATCAAAATGATCAAAATGATGCCAGAGGAAATACCCTTCCAGCCGTAAACAATATCCCCGGCCATATGTATGATGTTGCTGTGACTTCTCCCGGACCGGACTCAGACGCCTGGGCTAGAGCGCTCCTTTCCTGGTTACTGTAAAAAAGTCCCCAAGGGCCGATGGTGTTCCAATGGGGGACACTCTGATGCTTAAATTAGCGGGAGCTTAAGGGTAACAGAATGGAGGAATCTAATGAAGATGAGTGTATGGAGTGGGAAGAGAGTCCTTACCTCTAGAGTCCCCCAATTTACCTTATATAGGTGCAGAATAGTGCCAAAATCTGTTAGGGGTGAAGCCAAAAAAGACTGATCTACCCCTAGGAGAATCTGGAGAGTGGCCACGTGGCACCAGGATAAGGCGACATCATGGGAGTAGTGGAGTAGTGGAGCTGATGTGGCAGGGTTCCGTTGTAATAGAATTCTGGTATCAGCTGAAAGATGCTTCTAGAGTCTCCTGGACTAACTCTAAAGTGGCCCTTTAAGAGTAGGTCGATCAGACCTCAGCAGGAGTGGGTCAGCTGGACCTCAGTAAAAGCGGATCGGTCGACCTTCAGCAGGAGTGGGTCAGCCGGACCTCAGCAAAAGTGGGTCGATCGGCCTTCAGCAGGAATGGATCAGCCATACCTCAACAAAAATGGGTCGGTCGGCCTTCAGCAAGAGTGGGTCAGCCAGATCTCAGCAAAAGTGGATCGTTCAGACCTCGACTTCAGTGGGTCGGTCGGACCTCATCTGGAATGCATCAGTCAAATTTCTGTGAGAGCGCATCCATCGAACCTCCGATGGAGAGGGTCACCCGGATGTTAGCAAGAGTGGTGGTTCAGTCCAAAGGTGAGCCGGTTGGGTATAACAGTTGCCCCCCTTGCTATTGGGCTTCGAGAGGGCCATGGTTTCGAAGGACGAGAGCATTATTTGGCCATTAATGCACCTGTCCTTGAGACTATCGTGGATCTGATCAGGTGTACTGTAACCGATCGTAGAACCAAGAAGAGAGACGAGCGAGAGAAAGGGAAGAAGAAGGAGGAGAGGAGGGAGGAGTCGGGACACACCCTGACTTTTCTCAAAATATTCTTCGCTAACTTTTATTCGATCACAAAAACATCTTAAATAAAGTAATCAAACAACTGATAAAGATAAAAATAAATCTTAAAATAGACTCAAAATAATCAGAACTACTAAGGGATTCTGATAACTCTAAATAGAAACAAAAATTAATCTCCGATTCGGAGATATCCCAAATTTCTCGTACACCCATAAAATACATCAAGATTTGTGTTGGCTGAAATCTTCAAGATCCATGCTGACTAATGTCTTTAGGATTCATACTAGACTGGCACCGAGATTTGGAATGGACTGGCTGGGATCTAGACTGGCTAGGATCTGCTCGATGTCCCCATCACCAGGGCCCCTCAGAGTCCGGAGCTGAAGCCCAAGCTGTAGCAGATGTAGGGATGGCAGACATCGCGATCGGAGCTTCGGGCACGGCCTAGGGGGCCGAAGCCGAAGTCTCGCCTGTACCTTCGGTGGGTCGGACCTAGGATGTTTGTAAAGGTCTGACCTACCTTTTATAATAAACTCTTTTTTGCAATGAAATATAAGTCTTTCTTTCTTTGATGTATCCATTGTGTATGTTTCTGTGAATGCTGGGTCGATCGGATTGACCGAAATTATTTTTTCCAAAAATATTTTTAAGTGTTGACGGTCAGCTTAATTGAACCGCAGGTTCTCAGAAATAGATGTTGAATAGTGGCTGAGTCCGAACCCAATCACTTAGAAATTTTTCTAAGTGTTGGTCCATCGGCTCGTCCGAATGCGAGGTCGGATCTTCCAAAGTAGCTGCTGAATAATGGCTAAGTTTGAACCCAATCATTTAGAAGTTTTTCTAAGTGTTGATTCATCGGCTTGACCGAACGTGAGGTCGGATCTTCTGAAGTAGCTGCAGAATAATGTCTCTAGTCCGAACCCAATCACTTAGAAATTTTTCTAAGTGTTGGTCCGTCAGCTCGATCGAATGCAAGGTCGGATCTTCCAAAGTAGTTGCTGAACAATGGCTCAAGTCCAAACCCAATCACTTGGAGATTTTTCTAAGTGTTGGTCCATCGGCTCGCCCGAACATAAGGTCGAATCTTCAAGTGGGCTATTCTGAAGCCTCTGCCGACCGGAGTCAGACTTTTGAAAGTGGGCTGCCCTAGAGCCTCTGCCGACCGGAGTCGGACTTTCAGAAGTGGGCTGCCCTAGAGCCTCTACCGATTGGAGTCAGACTTTCGGAAGTGAGCTGTCCTAAAGCCTCTGCCGACCGGAGTCGGACTTTTGGAAGTGGGCTACCCTAGAGCCTCTGCCAACTAGAGTCGGACTTTTGAAAGTGGGCTGCCCTAGAGCCTCTGCCAACTAGAAGTGATGGCCTTTATTGATAGTATTTGCGAAGGTTGTCTATATTCCATGGATGCGCCACTTGTCATTCATCCAAGTACTCGAGTCAGTAAGTTCCAGCTCGAATTACTTCAATAACTCGATAAGAGCCTTCCCAATTGGGGGATAGTTTCCCTTGCTCGGTCGGTCTTGAGATTTCTGTCCTCCACAAAACCAGATCTCTGACCTTGAAGGTTCGAGCCTTGACTCGAGAGTTATAGTATCTAGCCATCTTCTGACGATAAGTCACCATCTTCAAGCCCGCCTGGAGCCTGGTTTCATTAAGCAGGTCTAAGTCAACCCTTCTTTGCTCTGAGTTGGTCGGTTCGACGAAATGATCAATTTGTAGGGATTATAAGGAAATTTCCACAAGGATGACTGCCTCACTTCCATAAGTCGGATTGAATGAAGACTCCCCAGTCACCATTCAGGAGGTCGTTCAATAAGCCCAAAGCACTGAGTGAAGCTCTTCTGTCCAAAGTTCTTTAGCGTCATTCAGTCGGGTCTTCAATCCATGCAAGATCATCCGATTGGTGATTTTGGCTTCTTCATTGTACTGAGGATGACCGACTGATGTTAGCCGATGGGAGATGTGATATTGTAGACAGAATTTTCGAAACTTGGGATTGTCGAACTGCCTTCCGTTGTCGGTGATGATCGTCTTCGGTATGCCGAACCAGAAGATGATGCAATTTTGAACAAAATTCTCCACTTTAGCTTCTGTAATCTATGCTAGTGGTTCAGCCTCCCCCATTTGGTGAAGTAATCAATGGCCAAAATCAGGAATTTTCGCTAGCCGGATGTCGGGGAGAACGGCCCCAGGATGTCCATCCCCCACTGTGCAAATGGCTAAGGTGCAATGAGTGGAGTCAGCTGACTAGCCGGCCTCCTTTGAGTGTTGGAATATCTCTGACACGCATCGCACTTTCTGACGAAGTCCGACGCGTCCCTCTGGATGGTAGGCCAGTAATATCCCTGTCAAATAATATTGTAAGCCAGGGATCTTCCTCCCAGATGGTCATCGTAGATGCCTTCATGCACTTCTTTGAGTGCGTAGTCGGTGTCAATCGGTCCCAAGCACTTCAGCAATGGCTGTGAGAATGATCGCTTGTAAAGAGTGTCATCGAGGATGATGTACTTTGAAGCCATCCAGCAATATGCTTGGCTTCGGTCGTATCTTCCGGTAGAGTCCCTTTGACAAGGAATGCAAAAATAGGGTCCATCCAAGAGGCTTCTTGCTCCACTTGATGGACTTCTGTTGGCTCTTCGGCAATACTTGGGTGCTGCAGGTATTCCACAAAGGTACGATCAGAGGTGTTGGTAACGGTCATAGCCAACCACGATAATACGTCCGCCCGGGAGTTCTGCCATCAAGGTATATGGAGAATTTCAAAAAATTTAAGCCAAGACACGAGGCTTGTACCTTGCCCAAGTACTTGGCCAGGATCGAATCTCTCGCCTCGAATTCATCCTTCACCTGGTTCACCACCAGCTGAGAGTTGGAGAAGGCCCTGATTTGGTTGATGCCTAACTCATTGGCTATTCTTAGTCCTGCAAGGAGGGCTTCATATTCTGCTTGGTTGTTTGACACCTGAAATGCAAAGTGTAAAGCATACTCCAAGCTCTGTCCGTCGGGGTCGGATAAGATTAGGCCCGTCCCGTAGCCTGCAAGGTTGGATGCTCCATCTACATGAAGGGTCCAAGCGGGCTCTACCTCTTCAATGGCATCATCTTCAGGTGTGCCGGCTACTTGTGAGGGTATATTCTGTCTCCAGGTACATTCTACAATGAAGTCAGCAATTACCTGAGCCTTCATAGCCGACCGAGGTTGGAAAGATATGTCAAATTCGCCAAGCTTGATGGTCCACTTGGCAAGCCGACCGGATGTATCTGGGCTCCTGAGGATTATCTTGAGAGGTTGATCGGACAGGATGATAATCGGATGTGCTTGGAAGTAGAGTCGGAGTCGCTTGGCTGCTATAACCAAGGAATAGACAAGTTTCTGCATCTTGGGATATCTTGTTTCGGCATCGTGGAGAACTTTGTTGATATAATAGACAGGTCTTTGTGGGTTGCCTTCTCCCATTCGAATGAAGACGGAGCTTACCGCTTCATCCGACACTGACAAGTACAAGTATAAGGGCTCTCCCTCTATCGGCTTAGCCAACAATGGGGGGTTCTTCAGATAAGTCTTCAACACCTCGAAGGCCGACCGACACTCGTCGGTCTAATGGAAGCAGTCCGATCACCGCAAAGTCTTGAAGAAAGGTAAGGACTTCTCAGCCGATCGAGAAATAAAGCGGATGAGGGAGGCTATTCAGCCTGTAAGTTCTTGCACTTGCTTCTTATTGGTCGGATGTCCCATGTCAATGACAGCTTTGATCTTGTCAAGGTTGACTTTAATTCTTCTTTGCATAACTAGGAAACTAAGGAACTTTTCGGAAGTCACCCCAAAGGTGTACTTGGCAGGATTTAACTTCATCCGATGATGTCTCAATGCATCAAAGGATTCCTGCAAGTCTCTAATGTGGTCGGCTTTGTAAAGGCTCTTGATAATCATATCATCAACATATGCCTCCATGTTTCTTCCGAGCTACCCTTCGAAGACCCGATTGATCAACCTTTGGAAAGTGGCACCGGCATTCTTCAGGTTGAAGGGCATCATTTTGTAGCAATACAGTCCTTTGTCAATAATAAAGGCTATCTTATCTTTGTCCTCCAGGTGCATCCTGATTTGGTTGTAGCCAAAGAAGGCATCCATAAAGCTCAAAAGCTGATGACCGGCCATGGAGTCCACCAGTTGGTCAATCTTTGGCAAAGGAAAGCTGTCCTTCAGACAAGCTTTGTTGAGGTCGGTGTAGTCCACGCACATCCTTCATTTTCCATTAGTTTTTTTCACCATTACAACATTCGCCAGCTAGTCGGGGTAATGGGCCTTTCTAATAAAGCTAACATCAGATAGCTTCTTGACTTCCTCATCAATTTCCCTCTGTCTTTTGGAAGCGAAGCTCCTCTTCTTCTGTCTGACAGGCCTGTAGGTCGGATTTACTTTAATTTGGTGAGTTATGACCTCCGACGGGATTCCTAGAATGTCCGACGCCGACCAAGCAAAGACGTCGATGTTATTCCTTAGGAAGTCGATCAGCTCCAACTTGACCGCTTCACTGAGAGTGCTTCCAATTTGAAGGACCCTGGTGGGATCATCCTCCCGAAGGGGAATGAATAAAATCCTTTCGACCGGTTAGCCATGTCCATCGGCTTCGGCCCTGGGGTCAAGCTGTTCCAGAGTGGAATGATTGTCTGACTGCTTGTCTTAAATAGTTAAGCATTGTCTAGCCATCCTACGGTCTCCCCTCATAACTCTGACCCCGTTCTGAGTTGGAAATTTTGTCAGTAGATGGTAGGTAGAGATAATAGTCCGAAACTTGTTGAGGGCCGGTCGGCCCAGAATGGCGTTATAAGCCGAGGTCGTACGTACGACCACAAAGTTGATGGGGAGAGTCTTCTGGTAAGGCTCCGTCCCGATGGTCACAGGCAGAGTTATCTCCCCTTCCACTCCGATGGAGTTTCCCCTAAAGCCCGTCAGCTGCATAAGGGATTCTTGCAGTTTTGAGCTGGACAGATTCATTCCGAAAAAGGCATCATACAACAACACTTCCATGGAGCTTCCATTATTAATAAGGATCCTCTTTACATCATAGTTAGCAATCACCATCGACATAACTACAGGATCATTCCCAGAAATGTGGGATTCCATAAGATCTTCGTCGGAGAAGCTAATTACATTGAAACCCCTAGATCGCTTCACAATGTCCTGGTCTTCTTCATATCTCCAGTCAGACCAGCGGTGCAACATGCCAACATTCCCATCAGTCGGATGCTGAATGGGAAGCTCTGTCTCCTCTTGGAGGTCTCTAGCAGCTAAAGCTTCCGCCCGATTCCTCTGGTGTCGGACATACTTGTGCAGGTACCCCCTTCTGATGAGATCTTCAATTGCGTCCTTCAGTTGGAGACAGTCTTTAGTTTTATGTCCGTGGTCCTGATGGAACCGGCAATATTTGTCTCTATTTTTGGATGCAGAGGGGCCCCTCATCGAACGAGGCCTTTACAAGAAGGTCTCGTTCTCAATTTCCAAAAGGATCTTCTCCCTTGGAAGGGAGAGAGGCGCATAAGTTTCGAACCTCCTGGGGAAGTCCTTCGACTTTGGGCTGCGACGACGGGTCGGATTGTTGCCATCGCTGGGAGGTCGGACTTCGGGAGCCTTATCGCTCCACTTCTTTGGAGCCAACCTCCCTTCATCCTGGCATCGGCTCGCCGCCTGTTCTTCTGCCAAGGCATACTTCTATGCCCGGGCCAGCAACTCAGAGTAGCTTATTGAGAATTTCTTGTCCAGGAAGAAGGTGAGCCTGGATGAGCGCAGCCCTCTCTTGAAGGCCGACATAGCTACGTCTTCATTCAAATCCGGGATCTCCATGGTCGCTGAGTTGAAACGGGCCATGTAGTCCCGGAGGGTCTCTCCTTCTTTTTGCAGTACAAGGAAGAGACAATCGGTGTTCTTCAGCATCCGACTGCAAGTCCTGAAATGGGAGAGAAAGAGTTTTTCAAGCTGAGAAAGGAGTGGATCGTACATGGTTGGATGGCGGATAACCACATTCGAGCCGCCTTCTTGAGAGTTGCAGGAAGGTGATGTAGTGGAGGGCATCGGAAGTGCCCTATACCATCATGTGGGCCTTGTAGATACCTAGATGGTCCAGCGGGTCGATGGTACCATCGTAGGGGTCCACCGTTGGATCTTGAAGCGATGGGAGATAGGTTCTCCCATGATCTCGGCAGAAAAAGGCGGGCGGGAGTTGTACGCCTGCGCCCCGTCGGCCTTTTGTCGATCAACCAGCACGGCGATCTGCTCCTCCATGCACTTGATTTTACTGGTGTAGTCCCTCGGGACCTCGCTGTAGTACTGGCCACCATCGAGGACTGAGTCAGCGAAGGAGGGTGAGGCGGACCTCACTCTCTTCCCATCAACCTGAGCCCTTTGGGACCTTCAGGGTTCAGGAACATCATAGGAATGGGGCTGAGGGACTTTACGCCGTCGACTTCCCTCAGTAGCAGGCTGGTGGTTGGTGCGAGACACTGCAGGTGGCTGTTGATGGTTGGTAGCCGCATCCTGGAGGTTTTGAACCGCGACAGCGAGGGTGTCGATGCGGTTCAGGAGGATCTGGAACTGCTGTTGTCCCAAAGTGATGGTGGGATCAGCGATGTCATTCTCCCTGAGGGGTACTTCCGACCTGGTTGGGGAGTGACCTCTCCTAGCGAAGGTGTTCTGGGCTCTTCCCTTTGCCATTACCTTGCTTAGTGGGTGGATTCCTCCTTTTAGAAAAGGGAAAACAGTTTCTTTCTCTAGCGCCAATCTATTGCTGCGACTTCTCCCGGACCGGGCTCAGATGATGGGGACATTGAGCCAGTTCAGATCCAGCCAGTCCAGACCCAGCCAGCCCAGATCTCGGTGCCAGCCCATCACGATTCTTGAAGTATCATTTTATTATTTTATGGGTGTACGGGGATTTGGGATATCTCTGAATCGGAGATCAGATTTTTTATTTTTTTTAGAGTTATCGGAATACGTAGTCGTTCCGATTATTTTATGATTTATCTTTATCGTTGTTTCTTTATTTAAGTTATGTTTGCCATAAATAAAAAAAATTAGCGAAGAATATTTGAGAAAAGAATTCAGGGTGCATCCCGATTCCTTCCCCCCTCTCTTCTTCTTGTTCTCCCCTCTTCCCTTCCCCTCTTCCCTTCCCGGTTCTCTTCTTCTTCTCTTTCTCTGAGTTCTTCTTCTCCTTGGTCTTTCTTCCTCCACTCTCTTCTTCTCTGTCACTTGTTCCTTCTTCCAATCTGAGAATCAAACTCCTCTTAACAAACAACCAAAGCCTACAAGTCTCCGCCTGTGACAAGAACCGTTGATCAACATCCGCCCGACGGACCGAGCGCCCCACCCCAACGACCAACTTCTTCCAAACCGATGTCGCACCGCCCGTGAAGCCTGCTGCCGTGCCCTCCACGGCCACCGCACAGATATCCTAAATCCACCTCGGGCCATCCGTCTCTCCTCCCACGCCCATGCCAGTCCGCCCGTGAAGCCCTCCGCCCCATCCCAGTCCGTCTTTACCGCCAGCAGCCGACCAGCATCGCCCCAGGCCACCTAGAGCCGTCGCCCCTCCCGTCCGTGTCACCGCCTTCACCCAGTGCCACCGCTGGTGAAGCCCCGCCGGTCTTCCTCCTCCCTTCCGACCGCGCGTCGATGCAGCCGAGCATCTTTCCCGTGAAGCCCCAAGTCGCCGGGTCTCCTTGCTGCTGCAACGACCGTCGTCGTGATCCCTGCCAGCCGTTCCGCCATCGTCGTCCAACGCCGGCGCCCCCTGCTATCGCCTCGCCATCACCGATGACGTCCCCCCCAGGCCTTTGCTGCCAGGCCGCCTTCGCTGCCAGGCCGCCTTCGCTGCCAGGCCGCCTTCGCCACCGCCGGCCAACCTCCTTTGTTTTGTTCTTCTTGGTATTGATTCATGGTGAAGGAAAAAAAAAAAAAAAAACACGAACGTGAAAGCATTAACGTTCGCTGCTGCTGACTTCTGCACCGCAAGACTCCCAGAGGCGCACAGTTCTCAAAATCTCACAAATCTCAAAGCACAGTTTTCAGAGCATTATGGTTAAATTAAATTTTGTTTGATTTAGAATTCATTCGTTATTTATTTTTTTGGTGTTCCAGGTCCAACGGCTTCTGATCCACCTCGCTCATGAACTATTGGTCTAGATTTTGGACGACTTTAGGATGATCTCCCTCTCCCAAATTTCGTGAGATTCGGTATTTTCGGGTGAGATCCATTTTGATAACCTGACCCAATTGATTGCTGGTTATTTTTATTTAATTATATTTAATTTAATTAAATTGGACACCCTAATCTAGAGATCGTTTCTTAACGATCAACGGTCCGACACCGGTCTTGATATCAGAGCGTACGGTCCCGCATCAAATTGGTATCAGAGCAATAGGTTAGGTTAGGGTCAATTTTAATTTTGCATGACAACTAGGTCAGGAAACAAGTATCAATCAGAACATTCTTCCTTAGATAACAAAATAGATCCTAGTTTAGAAGCTGCCCTTCAAGTAATCATGGGTAGACTCGAAAAAATTGATAGCAAGTTAGGATCTTTAGATGCCAGGGTATTAACTCTTGAAGAGGAACGACTAGTGAACACCAATTACCCTATTAGAAACTCTTCATCAAGAGTTACAGATCCTAGAGTTCCAGATCCTAGAGACCCTAGAGACCGAAATGACTACCTAGATTATGATGGTGGTCGTACTCAAATCCTTCGACCTGACCCTAAGGATCGACATGATTATCCAGGTAATCATCCAACACTTAGGCCTTATCACAACCCAATTGATCAAGATGAATGAATCATGAAGAGTGTTAAGGTTGATGCCCCAAGTTTTGTAGGTTGCCTGGACCCCAAAGAATATATTGACTGGGAAGCTGATATGGACCATTACTTCTCCTGGTATGATATGTCTGAGGATAGAAAAGTTAAGTTTGCCCAAATGAGATTGTTAGGTCAAGCAAAGCTATATTGGCACAATGTCCAGATGTTAGCCATTCATAGGAGATAGGACCCCGTCGGAACATGGGATGAGATGAAGGATAAGCTTCGAGAGAAGTATCTTCCTGCATCTTATCAACAGCGACTTTTGGACCAATGGCAAAGGTTGACCCAAGGAACTGGACTTGTAAATGATTACATCGATAAATTTGATGAATATCTTATGCGGTGTAATGTGCGTGAAGACCCATCTATCACTTTATCCCGGTTTAGAGCTGGTCTGAGAGTGGATATCCAAAAGGAATTATTTTTGAGAGAAGTTTATAGTCTAGAGCAAGCATATCAATTAGCTCAAGACTATGAAAGATTTCTATCACTCGTAGATCTGAACTTTCTAGACCAGGAATTTTAGGTCCAAGGCCTAGCATGAACCAAGCCTCGACTAGTCCACAACCTAACATTAGTCAGACTCCTAGTAGTCGACCCCCGAGAGATGACAAAGGAAAATGGATTATAGGAGAAACTTCCCGTGGAAGTAGCTCTAAGATCCATTGCTTTAGATGTAATGGGATAGGTCATGTAGCTAGCCAATGTCCATCTAGAACCTTGCATATAGGGACACTTGAAGAACAAGAAGATCTAGGTGATGTCCTTGAAGAAGAAGTTTACACTGCTGACCCAAGATTAGCCGATGCCTACGAAGAACAAGACCATGAGGTTAGAGCTGAAAAATAATTAGAAGTTAATTTGATTAATAATTTGGATCTAATTGAATATAAAGAACCAGCATTGACACCTGGTGATGTATTTGAGCCTGCATTCTTTGAGAGTGATCCTCCTCTTGAGAGTCCACCTTTCCAAAAGAGAGGAAAACATGATGTGATTGAACGAATTTTGGACGAGAAGATCAAGTCTTCAAGGAGTCAAAATTGCTACCGCTACCTGGTTCACTGGCGAGGCAGACCGAAGTCAGAGGACTCCTGGATTACTGAAGAGGAGCTGCAGAACATTGATCCAAATTTATTTGAGCACCTCCAGCCTGACTCGACAGAGTCGAGTTCTCCCCACCACAGGGAAAATGATGGGGACATTGAGCCAGTTCAGATCTAGCCAGTCCAGACCCAGCCAGCCCAGATCTCGGTGCCAGCCCATCACGATTCTTGAAGTATCATTTTATTATTTTATGGGTGTACGGGGATTTGGGATATCTCCGAATCGAAGATCCAATTTTTTATTTTTTTTAGAGTTATCGGAATACTTAGTCATTCCAATTATTTTGTCATTTATCTTTATCGTTGTTGCTTTATTTAAGTTATGTTTGCCATGAATAAAAAAAATTAGCGAAGAATATTTGAAAAAAGAATTCAGGGTGCATCCCGATTCCTTCCCCCCTCTCTTCTTCTTGTTCTCCCCTCTTCCCTTCCCCTCTTCACTTCTCGGTTCTCTTCTTCTTCCCTTTCTCTGAGTTCTTCTTCTCCTTGGTCTTTCTTCCTCCACTCTCTTCTTCTCTGTCACTTGTTCCTTCTTCCAATCTGAGAATCAAACTCCTCTTAACAAACAACCAAAGCCTACAAGTCTCTGCCTGTGACAAGAACCGTTGATCAACGCCCGCCCGATGGACCGAGCGCCCCACCCCAACAACCAACTTCTTCCAAACCGATGTCGCACCGCCCGTGAAGCCTGCTGCCATGCCCTCCACGGCCACCGCACAGACCTCCTAGATCCGCCCCGAGCCATCCATCTCTCCTCCCACGCCCATGCCAGTCCACCCGTGAAGCCCTCCGCCCTGTCCTAGTCCGTCTTTACTGCCAGCAGCCGACCAGCACCACCCCAGGCCACCTAGAGCCGTCGCCCCTCCCGTCCGTGTCGCCGCCTCCGCCCAGCGCCACCGCTGGTGAAGCCCCGCCGGTCTTCCTCATTCCTTCCGATCGCGCGTCGCTGCAGTCGAGCATCTTTCCCGTGAAGCCCCAAGTCGCCGGGTCTCCTTGCTGCTGCAACGACCGCCGCCGTGATCCCTGCCAGCCGTCGCCACCTAACGCCGACGCCCCCTGCTGTCGCCCCGCCGTCGCCGGTGACGTCCCCCCCAGGCCTTTGCTGCCAGGCCGCCTTCGCCACCGCCGGCCAACCTCCTCTGTTTTGTTCTTCTTGGTATTGATTCGTGGTGAAGGAAAAAAAAAAAAAACACGAATGTGAAAGCATTAACATTCGCTGCTACCGACTTCTGCACCTCAAGACTCCCAGAGGCGCACAGTTCTCAAAATCTCACGGATCTCAAAGCGCAGTTTTTAGAGCATTGTGGTTAAATTAAATTTTGTTTGATCTGTAATTCATTCGTTATTTGTTTTTTTGGTGTTCCAGGTCCAACAACTTCTGATCCACCTCGCTCGTGAACTATTGGTCCGGATTTTGGACGACTTCAGGATGATCTCCCTCTCCCAAATTTTGTGAGATTCGGTGTTTTCGGGTGAGATCCATTTTGATAACCTGACCCAATTGATTGCTGGTTGTTTTTATTTAATTATATATAATTTAATTAAATTGGACACCCTAATCTAGAGATCGTTTCTTAACGATCAACGGTCCGACACCGGTCTTGATATCAGAGCGTACGGTCCCGCATCATCAGACAGCTGGGCTGGAGCACTCCTTTCCCGATTCCTGCAAAAAAGTCTCCAAGGGTCGGTGGTGTTCCGGCGGGGACACTCCGATGCTTAAATCAGCGGGAGCTTGAGGGCAACAGAATGAAGGAATCTAATGGAGATGAGTGTATGGAGTGGGAAGAGAGTCCTTGCCTCTAGAGTCCCCCAGTTTACCTTATATAGGTGCAGAATAGTGCCACAATCTGTTAGGGGTGAAGCCAAAAAAGATCGATCTACCCCTAGGAGAATCTGGAGAGTGGCCACGTGGCACCAAGATAAGGTGACATCGTGGGAGTAGTGGAGCTGATGTGGCAGGGTTCCGTTGTAATAGAATTCTGGTATTAGCTGGAAGAGGCTTCTGGAGTTTCCTAGACCAACTCTAAAGTGGCTCTTTAAGAGTATGTCAGTCAGACCTCAGCAGGAGTGGGTCAGCCGGATCTCAGCAAAAGTGGGTCGGTCGGCCTTCAGCATGAGTGGATCAGCCGGATCTCAGAAAAAGTGGGTCGGTCGGCTTTCAGCAGGAATGGATCAGCCGGATCTCAGCAAAAATGAGTCGGTCGACCTTCAGCAAGAATGGATCAGCCGAACCTTAGCAAAAGTGGATCGTTCAAATCTCGACTTCAGTAGGTCGATCGGACCTCATCTGGAATGTATAAGTCAGATTTTTACGAGAGCGCGTCCGTCCGACCTCCGATGGAGAGGGTCACCTGGATGTCAATAAGAGTGATGGTTTGATTCGAAAGTAAACCGGTTGGATATAACGCATACTATTGTGATAAAAATGGCAAAAGGGACTGTAGTAAAATTGTAAAAATCAGGAGGCAAGGAAAAGATGCCTACGATCGGCTATCGTTTGGTATAACTATTTCCTTGAGGACATGAAGCCTCGAGGTGGGATTCGGATTTACGTTGAAGAGCACTGCCCTTAGTTTTAGGGGCTGACATGGTCCGCAGGTTGTCCGAAGGACCCAAACTGTTGAAAAAGAAAAGAAACAGAGATGGTACTTCTTTCTTCCATCCCACGATTGAAAAAATTTTTTGATGCTCCCAGTCCGTCTCCCCCCTGTCTGCAAGAAATCCAATGGAGGTTCCCAACCGAGGGAAGCTCGCCAGAGCTGCCTCCTCGCTGCCGGCTCCGCCTAGAGAAGCTTACAAGAAGTTCTTTCCTCCGCCTCTTTTTGTTTGGTGGAAGCCCGATGAAGCGTCACGACGCCGATCGACAGAAGCTCGCCTGAGCCCCATCTCCGATGAAAGCTTCTCAGTGACAAGCCTCCCAATCCTCAGCACAGAGGGAGACGGAGACAGAACCAGCCGCGTGGAAATTTTAGCTGCAAATGCCTTTGCTGCGCGGGAGCATCGATCGCGGGGGCATCGGCCACGAGCATTAGTCACGAGCACCCTCGGCTACGAATGCCTCAGCAACGAGTGTCGGCCACGGACGCTTCGACCACGAACCCCTCGGCCGCACGAGCACCGGCCACGGGAGCCTCGGCTGTGAGCATCTTGGCTGCAACCACCTCAACCGAAGAAAGTCTCTAACTCAATCCTAGCTGAGTAAGAGATCACCTCTGCCATGAAGGCCCTTGTCGCGTCAAGCTCAAGCTCCCTCTGGTTATATTCTGCCTGGGTCGGAAATTATCCCGGCTACGAGCGCCTCCGCCACTTCCCTACATCCACGAGGGCGAGCGGGTGCTTCGGCTGCAAAGCAGCGATGTCCATGGGAAAAAGGTCAGTGAGAAAGAACGCCTCAGCGAGGCCCATTGGAAGATCACCGAGCAAGGAAGCGGTAGAAACCTGACCCCTTGTCATCTCCGTCATTCCCAACACCATCGGTCCTTGATGCTTTCGCCCAAGGTCCAGGGCGCCTCTGCTACAAGCCACTACGGAATTTGCCCCGGCAACCTCAACCTTGGCCCCGAACGCCTTGGTCGCATGCGCCTCACCCACATATCCCCTCGGCTCAACCCCAGTTGCACTGGAGACCAAAGAGCTCCGTGACATCGGCCATCGTGTCGGAAAGAACCGAGGACGTGCGAGCCGAAGCCAAAGCATGCCATGTTTTTTTTGTTGTTTCCCGGACTCGCGCTCAGGCGGGAAGAACCGAGGACGAATGAACCGAGGCCAGAAGAATGCCTTGACCGCGAGTGCCAAACAAAGTGCCTCGGACAATAGGGACACTGCCGCAAGTGACGAGCCAAGAAGACCAAAAGAATATCTTGCCGTGAATGGCGACCCAATTGTCTCCGACGTGAGAAAGCTTCGGGTCTATGGCGCACCGTCAACCGGGGACTACCTGAAGGTGAGCAAGCCTGCCAATTCACGAAATAGTAATGGATTCCGAATGTCCTCTCGTAGCACACCCTTCGCCCAATGCCAAAAGGAGCCAGCCTCAAGCTTCAGCCCCTTACATCTACGTCGCACCCCATTGACGACCATGAAGTGCATGAGCACGAACCCCTCTTGACACAATCGCCTTAGCATCATGGAAGGCACCATATATGTTAGCAACAGTAGTGGTCCTCGCAAGAACAACTTCAAAAAACACTTGAGCTTCAGAGAAGTTAAGCTCTCGAAGAATCTATGGCCAATGGCAGATCCTTGAGGAACTCCACCATTCAAAACCGTAGAACTCCTATTTATCAGTAACATGGATCTTACTTTAAAAATTATCTTAAAATTCATTATTTAATTCGCATACTTTTACCTGATGATCTACATTTTAAGAAGCATAGGATTAACACTTGTTGGGATATCCCGGTCCAAGCACGAGCCGAACACTGGTTCTGCCGACCGAAGATCTTTCCTCCGAACCAATAACTTTGGACCCAGAAAGATCAGGCCAACCGCGGGCAACTCAAGGCTCTCCACCGGCCTACGACATCCGAAGGCAAGACCTTCAGATTATGTCTTCGGCCCTGGTCGAAGACCAGGCTTCTCGTCGACTTCCGAAAACATACTCTTCATTTCCTGCCGAAGACACGATCTCCGGCCCTTGGTAAACACCAAGTCCTTGACTCACGCTGAAGACAAGACCTCCGACCGAGAAGATTCGAAAACGAGAAGATTCCCGATTTAATTATGAGAATCTCCCTAAGCGGGAAAAATCTGAAGATGAATCCACGATCTGTCTCAGATAGGCAACAGTAACCAACGGTTACTATCGACTATCTCCATGCAACGATCATGGCACGCAACTCCAGCTGCCACGCCTCCGGTCTGGCCGGAACCGCTCAATGACAACCCACGATTGCCAATCATGGAAAGAAATCAACTCCCCGTAATCACTAGGAGAAGAACGAATCCGCAGGCCGAACGGCCCCTTATAAATAGCGGTAAGAGGAAATGCACAAAAAAAAGTACACACGCTCAAAATTCACAGAGCCTTTTCCTCTGCTTCTCCAGAATCTTATCCATTCTGTGGTTAGAGCCCGTCTCTGACTTAGGCATCGGAGTGTCCCCCGCCGGAGCAACTCCAGCAAGGGACCTGTTTTGCAGGTGAACCGGGGAGCGGTCCTGTGGTGCAGCAGCTCCAACCGGCCGGAACAGGGACTCCACGCCAACAGATGGCGCGCCAAGAAGGGGAAGCGGCAAGTCGCCAACATTCTTTAAGCTCCCCTCCCTAACAAGGAAAAGTATCCCGATGGCGAGAGGAAAGACTCAGATCGCCTCAACGAGTCGAAGTCGTGTTTCATCCCAAGGGAGTGCATCCCCGGGAGAGAATGACGTTTCACCTCCCACAATTATTATGGGATTGCAGCAATTTGAAGCTCTTGTAAACCAGGTCACCAATCTTACGGCCATGGTTCAAGATTTTCAAAATAGAGCTTTTTCGATGGGAAATCCACCGGCCGCCTCCAGACATAGCTCTCAGTCTCGAAGAAAGAGAGCCCCTCGGGAGGAATCAACACATCTCGCCCCCCATTTTTGGCCTTCTCCTAAAGGCCAAAGCTTGAGGCTACCTAGGCCCGTTAACTCCCCGTAGAAAGGGAAAAGGCCTAGGCAAACTCCCTCACCCTCCTCTGAAGACTCTACTCCCGTAGAGAGGGCACCGAAGCAGGCTCCCCCCGATTACGATGGAAGATTCAAAGCCATCGAATCGGAAATGGCAAGGGCACAGGAGCAGAGGTTGCAGGACCTAAAAGATCACAACGACTTGATAGTAGGTGATCTACGCCCGCCCTTCACCGATCGTGTCATGGCCGAAGTCATCCCTCGGTACTTCAGGATTCCTCAGGTGGAACCCTACGACGGTACCTCCCATCCCTTCGACCACTTGGGTAGTTTCAAGACCCATATGATGATCCAAAGAGCTTCATACGTGATGTACTGGCTCGCATTCCCGACCACCTTGAAGAAAGCCGCTCGGATGTGGTACTCAAGCCTGCGCCCAGGTACCATCGATTCTTTTTTCGAATTAGAGAAATTGTTTGTCATGCATTTCAGGACTTGGCGCAAGACCCCCCGAAATATGGACACACTGTTCCTCTTTCATCAAAACAAAGGAGAAAGCCTGCGAGACTACATCTCCAGGTTTAATGCGGCCACACTGGAGATTCCCGATCTCAACGAGCATGAGACCATGTCTGCACTGAAGAAGGGACTTCGCACATCCAGGCTCACCTTTTTCCTGGATAAGAAGTTTTCTAAAAGCTAAGCTGAGCTCCTGTCAAGGGCTCAGAAATATGCCAATGCTGAAGAGCAGGTGGCCAACCGACGACTGATCGAAGGGAAGCCCCCTTCAAAAAAGAAGAACAACAGGAGACAAGGTCCCCTGATGTCCAATAACAACAACAACAAATATACTGACCATCGAAGAAGTCCTCCCAGGCCTAGAACATCGGGAGGAAGATTCGACTCCTACACCCCCCTCAACCTCCCTCGAGAAAAGATCCTCATGAAGATAGAGAAAGAAAACTATCTCCAACAGTCCCGTCCCATGAAGGCCTCCTCTTCCGTAAGGAATAGGAACAAATATTGCCGATTTCACCGGGACTACGGCCACAATACTAAATAATGCATCCAGCTGAGGGATGCGATTGAGAATCTCATCAAAAGAGGGTATTTGGGGCTGTACATTGGTCGTCAAGGATCTCGGTCGGAAGCTACTGTTCCCCAGCCACCTCCTGAAGAGGCCGAACTACCAAATCAAAGGCCCACCAACGGAGATATGGGGATGATACACCGGCCTATCGACTGGAGAAGAGACGAGGACGATGTCCCAAAGCGACTCAAGGACAACAACGCTATCCTCTTCTCCGACGATGACCATGCGGGAGTTCGGCTCCTGCATGATGATCCCATTGTAATCTCGGTTGTTGTGGCCAACTATGATGTACAGCGAATTCTTGTTGATAATGGAAGTTCGATTGATGTATTGATCTATGATGCATTCTCTAAAATGTGTTTGCCTAGACATCAACTACGGAGATCCCCCATACCGCTCACTGGCTTCGGGGGTAATCAAGTTGATGCCGAGGGAGAAATAGTATTGCCTGTGACCCTTGGCACTGAACCTCGACAAAAAACACTACCGATCAACTTCACGGTAGTCTGAACCCCCTCGACTTACAACATCATTCTCGGGTGGCCCGCCTTGAACAAATTTTGGATCGTGATGTCCTCTCATTATCTCCTGGTATGCTTCCCCACCAGGAATGGTGTCGGAGAAGTTAGAGGAGATCAGAGAGCGGCACGGCAGTGCCTGATGATCCAAGACAAGCACTTCAATGATTCTGCCACCTTGGATCTGTTGGATCCAAGAGACACAACCACAGATTCTAGTAAATCCATGGAAAGAACTGTCCTGGTACCTTTGACAAAGGAAGACCCCACCAAAGTTGTGCAAGTCGGGAGCCTGCTTGACGAAGAAACCAGAACGGAGCTGATTCGCTTCCTCAGAGACAATGCCGATGTCTTCGCCTGGACAACTTCCAATATGCCAGGGATTCTTGCCGAAGTAATCACTCATCGGCTGGAAGTTACTCCCGGGTATAAGCCAGTCCAGCAGAAGAAAAGAAGCTTTGCTCCTGAAAGACAGAAAGCCGGGGACGAGGAA
Source organism: Areca catechu (assembly GCA_021397845.1). NCBI lineage: Eukaryota > Viridiplantae > Streptophyta > Magnoliopsida > Arecales > Arecaceae > Areca > Areca catechu. The sequence goes on along the minus strand of CM038045.1, from coordinate 129,096,514 downwards.
GTAAGCAAACTTCTCAGAGCAGGGTTCATCCGAGAAGCCTACTACCCCAAATGGTTGGCCATGTGGTAATGGTGAAAAAAGCTAATGGAAAGTAGAGGACCTGTGATGGGGACATTGAGCCAGTTCAGATCCAGCCAGTTCAAACCCAGCAGCCAGCCCAGATCTCGGTGCCAGCCCAGTACGGATCTTGATGTATTTTTTTTATTTTTTATTATGGGTGTACGTGGGATTTGGGATATCTCCGAATCGGAGATTAGTTTTATTTAGAGTTATCGGAATCTCTTATAGTTCCGATTATTTTGAGATTATTTAGGGATTTAGCTTTAGCGATAGTTTCTTGTTTTAGGTTTATTTAAGATCATGTTCTTGATGAAAAAGATTAGCGAAGATTATTTTTTTGAGGAAAAACTCTATCCCGACTCCTTCCCTCTTCTTCTCTCCCTGGTTCTATTTCCTCTTCCCGGTTCTTCTCCTCTTCCTCTCCTCTGTGTTCTCCTCCTGGCTATTTCTCCTCTTCCCTTCCCTGTTCTTCCACTTACTCCATACTAATATCAAACATCTGGTTCCATCAAGACATCGTCGAGAGCCCTAAAATCCATCGCCTGTCATTTCTCCACGCTCCTCTGTCACCGGATCCTCCAATTGAGCGGCCACCGAACTCCACCATCTCTCAGATCTGACAGACCGACCAAACCAACAACTGGAAAGCCATCGGCCCTCCCTCTCTCTGACGACCGATCTTCCCAGGCCGTCGGCGAGCCTTGCCGGTCGCCTCCTCCAATCTCCTGTCCGAACATCATTCGTTCACCATCACCGACGTAAGGTCCGTAACCGAGCGCCCCACCCCAACAGCCAACTTCTTCCAAACCAACGTCGCACCGCCCGTGAAGCCTGCTGCCATGCCGTCTGCGGCCACCGCACAGATCTCCGATCCAGCCACTGACCGGAAGCCGTCCGGAAGTCTCCAACCGAGCCAAGCCGGCCATTCCGCCGCCCGTTCCGCCGAGTCCCTGCACCGGATCCACTGCAGCCGAAGGTCGCCTCCGCCAGCAAGACGCCTGATCCGCCAGGCCGCTCCCAGCGGTCGTCGCATCTCCCCCGCCTGGAGTCGCCCACGGCCACTGCGACGCCTCACCGCCCCGGCCGTTCATGAATGTCGCTCCGCCCGAAGCCCCCTCCTCCGGTGCCATCGTTTGCCTGCAACCCGTCTCACGCCCTCCACTGCCGAAGTCCCTGCCGCCGTGTCGCCGTCCGCCACCGTGATCCCTGCCAGTCGTTCCGCCGTCGCCGCCTGCTGTCGCCGCCCAACGTCGACGCCGGCGAACCCAACCACAGACCTTCAGCCTCCCCTGTTCTCCCATGTAACGAACGAAGGAGAGAACTTGGCACGAACGTGAAAGTCTTCACGTTCTCTGCTGCCGATTTCTGCACCGCACGGATCCCAGAGCGCACGGATCCCAGAGAGCACAGATCCCAGAGCACAGATTTCAAAGCAATGGATTTTAATTAAATTTTATTTGGAATTTATTCTTCACTTGTATTCTCTTGGTGTTCCAGGTCCAACGGCTTCTGATCCACCTCACTCATGAACTACTGGTCCGGACTTTGGACAATCTCGGGACGATCTCCCTCTTCCAACTTTCGTGAGATTCCGTGTTTTCGGGTGAGATCCACTTTGATAACCTGACCCAATTGTTTTTGCTGGTTATTTCTGTTTAATTAGATTTAACTTAATTAAATTGGACATCCTAATCTAGAGATCATTTCTTAATGATCACGGTCCGACACTGATCTTGATATCAGAGTGTACGGTCCCGCATCAACCTGCATTGATTACACATACCTCAACAAGGCTTGCCCAAAAGATAGCTTCCCTCTCTCAAAGATTGATCAGCTGGTCAATGCCACTGCCGACCACCAACTACTGAGCTTCATGGATGCTTTTTCTGGCTATAATCAGATCAGGATGGATCCCCGAGTTAAGGAGAAGACAGCGTTTATCACCGATAAAGGTCTCTACTGCTACAAGATGATGCCATTTGGTCTCAAGAAAACCAAAGCAACATTTCAAAGGCTAATCAACAAAATGTTCGAAAAGCAATTGGGAAGGAGCATGGAGGCCTATGTCGACGATATGATCGTCAAGAGCCTCCTCTAAAAAGATCATATCCAAGACCTTGAAGAATCATTCAGTGCTCTACGACGTTACCGCATGAAGCTGAACCTGATGAAGTGCACCTTCGGGATCACTTCAGGTAAGTTCTTGGATTTTCTTGTCACCAAATGAGGGATTGAGGCAAATCCTGAGAAGATCCAAGCCCTAAAGGATATGAGGCATCCCTCTTGCAAGAAAGAACTCCAGTAATTAATAGGGAGAATTACCTCCCTAAGTAGGTTCATTTCTCGTTCAGCCGAGAAATGTTTCCCATTTTTTAAGGTACTTCGGCAGTCAAAGGACTTCGAATGGTCTGAAGACTGTCGTACTACCTTTGAAGAGTTAAAGAAGTACCTAGAAATCCCACCTCTACTCTCCAAACCTCAAGAGGGCGATGTGCTTTACCTATACCTCTCTACTTCAGATGAAGCAATTAGTTCGGTCCTTATCCGAAAAGATGAAGACGGATCCCACAAGTTGATTTACTACATCAGCAAGGTTCTGCATGATGCTGAAATGCAGTATGCGAAGATGCAAAAGCTGATCTACTCTTTGATGATTGTAGCAAATGACTATGGCCATACTTCCATGCCCACGCCATCGTGGTGCTGACTGATCAACCACTCAAGGCCGTTCTCCTATCTCCGGACACCTCAGGAAGGATAGCCAAGTGGGCTGTGAAGTTAAGTGAATTCGATATCAGCTTTCAGCCCCGGTCGGCTATGAAGGCCCAGGTGCTCTCTGATTTCCTGGCTGAATGCACCTAGAGGCCCGAAGATGAAGTACCTTCGATAGAAGGGAAAGTTTTGAAGGAGACGAAGTCCGTTTGGGTGCTCCACGTGGATGGAGCTTCCAATGCTACTGGGTGTGGAGCCGATCTTCTACTGGCCAAACCCGACGATCATACCATAGAGTACGCACTTCGATTCTCCTTCCATGCTTCTAACAACTAAACTGAATATGAAGCCTTGCTCGCCGGACTTTGGATCGCCAAAAGTTTGGGAGTTCAACAACTCCGGGCCTTTTCAGACTCCCAATTGGTTGTGAACCAAGTTAAAGGAGAATATGAAGCCAGGGACCCAACCATGATGCAATACCTAGAGAAGGTACGAGGCTCCTCTCAACTAGAGCATTTTGAGATTATCTATGTCCCTTGATCAGAGAATTCCCAGGCGGACGCGTTATCTCGACTTGCTACTACAACACTAGAATTTCTCGGGCACACCTTTGTTGAACATCTTAAAACTCCAAGTATAGCCGAAGAGGCTATGGAGGTGCACCAGATCGACACCGAGCCAAGCTGGATGGATCCTATCATCAAGTTCTTAAATGAGGGCATGCTACCGGGAGACAAGATAGAGGCCAAGAAAATTCGCTGGATGGCATCCCAATATGTCATCTTAGACGGGATCCTCTGTAAGAGTTCATTTTTTCAACCGCTGCTAAAGTGCTTGGGACCGACGGATGCGCATTACGCCCTGAGAGAGATCCATGAGGGCATATGCGGTGATCACTTGGGTGGTAGGTCTTTGGCATACAAGATCATTCGATAAGGATATTATTGTCCCTCCATCTAGAAGGACTCGGCTAATTTCGTATGAAGGTGTGACCAATGCCAAAGGTACGCCAATATTCAGAGGCAACCTACAACTCACTTGACTCAACTGATGGCCCCTTGGCCTTTTGCCCAATGGGGAATGGATATTCTTGGCCCATTCCCGCCGGCCTCTGGACAAAGGAAGCTCCTCCTTGTGGCCATCGACTACTTCACAAAGTGGGTAGAAGCCGAACCACTGGCCTAGATCACAAAAGGCAAGGTGGAGAATTTTGTAAAAAAATTCATCATATTCTGGTTTGGCATCCCATATGTCATAATCACGGACAATGGGAGATAGTTTGACAATCCGAAGTTCAAGGACTTCTGCGCTCAGTATCATGTTCAGCACCGGCTGACCTCCGTTGCTCGCCCACAGTCCAACGGAGAAGCCGAAGCAACTAATCAGACCATTCTCCATGGTCTAAAGATGAGGTTGAACGCCGCCAAAGGACTTTGGGCCGAAGATCTGACCTCTATTCTCTGGGCATACCGAACTATCCCAAGAACGGCCACCGGTGAGTCTCCGTTCAACCTAGCATACGGTACCGAAGCCGTACTACCTATTGAAGTCTCCCTACAATCCTTAAGAGTTGATAACTACGAAGAGCCTGGAAACTCCGATCGTAGAAGGATCGACCTGGATCTGCTGCCAAGCACCAGGCTTCAGGCCCAGATAAGAATGGCGGCGTACCAACAAAAGGTTGCCAAATATTACAACTCCTGAGTGAAGGAGCAGATCTTCCGCATATGAGACATGGTATTGCGAAGGGCAGAAGTATCCAGGCCAATAGAACAGGATAAACTTTCTCCCAACTGGGAAGGTCCGTACCAAGTCGAAGAGGTCATTCGACCAGGAGCATATCGACTCAAGACCCTAGATGGGAAACCTCTATCCCGGCCATGGAATGTACAAAACCTTCGCAAATATTATCAATAAACAGATTCCTAAATTTCCTGTACAAATTTGCTCAACTCTACTCAACTCAGAAATAGCTTGTTGCCCCGACTGAACGACAACAGCCTAAGTGGCCCGATCCAAGAAATCGGCCAACTGCGCAAAGGAGAGTCTGATCCACTCACCTTATCGGTATGCCCGACGAGCGCAACGGATGGCCTAGCCAGGTCACCAAGAAGATCGAAGGCACAGGGATGGTTCAGATAACCTACCTTATGAAAAATTCGAAGACGTGTCGGGGCGAGCCTAATCAGCCTACCTTATACTAAAAAAAAGGTGGAGGAATGGTTTTCATAACCTACCATATGGTAAATCCGAAGACGCACTGGGATGGGCCTAAACAGCCTACGTTGATCACGATAGAAATACACAGGGACGGTGCAGACCCCCACCCAACGGTGAATCCAAAAACATGCTTAAAAGGACCAATGTCGTCCTTCCTGTTGACAACAAACATCTCTGGGATGGCCCAGCCAGCCTCACATCTTTCCTATAGACCGTGAATGGTCCGAGGAATCTACGCTCTAGACGTGACATAATGCAACATATCGCAAAGGACACATGGGAAGAGGTAAGAAAAGGATATTTCATTCTTTTTCAAATTTCTTACAAAAAAAAAACCTCTCACAAAGAGAGGACAAAAAAAAAAGGAGGAGAAGGGTTGCGGGAAAGCATTTTCAATAACCTCCCGCCGGCTCTTTCCTGTACCGGCAGGGGGAGTTCTGGAAGGATGATGAAGGGGCCCCGGGGTTCCTATCCGGACCAAAATCTGACCCCTCTTCGGAGTCAGAATCAAACTCGTGTCCGGGAAAGGGAACAGAGGGCTTGATGTTGTCCAGGCCCTTCAAGTCATAGAACTTGAAGGCTTTCCCCCTGCACTCCCGGAACCCCTGATGGTAGGAGTCCAGAGCTGCTTCGGTGATCTCCTATTTGAAAGCAGCGGATGCCTTGAAGTCTGAGATGGCATTTACTGCCTCCTTCTTGGCCCCCTCCACCTTCACGACTGCCGCCGCGACCTGGGCCCTGGCCTCCTTCAGTTGAGCCTCCAACATGCGGACCTTCTTCTCCAAGCGATCCACGGTAGGCTCATCATCGTCGCTCAGTTCGAAGAACCCTGGACTCCTATTTTTTTTGGAATCAATAGCCCTCCTCTTCACTGCCTTTCGAAGCTTAGAAGTGTTGAACCTCATTTTCGACTAGAGCGCTGGGAAGGAAGAAGAAGTCTGAGAGGATGATAACCCTTGACAACAGAGGACAAGGTCCTATTTATAAGGACTTTGCACCCACGACTGGCTGTAGGGAAGTGTGCTCCACGTCTTTTCCCAGCCGCATCAAAGAGTGCCACGTGTCCAAGTGACGCTTTGAGAACCAGATTACCGCTTGAGGGTCATTCTTGGGACAGTAACTGTCGACGCTTCGAATCCGGAGGAATTTCCATCATGCGGCAGCGACATTAATGGCTCCTTTTTGGAAAAAGGAAATTTGGCAGCACACAAGGCGCAAGAAAATGCTACTATACGAATATCGACACACCGCGTGGACAACAAGAATCACAATCAAATTTCCTTAATCACCAGCCAACAGGGAGGTGACACCTGTCTATCATGTCTAACCCAATGGACAGATTTAGTTATGAAAGGAAGGTGACATCAGCCTGATCGACCATAGACAGTTTTCCGCAATGGGATTCTAACTCCAAAGTTCGTCTTCGTCAATTACCAATCAAACGGTCTTCGGCCATGGCCGTTCAACCAAGCAGAAGAAGGAACAGTAAAGCTCGGATTACAGACTAACTTTGTTCAAGCTACATCCAAAAATGCAACATGGCACATGCAGGAGAAGAAGAAGCTACCACAACCTCCCAAATCCAAACCAAAAGATTGGCTGAACCATCATGCAATAGAAAAAGAAGAGACGGTCACAGGGCCACTCGCTCTTTTCTTCTCCCCCAATCAGGAAGTGACAACTGTCCACCACCTGATTCTCAAATCAACCAGCAGTCATGATGGGCAGTCTAATCAGGGATCTCATGATCATTCACTACACTCTCCCCTCGAAGGAAAACAACAAAGCATTGGTACTCTCACTTCTCGAGGAAAATCTTCACTTCAAAAACTGAGAGTAAGGGGGCAACTATTGGGATATCCCGGTCCAACCATGAGCCGAACACCGATTCTGTCGACTGAAGACCTTTCCTCCAAACCAACAACTTCGGGCCCAGAAAGATCAGGCCAACCGCGGGCAACTCAAGGCTCTCTGCCATCTACAACATCCGAAGGCAAGACCTTCGGATTATGTCTTCGGCCCTAACCAAAGACCAGGCTTCTCGTCGACTTCCGAAGACATACTCTTCGTTTCCTGCCGAAGACACGATCTCCGACCCATGGTAAATACCAAGTCCTCGACTCATGCTGAAGACAAGACCTCCGACTGAGAAGATCCGAAGACGAGGAGATTCCTGATTTAATTATAAGAATCTCCCTAAGCGGGAAAAATTTGAAGATGGATCCATGATCTATCTCAAATAGGCAACAATAACCAACGGTTACTATCGACTATCTCCATGCCACGATCATGGTGCACAACTCCAGCTACCACGCCTCCAATCTGGCCGGAACCGCTCAATGACAATCCACGATTGGCAATCATGGGGAGAAATTAACTTCCCGTAATCATTGGGAGAAGAACGGATCTGCAGGCTGGACGGCCCCTAACAAATAGCTGTAAGAGGAAATGCACAAAAGAAGGTACACACACTCAAAATTCACAAAGCCTTTTCCTCTGCTTCTCCAGAATCTTCCCCATTCTGTGGCTGGAGCCCGTCTCTGACTTAGGCATCGAAGTGTCCCCCGTCGGAGCAACTTCGGCAAGGGACCTATTTTGCAGGTGAACCGGGGAGCAATCCTGTGGTGCAGCAGGTCCAACCGGCCGGAACAAGGACTCCATGCCAACAACACTAAATGATCTTCCAAGTCTGGTGAAGTAATATTTTTGCCCAAGCAGATCAGATTGGGCATTTCCAAAATTTTGCTGAAGATTATATTTGCTTTTTTAAATATTTATCTCAAGTAGGAGTCCACACACTATAATGAGTGGAAATACTTCAACCAACTATTCAAAAGAACTCTTCCTATCCCATCTACTAACCTTTTCCATTTTTAATAGGGAGGATTTATATCAAGATAGTATATATTCCTCTTAGTTTAAAAAATGGTGCTAGAGGTAGGACTCATCCAGTCATGCCTAATATCTCGGCCGTATATATGGTACCGTGGTAGAAATAAAGAAAAAGACTAGAAAAATCTAGAGGGGGTCAAAAAAAAAGGATGCCTATGATCAACGGTCAGTGATGAGAGTTAACTATGATGGCCCTCGACCTATCAGATTAACAATGAAGTCCCGGCTCAATGATGATGGACTGACAGGCCCCCACCCATCATTCGACCTATCGGGTTAACTATGAAGCCCTGGCTTAACAATGATGGAGCAATGGGCCCTCGCTTGGCATCAGCCTGTCCGGTTAACTATGAAGTCCCGGCTCAATTGCAGTGGACAAATAGGCCCCCACTCAGCATTCAATCTATCGGGTTAACTATGAAGTCCCAGTTCAATGGTAGCGGACCAATGGGCCCTCGCTTGGCATTTGACCTGTCGGGTTAACTATGAAGTCCTGGCTCAATGGTGATGGACCAACGGGCCTCTACTCGGCATTCGGCCTGTCAGGTTAGCTATGAAGTCTTCGCTCAATGTTAGCAGATCAATGGACCCCCGCCAGACATTTAGCTTATTGGGTTAACTACGAATAGGGTGGTCAATTAGGTTTTCAAAAATAAAAAACAAGTATGTGCCTTTGAAAACTTTAATCGAATGTAAGCCAAGTGTAGTATGATTTGTGGAAGCTAAGAGTGAAAGTAAGAGAAATAAACAATTACACAAACATAACAAATTTATAGTAGTTTAGAATAATCCTAGTTCCTACATCCACTCTCCAAGATCTACTTGGAATTTCACTATATTCCCATGTGAATATAGTTGGATTGTTTTATTCTGGGCTTACAATCCAAAATCCAAGCACAATGTTTATTTTATAGGGTCACAAACAACCCGATTGATTTTCCAAGGCTCCGCAATCAAAACCCAAATGCTCTTTTATTTTTTGGGCTAATAAATAATCCAATAGGTTGTATAAGGTCAACTAATCAAAACCTAAATCTAATTCAAAATTTTAGCTCTCTACTGAAGCAACAACAACTTAAAACTATAAAATAGAACAACATAAAATAAACTCTAAAAAGAGCTGATTGTTGTAGATGAAGCTTGATCTTAAGGACATCAACAGTTGCTCTTCATTGCTCACTTAATGCTTCAAGAGGTTAGATGGGAAGAAGTTGAGTTCCTCTTGAGTTTCCAATGATTGCACAGTATATTCTCCGTGTTTTTAATTATTGGAATAAATGCTCAAGTTCTTGTTCAAGTGTCTTCAATGAATATTTCTTTTGACTTCAATCCAAAATTTTATATCTTCCAGATATTTTTTCATGTGTTAGAAGTCATTTTTATCCATTTATAGCTATTGGAAACCAAGAAATAGCCATTAGAAATCTTGGAAATCAAATTATATAAGTTATGGAACTAGCTGTTACTATTGCAATCTATGGGATAAGAGTCTGCTCCAAGCAGAGGAGTTAACTCAAATCAGCAGTGTCCAAAAAATTGGATTTCTATCTCCTTGAGAGAGAAAGCTTGCAAAACAGGAGTCGGCTCATTTTCACAATATCCGAAAAATCAGGTTTCTACCTATCTAAGAGAAAAGGTTCACTAGAGCAGGAGTCGGCTCTTCTAAACTATGCCAGTCACCATGCCATACCAGAGTCGGCTCTTCTAGTACGAGTTGGATCTTACAACCTATTCTTCAAAACTTCAAGAAATTAAAATGATTTAACTCTTAAAGCTTCCAATTGTTTGCTAAGGGATTCTAAGGGTTTTTAAGAATGCACATGCTATTTCAAATTCAAGAGATAACTTCTTTATTCTTTCCATGATACAAAAATCTCTCAAAGTATCTAAGGGAACTTAATAAGTACAAGCAAACTTTCTATAATTAAAAAAATTTCTAAGGATATATAGGAGCTCACCACACACATCGCAATTGCTACACTAAAGGAATTATCATTGATATAAATGAGCTCACTAACTACTCCAATATTTTATAACATTTTTAATTGAAAGTTGTGCATTGAAAAGTTTTTTACATAAATATTTTTAAATATTTGAAAAGTATTAGTATAGAATTCATGCTCCAATATTTTGTAAGCATCAAAATCATTCCTAGGATCAACAATCTTTCTCTTTTTGAAGATGATAAAATACTGGGCATGGGATTAAAAACTTTACAATTCAAGAAAATGTATCAAAGTAACGTATATATTCATGTATCAGAGTATTCATGTTATCTATCAAAGCATAGTAATATTTATATATCAGAGTATATATGAGTTATAGTATCAAAGTTAAGTTTTTGAACAATTTAGAGTTTATATGATCGTAGGAAACCATGTTTATATTAGAGCTTGAAAAAAAAATATATTAGAGCAAGAAAACATGTATTAAGACTATTGAATTAATTGATCAAAAAGGGAATGAGGATTTCATTAGACTATATAACAGTTAATGCTCTCTCTTTCAATTTCAATCATATACTCATTTACTCTTCTAGTTTTCCATCTATTTCAATCTTTTTGATTCATTAATCTCATTCATACGCAGTATGCATACCATATTTTTATATTGTAATTTCAAATATATACATTCTCATTCTCATTTTTTCCTTCTTGTTTGAAACTTTTAATTTTATGCATATTTTTCTTTCTCCCTTTTTGTCATCGGCAACGAAAATCAAGAATAGTATGAAGAATGTCATAAGGAAAAGTATGATACTATGATATTGTTATATGATATAAAATGATACCACAAATATCATTAACATATGTGCACAGAGTATTTGGAGAAATATATAATATATCATTCAAGGATTTTAGTTACAAAACTTGATATAACAGAGGTATCACAACATACCAACATATACTATGAAATACAAAATATTCACTACAAAGATAAGAAAATACATAGCAGAAATACTAATATCTAGTCACTGTCACTATCCTCTGGAATGTTGACAGTGAAAGAGGCATAAATCCTAGTGGAGTGAATAGGTGAAGGACCTACAGAACTATTGATCCCAGAAGCTAGTCCTACCCTAGGTGAAGGAGGAAATCTTGTGCTAGGGGAACTAAATGGTGGCCTAGGTATAGGTATAGGCCTAGTTGGAGGCTAAGATCTAAGTCCCTTATTGGATGATGAACCAAAAGCAGATCTAGAACCAGTGAATCCCAACAAGATACTGCCCAACTTAGACTCGATGTAAATGATGCCCTGCTACATAGAAAGGGTAGTCTCTCTACCTGCTCTCATGCAAAACTGTCGGTGACACCTCACATATGTCCAAAATCTGCTCTTAAATCTGAAATATTGGACTGATACGTGTCATGTGTCCTATGTTTATACTCGATCATGTCCATCAGAAGTGAGAGCTCTCTCTACACTACTCCAAACTCCTAGCAGCTCCTAAAATATCTCAAATATCCTATCCATGTCACCTACCATGGAGCTGACTCTAGTGATTAGTGATTTGAGAGTTGAGTAAACTGCTCCAGGATGATACTAGAAGTAGCTAAAGTGGTAGGTGTCATAGATGACTCTTAGAAGCCTGTACAGTAAATATAGGCTTAGTAGGCCCATATGGTGAAGTGACCTCTCACTGTACCAATCAGTATGCAGTAATCTCCTAGCATCCTTGCCAGTACAGTCCATCTCAAACTCCTCAAACATGAGAGTGAAGACCATACCATAGGATAAAAAAGCTCGATGTCTCCTAGTTGCTTCCTTCATTTGTGATAGCATTAGAAAAGGTAGATTGATTGGATGTCCTTTAATCATGTAATGCATAAATGCAAAATCTGTCTATGTGACCTAATCAAATCTTCTAGTTTTTGGAAAGAAAATTCAACTAACCATGTTGTGAAGTAATCTAATTTCTAATGAAAGTTGATTAGCCTACAGATTTTTTATGCTTCTTACCTTCTTTCTAAAATGGTTCTCAATCCATCAATCTTTTTCTCTAGGATTAGGTAGCATCTCCCTTCTTTCAACATTTCAAGCAACCAGCTCAAATGGGTTTCATCCAAAATAATAAGTTGGCCCTTTACCGTGGAGCTAATTAAATCATGTCCAATCCTTAAATTTTCAAAGAAAGATCTCACTAGAGTGGGGTAAATAAGAACTTCAATTGAACAAAATCTCTCCCACCCTTGCCTTTTAATCCAATCCCCAATCCAAAAGTGCTCTTGCTCTAAAAAATCAAAGTAAACTCTCCTACCTATGGTAACCGATCAAGTGGCCATAGAAAACCCTAGTTGAGGTTGAGCCGATGGAGGTATAGGGTTCGACTCGTTATTCCATCTCTTTGCTCTTCATTCAGCCAATGTAGAATCACGAGTTCTCTTTCTCTTGCAAGCTAATGCCTTTCTCGGATCCATTCTTGCTAGGAATCGCCTAATTTTGGGTTTCACTATGGTTCCTTAGGTTTTCTACGGTGTTGGAGGTTGAAAGGTAAAAATTTGGATCAGTTATATAGTAAGGTGAAAGAGGTAACTTTGAGTTTTAAGGGATTTTCAAAAACAGTACCTCCGACATCCAAGTCGACTTACTCAAGCTCAAGTCTGCTCGAGTCAGCTTGAGCAAAACTTAAGTTTTTGGATTCAAAAAAGTTAGAAATATAATCCAGAGAACTTAAACATACTAATTAAGGTTTTACTATGCCTAAAATGATTAGGATTAGCTCTAGGAAATGTTTCTAAATTTTTGGAAATTTCTATATGAAATTTCTAAAATGGACCACACATACCTAATTCACCTCTAATCATTGTAAATCTATCCTGACTAAGTGGCTTAGTAAATATATCAGCTAATTATTTCTCGATACAAATAAATCCTAGTTCAATATCTCTATTTTGCACATAATTCATAATAAAATGATCTAATTTCTGTGCTTTATTTTTGAATGTTGAATAGGGTTTTAAATCAATTAATAATGCTGGTGTTGTCATATCTGATTGGAATTTTAATTTATTTAACACCAAAGCTTTCTAGTTATTGCTTAATCCAAAATACTTAAGTACAACAACTCTCTACAGCAATATATTCTGCCTCAATAATGGATAGTGCTATGGAGTTTTGTTCTTTCTATGCCATGAGATTAAGTTCAACCCTAAAAATTGGAATGTTTCACTAATGCTCTTTCTATTAATTTTACAACCACCATAATCAGTATCTGAATAACCATAACCATCAAGTCTAATAATGAGTGTTTAGAATACCATAATCCTAAGTTGCATATTTTTTTAAGATTTCTTATGATTCTTTTAACAGTAAATATATGTGATTCATTTGGATTAGCTTGAAATCTAGCACATATACATATACTAAATAAGATATCAGGTCTACTAGCAGTTAAATATAGCAAGGATCCAATCATACCTCGATATAGTTTTTGATCAATGTTATTTTCTTCTTCATCTTTGTCAAGCCTGCAGTTTGGATTCATTGATTGCCGATTTCTTTTGAGGATTTTATCCTAAACTTCTTTAATAGTTTCTTGATATACTTGGTTTGGTTGATGAATATTCCTTCCTTTGTTTGTTCAATTTGAAGTTCAAGAAAAAATGTCAGCTCATCCACCATACTTATTTCAAATTCATCCTATATAAGCTTAATAAATTCTTGACAAAGATCTTCATTGATTATATGAAAGATTATATTATTTATATAAACTTGATAACTAATATTTCATCATCCTTTCTTTTAATGAACAATGTTGTATCTATACTACCCCTTGTAAAATAATTTTTAAGTAGAAATTTGCTAAGTCTTTCGGACTAAGCTCTCGGAGCTTGCTTAAGATCATATAATGCTTTGTTCAATTTGAAATATAATTGGGCAAATTATGACTTTTAAATCCAGGGAATTGCTCTACAAAAATCTTTTTAGAAATATAACCATTTAGAAAAGCATTTTTTACATCCATTTGAGATAATTTGAATTTTATATGATAAGCAAATGCAAACAAAAGTTTTATGGCCTCCAATCTTGCTATGGGTGCATAAGTTTCATCAAAATCTATTCCCTCTTCTTGATTATATTATTTGGTTACTAATCTTGTTTTACGTCTAACTACATTACCTTTTTCATCTAATTTGTTCTTAAATACTTCTTTAGTATGCATAACAGGATGTTCTTTAAGTTTACTAACTAGGGTCCAAGCATTGTTTCTCTCAAATTGGTTCAACTCCTATTACATAGCTATCATCTAATTTGGAGCGTTTTTCAGTTTTCTCTATACAATTAGGTTCAATTTGAAAAACAAATGTAAGGTAATCAAAAGTGTGTCTAAATAAAGACCTAGTTCTAACATTTTATGAGGGATCACCGATAATTAAGTCCTTGGGATGGTAATGTATATACCTCCATTCCTTAAGTAAATCATCATGCCCTTTGCTTACCTTTTTCTTCTCTTCTTCAATTTGTTTATCTTTTAGGCTCAAGTCCTTCATTCCTTCATTCAAGGTACCTGCATCATTGTCCATGCACTCTTCTTTTCTAGAAAGTAAATGGTTAGATTTATCAAAGATAATATGAATAGATGTTTTAATAGTTAAAGTTCTTTTATTAAAAACTCTATAGGCTTACTTGAAATCGAATAACCAAGAAAGATACCTTCATCAAATTTTATATCAATTTTTTCAAGGTTATCTTTTTCATTGTTTAAGATAAAATATTTACAACCACATACATGAAAGTAACATGTATTTGATTTTTTTATCATTCCAAAGCTTGTAGAGGATTTCCTTAAGAAAAGGTTTAATAACAACATGGTTCAGAATGTAACATGCAGTGTTCACAGCTTCAACACAAAAATACTTTAGAACATGGCCTTCACATAATATTGTTTGGATCATTTCTTCTAATATTCTACTCTTTCTCTCCATAATACCATTTTATTGTGATATTTTTGGAGCTGAAAAGTTATGATCAATGCAATACTCATTACAATTTTTTTTAAAATATTGATTTTTAAATTTTATGCCATGATCACTGCTTATTGAAATAATTGATAGATTTTTTTTGATTTGAAATCTTTCTATGAAATTTCTAAAAAATAGTGAATACCTCATCTTTGTATGCCAAAAATATAATCCAAATAAATCTAGAAAAATCATCTACTATCATAAGTCCATATTTCTTACCTCGCTTATGATCCTAGTTGGTCTAAATAAATCCATGTGTAGTAGCTTTAAAGGTCTAGATGTTGAAATGATATTGTTAGATTTGAAACTTCCCCTCATTTGTTTACCATATTGATATGCATCACATATATGATCATTTTCAAAATTTAGTTTAGGTAAACCTTTAACTAAATCTTTTGAAATTAATTTAGATAATATATGCGTGCTAGCATATCTAAGTCTTCTATGCTAAAGCCAACTAGTCTCCTTGATTTTAGTATTCATAGCTACTAGACTTGTACTACTTTCAAGGCTATATCATTTAAATCTATCATGTATATGTTTCTAAGTCTATGTCCTATAAATTTGATGCTTGAATCAAAAGAACTAGTTATGCATATTAAAGATTCAAACAACACTTGAATCCTTTGTCATATAATTGACTAATGCTTAATAGATTATGCTTCAATTTATTTACTAGCAATACATTTTCAATGATTGTTGAAGGAATGATTTTGATTTTACCAATGCTAATAATTCTTTCCTTACCATTATCTCCAAAAGTTATAATACCATCTTCTTTCATTTTTAGGATGAAGAATTATTCCTTATCACCCTCATATACTTTGAATAGCCAATATCCAAGTACCATCTTTGATGCAGAACGAAAGAAGAGATGATGCGATGCGGAAGTAAATTAAGACTAATTCTTTTTTTTTTTGTTTTTTTTTTTAATATTTTCAGAAGTCGGCTTTGACTCAAAGGAAAGTTAAACTAAATTGAAAGAAACTAGGTAATAATTGAAAGCACAATTTAAATAAAACTGGGTTATTAGAGTAGTTCAGAAGTAACGGATCGCTGGGGGTTGAGAAACTCCCAGACCTAAGGTTTCACTCTGAACTTTCAACAGGACAGAAATAAAGAGAAGAGATGGGTTACCAACCAGACAGTGATCTTCACAAAGTTTAGTGGAAGAACTCTCTCGAGCAGATTGTTGGATCCTCGGATTCGGATACCTTCGCAATGGATCCTCCAATACTGGTCCTGTGGCTGAGTCGGCTTCTCCTGGACTCAAGATCTGGGAAAGAAGAAGAACAAGTGATGGAATCAGATACTCAAGGAAGGATTTACCAGATTGAAGAACTTGAAAGCTGATGTTGCTGAAATTCGGATTCTCCTGGAGGCTGATCTGACTTCCACTAGGAATTGCTCTGGATCTGAAGTATCCGGACTGGACCCGGATGCTGGTGGTCGGCCTGGACTTGAAGAGAGTGGCCGTGAGAGGTGGGATAGGCTAGGGCTTGGTGGAAAGAAAAGGATGATGGGCGGCTAGGGTTTGGGAGTGAAGTGGCTAACCTAGGGTTTGGGGTTTGGAGATCTCACACCTCCTCAAGGCTCTTGGGGAACCCGGATTTACTCCCTCACGGAGCTCAACACCTGGATGCAAGTGCAGAAGAGAGAAAACACAAAGTTTGCTCATACAAAAATTTTAATTCATTCATCAGATTACTTTAAAGTTTACAAGAGGGGTTTAATTTATAGGACTTTACAAGAGAGTAGGGTTTTACATCTTCCCATGTGGGACTAAAGGAGGGGATCTTCAAATTAGGTTTGTAGGATCAATCCATACACATATGGCCGGCCTAAGGTTCCAAAAAAGTGGATTTGAGGTTTTAAAAGGAAGGTAAGTGGCGCCTCCTAGCCTTGTTCTTCAAGAGAGAATTTTATTCCTTCCATGGCTCAACTCTTTTAAACTCCTCCTTTTCTTTCTCCCTAAGTCATGGTTCTTCCCATCTTTGCTTTGGGCATTTTTGGCATGGAATGGGCGCCCCCTTGAACTACTCCCCAAGAAGAGTTTCTTTCTTTTCATAGCTTGGCTCTTATGGAATTTTGTGGGCCGCCCCCTTGAATTGTGGATCCCAGATTGCTCTCTCCTCAAATGGCGCATGAGAGAAGGGACCTGCTATCACGTGGTGTGGGGACCAAAGCCTACTGGATGGAGATGCGGCGCCCCCTGGACTTAGGCGTGTGGCTGGGAGTGTGGCTAGGAATGTGGCGCCCACTTGCTTGGCCTTGGGAGAAAATGTGACACCCCAGGTTGAAGTCCTAGACCACTACTGAGTCAACATGACTCAACAAAATAAATTACAGGGAATATAGACTCAAGCTAAAATTGAGTTGATCAAGTCAACCCTTATTACAAACCAGAAAACCCTAATTCTTCGGGCAAGGTCAATCAGAGATCCAGATGGAGCTTTGAAGTTTTTTTCTGAGTCTGGTGCCCGCACCAATTCTCCCGGGGTGGGAGGAACTCGACCCTGTCGAGTATGGATCAAGTTGGCTCTGGTATCTCTCCAAGAGGTCTGGGTCCAATTCTTGTAATTCTTCTCGGGAGATCCAAGAGTCATCAGAATCTGGCCTTCCTTGCCAGCGGACCAGGTATCTTTGGTATCCTCGATTACGAGTAGAGATAACCTGATCATCCAGGATCTTTTCAATCTGCTCTTTCCTCACAGGCCAGTTTGTTGGTGGACACACAGAGTTGGGTTCACTCTCAAGAGCAGGATTAGGCTCAAAAGGCTCACTGAGAATCACAGCTGGCTCTCTATACTCTACTAGATCTGTAATGTTGAAAGTGGAGCTAATGCCTAGTTCTGGAGGTAACTCGAGCACATAGGTATTGGATCCTACTCTCTTCACCACTCTAAATGGTCCAGCTCCTCTAGCATGTAACTTTCTAACGGTTCTAGGAGGAAACTGTTCAGGCCTTAACCTAATCATTACATAGTCTCCTTCATCAAAAGTTTTGACTCGCCTTTGAGAATCAGCCAACTTCTTATAAGTTTCATTACTTAAATTTATTTTGGCATGAATTTCTTTATGCAAGTCTTTTATATGCTGTGCAAAAACTTCGGCAGACTCGGAGACTCGTGTGTGGACTGGTAAAGGAGCTAGGTCAAGAGGTGTGTGAGGTTTGTAACCATGCACAATTTCAAATGGATTCTTACCCGTAGACCTATTGACCGAGTCATTGTATGCAAATTCAGCTCTAGGTAAGTACAAATCCCAGTTCCTAATGTTTTCACCAACAAGACACCTTAACAGATTGCCTAAACTACGGTTCACTACTTTGGTTTGGCCATCAGTCTAGGGATGATAGGTAGTTGAAAATTTAAGTTTTGTCCCTAACTTATGACAAAGGGTTTTCCAGAAATAGCTGGTGAACCGGACATCCCTATCGGAAACAATTGTCTTAGGCAGGCCATGGAGTCGAACTATCTCATTAAAGAACAGGGTGGCTACCTTAGACGCATTAAATGTTTGGGAACAAGGCAAGAAATGGGCCATCTTGGAAAATTGGTCGACTACAACACAGATAGAGTCATGCCTCCTCTGGGTCTTAGGCAAACCTAACACAAAATCCATGCTCACATCTTGCCAAGGACGATCTGGGACAGGGAGTGGGGTATAAAGGCCGGTGTTCTGTTTTCGCTGTTTGGCAACAGCGCAGGTCCGACACCTAGCCACAATGTGTGCTACATCTCTTTAGGCTAGGCCAGAAAAAGTGGTCTTCAATAGCCAGGGTGGTCTTGTCTTTTTTGAAATGGCCAGCTAAACCTCCAGCATGAATTTCCCAAATCAAAAATTCCCTAAGAGAAGTTCTAGGGATGCAAAGCCTATTCTTAAATAACAGAAAGCCATCTAAAAGGGTATAATCCTTATGGTCACTAGATGGTCCTTGAGTTAGATCCTGGTACACAGTCTTAAAATCCGGATACGACTCATATTCCTCTTTGATTTGCTCAAACCCTATGACTTCAGTCCTAACAGAATTCAACAACAAAGATCGGCGACTAAGGGCATCAGCTACCTTATTTTCAGACCCAGCCTTATGCTTAAAAAAAAAAGTATAGGACTGGATATACTCTACCCACTTAGCATGCCTAGGGTTAAGCTTCTTCTGGAAACTCAAGAATCTAAGAGCCTCATGGTCCGAAAACAGCACAAATTCTTGCGGTAGTAAATAATGTCTCCAATAATGCAAAGCTTGCACTACCGCATAAAATTCCTTATCATAGGTAGAATACCTAAGCTTAGCATCATTAAGTTTTTCACTAAAGAATGCTACGGGATGGTTCTCTTGGCTTAGGACTCCACCTATGCCTACTCCTGAAGCATCACAGGCAACCTCAAATACCTTTGAAAAGTCGGGTAACCTCAAAATGGGTGCCTGGGTCATCCTATCCTTAAGATCTAGGAAGGCATTATGGGCTGCTTTAGTCCACTGGAATTCTCCCTTCCTAATACAGTCTGTGATAGGAGCAACTACAGTACTAAACCCCTTGATGAATCGCCTATAGAAGGTAGCCAAGCCGTGGAAACTTCTGACTTCATGCACACTGGTCGGCTCTGGCCATTCTACTATGGACCTAATATTTTCTGGATCGACAGCCTCGCTGTCAGGGGTTA
Source organism: Areca catechu (assembly GCA_021397845.1). Lineage (NCBI taxonomy): Eukaryota > Viridiplantae > Streptophyta > Magnoliopsida > Arecales > Arecaceae > Areca > Areca catechu. Next base: position 129,076,997 of record CM038045.1, on the reverse strand, counting down.
CTACAAAACCAAGATAACTCTATTGGTCAAGAATTCACACTTTTTGAGATTACCGTAGAGACTATCATTCCTCAAAACTTGGCAGACTTGTCTAAGGTGGCCTAGGTGATCTGCAGGGGTCTTACTATAGATCAGGATGTCATCAAAATAGACCACTATAAACTTCCCTATGAAAGCTCTAAGTACCTGGGTCATAATCCTCATGAAAGTACTAGGGGCATTGGACAATCCAAAAGGCATAACAACCCATTCATAGAGACCATCCTTAGTTTTGAAAGCGGTTTTCCACTCATCCCCTGGTCTAATCCTAACCTGATGATAGCCGCTCTTGAGATCAATTTTAGAAAAAACCGTTGCACCGGCCATCATATCTAGCATGTCATCTAGTCTAGGGATGGGGAACCTATACTTGATTGTGATTTTGTTGATGGCACGACTATCAATACACATCCTCCACGTGCCATCCTTTTTTGGGGTCAGAAGTACAGGGACTGCACAAGGGCTAAGACTCTCTCTAATGAACCCCTTCCTCAACAATTCTCCAACCTGTTTTTGCAGTTCCTGATGCTCAGATGGATTCATCCTATAATGGGGCAAGTTGGGTAAAGTAGCTCCTGGGACTAAATATATGGAATGCTGGATATCCCTAAGAGGTGGAAGGTGGTCTGGCAGATCCTCGGGAAAAACATCCTCAAATTCTTCTAACAAAGGTTTAACTTCCTGAGGAGGCTCTGAGGGTGTAGGAGTCCTAAGTTCCTTAGCAGTCAACATCCAAATAGGTGAACCACTATGAATTTCCTGTTCTAGATCCTTAGCACTAATTAGGTTCACTCCAGTCTTCATTTCTCTGACCTTATTGTTTCCTTTAGCTACCTTGTCCTTAGGAGGGATTGAATGGATTGTGATTTTCTTCCCATTAAAACTAAAGACACAGGTGTTGGATTTTTCTAAGAGGGTGGCATCATGATCATATAACCAAGGTCTTCCAAGAATTATACTGCTCACCCCCATGGGCAAGACGTTACACCAAATCTTCTCTTGATAGGATTGCATTTGGATTTGGACCTGACATCTAGACTGGATGGGTATAGAGGTAGAGTCTACCCAAGAAACCTTATAGGGGTTGGGGTGGGGGACTGGGGTTAAGCCTAACATTTTGACAGTGCTAGCAGAAATGGCATTCACACAGCTCCCACTATCTATGATGATTTTACATACCTTATCCCCTAGTTTAAGGAAAGTCTGTAGGATGTTAGTCCTACGCCAATCTTCCTGAACTCTATTCTGGGACAGGATGCATCTCACAACCCCTAATTGGTCAGACTTTGTGGATTCCTCCTCTCCTTCATACTCATCGACCAAATTCATTCCGGCCTCATAAACTTCTTCTTCAAACTCTTCATTGGGTCCGGAATTCTCTTCTCCTCCTTCTTCTATGTAGAGGGATCTACGAGGGCATTGGCTAGAAACATGACCTACCTTGTGGCACTTAAAACAAGCTATGGCTGTGCACTGGTTGGAGATATGACCGGGCTTCTGGCACTTAAAACAGATGATACTAGGGATTCTCTGGGTGTCAGGCGCCTTACCTTTATCCATGGGCCTAGGGGTGGGGATGCCCTGATTAGGCTTGCTAGGGGTAACTTGGCTAGGTCCATTTCTTGGGATTGGGGCACTAACCCTAGAAGGTATAGGTCCTCTCTGAAACTTCTCAGTGTTCAGTGCAATCTGATAGGCTTGGTCTAGGTCAGTAACCTCTCTCAGAAACAACTCCCTCTTTATGTCTTCCCTAAGTCCAGCCCTAAACCTAGACAAAGTGACCTCATGGGCTTCACTCACATCACATCTCATCAGGTACTCATCAAAGGTGGTTATGTAGTCTGATACAGATCGGTTCCCTTGTTTCAAAGTCTGCCATTGGTCCAACAGATTTTGCTGGTATGAAATGGGTAGATATTTATCTCTAAGCTTCTCTTTCATACCCTGCCAAGTGGTTATGGGCTCTACATTTCGTCTTCTAGTGGTCAGCTCAATGTTCCCCCAGTATAACCTAGCTTGACGTACTAACTTCATCTTGGCAAACTTGAACTTTCTTTCCTCAGACATGGCATACCACTCAAAGTACTGGTCCATCTCACCCTCCCAATCAGAATACACCTTAGGGTTTAAGCTACCATCAAAAGTGGGTGCATCTAATTTGATGTTCCGAATGAACCTATCATCTCTATCTTCAGGTTCTGGGTCAGGCCTCCTATGATTAGGTTCAGGATCTCTGTATAAAGGTCTTCTAGGCTCTTGGTGTGGGTGAGGTTGAGGCACATTAAAATCTGGGTCAGGAGTCCAATTCTGATGCCTAGGTTCCTCAAGTACTTGGACTCGATCCCTAAGCTGGGCAAAATTCTCATGGACTTGTTCTTTAAACTAGGCAACAGTGGCAGTCATATCTAGACTCAATTTGTTCATACTCTCAGTAAGAGCTCTAACCATGGCCTCTAAATCAGGTTGGGTTTGACCAGGTTGGTAGGGTACTCCATTCCGGGTAGACATGATGATGCAAGCAAACACACAAAATGAGACTCAACTGAATGACTACGGGCTAACTAGACCTAGAGCCCAAACTAGATGCCCAATCAGAGTGGCAAGCTAGCCTGTAGTAACTCGGGACTCAGCCAGGCAGGTGTAAGGGGAGTGTTAGGTCCCTAATTGCCAATCCTAGACACCAATCAGTGATTGGCCAGGTAGGCGGACCAGCACATAAGCCCTTCGGGACGTAGTCCCTAAACCACCATTCTAGACACTGAGTACAAAGCACACACAGAGTAACTAGACAAACTGACTCAACACTAGCCTTGACCCGACTTGTTGATGTCCCTAGCCCACTAGGGCAAATTAAGTCTAATAAATTTTAAAATTAGGCTTAGGATCGAATGAGTGGGTGGTGGTTTTGGGCTAAGAGAGGTTATCAACTTCTCCCCTTATCTTAGATGCTCAAATGCCCTTAAGATAAATTAGGAGATGATCACTCAAAAAAAAATTGAATTGCAGAAACACAGAAACAGAGTTGCAGTAATTTAACTCTCAGAAATTTCATGGAAACCAATAAATCACAGGGAAATTATATAAAATAGCTTCAATTATACTGGTTCCAGCAAGATAAAAATAATGCAATTTAGAGTTATCTACAGTGAGAAATAATTCCTGCAATAGGATAGTTATAGACTGAAAACAGGGTCCTTCCCCCGTTTATAATTCCTGCTACGAAGTTGTAACCCAACGGATCCCCTACACACCCTAGGAACACCCCGTGGAATGGGAAGAGGAGGTTTGCACCTTGCTTCATTCCTAGGACCGGACGTCCTGGGGAGTCTACTTCGAGCAGACAAAGTAAAAGGAGAGAAACTTAAAACAAGCAAGCAAAACAGAAATCCTAGACTGGGTTTTGATACCAAAATGATGCAGAACGAAAGAAGAGATGATGCAATGCGGAAGTAAATTAAGACTAATTCTTTTTTTTGTTGTTTTTTTTTTTTAATATTTTCAGAAGTCGGCTTTGACTCAAAGGAAAGTTAAACTAAATTGAAAGAAAATAGGTAATAATTGAAAGCACAATTTAAATAAAACTGGGTTATCAGAGTAGTTCAGAAGTAACGGATCGCTGGGGGTTGAGAAACTCCCAGACCTAGGGTTTCGCTCTGAACTTTCAACATGACAGAAATAAAGAGAAGAGATGGGTTACCAACCAGACAGTGATCTTCACAAAGTTTGGTGGAAGAACTCTCTCGAGCAGATTGTTGGATCCTCGGATTCGGATACCTTCGCAATGGATCCTCCAATACTGGTCCTATAGCTGAGTCGGCTTCTCCTGGACTCAAGATCTGGGAAAGAAGAAGAACAAGTGATGGAATCAGATACTCAAGGAAGGATTTACCAGATTGAAGAACTTGAAAGCTGATGTTGCTGAAATCCGGATTCTCCTGGAGGCTGATCTGACTTCCACTGGGAATTGCTCTGGATCTGAAGTATCTGGACTGGACCCGGATGCTAGTGGTCGGCCTGGACTTGAAGAGAGTGGCCGTGAGAGGTGGGATAGGCTAGTGCTTGGTGGAAAGAAAAGGATGATGGGCAGCTAGGGTTTGGGAGTGAAGTGGCTAACCTAGGGTTTGGGGTTTGGAGATCTCACACCTCCTCAAGGCTCCTGGGGAACCCGGATTTACTCCCTCATGGAGCTCAACACCTGGATGCAAGTGCGGAAGAGAGAAAACACAGAGTTTGCTCACACAAAAATTTTAATTCATTCATCAGATTACTTTAAAGTTTACAAGAGGGGTTTAATTTATAGGACTTTACAAGAGAGTAGGGTTTTACATCTTCCCATGTGGGACTAAAGGAGGGGATCTTCAAATTAGGTTTGTAGGATCAATCCATACACATATGGCCGGCCAAAGGTTCCAAAAAAAGTGGATTTGAGGTTTTAAAAGGAAGGTAAGTGGCGCCTCCTAGCCTTGTTCTTCAAGAGAGAATTTTATTCCTTCCATGGCTCAACTCTTTTGGACTCCTCCTTTTCTTTCTCCCTAAGTCATGGTTCTTCCCATCTTTGCTTTGGGCATTTTTGGCATGGAATGGGCGCCCCCTTGAAGTACTCTCCAAGAAGAGTTTCTTTCTTTTCATAGCTTGGCTCTTATGGAATTTTATGGGCCGCCCCCTTGAATTGTGGATCCCAGATTGCTCTCTCCTCAAATGGTGCATGAGAGAAGGGACCTGCTATCCTGTGGTGTGGGGACCAAAGCCTACTGGATGGAGATGCAGCGCCCCCTGGACTTAGGCGTGTGGCTGGGAGTGTGGCTGGGAGTGTGGCGCCCACTTGCTTGGCCTTGGGAGAAATGTGACACCCCAGGTTGAAGTCCTAGACCACTACTGAGTCAACATGACTCAACAAAATAAATTGCAGGGAATACAGACTCAACAAAATAAATTGCAGGGAATACAGACTCAAGCTAAAATTGAGTTGATCAAGTCAACCCTTATTACAAACCAGAAAACCCTAATTCTTTGGACAAGGTCAATCAGAGATCCAGATGGAGCTCTGAAGTCTTCTTCTGGGTCTGGTGCCCGCACCAATCTTCTTTTAGATCCTTGGACTGTAAGACATTCTGCAAAACATATTAAGTCACATTTTTAGGTATCCAAGCTCTTTTGGATCCTTTTGGGTTAGTCTCTATGGTTCCTTTTGGAATCAAATTTTCTTAACTTTTGTTATGACAGATGATCGGACCTGCTAAATTGGCATAAGGTCGAAGAACATAAGGCCCGGCTAAATTGGTATAAGGTTGAAGAACATAAGATTGACAATGTGAAAAGTCCGACCAATTTGACTTCAAGATAATCAAATAGAATAAATGGCCGATGAAAAAGCCAACAACCAAGATTTGCTGGCCAATTAATGAAAAACATCTGATGAAGTTGATGAATAAAAAAATAGCTATCGTAACAAGAATATTGTTACCCCAGCTATCCATTACAACAAGAATAAGTTAACTTTAATAAAATGACATTAAGGCTAACTGAAAGGAGTTTCTCCCAATAGAATTTTATTGCTATGAATGCCTATAAATATAGGTGAGAAGGGACATTCAAGTGTAAGAAAAAAGTATACTTAAAAAAACTTAAACACCAACATTTTTCTAAGATTTTTCATCTATTTATTAGAACCCTGCTGACTTAAGCATCGAATGATCCCCCACCAGAAAACTTTCGATCTGGGACTTGTTTTCCAGGAATTGAAGGTGATCAACCGGCAATTCTGCCAACCAATATCGATCATCGGGATTTAACATTAATAGATTGGTGTGCCAGGAAGGGACAGTGCGCACATCTCATATACGTGGTCAACCATCCATCTCCTAACTGGGAAGGAGAATCTAGAGAAGACAAATAATGGTAAAAGGAAAGATGTAGAACCCTCAACTAGTAAGGGCCTTAGTCATCTAGAAGAGATGACCCACTAAATTCTCCATTGAAGGACAACAATGTACCTCCCACAACGATGGTAGAGCAACAACAAATTGATGTTCTTTTAAACAAAATAGAAGTCTTGACTATCACTATTCAAAGCCTTCAAGAAGCTGTGATCAACAGTCAATAGCAACTAATGGGGCCAGTTGCTCCAACAATTGCTTCCAAACTCAGTTGATGATGATGCGAGATGTTGGATGGGATTTTAAACTTAGAACCTAGCAAACTAAAATGAGCAATGACTCTACCACATATCAGCAGGATTCATGCATAAAAGAGAGTAAATAAATTTGATATAAGCGACTACTAGATGAAAGTTATATTACCCACAATATAGTTTCCATTCAATCAAAAGTAGAAAGGACCTAATGGTTGAGAAACCATTCTAACTAGGATATGTACCTTCAAATAATCAGACCTAAGAGTCTAGGAAGGGTTCTCTTACCAACAATGAGCTCTCATACTTTTGGTGGTGGCTTAATTTTAGCACTCCAAGGATTAGCGGTTGGACTTGAAGACTATCACTCCTTGGATGGAAAACTCCTAATATAGATGGTTCCGAAGAAAAGCAAACCTCCTCTTCAGCTCGAGATCAAGGAAGATCCTACAATGGATGGCACTAGTGGTAATGGAAGGATGAGAGAAAAGGAAAGTAGAGATTTAGAAGAAAGAGGGGAAAAAATGATTATTGGCATCTTGGAGGGATAGGTTGGCGTCTTGGTTGAAGAGGTGGGCATCTTGGATGAAGATGGTGGCATCTTGGATGGATGGTTGGGCCTCACACTCTTTCCCTCATAGAGTGTCAAATGCAACAAGCAAATGAAAATAGAAAAAAAAAAACTTTCATTCATTCATTATAATGGTTTGATTACAAGAGGGTTAGGGGTTTTATAGACTTCCCTAGCCCTTTCAAATTCAAATTACAAGCTTAAAAAGTAGAGTGAAGAGTGGAGGGATAAGTAGGATTCATGCATGAAGAGTGGAGATATAAGAGGGAAGTTTCAATTTAAATTCAAATTTGAATTTGGGTGCCTAAATGGAGTGATGTGGCATGGGAGGTGAGGTGTCATCCTATCTTGGCATGGAGGAGGTGAGGTGGCTTCCATCTTAACATGGTGATGTGGCATTCCAACTTGGCATGGTGGTTGAGATGGTTTACTCCATCTAATCTCTAAGCTTCATGATCTTGATCTTGCTTAATTTTGAACCTAACTTGCCTAATTGAACTCAACTTAACCAAATTGAACCTAACTTAAGCAAATTATATGACTAAATTGAAATTAAAGTTGAATGGACTTTAATTACAGGACTCATGGACTCATGCTGAAATTAAAGGACTCATGGAATCATGCTGAAAGTAACACAAAGTTGAAACCAAAATCAGAGTTTGGTTTATTCACTTGCAATCCATAAAGAGCTTGGGTTGATCTAGTTTGCTTGAAGTCTCTTACGAACTCGGGTGCCCGCATCAATTCTCCCGAGATGGGAAGGACTCGACCCTATCGAGTATGGGTCAACTTGACTTTGGTAGTGTTCTAGTAAGTCTGGGTTGATCCTTTGCAGATCCTCTCGAGTGATCCACGAGTCTTCAGATTCTGGTCAACCTTGCCAATGAACCAAATAGCATTGGTAGTCTTTATTACGGGTGGTGATAGTCTTGTCATCTAGAATTCTCAATTCTATCTCACCATTTTGGTAATGTGGCTGGTGGATACTCAGGGATAAGTTCACTCTCAAAAATAGGATCAGGTCCAAAAGGCTCACTAGGTATCATTGTTGGTTCCTTATACTTTACTAGGTCTGAAATATTGAAAGTTGAACTAATACCTAAGTCAGATGGTAGCTCAAGCACATAGGCATTAGGTCTAATTTTCTTTATTATTTTGAAAGGACCTACACCACGAGCATGTAACTTTTTCATGGTTCTGGGTGAGAACCATTCAGGTCTAAGCCTAATCATCACATAGTCTCCTTCATAAAATTCTTTAACTCTCTTACGGGAATTAGCCATAAGCTTGTAAGTTTCATTGCTCAAATTAATTTTCTTACTAATCTTTTTGTGCAATTCTCTAACATGCTGTGCATATGACTTTGCAGACTCAGAAACTCATGCATGCATGGATAAAGAAATAAGGTCTATGGGATTTCTTGGTTTGTATCCATGGATAATCTCAAATGGGCTTTTTCCGGTAGACCTATTGACTGAGCTATTGAGGCAAATTTAGCACCACATGATAACAAAATGTCCCAATTTTTAATACTCTCACCAACTAAACATCTCAACAAATTTCCAAGACTCCTATTCACCACTTCTATTTGGGGATTAGTTTATGGATGATTGGTGGTAGAAAATTTCAGTTTGGTTCCTAACATGTGCCATAGGGTTTTCCAAAAATAACTAGTAAATCGGGCATCCCTACCAGACACAATGATTTTGGGTAAACCATGTAACCTAACCACTTCATTTAGGAATAGTTTGGCAACTTTTGAAGTATCGAAAGTCTGAAAACAAGGTAAAAAGTGTGCCATCTTGGAAAAACGATCGACCACAACATAGATGAAGTCATGCCTTCGCATGGTCTTTGGTAATCCTAACACAAAGTCCATACTAAGGTCTAGCCATGGACAATCAGGGATAGGCAAAGGGGTGTATAAGCTAGTGTTTTGTTTCTGCTGTTTGGCAATAGCACAGGTTCAACACTGGGCCACTACTTAGGCCATATTTTGCTTGAGGCTATGCCAAAAGAACTGGTCTTCAACTACTAGTATGGTTTTATTCCTACAAAAATGGCCAACTAAATTCCCTGCATGGATTTTCTAAATCAAGAATTCTCAGATGGAGGTTCGAGGGATGCACAACTTGTTTTCTTTGAAAAGGAATCCATCGTAAAGGGTATAGTTACTATATACACTAGATGGTCCTTGGCAAATAGATTAAAAAATCTTACTAAAGTCAGGACAATTTTTGTATTCTTCTTTCAATCTATCAAATACTATGACTTCGGTACTCACATAGGTCAAAAACATGGAATGATGGCTTAGCGCATCGGCAACCCGATTTTCAGTGACAACACGATATTTCAAAATAAAGGTATAGGCTTGAATGTACTCTACCCACTTGCCGTGCCTAGGTTTCAGCTTATTTTGGGAACCAAGAAATCGGAGTGCTTCATGGTCTGAATACAAGATAAACTCCTGCAGTAATAGATAGTGTCTCCAATACCTTAAAGCTTGAACTAACACATACAATTTCTTATCATAAGTTAAATACCTCAATTTTGCTTTATTCAACTTCTCACTAAAGAAGGCTACAGGATGGTTCTCTTGACTTAGAACTCCTCCAATTCCAACTCCGGAGGCATCACAAGCAACCTCAAGAACCTTTGAAAAGTCAGGTAGCCTTAAAATTGGTGCTTGGGTCATTTTCTCTTTGATCCCAAGGAAGGCTCTATCGGCATTCTTAGTCCATTTAAAAGTTTCCTTTCTAATATAGTCCATGATCAGTACAACAATCGTACTAAAACCTCAAATAAATCTCTTATAGAAAGTGGCAAGGCCATGGAAGCTACGTACATCGTGTACACTTTTGGGTACATGTCACTCAACTATGGACTTAACCTTTTTCAGGTCGGTAGACAATCCTTCAGGGATAACAACAAAACCTAGAAAAATGACTCTAGGGATCATGAAGCTACATTTCTTAAGGTTGGCAAAGAGGTTGTCCTTCCTAAGAGCTTGACATACTTATTGGAGATGGTCCATGTGATGTTCCTTAGTCCTACTATATATGAGGATATCGTCGAAATAGACTATAACAAATTTTTCAATGAATGTCTCAAGACTTGGGTCATGATCCTCATAAACATACTAGGGGTATTTAAGAGGCCAAAAGGCATCACTAATCATTCATAAAGGCCATCCTTAGTTTTGAAGGCTATCTTCCACTCATCTCTAGGTCTAATCCTAACTTGGTGATAGATACTCTTAAGGTCAATCTTAGAGAAAATAGTGGCTCCGGCCATCATGTCTAGCATGTCATCAAGGCAAAAAATGGGGAAACGATACTTGACCATTATCTTATTGATGGCACAACTATCTACACACATTCTCCAAGTGTCATCCTTCTTGGGGGTCAAAAGGGCAAGTACCGCACAAGAGCTCAGGCTTTCCCTAATGAATCCCTTTTGGAGAAGATCTCTAACGTGCTTTTATAGCCCTGAATGTTCAGTGGGATTCATCCTATAATGTGGAAGATTTGGTAAGGTGGCTCCTAGGACTAAGTCTATAGCATGTTGAATGTTCCTTAATGGTGGGAGGTGATCAGGGAGATCTTCCAGAAATACATCATAAAAATCCTCAAAATTCTACTATTTCCTGAGGTTGCTCTTTCTGGGGTTGATCCTAGACTTTCTTGGTGGATAATATCCAAACTAGTGAACCCTCATTAATTTCTCTTTCCAAGTCCTTAGCATTGATCAACTTCAATCCTTGTTTCTTTTCTTTCAGATTGCTAGACCCTCTTTTGGTATTATCCTTAGGTGGTGAAGAGTTTACAATAATTTTCTTTCCTAGGTGGGTGAATAAACAAGAGTTTGATCGACCGTACAAAGTAGCTCATGATCATACAACCAAGGTCGGCCTAGAATGATACTGCTAACCTTCATAGGAAGAACATCATACCAAACTTTCTCTTAATAGGATTGGAGTTGGATTGTGACTTGGCATCTTAACTTAATAAGTATGGAGGTCGAATCAATCCAAGATACCTTATAAGGGTTGGGATGAAAAATAGTGGTCAATCCAAGACTCTTGACAGCACTAGTGGAAATGGCATTAACACAACTCCCACATCTATGATGATCTTGCAAACCTTCTTCCCTATTTTAACAAAAGTTTGTAGGATATTGGTTCTATGTCAATCCTCATGCTCTCTTGTTTGGGTCAAAATATATCTAACGACTCCCAATGTTTCAGTTGGATAAATGTCTTCTTCATCTCCCTCATTTTCATCCACTAGATTTGATCCAGCTTCATATACTTTTTCCTCAAATTCTTCAAAGGTTCCTGGAGTTTCTTCCTCTAACTCTCCTATGTATAAGGCTAGGGTAGGGCATTGACTAGCATAGTGGCCAACTTTATGACAACTAAAGCAATGTACATTTTGGTAATTATCTCTTTGAACTTTAGGGGCCTTACCCCTATCATCTTTGCAAGCTAGTGGGGTAGTAAGATTGGGTCAGTTCGAGGGAATTTGACAAGAATTTGGCTTATTTCCAGACATACTAATCCTACTAGGTTCAGGTCGATGGATCAGGGGTCCCCTTTGAAATCTCTCACAGTCCCTAGTAATTTGGTAAGCCTACTCTATGTCATTGACTTCTCTCAAAAATAATTTTCTTTGGATTTCTTCACGTAAGCTTGCTCTAAATCTAAACAAGGTGACAGCCTCTGACTCGACCACACTACATCTCATGACAAATTCGTTGAACTTGGTGATATATTCAGATACGGTTGTATTCTCTTGGCTCAATCTTTGCTATTGATATAAAAGCCTCTGCTCATAGGACAAGGATAGGTACTTTTTCCTAAGTTTGATCTTTATGGCTCTTAATGTGACTATGGGCATGTCTTCTCTCTATCAACAAATGCACTCAACATTTCTCCAATATAATCTAGCTTATCGGACTAATCTAAGTTTAGCAAATTTGTACTACCTTTCTTCTGACATCTCATACCACTCAAAATATTGATCCATGTCACTCTCCAAATCAACATACACCATAGGGTCTAAATTTTTATAAAAAATGTGTGCATCGAGATGTATGTTCCTAAGGGATCTTTTCTCAGAATCAGTGGAGTCTTGGTGTGGGTGTCTATGGTCATGTTCAGGGGTGGGATCATGGCAATGGATTCTGGGACCAAGGGGAGTTGGTCTGGGTGATTTAGGTTTGGTACAGGCCTTATGGGTCTCTTCAAGGGTCCCGATTCTCTCCTCTATTTGGTCAAATCTATTGTTTAGTTATTTGCATTGTTCAGTCATGGTTCTCAACAAAGTTTCAAGATTTGGGCCCATGGTGACACTTGGTTAGGTTTGGGAATGTTGGTATGGGATTCCTGATTTAGTGGACATGTAGCACAGAGACTCGTTCTAGGGGTTTCCTAGACCTAGAAGCTTAATATAGAATGAATTGACTGAGTACAATCAAGTCTACAATTGTCCTTTTAACTGGCCAAGTAAGAGGTGGGAGTGTGGGAGGCTCCCCCTGCTCTCTTAGAGTCCTAATTAAAAATCATAACTTTGCTTAAGGCATTTGCTATTGGACCCCTAGCCTTAGACAATAATTTCTAAGAGTAAGTGAAGAATTGAGTTATACTAGTCTCAACAAAAACCTTGAACTTAACTTGTTGATGTCCCTAGTTTAGGTTCTTACTCGATTTTAAATTAGGCTTGGGTTAATACAATATATAGTTGGTTATTTTTGGACCAAGGAAAGGTGATAAAATCCTTTCCTTATCTTGTGATAGGATTGTCCTTAAATATTTTAAAAATGAATGCACATCCAATAATCTAGCTAATCAATAGATCATAAGGACTAGGAATAACATGCACTTCAAATTTAAAATTTTAAATTTTAGACTTCAAATTTGAATTTCAAATTTGAGTTTCAAGTTTAAATTTTCAAATTTTATATTTCAGAATTCAAAATTCAAATTTTAAATTTTAAATTTTTTGAATCATGGTTAGGTGGATTCAAATTTGAATTATGCCAGAAATTTTTTTTTGTGGTGTTCAATGTGCTAATAAAAGAAAATCATGCAATTCAAGCAATTACTTAGGAAAGTCATGCAATTACACATCAGGCAAGCAATTAGTACATCAAACATTTAACCTAAGGATCACACGTCCGGCCATAGCTCATTACTCTCATGGGTCATGACAGTATATTTTCATATACCCGCTTAGGAGGTGTGAAACCTTAGATCAAAGAATGAAAACAATGTAGATTTTTTTTAAAAAAATTCAGATTTGAAATCTATGAGAAAAATTTTAGCCCTGGTTTTTGGACTGGCAATATTAATGAAAAATGCCAATGAAAACTAGGATCTGAAAAGTTATGAAGAGAACTTTCAGATCAATCCTTAATGTGCAAAATTTCAGCATGTAGAAAATTTCAGCAACTAGCAAACTTGTTCTAGTTAACTATGCTCTGATACCAAAATTGATGCGGGATGCTGGATGGGGTTTTAAACTTAGAACCTAGCATACTAAAATGAACAATGATTCTACCACATATCAGCAGGATTCATGCATAAGAGGGAGTAAATAAATTTGATGTAAGAGACTACTAATGAAAGTTATATTACCCATAATGTAGCTTCCATTCAATCAAAAGTAGAAATGACCTAATGGTTGAGAAACCATTCCAACTAGGATATGTACCTTCAAATAATCAGACCTAAGAGTCTAGGAAGGGTTCTCTTATCAACAATAAGCTCTCATGCTTTTGGTGGTAGTTTAATTTCAGCACTCCAAGGATTAGCGATTGGACTTGAAGACTATCACTCCTTGGATAGAAGACTCCTAACATAGATGGTTTTGAATTAAAGCAAATCTCCTCTTCAGCTCGACATCAAGAAGGATCCTGCAATGGAGGGCATTAGTAGGCATGGAAGGATAAGAGAAAAGGAAAGTAGAGATTTAGAAGAAAGAGGGAAAGAAAATGATTGTTGGCATCTTGGAGGGATAGGCTGGTGTCTTGGTTAAAGAGGTGGGCATCTTGGATGAAGATGGTAGCATCTTGATGTTGGGAATTGTATCCCAAAGCCAATATCTAAGTTGTAGATGGTTGTGCTACCTTATATTTTGTATATGAATTCTTTTAATAAATAAAAGTTATTTATTTTGGCTGTTCATCATATTTACGTTTTCCTGAAATGAACTCTTGTATGATGGAGTCCTTAGAACTACATTGTTCGATATAGAGAGGATATATCAAGTAGTTCTTAAACTGGTTCACAACCAAATGATACATTATTATAGGACAACGATGTATCAAGTGTAGGTTGTTGTATGTCACATTTATTGATTGTCCTCTTAGCTAAGGAGTATGGAGACACTGGTGTGACATGCAAGTGAAATGTATGACATTTCACTGAACGTGACCATCTGTGGAGCTCCCTTCTACCAAAGGGTTGCTCGCAAAGGGATATAGATATATGTATCCCTCAGACCTGAGATCACCATGGCAGCTTACAAATAACTCAATGTACTTTGGTACCGGACTACCTGGATTTCTAATCCAGTGATAGAAGGTTTCTGGGTGCAGTCAAGTACTTGTGGAGCAGTGGTGGATCAAAATGGAATTGACCTCTCCAAATAGTTTGGAGTGAATAACTCACTATGTCTTAATTTAGCAAAACCTTGGTCATGATAGTTCTTATGAGGAGTCACAGAACTTGTGAGGTTAAGACATGATCTGGATAAACCAAATTAGGGTTGGCAGTCGAACCCTAGATCATCCTGAGCATTATGAGGTCAAAGGGATAAATTATATGGCAACCATATGCCAGAGGTTCTTGTGAGGTGCTCTGCATATTCGACCTATCCGGACGTCGGGTATTATTGCTAGATAAGGACTTTGACTGGTACTGTAAATATTCCAGTGCTACCAGTTTAGTGTTCGAACCTACGGGGTCACACACCATAGATAATTTCTATATGATCTTAAGGCTAATCGATGATTAAGAATCGTTTGCCATCATCGGAAGTCAATATGATTGACTTTGTTCCAAGTATCGATACTTGGAATTTTGCAGGTGTCGACACTTGGAAATTTTCATGTGTCGACACTTCCTGTGATGAACAGAATTTTGGAAAAACTTTTCTGGAAGGATTTTGGGCAAGTTTTGACCTGGTTTGAATTTTGAATTCAAACCAGTTTTGGCTCCAAGGTTATTTGGTATGATAGTCATACTTACCTTAATGGGTTAGACCCATTTGGTATGGCCTTGATCCTCTCCCCCATTCTCTCCCTCCATCTCTCCTCCTTCCTCTTTCTCTTTCTCCTTGCTGCCCCTACAAATGAGAGTCATTTCAGAGGCTGCAATAGATTTTGAGAAAAACTTTTGAGAGAAGAAGATTGAGAAGGGTTATGAGAGCTCTTGGGATTGGGTGTGTGCTACCTAGCAATCTAGCTAGGTCTTGGGAAGGAAGTCTTTGGAAAAGGGTTCCAACTCTCCTCTTTTGTCTTCCTGGAAGAAGAAGATCGGCCCAAGGATCTCGAAGAGCTAGCACTCCGAGGGAGTTGATCAAAGTCGAGCCCAGGTGTGGATTTCCTGTAGAGGCCAGACACGTGTGTGGCTCGAGCGCCCTCCTCCTTCCACTGCTTCTCTCTTGATATAAAGGTATGGTACTTTTATGTTTGTGGTTTTGTCTTGCTTTGATGTTATGTTGCATGCTAGATTATTATGCTAGATCCTGTTGCGGGCATATCAGTAGATCGTTTGGATCTATCTACTGAGCCTTCCGCTGTGCATGCCTTAAAATTATTTTAAAATGTATTTTTCTACCCTCTTTTTTTTGCATATTATATGCTAGGTGTAGGTGTTTTTCACCTTCACTTGGATGGATGGTTGGGCCTCATGCCCTCTCCCTCACAGAGTGTCAAATGCAACAAGCAAATGAAAATAGAAAAAAAAACTTTCATTCATTCATCATAATGGTTTGATTACAAGAGGGTTAGGGGTTTTATAGACTTCCCTAGCCCTTTCAAATTCAAATTACAAGCTTAAAAAGTGGAGTAAAGAGTGGAGGGATAAGTAGGATTCATGCATGAAGAGTGGAGATATAAGAGGGAAGTTTCAATTTAAATTCAAATTTGAATTTGGGTGCCCAAATGGAGTGCTGCGGCATGGGAGGTGAGGTGTCATCCTATCTTGGCGTGGAGGTGGTGAGGTGGCTTCCATCTTGACATGGTGATGTGGCATTCCAACTTGGCATGGTGGTTGAGATGGTTTACTCCATCCAATCTCCAAGCTTCATGATCTTGATCTTGCTTAATTTTGAACCCAACTTGAACCCAACTTGCCTAATTGAACTCAACTTAATCAAATTGAACCTAACTTAAGCAAATTACATGACTAAATTGAAATTAAAGTTGACTGGACTCTAATTACAGGACTCATGGACTCATGCTGAAATTAAAGGACTCATGGAATCATGCTGAAAGTAACACAAAGTTAAAACCAAAATCAGAGTTTGGTTTATTCACTTGCAATCCATAAAGAGCTTGGGTTGATCTGGTTTGCTTGAAGTCTCTTATGAACTCTGGTGCCCGTACCAGATGATCTCCTTTAAAATATTCTCAGCATCAAGAGTCGATTTGACATTCCCATTATTGACTCTCCCTAGATCGACGGTCCCTAGTTTGGTGAAGTCCTCAACATTGTAAACATGAATAGGAGGGAAGTTGACTCAAAGAGAAGCATCCAAGGTCCCTTTCTAAATCTTCTAGAGAAGACTTCATCTCAGAAGTTACTCGACAAGATCGGGAACCTCGTCGGTATGATGATTATGAGAGGAAATCTCGAAGACTAGAGCGATGACTTGCGGTGCTGGACCATAGTCAAAAAAGTGATGAATAGCTCATATATGATTCTCGACCTCCATTCTTTTAATGAATCATGGAAGAAATAATTTCACCCCACTTTAAAATATCTTAGTTGAAGCCTTACAACCGAACTACTAACCCATTGGATCACTTGGATAGTTACAAAGCTCATATGGTGATTTAGGGCATAAGTGATGCCCTTCATTGTCTTGGCTTTCCAGCAATCCTGAGAAAGACTGCACGAGTGTGGTACTCAAGCCTTAAGCCAGGTACGATTCACTCCTTTAATCAATTAGAGGGGCAATTTGTAGCTCACTTTTAGATAAGTACAAGAATGCCGTGAAATTTGAATAGCCTCTTCTTCATCCAACAAAATGAGGGAGAAACCCGTAAGGGAATATGTAGTGCACTTTAATTCTACCACACTTGAGGTCCCATATCTTAACAAATCTATAGCTATGTCAGCAATGAAGAAAGAACTTTGGTCATCCAGATTTACTTATTTTCTAGATAAAAATTTTCCTACAAGCTATTTGAAGCTGTTAGCGTGTAGGGCTGGAAGTGGGTTGGGCCAGACCGGGCCACATCCCTACCCAAGCCCAGTCCAAAAAAAAATTTGGACTTCAGGCCAGGCTTAGACATTAAAAATTTTCAAAATATTAGGCCCAAGCCCAAGCTCGAGCCTGATGGGCCTGCCTGAACTGAAGTGGCCCCTTAGATCATCGAAACCCAAAAAAAACTTTGGCTTCCAGGCGTCGGTCATCAGGTATAGTCATCGGAGCTGGGAGAAGGAGATCAGAGCAGGGGGCTTGGGGTTGCATGGCGGGTAGGGGCGTCCCGCATCGGGTGTGGGGCATGCAAGGGTGGAGGGGGTATCGAGTGCATGCACTGGGGCTGGGGAGGGAGAACGAAGCTGGGGGGGTTGCATGGGTGAAGGGGGTCTTACGAAGCTGGGGTTGGCGATGGGGTCGCACAAAATCGATGACAATGATGGGGTCAAGCTCACGGTGAAGTAATGGAGATTTTACCTGGGAGTCAAAGATGATGATCGAAATAGTGGAAGCCGGAAGCCAGCCATGGTGATCGGCTCATCGCTCTCCTGATCGAAATATGGAGAGGGGACCAATAGACATGGATGGAAAACCCTAAAGATGATGACTTGGGGAGGGGACCATGCCGACTGTCGAGTTAAAATGTGTTTTAACTTTTATAAGATTCATCGGGCTAGATGATTTAGGTCTACCAGGCCTTTTGTCAAGCCTGGATTGGGCCCAATCCCTTCGAGACATTTTCGGGCTGGGTTCGGGCTGGCCAAAGAGAAGCCCGAGCCTGGCCTAAAAATGTAATGGAGTTTAAAATGAAGCCTAAGCCTGGACTGATTTTCTTTGGGCATAGCCCAAAGGCCAGCCCGAAGCCATCGGACCGACCTGAGCCCACTTCCAGCCCTATTAGTGCGTGTTCAAAAATATGCATTAACGAGGAGCAGGCAGCTAACTGATGCCAAGTTGAAAGGAAACCAACATTAAAAAAGAAAAATCAAGGAGGTAATGATTCTCGACCCCTTAATGATAAGAATGCTCAAGGTCGATGACAAAGTCCAAAACTAAAGAACCTGACCAGTAAATTTGACAATTACACTCCTCTATCTCTCTCGAGAGAGAAAATATTGATAGAAATAGAGAAAGAGAAATTCTTATAGAGACCTCGGTCTATGCAGGCACCATCTGCACTGTGAAACAAGAACAAATATTGCTAATTCCATCATGATGATGGCCATACGATTGAAGAGCATATTTAATTGAAGGATGAAATAGAAGATTTAATCAAATATGGCTATTTGGAAAAGTACGTGTGCAACAAAGATCATCAGATTGAAGTCATTGCCCCAAAAAAGAATGCTTATGAATCAGAGCTTCCCAACCAATAGCCCATGGATAAATTAGTCAGCATGATACATTGTCGAACAAGCTCAAAAGAGGTGATAGCTAAAGAAGATGCTTTAAAAAGATATCAAAGCAATAATGTTGTTAGTTTTTATGATGATGACCTTTGGGAATATTAAATTCTCCATGATAACCCTATCGTTGTTTTAGCAACAATTGCGAATTATGATATAAGAAGAATTCTGATAGATAATGAAAGTTCTATTAAGGTATTATTTTATGATACTTTTGTTAAAATGAACCTTCCTTGGGATAAGTTATGAAAAGTATCAACACCATTGACTGGGTTCTGTGGGAACTCGTTTAAACATTGAGGAAGAAATAGCACTCCAGTAACCATTAGGATGGAGCCCCAGTAGAAAACTCTCTCCATCAATTTCATGGTTGTTCAAGTATCTTCAGCATATAATGCCATACTAGGATGACCAGCCTTGAACAAATTTTGAGCAATCATCTCAACTTATCATCTTTTGGTATAGTTCTCGACCAAAAATAAAATTAGAGAAATGAAAGGAGATCAAAGAATTGCTCCACAGTGCCTGATGATTCAAGACAAGCAATTAACAAGTGGGATGTCTTTAGAATAACTAGATCAAAGCAAGATTGAAAGACATGGCGAACCAGCTAAGAAAACTATCTTTATGCCAATGGAAAAAGAAGATCCAACAAAAGTTATACAATTGGAAGTCTATTAGATGAGGAAATAAAGACAAAGCTGGTAGATTTTCTTCAGCATAATGCCAGCATCTTTGCTTGGTCAGCTACAGATATGTCTTGAATTCCTTCAGAAATCATTATTCATAAATTAAAAGTTGATCTAAAGTATAAATCCGTTCGATAGAAAAAGAAAAGTTTTACCCCTAAGCGACAAAGGCTTATTGATGAAAAAAAGAGCAAGCTCCTCGATGCTAGGTTCATTAGAGAAATCCATTACCCATATTGGCTTGCTGATATGGTAATGGATAAAAAGGCAAATAGAAAGTGAAGAATTTGGGTTGATTATATTGATCTCAATAAAGCTTGCCCCAGGAATAGCTTCCCTTTATCGAGAATAAATCAATTGGTCAATGCGATAGTCGGACACAAGTTTCTAAGCTTTATGGAGCTTTCTCGGGTTATAATCAAATTCATATGGATCCTAAGATGAAGAAAAGATAGGTTTCATAACTGAGAAGGATCTTTACTACTATCAAGTAATGTCGTTCAGCTTAAAAAATATCGAAGCAACTTACTAATGGCTAATCAACATGATCTTTGAAAAATAAATTGGAAAAAATATGAAAGCTTATGTCGATGAAATACTAGTGAAAAGCATTCAAGCATTGGACCATATCAAAGATTTAGAAGAGGCTTTCAATATACTATGACATTATTTGATGAACTAAATCCAACAAAGTGTATTTTTAGAATAATATCAGAAATGTTTCTTGATTTCCTTATCACCAACCGAGAAATTGAGGCCAATCTCAAAAAAATAAGAGCAATTCTCAAAAATAAGGCTTTCAATATACTATGACATTATTTGATGAACTAAATCCAACAAAGTGCATTTTTAGAATAATATCAGAAATGTTTCTCAATTTCCTTATCACCAACCGAGAAATTGAGGCCAATCTCAAAAAAATAAGAGCAATTTTTGAAATGAGACATCCCTTTAATAAGAAATTAGTACAATAATTGAGCAGGCACAATACTTCATTGAGCTGATTTATTTCTCGGTCGGCTAAAAAATGTCTACCCTTCTTTACAGCCTTCTAGCAAATAAAGAATTTTGAGTGGTTAGATAATTTCTAGCAAGCTTTTGAAGAATTTAAAAAATATCTGACCAACTCATCTTTGCTCTCAAAATCTCAAGAAGGTGAAATCTTATACTTGTACATCTCTGCTTTACATGAGGCTATGAGTTCAGTACTTGTCAGAAGAGAACCTGATGGTATCCAAAAGCTAGTTTATTATTCTAGCAAAGTACTACATGATGTTGAAACGAGATATCCAAAGGCACAAAAACTAGTTTATGCACTGGTGATAGCAACAAAATGCCTAAGACCCTACTTTCAAGCTTATTTGATGATAGTATTGATGAATCAACCACTAAAGGCTATCTTATAAAGTCCCAATACATCAAGAAGAATAGCTAAGTGGGCTGTTAACTTGGTGAATTTGACAAAACTTATCAACCATGACTGACAATGAAAGTGCAAGTATCGGCAGACTTCATCACTAAATGCACTTGGGATGCCGAAAAAGATAGATAGAAGATAACTAAAGAAGGCAATCGTGAGATGGTCGAGGAAGACTACCACGATCCTATATGGATACTCCATGTAGATAGAGCATTTAACTCCTCTAGTGACAAGGTTGATTTTGGCAAATCCTGAAGGAGATGTTGTTGAATATGCTCTCCGGTTCACCTTTCATGCATCAAATAACTAGGCAGAGTATGAAGCACTCATGGCCAGGTTAAAAATTGCCAAGAAACTTAAGGTCTAGAAACTTAAACCTTCACAGATTCTCAACTAGTAGTAAACCAAATAAAAGGAGAATTTGAAGCCCAAGATGCAACCATGATAAAATATTTGGAGAAGGTGCAAATTCTTATAGCCAGATTTGACTTCTTCGAAATATGTCATATACCTCGAGCCAAGAATACTTGAGCTGATATACTTTCTCGGTTGGTTACAATTGCTACTAATTCTTTTGGCCAAATATACATCGAGTATCTTGAGACTCCTACTATGGAAGAAAGAATGGAAATACATCAGGTGAAACAAGAATCTAGCTGGATGGATCCAGCCATTAAGTATCTAATTGAAGAAATCCTACTTGAGGATACCATCGAAGCCAAATGAGTTAGGTGGATGGCTTCACAATGTATAATATAGAGAGAGCCTTTTATAAAAGGTCTTTTACTCAACTACTTTTAAAATGTATGGGATCGATAGAAGTCGATTATGCCCTCAAAGAAGTTCATGAAGGCATATGCGGCAACCACTTGGGGGGTAGATCCCTAGCTTACAAGATAATATAGCAGGATATTATTGGCCAACTATCCAAAAGGACGCAGCTGATTTTATTAGAAAGTATGAGTAATATCAAATGTATTCAAATATCCAAAGGCATCCTGCAAATCAGTTGACTCAGTTAATAGTCCCTTGGCCATTCGCTCAATGGAGAATCAATATTCTTAGCCCATTCCCCCCATCTTCTGATCGAAGAAAATTTATTATCGTAGCTATTAATTATTTCACCAAGTGGGTTAAAACTGAACCCTTGGCTCATATAACTAAAGGAAAGGTTGAGAGTTTCATCAGAAATAATAAATCTATCAACTTGGAATTCCATATGCAATCATCATCGATAATAGAAGGTAATTTGATAATCAAAAGTTTAGAAATTTTTGTGCCCAATATCACATTATTCACAAGTTGACCTCCATTGGACACCCCCAATCTAATGGTGAAGCAGAGGTGACAAGCCAAACAATTCTCCATGATTTAAAGACAAGACCAAATAGAGCAAAAGGACTTTGGATCGAAGAGCTAAATTCAGTATTTTGGATATATCGAATGACTCCTCGAATCTCAATAAGAGACTCACCATTCAACTTATCATTTGAAACTGAAGCAATACTATCAATGGAAATTAGTTTGCAATCCATGAGAGTTGGACATTTCAAAGAATTGGATAATTCAGAGTGATGAAAAATGGATCTAGACCTGTTAGAAGGGACAAGACTCCAAGCTCATTTGAGAATGGCAGTATACCGATAAAGAGTCACTCGGTATTACAATTTTCGAGTTAAAACTAAAGTTTTTTGACTAGGTAATTTTATATTATGAAGAGCTAAAGTATCTAGGCCTGCTAAACAAGGAAAACTCTCTCTAAATTGAAAAGGACCTTATCTAATTACAGAAATAATATGCCCCAAAGTGTATATGATTGAAAGCTTAGATGGATACCGACTTGCTCGACCATGGAATGTAAAAAATTTGTGCAGTATAATCAGTAACAAACTTACTATCTACATTCTATAAAAATACTCTTTGCGATGAATATTATCAAAGAATCGATCAGTACACCAAACAATGTCATAAGAGTTGGCCTAACTACTCAACTCATCGATATGTCTGATAAATAACAAAGTTAGCTTAATTATTCAACTCATCAATATGTCTAACAAATTAAGGAGTTGGCTTAATTATTGGACTCATCGGTATGTCTGATAAATTAAGGAGTTGGCTTAATTATTCAACTTATCAAAATATTTGATAAATTAAGGAGTTCACTTAATTATCTAACACATCGGTATGTCTGACAAACTAAGGAGTCCGCTTAATTGTTTGACTCATCAATGTCTGATAAATTAAAGAGCTTAATTGGTCAATTCATTGATGTATTTGACAATGTCATAAGAGTTGGCCTATTAATATTTTAACCAAAGATTTGGTATTTAGAAATTTTACTTCTACAAAGGGAAAAACAACAAGAAGGAACTATTTAGAAAAAGAAACAAAGTTCACTGATTACTTGTTAAAAAGAAAAGTCTTGTACAAATACTCTATGTAAAAAAAAGAGAGAAGAGATGTTTACAATTTTTGCATGAGTGATCATCAAAAACAAGTAAACATGAATCCTTTTAAAGTCGATCTTCATCAGCAATAGCATCAATCTTCAATCCTGGCTCAGTACCCCCTACATCTTGAATAGCTTCTTCGGCTGTTGTAGAAATTTTAGGAACAGCTACCGAAGAACTTATTCCCGGTGCTTCATAAGTAATAGCTAGGTGAATAAGTATTTTGACTGGGTCCTTTTAGCTACTTGTTCACCATCTTCTTCCACATCATCTCCACCGATGATGACCTTGTGAAGATCCAAATAAGGAAAAAGCTTTATGATTTTTTCCTTGTAATCGACAAATCCAATCTCATAGCTAAAAGTTCCTGCCTCTGTCATCTCGTCTTCAAAGGTAGATAATTTATTGTCCTCCTTGACTACTTGAAGGATTTTACCCTTTGCAAGTTCAGCCCTCCTCTCGGCTGCCTCTTTCTAAGCAATGGCCTCATCAGTCTTCTACTTTAATTGCTTCATCATCTTCTTATCAAAAAGTAGTTTTTTCTTCTTCTTCTTCAATTTGGCCTCCACTTCGACCAATTTATCTTGCACCGATTTAAGCACTTTTTGCAAGAAGGAAATGTTCGTGGCACTCTTCTCAAGCTTCACCTCCAAGCTTTGTCTCAACTCTTCAGTAACTTCTTTTTCATCTCTTGCTATCTCGAGCTGATCTCAGAGGGTTCGGCTGAGCTCCATGAACCCTAAGAAGCTTTTTTTCACCAAAGACACCTTGTGGATAAACTGAAACCAAGTGGTGAAATTAAGGGAACAATCGATAATACTGGTAGAAAAAAAGAAGAAGAAGAAGAAGAAAACAAAAGGAAAGAGAGAGAGGATCACTTTAAGAAGACTTGGTTAAAAGGAAAGAATGACCTCATCCAGACAACATGTTTTAGTCATCTCCCAATCTCTAGGGAGAATGATAGCTTTCAATAACTGACGAGCTAATTCAGGATTTTCCAATCCTATTTCGTTGAAAAAGATGTTAAGATCAATATATGTCTTCGGCTTTTCTTCAGCCCGATGGTCTCCTTCAAAATCTGTAGGGATTTGAGGAGCCTTTTCTTTGTCAGAATTAATATGTGGAGTCAGATGAATGAGCAATGGGTTAGTCAACCGCTCGGGAGACTAGCAAGCTGTTGAAGAAACCCTCTGGCGTAACTCAGTAATAGGGACATCATCATCAGAAATTCCCATTGTTTCCGCATGTACGGCAACTAGAATAACTGATGCTGATGGAGCTCGAGAAGCCGATGAACCTGAATAACATGCACCATTTTCTAATTATGAGGCACCTCTGTGGGAGCAGCTTACCTTTTTCTGACTTCCTATTAAGTTTTCTAATGTTCAGCCTCATATTCTCGTCCATAAAAAAGGAAGAAAGGAACAGATTAACTCAAGCTAACGTACAAAAAAAAAAGAAAGAGAAGAAGTAACTTATTCATCAGACTATACCTAAACTAGGCGACATGCTAACTCTGGCAAGGAAGATGCTCATTCACCTAACAACTCTATCGGAGGAACTTCAACTTCAAAAATTTTTTTAAAGTTCTCTTTGTATGCTATGAAAACTTTCTTACCATCATTGGGAGTTAAGCGAGGCTCCCTCCATTTAGTACTAAAGCCCCAAGACTGAAGAGATGATAAGAAAAAGAAACAAGGTTTCCATCTATGAATAGTAGATGGGAGATCCTTGATAATTTTTTAGCCATGGCATGGTTCGATGACCCACCATCCTTGGCCATGAGGATCTCTTTTAATCATAAAAAGAGAACAGAATATGAAAGTCCTAAGTCTTATTTGAAGATCATAACACAAGATGATGAAGGCATAGATAATTCGAATACTATTCAGAGTCAACTATACCGGGATCACTTTATATAAGTTAAAAATCCTAATGATAAAAGGATGAAGAGAAAAGCAGAGTCCTACTCTAACGTGTTCTTCATATGTCGCTATACTACCAGGAGAAGGCCTATTCATCCTATCACTAGATTTGGAAACAGGTGCTTGAAAATCCCTCAGAATTTTATAATAATTCCATAGGTTAGCACCCTAGAGTCCTTGAGAGAACTCCTTACCTGTTCAGGATGGAGATCCTCCATATTTAGACCTCCCATCCTCAAGGGACTGAAACTCTCAAAGGATTGCTGCGAAGTCTCTCCTCTATGGGTAGAAGACTTGCCTGCAGCAAGGACTTCTAAAAACCTAACCATACCTAGGAAGGTTTCTTCAGAAAAGAAGAAAAGGAAAACAAAGAAAGTAATGCAAAAAAAGACCTAACCAGTGGGAAGGCTCAAGAAAGAAGAAAGGTTCGAAGAAGATGAAGACCCTAAAGAAAAACTCGTGCAGCAAAAGTTCAAACCCTGGAAAAGGAAGAAGCCTCCTTATATAGATGCCATCGACGGTTGTGATTCCATTCTTAAATGATGAGAGATGTCCTTGATTGTGCCACATGTACAAGTTATAGCCGAAGAAGGTGCATGGTTATTGAGAAGGATACGGATATGTTACCTTGATCCACAAGAGCGACCTTACCAATAATAGGGGTTCGATACCTGGCGAGGGTAAAATATCCAAAGAAAATCAACTTGATTTTACGAATCACCTCCATAATCTATTATTGCTGCCTATTTCACCATGGCCCGTAGCTTTTACGTATTATATATGCATCAAGCTCCCTCTGGATGCTTGGTCCTTTTTCGATCAGCTCATTGATTGGCTAGTCCTGCAAAAAAGAGGAAACCCAGGTCAGAGATCTCGATGGGGATACTCCGACGATCAAGTCAGTTGGGACGATCAAGGACAACAAAGCCTCTATGATGGAGGGTCTGGGGCGCCTTCACGTAGAGGAGTAAAATTAGATATAAGAGATGAAAAGTGAGTGGGGAGTTAGAGAGTAGGGAGGTTCTCTCTGTTGGTTTTTTGCCCTTTTTCTCTCTTTTGCCTTACTAATAGCCTCCTCTCCCTTTCATCGGAGGTCCCTTCTTTCATTTTATATGAGAGAAATAGCCTAGACCAAGTCTAGGGCTTCATTGAGATGTCATTTTTCTGATACCCTATTTTGAAGGGGTTTTCCTCTGTCAGCGACCCCCTATCAAACTGGACCTTGAAGAGAGATCTTTCTATTAGGGGTGTTCACTGGTGCAATACAGGTCCTATTCTTCTGGCAGAGCAATTTTCTAGGGAAGGTGCGGGCGTCATGCTGCTGAACCCTGAGCCATGGTGGAGCATTTCTGTTTCTAGAGGGACCATCGAAGTGCTGTAGGGCCTAGGGCCTTAATAGAATACTCCTCTTGGAAAAGGCACAGATGTCGTGTTGTGAAAATTGGAGCCCCAGTTGCACGACAAAAGGCATAGGCGATATGCTGCAGGGCCTAGAACCTGGTAGAGCATGTATTGTGCAGAGTGTATAAGTGGCAATTGCAGAGCTGGACCCTCTGACAGAACACACGCCACCCATCGGGGACTGTAGGTTGCTTGGAGCCTCTATGCCATAGTTTGAATTCCTTTTAGTCTTCTCTTTCTTGCTCCTGGTCGATCCTTTGGTGGTTGATGATGCCTCTTGGTCCTGAACGGGAACCCCACCTTGAAAAATAGGAGCTCTATCTTGGGAGCTTGACCTTGAAAGGTAGGAGCATGACCTCGATCAGGAGCTTGACCTTGGATGGGAGCTGACCTCGGTTGGTGGCTCGACCTCGGATGTCGAGAGCACAACCTCGATTGGGAGCTCAACCTTGGATAAGAGCTGACCTTGGCCAGGGACTCAACCTTGGATGGTGGGAGCACGACCTCAGCCAAGAGCTCAACCTTGGATGGGAGCTGACCTCGACCGAGGGCTCAAGCTCGGATGGTGGGAGCACGACCTCAATTGGGAGCTCGACCTCGGATGGGAGCTGATCTCGGCCAGGGGCTTGATCTCGAATGGTGAGAGCATGACCTCGATCGGGAGCTTGACCTCAAATGGGAGCTGACCTTGGTCGGGGGCTCGATCTCAGATGGTGGGAGCATGACCTTGACCAGGAGCTTGACCTCGGATAGGAGCTGACCTCGATTGGAGGCTCGAGCTCGGATGGTGGGAGAATGATCTCAGCCAGGAGCTCAACCTCAGATGGAAGCTGACCTCAGTCGAGGGCTCAACCTCGGATGATGAGAGCATGACCTTGATCAAGAGCTCAACCTAAAAAGGGAGCTAACTTCGATCGGGGGCTCGACCTCAACCAGGAGCTCGATCTCGGATAGGAGCTGACCTTGACCGGGGGCTCGACCTTAGACGGTGGGAGCATGACCTCGACCAGGAGCTTGACCTCAGATGGCAGGAACACGACCTCAGCTAGAAGCTTGACCTCGGATGGGAGCTGACCTCGACCAGGGGCTCGACCTTAGATCTTTATTTGGTCGCCGCGTCCAGGTGGCATCTTCTGCCAGCATGGTTGCCAACTCGGTCCGATGTAGGTTCCATGTCAGCGATTGTGCCACATCAGGTGCCTCCCACTCTCAAGCCCAGAGTATGTCATGGTGCTCGGGATAAAGGAAGTAATGATCATGCTGACATCGAAGGATGCTCATTCTATGCCATTAATGCCTCGAGCACTGGCATCCCAAAGGTTGCACTTTCGCACCAACGAGGGGATACCATGTCAGCCCGATCAGAAGAAACATGATTGCTGCACTGAGCTCGTAGCTATTTTTTTTGAATTAAAGCATCGCCTCTAGTGGATCTTGATGCATGGTAGACTATCATTGGCTAGGAAGAAGAAAGGATGCATGTTTTCGACCAGTATAATGCAACGGGGGGTCTGCAGGCTTTTAAAAGAGGTCTATCATTCCTTTCTTTAAGAACTTAGTTGACTGGCCTTTAGGAGCCGTCCTTATCGATGTGGACCAGCATTGAGCTGACCACCTTCGATGAGATTGCCATGTATAGTAGGAGCTCTTCCCCGGGCTCTAGCCTGGATAGCAATGATGGAGAGGCGAGGAGCTTTTTCAACCCCTTGAAGGCCTCCCAACACTCCTCCGTCCATGTGAAGTCGTGCATTTTGCGTAGCACCTTGAAGAATGGCTGACAGCGCTCGACGGAATGCAAGATGAAATGGCTCAACACCGCTACATTTCCGGTCAAGCACTGGACCTCCTTCTTGAAGATGGGGTGTCTCATGTCGATGATCACCTGGATCTTCTCAAGATTGGTCTCTATCCCTTGCTGAGTGACCATGAACCCAAGAATTTCTCTATCATGATGCCAAATGCACATTTGGCGAGGTTCAGCTTTATCTGGTAGAGGCGAAGGTTGCCAAAAGCCTCTGCCAGGTCAGTGATGTGATCCGACTCTTGGCTGCTCATGACGAGCTTGTCATCCACATAGACCTGCATGTTATGGCCTATCTGGTATTTGAAGATCTTATTGACCAGGCACTGGTACTGGCCCCTATATTTTTTAGGCCGAATAGCATAATCATGTGGTAGTATGTGCCTCTATCGGTCACGAACATCATATGCTCTTCATCTTCTAGGTGCATGCAAATTTTGTTGTACCCGGAGAATGCATCCATGAAGCTGAGGAGCTTTGTGGCCCGAGGTTGCATCCATCAATTGATCAATCTTGGGAAGCAAGAGGCTATCCTTTGGACATGTCTAGTTAAGATCGATGTAGTCTACACAGATCCTCCACTTCCTAGAGGCTTTCTTAACCATCACTATATTAGCCATCCAGTCAAGATATCGTACCTCATAGATGATGCCTGCCATGAGGAACTTCTCCACCTCCTCATCGATCACCTTCTGCCTCTTTGGGATGAAGCTCCTCTCCTTCTACCAAACCAAGTGGCTGTTGGGATCGATATTCAGCTTGAGTGATTACTTCTGGTGGGATCCCGGGCATGTTCACTGCGATCCAAGCGAAGGCATCCACGTTGGCCCATAGGAAGCTGAGTAGA
Source organism: Areca catechu (assembly GCA_021397845.1). NCBI lineage: Eukaryota > Viridiplantae > Streptophyta > Magnoliopsida > Arecales > Arecaceae > Areca > Areca catechu. The sequence continues at coordinate 129,047,885 of CM038045.1, read as the reverse complement.
CGGGATCTCTCCTCCTCGGGTATAGGGCTTCCACCTGCACAGTCTTCAGGAGGTCCTCTAGAGGAAAAGAAAGCAGGGGCTCGACTAGTCCACCCTTTGGCTCCAGTTCCATCAGGCTCAGCTGGTCAATGGCTAGACTTTGCCTAGCCTCTCGTGCTCCTAGGACGGTCTTTAGGTAGTGCTGGGTCGATTGCTGAGACCCTCTCATCTCCCTGGTCCCTCAAGGAGTTGGGAACTGGACGAGAAGATATCTGGTGAAGATGGTGGCATCGAGTAGATTGAGTCCAGGGCATCCCAAGATCGCGTTATAAGGTGAAGGAAGCCTCATGACAGTGAATGTTGTCAACATAGTATTCTACCGAGTGTAACCTCTCCTTCAACCCCAATTGAATCCCCAATGAAACCAACCAAGGGTGTGACACTGGCTTTATTTGATTAGTCGACAAGTTCATCCTTGCGAAAGCATCGTAAAAAAGGATGTCAGCAGAGCTTCTACTATAAACCATAATTTATTTTATAGGGTGCTTAGCTATCGTTATTTCTACGATGATAGCATCATTATTTAGGTTATCTATCCTGGCCGATCCTTCTCCCTCACAGGGGAGTACACATTACTCTCTTCTCTCTGCCTAGCCCTTTTCAAGCTTCTCCCTGCCCCCCAAGAGATCATTCCCACTGGCTTCTCAGTAGGCCGATTATCGATGTGAGTGGCCGGGGCTCTTCATTCCAAGCTACTGGGGGAGCTCCTTCCTCCATATACTCTTCAAGGTAACCATGCTTGATCAGGTCTTCTATTTTTCTCTTCAGGTTGTGGCATTCCTCAGTATCATGGTTGTGGTCCTGGTGAAAATGGTAGTAGCGAGACTTGTCACATCCAATGGACGACCTCAACCAAGGAGGTCGATGCAAGAAATGTTCATCCTCGATCTTCATAAAAATATTTGCTCTCGGGGGGAGGAGAGGAGTGAACTCCTCTTCCTTGGTAGGATCGACCCTGGGCCTAGGTCCCGGTCAGGGGGTCGATGCAATCTTTGAGGCCGGGGGGCTAGATGATTCCCCCATGGCCTGCCTCTTCAGTGGTCTCCCATCCAACTCTCTCCTGGTATGGTCAGCCTCCTCCACATGGATGTACTTGTGGGCCCGGAAGAGGAGCTCTGAGTAAGTCTTCGAAGGCTTCTTGTCAAGGGAGTAGGTGAAATGGGAGGTCTTGAGTCCTCTTTTCAGTGCCAGCATGGTGACTGACTCATCAAGGTGGTAGATCTCCAAGATGATGGCTTTGAACTGAGATACGTAATCCCGAAGGGGCTCTCGATCCTGCCGGTGGATCAAGAAGAGGCTATCAGCCTCACATAGCACCTCCTGCATGCATAGAAGTGTGCCACGAACTTTCTTTCTAGCTATTCAAAGGAGTCAATGCTCCCAAGCTCGAGTCGGGAGAACCAGGCTTGAGCAACCTTGTAGAGTGTGGGTAGGAAGGTGATGTAGAGGAGGGCATCGGTAGCCTCCTGAACCCTCATGAGGGCCTTGTAGCTTTTAAGATGGTCTAAGGGGTCAGTTGTTCCAACATAGGGATCATCCTGAGGCATGCAGAATCGATTAGGAATTGGTTCCCATTAGATTTTATGGGAGAAGGGGAGATGTGTGTCGTGACCTATGGGCTCACTGGGGGAGCCCTGAATCTTTGCAAACTATAGGACAAGTCAGCCAGCTTGCGTTTTTGCTCCTCGAGGTGCCTTTCCACTTGATGGCGGATGCCCTCATCTATGGACCCCTCGGTAGAGACCATCTAGGGTGAAGGGGGTGCAGAGTGGAGGAACTCTCACCTTAGTTCTTGGCCATGTCGGTGCCATCAGTGCGATAGTGTGCCATGTCCGAGATCGGGGAGCGACTCTCCCGGTCGATCGGGCCATCCTGTTGTTCCTTCCCAATTGCCTGCTGGTCTACCCTCGGGTGAGAGGCTGCATGGGATAGTCTCTCCCGAAAGGATAGTAGGCTAGTATGGGGATCGGCAGTGTGGGCTACCGGTGTCCCTGGCTACTGCTACATTACAAGGGACCGGTGTCACTGATGAAGCTGATGCACTGCCTAGCCAAGGCCTGGACTTGTTCGGTGAGTGCGATAATATCGGGGTCCACCGTGATGGGGAACTAATATGCATGCAATTTTTTTTTGTATGTTTTACATGTTGTGTTAGGTGATTAATTCCCAAATTTTAGATCAAAATTATTTGTAGGGAATTTTGTATGAATTTTTGAAGATCAGCATGCAGATTAGGACCTAGAAAAGTAGCAAAGAAGGACCGCCGGGGCTGAGAAGCCTCGGTTAGGGCAAGTTCTCCTACAATAAAACTACTGGAGGTAGAGGGGTGTACCTGACAACATCTGTGAAGATCGCAGCGAAGGGGTCTCTCGTTCCTCGACGGATGCGGCCTGGAAAATCGAGCCAAAGACCCGCGGATACCCGGCTTTCTGCTCGATGATCCGATTGAGGCTTGGCTGGAGTCGTTGGATTCGTAGGAACTCAGGGACCTGCAAACGACCTATCAAGGGTTAGAAAGCTCACCAAGGAACAAAAAACAAAGTAAAAACAGCAATGAAAGGCTTCTTTTGGAGTGGGCGTCCAGGGATCTGGAGGGTTTGTTGGCAGCAGGAAGATGATTGCAAACACCGGGAAGAAGAACTCTCACAAACCCCTTTATGCACACAGCAGGGTATCACACCACTCAATAGAAGAACTCAAGGTTTTCATTCATCAAAAAAATTCTCCTCATACAAGAGGCTAGGGTCCCTTAAATAGACCCTTAACCTTGGGCTCCAAGTAAGGGTACATAAGTCTTTACATAAGAATCCTTTTCCCTCTCAAACCCTAGCTAGAAAATAAGGAAATATTAGGTAGAAAAATCCCTAAAAATTCTCTTGACTTGGTCAACACTCCAAGGATGCCTAGGGGGGCGTGTTGGGCTTCTAGGAGCAGCAAGGGGCCGGCCCAAAGGGGCCCGGGTGCATGGGTTTGGGCCTCTAGAAGCTGGGGTGGCCTGGTAGCCAGGTAGCAGGAATATTCCCTGGTATCTTGCTTCTTAGGGGCTTGGGCTTGGCACCTGGGCTTGATTTCTTTGGGCTAGGATGTAGATGGACCTCTAAAATCATGGATGCCTTGGTATATGAATATATTTTGGCATCTGGAAGGGAATCTGGGCATCTGGAGGGCATCTGCAAGAAATCAGGGTTTTCTGAATTTTTCTCCTGGGGTCTTCAAATCTTCAAGCTGGGTTGGACTTGGGCTATACTTCCATGTCTTCAATCTAGTTGGACTTGGTCTTCACTTGTATGATATAGTCTTGAGTCTTCAGTATGCTTGGACAGGACTCAAAAAAATAAAATTAGCTCAACATGAGCTGACTAGCATTGGACTGAACTAGCTCAACATGAGCTGACTAGTACAGAACTGAAATAACAACTAAAAATACTCAAATAACAACTAAAATGGACTCAGATGAGCTAAGCCCTTATTACAGATGGACTCATAAATTATTGATCAATTTACAGAGGGTTGAAAAAGCCTCTGTCTTATTCTGGTGCCTCAGGTGTCCCCACCAATTCTCCCGGGGTGGGAGGAACTCGACCCTGTCGAGTGAAGGTTAGACTGGCTCACATATCTCTCGAGAAGGTCTGGGTTGAGGCGTTGCAAGTCCTCTCGAGAAATCCATGAATCGTCCGACTCTGGCCGGCCTTGCCATCGGACCAGGAAGCGTTGATAGTCTTGGCCCTGGGTCGTGATGGCTTGATTGTCCAGGATACGCTCGATCCGTTCTCCTCTCTCAGGCCAAATTTGTTTGTGGACACTCTAGGTTACGGTCACTCATAATGAAAAGGAATAGGTCCAAAGGCCTCACTAGGTAGCGCTGTCGGTTCCCTATACTCAACCAGGTCTGAAATATTGAAGGTAGAACTAATGCCCAAATCCGAAGGCAAGTCTAACACCTAGGCATTTGATCCAACCTTCTCTATCACTTTAAAAGGTCCGGCTCTGCGAGCATGAAGCTTCTTTTAGGCCTAAACCAAACCAAGATAAAATCCACTACATCAAATTTTTTGATCCATCTTCGGGAATTAGCCAGTTGTTTTAAGATTAGTGCAGGTGGTGAACATGCTAGGCACATGCAGACTCCTAACACATGATGCAAAGGACTCATATTGACACCTAACAGACTCGACTATGCATTCCTATCGAAGGAAATTTTATTGAACTCTTTAGATCTAAACCTAATAGATTATAGGTTCTCTATGTTTGATCCTAGCTTGACATGCACATGAAAATTTACAATGAACTCCTAGCAAATTCCAAAGAGTATGCCAGAAGTAAGATGCAAACCTAACATGCATGATGAATGCATGCAGTATGCTAATCCCAGCTAAATGCAATCTAATGATCCTAGAAATGCTGGAGGTGTCAGGAAAGGGCAGAAAATAGGAAGTGGGTTCAGAATTAGTTTGGTAAGGTAGAGAAAAAGGTTCATGGTTAGTTGGATAAAGTAGGATAAAAGACGGGGTGTCAGGAACTAATCCTATACTAATGAGGTTAACCTTATGGGGTTGCGATATATCTACGGGGTTTGTATAATGGAAGGATGGGTTATTAATCTCAGGAAAGAGGTCCTTAATGGGAACTATAGGAGGAGACTCATCCTGAGGGTACTGATTCAAAGAGATCAGGTCCTTAATAAATTCTTCTGGTTCTTGTATTTTAGGACTAGACTCTATAATTTGGCTCTCCTCTATGGTTTCCTCAGGTAAGGCTCTAGTAGCAGTACCTAGATTCTCTTCCTCTATTTGTTCTTCCATTATAGCTTTAGGTTGGATATGGTCAAGGTCAACTAGCTCTGGGTTGGTTTCTACCTGGGTATCTATTGGGTCAGCTAATTCTAGGTCTACTAAAGGTGTCTCCTCTTCTCCCTCATACTCATCCACTAGGCTCACATCAGCTTCATACACTTCCGCGTTAATGTAAGCCTTGTCAATCTTAGGAATGGTTGGAGAAGGTTGGCTAGGGAAAAATTGGCTAGGTCCAGGTTTCTGATTATGGACACTAATCCTAGTAGGTTCAGGTTGCCTAAGGGGTAGTGGCTCACTACTGGGCTCATATTTAGGGGTGCTAATCCTATGGGGTTCAAGTTGACTATGGAAAACCTGACTAGTACTAGATTGATATCTAGGGATTCTGGGCTCCCTAGACTCATAGGATAAGGGAGCAGTTCTATGGGTCACAGGATCATAAGATCTGGGGTCATAGGATTTTGGGTCAGCTCTATGATCAGGTTCTAAGGATGGATCATGGTATGGGGTCCTCCTAAGGTTGGGCTTCCTATATGGGTCAGGATATTGGGTTCTCCTAGGGTTGGACTCCCTATATGGGTCAGAATATTGGGTTCTCCTAGGGTTGGGCTCCCTATATGGGTCAGAGTATTGGGTTCTCCTAGGGTTGGGCTCCCTATATGGGTCAGAGTATTGGGTTCTCCTAGGATTGGACTCCCTATATGGGTCAGAGTATTGGGTTCTCCTGGGTTCAGTATCATAATAATGGTCACGGTAAGGGGTTCTTCTAGGTTCAGTATCATAATAAGGGTCATGGTAAGGGGTTCTTCTAGGTTCAGTATTATTGTATGGGTCAGGCTGAGGGGCTCTCCTAGGTTCAATCTCTCGGTATGGATCAGGGTTTGGGGTCCTCCTAGGTTGAGGATTGTAGTACGGGTCAGAATAAGGGGATCTCCTAGGTTCGACCTCATGGTATAGATCAGGGTTTGGGGTTCTCCTAGGTTGAGGGGACTCAGGATCTGGCTCAGATTGTGACCCATGGGTTCTTGCTATGGTCCTTACACGGCCTCCTAACTGGTCAAACCTTTTGGCAAGATGGTCAATTCTATTGTTGGTTTGGGTACCAGACTGAGTTAACTGGGTAGTCATCTGGGCCATTTGATCAGCTAGGGCTTTTATTTGGGCTTGTAAGTTTTCCATGGGTTCAGACATTTGTGAAGGAGGTGGGTGATATGAAACTCCTGATTTAGTGCTCATACAAGACTCGATCAGACCGACTATAGCTGACTAGACCTAGAGTCCAAACTAGATGCTCAATCAGGGTAGCAAACTAGCCTATAGTAACCCTGTACTCAGCCAGGCAGGTGTAAGGGGAGTGTTAGGTCCCTGATTGCCAATCCTAGACACCAATCAGAGATTGGCCAGGTAGGCAGACCAGCACACAAGCCCTTCGGGATTGAATCCCTAAACCACCATTCTAGACACTGAGCACAAGGCACACACAGGTTAACTTGACACAGTGATCTAACACTAGCCCGGACCCGACCAGTTGGTGTCCCTAGCCCACTAGGGCAAATTAAGTCTAATTAATTTTAGGTTAAGGCTTGGGACTGAATGCAAGGGATGTGGTTTTGGGCTAAGGAGAGGTGATCAAATTCTCCCCCCATCTGATATAGCAAGAGTGCCCTTAAAAGTAAATTATGCAATGATGGCAGGCAGATGAGGATGCAAATTAGGGTTTAGATTTTTTTTTTTTTGGTATTTTTGGAAAATATGTATTTTTTTTTGGTATTTTTTAAATAGAAGAAAACTTTCAAATCATGGCCTAATATACTGGAAATATACTAAAATTAAGAAATATGCAAAAACTCCTAAACAAAACCCAAAAACTTCCAAACTTGTCTTGCTAAAAAAAACAGAGCCAAAAATTTGCAGGCCCTATTTCGGCTTTCAGAAAATTCACAGGCCATAATAAAATTTAGAAAAATTCTTAAAATTACTGTGAATTATGATAGATCTAGGAAAATAAATCTCAAAATTTTTGGAGTTTTTAACAGGAAGAAATAATTAAAATAACAGAGTATATACGGACTGAAAAATTGCAGAAAACAAGCCCTAGTCTAAGCTCTGATACCAAATGATGGGGAACTAATATGCATGCAATTTTTTTTGTATGTTTTACAGGTTGAGTTAGGTGATTAATTCCCAAAAATTCATACAAAATTCCCTACAAATAATTTTGATCTGAAATTTGGGAATTAATCACCTAACTCAACATGTAAAACATACAAAAAAAATTGCATGCATATTAGTTCCCCATCACACCGGAGATGGCGGTGGTAGAGCAGGGAGCTCCTTCTCTAGGCTTTGCTGGTCATCGTGGAGAGGTGGGTCCCCTGCATGGCTAACGGAAGCTTCACGTGTGTACATCAGCACTATGGGGTTGTGGTTATCCATGGGTACTCTTTTAGTAGCGGGGGATTTGTTGTTGCATTTTCTATAGTTAATGGCTCCTTATGTCTCTGCTCTCCTATCTGGTGCTCCAATCTGTTGCCATCTAGATCACCATGGCTCATAGCTCTGACATGTTATGTATGCATCGGGCTCCCTATGGATGCTTGGTCCTTTTTTCGATCAGCTTCTTGATCGATTGGTCCTGTAAAAAAGAGAAGATCCAGACTAGAGATCCCAGTGGGGATACTTCGATGATTAAGTCATTTGGGATGATCGAGGAGAACAGAGCCTCCATGACGGAGGGTCTGGTGTACCTCCGCGTAAAGGAGTAAAATCATATATAAGAGATGAAAAGTGAGTGGGGAGTTAGAGAGCAGTGAGGTTCTCTCTATTGGTTCCTTGCACTTTTTCTCTCTTTTGCCTTACCAATAGCCTCTTCTCCCTTTTGTCAGAGATCCTTTCTTTCATTTTATATGAGGGAAATGGCCCAGATCAAGTCTAAGGCTTCATCGGGATGTCATTTTCCTGATATCCTATTTTGAAAGGGTTTTTCTCTATTAGCGGCCTCCCTCCTATCGGACCGATCCTTGAAAGGAGATATTTCTATTGGGGGTGTTCATTAGTGCAATATAGGTCTTGTCCTTCCGGTGGAGCAAGTTTCCCAAGGGAGGTGCGGGCACCGTGATGCTGAGCCCCGAGCCATGGTAGAGTGTTTCTATTCCTGGAGGGACCGTCAAGTGCTGCAGGGCCTGGGGCCTTAATCGGATACTCCTCTTGGAGAAGGCACAGATGTCGTGTTACGGGAACTGAAGCCCCAGTTGCACGACAGGGGACGTAGGTGGCGTGCTGCAAGGCCTAGAACCTGGTAGAGCATGCATTGCATAGAGCATATAGATGGCACGTTGCAGAGCCTGGACCCTCCAGCATAACACATGCCACCTATTAGGGACTGTAGGTTGCTTAGAGCCTCCATGCCATAGTTTGAATTCCTTCTAGTCTTCTCTCTCTTGCTTCTGGTTGATATTTGGCTATTGATGATGCCTCTTGGTTCTGGATGGGAACCCCACCTTGAACAATGGGAGCTCTATCTCGGGAGCTCAACCTCGGAAGGTGGGAGCATGACCTCGATCGAGAGCTCAACCTTAAATAGGAGCTAACCTTGGCCGGGGGCTTAACCTCGGATGGTGGGAGCGTGATCATGGCCAGGAGCTCGACTTTAGATGGGAGATGACCTTAACAAGGGGCTCGACCTTGAATGGCAAGAGCATGACCTCAATCGGGAGCTTGACCTCGAATGGGAGCTAACCTCGGCTAGGAGCTCGATCTTGAATGGCAAGAGCATGACCTCAGTCAGGAGCTCGACCTCGAATGGGAACTGACTTCGGTCGGGGGCTCGAGCTCGGATGGCTAGAGCAAGACCTTGGTCGGGAGCTCAACCTCGGATGGGAGCTGACCTTGACCGAGGGGTTGACCTTGGATGGTAGGAGCACAACCTCGATCGAGAGATCGACCTCGGATGGGAGCTAACCTCGATCGGGGCCCGAGCTCAAATAGCAGGAGCACAACCTCAATCGGGAGCTCGACCTCAGATGGAAGATAACCTTGGCTGGGGGCTCGAACTCGGATGGCGGGAGCACGACCTCGACCGGGAGCTTGACCTCGGATGGGAGCTAACCTTGACTGGGGGCTCAACCTTGGATATTCATTTGGTCATCGCATCCAAGTGGCATCTTCTGCTAGCATGGCTGCCAACTCGGTCTGATGCAGGTTCCACATCAGTGATTGTGCCATATCACTTGCCATCATTAGTAGCTATCTCTTTGATGATAGCTTTAATAATGAAGCGACGCATCACTCCACCATAGGAGAGAATATTAATGGCTAGCATGGAGAAGAGAGGAACTCGAGGCAGCAGGACTTATCATATACTCCCTTCTCCCAAGATAACAAAATATCTTGAAATTGGGAGTGGGGGGCAACTATTATGATAGATGATTGAATAGGCTAAATTAGCGCAAGGTTGAAGAACATAAGGCCCAGCTAAATTGGCATAAGGCCAAAGAACATAAGGCTGACAATGTAAAAAGTCTGACCAACTTGATTCTGAGATAATCAAATGAAATAAATGGTTGATAAACAAGCCAATGACCAAGATTTGCTGGCCAATTAATGGGAAACATCTAACAAAGTTGATGAATAAAAAAATAGCTATCGTCACAAGATGTATTATTACGCCAGCTATTCGTTATAACAAGAATAAGTTAATTTCAATAAAATGATGTTGAGGCTAACTGAAAGGAGTTTCTCCCAATGAAATTATGTTGCTACGAATACCCATAAATACAGGTGAGAGGGGACATTCAAGAGTAAGAAAAAAAGTACACTTGAAAAAACTTTGACACCAATATTCTCTATGACTTTCCATCTGTTTATTAGAACCCTACTAACTTAAGCATCGAAGGGTTTCCCATCAGAAAACTATAGTCTGGGACTTGTTTTGTAGGAATTAAAGGTGACTAACCTGTAATTATGCCAACCGAGATTGATCATCAGGGTTCAATGTCAACAACTTTATTTCTATTTTTCTTCCTTAAGCTACATTCATAATCTTTATGTTTAATTTTATTATAATAAAAATAGACTATATTTGATTTTTGCAAAGACTTAGATGCTAAAAATTTGATTGCAGAAAATCTAGTGGCTAAAAATTTGTTATTGTTCTTTGAGTTGTACCCAATTCCAGCTTTATCATTTGATTCTTTTTGGTTCTTAAGTATTAGCTTAAGTTTATTAGAGCTTAATGTTAGCTTATCAACCAAAGGCTTTAGTTATTCTACTTGCTTTTGCATATTTTTGGTTTTTTCTTGTATACTTTTGCTTGTCTCAAAACATTCATCTTTTTCCTTTTCCAATGCTTTGTCTCTTTGAAGTAGAATGTCTATCTCTTTCTGCAAATTATCATTTTTTTTTTAAAGCCTCCATTTTTTTTTTAAGTAAGCATCATCTGATTGTTTAAGAGCTTTATTTTTTAAACCAACTTTCTTGAGTTCAGCAAGCAAATCATAAAAAACTGTGTGTAATTCATTAAAAGTAAATTTAATATTAGGCTCAAAATAAACCTCTCTTAGGAAATATATCCTAAAGCCAATCATCTGGGTTGTAGACAGTTGAGCTCTTTATAATTTATGCATAAATCATTAATATAATGAAAGTTATTTTTAGTGGTTCATCTTTTTTTGCATCTTTCTTAAAATTTTTTTGAGATGAAGTTTTTAGAACTACTTCAATTCGATAAAGGATGATTTATCGAGTAGTTCTTAAATATGTTCATAACTAAATGATACATTATTATCTAAGATGATAATGTTTATCAAACATAGATCGTTGTATGCCATATGGGTTAGTTATTCTCATAACCAAGAAGTGTGGAGATATTGGTATAGCATACAGGTGAGTTAGGAGTATACTGCATTGAACGTGGCTAACTCTGTAGAGTAATCTGTTATCAAGAATATTTCTTAGAAGGATATAGGTATAAGTACCCTCCGACCTGAGATCACCACGATAACTTATAAGCAACTTATTGTACTTAAGTGCTAGACTACTTGAATTTCTAATTCATTGATAGAAGGTTACTAGGTGCAATCAAGTACTTGTTAAGTCAATGATGAGTAAAGATGGAATTGACCACTCCAAGATGTTAGAGAAAATGCTCCACTATGTTTTAATTTAGTAATACCCTAGCGAGGATAATTCTTGTGAGGAGTCACAGGATTTGTTATATTGAGACATATTTAGATACACTATTCAGGAGTTGACAGTTATTCTAAAATCATCTTGAGTATTAGGTCAAAATGATGAATTATACAGAAACTATATGCCTGGATTCTTAAATATTTCTTCGCGAACATTCGACCTATCTAGACATCGGGTACCATTGCTAGAAGGTCACATTGATTGGTTCAGAAATTGGTTCCTAGGCTACGGGCTTAGTATTCAAACCTATGGGTTCATATACATAAGAAGTTTCTGACCGATCATGATAATTGATTAATGATTAAAAATCATTCATTGATAAAATTATAAATAAAATTAATAATTAATCATATATAAATATTATAAATTAATAATTAATTAATTATAAAAGAATTAATTAATAATTAGATTGCTAATTGGCTCAATTTGATTGAGCAAAGAGGTTTAGGTCAAGTTTTTAAATTTGGTTCAATTAGATTTTACCTGATTAGGTTATTCTATGATCTAACTGCTTAAAAATTATGATCTTGATTTAATTTAAATTTAGAATTGATTAATTATTAATTAATTAAATTTAATTGGAATCTAATTAGATTAGGTTCAAGCTATTGAAATAGATAAAACCAAATTAAATTAGGATTAGGATCAAATTTGATTAAGTCAAATTAAGAAACCCTCATAGTGTCCACTTCCTTTATTTCCATTTGTTTCTTCATGCAAATTCTAGAATTTGCATGTGATTTCTCACACTAAGAAGGAGATTACATGTCCTTCCTTCTTTTGGACTGATAAGGATAAAATTTAGTTAGAGTTTAAATAAGTTTTGGATTTAATTTGAAGGAGTTCGAATGGGAATCAAAGTCTTTGTCCAAGTCAAACTCTAGCCTTTATCCTAATCCAATTTTGATGCCATAATTTTATTTGAATTTTAGTTGAGTGTGCAACATTATGAGAAGGAGTTCTGCTAAGTTTGAGAAGAAAATGATGGTGTAATAAAAATCAAACATTGGATGGGGCGTAATCCTATTATAAAATAAACTCCTAATCCTAGTCCAATTGCTCTCTAATATCCATGCCAATTATTCTAAAATTCCTTTGAGTCATGTGCTGATAAAAGAGAGTGTTGTGCATGGGATTTGAAAAAAATTACTAAGAGAAAAATAAAATAAGGTGCGTGAATCCATAAATAAAAGAAGGGTCTTGTGCACTAGGATATTCTAGGGTTTTAAGGGGAGAGAAAGAAAAAAAAAAAGTCTTTATATTTTTTTTGAATCTCTCATATTTTGATCTAAAATCCTCAACTTCTTGATCTTCTTGGAGGTTTCAAGAATATCCATGGAAAAAAATTTTGTCAGCCATCCAAGGTCTTCAGAGGAATCTAGCATTTCCAGGAATTGATCATGTTGGAACTTCATGTGGACGATTGTAGAGGCCGGACACCCTATGTAGCTACGAAGTGATGTGAAAAGTCTTTACTATGTACCATCAACTATGATGATCATTGACCAGCGATCATGTATGAAATTATATTTTAAACTATCTGTAGATATGATTTACAGTATGCACTGATTAGATCGATACATGCTGATTTTATTTTCTATATTGCATATCATATTATGATTTGTTGTCCAGAAATGCAGCCCAAGAGGGGGGGGTGAATTGGGTCTTTTAAAAATTTAACACAATAAAACAAAAGGTCTAGTGGTGCTTGTGAGTAACAATTAATTAGATGCAAGATAATAGTACTTAATTAAAGAATGCAAAAAGAAAAGAGCAATCACACACAAATACAAGATATATAGTGGTTCGGTGCAAACCTAGCACCTACATCCACTCCCCAAGCCACCCTTGGGAATTCCACTATAATCCACACCAGATTACAGTTGACTTGTTTTTACAAGGCTCACAAGTCAAAAACCTAAGTTGGTTTTATCACTTAGGCTCACCAACAAACCTAACTACTTGTTTTGTCTTCGGGCTCACAAGTTAACCCTAGTTGGTTTTAACACTTTGGCTCACCAACAAACCACAATAACCTTCTTTCAAGACACCTTTGAAAGCAAGGTTAAGGCACAACAAATCAGATATGAAATTTAAATGCTACAACAAACTCTCTTCAAGAGTGGATTGGAATCTTTGAAGCCCAAGGAATGCTTTGACTTCACTCTTCTTCAAGTTGCCTCCTTTTGGAATGTAGTAGAGTTGAGCAAGTAGGCTTTTTCAGTGGAATCAAGCTAGAAGAGGCTTTTGATTTGAAGTTTGGAGAGAATATTGGCTTTTTGGCTTTTGAGTGGACTTGAATGCTTTTGAATAGACTTCTCTCTTCTTTTTCTTGACTTCTTCTCACTTCTCTTTCTTTAAAATGAGGTTGGTGGAGATTAAATACACCAAAAACCTTCTAAAAATGGTTTGTGACCGTTGGAGCATTGGAAATAGCCGTTTGGAGCTTGAAAACTCATTTCTGCAAGCCAGAAAAATAGATCCATTAGAGCTGTCAGGCTGCAAGTGTCGATACTTGGCTGTCAGGTGTCGACACTTGGCTGTCAGGTGTCGACACTTGAATTCTGGGAGTCGACACTTGATCATTCAAGTGTCGACACTTGATGCACAGGTGTCGATACTTGACACAAAAATTCTCGAACCAACAAGTTTTGTATTTTCAAAATTCTCAGGCCTTGAGTCGACACTTGAAACCTAAGTGTCGACACTTGGTGTCGACACTTGAATTCTAGGTGTCGACACTTGGCGTGCCAAGGATTTTTGTCCGTGCCAAATGCTGAAGTGTCGACACTTGACTGTCCAGGTGTCGACACTTGAGACTGAAAACATCCAGAATCAAGAGTAAAAGCCTTGAAATCAAAAAAATGATGTTCATGAAAGCATAAACACATAATAATTAAGTAATTGTAAGCCCTTTTTTAATGAAGAGGCTGCCCGGATATGTGAGATTTGCTCTGTGCCATTGCGTGCCATACACCATAAATATTTGGAATTTTGAGATACTTTCTACCTGAAAACTCACAACTTGAAATTCACATTAGAATACAATATGTACTCAATGTTTTGTTATTCATCAAAATCACTGGGTGGAGCCAACAATCTCCCCCTTTTTAATGATGACAAAACCTTGAGAAAAAGAGACAATATAGTTCAAACCGTGAGTTTTCTAATTAATAGGAAACAATCTCCCCCTTAATTAGATACTTCTTATTAAGGTATACTTCAAATCAATATAATGCATCTTTTTCTTTTAAACAAGATACATGTTCTCAAATTCTCAAAAACAATTAAACATCCATTATCACTCTTTTTCTTCATAACAATTAACATTACTTTTTAACATTACTTTTTCTCATTACTTTTTCTCATTACTTTTTCAGTACAAACAAAACTGAAACATACATATATCAAACATAAAAAGAGATCTGAAACAGTCATCTGTGAGGCTAGTCCTCATCAGATGGAACATCAAGACTAAAAGGAGCACTAATCCTATATCTGGTGGCTAAAGCCCTAGGAGGTGCTAAAGCTCTAAGACTCCTGGTACGGCCAGTAGGACCAAAAGCGGGTACAACCCTAGAAGATCTGGTAGAAGGAGGCGAAAGACGATCAGCTGGCTCAATAGGATCCAGAACAAAGTCAACTAGAGCAGTAGAAGGAGCAGGTGTAGTAGGAGGATCTCGACTGACCACCTCATAAGCATCAGCTCCGCCTAAATTGTCACTGTCGGTGCCTACCACCTCAGTGGCTCGGTCAACATCCTGATCACCTCCATCAGCAATATCAGCATGGTCGCTCTGGTGATCGCCGCCGTCATCATCATCATCATCATCATCATCATATCGAGCAGGAGCAGGTGCAGCAAGAGGTATAAGTGATCTCAGAAGACCCTCAAGACGTGTAAAACCCTCCTCCATGGATCTGCGGATCTCAGCGTGCTCTGAGGTAGTCTGTGCTCGTAGAAGCTCGACCTCGCTACGCAGCTGAGTCACCTCTTCTCTGATCTGTGTGAACTGTGCTCTGGCATGCTCCTCAAAGGATAATCTGGTAGATGGTGGTGGAGGAACTGAAGCATCAGGTGACAGGTGCTCTTCCTGTGTCGATGGTACATCCACTGGAGGAAGGACTACTGGCTCAGATGGTCCAGCCTCAGCCTTTCGAATCTCATCCTCCTCATCTGGCTCCTGGCCAGACTCTCTCCGAACCCATCGACCTCCAACCATCCTGAAACCCATGCGGTGCAATGACCTCTCATCATATACATCTGTGTGCAGTATCTCCTTGGGGATCTCCCCCTCCAATGATACTCCACAAGCTCTGAAAAGACGGGTCAGTGCCATCCCGTATGGCAAACAGTGTCGGCGCTGAGTGGCAGCATCATGCATCTGTGACAGCATCAAGGCCGGTATATCAACTGGTCTCCTCTCGATCAGACTGGTCATCAACATCAGCTCTCTCTCTGTGATGAAATCAAATCTGCCAGTCTTCGGTAGAAGGATCCGTGCGGTAATGGGTGCAGCAGTCGCATCTCTAAAGATAACTGGTTCGCGGTAACTACTGAGATACCGCGAACATCCTCTCGCTCAAGGATGCATCTGAAAGTTGCCTCTCTATCATCAACTGAGAACGCACTGACTCCTCTCCGGGGTATCTCCCATACTCGGCTCAGCAACTCATCAGTCAGTGAAATCTGTATACCTCTGACGGATGTCGTCCATAAGAGTCGTCGACAGTCCAGAGCACCGTAAAACTCCCTCACCAGGTGAGGATAGTATCTCTCCTGCATGGTGCAGAAGGGTACTAATCCTGCATCTGAGAGTATCTCTCTAATGCCAAAATGGTGCCTGTCGAAACAGTGTAGATCTACTCTCCTCCCCTACTGACTTCCCTGCCATCCTCTCTGCAGGGGGGGAGCTCGGAGTGGCTGAACTGCTCTGCGGAGCGGGATCGAATCTGGCCTTCGACCTCCTCTCACTACCCTGACTAGGCCTTGCTCTAACTGCAAGTCTCTTCCTAGGACCCATATCAGCCAACTGACCAGGAAGAATGAAAAAGATTCAGAACAAAGGACTGGCCATAGGTTGAGATTAGAGTTTAAATTAGTCTCGAAAACCAGAATCAATAAGTTTTGATCAAGATGAGAAATTTTGAGTAAAATTTGTTGGTAAAATTTGTGTTGGGTGGAGCACATTTGAATCCCAAAAATTATTTTTGTAAAGTCCAAAAAATCAAAAACCATGGGATTTAGGTTTTAAGCATTTAGGGTTTTTGCAAATAGGCGAAAATATTCAAAATGCAATACTAGAAATCCTTCCTAATCATCAATAAAAGGATTTATTACACTTAAATTAGATGAAAACCCATTTTATTTTGCCCAAAATTGATGAAATAGTGATTTTTGTGAAAAAGGGTTGAAAAACACCCAAAAGATGAGGGAAATTTGAGGAAAACAAATCTAAAACAAGATTCCCTCAAATGGAGTTTTAGAAATTTACTAAAATACACAAAAATCCGGTTAGATTGAAGAAAAAAAGTTTGGAAAACCTAAAACACGATTGTTTGGTTTAAAAACAATAAAGTTAAAAACATAGAGAAATAAAAACTAAATTAGAGAGGGAAAATACCTGATTTGAGACGGATTGAAGGGTAAAAAGACGGGTTTGGACAGGGGGGACCACTGTTCCAAGAAATTTGGGGAAGGAAAATTTTCAAAAAACCCTTCGTTCGGCCCGTTTTAAAATAGTTCAGATTCGCAAGTGTCGACACTTCGGATTTGTCAAGTGTCGACACTTGGTCAGGTGTCGACACTTGACACTTTCCAAGTGTCGACACTTGGCCAAGAAAATTCGAGAAAATCCGGAAAAATTAAAAAAAAAATTCTTGGGGTTTTAAACAATAAGTATTGATCTTTTAGGACAAGGTAAAAAGGATACTAAGAGAGTCCTAGGAGAATGGATCAATTACACCTAACTCTCTTCTAATCAGACAGAACCTATCCTCACTCAAGGGCTTTGTAAACACATCAGCTAATTGATCATTGGTACAGACAAAATCAAGAATTACATTTGAGTTTTGTAAATGATCTCTTATGAAATGATGTCTTATTTCAATGTGTTTACTTCTTGAATGTTGCACTGGATTTTTAGATAAGTTGATTGCACTAGTATTATCACATCTTATGGGTGTCTTAGTTAGTTTTATGCCAAAGTCTTCGAGTTGTTGTTTGATCCAGAGGATTTGAGCACAACAGCTCCCAGCTGCTATATATTCGGCTTCTGCCATAGATAGAGTAACAGAGTTCTGTTTCTTGCTACTCCAGGAGATCAAATTTACTCCAAGAAACTGACAGGTTCCACTAGTACTTTTACGATCAAGTTTACATCCAGCAAAATCAGCATCAGAATAAGCAATTAAATCACATGAAGAATCTCTAGAGTACCATAAACCAATTTTAATTGAGCCAGATAGATATCTAAATATGCATTTAACAGCCAAAGATGAGACTCTTTAGGATTGGACTGATATCTAGCACACATACAGACACTAAACATGATATCTGGCCTACTGGCAGTAAGATATAATAACGAACCAATCATGCCACGATATAATTTTTGATCAATTGATTTACCTGATTCATCCTTGTCAAGTCTACATGTAGAGCTCATAGGGGTACCTAATGGCTTAGTGTTCTCCATCCCAAACTTCTTGAGTATTTCTCTTGTGTATTTTGTTTGGTTGATGAAGATCCCCTCTTTGGTTTGCCTTATCTGGAGTCCGAGGAAGAAATTTAGTTCTTCCATCAAGCTCATCTCGAACTCACCCTGCATTAGACTTGCAAAATCTTGACAAAGAGATTCATTAGTAGCACCAAATATTATATCATCAACATAGATTTGTACTACTAAGAGATCATCATTCTTTTTCTTTAAAAATAATGTTTTATCTACATTTCCTCTAGCAAAATCATTTTTTAGTAGAAAAGAGCTTAAACGATCATACCAAGCTCTTGGAGCTTGTTTTAATCCATATAAAGCTTTATGAAGTTTATAAACATGATTTGGAAATTCAGAATTTTCAAAACCAGGGGTTGTTCAACATAAACTTCTTCTTCAATTAATCCATTCAAGAAAGCACTTTTAACATCCATCTGATACAGTTTAAAGTTCATGAAACAGGAAAAAGCCAATAGTAGCCTAATTGCCTCAAGTCTAGCCACAGAAGCAAAGGTTTCATCAAAATCTATCCCTTCCTCCTGATTGTATCCTTTGGCAACAAGTCTAGCTTTATTTCTAATTACTATTCCATTTTCATCAAGTTTGATTCGAAAAACCCATTTTGTGCCAATAATTGATGTGTTTGAGGGCCTATCTACTAGTGTCCAAACATTGTTCCTTTTAAATTGATTAAGTTCATCTTGCATAGCATTTATCCAATTACTATCACATTCAGCTTCCTCAATAGTTTTAGGTTCAATTTGAGACAAAAGCTAAGTAGTCACAAATATTTCTAAGTGAAGATCGAGTACATACACCTTTAGATGGATCACCTATAATTAGTTCTTTTGGGTGTCCATGAGCATACCTCCATTCTTTTGGTAAAGGATCAACAGTTGAGGTATCTTCATCACCTTGTGCTTGATCTTTGTCGGTGTTCTGATCATCATTCTGTCCCTTGGTAAGTTCTTCATTGTTGTTTCTTTCTTCAGTCTTCTTGTTACCTGATTCATCAAAAAGTACATCTTCTTTTCTTGAAGATTTTTGGTTAGTTTCGTTAAATACTACATGAATGGATTCTTCAACAACAAGTGTCCTTCTGTTGAAGATCCTGTATGCCTTACTAGATGTGGAGTAGCCTAGAAAGACTCCTTCATCTGATTTGGCATCAAATTTACTTAGATTGTCTTTACCATTGTTTAAGATGAAACAACAGTAACCAAAAACATGAAAATAACGGATTGAAGGTTTTCTACCCTTCCAAAGCTCATAAGGAGTTTTCTTTAAAATCGGTTGAATTAAAACACGATTTAAGATATAGCATGCAGTATTTATGGCTTCCGCCCAAAAGTATCTAGGTAAATCATTTTCACAAAGCATGGTGCGTGCCATTTCTTCAAGAGTTCTATTTTTTCTTTCTACTACCCCATTTTGTTGAGGTGTCCTAGGTGCAGAAAAATTATGATTAATTCAATTTTCAATACAGAATTTATTAAAATCGGCATTTTCAAATTCAGTTCCATGATCACTTCTTAAGGAAATTACTGAAACACCTTTTTCATTTAAAACTCTTTTGTGAAATCTTATGAATTCAGAAAACATTTCATCTTTGTGTGCTAAAAAATGACCCATGTAAAACGTGAGAAATCATCTACAATGACTAGACCAAACTTCTTACCTCCCAAACTAGATGTTCTAGTAGGCCCAAAGAGGTCCATATGAAGCAATTCTAAAGGTTTAGATGTAGAGATTACTCCTTTAGGTTTGAAAGAAGATTTTGTTTGTTTTCCAAGTTGACATGCACTGCAAATCTTATCTTTTTCAAAATTCAGTTTAGGCAAATCTTTTACTAAATTCTTTTTGCTAAGTTTTGAAATTAAATGCATGCTAGCATGTCCTAGTCTACGATGCCAAAGCCAACTAGCTTCATCGATCTTGGCTTCCATTGCCACTAGACATTGACCTTTCTGAATAGGGAGATCATCAAGATCAACCATATAAATATTGCCATGCCTATGACCGATGAATTTAATGCCATTGTCATATAGACTAGAAACAATGCACAAAGAAGATTCAAAAATAACTTTAAAATTTTTGTCACAAAATTGACTAATACTAAGCAAGTTATGTTTTAAACCATCAACATATAAAACATTATCAATATAAGAGGTAGGGGTGATATGGATTTTACCAATACCGATGATTTTTTCCTTTCCATTATCATCAAAAATTACATTGCCACCATTTTAATATGTGAGTGATGAGAACTGCTCCACATCTCCTGTCATATGCCTTGAGCAACCGCTATCAAGATACCACATTCTCTTCTTGTTGGTTGCAAGGCATACCTGCAATAAAGATCAAGTGGAGACTTTAGGTACCCAAGCCATCTTGGGTCCTTTTTGGTTAGTGGCATTGGTTCCTTTTGGAACCCAAACTTTCTTAGTTTTTCTTAATTTTCTTTTGTTGCACATGTAGGATTTATGTCCTATAACACCACAAGTATAGCATGTAATTGAAGAAGATGCAGGTACAAAGAAATTTTTAAGGAGTTTCTGTTTCTTATAAGTTCTGAATCCTAATCCAGCTTTGTCAAATACTGCTCTTTGGTTATTTAACAGTAATTTAATTTTTCAGAACTGTAAGTAAATTTTTCGACAAAAGGCTTTAGTTTATCGATTTTCTCTTTATATTTTTTGTTTTCCATTAAAATTTCCTTGTGTTGTCTTGACAATTTTTCATTTGAAAGTAAGCTACTTTTCTTTTCAAGTACATTCTTTTCATTTTCAAGACCCATAATCTTATCATTTAGATTTTTATTTTGTATTTGAAGATATTCATTCTTATTTGAAAAGCTGTTATTTATTTTAGCTAGTTCCAGATTTTGCTTCTTTAAGTCTTTATGTTTTGACTTTAATATTTGAAATTCTATTACTAGTTCATCAAAAATTTCATGAAGCTCATCAAAAGATAATTCATTTTCGGTTTCAGAACATACCTCTTCTTGATCGGCCATTAGACAGAAATTTGCTACTTCCTGTTGTTCTTCCTCAGAGCTGGAGTCTTCACTTTCACTCCAGGTTGCCATCATGGCCTTTTTCCTTAACTTTCTTCTGCTTTTCTTTAGTAAGGGGCAGTCTACCTTGAAATGCCCTGGCTTTTTGCACTCAAAGCATGTGGGCTGCTCCTCCTTCTTTTCCTTATCTGTTTCTTTACTGGGCTCACCCTTCAGAGGTTTCTTTTTGTAATTGAATTTCTTTTTCCTCATAAACCTTCTGAATTTCCTAGCTAACATAGCAGTTTCATCTTCTTCGTCATCCTCTTCAGAGTCTTCGCTTGAGTCTTCTCTGGTAGTAGATTTGAATGCTATTGTCTTTTTCTTTTTGTCCACCTCTCCATTCTTCTGTTTGAGCGATAGTTCATATGTCATTAAGGAGCCCAATAGTTGTTCCAGCGGGAGAGTGTTGATATCTTTTGCTTCTTCAATTGCAGTGACCTTTGCATCCCATCAAGCTGGTAGAGACCTGAGAAGTTTATTTACAAGTTCACCATTAGAAATTATTTTTCCTAAACTTCTCATGCCATTCACAATGTTTGTGAACCTAGTATACATTTCACTGATAGATTCAGTAGGTTCCATTTTAAAAATAATCTTAGTGGGTTACATTTTGAATAATTTAAAATTATACATGAGCAAGTTAATTTTTGAATTCTTGACTTGGTTTATGCCTTCATGAGTGACTTCAAGTCCATCCCAAATTTTCTTTGTAGAATTGCAAGTGAAAATTTGGTAAAACTCATTAGAGTCTAGTAACAATATAAGAGGTTCATAGCTTTTGTATTTATTTCAGCCATCTTTATATCATGATCATCCCATTCATCTTCCAGTTTTGGGATGTCCATCTATCAATCTTTTTAGTAGGTGTGTGAGGACCTTTCTAAAATAATAGTGCCCTAAAAGCCAATCATATTTCTTATAAAATAGGGACTTATCTATAAACATCTCCCGACTTATGTATCATATTAATAAAAAGACATTATGTTTCAATATATGCTGTATCTTATACTTTATTGTTTGAGATTATGATGAATCCCATAAATTAGGACAATGATTTTAGGATTATGATGGAAATCGTAATAGTGAAACCTAAAATCTAATAAATCTTAATTTAAAATATTTCTAGTCATAGGATCATCAAGTCGGGGATCAATGTTTCGGGAGAGATTGGCACATCCTATATATGCTCGATGAAGAGAGTGGTTGGTCTCATAACTAATTGTGTAGGGACATTAATATAAGGATATGGGTGCTTATCAGGATATAAGTTCACTGAATTGATCCATCATGAGAATATCTTATGAAAATGTTACTTGTTAAAAGATGATTCTCTTAGTGAAAGTTGTATAAGTAATCCTTAGACCTAAGACCACCACGATATCTTATATACATGAATCCATATTTTGGTTCATACTCGTTTATGACTCAGTAGTCATGTACGGAATGTTCATGGATACGGTAAATTATGTATAAAGGTTATGAATAGGACAACAAGAAATCAATTACTCCTAGTAAGGGAGTATTTATCCTATGTAATCTCATTGAATGATGATTCAGGAAGTCTTTGATCAAAGCAGGATGAAATTAGAAAGGAATTTCTAATTTTTCATTGATTGAGTCTTTATTAGTGATTTGAGATTTGAATGAATAAAGTATGAGAGTTTGATAATTTTTCATACTCGTCACTTATTCGAGATAAAGAAAGATCGAATGATTGAATTATATAGTAACTTGCCACTAAAGGATATTTTGATAATTTCTACCAAATTTTTCATCTTCTATGTAGGTATGACATGTTACTAGATTTCAATAATGTCTCGTAGGTTATCATGAATCAAATTGATTGAATTCATGAGTCAATTCAAAAGATGGTTCAAATTAGCAGCTAGGGTTAGCTCGATTTGATCTAATTTGATTAGTTGGTTTCTAATCAAACCAAATTAACATGAACCTAGACCTACTACTGACTAGATGAGGTGCCCATGCCAAAGGATCACATACATTAAAAAATTTATCAAGGAAGTTGATGTGGCGGGATTGCTAACATGGGACCCCAGTCGGATGCCACGTCGGATAAAGCTACCATGTGGAACGTCTCAGTCCGGACTCATTCGCCCGCCACGCTCCCTTCAAGTCGAGACACTGAGGTCGAAGTCAAGCTCCGCCTGTCCTTCACCCGGCCGCGCTCCCTTCAGGTCGAGACGCCGAGGCCGAAGCCGGACTTTGCCCTCCTTCGCCCGGTAGTGCTCCCTTTGGATCGAGACGCCGAGGCCGAAGTCGAGCTCCGCCCTCCTTCGCCCGGTCATGCTCCCTTCGGGTCGAGATGCCAAGGCCGAAGTCGAGCTCCGCCCTCCTTCACCTGGCCGCGCTCCCTTCGGGTCGAGACGCCGAGGCCGAAGTCGAGCTTCGCTTTTTTAGATCGGCTCCACCTCGGGCAAAAAGATCTACTGCTGAAGGAGTTCGCCGCTCTCCTTAGACAGTGGCCCGACATTCGAGGACCAAGGAAAGATGCCTACCAGGCCGTGATGGTGACCCAAGCAGCCACTTGCACCAGAATAGAAGGAATCCTATGATCAAGGCTCTGCATTCTCTACTAACCGTCTGCACCCTCCAAAATTGGAAGTTAACCAATAGATCTGAATCCAGGAGGTGGCGGCCTGCCGATCGAGATCCTGTAAAGTTGCCCAAAAGGGAGTGACCAAAAGGAATGTCAGCACGAGCGGTAGCTTCCATGTCACCAGAATAGAAAGACAACTCATCCATGGCATGAAACATCACCACACGCACCCATAAGCACGGGGAAGATCCCAAGGTAAGCAGCGGGCAACGCCCCAGCAAAAGGGGGTCTCCCAGGTTCAAACAAGGTAGGCGAAGATGCACACATGCACACCCACATTCAAAAAGAAGTTTCAGATGAGTGAGGTCCAACAAGCAAGAAGGGAGAAGCGGACAGGAAGATAATGCTTGAGGCTACTGCAAAACCCCCAAGAGGGGTCTAGGTCGACACAGCCACCCAGTTTGAGCTTTCCTCTGCTGTCACTCCCATAATATGTGCTCGACCCACTCGCACTCTTTCATTTCACAACTTCTCCTCCTAGCATGGAGTCCATACTTGGGGCTCGACCAGGAGGATCTGTTCTCCTAGATCATTACTGACTTGAGCATCGGAGTACCCTCGCCAAAATCCCCGGCCCGGGTCACTGACTCTGTTTTGCAGGTTCAGGCAATCGAGCAAGATCTCGTAAGATGGTGATGAGTTCCGACCTCGACCTCAGCTATGGGCCACGATGATCTTGGCGGCAACAGATTGGCACGCTAGGTAGGGGGGTGACA
Source organism: Areca catechu (assembly GCA_021397845.1). Lineage (NCBI taxonomy): Eukaryota > Viridiplantae > Streptophyta > Magnoliopsida > Arecales > Arecaceae > Areca > Areca catechu. Next base: position 129,023,760 of record CM038045.1, on the reverse strand, counting down.
GGATGCACTTTGATCCAACCTAAACCCTTTGCAAGCAGCTCACCGGGAGGATGGTGACGACGTGGGTAAGATAAGTCTCCACCAGCCATGCGGGAGATCCCCCTTCTCATGGGGATCTGCACAATCCAGAGGGGGAGCTCCCTGCTCCAGCTCAACCACCTCTGACGGACGTCCAGCTAGCCGCACTCGCCCAGCAGATGCAGATACTCACTACAACAGTGCACCAGCTCCAGCACCAGCACCGATCCTTGGCCACCCACCAGCAGCCAGGGACCCCTGCGGCCCATGTCGCAGCATCCCGCGACAGCCTGCATTCCTTCCTAGGAAGGCCTTCACAGCCGCGGCCCATCACTGACCACCAGGATAGTCACCGGACTCTTGTGAATAAACAATAGGCTGGATCTGCCAATCAGGAGAGCCGGTCCATGACCCTTGAGTGGGTAACGGCTAGAGCCCGTCGAGGTCGAAAAGGCAAGACCCCCCATCATGAACACCGTCCCATGTCACCTTCTCCATCTCCTTCGGCCTCCGCGGAGGGTTCCACCGACGAGGCCATCAAGCGCATGGCAGAGAAGTGCCTAGAGGAGCAGGAGCACAAGCTGGTGGAGCTTACCCGCCAGTTTGCAAACATGCAGGGCTCTGCTAGCAAGCCTGCGGGCTACGACGCCCGTCCCCCTTTCTCCCGAAAAGTCCAAGAGGAGCAGTTCCGAGCCAGTTCCGCATGCTGTAAGTGGATCCCTATGATGGGACCACCGACCCCATGGATCATCTTGAGAGCTACAAAGCTCTCATAAGAGTATAGGGGGCAACCGATGCTCTGCTCTACGTCGCCTTTCCTACTACTCTCTATAAAGCAGCTCGGGTATGGTTCACCCGCCTAGAGCCGGAGAGCATCAGTTGTTTCACTCAGTTGAGGAAAGTTTGTGGCTCACTTCGATGCCTGCCGAAAGGTACCACGAGAGATGGATAGCCTCTTCTCCATCCGGTAGCAGGATCACGAGCTCTTACGGGACTACGTGGCCCGTTTCAAGGTTGCCGTGCTGGAGATCTACAACCTCGATGAGCCAGTTGCTATGCTGGCACTGAAGAGAGGGCTCAGGACTTCCCGCCTGACCTACTCTCTTGACAAAAAGCTTCTCAAGACTTATTCTGAGCTCCTCCTCCGAGTCTAGAAGTACATCCATGCCGAGGAGGTGGATCTAACGAGGAGGGAGCTAAATAGAAGGCCTCCGAAGAAGCCATCTCCCAAGGAGACCTTCGAGACGCGGAACATCGGACCAGCCACACTGGACTCCCGACAGAGGTCGAAGCTAAGAAGAGACCCCATCCCAGAAGGGAGCTTCCCTCTTCTTCTCACCCCGAGGGTGAAGATCATTATGGAGATCAAGGGCGAGCGCTACCTGAGGCACCCACCTCTACTGAAATCGTCCAGTGGTCGTGACAGGATGAAGTACTGCAACTTCCACCGTAACTACGGCCATGACACCGAGGAGTGCCGCAACCTCAAGAGAAAAATCAAAGAACTCATAAAAAGGGGATACCTTGGAAGGTTCGTGGGGGGCAGACCCCCAATGGAACCTCAGGCACTCGTCGCACTCCCTCTGGTCCCTGCCGTCGATAACTGCCCTACCGAGAAACCGATGGGGATGATATACTGGGGAGCCGAGCATGCTTCCAAGAAGGCCCGGGATGGGAGAAATTTTGAGAATGTACTTTCCTCTACGAGGGAAGGGGGGATGAAAATAAAAATGTAAACAAGGATGCTGTGGTCATCGAGATGATGATCGCAAAACATCCTGTAAAATGCATCATGGTTGATAGTGGAAGCTCCACAGATGTGCTTTTTTACGATGCTTTCTCTAGGATGAATCTTTCCTCTGCTTAGCTCAGACCCGTGCACATGCCCCTTGTTGGCTTCACGGGTGACTCCGTAGGGGTCGAAGGGGAGATTACCCTCCCCGTTACTGCTGGGATGCCACCTCGGCAGAGCATCGTTATGATGATATTCACGGTTATTAGGCTCCCTTTAGTCTACAACATGATTCTTGGCTAACACGGGCTCAACCTGCTCAACGCAGTCATCTCCACAAAGCGGCTATTGGTGCAGTTCTTAACTCCCTACGGTGTTGGGGAGATAAGGGGGGCACCTCAGCCTGTTCAACATTGCCTCCAAACCATCCCTGGGACCAAGGCTACCGAGGACGACCCCAATGCAGATGACCTCGACCAAAGGGTGAAGGACCCCAAAGATGGCCTGGTCGAGAGCCTGCTGTCATATCCCCTTGGAACCGACCCGGCGAAGATAGCACAGATTGGGACATAGCTACAAGATTTTGAACGGGCCCACCTTTTGGAGTTCCTCTAGGCGAACGATGATGTGTTCACTTGGACAGCGACCGACATGCCCGGGATCCCACCAGAGATTATAACCCACAAGCTAAGCATCGATCCGAAGTACCACCCTGTCTGGCAAAAGAAGAGAAGTTTCATGTTAGAGAGGCAAAGGGCGATCAACGATGAGGTGGACAAACTCCTCGTAGCTGACTTTGTTCGGCAAGTGCAATACCCGAGTTGGCTGGCAAATGTGGTTATGGTAAAAAAGAATAATGAAAAGTGGAGGATCTGTGTAGACTACGCTGACCTCAACCGAGCCTGCCCAAAGGATAGCATCTCTCTGCCAAAGATTGACCAGCTAGTGGAAGCCACCTCGGGGCACCGCTTGCTCTCCTTTATGGATGCATTCTCCGGATGCACCTAGAGGACGAGGAGCGCACTACCTTTGTCACCGACCGAGGAACGTATTGCTATCGGATGAAGTTGTTCGGCTTGAAGAATGCTGGAGCCACATACCAGCGCCTGGTCAACCAGGTCTTTAGAGACTAGATCGGTAGGAATATGCAAGTCTATGTGGATGACATGCTCGTCATGAGTAAGCCGAGTTCGGACCATGTAACCGACCTCGCAGAAGCCTTCCACAACCTTTAAGAGCACAAGATGAAGCTAAACTCGATGAAGTGCACCTTCGATGTAGCATCAGAGAAGTTTCTTGGCTTCATGGTGACCCAAAGAGGTATCGATGCGAACCTAAAGAAGGTCCAGGCCATCATCGACATGGAGCACCCGACCTCGAAGAAGCAAGTTTAGCACTTGATGGGTCAGATAGCAGCACTGAGCCGGTTCATCTCGAGGTCGGCGGATCGTTGCCTTCCTTTCTTCAAGGTGCTGCACAAGATTTGCGACTTCACCTGGACGGAGGAGTGCAAGATGGCCATTGAGGAGTTTAAAGACTTCTTGGCATCACCACCACTTCTCTCTAGGCCAGAGATGGGAGAGGAACTCCTGCTATACCTGGCGGTTACCCCTGGAGCAGTCAGTTCGGTCCTCATCTGCACGAATCAGGATGGGGCCCAAAAACTGGTGTACTATGCCAGCAAGCTCCTCTGGGATGCTGAGATCAGGTACACCGGATCCGAAAAACTCATTTTTGCACTTATCATGTATGCTCAACGTCTCAAGCCATACTTCCAAGCACATCCAATCATGGTCTTGATGAACCAGCCCTTGAGGGCTGTGCTCAGCCATCCCGACATATCCGGATGCTTGGCTAAGTGTGCACTAAAGCTCAGCAAGTTCGACATCACGCACTGGTCGAGGTCATCCTAGAAGGCCCAGGTGCTGGCCGACTTCCTGGTCGAGTGTGCAGGACTAGATGAAGAGCCAGAGGAGACAATCTTGGAGCATCAAGAGGAGCCCAGTGCCGAGGAGGAGCCCTGGATCCTCCATGTCGATGGTGCGTCCAATGTGGGCGGAAGCGGCGCAGGCCCAATCCTCACCAATAGCGATGGAGTTGTGGCTAAATGCGCACTCCGTTTCAAGTTTGCCATGATAAATAACCAGGCAAAATACGAGGCACTCCTCGCGGGCCTCAGGATCTCCCGTGAGCTGGGTGTATGGAGCCTGAAGGTCTTCACCGACTCCAAACTAGTAGCCGGACAGGTCTCCGGAGAATACGAAGCCAGGGACCCCCAGATGATGAAGTACTTGGAGCAGGTCCGCTCGAGCATGACAGGTTTCTGGTGTTTCAGCATCACTCATATCCCCCGAGGTAAGAACGCTCGCATCGATATGGTGTCAAGACTTGCGCCTTGCCGGACTCGTCATTAGGGCGGGCCCACATCAAGTACCTCGAAAATCCAAGCAACGAAGCTCCCACAAAGGTGCAGCAGGTCACCTCGGAGCCGAGCTCGATGGATAGGTACATCGGGTATATTACCGATGGCACCCTGCCGGAAGACCGAGCAGAGGCCGGTGTTGGCTCCACCCAGTGATTTTGATGAATAATAAAACATTGAGTGCATATTGTATTCTAATGAGGATTTCAAGTTGTGAGTTTTCAGGAAGAGAGCACCTCAAAATCTCAAAAACTTATGATTTATGGCACGTAATAGCATGGAGCAATTCTCACAAATCCGGGCATCCTCTTCATTGAAAAAGGGCATCTAAATGTTTAAATATTATGTGTTTATATTTTCTAGAATTATATTTATGTTTTCGAGGCATTTACACTTGAATCTGAGATTTTTCAGTCTCAAGTGTCGACACCTGGACAGTCAAGTGTCGACACTTCAGCATTTGGCACAGACAAAAATCCTTGGCATGCTAAGTGTCGATACCTATATCCAAGTGTCGACACCAAGTGTCGACACTTAGGTTCCAAGTGTTGACTCAAGGCCTAAGAATTTTGAAAATACAGAACTATATTATATTGAGGGTTTTTGTGTCAAGTATCGACACCTGTGCATCAAGTGTCGATACTTGAATATTCAAGTGTCGACACCCATAGATCAAGTGTCGACACCTGACAGCCAAGTGATGACACCTGACAGCCAAGTGTCGATACTTGCAGCCTGACAGCTCTAACGGATCTATTTTTCTGGCTTGCAGAACTTGCTTTTCAAGCTCCAAACGACTATTTCCGAGGTACCAATGGTCACAAACCATTTTTTGGAAGGTTCTTGGTGTATTTAACCTCCACCAACCTCATTTTAAAGCAAGAGAAGTGTATTGAAGTGCATTCAAGTCTACTCAAAAGCCAAAAAGCCAATATTCTCTCAAATACTTCACATCAAAAGCCTCTTATAGTTTGATTCCTTGAAAAGCCTACAAGCTCATCCTTATTTCAGTCCAAAAGAGGCACTTTGAAGGAGATTACAAGGAAGAGAGAAGACAAAGCATCCACTTGAGCTTCAAAGATTCCAATCTACTCTTGAAGAGAGTTTGTTGTAGTTTTAAATTGTATATCTATTTTTATTGTGATTTGACCTTGCTTTCAAGGGTGTCTTGAAAGAAGGTTATTGTGGTTTGTTGGTGAGCCAAAGGGATAAAACCAACTAGGGTTAACTTGTGAGCCCGAAGACAAAACAAGTGTTAAGGTTTGTTAGTAAGCCTAAGTGACAAAACCAACTTAGGTTTTGACTTGTGAGCCTTGTGAAAAACAAGTCGACTGTAATCTAGTTTGGATTATAGTGAAATTCCTAAGGGTGGCTTGGGGAGTGGATGTAGGTGCTAGGTTTGCACCGAACCACTATAAACCTTGTGTTTGTGTGTGATTACTCTTTTCCTCTCTTGCTCTTTAATTATTGCTAACATCTTGCATTAAATTTATCATTGTTCACAAGCATCACTAGTCCTTCATATTATTGTCTTAAATTTTTAAAAGACCCAATTCACCCCCCCTCTTGGGCTCCATTTCTGGGCAACAGCCGGCCTCATAAAAAAGAAGTCCTCGCAGTACGTCCTCAAGGAAGGACAGCTCTACGGCCGATCCTACTCTTATCCACTCTTGAAGTGCCTGAGACTCGTAGAGGCAATCTTCATGCTCTGAGAGATCCACGAAGGCCTTTGCAGAAACCATGTTGGGGGAAGGACACTAGCATACAAAGCCCTCCATCAAGGTTACTATTGGGAGACTTTGAGGGAGGACACCGCTGACTTTGTGAAGAGATGTGACCGGTGCCAGCGCCATGCCCACATACAGTGCCAACCAGTGGCGCCACTCTCCCAGCTCTCCGCCCCATGGCCTTTCACCCAGTGGGGGATGGACATCTTGGGTCCATTTCCCCCTACGCCAGGGCAACGGAAGTTTTTGATAGTGGCCATCGACTACTTCACCAAATGGATAGAAGTGGAGCCACTAGCACGGATCACGAAAGCTAAGGTCTGCCTGTTCCTCTGGAAGTCGGTAATCTGCCGCTTTGGGCTTCCCCACAGCATCATCACCGATAACGGGTGATAGTTCGACAATCGGGAGTTCGAAGAGTTTTATGCCGAGCTTAGAATCCAGCATCGCTTCACCTCGGTTGCTCACCTTCAGACCAACGGGGAAGCTGAGGTGACCAACCAGACTATTCTCTAGGGACTCAGGACCAGGCTAGACCAAGCCAAAGGCAGGTGGGCATAAGAACTTTCCAACATTCTTTGGGCCTACCACACAATGCCCAGGACGGCAACGGACGAAATGCCCTTCAACCTCACTTTCGGCATAGAAGTTGTTGTCCCAATCGAATTCGTCGTGCCCACATTACAGATACAGCAGTACAACGAAGCAGAGAACTCGGAGTCCCTTCTCCTCAACTTGGACCTCCTCAAGGAAACCAAAGATAAGGCCCAACTCTAGATGGTGGCTTACTGATAGCATGTAGCCCGGTACTACAACGCATGAGTGAAGCCGAAGGTCTTTCGCCCAAGAGACCTGGTACTGCACCGAGCTGAAGCATCTCAACCCTGAGAGTGCGGTAAGCTATCGCCGAACTAAGAAGACCCCTACAAGGTGGTCGAAGCTCTCCCACATGGAGCTTATTATCTCGCGAGTCTGGAGGTGCTAGATTCCCGTGGACATGGAATGCCTGCAACCTGAGAATATACTATCAGTAATGTAAGGCCCTTTCCTGATAATAATTAAGATTCCTTTTTGTGCAAACCATTCTTGCCTTGCAGGAATCTTGCTGCCTGGCCCAAGGTCCGGCACGTCAAAGCCTAAAGCCCCAACTCTCTAGCATTGAAGCCCGGAGCCCCAGCTCTCCAGCACTGAAGCCCAGAGCCCCAGCTCTCCGACAGTCAAGCCCGGAGTCCAGCTCTCCGACGCTGAAGCCCGAAGCCCTAGTCCTCCGGCATTGAAGCCCAGAGCCCCAGCTATCCGGCACTGACGCCCAGAGTCCAGTCCTTTGGCACTGAAGCCCAGAGCCCCAGCTCTCCAGCACTGAAGCCCGGAGCACCAGCTCTCCGGCACTCAAGCCCTTAGTCCAACTCTCTGGCACTGAAGCCCGGAGCCCCAGTCCTTCGGCACTAAAGCTCGGAGCCCCAGCTCTCCGGCACTGAAGCCTGGAGTGCAGTCCTTCGGCACTGAAGCCCGGAGCCTCAGCTCTCCAGTACTGAAGCCCGGAGCCCCAGCTCTCCGACACTCAAGCCCGGAGTCCAACTCTCTGGCACTGAAGCCCAAAGCCCCAGTCTTCCAGCACTGAAGCCCGAAGCCCCAACTCTCCGGCACTGAAGCCCGGAGTCTAGCTCTCCGGCACTGAAGCCCGGAGCCCCAACTCTCCGGCACTCAAGCCGGGATCCCATGCTCTCTGGCACTCAAGCCTAGATCCCACGCTCTTTGGCACTCAAGTTTGGAAGCCCAGCTCTCCAGCACTCAAGCCCGAATCCTACGCTCTCCGGCACTCAAGCCCGGATCCCATGCTCTCCGACACTCAAGCTCGGATCCCACACTCTCCGGCACTCAAGCTCGGAGCCCAGCTCTTCGGCACTGAAGCCTGGAAGCCTAGTTCTCATTCAGCAAAGCCCGGAGCGCAGCTCTTCGGTACTGAAGCTTTGAGCCTAGTTCTCATTCAACAAAGCCCGAAGCACAGCTCTCTGGCACTAAAGCTTTAAGCCCAGTTCTTAAGCAGCAGAGCCCGGAGCCTAGCTCTTCGGCACTCAGAAACATTCATCCACTTCCGAGACCTCCAAGAACGAAGTGGAAGCAACTCGGCAAACTAAAGGACCTTTCTCTAACTTCATCACATGTTCGGAAAAAAAAAATCAACTGTTCATTACAAGTGTCTCTGGGCCCCCGACATGCCGGGCAGCCCATGCCAAAAATAGAGAAAAGAAAAACACAAAGGGGAACTACTCGGGCATTCCCTTCCCATGACCGTGCTCCACTGGGACAACATCTTTCGGGGCCTCAGGCTGTGCAGCTTCAACTTCGATGGCCATCGCTGAAGGAGCAGGTTTGGACTCTACAGCCGGCTCCTCAATAGTGCCCGAATCCAGGGCTAGCTCCATGTCCGAAGCTACGGGGCAGCGAAGGAAGCTTTGACCCTTGTCTGTGACGAAGTCCTCCACCCAGGAGCGAAGATACGTTAAGCCTTTGTAGAAGGAGTCCGACGCCATCTCATGGAACTCGATGGCAAACTCCTCCGAGGCCTTGTACCTTGCCACGGCCTCCTCAGCCTCCTTCTTCGCCTCGGCGGCTTGCTTCTTCGCCGCCTCTGCCGACTCAGCCACCGTTGCTGCCTCCTTCTCAACAGTGATGACCCTCTTTTCAGTGACGATCATCCTCTCCCTGGCCGCCTCCAGCTCGGCCTGGAGAGACTGAGCGTGCCTCTTCTGCCGGACGACCTTAGCATTGAACTCAATCAGCCTTTTCTCAGTGGTTATGAGCTCCTCAGCCTTGCTCTTTGACCGGCTCCGCTCCCGGTCCAGGCTCTCCTGGAGCTCCATCGAGTGCCTCTCAGCACTCGCAAGCTCCTTTTGAAGCTCCTTATTTTTCTCACTGAGCTCCCAGGAGTCATCAGTCCTCTGCCTGAGCTCGATCTTCAAAGACTCGAGTTTCGCTGCCCGTTGCTGGTCCTTCTTCAGCCAATTCTTATAGCAATCTTTGATTAAGAGGAGCTCAGCGCCGAGCTGCACCAAAGGAAATCCTGGCAATTAGTAAAAGAAAAAAAGAAGAAGTTAAGAAGATGAAGTCATTTATCGAGAAGAAAAGGGGGAATGTGCTGCCGATCACATCCCCTAGCAGTTTGCCGGCCGTCTCCCACCGGTCGCATGACTGGATCATAAAATCTATCATACGCTCCACCAGCCCTTGGTCCTGGACCAGGGAGACATTCAGCGCAAGCTTGAATGGGACTCGATGGTAGTCTCTCTCTCTCTTATGCTCACCCCGGATGCCGTGTCGCTCGTTCTGTAGGCAAAAGAAGCCTCAAGTGCATAGGGGGAGCTCGGTACCTCCCCAGATGGTGTATCCAACACCGCCTCTGTTCCCACTTGTCCCTCCTCCTCCTCGACGATGACAACTTCCAGGGGAGGAGGAGACATTACGGCGTGGCTACGGCAGTGGCCCTGGCCCAGACAACCACCTCGGGCTCTGGGGTTGGGACCGGCTCTTGCCAACTTGATCACTCTAGCATGGGCTCAGCCACCCTCCTCGGCTCAGTCGACGCGGCGGGAGCGGCCGCCACCATGCTCTTGTCGCGAGCTCTCTTCGAGGAGGATTCTTCAACCAACTTTGACAGAGGTCTCTTCCTGGTGATCGAGAGCAGGTCATCCACCGAGAACTTCATATCTGCATGCAGAAGAGGCAATGTCAGCCCCAAGTCTGGGAAAACAGAGTAAGAAGCACAAGGAGAAAAGTTCGAGCTGGACTCACCCAACTCTCTCGTTAGGTCGACCCTGGCCTAGGAAAGGTTCTACCTTGACAACAGAACCTTGAAAGAAGGAATCTGGATGGTGCGGAGCTGCTCGTAGACATCTAGGTCAGCCGCTTCAATTGCGAAGTTTCAGTTAGGGGACCGATTTGGGTCGCTCCACACCCAATCGACCCTCTCAATGGTTACAAACAAAAATTTGCTCTTCCATCCTTTGATAGAAGAGGGGAGTTCAAATTTAATTCCATTCAGGCGAGAAGAGATGGACCACCACCCCTCCTTGGAAGGATACATTTCAGGGTAAAAAATGCCCTGAATAGGGAAAAATGAGCTACAATCTTGTGGAAATGGCAGAGTATGATGAAGCAGAAGATGGTCCTTATGGCATTCAGGACGAGTTGAGCAGGGATGAGATGGTAATTGCTCAGGACCAAAAGGAAGAAAAAGTGAAAGGGGAACCGAAGTCCCCTTGCAAAAGTCTCCTCATAGAAAATGATCCGGCCTAGGCTACTGGAGGTAACCCGGTCTCTTGGTCGGGGGATCAAGAGCCGGACAGAGTGTGAGATGCCATAGACATCCCAGATGGTCCCCAATTCCTCAGCAGAGATTGTCAAAGCAATCCCGCCGAGACCTGTTGACCGGGCAGGTTCGGGGATGGGTTCATTTGGAGGAGGAGGAGGGCTAGACCTGGGCTCCCTAATAACTATCCCGCCAGGGGGACGCCTCCTACTAAACTCGAAATGCCCTTCTTCCCTCTCCTCATCGGAAGAAGAAGAAGAAGGTGGCCTTGGCCTAGAAGACCCTGCCTTGGCCTGGTTGGTCGAGGGATGGATGCTAGGACCGAAACGAGACATCTAAAGAGACGAAGAAGATGAAAGCTCAATGAGAGGAGGAAGATGGACTACGTCCGAGAAGGCCCTAAACTCAAAAGAAAAGCTCTGCTCTACTGGGAGATGGAGGAAGAAAGGGACGAACCTGGTTCCTGGGGGAGTCTAAGATGGCCTGGGGAGAAGAGAAGACTTGGGTACGGTGGCGTGCACGCGAGATTCGAAAGAGTAGACGATTTGGAAAAAATCAGCCTTTCATTCCTAAGTGACCCGATGCCAACTGTACCGTTACAGCATCTCCATCGATAGATTGGAACCACGCATCAACCATCGACGAGTGGGACATCTCGCTTCGATCGTGATTGCTTTAAATTCCATGCCAGCAATAACTGCTCCTCGGACGTGGCCACGTGGCTCCTCCTCGTTGGCTTGGAGAAACTATCTCATGAAGTGCCAATGATCGTGGTTATTATTGCACCGGATCTTTACCTTTCCACATCAGCTCCATAATTACTTCCTTTGTCCCGAGCGCCGTACGCCAACGGGCCTCGGGAGTGGGGTACAAATGATGTGGCGGGATCGCAGACATGAGATCCCAATCGGATGCCACGTCGGATAAAGCTGCCATGTGGAATGTCTCAGCTCAAACTCATTCGTTTGACCGCGCTCCCTTCGGGTCGAGATGCTGAGGCCGAAGTCGAGCTCAGCCCAACCATGCTCCCTTCAGGTCGAGATGCCAAGGCCGAAGCCAAACTCTACCTTCCTTTGCCCGGTCGTGCTTCCTTCAGGTTGAGACACCGAGGCTGAGTCGAGCTCCGCCCCCCTTTGCCCAGCCACGCTCCCTTCGGGTCGAGATGCCAAGGTCGAAGTCAAGCTCCACCCTCCTTCGCCCAGTCGTGTTCCATTCGTGTTTAGATGCCAAGGTCGAAGTCAAGCTTTGCATCTCCAGATCGGCTCCACCTCGGGCAAAAAGATCTGCTGCTGAAGAAGTTCGCTGCTCTCTTTGGACGGTGGCCCGATGTTCGAGGACCACGAAAAAATGCCTGCCAGGCCGTGATGGTGACCCAAGCAACCACTTGCACCAGAATAGAAGGAATCCTTCGATCGAGGCTTTGCATTCTCCACCAACTGTCTGTACCCTCCGAAATTGGAAGTCAACCAGTAGATCCAGATCCAGGAGGTGATGGCCCGACGATCGAGATCCTGCAAAGTTGCTCGAAAGGGAGCGACCAGAAGGAATGTCAGCACGAGCGGTAGCTTCCATGTCACCAGAATGGACAGAAAACCCATCCACGGCACGAAATATCATCGCACGTGCCCATAAGCACGGGGAAGATCTGAGGTAAGCGATGGGCAACGTCCCAGCAAAAAGGGATCTCCTAGGTTGAAATGAGGTAGGCGAAGATGCACACATGCACACCCACATTCAACAAGAAGTTTCAGATGAGTGAGGTCCAATGAGCAAGAAGGGGCAGCGTACAGAAAGATAATGCTCGAGGCTACCGCGAAACCCCCAGGAGGGGTCTAGGCGAACACAGCCACCCAGTTCGAGCTTTCCTTTGCTGTCACTCTCGCAATCTGTGCTCGGCTCGCTCGCACTCTTTCATTTCACAACTTCTCCTTCTAGCATGGAGTCCATACTCGGGGCTCGACTAGGAGGATATGTTCTCCTGGATCGTTATTGACTTGAGCATCGGAGTGCCCCTGGCGGAATCCCCGACCCGAGTCACTCTGTTTTGTAGGTTCGGGTGATCGAGCAGGATCCCATAAGATGGCGATGAGTTCTGACCTCGACCTCAGCTACGGGCCATGATGATCTTAGAAGCAACAGAAGTCATTTATATTTTTATTAGGATGATAGGATCCTAATTGGTTAGCTAATTAATATACTAGCATATTTTGGCTAGCTTGACTCCTAACCTAATTCGATTGGGTTTAAATGCTTGCTATTTAGGCTAATTAATTTCAGTTGGACTTAAATTAGGTTGAGCCTTAAGTGGGGCAGCCAAATTGGAATTTGTCCCAATTTATCAGTCCTTATCCATTATTTAAACTAAGAGTCTCAAGGGCATGAAACTCTTAGCACCAATATCGCATAAATAAAGGGGCGTAGAAAGAACAAGAGTCCTTTTGCAACTTAATCACTTTTTATATGATAAAGTTTAGTCTTTATCCTATCCATTTGATGCCCAAATTGACTAGAATTAACCGATCAATTAATGTAAGAAAGGCGTGAACAATGAAGGGACGCGATGCTTGATTCATATATGGTGCATGGGATAAGGAAGAGTCCTTTTGCTTGTTAATCACTTTTTTCTAGATAAACCTCTTCATTTGATACATCTATTGGGATGTAGAACCATGACTTAAATATGAAATTAAGAGTTAATTATCAGATTTTTCCGAAGAGTTGCGATAAGCAACTCTTAGTGCCAACCATTAGTAAAACCATGTTTCACTTTATACCTTTCTGCCAAGGGAATCTTTTTTATTAAAGGGTCTTATCTGATATGTTAAATATCAGATAAGGGACTAATGAAAATGTGTATCAAGCTCCTACTCTCTTTCTATTTAAAGGCTTCGGTGATTGAAGCCAAGACATTCAAAAATTATAATGATAATTCTCTTTCTTCTCTTATTAGGACAAGTCTATTATTTTAAGACAAGTCCATTTTAGGACAAGGACTTAGAGAATTTGAAAGAATAATAGGATAGTAAAAGAGTTTTTAGAGAGATACTAGCTACTCTTCGGAAAGAAAAATGTCCTAAAGAGGAGAAAATGCTGTAAAACAAAGAAAGGCTGCCAGAAGGAGTCAAGCAAGCTAAAGGAGTGCTTTGTTGGTTCGGTTCCCGTGTGGATTACCTCTAGAGGACATACACTTATATGCCTAGTGAAAAAAAAAGGATATTAGCATTACAGGTATTTTTCTATTTTTAAAATATTTTATTTCATTTTAATATAATCAAGGGAGTCCTAGGACTAGGGTTTCAATAGACTAGGGTTTCAAGATTTAAAATTTTGAAATCTAGTCTTCCACTACGCTTACCGAAACCTAGCACTTTCATGATTATTCTCCATAATTGGAAGTCTATGGCTTGAATATATATTTTCATTCTAGCTTTCCAATAAGTAAAGTGAGTGCCACTGAAAGTGGGATCTATTATTAGATTATTCTTTAGCTAATGAAGTGCTCGTATGGGTTGCCATGATCTTTTCTTCTAATCATTGAACTAGTGACACTGAGACGTGGCTCTGATATCACTTGTTACCTAGACTAATAGTCCAAGAAGGGGGTGAATTCAGTTTTCAAAAATTAAAAATAACTATATGCCTTTGAAAACTTTAATCGAATGTGAGCCAAGTGTAGTGTAATTTATGAAAGCTAAGAGTGAAAGAAAGATAAATAAACAATCACACAAATATAATAAATTTATAGTGGCTCAGAGCAATCCTAGCTTCTATATCCACTTTCCAAGATCCACTTAGAATTTCACTACATTTTCATAAGAAAATAGTTGGATTGTTTTATCCCAAGCTCATAATCCAAAACCCAAGTACAATATTTATTTTACGGGGTCACAAACAACCCAATTGGTTTTCCAAGGCTCACCAATCAAAACCCAAATACTCATTTATTTTCTAGGCTAACAAATAATCTAATTGGTTTTCCTAGGTCAACCAATCAAAATCTAAATCCAATTCAAAGTTTCAGCTCTCTACTGAAATAAATAACTCAAAAATATAAAATAGAATAATAGAAAATAAACTCTAAAAAGAGCTAATTATTGTAGTTAAAGCTTCATATATAGCTGCTCAAGGGCTTCAAAAGTTGCTCTTCAATGCACTCTTCAATGCTCGCTTAATACTTCAAGAGGTTAGATGGAAAAAAGTTGAGTTTTTCTTGAGTTTTCAATGACTGCACATTATATTCTTGTTGTCTTTATTAATTGGAATGAATGCTCAAGTTTTTGTTTAAGTGTCTTTAATAAATATTTCTTTTGACTTCAATCCAAGAATTTATATCTTTCAAATATTTTTCCACATGTTTAAAGTCACTTCTAGCTATTTATATCCATTAGGAACCATAAAATAGTCATTAAAAATCTTAGAAATCAAATTATGTAAATTTTGGAACTAGCCATTATTGTTGCGATCCATGGGATAAGGTCGATTCAAAGCAGAGGAGTCGGCTCAAATCAATAGCGTCTAGAAAACTGGATTTCATCTTCTTGAGAGAGAAGGCTCGTCGAATAGGAGTTGGGTCATTTTCACAGTATCCAAAAAATCTGGTTTCTGCCATCTGCGAGAGTAGGCTTGCTAGAGTAGGAGTTGGCTCATTTGAATCATGCCAGTCATCGTGCAATGCTAGAGTTGGCTCTTCTGGTACGATCAACTCTTGCAGATTGTTCTTCAAAACTTTAAAAAATTAAAAAGATTTGACTCTCAATGCTTTGAAGTATCTTCCAAGAGATTTTAAGGATTTTTAGGAATACACATGCTATTTCAAATATAAGAGATAACTTCTTTGTTCTTTTTGTTCCTTACTTCATATCATATCTATTCTAGTTCAGACACCATCAACGAGCTTGAGAATTCTTTCAACCCTAGATTCTCCAGGAAGAATATGATGAGAAGCCGGATCAAATCAGCTTGATCCACTTTTTTTTTGATTCAAGCTTGTTGTACTTTATTTGGACACAACAGATTGGCGCGCTAGGTAGGGGTCCTTTGTAAAAGAGTATCAAAAAATCTGGAAGGAAGCATGGTGAAAGGTAGGAAGAAGAATCTGTCAGCAAAAAGTGTTCCTTGTTCTTCAAAAGAGACGGATCTTGTTCTTGGTAACCAAGGGATCGATCCTATTCTTGATGGAAAAGGAAACGATCCTGTTCTTGATGAAAGAAGAAATAATCCTGTTCTGGAGGAGAGGGTGGAAGTTCTTCCTGTGGGGCACTTTGATCAAGAAAAGATGAACGCCCTATTCGACAAGGTAGAAGTGCTCACCATGGAGATGCAGAACCTTTAAGAAATTGCTATAAGGGAGTCAATGCAACCAGCTGCATCACGAACTAGCCAACAACCCTCCCTCCAGGTAAGTAAACATCTCAGTCCCAAAAGGCATTCCTTTTATCAATGTTCTTCAGGTCAACAATCCCATGTAAGGCATCATTACCGATCTCATCATCGCTCCAAGAAGCAAAACAAGGGGAAACGTCCACGATCCCGGTCAACTTCGTCTGGAGAATCGACCCCTGACAGTATCCAAGCTCAACACTTCACGAGAGGGAATGATTTTGATAGAAAGTTTAAGAAGTTGGAGTTGCAGGTTGCTAAAGTTCTGGAACAGAGGAAAGTAGAAGACGCTACACCAAGCTACAGTATCTTGCCTACTTTTTCCAAGAAGGTTATGGATGAAAGAATCTCGCATCACTTCAAAGTGCCACCGATCGAGCTGTATGATGGGTTGTCTGATCCTTTGGACCATTTGGGTAGCTTTAAAGCCCATATGCTGATCCAAGGGGTGTTAAATGCATTGCACTGTCTTGCCTTTCCTGCGACCTTGAAGAAGTCAGCAAGAATATGGTACTCAAGTTTGTGGCCGGACACCAATCATTCATTCAGTCAGCTAGAAAAGTTGTTCGTTTCTCACTTCAGGATAAGCAGGAAAATGTCAAGAAATTTCGATAGCTTGTTCTTTATTCAGCAGTCAGAAGGGGAATCTTTAAGGGATTACATTAAGAGGTTTAATTCTGCCATGTTGGAGATACCAGATCTCAATGAATATGTAGCGATGTCTGCTATGAAGAAAGGCTTGCGAGCCTCCAGATTTACATTTTCCTTGGATAAGAAATTCCCGACCAATTCTAAATTACTAGCCCGTGCTCAAAAGTATGCCCAGGTCGAAGAATAGGCCTTGAGTCGGTGACAGGTGGAGAAAAAATCGATGCCAAGTAAGAAGAGAGCCAAGGAAGATGAATCCCGATTCTTTAGAGTCCGATCTATTCAACGACTCTGGCTAAGGGAATTGATCGGTAGAAATTACATCAATTGATTTGATGCTTATACTCTACTGACTCATCCGAAAGAGCAAATTCTAATGGAAATTGAGAAAGAAGACTTTCTGCAAAGACCAAGGCCAATGAGAGCTCCGCCAGCTGTGCGAAATAAGGTCAAATACTTTTGCTATCATCATGATCATGGCCATATAATAGAAGAATGTATTCAACTGCGGGATGAAATTGAGGCTCTGATTAAACAGGATTATTTGGACAGATATATCCAGAATCAAAATCAGAGCCGACCAATTGAAGCGGCAGTACCAAGGCCAGCTGTTCCAAGGATGATCATTGATGGGACAGAGCTCCCAACCAGCAACCGATTGATGGGTCAGTTGGAATGATTTGCCATGCATGCCTTGAAGATGATCGGAGTCCTAAGAGGCTTCGAGGAAGTGTCATTTTTTCTGATGAAGATTTACAAGGAGCTCAGATGCCTCATAACGACCCTGTTGTAATTTTCGCTGTTATTGCAAACTATGATGTACATCGAATTTTGGTTGATAATGGAAGTTCCCTAGAGGTCTTGCTTTATGATGCATTTGTCAAAATGAATTTACCGATTAGTAAGTTATGAAGAATTCATGCACCACTTACTGGATTTGGTGGAAATTCCGTAGGAGTAGAAGGAGAGATCACCCTTCCCGTAACTCTCGGAACGGTGCCGAAGCAAAGAACTTACCTCCTTTTCTTTATGGTTGTTCGAATCCCTTCTGCTTATAATGCTATTTGGGGAGACATGCTCTAAATAAGTTCCAAGCCATTGTATCAACAAATCATTTTCTAATGAAATTTCCAACTCTAAATGGGATCGGAGTAGTAAGGAGAAACCAGCAGATGGCATGGCAATGCTTGACAATCCAAAATCAACAATCAGTTAACAAATCCACCTCTGAATAAATGGATCCATGTGATCCAATTGATGAAGTTAGTATATCAATAGAAATAACCATTCATATTCCTTTGACAAAGGATGATCCTACCAAAACGGTTCAAATTGGAAGTTTACTTGCTGAAGATCAGAGGAAGAAGCTGATTGATTTCTTACAAACAAATGCTGATATATTTGCATGGAAAGCTACTGACATGTTGGAGATTCCTACTGAAGTAATCAAGCATGAACTTAAGGTTGATCTATTCAGTCGGCTTGTTCGACATAAGAAGCGAAACTTTGCTCCAGAAAGACAAAGTGTTATCAATGAAGAAGTCACCAAATTGCTCGATGCTGGATTCATCAGGGAGGATTATTATCCTGATTGGCTTGCTAACATAGTGATGGTTAGGAAAGCAAATAAAAAATGGAGGATATGCATGGATTACACTGATCTTAACAAGGCATGTCCGAAAGATAGTTTTTCTTTGCCAAAGATTGATTTGTTGGTTGACGCAATGGGTGGACATTAGTTTTTAAGTTTTATGGATGCTTTCTCTAGACACAATCAGATACGAATGAATCCAGAAGATGAAGAAAAAATATATTTCGTGACAGATCGGGGGTTTTTTTTTTCTGCTACTCATTCTTTTCCATACACTTCTTTGCCTGGCCTTACTTCAGATCACATATGTTCTAGTTCAGATGCCATCAACGAGCTTGAGAATTCTTTCAACCCTAGATTCTCCAGGAAGAATATGATGGGAAGCCGGATCAAATCAGCTTGATCCACTTTTCTTTTGATTCAAGCTTGTTGTACTTTGTTTGGACACAACACCCTTTATGATACAAAAATCTCTCAAAGCATCTAAGAAAAATTAATGAGTACAAGTAAACTTTCTATACTTAAAAATATTTTAAAGAATTTACAAGAGCTCACCATATGTATCCCAATTATTACACTGAAGGTCATTGATATAAATGAGCTCTCTAACTGCTTTAATGTTCTATAAGGTTTTTAATTGAAGGTTGTGCATTATAAAGCTTTCTACAAAAATATTCTTAAATATTTGAAAAGTATTAGTATAGAATTAATGCTCCAATGTTTGGTAATAATCTAAATCATCCTGGGATCAACATAAATTTAGGCCCCTCTCGACATCACTAACCCTCAATATTGGACCAACGCGCTTAGAATATTTATATGCAAAGTATTTCTTAAATAGAACATCAACCAAAACATCTACAAGGATGAAGGAAGAAGAGTTGGTATTCCTTAAACAATTGACGGAACAATACCAATTACATGGCAGTCATGCATGATGACTCTTCAATCAACCTCATCCAAGGTTCATTCTTGGTACCTAGCAGGGAAGATACCTAGCAGGAAAGAGCCCCGCAGGGAAGACACCCAGTAGGAAAGACATCTAATAAGGAAGACATCTAGCAGGGAAGACACCTAGCAGGGAAGACCCCCAACAGGGAAGACACCAAGCAGGAAAGACCTTTAGCATGACTGACCCTTGGCCCTCTTTGTCATTGGCCTTCAGCATGGTTGACCCTCAGTCCTTTTTATCATGGGTCTTCAACATGCCTGATCCTCAGTCCTCTTCATCTTCAGCTTGGTCATACATAGCCTAATTTACCTTCAGGAAGAGGAAATCTCTTAGTAAAATACTATTAGGCTTTGTTTGGATAGCCCTCATTAAGGAAAGGGAAGGGAAAGGAAGGAAAGGAAAGGGAAGGGAAGGGAAGGAAAACATTATCCTTATTTGGATAGTCCTCATAAGGGAAAGGAAATGAAAAAAAAAGGTATTTTAAATTAAAAAGACTATTATACTCTTTTTACATGTTTTATAGAAGAACCAAAATATCAAGCATTAAAAATGATAATTTTGTCCTTTGGTTAGTTTATATTTCTTTCCTTCGTAATTTTTCCAAATTGGGAGAATTGAAAACTTAGCTTAACGGAGGGAGGAGAGGGAAAGGGCCTTTCCCTTCCCTTATTTTTCCTAAAAATTAATATCCAAATAAGGGAAAGGTAACCCTTCCTTTCCTTCTTGATCCCTCCATCCAAACAAGGCCTTAGGGAACTCAAGAAAAGTTCATCGCATACTCATTCTCATGCATATGGTGACATGACCAGGAGGTCATCTTTCATGATCTCCACTAAGTCCTCTTTGTTAAGAGGGACGCGACCCATCTCAGGCTAAAGCCCCTGCCACCATTAAAGGACACAACTGGCAATATGAAAGAGACAAGTCTTAAGCGAAAAAGATAACATTTAACAAGGAGATGAGTATTTTCACATAGTCTGCAGCCATGTCACTTCATATTAAAAACCCACTAAAGGTCTTAGCATTCTAAAAATGTCCTCATCCCCTTGGTATAAAAAGGAGCTCCCTGGGAGCCCTCATGGTGTGCTCTCTATACATATTTGATGTGGCTGGATCGCTGACGTGGGGTGGGCAGATTGATGTGGTCCCTATCAGATGCCATGCTAGATTTTCAACATGGGCCCCTTTGCCGGGCTGAGCTCCTCCAGAACAGTGGAGTCGCCTGTCGAAGTCGAGCTCCGTCCTCCGCCAGGTCGGTCCCCACCTGGGTGGGATGCCTAAGCCGGAGCCGAGCATAAGTCCCCTTCGAAGGCGGGCCCCTTAGGATCAGGCCCCGTGGTCAGGAGTCGAGCCCAAGTCTTCTCCGCCACGTGGAGCCCCTCCGAGGTCAAGTCCCATGGGTTGGGCTGCGCCCCACCCACCTCCATCAGGTCGAGCTCGCCCGAAGCTGAGTTCAGCTGGTCCGGAGTCGAGCTCAGCCCTCCTCCACCCAGCTGAGCCACCTCGAGGCCAAGCCCCTTGGAGTTGGGCCCCATCTCTCCAGCTCGGTCCCTAGCTCGGGCAGAGGCACCAACCGCCAAGGAAGCGGCGCCTACCCTCTAAGGAGGATGGTGGGCCTCCCGAGGGCCGTGCGGCAGCACCTGCCATGGTGGAATTAATACCCACAGCCGTCACTCACACCAGAAGGGAAGGAAACCCCTTGATCAAGGTGCCATGCTCTCCACCAACCTGCCGTACCGCTAGAGGAAGGACCCAGCCAGAGGGCGTGAGTCTCGAGGGTGGTGGCCCACCGATTGAGGTCTTGCCAGGCTTCCCAGAATGGAGCAAACAGAGGGAATGTGGGAGCGCATGGAAGCTTCCCCAGCCACCTATCAGAAAAGGCATCCCGTCTACAGCACGATACCTCATCGCGCATGTCTGACGACACGGGGGGATCCCAAGGCAAGCCATAGTAAAAACCCAACCTGGGTAAGCCAAAAGTAAGTAAGCAAAGCAAAAAAGAAGAACGGAGACCATTGGGATGGGCGACAAAAAAAAGGGAGAAGGGCCACACAGGAGGACTCTTCCACCTCGGCCATCACCTTTCCCAGCCCGCTCTCACTTCCATTCATACCACACTCACTCCTCCTAGCATGGAGCTCATCCCGAGGGGCTCGATCAAGATGATCTGTTCCCCTGGATTGTCACTGACTTGACTGTCGGAGCGCTCCCGTCGGAATCCCCGGCCCAAGTCACTGACGCTATTTCTTGCAGGTCCCGAAGCATAGGAGGCATCTCGAAGAGGCGGACAGGCGATCATCGACGCCACCAGCAGCTATGAGCCACGACGATCATAGCGACAACAGATTGGCGTGCCAAGAATGGGGGTCCGCGAAGCAAAATGATTTCTGATCCAGCTCAAGTCCCACTCGAATAGCTCACCGGGAGGATGGTGACCACTCGAGCAAGGGGAGCCTCCGCTAGCCGTGCGGGAGAATCCCCTTCCCACGGGAACCCACACGGTCTAGGAATGGAACCACCCACTCCGATTCAACCTCCTTCGCTAGAAGTCCAGCTGACCGCGCTCGCCCGGCAGATGCACACTCTTACTGCAGCAGTGCACCAGCTCCAGCACCAGCATCGGTCCTTGGCTACTCACCAGCAGCCAGAGACCCCCGCGGCCCATGTTGCAGCACCCTGCGATAGCCTGCGTTACTTCCATGGAAGGCCTTCACAGCCGTGGGCCATTACTGACCCCTGGGATAGTCGTCAAACCCCGGCGAAGAGATAACAGGCCGAGTCCACCGACGGGGAGAGCTACTAACCACACCTTGACCGGGGGGCATCTAAACCCCACCGAGGCAGAAAGGGCAAAACCCCTCATCACGGGCACTGCACACCCACGTCACCTTCTCCGCCTCTCTCAACGGAGGGGTCGACGGATGAAGCCATTAGGTGCATGGCGGAGAAGCGCCTAGAAGAACATAACCACAAGCTGGCGGAGTTATCCCACCGGTTTGCTATCTTACCTGGCTCCGCTAGCGAGCCAGTGGACTACGATGCCCGTCCTCCATTCTCCTAGGAGATCCAAGAGGAGCCGATTCCCCGTCGGTTCTGCATGCCGTAGGTGGATCCTTACGACGGGACCACCGATCCCCTGACCACCTGGAAAGTTACTGGGCCCTCATGAGGGTCCAGGGGGCCACTGACACTCTCCTATGCATCACCTTTTTTGCTACTCTCCAGAAGGCGGCTTGAGTGTGGTTTGCCTGCCTTGAGCCGAAAAGCATCAACTCCTTTGCCCAGCTGGGGCAGAAGTTCGTGACTCACTTCGATGCCTGTCGGAAGATGCCATGAGAGGCAGACAGCCTCTTCTCCATCAAGGCAGCAGGACCGTGAGCCACTGCGAGACTATGTTGCTCGCTTTAAGGTTGCCGCGCTGGAGATCTACAACCTGGAGGAGCCGGTCGCAATGCTGGCTGATGCAGAACGAGAGCTCTGATACCAAAAATGATGCAGAACAAAAGAGATGATGCGATGCGGAAGCAAATTAAAATTAATGTATTTTTTTTTTTAATATATTTTCAGAAGTCGGCTTTGACTCAAAGGAAAGATAAACTAATGTTGAAAGAAACTAAGAAATGACAGAGAGCACAATTAAAAGGAGTGGATTATCAGAGTAACTCAAAAGTAGGATCGCTGGGGATTGAGAAACCCCCAGATCTAGGGTTTGCTCTGAGTTTCAACGAAACAGACAAAGTGAGAAGGGAAGGTTCTTGTTACCTAGCAGTGATATCTCTCGTTGCTTCAATTAGAGGACACTCTCGAGCAGATTGTAGGATCCTTGGAGACGGGGTATCTTCGCAATGGATCCTCGGATTGTAATCCTATGGCAAGGTTGACCTCCTTCTCGAACTCAGGATCTGGAAGAAGAAGAACAAAAGAAGAACCAGAAACTCAAAGAAAGACACAGACCTGAGGACTTAATGAAGATTGTTGGATGTAGAAGTTCCAGAGATCTTGATACTGATCTGACTCTCCTTTGAATTGGCTCTGTAGTTGAAACAGTTGATCTGAACCTGGATGCTGGTGACCGGCTTCGATGTGGAAGAGAGGGGCCATGGGATGAAGATGGAAAATTAGGGTTTGGTGGTGGAGGAGTAGAGATGGGTGGACTAAGCTAGGGTTTTGGGGTTGGAGATCTCACACCTCGTCAAGGTTCCTAGGGAACACAGATTTACTCCCTCACGGAGCTCAACACTTGAATACAAGTGCGGAAGAGAGAGACACAAAGTTGCTTACAAAGAAATTGATTTCATTCATCATTTAAATTCAAGAGTTACATAGAGTTGAATATATAGACATAACAAAGAAATAAAATTTTATACATTTCCCATGTGGGACTAATAGGACTAACCCACACTTTAGGCATCAAATTCTCTTCCCAAGACTCCTTCCATGAGTGGGCAGCCCAAAAACTCCAAGAAAACTTGAAAATCAGCTCCAAATGGCAGGTTATGGGGGTGTCTCCTAGTATCTCTCCATGAATCAAGGATTTTCTCTTCATGGTTTGGCTCTTTTGGACACCTCCTAGTCTTGCTCCACAAGTTTAGGCTTCTTCCTTTCATGGCTTTGGCACTTTTGGAAACTTTTGGGTGCCTCCTTGATTTTCTCCCCAAGACATGCTCTCTTCCCTTTTATAACTTGGATTTTTATGGAACATTGTGGGGTACCTCCTTGATCCTCTCTTCAAGAAAAATTCTTGCCATCCTGGCTTGGGTTTATCTGGAAAGAAGTTGGCTCCTCCTTGGATTGAGGTATCTTGATGGATTTCTCTCCCAAGTGGTATAAGAAAAAAGAACCTGCTTACTTGAGGCGTGGGGACCAAGGTGCACTGGATGGAGATGTGGCAGGGAGTGTGGCACCCACTTGTAGCTGGAAAATGTGGTGCCCTATGGCAAAGGGAATGACACCTACCTTGGCCTTGGACTTGGACTGAGTCAACATGACCCAACAAAAATTGAAATGACAAAATTACAGACTCAAAATTGAGTTGATCAGGTCAACCCTTATTACAAAACCAGAAAACCCTAATTCTTCGGGCAAGGTCAATCAGAGATCCAGATGGAGCCCTGAAGTTTTCTTCTGAGTCTGGTGCCCGCACCAATTCTCCCGGGATGGGAGGAACTCGACCTTGTCGAGTAAGGATCAAGTTGGCTCTGGTATCTCTCCAAGAGGTCTGGATCCAAATCTTGTAGTTCTTCTCGGGAGATCCAAGAGTCATCAGAGTCTAGCCTTCCTTGCCAGCGGACCAAGTATCTTTGGTATCCTCGATTACGAGTAGAGATAACCTGATCATCCAGGATCTTTTCAATCTGCTCTTTCCTCACAGGCAAGTTTGTTGGTGGACACACAGGGTCGGGATCACTCTCAATAACAAGATTAGGTTCAAAAGGCTCACTGGGAATCACAGCTGGCTCCCTGTACTCTACTAGGTCTGTAATGTTGAAAGTAGAGCTATTGCCTAGTTCTAGAGGCAACTCGAGCACATAGGCATTGAATCCTACTCTCTTCACTACTCTAAATGGTCCAGCTCCTCTAGCATGTAACTTTCTAACGGTTCCAGGAGAAAACCGCTCAGGCCTTAACCTAATCATTACATAGTCTCTCTTAACAAAAGTTTTGACTCGTCTTTGAGAATCAGCCAACTTCTTATAAGTTTCATTACTTAAAGTTATTTTGGCATGAATTTCTTTATGCAAGTCATTTACATGCTATGCAAGTGCATCAAGAGACTTGTGTGTGTGGGCTAATAGTGAAATCAGATCAAGTGGTGTGTGAGGCTTGTATCCATGAACAATTTCAAAGGGACTCTAGCCTATAGACCTATTGATCGAAACATTGAATGCAATTTCAGCCCTGGACAAAATACAAATCCCAATTCCTGGTGCTCTCAATCAAACCAAAAACTGAGCCAAAGCCTAGTAAAGGGTCAAGAAAAACTAAACTAGACTGACGACGCATTCCTAAAGAATGGACTTTATTCCAAAGGAACCCTAGGTCTAAACCTAACAAACTAAGGCTCTCTAGGTTTGACCTTGGGTCGAAGGATGGCATGCAAAGCATGAAAACTTATCATGGGTGCCTAGTAGGTGCCATAAGGTCTTCCAGAAGTAGGTGGCAAACCTAATAGGTTCTAAGGAGTCTTACAACCTAGAAATCTCAGTAAAGTGTAATCCCATAGCTCTAGAAATATGAGAAGATTCAGGGAAGGGTAGGAAATAAGAATCAGAGTTTTAAGGTGGCTTATGGGAAACAAGAAACATACCTTGGTTATTCAGGATGACCTTAAAATGAGGACATTGTTCGATAGGTGCACTCCTCCAAACCTCATGATTTGCTCTAGGAGGGTCTACAAGTGCAAGTTCTAGGGTAGGCTGGGTGCTCCTAGAAGGTGGAAGGTTATCAGGAAGGTCTTTGGAATGTTTATCTAGAAAGTCTTCTAAGCTACTGTCTTTTTCTTGTTCTTGGACCTTCTCAATGGGCAATTCTTGTGAACCCCTTCCTTCTTCACACTTCTCTACCAGATTTGACTCAAGGGTGTCTTCTTTGGATTCCTCGATGAGTTCAGGGGTATTCTCACTTAAACTCTCATTGAGTGCAATTTCCTCTTCCTGAACTTCCTCAAAAGGGTCTTCTCTTAGGGTTAGCTCCTGAATTCCTTGAGTGGCAGGGGTCCCCTCAATAACCCCATCAGGTAGGAGTTGGTTAATTGAATTATCGAGAGAGATATCCTCAAATTCTTCTTTTTCATATTCATCTATCAAACTTATGTCAGGCTCATATATTTCTTCCTCAATCTCACTGAAAGGTTCTAATCGATTCTCCTTTGATTCCTCTTTAAGTACGGCTCTGGTCGGGTCAACTAATTTTGGGATGACCATGCCTAACTCCTTCTCAGTGTTATCCTTCTGGTCAAGAGGTGACACAAGTGGGAATTGACAAACAAGAGTCTGGTTCACTATGGGTGTCGGATCAATCGGAACTTGACTCAAGTTGGTAGAGGTTGGCTTTAAGTCCAAAGTACTTGATTGGTTATATCTTAAAGACCACTCATAGTCTTGGGCTTCTTGGTAGGCTCGGTCTAACTTATTGGTCTTTTCAAGGCATAACTTCCTATAAATGTCTGGGTGTAACCCAACCCTAAACCTCGATGTGATCTGAGCTTTGGTCTCAATGGTATTGCATTTCATGTCATACCACTGGAAGTCCTCAATATATTTAGACACAGGCCTATTACCTTGTTGCAATTGGTACCATTGGTCTAAAAGTCTTTTCTCATAGGATCTACCTAGGTACCTATCTCTCAACTTACTTCTCATATCTCTCCAAGTATATATTTCCTCTTTTCTTTGATAACACTCACGCTCAATAGCATACCAATGCGACCTAGCATGTTTGGCGAACTTGGTTTTGGCCAACCTAACTTGTCCTAATTTCGATATGTTAGTGCACTCAAAATATCGATCCATTTGTTCTTCCCACTTAATATATGTCTCTTGTCTTCCATCAAAAGTGGGTGCATAAGGTTCGGTGTTCCTAACGGGTCCCTTTTCTGAGTCAACCAAGTATGGATATAGGCTCCTAGGGTTATACTCGGGATCACGGTATAAGGTCCTTCTAGGCTCCTGGCATGGGTGAGGTTGGGGCCTATTAAATTTTGGATCAGGGGTCCAATTTTGATGTCTACGTTTCTCAAGTCCCTGGGCTCGGTCTCTAAACTAGGCAAAACCCTCATTCATATCCTGACTCAATTTGGTCATACTTTCGGTAAGAGTTCTAATCATGGCCTCTAAATCAGGTTGGGTTTGACCAGGTTGGTAGGGTACTCCATTTCGGGTGGACATGATGATGCAAGCAAGCACACCAAATGAGACTCGACTGAAATGACTACGGGCTAACTAGACCTAGAGCCCAAACTAGATGCCCAATCAGAGTGGCAAGCTAGCCTGTAGTAACTCAGAACTCAGCCAGGAAGGTGTAAGGGGAGTGTTAGGTCCCTAATTGCCAATCCTAGACACCAATCAGTGATTGGCCAGGTAGGCGGACCAGCACACAAGCCCTTCGGGATGTAGTCCCTGAATCACCATTCTAGACACTGAGTACAAAGCACACACAGAGTAACCAGACAAACTGACTAAACCCTAGGCTGGACCTGACCAGTTGGTGTTCCAAGTCCACTAAGACAAACTAAGTCTAATAAATTTTAAAATTAGGCTTAGGATTGAATGAATGGGTGGTGGTTTTGGGCTAAGGAGAGGTTATCAACTCCTCCCCTTATCTTAGATGCTCAATTGCCCTTAAGATGAATTAGGAGATGATCACTCAAAAAAAAAAAATTGAATTGCAGAAACACAGAAACAGAATTGCTGTAATTTAACTCTCAAAAATTTCACAAAAACCAATAAATCACAATAAAATTATGTAAAATAGTTTCAATTATATTGGTTCCAGCAAAATAAAAATCACACAAATTAGAGTTACTTGCAATGAGAAATAATTCCTATAATAGGATAATTACAGACTGAAAACATAATGCTTCCCCCATTTACAATTTCTGCTACGAAGTTGTAACCTAGCAGATCCCCTACACGCCCTAGGAACACCCCATGGAATGGGAAGAGGAGGTTTGTACCTCGCTTCGTTCCTAGTACCGGACGTCCTGGGGAGTCTACTTCGAGCAGACAAAGTAAAAAAGAGAGACACTCAAAACATGCAAGCAAGTCAGAAACCCTAGACAGGGCTCTGATACCAAAATGATGCAGAACGAAAGCTCTGATATCAAAAATGATGCAGAACAAAAAAGATGATGCGATGCAGAAGTAAATTAAAATTAATGTATTTTTTTTATTTATTTATTTTCAGAAGTCGGCTTTGACTCAAAGGAAAGATAAACTAATGTTGAAAGAAACAAAGAAATGACAGAAAGCACAATTAAAAAGAGTGGATTATCAGAGTAACTCAGAAGTAGGATCGCTGGAGATTGAGAAACCCCCAGACCTAGGGTTTACTCCTCTTTCAAGAAACAGACGAAGAGAGAAGAGAAGGTTTTATACCTGACTGTGATATCTCTCGTTGCTTCAATTGAAGGACACTCTCGAGCAGATTGTAGGATCCTTGGAGACGGGGTATCTTCGCAATGGATCCTCAGATTGTAGTCCTATGGCAAGGTTGGCCTTCTTCTCGAACTCAGGATCTGGAAGAAGAAGAACAAAAAAAAAAAGAACCAGAAACTCAAAGAAAGACACTGACCTGAGGACTTAATGAAGATTATTGGATGTAGAAGTTCCGGAGATCTTGATACTGTTCTGACTCTTCTTTGAACTTGCTCTGTAGTTGAAACAGTTGATCTAAACCTGGATGCTTATGGCCGGCCTCTATGTGGAAGAGAGGGGCCGTGGGATGTAGATGGAAAATTAGGGTTTGGTGGTGGTGGAGTAGAGATGGGTGGACTAAGCTAGAGTTTTGGGGTTGGAGATCTCACACCTCCTCAAGGTTCCTAGGGAACCCGGATTTACTCCCTCACGGAGCTCAACACTTGAATACAAGTGCGGAAGAGAGAAACACAAAGTTGCTCACAAAGAAATTGATTCCATTCATCATTTAAATTCAAGAGTTACATAGAGTTGAATATATAGACATAACAAAGAAATAAAATTTTATACATTTCCCATGTGGGACTAATAGGACTAACCCACACTTTAGGCATCAAATTCTCTTCCCAAGACTCCTTCCATGAGTGGGCAGCCCAAAAACTCCAAGAAAACTTGAAAATCAGCTCCAAATGGCAGGTTATGGGGGTGTCTCCTAGTATCTCTCCATGAATCAAGGATTTTTCCTTCATGGTTTGGCTCTTTTGGACACCTCCTAGTCTTGCTCCACAAGTTTAGGCTTCTTCCTTTCATGGCTTTGGCACTTTTGGAAACTTTTGGGTGCCTCCTTGATTTTCTCCCCAAGACATGCTCTCTTCCCTTTTATAACTTGGATTTTTATGGAACATTGTGGGGCACCTCCTTGATCCTCTCTTCAAGAAAAATTCTTGCCATCCTGGCTTGGGTTTATCTGGAAAGAAGTTGGCTCCTCCTTGGATTGAGGTATCTTGATGGATTTCTCCCCCAAGTGGTGCAAGAAAAAAGAACCTGCTTACTTGAGGCGTGGGGACCAAGGTACACTGGATGGAGATGTGGCAGGGAGTGTGGCACCCACTTGTAGCAGGAAAATGTGGTGCCCTATGGCAAAGGGAATGACACCTACCTTGGCCTTGGACTTGGACTGAGTCAACATGACCCAACAAAAATTGAAATGACAAAATTACAGACTCAAAATTGAGTTGATCAGGTCAACCCTTATTACAAAACCAGAAAATCCTAATTCTTCGGGCAAGGTCAATCAGAGATCCAGATGGAGCCCTGAAGTCTTCTTCTGAGTCTGGTGCCCGCACCACTGGCTCTAAAGCGAGGGCTCAAGACTTCTTGCCTGACCTACTCGCTCGATAAGAAGCCCCCGAATACTTACTCCGAGCTCCTCTTCCGAGCTCAGAAGTACATCCGCGCCGAGGAGGCGGATCGTACGAGGAGGGAGCTCGACAGGAAGCCACTGAAGAAGCCGACACTGGCCGAGGCACCTGGGACACGGAGGCCACGACCGCCAGCTCAAAGCACCCAGCCGGGACCAAGGCCAAGAGGTGCTCCCATCTCTGAGGGGAGTTTCACTCCCCTCCTCGCCCCAAGAACGAAGATCCTCATGGAGATCGAATGTGAGGCCTACCTGAGGTGCCTACTGCCATTGAAGTCATCCTCTGGCCATGATAAGATGAAGTACTGTCGTTTCCACCGTGACCATGGCCACGACACTGAAGAATGCCGCAATCTCAAGTGTGAGATCGAAGAGCTCATCAAGAGGGGCTACCTCAGAAGATATGTGGGGGGCAGACCTCAAGCGGAATCTCAGGTGCTCATCACCCTCCCACCAGTCCCGGCGGTCGACAATCATCCTACTGAGAAATCGGTTGGGATGATACGCTAAGGAGCCGAGCGCCCACCCAAGAGGGCTCGGGGTGCAGGGCATCCTGTGGTTGTACTCCCCTTTATGAGAGAAGGGGAAGATGGGAGAAAAAATATAAATAATGATGATGTGGTCATCGAGATGACTATCGTGAAGCATCCTATAATACGCATCATG
Organism: Areca catechu; assembly: GCA_021397845.1. NCBI lineage: Eukaryota > Viridiplantae > Streptophyta > Magnoliopsida > Arecales > Arecaceae > Areca > Areca catechu. The sequence continues at coordinate 128,993,762 of CM038045.1, read as the reverse complement.
GTAGATAGTGGAAGCTCCACAAATGTGCTTTTCTACAATGCTTTCTCCAGGATGAACCTTTCTTTTGTTCAGCTTAAGCCTGTACACACCCCCCTTGTTGGTTTCACAGGAGACTCTATAGGGATGGAGGAAGAAATTACTCTCCCAGTCACTGCCAGGACCCCGTCTCGGCAGAGTACCGTCATGATGACGTTCACGGTTATCAGGTTTCCTTCAGCCTACAATGCAATTTTGGGCCGACCTGGGCTCAACCTCCTCGATGCTGTTGTCTCTACCAAGAGATTACTTGTGAATTCCCAACACCTTGTGGTATTGGGGAGATGAGGGGTGCACCCCAGCCGGTGCAGCACTGCTTCCAAACTCTCCTGGGAGCCCGGGCCCCTGAGGAGGACTCCAAGGCAGACGAGCTCGACCAGAGGATTCAGGATCCCAGAGGAGGCTCGGTCGAGCACCTACTTCCTTACCAGCTTGGGGCTGACCAGATGAAGACAATGCAAATCAGAGCCCAGCTACTCGAGAAGGAGAAGGCTCCACTATTGGAGTTCCTGCGGGCGAATGCAGATGTGTTCACCTGGACAGTGGCGAACATGCCAGGTATTTCCCCTGAAATCATCATCCACAAGCTCAGCATCGATCCGAAGCACAGGCCGGTTCGACAGAAGAAGAAAAGCTTTGCCCCAGAGAGGCAGGCGACCATCAATGAAAAAGTGGAGAAACTCTTGGCCGCCGGCTTCGTCCGAGAGGTACAATACCCGAGCTGGTTGACAAACGTGGTGATGGTGAAGAAAAATAATGGCAAGTGGAGGATCTGTGTAGACTACACCGACCTCAACAAGGCATTCCCAAAGGACAGCTTTTCTCTACCAAAGATAGATCAGTTAGTAAACGCCACCTTAGGGCACAGGCTGCTCTCCTTCATGGATGTGTTATCCGGGTACAATCAGATCCAGATGCACCCGGGGGATGAGGAGCACATTGCCTTCGTCACTGACTAAGGGACATATTTCTACCGGATGATGCCCTTTGGCCTGAAGAATGCTAGGGCCATGTACCAGCGTCTGGTCAACAAGGTCTTCAAGGACCATATTGGCCGGAACATGCAAGTGTACGTGGACAACATACTCGTTATAAGCAAGCTGAGCTCGGACCATGTCGCCGACCTCGCTGAAGCCTTTCACAATCTCCGAAAGCACCAAATAAAGCTTAATCCGGCAAAATTCGCTTTTAGGGTGGCAGCCGGGAAGTTCCTTGGCTTCATGGTCACCCAGAGAGGCATCGAAGCGAACCTGGAGAAGGTCCAGGCGATCATTGATATGGAGCATCCAACATCCAAGAAGCAAGTCCAACGCCTGACGGGGTAGGTTGCAGCCTTAAGCCGGTTCATCTCAAGGTCGGCTGACCGCTGCCTCCCCTTCTTCAAGGCGTTATGCAAGATGCACGACTTCACCTGGACTGAAGAGTGCAAGACGGCCTTTGAAGAACTGAAGGAGTTCCTGGCTTCTCCACCTCTGCTATCCAGACCAGAAGAAGGGGAAGAGCTCCTACTCTACCTGGCGGTCACACCTGGGGCTATTAGCTCAGTTCTCATCCGCACGGATTAGGACGGATCCCAAAAGCCGGTGTACTACACCAGCAAAATCCTCCGCGACGTGGAGATCAGGTATACTCGCTCCAAGAAACTTATTTTTGTACTAATCATGTTTGCTAAGTACCTCAGGCCCTATTTCCAAGCTCACCACATCGCGGTTGTGACTGATCAGCCACTGAGGACCATACTAGGCTGCCCCAAAACTTCTAGGAGACTGGCTAAATGGTCCTTGATGCTAAGCGAGTTCGACATCGCATACCGATCGAGGTCATCGCAGAAGGCCCAAGTCCTAGCCGACTTCGTGGTCGAATGTACAAGACTCGCCGAGGAGCCAGAGCGGATGGCCCCGGAGTGCCAAGCTGAGCCTGGACTATGGGAGGACCCTTGGATCCTCCACATGGACGGCGCCTCCAATTCTGGCGAAAGCGGAGCAGGCCTCATCCTCGCCAATTGTGATGGAGTGGTGATGGAATGCGCCCTCCGCTTCAAGTTCGCTGCCACAAATAACCAGGTGGAGTATGAAGCGCTCCTTGTGGGCCTAAAGGTATCCCGCGAGCTAGGCGTGCAAAGCTTGAAGGTTTTTATCGACTCCCAATTGGTTACCGGATAAGTTTTCGGAGAGTACGAGGCCCGAGATCCCCAGATGGTGAAGTACCTAGAGAGGGTACGTTCGAGCACGGCAGGCTTCCGTTACTTCTGCATTTTTCATATCCCCCGCAGAGAAAATGCTCGTGCGGATGCACTGTCGAGGCTCGCAACCCTGCCAGACTCATCGCTGGGGTGCGCCTACATTGAGTACCTTGAGAATCCAAGCTATGAAAGCCCAGAGGAGGTGCAACAAGTAGCCCACGAGCCGAGCTAGATGGACAAGTACATCAAGTACATCCAGGATGGCCTCCTACCAGAGGACCACAGAGAAGCCGACCTCATCAGAAGGAAGGTCACCTGTTTTGTTCTAATGGACGATCAGCTCTACCACCGATCTTACTTCTACCCACTCCTAAAGTGCCTCAGACCCACGGAGGTAGCCTTCGTGCTCTGAGAGATACACAAGGGCCTCTGTGGGAACCATGTGGGGGAGAGGACTCGGCGTACAAGGCTCTTCGCCAGGGATACTTCTGGGAGATGATGAGGGAAGACGCTGTCGACTTCGTCAAGAAGTGTGACAAATGCTAACGCCATTCCTACATACAGCACCTACAGGTGACACCGATCTCCCAACTGTCGTCCCCCTGGCCTTTTGCACAGTGGGGGATGGACATCCTGAGATCGTTTCCCACCGTGCCAGGGCAATCGAAGTTTCTGCTAGTGGCGATCGACTACTTCACCAAGTGGGTCAAAGTAGAGTTGCTGGCTCGAATTACAGAAGCCAATGTTCGACAATTCTTCTAGAAGTCTGTCATCTGCCGCTTCGGACTTCCCAATTGCATCATCATCGACAACGGGCGACAGTTCGACAACCGGAAGTTCGAAGGGTTCTACGCCAAGCACAGTATCCAACACAGGTTCACCTCGGTAGCTCACCCCCAGACAAATAGGGAAGCCGATATGACGAATCGGACTATCCTTCAAGGACTTCGCACCAGGTTGGACCAAGCTAAAGGCAGATGGGTAGAGGAGCTTCCAAGCATCCTATGGGCCTACCACTCAATGCCCAGAACAGCAATGGGCGAAACACCCTTCAACCTCGTCTTTGATGCTGAAGCAGTAATCCCGATCGAGCTCAGCGTGCCCACACTGCGAGTACAGCAGTATGACGAGATGCAGAATTCGGCGCACCTCTTGTTCAATTTAGACCTCCTAGAAGAAACAAGGGATAAAACCCGACTTCGGATGGTGGCATATCGGCAACGAGTTGCTCGATATTATAGTGCACGGGTGAAGTTGAAGACTTTCCGACCTGGAAACCTGGTACCGCGCCGGGCCGAAGCATCTCAACCCTAGGAGTGCGGCAAGCTCTCACTAAACTGGGAAGGCCCTTATAAAGTGGCCGAGGCCCTCTCACACGGGGTCTACTATCTCAAGGACCTGGATGGTGCCAGGTTCCTCCGAATATGTAATGCTTGTAATTTGAGGAGATATTATCAATAGTATAAGTTTTTCCTCCATTAAAAATAAAGACTTTCCTTTGCACAACAGGTTACTTGCCTTGCAGGAATGTCGCTATCCGGGGCCTAGCTCTCCAAAAGGCCTGCCTCGAGCCTAGCTCCAAGGTGCCAAGTAGTCTAGGATCTAGCTTTTTGAAAGAAAAAGCCTTGAGCCACTATTCTCAGGCACTCAAGCCCGGAGCCACTGTTCTCCGGCACCAAAGCCTCGAGCCTAGCTCCAAGGCATACAAGCCCTGAGCCACTGTTCTCAGGCACTTAAGCCCGGAGCTGCTATTCTCCGACACCAAAGCCTCGAGCCTAGCTCCAAGGCATACAAGCCCTGAGCCACTAGTCTCAGGCACTCAAGCCAGGAGCCACTATTCTCCGGTACTAAAGCTCGAGCCCAACTCAAGGCATTCAAGACCTGGAGCCCAGCTCTTCGGCCAGCACATCTTCGAGCCTAGCTCCAAGATAGTGATTCCGGAGCCATTGTTCTCTGGCACCAAAGCCTCGAGCCCAGCTCCAAGGCATTCAAGACCCGAAGCCTAGCTCTCTGGCCACCACGTCTTCGAGCCCAGCTCCAACACAACAACTCCAGAGCCACAGTTCTCCATCACCAAAGCCTCGAGCCCAGCTCCAAGGCATTCAAGACCTGAGCCCAGCTTTCCGGCCAACACATCTTCGAGCCCAACTCCAAGACAGTGATTCCGGAGCCACTGTTCTCTGGCACCAAAGCCTCGAGCCCAGCTCCAAGGCATTCAAGACCCAGAGCCCAGCTCTCCGACCGGCATGTCTTCGAGCCCAGCTCCAAGACAACAACTTCTGAGCCTTGTTCTCAGGCGACCAAGACTCGGAGCCCAGCTCTCCGGCCAGCACATCTTCGAGCCCAGCTCCAAGACAACTCCTAAGCCTTGTTCTCGGGTGACCAAGACCCGAAGCCCAGCTCTCCGGCAAACATGTCCTCAAGCCCAGCTCCAAGGCATCCAAGACCCGGAGCCCAGCTCTCCAGCCAGCACGTCTTTGAGCCCAGCTCCAAGACAGTGATTCCGGAGCCACTGTTCTTCGGCACCAAAGCCTCGAGTCCAGCTCCAAGGCATTCAAGGCCCAGAGCTCAGCTCTCCGGCCAGCATGTCTTCGAGCCCAGCTCCAAGACAACTCCCGAGTCTTGTTCTCGGGCAACCAAGATCCGGAGCCCAGCTCTCCGACCAACATGTCCTCAAGCCCAGCTCCAAGACTGTGAGACTGCCTCTGAGAGAGGCTCGATTGGAGCGGCTCTCGGCCATACTGCAGCCAGCGCCGGAGATGGAGCCTTCTTGCTAGGGGCCCGGAGCATGGCCAACCGCTCCTCAGAAAGGATCCCTTGCAGCTGGGAGCGACAGTAGGCGAACCCATTGGCAAAGGAGTCCGTCGCCGCCTCCTTGAAGTCCTTTATATACTCGGGAGAGGCCTTGAAATTGGCCACCGCATCGGTGACCTCCTTCCATGCGACCTCCTCCCGGTGCGTTGCCTCGGCCGACTTCTCTCCTGCATGCTCGACCTGGCGGATTGCCAACGCCATCCCCTTCCGGCTATCTCAGCAAAACGGGTGGCGGCAGCAGCCTTCTCCTCTACCTCCGCGGCCCTCTTCTCAGTGGCCGCTGCCTTCTTCTTAGCGGAGACGGCCCATTCCCTTGCCGCCTCCGACTCAGCCCGGAGCTCCTTCAACCGGGTCCTCTTCATCTCGAGCTCTCCCTCGAGCTCCTTCCTGATCCCTGCGGCATCGGCGACCTCGCCCGTGAGGCTCTTAACCTTCAGGTTAGCCTCCCGGGTCTCCTCATCCTTCCGACTCGCCTCGGTCCTCAGGGACTCGAGTTTTTCCTGCCGCTCCTTGTCCCTCTTAGCCCAATTACGGCAGAAGTGCTGGATGAGGACCAGTTCCCTACCTTGCTGCATCAAAGAAAGCATGTCAGCTACGATGCCAAAGAAGGTTAGTGATGGGGGACCAATATGCATGCCATTTTTTTTTGTATATTTTACATGTTGAGTTAGGTGATTAATTCCCAAATTTCAGATCAAAATTATTTGTAGGGAATTTTGTATGAATTTTTGAGGATCAGCATGCAGATTAGGACCTAGAAAAGTAGCAAAGAAGGACCGCCGGGGCTGAGAAGCCTCGGTTAGGGCAAGTTCTCCTGCAATAAAACTACTGGAGGTAGAGGGGTGTACCTGACAACGTCTATGAAGATCGCAGCGAAGGGGTCTCTCGTTCCTCGACGGATGCGGCCTAGAAAACCGAGCCAAAGACCCGCGGATACCCGGCTTTCTGCTCGGTGATCCGATTGAGGCTTGGCTGGAGTCGTTGGATTCGTAGGAACTCGGGAACCTACAAACGACCTGTCAGGGGTTAGAAAACTCACAAAGGAACAAGAAAACAAAGGAAAAATAGCAAGGGAAGGCTTCTTTTGGAGTGGACATCCAGGGATCTGAGATTCTTGTTGGCAGCAGGAAGATGATTGCAGCACTGGGAAGAAGAACTCTCGCAAACCCCTTTATTCACACAGCAGGGTATCACACAACTCAATAGAAGAACTCAAGGTTTTCATTCATCAAGAATTCTTCTCATACAAGAGGCTAGGGTCCCTTAAATAGACTCTTAACCTTGGGCTCCAAGTAAGGGTACATAAGTCTTTACATAAGAATCCTTTTCCCTCTCAAACCCTAGCTAGAAAATAAGGAAATATTAGGTAAAAAAATCCCTAAAAATTTTCTTGACTTGGTCAAGACTCCAAGGATGCCTAGGGGGGCATGTTGGGCTTCTAGGAGCAGCAAGGGGCCGGCCCAAAGGGGCCCGGGTGCATGGGTTTGGGCCTCTGGAAGCTGGGGTGGCCTGGTAGCCAGGTAGCAGGAATATTCCCTGGTATCTTGCTTCTTAGGGGCTTGGGCTTGGCACCTGGGCTTGATTTCTTTGGGCTAGGATGCAGATGGACCTCTGGAATCATGGATGCCCTTATTTATGAATATACTTTGGCATCTGGAAGGAAATCTGGGCATCTGGAGGGCATCTGCAAGAAATCAGGGTTTTTCTGAATTTTCCTCTTGGGGTCTTCAAATCTTCAAGCTGGGTTGGACTTGGGCTATACTTCCATGTCTTCAATCTAGTTGGACTTGGTCTTCACTTGTATGATATAGTCTTGAGTCTTCAGTATGCTTGGACAGGACTCAAAAAAATAAAATTAGCTCAACATGAGCTGACTAGCGTTGGACTGAACTAGCTCAACATTAGCTGACAAGTACAAAACTGAAATAACAACTCAAAATACTCAAATAACAACTAAAATGTACTCAGATGAGCTAAGCCAGCTAAGCCCTTATTACAGATGGACTCATAAATTATTGATCAATTCACAGAGGATTGAAAAGCCTCTATCTTATTCTGGTGCCTCCGGTGTTTCCACCAATTCTTCCGGGGTGGGAGGAACTCGACCCTGTCGAGTGAAGGTCAGACTGGCTCACATATCTCTCTAGAAGGTCTGGGTTGAGGCGTTGCAAGTCCTCTTGAGAAATCCATGAATCGTCCGACTCTGGTCGGCCTTGCCATCGGACCAGGAAGCGTTGATAGTCATGGCCCTAGGTCGTGATGGCTTGATCGTCCAGGATACGCTCGATCCGTTCTCCTCTCTCAGGCCAAATTTGTTGGTGGACACTCTAGGTTAGGGTCACTCATAATGAAAAGGAATAGGTCCAAAGGCCTCACTAGGTAGCGCTGCCGGTTCCCTATACTCAACCAGGTCTGTAATATTGAAGGTAGAACTAATGCCCAAATCCGAAGGCAAGTCTAACATCTAGGCATTTGATCCAACCTTCTCTATCACTTTAAAAGGTCCGGCTCTGCGAGCATGAAGCTTCTTTTAGGCCTAAGCCTAACCAAGATAGAATCCACTACATCAAATTCTTTGATCCATCTTCGGGAATTAGCCAGTTTGTTTAAAATTAGTATAGGTGGTGAACATGCTGGGCACATGCAGACTCCTAACAAAATGATGCAAAGGACTCAAACTAACACCTAATACACTCGACTTTGCATTCCTATCGAAGGAAATTTATTAGACTTTTATGGGCCTAAACCTAAGAGACTATAGACTATCTAGGTCTGACCCTAGTGTGGTGTGCACAAGAGTATTTACAATGGACTCCAAGCAAATGCCAGAGGGTATGCCAGAAGTATAATGCAAACCTAACATGCATAATGAATGCATACAGTACGCTAATCTCAGTTAAATGCAATCTAATAATCCTAGAAATACTGGAGGTGTCAAGAAAGGGCAGAAAATAGGAAGTGGGTTCAGAATTAGTTTGGTAGGGTAGAGAAAAATGTTCAAGATTAGTTGGATAAAGTTCGATATAAGAAGGCATGTCAGGGACTAATCCTAGACTAATGAGGTTAACCTTACGAGGTTGAGCTATATCTACAGGGTTTGCATAATGGAAGGATGGGTCACCAATTTCGGGGAAGAGGTCCTTAATGGGAATTATAGGAGGGGACTCATCTTGAAGGTATTGATTCAAAGAGATCAGGTCCTTAATAAATTCTTCTGGCTCTTGTATTTTTGGACTAGACTCTATAATTTGGCCCTCCTCTATGGTTTCCTCAGGTAAGGCTCTAGCAGAAGTACCTAGGTTCTCTTCCTCTATTTGTTCTTCCATTATAGCTTTAGGTTGGATGTGGTCAAGGTCAACTAGCTCTGGGTTGGTTTCTACCTGGATATCTACTGGGTCAGCTAATTCTAGGTCTACTAAAGGTGTCTCCTCTTCTCCTTCATACTCATCCACTAGGCTCGCATCAGCTTCATACACTTCTGCATTAATGTAAGCCTTGTCAATCTCAGGAATAGTTGGAGAAGGTCGGCTAAGGAAAAATTGGCTAAGTCCTAGTTTCTGATTATGGACAATAATCCTAGTAGGTTCAGGTTGCCTAAGGGGTAGTGGCTCACTACTGGGCTCATATTTAGGGGTACTAATCCTATGGGGTTCAAGTTGACTAGGGGAAGCATGACTAGTACTAGATTGATACCTAGGGGTTATGGGCTCCCTAGGCTCATAGGACAAGGGTGCAGATCTATGGGTCAGGGGATTATAGGATCTGGGGTCATAGGATTTTGGGTCAGCTCTATGGTCAGGTTCTAAGGATGGATCATGGTATGGAGTCCTCCTAAGGTTGGGCTCCCTATATGGGTCAGGATATTGGGTTCTCCTAGGGTTGGACTCCCTATATAGATCAGAGTATTGGGTTCTCCTAGGATTGGACTCCCTATATGGGTCAGAGTATTGGGTTTTCCTGGGTTCAGTATCATAATAAGGGTCATGGTAAGGGGTTCTTCTAGGTTCAGTATCATAATAAGGGTCATGGTAAGGGGTTTTTCTAGGTTCAGTATTATTGTATGGGTCAGGCTGAGGGGCTCTCCTAGGTTCAACCTCTCGGTATGGATCAGGGTTTGGGGTCTTCTTAGGTTGAGGGGAATTTGGATCGAGCTCAGACTGTGACCCATGGGTTCTTTGTATGGTCTCTACACGGCCTTCTAACTGGTCAAACCTATTGGCAAGATGGTCAATTCTATTGTTGGTTTGGTTAGCAGACTGAGTTAACTGGGTAGTCATCTGGGTAGCCATCTGGGCCATTTGATCAGCTAGGGCTTTTATTTGGGCTTGTAAGTTTTCCATGGGTTCAGACATTTATGAAGGAGGTGGGTGATATGAAACTCCTGATCTAGTGCTCATACAAGACTCGATCAGACCGACTATAGCTGACTAGACCTAGAGTCCAAACTAGATGCTCAATCAGGATGGCAAACTAGCCTATAGTAACCCTGTACTCAGCCAAGCAGGTGTAAGGGGAGTGTTAGGTCCCTGATTGCCAATCCTAGACACCAATCAGAGATTGGTCAGGTAGGCGGACCAGCACACAAGCCCTTCAGGATTGAATCCCTAAACCACCGTTCTAGACACTGAGCACAAGGCACACACAGGATAACTTGACACAGTGATCTAATACTAGCCCGGACCCGACCAGTTGGTGTCCCTAGCCTACTAGGGCAAATTAAGTCTAGTTAATTTTAGGTTAAGGCTTGGGACCGAATGCAAGGGATGTGGTTTTGGGCTAAGGAGAGGTGATCAAATCCTCCCCCCATCTGATATAGCAAGAGTGCCCTTAAAAGTAAATTATGCAATGAAGGAAGGCAGATGAGGATGCAAATTAGGGTTTTGATATTTTTGGTATTTTTGGAGAATATGTATTTTTTTTTTTTGTAATTTCTTAAATAGAAGAACACTTGCAAATTATGGCCTAATATGCAAGAAATATACTAAAATTAAAAGATATGCAAAAAATGCTAGATAAAACCCTAAAACTTCCAAACTTGTCTTGCTGAAAAAAAATAGAGCCGAAAATTTGTAGGCTGTATTTCGGCTTGCAGAAAATTCAAAGGCCATAATAAAATCTGAAAAAATTATGAAAATTACTGTGAATTATGATGAATCTAACAAAATAAATTTCAAATTTCTTGGAGTTTTTAATATAGAGAAATAATTTAAAAAATAGAGCATATATGGACTGAAAAATTGTAGAAAACAAGCCCTAATCTAAGCTCTGATACCAAATGATGGGGGACCAATATGCATGCCATTTTTATTGTATGTTTTACATGTTGAGTTAGGTGATTAATTCCCAAATTTCAGATCAAAATTATTTGTAGAAAACTTTGTATGAATTTTTGAAGATCAGCATGCAGATTAGGACCTAGAAAAGTAGCAAAGAAGGACCGCCGGGGCTGAGAAGCCTCGGTTAGGGCAAGTTCTCCTGCAATAAAAATACTGGAGGTAGAGGGGTGTACCTGAAAATGTCTATGAAGATCGCAGTGAAGGGGTCTCTCGTTCCTCGATGGATGTGGCCTGGAAAACCGAGCCAAAGACCTGCGGATACCCGGCTTTCTGCTCGGTGATCTGATTGAGGCTTGGCTGGAGTCATTGGATTCGTAGGAACTCGGGGACCTACAAACGACCTGTCAGGGGTTAGAAAACTCACAAAGGAACAAGAAAACAAAGGAAAAACAGCAAGGGAAGGCTTCTTTTGGAGTGGGCGTCCAGGGATCTGAGATGCTTGTTGGCAGCAGGAAGATGATTGCAGCACTGGGAAGAAGAACTCTCGCAAACCCCTTTATGCACATAGCAGGGTATCACACAACTCAATAGAAGAACTCAAGGTTTTCATTCATCAAAAATTCTTCTCATACAAGAGGCTAGGGTCCCTTAAATAGACTCTTAACCTTGGGCTCCAAGTAAGGGTACATAAGTCTTTACATAAGAATCCTTTTCCCTCTTAAACCCTAGCTAGAAAATAAGGAAATATTAGGTAGAAAAATCCTTAAAAATTTTCTTGACTTGGTCAAGACTCTAAGGATGCCTAGGGGGGCATGTTGGGCTTCTAGGAGCAGCAAGGGGCCGGCCCAAAGGGGCCCGGGTGCATGGGTTTGGGCCTTTGGAAGCTGGGGTGGCTTGGTAGCCAGGTAGCAGGAATATTCCCTGGTATCTTGCTTCTTAGGGGCTTGGGCTTGGCACCTGGGCTTGATTTCTTTGGGCTAGGATACAGATGGACCTCTAGAATCATGGATGCCCTTATTTATGAATATACTTTGGCATCTGGAAGGGAATCTGGGCATCTGCAAGAAATCAGGGTTTTTCTGAATTTTCCTCCTGGGGTCTTCAAATCTTCAAGCTGGGTTGGACTTGGGCTATACTTCCATGTCTTCAATCTAGTTGGACTTGGTCTTCACTTGTATGATATAGTCTTGAGTCTTCAGTATGCTTGGACAGGACTCAAAAAAATAAAATTAGCTCAACATGAGTTACTAGCATTGGACTGAACTAGCTCAACATGAGCTGACAAGTACAGAACTGAAATAACAACTCAAAATACTCAAATAACAACTAAAATGGACTCAGATGAGCTAAGCCCTTATTACAGATGGACTCATAAATTATTGATCAATTCACAGAGGATTGAAAAGCCTCTATCTTATTCTGGTGCCTCCGGTGTCCCCTCCAGTTAGGAGGAATAGAGACGGGCGAGGAGAAACTTATGGCATAGACGTTGGTGAAGGATGAGCTGATGACATCGCCGAGGAGTCTCCCGCTCCCTTCCCGTCGGTCGGAGGACTGGACTGAGAAGTCCATCATCTGCTCGGCGAGGCTTGGGTCCTTTATAAGGGAGATGTTGGGCCCCAACCTGAAAGGGACTCGGCGATAGTCCCTATCCCTCTTCTCCGCTGACTCAGACCCCTCAGCAATGGAAGATGCCTTTGACGCCGGTTGCGAGCTCGGCACCACTTTAGATCGCACCGTGGGCACCGGCCTCGCGTCTCTCGGCTCCCCGTCCTCCTCGATCTCGACGATCTCCGGAGGGGGGCTGCCACCCTTGTAGCAGCAGCAGCCGACCTGGCCCGGACAACCACCTCGGGCTCAGGCACCGGGGCTAGGTCGTGCTGCCTTGGAGGCTCCGAGACGGTCTCAGCTACCCTCTTCCACCTCCGTTCGGAAACTGATGCATCTGGCCAGGCCTGCACTGGCCTTACACCGTCATCTGCACAAGCCCTCTTCGGAGCGGGCTCGCCGGCCTCAATCACCTGTTCTCGCTCCTCGGAGATAGAAAGCAGCTCATTCATAGAGAATTTTATGCCTGCACCAAGGGAGACAGTCAATCCCAAGTTCAAAAAAAAAGAAGAAGAAAAAGAAAGAAAGAGAAAGGAAGAAAGGGAAGGGGTGGCCAAGCCGAACTCACCCGACTCCCGCGTCAAGCTGACCCCGGCCTCGTGGAGATTCCGCTCCGACAGTAGGACCTCGAGCGAAGGGATCTCGACCGATCTGAGCTGCTCATACAGTTCGAGGTCAGTTGCTTCAATGGAAGAGTTTCGGTTGGAAGATCGATCTGGGTCTCTCTAAACCCAATCGATCCCTTCAACCGAGGCAAAAAAATACCTACTCTTCCATTCCTTGATAGAAGAGGGGAGCTCAAACCTAATGTCCCAAGGGCGGGAAGAAAGAGACCACCACCTCTCCTCGATAGGGTGGCGTTTCAAGGTGAAGAAGGCCCTAAACAGAGAGAAACGGACGACGATCCCATGAAAGTAACACAGAACGATGAAACAGAAAATCGTTCTGATGTCATTTGGAACCAACTGGACGGGAACAAGGCGATAGTTGGTCAGAAAAAAGAGAAAAAAGGAACGAATAGGAAATCAGAGGCTCCCAGCGAAGGTCTCCTCATAGAAGGTGATCCGATGAGGGCCACTAGAAGTGACTCGCTCCCCCGGACAAGGAATAGAAAGATGGATGGACTCGGGGATGTCGTAATCACCCGGATGGTTGCGAGCTCCTCGACGGTGATCACCAAAGCAATCCTCCCAGGACTTGTTGACCGAGGAGGTTCGGGAGCAGGAGCAGGAAAAAGAGGCAAGCGAGGTGGGGGAGCGGACCCGGGTTCCTTAATGGCTACGGGACCGTAGGTAGGCCGCCTACTGAACTCGTAGCATGCCGCTTCCCTTTCCTCGTCGGAGGAAGAAGGAGTTTTCGGCTGGGAAGGCCCAGCCTTGGCTTGGCAAGAAGGACAAAAGTTTGGGCCGAAGCGGTCCAAAGAAGAAGAAGAAGAAGAAAAAGATGAAGGGAGACCTAAGATGACCCCTAGTCGACAAGGTAGGAGAAGAAGAGGGAACTGACCTGCTAAAAGTCCAAGAAGACAAAAACGGCCGGGAAAGAAGGAAGGGAGAACCTCTGTACGACGTTGGGCGCGAAAGATTTGAAAGAAGGTAAGTCTTGGAAAATTTACCTTTCTTTTCGAAGCAACATATGCCCGACCGTACCATTATGGCTCCCCCGCCGAGAAATGCTCGCCACATGTCGCCGATCGACGGGGCCAGCGCCTCAATCCGACTGGGCCACTCTGAATTCCGTGTCCGTAGTAACTGCTTCTTGGACGTGGCCGCGTGGCACCCTCGCACTGGCTCGAAAGACCGCCGCGCGAAGCACCATCGATATCGGTCATTATTGCACAAGATCTTTTGCCTTTCCATGTCAGCATTGTAATTACTCCCTTCGCCCCAAGCACCGCGCGCCAACGGGCCTCGGGAGTGGGGGGCAAATGATGTGGCTGGATCGCTGACGTGGGGTGGGCAGATTGATGTGGAGTCCCTATCAGACGCCACGCTGGATTTTCAACAAGGACCCCTTCGCCGGGCTAAGCTTCCCCAGAACAGCGGAGTCACTAGCCAAAGTCAAGCTCCGTATTCCGCCAGGTTGGCCCCCACCAGGGCGGGATGCCTAGGCCGGAGCTGAGCATAAGTCCCCCCCAAGGCGGGCCCCTTGGGATCGGGCCCCATGGTTAGGAGTCAAGCCCAAGTCTCCTCCTCCACGTGGAGCCCCTCCGAGGTCAAGTCCCCTGGGCTGGGCTGCGCCCCACCCACCTCCGTCAAGTCGAGCTCACCCGAAGCTAAGTTCAGCTGTTTCGGAGTTGAGCTCAGCCCTCCTCCACCCAGCCGAGCCACCTTGAGGCCAAGCCCCTCGGAGTTGGGCCCCATCTCTCCAGCTCGGTCCCCAGCTCGAGCAGAGGCACCAACCGCCAAGAAAGCGACGCCTCCCCTCCAAGGACGATGGCGGGCCTCCCGAGGGCTATGCGGCGCACCTGCCATGCCACAATTAATACCCACAGCCGTCACTCACACCAGAAGGGAAGGAAACCCCCTGATTAAGGCGCCATGCTCTCCACCAACCTGCCGTACCGCTAGGGAAAGGACCCAGTGAGAGGGTGTGAGTCTCGAGGGCGGTGGCCCACCGATCGAGGTCCTGCCAGGCTTTCTGGAATGGAGCAAATAGAGGAAATGTTAGAGCGCATGGAAGCTTCCCTAGCCATTTGTCAGAAAAGGCATCTCGTCTACGGCACGATACCTCGTCGCGCATGTCTGACGGCACGAGGGGATCCTGAGGCAAGCCATGGTAAAAACCCAGCCAGGATAAGCCAAAAGTAAGTAAGTAAAGCAAAAAAGAAGAAGGGAGACCACTGGGACGGTTTACAGAAAAAAGGGAGAAGGGCCACACAGGAGGACTCTTTCACCTTGACCATCACCTCTCCCAGCTCGCTCTCACTTCCATTCATACCACACTCACTCCTCCTAGCATGGAGCTCATCCCGAGGGGCTCGACCAGGATGATCTGTTCCCCTGGATCATCACTGACTTGACTGTCGGAGCGCCTCCGCTGGAATCCCCGGCCCGGGTTACTGACGCTGTTTCTTGCAGGTCCCGAAGCACAGGAGGCATCCCGAAGAGGCGGACGGGCGATCATCGACACCACCAGCAGCTACGGGCCACGACGATCCTAGCGGCAATAATATTAATTCTCCGTTTTACTTTTTTTCACTGTTGTCTAAGACTGACTTGAGTATTAGAGTATTTTTATCGAGGACATCCCTGGTAGGATTTTTTTTATATAGGTATAGTTCGAGAGCACCACCTCCTCCAGCGGACTCCGGCGGCCCACCATATTTTAGCCACAACATTTACCAATATTATGGAATCTTGCGAGCAATAATTTTAAAACTTATTAATAAAAATATTTGTTTAAGAAAGCTAAAAAAAAGCTTCTTTTGGTAGATCATATGGATTTTGCATAAAAGATCCATTCAATTATCAGTTTTTCAAGAGTGGAACAAATTAATTAATTTTGCTAAAAGATATTCATTTCAGAGCCTATGAACAATTTTGTATTGAATTTAAGTCTGAGATTGATCGTCTAGACAAAGGTGTTCTAAATGTTCAAATATATCTATCCGATATTCAGTAAATATGTTCCAGACTTTTAATTGTGTATCACCATTCTCATATTTAAGTCTAATAGTAAAATTGTCCTGAAACCCTAAATTAGATGCATCCTTTTATGAAAAAAATAATAAGTTTTTACAAAATCAATACTTAAGTGGATTTTTTTGCTCAACACAATTCGGAAATGATTAAAAAATAACAGTAAATACAGATTAATGTCCGAAGCGGCCTTAACGGAGGCTCTATCCGTTAACTGTACTTCGCTGCCTTAACTGATCGCCTTAGATATAATTACCCATAAAGCGTACCCAAAATTCCTATCACTGCTTCACATAGAAGTGTCATTCGTGTCGTTGATGAGGACATCTCAGTCACTCAATTTGAAACTCGTCATCCCCATTCCTCGTCTCCGTACGTAGCGCAAATGAACCAATTCTGTCGGAAATGCCCCCAAAATTCACAAAATTACAAAACGATCTCGCAAGAAAGCGATGAGGGGAAAAAACCCTCGTTTTCGTTAGGAAAATCTGCGAGTTGTAGGGTTTCCGATTCTAGGGTTTGAATTGGAGATTCTTGGCCTCGTTATGGAGATCTTGAACAAACTCAGGAACCTGGACGCGTATCCCAAGATCAACGAGGATTTCTACAGCCGGAGCCTGTCGGGAGGCCTCATCACCATCGTCTCCTCAATTATTATGGTCTTATTGTTCTTATCCGAGATTAGTGAGTTGCCCCATTTATTTATTTTTTCGTCTTTCTTTGGTTTCGTTGATGTTGCTTAGTGTCCTTCAATTTCCGTGTGTTTGGTTGTTTGGTGATTGGATGGAAGATTGAAGTAATCTATTGCATTTTGGGTTCAGAAAGATTGGCTTTTTAGTTTGATTTAGTGCTTACGATATTAGGATTTTTTTTTTTTTTGAGACTGACAGTTTTACTGGAAAAGTGGAGAGGGCAACGAATCTTTGGGCTGTAAAGTTTTTTTGGATTTCTTTCAGGATGATTCATGGATTGTAATATGATTAACTTTTTTGGCTCAATTTAGTATGGTTAATTTAATCATTGCTTTTCGCTGATTGTGTTTTTGTTTGTCTTGGTTTTTGGACGAAATTGGCAATGCCAGCTAAAGCAGTACGATAACTTCTAATATATGCTTTCATGGCAAAAGAACTAGACATGTTAATGCCAACTAAAAGTCTGTCAAGAGAAAACCAACTAAAAGACCGGAGCACAAAATATGAGATGAATAGTTTAGCATTCCCTAGCAGACTACGTATCAAGCATACCAAACCTTGCCAAAGACCAAGCTTTTTTTTCTTTTATTTGTTTATTTACTTGATCGTTCATTCATTCTATTTTTGTTTGATCTTGATGATTAAATTGCTGATTTCCAAGTTAAGTCTGCTCCAAGAACCATGATCTCACTTCTAGACAAATTTTAGATTGAATTGTTGATAACTGGATACAAGTTATTGAAGCATTGGAGGATCCTCTCTGTTAGAGATAGATAGGGAGATAGAAAGCCCCCTTATAATGATTATATTTTTATGGCATACATATGTCTAGCACTGTGTCCATGATGTATTCTTCATCCATTGAATTGAGATTTCCTCCCTCAGAGAAGCTTGAACCCTAGCCCAGTCACCGAGAATGAAAAAGAAAAAGAAAGGGAAAAGAATGTTTATTTTTCTGCATACTTTTGTTTTCTTGCATCATGGTGCAAATGCTGATTTTCTAATCACCTGATGGCCCTATCAAACACTTCAATGGGACTTTTGTAACTTGACGATCTCCCCATTGCTTGTGTCACAGTATCATTCTGTTTGATATTGAGCAACTACTGAAGTGGATTCAAACTAACCTTGTTTGGAACAGTTAAAATTTTTATCAGTTATTAACTGTTCCCCTTCCCTCCATCATTGTATGAACTATGGCAGGTTGAAGGTTTATGTAGACTTTCCCTTCACGCTGTGGTGGTTCTCTTGGTATTGTGGCCTTTTTTATTTACAGCAAATACTCGAACAATGGGAGTCACTTTTAAAGCAATTCAACAGAGAAGAGGAACTAAAATAGTCTTTTTGACTATATATTTACTATTTTTAATAATGGGTTTCATAACTAACCAATGCTCAACATGTCGGGATTGGCAGTAAAAACCAGCAGAAAAAAAGAGAGGCTTCCACTTAAAAGGGTGCAGGTTTCAAGGGTATAGTTTGGACTGATGGCTTTTAGAGTCTTTGCGGGTCTGTAAATAAAAAAGCATAATATAATGTAAAAAGTAAAACTTTAAAATCCTCGAGTTCCTAGAGTAGATCCTAAATTTCTAATGTCCACTGAAACTTTCTAAAAAAAAAAAAATTACAGCAGGAGTGGTTTGGTTATGCCTATTGAAACATTGCAAAGTGGTCATTGTTTTCCCAAGCAATTTTTTCAGCCCCATATATATATATGTATGTATATTCATAAGTTACTACTTAAGAAATGAAGCTCTCAAGTTTCTGGTTGGTACTAAGGTCTCAAACATGACGCACCCCTTATTCTTCTTCTGGTTGACTTCCACTAATGCTGGAAGTTCACCAAGTTGGCTGGCCACCCATGCAAGTCATTCTACTTGAATTTCACCAGTATATGCAGAGCTTGGCTACTCCACAAATTTATAAGAAACCTATAGCCCATCTAATAAATCCAAACTCTTATTGTAGACCTATGGTCATGAGCTCTGTGATTACAATCAGTGGCTAGATATGGTTTTGATGCATATGTATCTACACTTCTGTACTGTATCGTATACTATGCAAGGGTAGGTTGAAGTAAATGCATATATTTGCTCTATCCTAGTGGCTCCATCACATTACGATATCATTGAATGGCTTGCACTTCTGGAAGCACTTCTACATTATGTACTGATCATCTATGGTTATTATCATATTAATTTTCTAGATTAATCATTTTGCAGTTACATGAAAAGAATAATTCGTTATTAGGCATTTGCAGATATTTAGAGCATATGTAACATTTTGATGGCATGTCCATTTATACATGTGTGCAGGATTATATCTTTATGCTGCCACCGAGACTAAGCTGACAGTAGATACTTCAAGAGGTGAAAGACTGCGTATCAATGTTAGTATTTGACCCTTATATCTTTTCATTTTTTCTTTTTCTTTTATCTCCACCGTTTCATTGCTCTTTGTACGTTTGGCGGGTTTAGCTGATTGTTTTTTGTTAGATGTTTGCTCAAGTTTGGAATTGCTAGTTATGTTTTGGACTAGGAAGCATGGATAGTGGTACATTATATGGATATGCAAATATGATACATTTTGAAAAAAAATAGTATAACAACAATAAATACATGTATTATTTATATGCATGTCTATATATTTGTATATATAGAAATCCATAAAGCCTAGTAGGCCGTGCATAGTACATACTCTATATATTACAAGAAACTTCCATGAACTCACATCCAGTCACTATTAAAATCCAGAGACCATAGTTCATACTTTATTCATGAATATCAACATCACAAACTCCAAAATTAATCATTCATTACTAAAGGTTGACATTCATAAGAAAATAAAAGAAAGAAAAAGCCCCTTCCCTTCTATGAAGGCCCTTACAGACATGTGTTTAGTCCCACATTGGCTATGCATTGGATAGATATTGTATGCTTATACTAGACTAAGGAATTCAAACTAATGCCTTTTGGTTAGTTTTTTTGGATAAGATCCTAGGTTATCACAAATAGTATTGGAGTGGACCAGGTCCGTTGTGATGAACCGGACGGACCCGCGAGCACTGGGCTCGGTTGGGCCGGTCGGACTGATGAACTCCAGTCCGCGGGGCCTAGTAACACAGCAAGCCGACTGATATAATAGTCGACCAACTCGCCTTCAGAACGTATCTATTCGACTGACTCCAGATCGGGTGAATAATTCCAAAACGGGATCGACAAGAAAAGACACGATTGTTATAATCGAACAACATCATAACTGCTACTCGTTAAGATAAACCGCCAGAGGTTATCCTAATAGCAATTAGTTTCCAAAAGTTTATCTTAATCGATTTCTGTTAAGATTAATGCCTATAAAAAGAGGTAAGAGGGGACTTCCGGAGCTAAGTCAAGCTAAGTGCTATTCATCTTTTCCATTTTGCTTCTCTTTTGATTTTCCATTTGTTGCTTGAGTTCTACTAACTTAGGCATTGGAGTGTCCTCCGCCAGAAAACCTTCAGTTCGGGATCTTTTTTTACAGGATCTCAGAGCGAACGTCTGGTGGTTTGGGGGTTACAACCTAGTTCGTGGGGCTCAGCGTCAACAGATTGGTACGCCAGGTAGGGGAGTAAATTGCATTAATTACCCCTCTTGGAAAGGAGAATCTCAAAAGAAAAGATGGTGAAAGGAAGAGCATAGAACATCTCAACTAGCAAGGGCCGTCGACCATCCAAAGGAAATGACCCGCCCAACCAACTAGTAGAGAATAATGTTGCACCCCGCACGTTGAATGTGTGGTAGCATCAGATTGATGCCCTCTTGAATCGGACGGAAACCTTGACCATTATCGTGTAGAATCTTCAAGAAGTAGCCGTTAGCAGGCAACATTGTCCGGCCGCATCTAGGATTAGTTGGCGATCTCCAGAGAAAGAGAGCCGGCATCAAGAACCAACCCGATATCCTCGGTATCAGCCTTCTTGGGAACGTCGATCTCTTAGACAACAATACTCGATATAGAGGGCATGGAGAAAGCCGATTCGAGAGGAAGCGGAGAGATCTCCATCAAGATCTTCAAAGGATTCCATCCCAGGAAACACTCAACGAGGTGATGGAATTCGACAACACAAGGATTACGAAAGAAAGTTTCGAAAGTTGGAGATGTAGATTGCGAACTTGATGAACAACAAAGGAACGAGGAGGTGGTGGCTTATGACTCACAACCTCCATTCTCCAGAAGGATCATGGAGGAAGTGATTCCACACAATTTCAAGATTCCCTAATTGGAATCTTACGATGGCACTACTGACCCTCTTGATCATCTGGGTAGTTTTAAGGTCTATATGATAATTTAGGGGGCGTCCGATGCCCTACATTGTCTGGCTTTCCCAGCCACCTTGAAAAAGGCCGCTTGAATATGATACTCCAGTCTCCAATCAGGTACAATCCCCATCCTTTTAACCGATTGGAAAAATTATTTGTCTTATTTCAGGACATGCAGAAAGATGTCATGCAATTCAGATAGTCTCTTATGCAATAAAATGAGGGTTAAAATTTGAGGGACTATGTGATTTGTTTCAATTTTGCCACGCTTGAGATCTCGGATCTCAATGAATGTGTGACTATGTCTGCAATGAAAAGGGACTCCGCTTGTCCAGATTTACCTTTTCTCTGGACAAGAAAATTTTCACCAGCTATTCGGAATTTTGCGCACGCGCTAGTTGAAGAACAAGCTGCCAGTTGACGACAGGCTGAAGGAAGATCCATCTCCAAGAAGAAGAACCAAAACAATGGCGATTCTCAACCCACCAACAATAATGATACTACTGCTTGACGACGCAGTCCGAAGCCAAAGACCTTAGTAAATTTGATACCTACACCCCCTTGTCCCTGCCGAGGGAAAATATTCTGATGGTGATAGAGAAGGAAAACTTCTCACAAAGACCTTGGCCGATGCAAGCACCACCTGTAGCAAGAAATAAAAATAAATATTGTCGGTTCCATCGTGACCATGGGTATACCACTGAAGAATGTATTCAGCTTAAAGATGAGATATAAGACCTGATCAAGTATGGATATCTGGGAAAGTGTCTGTAATCAAGAATACCGAGTTGAAGTCGCTGCCCCCAAAAAAGCTGCAGAAGAAACGGAGGTCCCCAACCAATGGCCCACGGATGGGATGGTCGGCATGTTGCATCGCCGATCGGGTTGGAGAAGGAAAGAAATGGAGGAAGATGCTCCGAAGAGATAGAAGTAGCAATGTAATCAGCTTCTCTGACGATGACTTGCGGGGAATTCAAATATCCCACGATGACCTTGTAGTCGTCTCTGCTATCATTGCAAATTATGATGTAAGAAGAATTCTGGTGGATAATGAAAGTTCAACCGAAGTATTACTCTATAATGCATGTGTCCGAATGAACCTATCTAAAGATAAATTGCAAAGAACCCCGACGCCCCTAATAGGATTTGGGGGAAACCCGATTGGAGTGGAAGGAGAAATAACACTTTCAGTTATCATTGGTACGGAACCCCTCCAAAAAACTTTCCCCATTAACTTATGGTTGTTTGGACATCCTCCGCATACAACACAATATTGGAACGGCCAACTTTGAATAGGTTCCGTGCCATTGTGTTGACCTACCATCTCTTGGTATGATTTCCGACCAGAAACGGGATCGGAGAAATGAAAGGAGATCAGAGAGTAGCCCGGTAATGTTTGATAATCCAAGATAGGCAGTCAGTTGGCCAAATGATAGTGGAGCAGCTAGATCAGAGGGATAAGGGGGAAGGATGTGGTGAACCAGTGTAAAAAACCGTCTTTATATCACTAGGAGATGAAGATCTGATGAAAACTGTGCAAATCGGGAGTATGCTGGATGAAGAAATGAGAACAAAACTAATTAATTTTCGACGAAGGAAGTTGATGTTTTCGCATGGTCAGCCACTGATATGTCAGGAATTCCGTCAGAAATTATCACTCACCAATTGAAGGTAGACCTAGAAAGTAGGCCTGTTCAGTAGAAGAAAAGAAACTTTGCCCTCGAAAGATAGAAGCTGATCGATGAAGTAAGCAAGCTTATTGATGCTAGGTTTTTAAGGGAGGTACACTATCGGGACTGGCTAGTCAACGTAGTTATGGTGAAGAAAGCTAATGGTAAATGGAGGATTTGCATTGATTATACTGATCTCAACAAAGCCTGTCCAAAAGATAGGTTTTCCTTACCAAAGATAAATCAGTTCGTTGATGCCATTGTGGGACAAACTCCTGAGCTTCATGGATTCCTTTTTAGGCTATAACTAGATCCAAATGGACTCGGAAGATGAGGAAAAGATGGTCTTAATAACTTAGAAGGGGCTGTATTGTTACAAGGTAATGCCATCCGGCTTAAAAAATGCTGAGATGACATACCAGAGGCTAGTCAACAAGATCTTTGAGAAGCAGCTCGGAAAAAATATGGAAGCCTATGTCGACGACATGATTGTGAAGAGTCTCCAAACGACCGATCACATCAAGGACCTAGAAGAGGCCTTCAGCATACTATGATGCCATCGTATGAAATTGAATCCGACCAAGTGCATCTTTGTAGTGACCTCAAAAAAATTTTTGGGATTCCTTGTTACTAATCGGGGGATAGAAGCTAACCTAGAGAAAATTCGGGCAATCCTGGATATGAGGCACCCATCTAACAAGAAGGAAGTACAACTTACCGGGTATATTGCCTTATTGAGCCGATTCATTTCCCGATCGGTTGAAAGGTGCCTTCCGTTTTTCAAAGCTCTATGCCAAGCCAATGGCTTTGAGTGGTCGGAGAGTTGTCAACGGGCATTCGAGGAGTTGAAGAGGTACCTGATTAATCTACCTTTACTTTCGAAGTCCCAAGATGGAGAAACTTTGTATCCATATCTCTCCGTGTTAGACGAAGCTGTTAGCTCGGTGCTGGTCAGGAGAGACTCCAACAACATCCATAAGCCGATCTATTATACCAACAAGGTATTACATGATGTCAAAATAAGATATTTGAAGGTGCAGAAGCTCATCTACTCGCTGGTAATTGCGGCAAAGCACTTGAGGCCTTATTTTTAGACCCGCTTGATCGTAGCACTGACAGATCAGCTATTAAAGGCTATCCTATGATGCTCGGATACATTGGGAAGGATAGCTAAATGGGTTGTCAAGCTGGACGAGTTTGACATAACATAAGATCGGCAATGAAGGCACATGTGTTAGCTGATTTCATTACTGAATGCACCTGGAGCGAAAATAGTCATTGGATGGTCGAGAAAAGGCTGACGAGAACTTAAATCCTACGTGGATACTTCACGTAGATGGGGCGTCCAATTTCGCCGGTTGTGGAGCCGGATTAATACTGACTAACCCTAAAGGAGATGTCATCGAATATTCTTTTCGCTTCTCTTTCCAAGCATCAAATAATCAGGCAGAGTTTGAGGCTCTTCTAGCAGGACTTAATATTTTCAAAGAATTGGGAACCAAAAGTTAAAGGTCTTCTTGGATTCCCAGTTAGTGGTAAACCAAGTGAAGGGGGAGGTTGAAGCCCGGGATGCCATCATGATAAAATACTTAGAAAAGATACAGAATCTTGTCCATCAACTGGATTTCTTTGAGATATCCCATGTCCCATGGTCAGAGAATTTTCGAGTCGACGCCCTCTCCAGACTAGCTACCATAACTCCTGATTCCCTTGGTCAGACATTCATCGAGTACTTAGAAGCTCTCAGTATAACAGAGAAGGCCCGGGGGTACATCAAATAGAACAAGAATCTTGTTGGATAGATCCGATCATCCAATATTTGGATAAGGGAACACTGCCAGAAAACGCCGTCGAAGCCAAACGGATACGTTGGATGGCTTCATAATATGTCATCCTAGAAAGAACTCTCTATAAAAGATCCTTCACACAACCTTTACTGAAATGCTTAGGATCAATAGATGCTGATTATATCCTAAGGAAAGTACATGAAGGTATATGCGACGATCACCTAGGTGGCAGATCCCTGGTCTATAAAATTATATGCCAAGGATACTATTGGCCAACTATCCAGAAAGATGTCGCCGACTTCGTCAAAAAGTGACCAGTGCCAAAGATATTGCAATATTCAACGGTGCCCTGTGAGTCAGCTAATTCAACTAACAGCTCAATGGCTATTCGTCCAATGGGGGATAGACATTCTTGACCCATTCTCTTCGACTTCCGATTAGTGAAAATTCCTCATTGTGGCCCTTGACTACTTCACCAAGTGGGTCGAAGTCGAATCCTCGGCTCACATAATTGAAGGGAAAGTCGAGAACTTCGTTCGGAATCACATAATCTTTCGGTTCGGAATCCCTTATGCAATTATCACCGACAACAGAAGGCAGTTTGACAACCAAAGGTTTAAAGATTTTTACACCTAATATCATTCTTCACAAGCTAACCTCCGTCGGGCATCCTTAATCAAACGATGAAGCCAAAGTGACCAATCAGATGATTCTCTATGGCTTAAAGACTAGGCTGAACGAGGTGAAAGGACTCTGGGCCGAATAGTTGAACTTAGTTCTTTGGGCATATCGGATGATTCTCTGGACTGCCACCGGAGAGTCTCCGTTCAATCTGACATTTGGTATTGAGGCTGTAATACCAGTGGAGGTTACCCTACAGGGATGCTGGTTCTCTGATTGCTTTAGGACCCTCTTTCACTGTCTCAGGCTCGTCATCGTTCCTCTTTCTCTTCCTAGACTTTTGGCGGGACACTTGACAAGTTCTTTTATTGTGAACTTCATTGCCTATACAATAGTGGATCCGGTTAGTATGCAAAGGAAGGAGAAGCGAATTCAATGAAGTCAGAATTTAGCAAAAAAAGGTTCAATTTCATTGATTTTCTAAACATTTTGTACAAGCCTCATTGGCCACTACAAAAGGAAGAAAAAATGAAAAAGAAGGAAGCAAAATGGCATGTGCTGGTCATGGGAGACTGGCCGAATCTTCGGCCTCTCCTGAGTCCTCTCAATCAGAGCCCTCGCTGTCGCCCGAAGGCAACTCTACCTTCAGCTCCCCAACATCCACATCAGGAAAAAACTCGGCAGCCCGTGCCTTGCATAGCTTGAAGCCTTGCAGGAAGGTATCCCTGCAGGAGACCAATACCTCTTGACGGTACTCTTTCACTTTGAAGGCCTCAATTGTTTCTGCCGCAGCCTTGGAGGCCCACGCCTTCGTCGCTTGTGCCTCCCTCTTTGCGGTCGAGATCTGGTTCTTGGCCTTGCAGAGCGCTTCTTCCATCGCCAAGGCCCTCGTCTCAGCATCGGTGACCTTCGCCTCGGCCGCGGAGACCTTTGCCTCAGCTTCACCAAGCAACTTCTCTACCTGGGCAGCACTTGCTTCAGCTTTGTCGAGGGTCACCCGCACTTCGGCAAAATCCTTCTCCCTTTGGCTCTATGCCTCTGCCAACAGGTGACAGAGCGATGCACACTCGGCTGTGACTTCGCTGAGATGGGTGGACTCAGTGACCAGGGAGACCTCCGTCATCTCCGCCCTCTCCTCAATCAACAGCCACTCGCTAGTAGCCCTTTTCCTTTTTTTCTTTTTCTTTTCTTTTCTTTTCTTTTCTTTCCTTCCTTTCTTTCTTTTTTTTTCCCTTTCTTCTTCCATTCCCCGGCTCCTTCCTTTTCTGCATTAAAACCAATCCAAACCCAACTACAGAATCCCATCTCAATACCCTTTCGTTCCTCTCTTTTGTGCATACGGAGATCTTCCAAACAATAGCTTTATCTTCTTGAAGACAAATTTCCTAGAACCTGTAGCAATCCCTTGCCTTGAATGTGAAACCCAATTGCACAAATGTAATGCATACAATAGCTCATCATACAATAGCTCACAGACATATCCTATTTTCCCCACTTAGAATCTTTTAGCACACACCTTCATTAAGGTCACAATGACTTCCCTACTGAGGCCACGGTCCAGCAACTTGTAATTAAGGGATTACTTTTCACCCAATTATTTTTTCATATATCATAACGATATTATATCCCATATGAAATCTAAATAAGGCATACCCGAAGGTCTGTCAACTTTATTCATAAGGAGAATTAGATGCAGCCCAAACTTGAAAACTGTAGCAAAAACAAACTATTTTTGGTGCAAGGGGACCTTCCGCAGCACCAAATAAGGCATATCATCAACCACTGAAATCCGCATGGCCAGGGGTATCGACCATGTTGAGCTTATTATCCTGCTAGGAAATTGCAGTAATATTGAACTCAAAAACAAGATTCTTGACCAAGAAATCGAACTTCCTCCGGTTCTTGGAAATTTATAGAAGAAACTGGTCCATGAGGGTGGTCTTCCCATGATCGATGTGGGCTATCACGGCCACCATTCGAAGCTTGCTCGAGCTACTTGTGGCGGCGGCAGTAGCGTCGGCCGAGGAGGGAGAAGCGGCAGAGGAGGGGAGGAGTGGGAGAAGGTCCGGGAAGGGAAGGGGAAAGAAGATAGTAGGGTGGAGGGGAAGACAAGGGTTTTGCGGCTTGCCAACCAGAGGCCGCCGAGGAGGCCCGCAAGTTTTCCCGACTTTCGGCGACAGAAATCTCGCCGAGTGGATCACCCGCAAAAGCTGAGTGCTTGAGGGTTGGGACATAAGGTCTATCCATGCTTGCTTAGAGGCGATGAGAGGGAAGAAATTTATAGGAAAAACAAAGGAAAATTCCTTGCCGTTCGGGGAAGGGACTTGATCGAG
This sequence comes from Areca catechu, assembly GCA_021397845.1. Lineage (NCBI taxonomy): Eukaryota > Viridiplantae > Streptophyta > Magnoliopsida > Arecales > Arecaceae > Areca > Areca catechu. Next base: position 128,966,807 of record CM038045.1, on the reverse strand, counting down.
AGTCCCGTTCAACTCCGTCACACCTCCAGTCATCTATTTCCTTCCCACCCACGGTGGTCCGGTCGAAGATTCTGGCGAGGTCCTCGCTCGGATAAGAGAGGAACGAGATCCCCTATTTTGGCCCCCTCTTTTCTTTTGTTTTCTTTTTTTCTTTCTGTTTTGAATTGAAGTCGGCAGCCTCTGCCGACTTTAGCCCAAGCAGCCCAAAACCGGGTTTTCACACCTACTGAGTGTCCAAAGCCAAACTTATGAGAGAGCACGATTGGAATGAGTATATTGTAGATAAGCAGGTTCTTTTTAATAGGAGTCAAAGCCATTTGGTACTATTTAGTTCGATGGCAAGGGAGACCAAAATCCGAGTTGCCGATACTTCGAGTGGAGTTATCATTGATCGAGCTAGAGCTGTAGCTGATTGACTTCAACCTGATCGAGCCGATTAAGCTAAAGCTTACTTTTACTTAATGGGATTGAGTTTTCTTCATCCCAGGAGAATTGGTATGGACATCAGATCACATCGGCATCATCATCCAATTTTGGAACATTTACATCGATGGTGATTCTTCATTCAAATAGTGGAAGACTACCAATTAGGGTTCAATTGAAATTAGTGGCTATTGAGTCCAGTTGTATTTGTTTTTGCTGGTTTAATTGAGTTTGAGGGTTTGATCTAAATCAAATCCAAGTGAGTTTGTTTTGGGTTTATTTGGGTTCAAATAGCTTGTGATTTGGACTTAAGTTTGGTTAGATCAAGGAGTCCTAATTCTTTTGGACTTCTAAGTTTTCTAAGTTAAGGATTATTAATTACTCTCTTTTAGCATGATTTTGTTAGGGTTTTGAGTTTATAAAAGGACCTTATAATCAGGTTATTGAAAAAAAGGAGAATATTGAGTTGCAATCATCCTCTCGAGTTCCTCTTCTTTTTTTCTTGTGAATCTTCTTCCTTTAAAGTGATTTCTCCCTCCTTCGCATCCTGTTTTTGTATCCTTGCGCTAGCTAAAGGAATTGTTTGACGATCTCTTAGGATAGTATGCATAGTTTTCAAAAAAAAAATTAATAAAACGCAGTGGAATAGAAAACCTAATCTAGCATGCATATAGGATACACATCATGAACATATCAAATCTAAAAAAATATAAGTAGATCGAATCTACTTACCTGCCGTGCTACTCCATCTTCATTGGGTCGAATTTGGCAGATGTCTCGGGTTCCATCAGAGTGCATACGTGCCTGACCTTTGTTGGTATCCATACGGAGATGCCTGATCGAAGCACTGAGATCATCGATGTACTAGCACCTTGCAGATCTCGTTTTAGAGTTAGATTTGATCCTTCTTCAAGAAGAAGAAGAAATCCTAGAATCCCTGCACGAACTCTTCATGCTGATTCAAGGAAGAATTGAACTAGAAGATCAAAGGGAAAAAAGAAACCTTTTTCTTTTCCCTTTGTCCTCTCTCTGATTCTCTCTATGTTTTGGCATGTGGAACTATGGAAGAAAGGAGGGGGTGGTAGAAGAAAAACCAATGACTAGGAAAACAAAGAATAGATCTCATGTTTCCTAGCGCTAATTTCCTTACATTTTTGTTGCACAAAATTGGTTCACGCCCTATCTGAATTTCACGCCTCGTAGACCTCCAGATAAGATCTAATCTTATCTCATTTGAATCCCATTCAAATAGGAGTGTCATGGAATAATGTATGCGTGAAATACATCTTAGCCGCAAGAAAAATAATTCTAGTACTAACTCCCTTTCCCCACATATTTTGTCACACAAAATATTCCCATGCCTACAAGTAGTTCCCCACTTAAAACTCTAGATAAGATCATTAATTTGAATCAAATTCAAATTAAGATAAAGGTGACATTATCTAGATGAGAGAAAAATCCAAAGGAGAGCACCAACTATTGGCATCCAAGTCTTCTTACGCCAACAAGAGTGTGGGTGTTACTTTAGCACCCCTCTTTTTTATTTTTTGCATTAAATGTAAGAGAGAAGCCCAGTCAACTAAGAGGTTTACTTCCTGGTTCGATCTAGCTTTGATTTGGATCAATTTTTAATCCAATTCGAACCCGATTCGAGCCGAATTCGAAAGGCAATTAACCCTAATCAAATTAGGATTGCAATTCAAGTCTAACTTAGATAATTAAACCTAATTAGTCTTAAATTAGATCAAGTTCAATTAAATTTGAATCTAATTTAATTAATTAGGACTTGATCCAAAATTTGATTAAGTCCAATTCTTTGCAACACTTGCAATTAAGTGATTAAGTTAAGTCCTTTATGCTAACAATTAGCAGCTGCTAAAAATGTAACCCTAACAAAATTAGCAATTTCTAAATATGTAATCTTTACATATTTAGCAGCTTCCAAATATGTAACTCTTATATATTTTGATCTAACCGCATGATCAGGTCAAGCTCTTATTGTGTAGTTGCGATTGAGATCTACTGAGAGTCCCAATAAGATGTAGGTTATGGAAACTTGTTAAATTCTAAGCATTGTTATATGCAAGATTCAATCAGTTCAAGTCCAAATTATAAAAACTCATGAAAACTTTTTTCATCATTCATATAACCGTGGCTATAGTCTTAAGGACTTAGCTTCTTAAATCGTAAAAGACTTCTTTTTAGCTACTAAGGTTGATGGATCCCCTATAAGTGTACTCCCAATTCCTAGTGAACCTACTGCAGCCAACAAACACTGCAAGGACCTGAATAGCTAGGGACCATATTTTGTATTGTCAAACTATAGCAACTTCACTGTGAGTGGCTGAGGCACTGTAGGTCAAAGAATCACTCACACAACTACAGCATCGAGAAAGTTACTAACAAGTAGACATCCATGTGACTTCTTATTATGGTCAGGCTTGGTGCCGTTGTTTTCTAATAACCACTTGCACTCTTGCTCCAGTGGTCCACACTGTAGACTCGAGACTCGTCTATCTTAAGGAAAGTAATTCGTGCACCGATCTAACCAGATCAATCATCGATCCTACGATCGGAAGTATTTAGGAATAAATCTATAATGACACATGTCTCAAATTCTTGACTCTTGAGAATGTCATTATCCATTAATTTCTTGGATGATATGTGGATACAATATGTATGGATAATATAGTCCAATTTAGAATATTAAATACAAAATTATATCTTAGAAATAAAATGTGTCTGCCAGATTGGCTTTTAGGGCATACATTTAATACCAGCAACTTTCCAACCTCCACACTCTCAAACCCCACATCCAAATCTCTTCCCTTTTTTTCTGGAAGCCCAACGTCTAGGATATTCTTTTCCAATTAACAGATCCTCATCTAGAAGTTTCCACGTTCTGTTGAATTAGCCTCTGCACACAGAAATCTTGTACCCAGGATTTTTGAGTGCCGCCTCTTCTAAAGTTTTTCCATCCAGACAAATCACTTCCAAAACCACCATCAATTGCCTAACCTTGTTCCCCACGTCCTCCAGCACTTTCACAAATTTTTTGAAATTTTTTACAAGGAGTTTTGAAGGCTGAAGCCATCCTGGAGATCTTCAAGATCTTCAACGGATGGCGACAATCGGAGAATTTATAGCTTCCAACAGCTACCCTTCTTCCTCGTGCATCAATCCAATGTACCAGGCTTCAATACTGATCAGAAATCAACCGCTTTTCCAGCATATCCATCAATCATTGCATGGTGAGACCCTTCCATAAATAATCCGAAATCATTGTTGGAAGCTTATGAGAATCCTATTCTTACTATTTCAGATCTACTTGTTAAATAAGAATTACCCTAATCTGAGATAACTTCCTAGCTATCTACAATCCTTATTATTTGTGTTTTAGTTTGCAATTTTTTCAGAAATTAATTTGATCATATTTCGCACAATCAACTTATGATCACTTTGACATGCTTTTACATCATGTTGGTTAGTTTTTTGGCTTGATTCTATGCTAATTAGTTGCTGATCTTTATTTCATCCTACCTCTGCAATATATATAGATTTAGGTCGCATCCGTTCCTCATCAACTGGTCTATTTGGGTTGACTGTAGGTTGATCATGATTGGATTTGAATAGATTTGGATCCTTATCCTAATGAGGATGTCGGGGTTTAAATAGGGGGGCATATGGGGACTTTGTGGGCATGTGTTTAATGCCTAATGTTCTATACTTCTATTCATTGAATAGAATTTGGGTACTTATACAAGGCCAAGGAGTCTAAATAATACCTTTGGGCTAGTCTATTTTAGACAGGGTCATAACTTGTTACACCTTCATTCTTAGAGGCATGCAGGAACTATCTTGAGTGTATCTGAAAAAATATTGGATACATATAACAAAAGCAACCAATGGGCAGTTGTATCTTAATACATGTCTGATATGAACACAAGATGTGATTTGAAGTATCTGTATTCCTAGATTTCAGACTTTGACTTTTTGTGTCTTTGAGTTTATGGTTGGAAAATTTTTTGGTCTACATATAGTTGGACATGTTTCAGATTTCTTGATTCGATCATATCATTCTCAAATTCTTCTTCTTTGGCCATGGGTACTTATGCCTTTTTTTCTTGAAGGGATAATGGTGCATTAAAGGAACATTAATTTGAAGTGTGATTTCCTCTAACATGATATAGCTTTATTAAAAATCTTAGAAGATACATTATGTTTTCCAATTTCATTATCACAATGTAATTGCACATACTGGTTGTTTTGCAGTTTGATGTTACATTCCCGTCCCTTGCTTGTTCACTTCTTAGTGTTGATACCGTCGATATCAGTGGAGAGCGTCATTATGATATAGTATGTACATGCAAACTACTTTTTCTTGGACAAAATATCCTAGCAAGCTATTTAATCTTGCAGATTGTCTGTGTGCTACATAGGTTTTTAATCTAAGATGTCAAATTTTTTTACAGAGACATGACATAACAAAGAAAAGGATTAATCATCTTGGTAATGTAATTGAATCAAGACAGGATGGTGTTGGTGCACCCAAGGTATGTTTTGCACAATATTTTGGCATTTATTTGTGATATCCATGTGCTATGTAGCCTTTGTAGTCATATTCTTTGTTCATCTGTCCTCAGTCTTCACATGCAACTTTTGCTATTACTGCTTCCCTTTACATAAAAACAGTTTCTTGAGGAACTTGCTCATGATGAGAATTCTGAACTCTGCTATCTGAAGCTTTGAATCATAGTTTTGTTAATGAGAAGCTGGACTTTTATGAAACTAACTTAGAATTAGTGAATGTGTTGCATGCTTTCTAGGAAGCATCGAACATTCCAACCTCCAAGTGGCTGCTGCAGTCCTTCTCAGAGTTCTTATTGCTAGAATTATCCGAAGGAATGGTAACTGCTAAACTGGTGCAAGATTTCTAATGGTACGGGTTAGGGTCAGTTCCCATCCATCCAACCAACAAGGATGTCTAAAGTCATGATAAGAGAATATCATTCATATGTAATTTTTGGAGCAATTACTGTGGTATTTGAAAATGGAGGACATTCTAACAAACCCATTATTGACATCTGTTAAAGAAAAACTGCAATCCCCTTTAGCATAAACAGGAAAATTGTCCAAAGCAGTTTCTGTATTGCTGAGGAAAGTCATGGTTATTTTGATTTCAACCTTTGGGACTATTGATCTGGAAAAAAATTCAAAGAATGAATTTTCAAGAGACATTTATGAGAGTAGTTTTATGTTGATAGCATTAAAGAAAAATTGTGTTGGGCTGGTTTCTTGCGTTATGTCGTTGTTTAAGTATTCTCGTATTCTTTATCGTCATATGGTAGGTTTTAGAAGTTCTTATATTCTGTTCGTTACATACGGACACAAAGTTCCTATATTTATCCTTTGTAACTTCCCTCTCTTTTATTTATAACTCATTTTTTGTTTTAATCGTCTAGTTTATTCTCTGAGTGGTGGCAGTCTCGTGTGCTGGGACACCCTTCTTTTGTGTCTAACATACTGTTTTTAACCAGAAAAAGTAAACTTGCACAATTGTGCAATATGAAACAGTTTGCAGAATGCTTGTCAATTTCTTATAGGCAGACCTTCAATGGTAATTATATCTTCTGTTATTTTTAAATACAAATTTTCTTAATTATATTCTTTCCTAATTTTTTGCTATTTTTTTTTTTTCAAATTTGTTTTCTTTCCTAAAATTCTCCTTTTATTTATTTGTTTACCTTTTAAGTCAAGAGATTGCTTTTGTTGATGATATCGATATGAACTATTCAGTCTTAAAATTAATTTGACTTTTAAGGTGCTTTGTACATAATATGAAATTTCAATTCCTATGTCAAGTTGTATCTAACACAGTCTGAGTTTATACTATAACTGGAAAGGGTGCATGCAAAGCTGTAATACCTGATTAAAAAAATCATTGCTGAATGGTTTGCACATGTAAATGGGATAACTGGAAATGATCTTTGGCTGCTATGGCATCACCACTAGCTGCAAAACATGTCTTTTCACTTGAAACTTGCTTAAGAAAATATATTTTTGCAAGAATATCTTGCTTTTCTGCACTTTGATCCACAATTACCAATTCTGCATGTTATTTACCTTTGATTTTCTGAGAACTCACTATGTGGCTCTTGTTGTCAAATGCATGATGTGCAATGATTTTAAATATGGTCACATGACTCTATATATATATACCACTTCATGAATGACTTGTTGGACACAGATTGATTCTAAGGAGTACTAATTTAATAAATTCACCATTATCTATGAACAAAATTACATGGCGTATGGAATATATGTTGCTTTGTGGTGCAAGTTGATTTGTAAATGGAAATCAATTGCTCTAAATTAAGGTCTACTTGGTACAATCCTTCTAGAAATTTATTGACTAGGGAGGAATGACATGCCCCATTGCCCCAGCCTTGTGGAAAGTTGTATACCCATAGAAATCAGATTGTTCATGTGGATGGCTCTTAAGAGTTAAGAACAAGCTTAACGTTGGAGAACTACCATGCATAAATAGTTGTGCTGCTATGTTGTATGTCCTCTTTGCAAAGCAAGCTCAGAACCTATTAAACATCTACTATTAAATTGTCTTTATGCTCGGACCTGCTGGACCCTGACTGGTGCCAAGATAGGAATAAAGTGGCCAAGAGGGGTGACACTACAAGTACAAGCTATAAAATTGGAGCTTAGGAAGCACAAGAGTCTTGGAGCATTTAGTCAGCTTGAGACTTTTGTATCCTTGCCTTGATATGGTCAATATGGCTCAACTCAATTGAACTAAGCTCAGCTCAACCAAGGATTCAGGTCACGACGGGACATCCCACGGGACCCGGGATTGGATATTATCCCATGTGTCAGGACAGGACATCCCACTAGCATCCCATTGTCCCAATCGGGACATCTTGGGACATCCCCTGTCCCGAGTGTCGGGATGGGGCGGGACACCGACGCGTCCCGTTCCAGGAAAAAATCTGGACATCCTTGTCCTACGGGATTTAAAACCTTGAGCTCAACCAAGCTTTAATCCTAAATTGGTTGGGTTTGGCTACTTGAATCCTTAATTAGTGTTGTCTCTACCTTTCTACAATGACTTTATTTCTTATTCTATTTTTTTTGTTTTACAACACATCCATCTCAACCAACTTTCATTTTGGCTATGCTCATCTTGTGTACATGTTGTTTATCTTATTGCCCAACATTTTGTACATAAAAAACAGCTAATCATATGGCTGTCCTATAAAATTTTCTCTACAACTTTATAGTCATCCTATAGTCATATAATATCTTAGTTGCACTTCTCCATTTTATTCAACCTACTTTAATTGTGTAAATAACCTCTTCTTTAATCTCTCATTCCTTATGAATAGTTGATCTTAAATGCCGCAAATGATTGCTTAGTTTTTGCTCCACTTTCATCTCTATTTCTAATTTTATTAAAACTATATTCCATGTATTTCGTATTGGTCCTACATAACCTAAAATCCTTAGATTCTAATGCATTCCTCTATCATTCCAACTTACAATTAACTCTAACTTTAGCTTCAGTAACTAAGACTAAATCATCTGCAAATAGCATGCATCAAGAAATATTGTCTTGAATATACTTAGTAAGCTCATCCATAACTAGTGCAAAAAGGTAAGGATTTAGGATAGAATCCTGGTGTAAACCAATTATGATTGGAAACTCATAGTATTTCCACCAATAGTTCTGACAATAGTAACTCCACTGTACATGTCCTTAATTATATTAATATATCTAATGGAAACATTTTTCGTAACACCCACCATAAGACTTATCAAGGGATTATATCATATACTCTCTAAATTAATAAAAACCATATGAAGATGCTTGTTTTTTTTTCTGTAATTTTTTTTATTAACCTTTGAAGGAGAAAATAAGCTTTCATGGTTGACCAAATTCTCTGAAATGTCTGTATCACATCTCAATTTGTGCTCAATTACCTGCTTATAGAGTTTCATAGTTTAGCTCATGAGTTTAGTGCCACAATATTAGAGCACTTTTGAATATCACCTTTGTTCTTACAAATCGGTATTATAGTAATCTTCTTCCATTCATTAGGCATTTTATTGATGTTTAAAATCTTATTAAACAAATTAATTAAATATGTTATGCCTACATCATCTGAACATTTCTAAACCTCAATAGAGATTCTATCAAGTCCGACCACCTTTTCTATTCTCATCTTTATATTATTCTCCTTTATCTTAGATACTCTAATTCTACATGTATATGTAACATTTTTATCCTCATTAGAAATAGTAAGGCATCGTAAGTCATTTACATGATTTTGATTAAATAACTTATCGAAATAGTTCCTCCATCTTTCTTTGATCTCGTCCTCAATCAAAACTTTTTGATTTTCATCTTTGATGCATTTAACTTGAGTGAAATCTTTAGTTTTTCTTTCTATTAGTGTTGTAATCTTTTAGATTTCTTTCTTCTCATCCTTAATTTCTAACTTGTTATATAACTTTTTATATGCTTTGAATCTATCTTCCCATACTGCCTTTTCAACTTGCTTCTTAATCATCTTATAGCTTTCACATGACTCTCTATTCCCACATTTAGGTAGTCTTATATATTACTCTTTTTAGCCCTGACTACCAACGGAACTTTCTCATTACATTACCAAGTTTTCTTAGTGGAGTTTCTTTTCCCTTTGATTGTTCTAATATATTTGTTTTTACTTTTTTTTATAAATATTGTTAACCATCTCTTCCCACAATGCATTGATTTTCCCATCTATCTATTGTTTTTCTTTCTTCAACATTCTATCTTTAAAAGCCATCTATTTTTCTCCTTTTGAATCCCACCATCTAGTTCTTTTGTTTTTTAGTCCTCTTCCATTTTCTGGTACATTCATTCATAACCACCAATGTATGTTGGGTGTGGTTAAACTCTCATCTAATATAATCTTTCTAGCGAGGAAGAGATCCATTTTACTAATCTTATGCCACTTCTTAAGTTATCAAGCAAGAGTCCTTTTTAAAGTAAGTGTTAGCTAATATTAGGTTATATGCCATTGCGAACTCTGAAAAGGTATTTGTCTTTGTTTCTATCTCCGAAATTGTAGCCTCCATGCACCCTTTCAAAACCTACATTATAATTTTCTTTGTGTATCCACATTTCTCTAATAATTATCTTTTCTCTAGTAGGAATCTCTTGAATTAGTCCTCTGAAAAAATGCTGCTTTGTTGCATCATTCGATCCTACCTAAGGAGTGTGAGTGCTAATTTTATCATATCATTGTAACTCCTACTCTCTTAATATCTATAAAATCATTTTTTTAAGCTCTTATCTACAATCCTACTTCATTTTTGTTCCTATGTTTTGAATACTATGACTAGAGAGAAAAAATTGAATATTTTGAAGCAAAGAATCCACTGCCCAGCCAACTTTCCTTAAAGCTATCAAATTATTTTGAAGGTGGGAACTGATAATGCCTTCTCAATTACTGACTTATTTTTCTTTGCTAATGGATACTCTTAATAGAGCTGCGAAAGTGTAATTGTTGTATTTCAACAATCTTTAATGAAAGGTCTTTCTTTACTTCTTTAATCTTTGTTGTCGCTGCTTCCTACTCGAATGCTGGAGGTTGCTGGAGAAATCGTGCTTGCAGGTTGTACCTGTAAAGAAGTGCTGGCCGGATGTTGCTCCAACAGGGACTCTCCGATGCTCAAGTCAGGTGGCAAGCAATAAAAGAAAAAAAAAGAACAGAGAGTAAAGAGGGTGAGCTCGTCATAGCTTGGGGGTTCTCGAGGAATCCCTTTTTATAGGCAAGAGACAAGGGTATTTTTGGAAGAAACTTTCAGTGGATTTAGTAAGAAGTGACAGGTCTAAAGATGCCGTCACATGAGATATCAAAGGATCATTCCATTTGTCCAGAATGTCTAACTTCTATTAATTGGGATTTTGTCTTTTATGTGGAATCGGCCATGCCTCTTAATGGTGATGTAGACCATTGCATGGAACTGGTCACGCTTTCCTTAATTGCGAGGATTTGCTGAAGATTATAGGATATGATCTCCTGATCACGCAACCAGGTACGTGAAAATGAGCATCAGTCGGTACTTCGGTCGCTCTGAGGAGCACTGCTTGAGAATCCATCCACCCTGATGCAACAGCCCAGGGTTGGCCCAAGCACCTTTGCCGAAGTCAAGGGTCAGGCATGCCAAGGGTTCCAAGTCATGATTCTCCTTTGCTTGAAGGATGGTACGTCCAAGCTACCGGAGATGAAGTTCGGCTTGTGGAGCCTTGGGATGCCAAGAGACGGGAGTTGGTTCCCCACATCATTTGTCCCTCAGTTCGAGCACGAAGGGTCTTGGGCTGAGGAGTAGACCTGGCCGCATACCCAAGGGATCCTGGTACTTGGCCTGAAGTTAATATGTTTAGAGGCATGTAGTGGGTTGGCAAGTGAAAAGTCGCCACGCGGCGCATTTATGGGGTTCCTGGAGGGAAGAATTTATGACTGGCTTTTCCTTTTAAAGGGTACTCAAGGCCACCCTCTTTGGCATTGTTCTAGCTTTAGCGAAGGAAGATCTGGCACTACTGAGAGGTGATTTCCGGCTAGCCAGGTGACTTCCAGCAAGTTTCTAGCATCGAAGTTGAGGGTCGTCTGCGACTTTTTGGTATGGCATGAGGATCGATGGATCCAAGTGAACTAAAGAAACTTCAAAGGGCTGCCAGGAAACTTCAGATGTCTGGCATCTCGGTCGAGTCACTGCTCAGCCAACTCACGGAATCGTCATTGAAGGGTGTGGCTGAAGACCAGTTCAGTCCCTCCTTTTGCTCGTCGATATGCCTTTCGGTGAAGACCAGTTCAGTCCCTCCTTTTGCTCGTCGATATGCCTTTCGGTGATCTAGGTATGATGGTGATGTCTCCGAGTATTTTGCCTTTGTATCTTCCTGGTAATGTTTTGTCATGTAGCTGGGGTAGTGTCAACTTCTTCTTGGAGTCGATCGAGGCGGCAAAGATGAGGGTGGCAGCAGCTGAGGACAGGGTCGCTTCCATAGAGAGGGAGGCCTGCGAGGTCAAAGTACAGGCATTCGAAGCGGAACGAGAGTTCTAGCGGGAGAGGAGGTATGCCGACGCTATGATGGACGACACCATGAGTTCGGTGAAGAAATTGAAGCAGGTGGGTGAATGGCTTACGTTAATGCGCAAGCAGATGTCGACGCTTGTCAATGTGAAGTTCAAGTCATGGAGGAGGTGCAAATGGAGATTGCAAACCTGAAGGAGAGTTTTCGTGCTGAGCTTACGGTGGAGGATTTTCGTGCTAGGGTTCATTGGCTATAGGATGAACTTCAATCCATGAGGAATGAAAATAGATGGCTTTGGGACGAACTCCAACAGGCTCGTAGCTGGATCCATGGCCAGGGATCTTCGAGCCAGGAGCAAGAGATAGTTCACTAGGCAGAGCAGGCCCGAAATGAAGCTCTAACCAAAGCCAGTTCGTCCATCAGGCGGTCGAGGAAGAGAAGAGGAATGTAGTGGAGAGGGCATGGGCCTACAATCTTTATGCCAAGGAAGCCGAGAGATGGTGGCCCTGAAGGGCAAACTAAAAAACTACAGAGAAGACCATCGAGAGTCTGAAGAAATCTATCGACGAGCATGGGCAAGAAGTCAGGATGATGCAAAACAAATTGTCAGTGACTGAGGCGCACCTGGGTGCCATCGACACATGGCTTCATCACGCGGAAAGGAAGGCCTATGAGACGGGGTTCGAGGAATGCAAGGCCTTGGCAGTACATATCCTCCACTCGGGTTGAGGTGAGCTTCAAATTCTTGTCTTGGCAGTCTCTCATGCCTTAGCAATCCTTCATGCCAACCAAAGCTAAGGGTGATGATACTTTCTTTTTCTTGTTTGTTGGGTTGTGTTTGTTGTAATCCATATTTTTGTCCATGTAATTATCTGCAAAATGAATAAAGTTTGAGATTTTCTCCAACTCTCTCAAGATTATCCTTGGAGATTGAATGTTTGATGCTAGCTTCATAAGTCTTGATTCATTCCAAGTTCAATTGATCGGTCCACTGTATTCTATTAGGCAGGCATGAGCCTTTCTCATGAAGACCTTTCTTTGGCCTCTTTATTGAGATAACCGATGATCATTCTGGTTGAGGCACATTGGGATGAAGGTGGTGTCAAATCAATCAGGCCTGATGCTTGAAAAAATGTCTTGTCATAGATTTCACAGAGAATGAGGGGTCAACCTTAAATGCGTCGTGACGTTGAGAGGGGCATTGTGCTCGAGATGGTACTGGCCGCCTACTCCCTTGGAAGATGAGGCACCAGCGTTCGCAGCCTCTGGATGCCTGCCATTCCATGATCCATGAGAGTTTGGCTCTAGCCAGTCTTGGTTTGCCACATGTCAAGCATCTGATAGGGGTGGCTCCTTTGCCCTCAGATTTGGACCGCGAAGGGTTTTATAAATAGGCGAGGCCTAGATTTCACCTATCATTTTGCTCTCTATTTTCTTCCTCTATTTCTCTTTCGACTCGTCTCCTCGCTGGCCATCTTCTCCGGCGAGCATCCCCACCTCCGTTGCTTGACCTAGGTTACTAACCTACCATTGTCTTGGGAGCTTCCTTCCATTGCCTTCTTTCTTTTATTCGCTGTTCTTCCCTTTTCATCTTCCCTATATTCGGTTTCATCGAGTTCATTCTGTTTATTGATTTTTGGATTAATTTTTGTTGATTTTTTTTGATCTTAAAAAATGAGTGAAACCTTTACTTTGGTTGGTTCTTGGCCTTAGGAGCTGGGATCGGCCGAAGATAGGATTCCTGCAAGGCTCCAGGGGCTTCCCTGGAGCACGAGGATTACGAGCCTGAGTTTCTTTCAGAGAACCTCTTGTCCAAACTTGAGGAAGCGGATCTAAGCCAGCTTCGGCACTAGTACTAGATCCCACTCGAGTTTGGGCTAGAAGATTCACTCCCGATGGATGGGGCTTGCAATCCTCCCCCGGACCGGATCGTTCTTTACAAAGAGTGCTTCTGGGCTAGGTTGAGGCTTCCTCTTTTTAGCTTTTTCATCGAACTCCAATTCTTTAGGATATCCCCTTGCATAGTTGTATCGAACCCGTAGCGGTAATCTACGATTTCATGGTAGTTTATCTTTTAGCAGGTGTTTAGCCGACCACTTTCTAGAATTTTTTTAACTTTGGAAAATACCCTTTCTTCTTTGGATGGTGGTACATCTACCCTTGGAAAAGGCAGGGTGTTTGCCCTCTTATTCGAGGTGCTCCTTCGATACATCATTGGAAGGAGCACTTTTTTTGTTAAACACCTGTTCGGAGATTGGGAGTTGGAGTCGGGTATCCACCAGCACCAAGCGGTCTAAAGCTTGCACCTTGAGCGAGGAAGAGTGGTACAGAGCCCTTCTTTGCTTCGAAGTCCCTGAATAGAAGGTCCTCTTATCTAACATGACCTTCAAGGTGGGCATCAGCCGGGCACGATCCATAGGTGGGAGACAGGTATGCTGCTTGTCTTCCTTTTTGCAAGGTTGTCGCTTTCATATTTCTAACAGTTTTCTTTTGGTTGTTGCAGGTATGGATCCCTTGGTCATGAAGGTGAAATGGGTGCGAAGTCTGACATCGTCGAGGTCCTTTTGAGGAGGCCGAAGAAGCTTTGGCTTGTCACCCACTAGCATCCTTCGACTGAAGCTGCCTCCAAGGATGAGGGGGTGTGGTCCTTGCTATGGCCTCGAACCCCGCACCACCTGCTGCTCCTTTGGCGCGATCGCCAACACCTGCACCAAGAGCCAGGGCATCTTCCTCTGCAGCTGGGGCATCCTTGTCCGCCCCTTAGGCCGAAGGCATAGAGGGGTGAAGCACCCTCGCCACCTAGCCCGGGGATCCTTTTATAGAGGATTGGGGGTCACTCGAGAATTATTCATGAGTACTATTCTCCCCGACGATGCTGAAAGGATCGTCGAGGAAGGGGCCCCCCATCGCTGAAGGGGATCTATCCGAACTTTAAGTACTCTTTCTTGGATTCTAGTTTAATTTCCTTAGGTTGTCTTACTGTTTTTTTCTCACATTGGCCCATTGCATTAGCGACTACTTTGAGTTGCAGGGCTATACTAGATAGCTTGAGAAGAAGGTGGAGGGGCTTCAGGCCTAATTGCTTGTTGCCGAATCGGCCAAGTCCTCCATCAAGGCCGAAGTTGACCATTTGAAGCAGGCGGTCTCTTCGGAGAAAAGGAAATGGCTGTAGGCGGAGGAGAAGAAAGAGTTGGGCGGTGCCCTTACGAAGGCGCACTGCAAGTTATCCGAGGCCGAGGCTTGGATAGCGATTGCGGTGCAGGAGGGCATGGAGGCCTACAAGGCCACACTACGACAAGCGGATCAAGTACGCCGCCATGACCTACCTCTTTGGAAAAACGACATCCAGTCCAAGGGGCCATCTGCTTCTCGGGTTTGGATCTAACTTTTCTTGATGTGGACTTTGAAGAGGAGGAGAATGATGAATTCGCCCCCAGGCCCGAGGCTGGCATAGATCCTCTAGCTACTGCAGACCCTTCACCGATTGCCTGAAGTATCTTTTATGTTTGTTTCTTTTTTCGAGGTTGGCGTAGATCCTCTAGCTAGCAGACCCATCGCCGATTGCCTGAAGTATCTTTTATGTTTGTTTCTTTTTGTTTTATGTAGCTTTGGTCTGCTTTCAGACTCTTATTTTGTAATGGCCTTAGCCTCACTTTTTGGAGTATCAATGAAATCTCTCTTTTTCACCTACGATGCCTTGTTTATTTTTGTTGTCATGTATTCTTTTTTGCCTTCTTTTGTGGTTCGTGACTGTATGTCCACGAAATCATTAATAGCATCACATAGGGTGCCGCTCTCGAAGGTAGATGCTAGGGTGGCTTTTTGCCTTCACCATTAGTTTGCTATGCTTGAGCAAGGGACCATAGTATGTGACGAACAACCTTTGAGGGTTTTTGTCAACTCTGCTTTATTAGCCCTCATCTTTTTTTATTTTTTGGTAAAACGAAAAAAGGGGGAGAGTTAAACCCCGAGCGTGGCTACCCCCAGACGATCCCCCAACCCCAGCCAGGAAATGTTCGATACACGGCGCATATTAATTTTCCGCAGCCGTTTCCCACCCGAAGGTGAGTACGTCAACTTGACTGCCACTGGCGTCAGCCGAGTGAATGGGATTTATTATATATATCTCTAACTTTTTCACTACCACCAGCCAACAGGGGTTCCAGGATTATTTTATTAATTTTTCTCTTTTTTTATTTTATCCCCGGACTTTTTAGTTGAAAAATGTCCAAACCGAGGCTCGAACCCCTGCCAGCTGGTTGTGAGAAAAGTCTCACAACTAGCTGTGCCACGCGCCAGTGGCATTAGCCCTCATCTTTTTGATGTGGACGAGGGTCCTATCAGTTAGCCCTCGTCATTTTGGTTGGAGGAGGATCCTAGCGGTTATTCTTGACATCGTAGATGGGTGAGTCCTAATGGTTAGTCTTTGCTATTTAGTCGAGGGTCCTAGTGGTCAGTCCTCGATATTGTGAATGGGCGAGGGTCCTAGTGGTTAGCCCTTGACATTGCGGATGGACGAGGGTCCTAGCGGTTAGTTCTCGTTGTTGAGTTGAGGGTCCTAGTGGTTAGCCTTCGACATTGTAGACGGGCGAGGGTCTTGGTGGTTAGCCCTCGCCATTGAGCTGATGGTCCTAGTGGTTAGCCTTGGACATTGTAGACAAGCGAGGGTTCTAGTAGTTAGTCCTTGCCATTAAACTAAGGATCTTCATGGTTAGCCCTCGATGTTGAGCCGAGGTTCCTAGTGGTTAGCCCTCGATATTGTGAACGGGCGAGGATCCTAGTAGTTAACCCTCGCCATTGAGCTGAGGGTCCTAGTGGTTATCCCTTGACATCATGGACGGGTGAGGATCTTAGTGGTTGGCCTTTGTTGTTGAGTTGAGGGTCTTAGTCCTTAGGCCTCGACATCTTGGACGGGCGAGGGTCCTGGCAGTTAGCCCTCACCATTGAGTCGAGGGTTCTAGTGGTTAGCCCTCGACATTGTGGACGAGCGAGGGTCTTGGTTGTTGGCCCTCGTCATTGAGCCGAAGGTCCTAGTGGTTAGCCCTCAACATCGTGGATGGGCGAGGATCCTGATGGTTAGCCCTCGTCATTGAGTCAAGGGTCTTAGTGGTTGACCCTCGCCCGCCCGACATCGCAGATGGACTAGGGTCCTAGTGCTTAGCCCTCATTGTTAAGGCTTAGGCTGATTGAAGGATGTTTCGAGTCGGGGCCAATCAAAGGCCATTGAATTCAAAGTTGATCAAAGGCTCCTTCAATGAGTCGATCAAAGGTCATTGAATTCAAAGTTGATCAAAGGCTCTTGCGATTTCTCGCTGACTAGTAAAAATATATACCATCTAATCGCAAATCTTTTATTAAGAAATAGGGAAACTCATGATACATTTGGAGAATTTTGGAGTTCCATGGGCAACACAAGGCCATTCAATCTAGCTACATCAGACGGTATTACGTTTCAGGTCGGATGACTTTGATTCAGTATGGTGCTTTCTAGTTCGGAGAAAGTTTTTCTTAGCTGGTTGGTTGAGTTACTTTTGCTCGTTGCAGCATCAGGTCTCCGATTTTGGAGAATTTGCTACGAACCCATGTATTGTGTATCAGGAACTCTTTGTTGGTAGGTCACCATTCTTATGGCTGCTCGTTTTCGAACATTTTCTAGCAAGTCCAGATTTGCCTTAAGTTGCTTCGAGTTATTGTCTTCATCAAAGTTCTCCACTTTGGAGGATGGGAGTCCCATCACCAATGGAATCATTGTCTCAGTCCCGAAGGTGAGGTTGAAAGGAATCTTGCTCGTTGGAACCCTTTGCATGGTCCGGTGAGCCCAAAGTTCGTGGTGCAACTCATCAGTCCACAACCCTTTTGCTTGATTAAGTCGGGTCTTCAGTCCCTGCAAAAAAGTTTTATTAGTAACTTTGGCTTCCCCATTTGCTTAGGTATGGCTGGCAGAGGTAAAACAATGAATGATATCCAGGTCTTTACAAAATTTGGCTAGTTTGAAACCATTGAATTAACAGTCATTATCAGTGATTAGGACCCTTAAGAGGCCAAAGCGACAAATAATAGACTTCCAAATGAAGTTCTTCACTCGGGCTTCCGTTATCTTGGAAAGAGGCTCAGCTTCTATTCTTTTTGTAAAATAATTAATGGCTAGTAGCAAGAACTTTCACCATCCAGGAGCTTGGGGAAAGGGTCCAAGTATGTCCATGCCCCATTGGGTGAAGGGCCACGATATACTTTTGGGGAAAGTGGGCAGCCAGCTATCACTGCACATTTGAGTAGCGCTGGCACTGATCGAACCTCTTGACCATGTCAATGATGTCTTGCTGCATGGTGGGTCAATAATACCCTTGTCGTAGAATCTTGTAGAATAAGGCTCTGCCTCCTAAGTGGTTTCTGTAGATCCCCTCGTGGACTTCTCGTAGAGTGTACTTCGCCTCCGAGGGTCGTAGGCATTTCAACAATAGCAAACAAAAAGATCTTTTGTACAACTTGCCCTCGTGAAGGACATATTGGGAAGCTTGATGCCGTATCTTATAGGCTTCCCCTCTGTAGGTGGGAAGGGTCTTGTCGCGGAGATATTGAACCAATGGATCGATCCAACAAGGTTCGACATCCATCTATAATATGGGTGCATGCTTGCTGGTACTGGGCTCTTCCACCACCTCAAATAAGACTTGCATGCAAATCCCGTGGAGCGAACACCGCAAGTTTGGACAGAGCATTAGCCCGAGTGTTCTCCATCCTAGGAACTTGTTGAATGTCAAAACTACGGAAGGCTGGGACAAGTTTTTTACCTTCTGAAGATATTTCTTCATACTCTCTTCGTTTTATATTCATTTAGCACATGGCCGACGAGAAGCTGAGTCACTGTAGGCCTCTAGATGTTGTACCCCCAATTTTTTAGATATTTTGAGGTTGGCGATTAAGGCTTTGTATTCAGCTTTATTATTCGTATAAGGGAATCTAAAGTAGAGGGCATACTGAATGTCCTCTCCTTTGGGGTTGGTGAGGATAAGCCTTGCTCTCGAGCCATTGGCATTTGAGGAAGACCACCTACTGGTTCTCGGGTCTTCCATCAGATTGTCCCCCTCCGATTCTTCCTTGGGAATAGTGCATTCTATTACAAAATTAGCTAGTACTTGTGCCTTTATAGAAGGCCTTGGTCAGAACATAAGATTGAACCCAAAGAGCTCGAGGGTCCATTTGACCACTCTACCTGATGTGTCTGGCCGGTGCAGGGTTGTCTGGAGTAGTTGATCCAAGAGAATGACCATATGAGCCTGGAAATAAGGACGAAACTTCCTGGCCAAGGCAAAGGCAAAGATTAGCTTTTCAAGCCAAGTAAACTTGGTTTCAGCATTTTGTAAGACTTGGCTGATATAGTAAACTGACTTTTGAGCTTGGTCTTCCTCTCAGATGAGAATAGAACCAATGGCTAAAGGGGAGATTGCCAGGTATAGGTATAGCTCCTCGCCTGTCTTAGGCTTGTTAAGGAGCAGGGGAATGCTGAGATAGGCTTTAAGATCTTTAAATGCCTTTTGACATTTATCGGTCCATTAGAAGTCCTTCAGCTTCTTCAATGTTTTGAAGAAGGGTAGGCACCTGCTTAGCCGATATGGAGACGAACCGATTGAAGGCAACGTCTTGCCTCGTAAGCCTTTGCACCTCCATCTTTGGAGCATCCATTTGTTTCTTGGCCTTTATTTTTTCCTAGTTAGTTTCAATCCCTTGGTGCGATACCATGAACATGAGAAATTTTCCAAAAGTCACTCCAAAGATGCATTTAATCGGGTTCAACTTCATCTGATATCTGTGCAAGATGGCGAAGGTTTCTTCCAGGTCATCACATAGCTCCCCGAGGCATGGCTCTTGATCAAGATATCGTCTACATAAATTTCCATGTTGTAGTCGATTTGGTCTTTGAAGATCTTGTTCACCAGTCATTGGTAGGTTGCTTCAACATTTTTTAGGCCGAATGGCATTATCGTATACCAAAATAGACCACAGTTTGTAATAAAAGAGGTCTTTTCCTCATCCTTGGGCACCATGTAAATTTGATTGTATCCAAAGAATGCGTCTATGAATGTAAGGAGCTCATGGCCCGCCGTTGTATGCACTAGTTGGTCAATTCGGGGAAGCGGGTAGTTGTCCTTTGAGTAGGCCTTGTTTAAGTCTGTAAAGTTGATGCACATCCATCATTTCTCACTGGCTTTCTTTACCAATATGACATTGGCCAGCCAATCAGGATAATTTACTTTCTTGATGAACTCAGCACAATCATCTTTTAGACTTTTTCGGCAATGGCTTTTTGTCGTTTTGGGGCAAAGATTGTTTTTTTTGCTTCACTAGCCGATGAGGAAGGTCCACGTTCAGGTGATGTGTTATTACTTTTGGTTTAATACCAGACATATATCTGCAGGGGACCAAGCAAAGACGTCAGTATTTTTCTATAGAAAACTCAAGTTTTTTTGTAGCCTCATCTAGCTTGGAGCTAATTCGAACAGTGTGCTAGAGATTCCCATCATGTAGAGGTGTGGTTATAAGATCCTTCACGGGTTTCCCCCTTGGTCAGTTCATCTCTGGTATCCAACCCCTCAACTGGGAAGGCATTCGGGGATTTGACCTGGCGGGACACCAAGTAACATTGCCTCGCCAAGGTCTGATTCCTGCGAACCTTCCCAATCGTATATAAAGTTAGGAACCTTATGAGCAAGTAATAGGTTGACACTATTGCACAAGGGCATTCAACCCCGGTTGGCCGAAGATGACATTGTATGCCGCGGGGTTCTTAATGATCATGAAGGTCAAATGCACCTGGGATCGTCGGGAGACACTCTCGGCTATCACCGGTAGAACAATGGTTCCCTCGACAGGGATTGGCTTCCTCGAGAATCTTATTATCGAGGCATCCACTTTTTTCAGTCATTCGGGAGGAATGTTCATTTTTAAGAGAGTATCATAAAATAAAACATCCATCGAAGTTTCATTATCAATGAGCATGCGATGTACATTGTAGTTAGTGATATTTAAAGTTACGACCATGGCATGGTTGTGGGGGTACTGTACTCCCTTATCTTGGGTAGAGTTGATAACTTCTTTGAGCCTTTCTCTTGTTTGACTCGACTTTTCTGCCTACCCTCCGATGATGGTATTGACATTCTTTGCTGCAAGGCGGTTAGTTGGCTCTATCCTCGATGATGGTTCTGGCAGACATGGTGGGGCCTCTTGGGCATTGTGCCTCTCCCTTCGGTTCTGGAGAAACTTGTCCAACCAGCCATGGTGAATGAACTCCTCGATCTCATCTTGGAGTTTAATGCATTCCATGTCATGGCCATGATCGCGATGGTAGAGGCAGTACTTGTTTGGATTGCGCCTCTCCGTCTTCATCCACAACCTTCTTGCCTTAGGCAATTGTCCCCCAATCTGCATCAAAATTTGATTACGTGGGGTATTCAGAGGAGTATATGGATCAAATCTTGGTGGCAGGATGTCTTGTTGATTCAGAGGATCTTGTGGTGTTGGATCCGAGAGGGAGTTCTCTGATATTGTGGAGATCGACTTCTCTGCCTTTCCTTTTTTCGGTCCTCTCAGTCGGAACTCTTAGGTCGAGAATCACTCCTTGGCTATAGGACTAGATGGTGGGTTGTGCGCCTTGTACGTCTCCTCAGCAGCACGTACTTCTTTACCCTGGCTAACTTCTCTAAGAAGTCCATCGGTACTCTTCTATAGGGAGAAAAGGAAAGTACACTTTTCATGGTGGTCATGGTGACTACGTGGTCCAAATTATATATTTTTAGAGCTATTGCATTAAACTGACTCATATATGCCTTGAGGGATTCCCACTCCCTTTGCTTGATATTGATCAGGGAGTCATAATCTCGATGTAGCCTCCTGTTGCTAACAAAATGCGCGATAAAAGAATGACCTAATTGGTCAAAAAAAATGCACAGAGTTTAGCTTCAGGCTTGAGTATCAGTAGCTGGTCGCCTTCCTAAAGGTGGAGGAAAAGGCCTTATATAAAATCCCATTAGTGGCTCCATGTAGGAGCATTAGAGCTTTAAAACTTTCTAAATGATCTACTAGATTGGTAGACCCATCATAGGTCTCCAACTGCAGCATCTTAAAATGCCTCGGTAGTGGTTCCTGCATAATGTGGGCTCTGAAGGGTGGATCAGTGTTGCAGCTGGGACCTTCATCTTTATCTAGGATCGTACCTCACAGGGCTTTAATGTGCTGGTTCAGCTTATAAAGCTTATGGTCCACCTTAGCGTCTTTGGCGGTATGCACCTTGGAAAGTCGAGGTGGTGATCGGGTTGGTGTCAATCCCTCATTCGATCGAGGCAAAAGAGATTGTCTCCTTGCTGGCTTGGGGCTCTCGGGCATACTTTGGTGAGTATACCCCTCCCATCTTGGACTCTGCTGGAGAGGAGGTTACTGCTACTCTTGCTACTGCATTCTTGGTGCTAGTTGGTCGTGATGCAAGGTCACCTGGATGGGTTCCGGCTGTGATGCCTGTGGCATGGTCTAGTATTGGCATTGGATAGCCTAGATTGTGACTGCCAGTACCTATTTCTGTTGAAAGAGTTGGTCTATGTGATCATGCCTTGCTGGGCAGTGCCAAGTTGAAACTCAGAAGGGTGATTGCTAGTCGGTTGGCTGGCATGCTGGAATGTGGTGGCACTTGAATGCCGGGTGGATACGCCTTTGGGTGGTATGAAGATCTGCTTGGTGTTTCTTCCAGAATGGGTTAGGTCGTTCTTCTTGCACCAATTTGTTTTTGCTGCTTTCCACCCGGATGCTAGAGGTTGTTGGAGAAATTGTGCTCGTGGGCTATACCTGCAAGGAAATCTGTTGCCCAGTGATGATGATGCAACCCAAGAGAGGGGTGAATTGGATTTTAAAACTTTTTCGCAATACTTCAAATATTGTGCCAATTCAAAGCAAGTGTTTGTGAGCAAGATAATAATGTGCAGCGGAAATAAAGAAATAAATGCAAGAATAAAAGCAATCACAAATACATGAAGATTGATAGTGGTTCGGTGCACTCCAAGGCATCTACATCCACTTCCCAAGTTCTCCTTGGAAATTCACTATAATCACCAAGATTACAGCTAACTTGTTTTCCGGGCTCACAAGTCAAAATCCCTTGGTTTTCACGGGCTAACCAAAAATTCCTTGGTTTTCATGGGCTCACTAAAAATCCCTTGGTTTTGCGGGCTAATCAAGAACCTAGTTGGTTTTACGGGCTCACCAATAACCTAGTTGGTTTTATGAGCTCACCAATAACCTTGATGGTTTTCCGGGCTAATCAACAACCCAACTTGTTTTCACGGGCTCACAAGTCAAAACACTTGTTGGTTTTCATTACATCGGCTCACCAGCAACCTAGATACTAGTTTCAATTTCATTGAAACTAGTAAGCAATACAAGTACAAGAATACCAATGAAAATATAAAAGCTTTCTTACAAAAAGCGGATTGTCTTTGAGGCACTTGATTGTTGTGTTGAGCTTGTTTCCATGTTGTAGAAGCTTCAATGGATGCTTGAAGATGCCACTCTTGGAAGCTCCCTCTCCATTTTGAATCCTTGGAGGCTCAATACTCTCAACAATTGGATCCTTAAAGTATTTTCACTTGATTTTTAAGAAATTCTCATTCAATCCAAAGGATCCACTTTCCCTTGAGCTTGGTAGTGTATAAATAGCCCTCCATACCTTTTCGACCGTTTGTGATCGTTGGAGAAGAAATTATAGCCGTTGTAGCCAAGTTAGGGAAGTTCTGCACTTCAGAAAAACTAGTCGTTTTAGCAAGTGTCGACACTTGATCTTCATGAGTCGACACCTTGAATCGACACTTCAGTTCCATGAGTTGACACTTGACCTAAAATGTTTTCTGAAGTCTTCTGCTTTGCACTGGTGAGTCGACACCTTGAGTTCATACTTTAGTACCGTGAGTCGACACTTGACCAAACTCCTGAAATCACCGCGTTCTGTATCCTGTTTGGTCTCAGGCCTTGAGTCGACACTTCACCGTTCATGAGTCGACACTTTGAGTCAACACTTGGATTTCATGAGTCGACACTTGGCTGCACCAGTGCTGAAACTTCTTCAAAATTAAATCTTGAATACCTATATTTGATTTATACACTTAATGCATAATTAGTACTCAAATATACTTAAGTATTTTGTCATAATCAAAACCAAAGTCAACAAAATCCTAGTTGGAGGTTGCTCCGACAGGGACCCTTCGATGCTCAAGTCTTGTGGTAGGCATTAGAAGGAAGAAAGGGAGCGAGAGTAGAGGGTGAGCTTGTCATACCTTAGGGATTTTCAGGGAATCCTTTTTTATAGGCAAGAGATAAGAGCATTTTCGGGAGGAGAAACTCTTAGCGTGTTTGGTAAGAAATGACATGTCTGAAGATGCCGTCACATGAGATATTAGAAGATCATTCCGTTTGTCCAGAATGTTTATCTTCAATTAATTGGGATTTTGTCTCTTGCACGGAGTCGGCCATACCTCTTAATGGCGATGTGGACCATTACATAGAACTGGTCATGCTCTTCTTAATTACGAGGATTTGCTTAGGATTATGGGATATGGTCTCCTGATCATGCAACTGGATGCATGAAAATGAGCATCGATTGGTACTTCCTTCGGCCGCTTTGAGGAGCACTGCATGAGAATTCGTCCACCCTTAAGATGTAAGAGCTCAGGGTTGGCCTAGGCACCTTTTTTTGAAGTCGATGGTCAGGCAGGCCAAGGGTTCCAAGGCACGATTCTCCTCATTTGAAGGATAGTAGGTCCAAGCTGTCGGAGATGAAGTTTAGCTTGTAGAAACTCTAGATGCCAAGGGGAGTTGGGCCCCCACATTAGTCTCAATGAAGATAGGTGGTGCTCTGGCTCCTCCTTTTTGATGGAAAAAGAAAAAAGAAATTGATATTTTCTCAATTTTGAGCATGAAAGAAGGGCAAAAGAGCTTAATCCTCTAGGACTTCATTAACAAGTATATATAATACAGGATCTCCGTATAGAGCAATCACAAGACAGCAATAATACAATCCTACTACCATTTTGAACCCCTACTATATATAGAACAATACTAAATATATCCTAATATCCCCTCGCAAGTTGGGCATCGTTGGCATAAAGGCAAAGATTGGAGTGCAAAGTTGAAAACCGAGTAGTGGACAAAGGTTTGGTGAAGATGTCAACAAGTTGCTTGTTATAAGAGATATGGATCAAATCCAAATCAACCAATTGAATTTTCTCTCATAAGAAGTGATGATCAAGTTTAATGTGCTTCGTACAAGCATGTAAAATAGGATTTGCAGCAATATATGTGGTACTAAGATGATCACAATAGATACAAATAGAGTGCTATAAGGAGACTCTAAGATCATGAAGTAGACAATGGATACAAACTGTCTCGACAAGTGTGTAGGCCACCGAGCGATACTTTGCTTCAGAACTAGAGCAAAATTGTAGGCTGCTTCTTAGCCGACCACGAGATAAGATTAGGTCCAAGAAAGATGTAATACCCTGAAGTGGACCTCCGTGTATCTAGACAACCAGCCCAATCAGCATCCGAAAAGACAACGGGTGATGGATTTAGGCAGCGGGAGAGAAATGCTATAGGTCCGTGTCTTGCAAAGATATCGAAAAGGATATTTAATTGCTTGCATGTGTGGCTCTCGAGGTGCTCGGAGGTATTGAGCAACCGTATTAACAGCATACGAGATGTTAGGTCTTGTGGAGGTGAGATATTGAAAAGCACCAACCATTTGATGATAGGAATAAGGATCTTCAAGAGGGCATCCCTTATGAGCCGAGAAACTAGTACTTGGAGAGAGTGGAGTGGAAACTGCTTATTACTAAGAAACTCATGATGCGTAAGTAGTTGATGCGCATATTTTTATTGAGTTAGATGAAGGCCAGAGGGTGAGTAATTGACCTCAGAGCCTAAAAAATAATTGAGAGGCCTTAAGTCCATTGCAAATTCTTGTTGTAAAGTGTCTATAAGAGTCTTTAAGAGAGATGAAGAGCTTCCAGTAATAATGATATCACAACATACAAGAAGGACGAGAGTGCCAGAAAAGGAGCGACATATGAACATCGAGGGATCTGTGGTACTTCTAATAAAACCATCTCTGAAAGAAATAAAGTGCTGAAACCAAGCTTGATGTGCCTACTTGAGTCCATAAATGGCTTGGATGGCGGACATAACGAGGAAGAGAAGGATTTACAAAGCCAGGTGGCTGTTTCATGTAGACTTCTTCAGAGAGAACATGAAGAAAGGCATTCTTCATCTCAAGTTGCCTAAGTGGCCACCCAGAGGAGAAGGCAACAGAAAGAACAGTGCGAATCAAGGATCGGTGAATTGGTACCGAAGCCTGTACTGGTCATTGACAGGTACAGTACGGTATGGTCTATACCTTATCGTATCGGGCTTTGTACCAGGTCTCGTGAAATTGAGAAAAAGTCCATCCCTTTTTCATGGCTACATTGTTTGACCTGAATCGGATCCAAATCGGACCAAACCAGGCTTGAACCAGGCAAAATGCACCGATATGGTATCATACCATGCCGTACCAGAATTTTTTGAACTGTCTGGGATTCTTGACCATTTTTTATAGCCAAACTGTATCGGTTCTTGGCCGGTACGGTTCATTACTCTTTGAACCGAGCAATTCGGGATGGTTCCAAAAATCTTGGTATGAATAGTAGTTGGCTGGACGATTGGTAAAAATGTTTCAGCAAAATCAATACACTATTGCTATTTGTAGCCTTGAACCACGAGCCGAGTCTTGAGATGCTCAAGAGAACCATCCACCTTCTACTTTGTAAATCCATTTGCAGCCAGTGAGATTGATTGCTGGTGGAGGAATATGATCCAAGTAGAGTTAGCTAATAAAACATCAAATTCCTTAGTCATAGCTGCACGCCAACCAACATCTTGAGAAGCCTTAGTACAAGTGTTAGGCTTGGTAGGAAGAGAACTCTTAGAGGCGAGGAAGGTGGTAGACACTGTTAGATCCTTTATCATAGACCAGGTGAGCATAGAGTGTGTATGTGAAAGTAGAGGAACAATAGGTAAAGTAAGTAAAGAAGAAGGTGAAGCTGATAGGTCTGTAGCAGGTTGAGTGGAAGGAGGTTCGGAAGGTAAGGAATAGCATTGGTTGTAGGAGTGCATGTAATAGTCCTGGAGGATGTTTGTCTGATATAAACCTAGAGCTCTTTTTGACTAGCAGCAGCAGCATGGTTCTCATCTCTAACTTTATGGTATCAAGATTCAAGTTGGTAGGAAATTGAGTTAAAGACTTAGATGTTAGTGAAACGGGTGAGCCGATCGGTACAAGAAGTGTTAGAATAATCAGTAATAGAGATACTCGTGAAATTGAAACTAGATATTGCATCAATAGTAGGACTCTCATCCAATAAAGGAGGAACAGAAAGAAAATTTTTAAACAAGTAAAAATTTGAAACAGTAGAGACATGTATGGAAGGTGTAGAAAATTTGGAGTGACATGAATATGGAAAGATAATTTTAACAAATGTAACATGCCTAGAAATGAAAATTTTTTTAGTGCTTGGATATAGACAACAAAACCCTTTATGCTTATCTGTGAGTCCTAAGAATACACAAGTGATCAGGGAGAGCTTATGATCAGCAATATCCTGTAGATCGAGATAATATAGTCATCCAAAAACTTTTACAAGTTGCAAGTTAGAAGGGACACAACCATGCAAAACATTATATGGTGATTTTCCTTTCAAAACAATAAATGGAGTATGATTTACAAGAAAAATGGTGGTTTGAATAGCCTCTATCCAAAAACAAGGCATACAAGCTTGAAAAATAGACTTTTGACAACATTAGATAAATATCTATGTTTCCTCTCGGCAACACTATTTTGTTGTGTTATATGAGGACAAGAGAATCTTTGAACAATCTCAGTTTTCAAACATAGAGTAGAAAAATTTTCATTTACGTACTCTTTACCATTGTCAGATTTAAAATTTTTAATTTTGCTATGAAAGATATTTTCAACCATTGCTTGAAATTCTAGAATTGTTTCAAAAATCTCATGTTTAAATTTTAAAAGATAAAGCCAAGAATATTGTGAGTAATCATCCATAAATATTACAAAATATTTATAGCTGGAAACATAATGAGTAGGTGCTGCCATACATCAAAATAAACAAGTTGAAAGGAAAAAAATATTTTGATTCAGAATCATGAAAAGAGAGTTTTACATGTTTTCCCATATTACATGCATTGCAAATAGATAATTTAATTTTAGAAGGACCATCGGAAACAACTTTATTCTCTTTAATAAATTTAGAAGGAACAGTAAGACTGCGATGATCTAACCATTTGTGCTAAATATTTTCACTAAACCTTGATGCATCAAAGGCCAACTATTGCTTATCCCTATGCTTGCAACTTTAAAAGAAATTGGATAGAGCGAAGTTCCTGAACTACGGCATTTAAGAAGCTCCTTTTTTGTTTCCATGTCCTGTACATAAAAACTAGAAGAGTCAAATTCAAAAAGAGAATTATTATCATGGCAAAATTGACAAGCAGAAAGTAAATTTCTTTTAATAGAGGGAACAACGAAAACATTTTTGAGAGCAAAGGAGTTTGAAGGAGTATTCAACTGTGTTTCACTATCTGAGTAATATTAAGTAAATTTTTATTACCAACCATAATTTTTTCTTGCTCGGTATAAGGTTTAGAAAAAGAAAGAATACCAAGATTAGCATCATATGATTTGATGCTCCAGTATCTGGATACCGAACTTCCTCATTGGGCTCAAGAAGCCTCATAACAACGAAAGTCTGAGGAATGTTATATAGTGAAAGTAGGGTTGAAGTGTTGACTGTGTTGAAGAGCAGAATGATTAAATTTTTCATAGATCTAGAACTATGTGCTAGACCGTGGAGCATAGGGCTATTGGTTAGGTTGAGTAAGTTGAGGAAAAGACCGAGGATGTGGGTATGCTTCATGGTATCCATGACCAGGATTTGAATTGTCTCTGCCATGCTGCCCTTGACCTCCGCGAAAACTAACCCTATGGCCTCTGCGATTACCTTGACTATGGTTTGCATAAAGGGCTTTTCCTTTGGCAATGGAAGTATCAGGTGGTGTTGTCAAGTTGGCGAGATGCTGAACTTTTGTTTCTTCTTGCATTAGGATTGGTCAAAGTTGCTCAAAGCTAGGTTTCCTCCTATGGGTGTTTAAGGCACTTACAAACTCTATTTTTCTTTGACAGTCCCAGAAGAACAATCATAACCAAATTGTGATCCAACTTGGCTTCACCGATCGCCTGAGGGCGTTACATGTTGATTTGACTTTTTGTATATTCACTTATATCCATTGATTCTTTCTTGATACTTCATAACTCAGACTTTAGAGAAAAGGCTGTAGAGGCAGTCTTATCAAGAAAGTATGGCTCAATGATTTTGTATGCATCATGGGCTATTTTGGATGAACTTGATATGACTGTCTGTAGTATACTAAGAGACAATAGCATTAATCTAGGAAAGTATGGTGGTATTTACTTTCTTCTAAACTAAGTACTCATGATTCATGATTGTCTTCTTATCAGTTGTTGCAGTAGTCTGAAGAGGAATAATATTAGTTCCATTCACATGTGAAGTAAATTCCAAAACTTTCTAAGACATTTAGAAAAACTTGTTTGCACACCAAATATGTTGTATCTATGAGGTCTAATAGTACGAGAGTTTTGATGTTAACAATCGGTAGTGTTGAGGTTAAGGAAGACATTTTGCCACTAAGAAAAAGAACCATCACCACAAGAAAAATGCAGAGATGAGATCAGAAGTTACCAATGGAAGATCACTTCCTTGTTAAAGCGAGAGACCAGATGGAATCAAGTGCCCCAAAAAGGACCGAGCAACTCAAAGGAGAGGCTGAATGGCACCATGGAGGATAGAGCAGTAGCAGGAAGAACCGAGGGATGCAAAGGAAAAAAGAAAGAGTCGCAAGAGTACCCAAAGAGACCAAGTAGAGGAGAAGATCACTTATGGAAGAAGGCGAGATTTCGATGGTTGGTGGCTGTGGATCAATATTCTGTAATTAGGTTCCTGCTTTGATACCATAAAAGAAGGGCAAAAGAGCTTAATCCTTTAAAGTTTCATTAACGAGTATATGTAATATAGGATCTCCATATAGGGCAATCACAAGTCAGCAATAATACAACCTAACTACCATAAAGAACCCCTACTATATATGGAGCAATACTAAATATATCCTAACAGAGCATGTTGAGTATATTTCCACAGTATTGTATGTTTATTTTGCTTATTTTGATAACCTATTTTGTTTTTCTGCATCATAATAGAGTCATTATTTTAAGATTGTGGGTTTCTATTTGTTTCTCAGATTGAAAAGCCATTACAGCGGCATGGAGGCAGGCTTGATCATAATGAGACTTATTGTGGTTCATGCTATGGTGCAGAGGAAGTATGTACACAATCGAATTCAACCTTGTACCCAATAATTTTTTGTAGGACCCAATGCTTTTCTTTTCTCAGGCAGGTATTGATGAGTTTCTGCTGTCCAAACATACTAAGATGTCATAGTGCATTTTTTTCCAGTCAGATGATGATTGCTGTAACTCCTGTGAAGAAGTTCGTGAAGCTTATCAAAAGAAAGGGTGGGGCTTGACTAATCTGGATCTAATCGACCAGGTCTATAGAACCTTTGACTAACTTAATCTCTTCATCCTTCTTTTCACTTCCCGATGACTGTCAATTATTTTATCGTAATGAAATATTATGTTGAGTAGACCGTGGATTTGATTACTGTCATTTATTGGAGTTCGAGTCTTTATTGCTCATTTACTTTTCTTTACTAATTAGCATCAATAATTAGGATAATACTATGAAGTGCTAGTTGATAATGGAATACTTCGTTTTACTCAACTCTCATCGGTGAGCAACTTAAATCTGTGTTTGACATTTCCATGAGTTTATAAATGCTGATGAAAATGTAAGCAATCCTCATGCTGCTTGAGACACTATTTTGCTTCTCTTTCTATCTGACGTTACATTATCTCTTTGTTGAATTGGAGGGTGGAGTAAGTACATATTGATATTTACATTATTTTTCCCAACTGGTCATAAATCGAACAATGTGTAAATTTACTTTATTGTCTTACTCTTTTCTTCATGGAATTAAGATCTTTAATTCATACTCAAACCGCTGATCTTGTCATTAATGACCTTTGTGATGTTTTGTGATACTATATGCCTCACACCTTTTTGTATATGTATCTTTCAGTTGATATTCTTTAAACCATAGGGCAATATGTTAAGCTCCATCACTGTGCCCATTTAATATCATCTGTGTTTAATTTTGTTTATTTCCTTGGAATAAAATATTATCCATAATGTATTGCAAGGTTCCCGGTATCGGTACCGGGAGCCGTACTGGTGGCCGGCCAGTACTGGTATGGTACCTTGCCGTACCGTGACGACACGGTACGGCGGGGCGTGTCGGTTTGAACCGGTACGTCCATTTTTTTTTTTTTTTGATTTTGTTTGATGAATTTTGGGATTTTAAGGTTTTTATTTTATTTTTTAAGGATTTAGGATTTAGAATTTAGTGTTTAGGAGTCCTAAACGCTTGGAATTTAGAATTTAAGATATGTCCGATTTCAAGGTTTAGGACTAAATACTAAGATTTAGGACTACTTCCAATTGAAATAAGATATAAAATGATAATTAAACTAAGATTATCAGCAATTAATGAAAGTGAAATGTAGCATAAACATATAATTACATATCAATTTTTAGAATCGGGTAGAGTGTCGATGTCCATAAATATAAGGATCATTTATGTACTCTATAGGCATATCGGTATATCCCTCCAGCCAGGCAGCATGATACTCCTTTAAGGTAATCCCAAGAGGTATGCGTGATGGATCATAACTCATTGCAGATCCCTCTCTGATGTCCCGACTCTGAAAGCTATCCACAGACTGATGATATGACAATGCTGGGGCCTATCCAAATATACCAGCAGCAAAATCAGATCCATAAGATGCTCCGGGCTGCATGGGATAATAACCACTGAAAGATGACGTCTCAGATGCACCATATGAATCATATGGATCAGAAGCTGTTGGTAGCTACGGATAAGAGGATCCTGAATATGAGGATGACCTAGATACATCCATGGATCCTACTTCACGTGTAAGAGCTGTAGCTGCATCGTGTCCCGAACGACCTCGCAGAGCCCGTCGTCTATATGGAATCGTATCACCACAGGATTTATCAGATGGTCATCCATGATCTATATCCTGTGTGGCATGGCTAAACTGCGATTTTCCAGTGAATCGAATATGAATAGGTGGCTGCGATTCTTGTCCTCTAGCCTCTCCCTGATTACTAAATCCTCCACTATCTGAAGCACTATCATCACTCTCTGATATCTGAATCTAAATGGACTGAGTGCTCCGATGGAGGTGCAACTGCCTTTCCTTTCCCTCTGTCTCCAGACCGAATAGATGGTAGGGAGGGATGATGTGTTGTATCTGCTGAAGTCCTGTGAGGAATATGGTTTGCCCATTATCCAGCATCCATCCCAGCCTCACTAGCTACAAAACTGGCTGGTCGAGGAGGCGATCCTGGCTCATCAAGCTCTGGTTACTGCTGCTGACTCATGACCTACCCAATTATTGAATCTTCATCCACATCAACATATGAACTTGCAGTGGGATCGGGATATTTCAATTCTACTTTTTCTTGAGTATACTTTAGTCTCAACCTTAAATTATAGTGTACATACATAAGATCGTTGAGGCCAAGGTCTTCCGAACCGTGCTGAACTGGCCAGTTCGGGGCGTACCGAACTGGATCGGCAACCGGCCGGCATGGTTCAGATTTAAAAAGCGGCACAACCCCCTATAAAATCAAAAAAAATGGTTTTCGCACCGAACCGGACCCGAATCGGTGCTGAACCGGTCGAAATGGGCCTGAACTGGGCGGTTCGGCGCGGTTTGGCCCGGTTCGGGTCGGTATAGGTGGGAGGGGGCAGGTGGGCCTTTTTTTTTGTTTTTGTCACATGGCACTGTATCCATGTGACTGCTTTGAGAGGGGGGGTTTGCTTGGGTTTTAAGAAGAAAAAAGGCACAGAGAGCTTGTAAGAGCTCTCTGCTGCCTCTTTGCTGCAGCGCCGTGGAAGGAAAGACGATCCAAAAAAAAAATTCGTGGATCAATTTAAATCCAATCCAACCTGCAAAAATCAAAGGGGGAGCTAGAATCAATGTCTGTATACCTTTCTTTTTCTGTATTTTTCTTTTTCGTATCGTTATTTTTTTGTTAAAATCCGTGCAAAATAGAAAATTAAGAAATGTTGTCAGAATTTATTTGTTGGCAATGATTTTAGAGTATATGGTAGATCTAGGATAGATCTATACAATGATACTAAAATCTTAATTTTTTGTTAAGTATATAATTTTTTAAATTAAAAATTAATTTTGGATTAATAAATTAATTAAAAAAAATAATTAGAAAAAAAATTTGTAATTATAAATTATTAATCTAGGGCTTGTAAGTTATTCTCACTATAAATTTCATGTTGATTTATTCAAGTTTTGTGCATCTCATTAATAGTGCCCGTAGGTCTTAAATTGAAAAAAAATTGATTTTTAATGCATTTCTAGGATCTTAAAAAAATATATGTAGCATGTATGATGGAATCCTACATAAATCTAAAATTTAAATTTTTTTATTTTTTTTATTTTTTGAATTTTTTAAATAAAAAATTAAAAAAATAAATTAAAATTTCAAAATTAGGTTAATAAAGTGTTAATTAATAAAGATTATTATTGACCTTATATGTAATTTAAATATTCAGGTATGGATCCATCAAGGAGGAAGAAGGATCCGGAGCGGGATATTGGCTGATTACATGGAGAGATGCTCTCGGATCGGCATCACTAGAGGTGTAAATGGTGCAATACCGAATTCAAAGATGGAGGGTAACAAGGTTGAAGCAGCACTTAGCTGGCGGCTATCTTGATGTATCTGCATGCTGATAGTGTCCACAGGAGGTCCGTCAGTTGATGAAGAAATACTTTGCTGAATTTAAAGCTGGGAAGGAAAGAGCAGCAAAAAAGAAGGCAGAGGTGGATCGCAGAGCCGCAGAACCACCTTCTTATCACTCCAGGGAGTCAGAGGAAGCATCTATTCCTTCTGATGAGGAGGCACAGATGGAGGTTGCTATTCAGGTGAGCTTGTATGAGCAGAGGCAGCAAGAGGAGGCAGCCAGGCATAGACAGCGATTCGGGCCATCAGCTTTTGAGTCAGGATCGGGATCCGCTTTTGCTAGTGCTCCAGGAGAGTTTGAGACAGTTTAGGAGGATCTCAGTCAAAGAGCCCGTTAGGAGAGGCACCGGTCGTATTGCATCCATGTTGGAAGCATTTGGTAGTAGGAGGAAGTTTTCCAGGCTTAGAGATATTCCAGAGGGAGCCACTATCCATGGTGTCGATCTACATGCATTTTCCAGTAGAGATTCCAAGCAACAGAGGATCGACACAATGTTGAAAGAGGATAAGAAAGATATGTGGCGGGCCATTTCCTCCTGGTTTCATTTCAGTCATATCCCAGTCCATGCAGCAGATAATCCATATTATCGCTATGCTATTTCATTTATACAGGCTGCTGGTATAGGTGTAGATCCTCCAGCATCGAGGGATATCTATGGTCATCTTCTGGACAGTAATGAGGAGCTAGAAGGATGGATATTCTCATATCAGAGCAAGTGGCCCGTGTATGGATTGACGGTGATGTGTGATGGTTGGACTGGTCCTATTGGATGGAGTATCATCAATTTCTTGACTTATTGTGATGGGAAGATTTTTTTTCAGAAGTCTATTGATGCTTCAGATCAGGTGCATGACGCTAGTTATATCCTCAGATTGATGGTGGTGATTGATCAGGTGGGAGAGCATAATGTCGTGCAGGTCATCACTGATAATGGACCACAGTACAGGGCCGCAGGGCAGATTTTGATAGAGTGGCGGTCGCGTATTTTCTAGACCCCTTGTGCTGCACATTGTATAGACCTCATGTTGATGGATATTGATAAAATTCGCACGGTGCAGAAGATTGTTGAGCTAGCACAGTCTATCACCAGATTTATATATAACCATATATGGGTCTTATCATTGATGAGGAGCTTTACAGGAAGGAAATATTGAGACCGGGGGTCATACGGTTTGCTACTAATTACATTGCACTTGATAGTCTTCTTGGCAATAAAGTAGAGCTGCGTCAGATGTTTGTCAGTCAGGACTGGCAGGAGAGCAAATATGTCAGGACAAATACTGAGGGAAGCAATACAGAGAATTTAGTGATGAGACAAACATTCTGGCAACGGGCCGAGAGGGTAATGGAGGCTATCAAGCCTCTATATGAGGTACTTCGTGCCGTGGTCTCTGAGAGGTATGCTCAGATGGGCTTCTTATATTTCATGATGCAAAGGACAAAGGAAAAGATCCAGGAGGCAGATCCATCACATGCATATGAGTATATCCGGATCATTGATGGACGGTGGAGTTATCAAATGAGTTCATATTTGCATCTAGTCGGTACGTAGTATTTTATGAAGTCCCTAAAAATTAAGTTTCAATTAGATCATACAAGTACGCTTGACTGATTCTTAAAATATATGTGTATCTTACTATCTAAATTCGAGATATCAGTACTCCGTACCGGACATTGTCATGGATGAGGATCTTATGTCTGCCCTACACAATGCTATATATAATATGGAGCCCGATCCAGATATCGCTACTATATGCCTTGAAGAAGTAAGTTAGGTTGAAATTATTGAATGATTTTTAAGAGCATTAATTTCAACAAGCTAACAATTTTTTTTCTGGCAGACAATTTTTTAGGGAGGGCACAGATTCATTTGGACCCACTGTAGTGGTCAGAAATAAATCAAAGATGAATCCTGGTAGGTACTACTAAGGAGTAAGTCTAATATTATAACAAGATTAAACTTTTTATTTTGTCAAATCTAAAATTCTAAATGATGTAATGTCTTTTGCAGCTGAATGGTGGGTGCATTTTGGTGGATCTGCTAAAAATTTGAAGGTTCTTGTAGTGAAGATCCTCTCCCAAACGGTGTCATCCAATGGATGTGAGCATAACTGATCTACATTTGGTCTTATCCACTCCAAGCAGAGAAATCGTCTGAAATAGAAACGTCTCAACGATCTTGTGTATGTATACTATAATTTAAGGTTGAGGCTAAAATATATTCAGGAAGAAGTAGAATTGAAATATCCCGATATCACTGCAAGTTTATATGTTGATGAGGATGAAGATCCAATGATTGGGTGGGTCATGGGTCAACAGCAGACGCCAGAGCTTGATGAGCTAGGATCGTCTCCTCGACCAGCCAGTTTTGTAGCTAGTGAGGCTGGGGTGGATGCTGGACAATGGGCAACAAGTCATATTCCTCACAGGGCTCCAGCAGATACACACATCGTCCGTCCCTACCATCTAGTAGACCTGGAGACAGAGAAAAAGGAAAGGCAGTTGCACCTCCATCGGAGCACTCAATCCACTCAGATTCATATACCAGAGACAGTGATGATGGTGCTTCAGATAGTGGAGGATCTAGTGATCAGGGAGGGGCAGGAGGATAGGAGTCGCAGCCACCTATTTATATTCAATTAACTAGGGAGTCGCAGTTTAGCTATGCCACGCAGGATACAGATCATGAAGTACCATCTGATAGATCCTATGGTGATACGATTCCATATAGGCGACGGGCTTCGCGTGGTCTATCGGGACACGATATAGCTGCAGTTCTTGCACATGGAGTAGGATCCATAGATGTATATGGAATCTGGATCATCCTCATATTCAGGATCTTTTTATCCGCAGCTACCGGCAGCTTCTGGTCCATATGATCCATATGGTGCATCTGAGATGTCTGCATCCAGTGGTTATTATCCCGGAGCATCTTATGCATTTGATTTTGCTGCTGGTATATTTGGATTCCCCTTGCACTGCCATATCATCAGTCTCTGGATAGCTCTCAGAGTCGGGACATCAGAGAGGGATCTGCGATTTGTTATGATCCATCACGCATTACCTCTTGGGATGAGCTTAAAGGAGTATCATGCTGCCTGGCAAGAGGGACATGCCGAATTTTCTATAGAGTACATACATGATCCCTATATTTATGTACATCGTCACTCTACCCGATTCTAGACGTTGGTATGTAATTATATGTTTATGCCATATTTTACTTTCATTAATTGCTGATAATCTTAGTTTAATTATCATTTTTTTAATTTCAATTGAAAATAGTCCTAAATATTAGTATTTAGTCCTAAACCCTAAACCAGTACGCCATCCTAAACCCTAATTCTTAAATTTTAAAGGCCTAAACCTTAAATCCTAAATCCTAAATCCTAAACCTTAAAGCCTAAACACTGAATTCTCCCTGAACCCTAAACCCTAAATCCTTAAAAAAAAAAGTAAAAACCTTAAAATTACAAAAAAACAAAAAAAAATTAAAAAAAAAATTTGGGCGTACCGGTTTGAATCGGTACTCCCCACCGTACCGTGTGTCGGCACGGTACGGTACCGGTACCGGCCGACTACTGGTACGGCACCCGGTCCGGTACTGCGGTACCGGGAACCTTGGTTAAGGCATTTCTGTTTCAGATAGTTTCTCTGCTTGGAGTGGATAAGGTCAAATGTAGACCAGTTGCGCTTACATCCACTAGATGACACTGTTTGGGAGAGGATCTTAACTGCAAGAACCTTCAGATTTTTAGCAGATCCATCAAAATGCACCCACCATTCAGCTGCAAAAGACATCATTTAGAATTTTAGATTTGACAAAATAAAAAAATTAATCTTGATATAATATTACACTTATACCTTAGTAGTACTTACTAGGATTCATCTTTAATTTACTTCTGATTACTACAGTGGATCCAAATGAATCTGTGCCCTTCTTAAAAAATTTCGTCTGCCAGAAAAAAGTTTTATCATGTACAACTTGTTGAAATTAATGCTAATAAAAATTACTCAATAATTTTAACCTAACTTTTTCTAGGCACAGCAGCGACATCTGGATCGGGCTCCATCTTATATATAACATTGCGTAGGGCAGACATAAGATCTTCTTCATCCATGACAATGTCCGGTATGGAGTACTGAAATCTCAGATTCAGATTGTAAGCTGCACATATTTTAAGAATTAGTCAAGCGTATTTGTACTAATTGAATTGAAATTTTTAGGGATTTCATAAATTACTGCATACTTGCTAGATGCAAATCCGAACTCATTTGATAACTTCACCGTCTATCAATGATCCGGATATACTCAGATGCATGTGATGGATCTGCCTCCTAGATCTTTTTCGTTGCCCTTTGCATCATGAAATACAAGAAGCCTATTTGAGCATACCTCTCAGAGTCCACGGCACAAAGTACCTCATATAGAGGCTTAATAGTCTCCACTATCCTCTCAGCCCGTTGCCAGAATGTCTGTCTCGTCACTAAATTTTTTACATTGCTTTCCTCAGTATTTGTCCTGGCATATCTGCTCTGCTGCCATTCCTGACTGACAAATATCTAACGCAACTCTGCTTTCTTGCCAACCAGACTATCAAGTGCAATATAATTAGTAGCAAATCGTGTGATCCCTGGTCTCAATATTTCTTCCCTGTAAAGCTCCTCATCAATGATAAGATCCATGTATCGTTATATATAAATATGGTGATAAACTGTGCTAGCTCAACAATCTTCTGCACCCTATGGATTTTTTCAATATCCAACAACATGAGATCTATACAATGTGCAGCACAAGGGATCCATAAAATATGGTCGCCGCTGCATCAAGATCTGTCTTGCGGCCTTGTACCGTGGTCCATTATCAGTGATGACCTGCACGATATTATGCTCTCATACCTGATCAATCACCTCCATCAATCTGAGGATATAACTGGCATCGTGCACCTGATATGAAGTATCAATAGACTTCTGAAAAAAGTCTTTCCATCGCAATAAGTCAAGAAATTGATGATGCTCCGTCTAGTAGGACCAGTCCAACCATCACACATCACCATCAACCCATACACGGGCTACTTGCTCTGATATGAGGATATCCATCCTTCTAGCTTTTCCTTATTGCTGTCCAGAAGCTGACCATAGATATCCCTCAATGTTGGAGGATCTACACCAGCACTAGCAGCCTGTATAGATAAAATAACAGAACGATAATATGGATTGTCTGCTGCATGGGCTGGGATATGACTGAAATGAAACCAGGAGGAGATGGTCCGCCACATATCATTCTTATCTTTTTCCAACATTGTGTCAATCCTCTATTGCTTGGAATCTCTACTGGGAAAGGCATGTGGATCGACATCATAGATAATGGCTCATTCTGGAATGTCCCTGGAAGACTTCCTTCTACTGTCAAATGCTCCCAACATGGATGCAATATGGGTGGTGCCTCTCTTGACGGTTTCTCTGATTGAGGTCCTAAACTGTGTCTCAGACTCATGCAGCACTAGCAGAAGCGGATCCCGATTCTGACTCAAAAGCTAATGGCTCAAATCGCTGTCTATGCCTGGCTGCCTCCTACTGCCTTTGCTCATACAAGCTTGCCTGAATAGCAGCCTCCATATGTACCTCATTATCAGAAGGAATAAATGCTCCATCTGACTCCCTGGAATAATAAGGTGGTTCTGCGGCTCTGCGCTCCACCTCTGCCTTCTTCTTTGCTACTCTTTCCTTCACAGCTTTAAAATCAGCAAAGTGTTTCTTCATCAACTTGACAGACCTCCTGTGGATATTGTCGGCATGCAGATATATCAGGATAGCCACCAGCCAAGTACTGCTTCAACCTTGTTACCCCTTACCTTTGAATTCAGTATTGCACCTGTTGCCGCCAAATCTCCCGGACCGGGCTCTCCCGGCTGGGTTGGAGCACTCCTCTCCCGATTCCTGCAAAGAAGTCCCATGGGCCGTGGTGTTTCGGCGGGGGACACTCCGATGGTTAAGTTAGTAAGGAGTCTTTAGAGCAACAGAATGGAGGAATCACCAATGAGGTAGCCCGTGGAGAAGGAGAAGTGCCTTTACCATTCGAAGTTTTCCATTTATCTTATATAGGCACGGAACACTACCAGATTCTGTTAAGGACTAGGCTGGAAATGTCCGATCTGTTCCTAGGAGAATCAGGGTGGTGGCCAAGTGGCACCAGGACGTGGCTATGTCGTAGGATTTGTTATAACAGAATTCTGGTACTAGCTGGAGGGGGCTTCTGGAGCCTTCTGACTGATACGGACCCGGCTGAAGTAGATCAGTCTGACCTCCGATGAAGTGGGTTGGTCGGGCCACTGGTGGAGTGGGTCGATCGGACCTCTGCCGGAGTGGGTCGATCGGACCTCTACCGGAGTGGGTCGATCGGACCTCTGGTGGAGTGGGTCGATCGGGCCTCTACTAAAATGGGTCTATCGGACCTCTGCCGGAATGGGTCGATCGGACCTCTGCCAGAGTGGGTCGATCGGACCTCTGCCAGAATGGGTCGATCGGACCTCGAGCCGGTCAAATCTTTGGTCCGGATTCGGAAAAAGC
Organism: Areca catechu; assembly: GCA_021397845.1. NCBI lineage: Eukaryota > Viridiplantae > Streptophyta > Magnoliopsida > Arecales > Arecaceae > Areca > Areca catechu. The sequence continues at coordinate 128,926,651 of CM038045.1, read as the reverse complement.
TGATTGGGTATAACAGTTGCCCTCCTTGCTCTTGGCCTTCGAAGGGACCTACGGCCTCGAAGGACGAGTGCATCATTTCTCATTTAATGCATCTGTCCTTGGGACAATCACAGACCTGATCAGGCGTATCCTGTCTGATCGTGTCCCATTCCAGAATCCTGCACTTGGGATAGGTGTCAGTCCCGCGTTGTAGGCTGGGTGAGGCAGTTAATGCAGATGGGGCGTAATGATGAGCGGCCTTCTTGGCACGCCCGGTCGTCGGGGTTCGGATGTGACTGGTGCGACGTGGCGACATCCGGGCGGTTGGCGCCACGCTTGGGATGGTCTCTTCACCGCTGATCTGGCGACCACGCGGATCGCGGCCTAAACGTGCCCCGCGTCGCATCGGCTTCTGTCGCGTGGAAAAATGCACCGATTGATGGTTGGATCGTGGCGCTCGAGGGATGGTGGGGAACGGTCCCTCGAAGGCTATAAAAGGAGGCGTCGCGAGCTCGGGGGGTGTTTTCTGCTGCATTTGTGCGCGAGGAGAGTGTGCGCCTTCTTCCTCCTGTTCCCGTCTTCTTAGAGACCTACTTTCAGGTTAGTTCTTCCCCCGCTTTTTAGCCTCCATTAGAATGGCTTCCAGCAGTCGCAGCTCCATTCATAGGGACAGGGAATCGGGACCTAGTGAGATCCCGTTGGAGATAACTCGGGAGAGAGTATAAGCCCTTAGGGTCATATTCAACATCCCTTCTACCTTGCATCTCACAGTCCCAAATCGTGAAGGAAGGGTAACCGGACCACTGAATCCGGGGGCCTTTCCAATGTACGAAGACCATCTCAAGGCAGGGCTTAGGTTCCCCTTTTTTCTTCATAGAAATCTTCAACTTGTATAGGATCTCTCCTACACAGCTGACCCCGAATAGCATTCGGGCGATCAGCTGTTTCATGGTCCTGTGCTGTAAAGCCGGGGCCGAACCCTGAACCAGTCTCTTTGCCAATTTCTTCCTTCTGAAAGACTTCAGAAGTCGGGAATGGTGGATGTTCAGTCCCCATCCTGGGCGAAGGATTTTAGGTCTTCCATCGGCTATTCAAGGATGGAAGTCCCGATTCTTCTATGTAGATAGCCTCCGACCCTGGAACTTTGAAGTGCTGTGGAGAGAGCCGAGGCTGAAGGCCGTTGACGGGAGGGCGGTGCTTGTGGCCGACCGGGCTGACTTTAATGAGATAGAGGGGGTCGGCCCCGATATGGTATACGAATTGCTCCGAGAGAACTGCCTTCAGATGGCCGGGGTTAGTAGCCACAAGCACTTAGGTAGGATAGAAGTCTCTATCGTCGGTCCCTTATGCATTCTGCAAATTTTGTTACCTTCTGAACTAACCTCGGCTTTGTCCCTATAACAGGAGAGAGGATGAAGCCCGATAGGGCTAAAGATGATAAAGCGGGCGGCGAAGAGGAGGGCTGCTCAGTCCGCGAAGCTGACTGCGGAGCAGTCGAAGAGGCAGCGGGTGGAGCGGCCCGCGGCGATCGTGTCGATAGACTCCGACGAGGAGACGTTCCTCTGTCGGAGCGGTTGGTTGCGAGGGCTTCAAGGCCTTCACCTTCCATCGGGCAGTCGGTTGCCCGACCGAAACAGGAGCCGTCGGAGCTGACCGGTGGCGTGACTGTCCCAGCGTCACCACCCGTCGAACCGACGGAAGCAGTACTCCCCGCAGACAAGGGAAAGAGGGTGGCCGAAGGAGCAGAGGCAGGTGGAGCCGGCCACGAGACATCTGGGTGGTGGGACGCCCTCCGCGACCCTGAGCAGGCCAGGGAGCTGCTCAAGGGGGCGGTCACATAGGCCGACTGGGTGAACTTGAGTCGGCGGACCTTGAACGAGGCGGCAAGTTCTTACCTCAACTTGCTGAAGGTAAGCCGTCTGCTTTCCAACTTCTATGCTTCTCTCTTTCTTCTTCTTGTTTTTTTTTTTTGTATGTGGCTGACAGTGTTTCTCTACTGGCAGCTTCTTCATGACATCACGTTGATGGACAAGGGCCTTGGCGAGATGTGCTTCGCAAGAGAGCTCTCGGCCAAGAAGGCCAAGGGATTGGAGGCAGCCAAAGCGGCGGAGGCGGCGTTGTGAAAGGTCGCCGAAGAAGAGCTATCGGCCAGCCGGGCCGAAGTCGAGTCTTTAAGGAAGCTGGTGGAAGACCTGCAAAGTCATTGGCCGACCGGGAGGCCAGATTAAAGAAAAAGAAGAAGGTGAGCTCCCTTGCTCACTGGCTGGCCGAAGAGGAAGAATGGTCGGTCGATACCGAGAGGCACTCGCGAGGCCATCAATTTGTGGCGGCGAAGTACATGGGCCGCTGAAGGAGGTCCAGGAGCAGGCTGCAGGAGTGGCCGGCAAGGCCATAGTAGAGTATAAGGCTTCCACCGCCTTCGAGGACGAGATGGAGGAGGCCGGGATGGTCAGCTTCGACTACGGTAGAGGAGTGCATGGAGAAGGTGGATGACGCCTTCTCGGAGTTGGACTTGTCCGCCTTGGAGCTGCCGAAGCCAGCAGAAGGGACGGAAGAGCTAGCGGGCCCGCCCGATACTGGAGCCGACGCCCAGACTGCGGCCGACATAGAAGGAACAGGGGGCCCGTTGGATCCTAGGGTCGACACCCAGGTTGCCGATTCAGGACCCGCGGAGGCCCTGGTCGGAGCTTCGGGTGCGGCGCAGGAGGCCGAAGCCGAAGTCCAGTCTATGTAGTCGCAGGGTCAAACTTAGGTTGTTTGTAAAAGTCTGACCTGCCTTTTGTAAAACTTTTGTTGAGAAATAAAAAATATAATATTTCTTCCAATATTTTTGATGTTCTTTCTTCTGAATGTGGGATGGTTGGATTGGTCCGAACCAAGGTTTTCGGTACCAGTACCGGGTGCCGTACCGGTAGGAGGTCGGTACAGTACGGTCCGTACCGTACCATACCGGCTGGTGTACTAATCCATTTTTTTAATATTAAAAACATTCTCCCCCCTCCCAAAAATGCATTTAAAACAAAAAAAGATCTGAACCGGGCTGAACCGAGCCCATACCGGGCTGAACCAACCGGTTCGTACCGGTACGGTACCGTACAGTATCGTACTAGTACGTAAATCAATTTTTTTTTTACTGGTCCGAATGTCGAACCATTTAAATGGGCTGAACCGTACCGGCTAGCTGCCGGTACGGTACGGTACGCCCCGTACCGGGCGGTATGGGACGGTACCGCGATTCCTTGTCCGAACTCTTCTTTTTTCTTGAAAATATTTTCAAGTGTTGATCAGTCGGCTCAATCCGAACTCAAGTTCTTGGAAATATTTCCAAGTGTTGAACAGTCGCTCAGCCCGAACCCAAGTTCTTAGGAATATTTCTAAGTATGGAAGGGTCGGTTTAGTTTGAGTTTTCAAGCTGATTGCTTATAGGGTGGTCCCTCAAACACTTAAGAATTCCCCATAGAATTTTCCGGGCTAGGTCGGATTTTCGAATGGGCTATCTTGGAGTCTTTACCGACCGGGGTCGGACTTTCGGATTGGACTGCCTTAGAGCCTTTGCTGACCGGAGTCGGACTTTCGGAGTTGGCTACCCTATAGCCTTTGCCGATCGGAGTTGGACTTTCGGAGTGGGCTACCTTAGAGCTTTTGCTGACCGGAGTCGGACTTTCGGAGTGGGCTGCCCTAGAGCCTTTGCCGACCGGAGTCGGACTTTCGGAGTGGGCTGCCCTTGAGCCTTTGCCGATCGTAGTCGGACTTTCGGAGTGGGCTGTCCTAGAGTCTTTGCCGGAGTGGGCTGCCCTAAAGCCTTTACCGACCAGAGTCGGACTTTCGGAGTGGATTGCCTTAGAGCCTTTGCTGACCGGAGTCGGACTTTTTTGCGGAATGAACTATTGCCTTCATTGATAATGCTTGCGAATGTTGTCTACATTTTAAGGACGTGCTACTTGACGTCCATCCAGATGTTCAAGTCGGTAGGTTCCGGCTCTGATTACTTCGATTACCCTATAAGGGCCTTCTTAGTTGCGGGAGAGTTTTCCTTGTTCGGTCGGCTTAGATATTTCGGTCCTTCATAGAACCAAGTCTCCGACCCTGAAGCTTCGAGCCTTGACTCGATTGTTGTAGTACTTGGCCATCCTTTGGCGATATGTCGCCATCTTCAAACCGGCTTAGAGTCTTGTTTCCTCGAGCAAGTCGAGGTCAATTCTTCTTCGCTCAGAGTTGTCCGGCTCGGCGAAGTGGTCGATCCGAAGGGATCGTAGGGAGATTTCCACAGGTATGACCGCTTCGCTCTCGTAGGTAAGATTGAATGGAGTTTCTCCGGTTGCCGTCCGGGGGATGGTCCGATTGGCCTAGAGCACCGAATGAAGTTCTTCTGCCTAGAGTCCCTTAGCGTCATTCAGTCAGGTTTTCAACATGTGCAGGATCGTCTGATTGGTAATTTCGGCTTCTCCGTTGGATTGGGGGTGTCCGACTGAGGTTAGTCGATGAGAAATATGGTATTGCTGGCAGAACTCTCGAAATTTCAGGTTGTCGAACTGTCTTCCGTTGTCGGTGATGATGGCCTGTGGAATGCCGATCCGAAAGATGATGCAATTCCGGACAAAGCTTTCTACTTTGGTTTCTGCGATTTGTGCTAGATGCTCGGCTTCCACGCATTTGGTGAAGTAGTCAATGGCCACAATCAAGAATTTTCGTTGTCCGGAGGCCGGCGGGAACGGCCCAAGGATGTCCATTTCCCACTGTGCGAACGGCCAAGGGGTGGTTAGCGGAGTTAGCTGACTGGCCGGTCGTCTCTGGATGTTGGAATATTTTTGACATGCGTCGTACTTTCTGACGAAGTCCGACGCGTCCTTCTGGATGGTTGGCTAATAATAACCCTGCCGAATGATCTTGTAGGCCAAGGATCTTGCTCCCAGGTGGTCGCCGTAGATGTCTTCATGCACTTCTCTGAATGTGTAGTTGGCGTCCGACGGCCCCAGGCATGCAAGGATGGGATCCATCCATGAGGCTTCCTGCCCCACTTGGTGGATTCCGACCGTCTCTTCGGCAATGCTTGGGCGTTGCAGGTATTCCACAAAGGTTCAATCGGAGGAGTTGGCGATGGCAGTAGCCAGTCGTGACCAAGGTTTTAAATCCCGTGGGACAGGGCTGTCCCGGTTTTTTCCTGGAACGGGACGCGTCGATGTCCCGCCCCGTCCCGACACTCGGGACAGGGGATGTCCCAAGGTGTCTCGATTGGGACACTGGGACGCTAGCGGGATGTCCTGTCCCGACACATGGGATAATACCCCGTCCCGGTGTCTCGTGGGATGTCCCGTCTGGACTTGAATCCTTGGTCGTGACAAGGCGTCTGTCCGAGAGTTCTGCATTCGAGGTATATGGAAATCTCAAAGAATTTATGTTGGGTTAGAGATTTCGTACCTTGCCCAAATATTTGGCTAGGGTCGGATCTCTCACCTCGAATTCGTCCTTCACTTAGTTCACCACCAGCTGGGAGTCGAAGAAGGCTCTGATCCGATCGATGCCGAGCTCATCGGCTATTCTTAATCCTACAAGGAGGGCTTCATATTCTGCCTGGTATGTTCGACGCCGACCAGGCAAAGACGTCGGCATTATCCCACAAAAAGCTGACCAGTTCTTGTTTGGCCTCTTGGCTGAGTGTGCTTCCAATTTGCAGGACTTTAATGGGATCGTCTTCCTAAAGGGGTACAAACAGGATCTTCTCAACCGGTTGTCCGCAGCGGTCGGCTTCGGCTCTGGGGTCAAGCTGTTCCAAGGTGGAACGGTCTTCTGATTGCCTGTCTTGGATGGTCAGACACTGCCTGGCCATCCTACGGTCTCCCCTCACTTCTTCGACTCTATTTCGGGTCGGAAATTTTGCTAGCATGTGGTAGGTAGACAATGTTCCGAAATTTGATAAGTGCTGGCCGTCCCAAAATGGCGTTGTAGGCTGACGTCGTGCGTACTACCACGAAATTAATAAGGAGGGTTTTTGATAGGGCTCCGACCTGATTGTAACCGGCAGAGTTATTTCTCCTTCCATGCTGACGAAATTCCCTCCGAACCCTGTCAATGTCATCGGGGATTCTTGCAATCTAGCTCTAGCAAGATTCATCCTGACAAAAGCATCATGCAATAAAACCTCTGTAGAGCTTCCATTATCTATGAGGATCCTTCTTATATCATAGTTGGCAATCACTGCTAATATAACCACAGGATCGTTCCCAGGGATCTGGGCCTTTAAGAGGTCTCCGTCGGAGAAACTAATTACATTAGAGTTCCGGGGCCTCTTGACAATGTCTTGGTCTTCACTCCTCCAGTCCGACCGACGGTGGAGCATACCTACATTTCCATTGGTGGGGTGCTGGTCGGGCTACTCTACTTCCTCCTCGGGGTCCCTGGCAGTAGAGGTTTCAGCCTAACTCCTCTGGGGTTGGACATACTTGTGCAGATACCCCCGCCTGATCAGATCTTCAATTGCGTCCTTCAGCTGGAGGCAATCTTCGGTGCTGTGTCCATGGTCACGGTGGAACCAGTAGTACTAGTCTGTGTTCCTTGATGCGGAGGGGCTCCTCATCGGACGAGGCCTTTGCAAGGTCTCGTTCTCTATCTTCATAAGAATTTTCTTCCTTGGAAGGGAGAGAGGGGCATAAGTCTCGAACTTCCCGGGGAAGTCCTTCGGCTTAGGGCTGTGGCGTCGGGCCGAGTGGATGCCATCGCCCGGAGGTTGGACTTCGGGAGCCTTGTCGCTCCGCTTTTTGGGGGCCGGCTTCCCTTCAGCCTGGTGTCGGCTTGTCGCTTGTTCTTCTGCCAGGACGTATTTCTGTGCCCGGGCCAGCAGTTCGGAGTAGCTCATCGGGAATTTTTTGTCTAAGAAGAAGGTGAGCCTGGACGATCGCAGTCCCTTCTTGAAGGCCGACATAGCTACGTCTTCATTGAGGTCCGGGACCTCCATGGCCGCTGAATTGAATCGGGCCATGTAGTCCCGGAGAGTCTCTTTCCTTTTGCTGCACGAGGAAGAGACAGTCCGTATTCCTCAGCATCCAGCTGCAAGTCCTGAAATTGGACCGAAAAAGTTTTTCTAGCTGGGGTAAGAAGTGAATCGTACCTGGTCGGATGGCGGAGAACCACATCCGAGTCGCCTTCTTGAGTGTCGCAGGGAAGGCAATGCAGTGGAGGGCGTCGGAGGTGCCCTGTACCATCATGTGGGCCTTATAAGTGCCCAGACAATCCAGCGGGTCGGTGGTGCCATCATAGGCATCCACCTGAGGAATCTTGAAGTGGCGGGGGATAGCCTCCTCCATGATTCTGGCAGAGAAAGGTGGGCGGGAGTCGTACACCTGTGCCCCGTCAGCTTTTTGTCGATCGACCAGCTCGGCGATCTGCTCCTCCATATGCTAGAGCTTGTTGGTGTAGTCTCTCGGGTCCTCGCTATGGTGCTGCTTGCCGCCAGGAGCCGAGTATGCGGAGGAGAATGAGGCGGACCTCGCTCTCCTTCCATCACCGTGAACCCCCTGAGACCTTCGGGGCTCTGGTGCTAGGTGGGAGCGAAATTGGGGTGCTCCTTGCTGTCGACTTCCCTCGGCAGCAAGCAAGTGATTAGTTTGCGACGCCGCAAGGGGCTGCTGCTTGTTGTTGGCCGCATCTTGGAGGTTCTGAACCGCGGCAGCAAGGATGTCGATGCGGTTCAGAAGGGTTTGGAACTGTTGTTGTCCCAGGGTGATGGTAGGTTGGGTGACATCATTCTCCCTGGGAGGATCTTCCGATCTTGATGGTGAGTGACCTTTCCTGATTGAGGTGTTTTGGGCTCTTCCTTTCACCATTGCTTCGCTCAACAGCAGACTCCTCCTTTTAGAGAAGGGAAACTAGAACGAAGGTTTGCCCTTCCTCTAGCGCCAATCTGTTGCTGCCAAATCTCTGGAACTGGGCTCTCCCGGCTGGGCTAGAGCGCTCCTCTCCCGGTTCCTGCAAAGAAGTCATGCGGGCCGGTGGTGTTCCGGCGGGGGACACTCCAATGGCTAAGTTAGTAAGGGGTCTTTAGAACAACAGAATGGAGGAATCACCAATAAGGTAGCCCGTGGAGAAGGAGAAGTGCCTTTACCATTCAAAGTTCCCTATTTACCTTATATAGGCGCAGAACACTATCAGATTCTGTTAAGAGCTAGGCTGAAAATGTTCGATCTGCCCTTACGAGAATTAGGGTGGTGGCAGGTGGCACTAGGCGTGGCTATGTCGTGGGATTTGTTATAATAGAATTCTGGTACCAGCTGGAGGGGGCTTCTAGAGCCTTCTGACTGATATGGACTCGGCTGAAGTAGATCGGTCTGACCTCCGATGAAGTGGGTCAGTCGGGCCATTGCCGGAGTGGGTCAATCAGACCTCTGCCGGAGTGTCGATCGGACCTTTGCCGGAGTGGGTCGATCGGACCTCTGGTGGAATGGGTCGATCGGACATCTGATGGAGTGGGTCGATCGGACCTCTGTTGGAATGGATCGATCGGACCTCTGCTGGAGTGGATCGATCGGACCTCTGCTGGAGTGGATCGATCGGACCTCTATGGGAGTGGGTCGATCGGACCTCTGCCGGAATGGGTCGATCGGACCTCTGCCGGAATGGGTCGATCGGACCTCTGCCGGAATGGATCGATCGGACCTCTGCCGGAATGGGTCGTTCGAACCTTTGCTGGAATGGGTCGATCGGACCTTTGTCGAAATGGGTCGTTCAAACCTCTGCCGTAATGGGTCGATCGTACCTCGAGCTGGTCGGATCTTTGGTCCGGATTGGGAAAAAGCTGATTGGGTATAACATCACCATTTACACCTCCAGTGATGCCAACCCGAGAGCATTTCTCCATGCAACCAGCCAATGTCTCGCTCTGGATCCTTCCTCATTGATGGATCCATACCTGAATATTTAAATTACATATAAGGTCAATAATAATGTTTATTAATTAATACTTTATTAACCTAATTTTTAAAATTTAAATTATTTTTTTTTATTTTTTTATTTAAAAATTCAAAAATAAAAAAATAAAAAAATTTAAATTTTAGATTTATGTAGGATTCTATCATACATGCTACATATATTTTTTTAAGATCCTAGAAATGCATTAAAAGTCAATTTTTCTTCGATTTAAGATCTAGAGCACTATTCATGAGACGCATCAAAACTTGAATAAATCGATATGAAATTTATAGTGAGAGTAGCTTACGAGCCTTATATTAATAATTTATAATTACAGTTTTTTTACTAATTTTTTTAAAAAAATTAATTTATTAATCCGAAATTAATTTTTAATTTAAAATATTATATATTTAACAAAAAATCAAGATCTTAGTATCATTGCGTAGATCTTTTCTACATCTATTACATACTCTAAAATCATAGCCAACAAAAATTTTGACAGCATTTTTCAATTTTCTTTTTTGCATGGATTTTAACAAAGAAAAGAGAGGGAAGAGGGAAATAAGGGAAAGGAAAGCTATACGTACCTTGATTCTACCTTTCTCTTTGACTTCTGGATGTTTGATTGCATTGAAATGGATTAATTTTTTTTTTAAACTCGTCGTCGCAAAAAAAATAACGAACAACAGAGAGCTCGTAAGAGCTCTCTATATTGTTAAGGCTCTTAAGAGCTTTTTCAGAAGCCCTCCCACCATGTTACATGGCTATAGTAGCCATGTGACAAAAACAAAACCCCCCCAACCCGAACCGACCCGAACCGGGCTCGAACCGACTGAACCGAGTGGTTCGGCCTCATTTCGATCGATTCAGCACCGGTTCGGGCCGGTATATTTTTTTTAAAATTTTTATGGGGCGGGAACCGTTTTATGTGGCCGAACCGTGCCGGCCAGCCACCGGTCCGGTTCGGTATGCCCCGAACCGGCCGGTTCGGCGCGGTTCGGAGAACCCTGATGTATTGAGTTTTATAAAATATTACTTTCTTCTTTCATCAATTAATCTGATAATTTTAGCTGAGAAAGTTCATTAAGGTATATGCTACAAGGTACAAATATAGTTTGTTGTAAAGCTGGAGTATTTCCATTATATCAAGGACGAAGGGTTAACCATAGCTATGACCAAGAAGTGATATGCAAAGTTGCAAACCTTTGGAAAGGCATCTCCTTTATCAATGGAAGTTCAGTCAAAATATACTTCTCCTTTATTAGTGGAAGTTCAATCAAAATCTATCTCACACTTTGCAGTCAAATTATCTTTGGCTCTCCCCTCCTTATTCTAACTCTACTGCTTTGTCCTCATCCTTCATCATTCATACATGAGAGGGGCTATTTCCTTTAACCAGGATTTTCGGTACCATCTTGAACCACCCGGTTCGGGGCATACCGTACCGTACCGGTCAAGAATCGGTACGATTCAGTCCTAAAAACGGTTTAGGATCCGAATGATGAAAATTGTCATGAACCGGATCGGTACGGGTCGGTTTGGTATGGTATGGGTCAGTTCGGACTGGTACAGTTCAGTTCAGGCTCGGCTCAGATCTGGTTCAGCGATCCTTGCTTGAGAGGGGGAAGGAAGATAATTTTTTCTCAATTTACCAAGACCGGTACCCATACCGGTATGGGTCCCGGTACCGGTTCAGCTATCCTTGCCTTTAACAATACTTTTCAGATCCTCATGTATCTCTATTCCATTTTCCTAATCTTTTGACAAATAGGCCTGCATATTAGTGGAATATTATTTGATCATTGTTGCGTTTACCCATAGCATTTCAGTTAATCCACTGCTTTAGTTTATAATTTAAGGTAGTTTAATACTTATTTATTTTAGACCTGAATTAATTTAGATCTGATCTGAAATTAATTTATGGGTAAAAACTTTTAAAATTATCTCCAGGTTGAGAGAAAAGAAAGATGCAGAGAGGTGAAGGAACTGTGAGAAGTTTAGAGGATGGAGCACTTACCGCACAAGGCTCTAGGAGGAAAATTGCAAAAAAAAGAAAACCTTCTCTTGATTATGCTTTTAAGTTGCTTTTCAATTTTCTATGAAGTATATGGAACCTTGAGCAAGAAAAACTAATTGAACAAACAAATCCCAAAATGCCTCCCAAATTACCAGCCTTCCTACGGACGATAAGAGATGAGAGAAAATGATGGTGGAATGGGGTGTATGGATGCCCAGAGGGTGGGTGCCCCTTCCCCTTTTCTCTCTAATTTTAAGTCAGCTGGCTCAGTAATTGGCTCCACAACTAACTAGGTGATGTGAACTGGAAAAATAAACCTTTTGCAATCCTAGTCTTCAAAATCATGATTGCATCATCTATCCTAGGCTGATCTATAGCTTGAATGCTTGTTCATACCTAATTCTATCCTTCTTGGTTTCCATTCATCAATTTTATAATTTTGATGTTCATATTATCTATCTAGAACTTCTTCATTCCTTGATAGTCTGTTCCATATAATGTGCTTCTCTCTCCAATATCTAATCCACATAACTGCATGTTTCCTTCTCTCTTATGATTATTCCTTTTCTTAAAAGGCATATAATAGTCACACAACTCACCAAATGCAATTCTCTCCATCTACCTTGTTCTATTTATATAATGCTTAGAATTCCTGGTCTCTCCATTCTTCTGCAGGTCAAATACAATATAGTCAAAATATTAACCTATATTTCTTCTGACCAATGATTGCTATCTTTTCTCAAACCACCTGATACCCAACCTGTACCGGGTCAGAACCGGGACAAGGAGGGGTTTCGTCTCAGTATAGGCCCCAAACCTAGTTGAACTGACCCATATCAGTCTGAAGAGAGTGGTACCAACCATAACCCCCAGTTTCAGGCAGTATCATGATAAAAATAAAGGAGAAAAAGAGGTTGGGAGCTGTCTCGATATGGGAGTGCATACCATACCATGCCATAGCGTAGCGGTATGGTACTAGTTATTGAGATTGCAGACCTTGCTTCTGACCTTTAAATTCCTATTTTCTCTATCTTCTTTCTTCCTTTATTTTCCTTGTGCCCTTTCTTGAAGAGTTTTTGCATGCTATAATTTACATTTATATTTTGTTTGTAGCTTTGCTGTTCTGTTCTATCTATTATCACAAAGACTGTAATAAACTGGCTAAAGCACTAACTTATTGTTCCCTATTTGATTCTGGGTTGATTTTTTTTTTTTTATTCACATTTTGATGTTAATTATCAATTCAGTGCAAGAGAGAGGGCTTCATACAGAGGATTAAAGATGAAGAAGGTGAAGGATGCAACATTAATGGGTTTCTGGAAGTCAATAAAGTAGCTGGAAATTTTCATTTTGCCCCTGGAAAAAGCTTCCACCAGTCTTATATTTTTCTGCAAAATTTATTAGGCTTTCAAACAGAATATTATAATGTGAGTAGGTTGACCCACAATGATGTGTTTTCCTGGTTTCAGGATTTTTTTTTTTGTCAAACAAGTTTTAGTAAACTACCGGTTACTCTGTGCTGGGGTAGTATACTAAATCTTCTTCACTTTGACAAAACCAGATAAGCCATAAAATAAACAAACTATCCTTTGGGAAGGAGTTCCCTGGTGTTTTAAATCCACTTGATGGGTAAGTTTTACAGGTTATCTCACATTTTTGTTGCATCTTTTGATTTAATTGTTTTTCTGAAGCCAATTGGTTTTAATGAAACCCAGAGCACAGTGGACACATCAAACTCCTTTTGGGATGTATCAATATTTTATCAAGGTGAGCATGAATTTTGATTTCTTTCCTCTAATTGAATATGCAATCAATTCTGCATTCTTGGTCATCAGATATTCTTTGTTTCTGTCGACCTTCCTTTCTTCATTGTAATTTCCATGTACAAACAATAGCAGTAGCTTTTATCATTTGGAGAAAAACTGTACTTTGTAGCCTTCTATATGCAATATATACACATACTTGCACCTACATACATGTGCATGTGAATGAAGTAATAAATATAGACATCAAGGATTCAGGTCCCGGCGGGACATCCCACTGGACACCGGGACGGGGTATTATCCCATGTGTCGGGACAGGACATCCCGCTAGCGTCCCAGTGTCCCAATCGAGATACCTTGGGACATCCCCTGTCCCGAGTGTCGGGACGGGGCGGGACGTCGACGCGTCCCGTTCCAGGAAAAAACCGGGACAGTCCTGTCCCACGGGATTTACAACCTTGATAGGCATGTTTATGCTTTAAGCTTTCTTTTTCGACATTGTATGCAATTGTACAATCTACACTTTTCTATTTCTCAGGTTGTTCCTACAATCTATACTGACATTAGAGGACGCAAAATTTACTCAAACCAGGTAAAGTAGACTTTGAAAGCTTGAACTGTGTTTCTTCTTGGTTGCATAGAGAAAATCATGGTTAAATTTGTTGTCCTATTGCAGTTTTCAGTAACGGAGCACTTCAGGGATGCAGATGTTTATCCTAAGCCCCCTTCAGGAGTGTACTTTATTTATGACCTCTCACCAATTAAGGTGCGTGAAGAATATGGACCATAGTTTCACGCTCTCGTTTCCTGGTTTAATTTACTTATACCGTCTGACCTTATGCCTACAGCCTTTTAACAATGACACCAGGAAAAAACCAAGGTATACTTTCTTTATGACTTCTCAGCAATTATGGTGAGTGAAGAAGATGGACCATAGTTCAATGTGCTTGTTTTCAAAGGTTTAAATAACTCATACTAGTCCACCTCATGCTTGTGGGAATCACAAAGACAAAATACAGACTAGGATGTGTACCTTGTAATGCTGACTCTGAGTGAACAAAAAAGAGTGATGAATTTAGGAAATTCAATGGTGAATCTAGAACTTTGTTTCTAATAATAATATAGCATTAACCATTATTACCTGAAATCAAGGTTCGCCAGCTCAGTATTGAGCCCTATGCCAACCTCTTATCATGTCAGTATGGGGCCGGTTTAGCATACTGGGTGTCAGTATACCTCTCATATTGTATATTGGTACTGAACTAATATGATATGGTATGTCTTATACCGCTTGGTTCAATATGGTACCGCATGGCAAACCTTGCTTGAAAGACATGCACTATAAATTCTTATAGTGAAGGCCATTTGAGTTAGATGTTTCTGTTTTGAGGCATAGACATAATTTAACATAAACTAGAATATCTATGCATTAATGTGACAATGTATGTGTATTCAAGCTCATATATGAACTTGAAATGGAAGCCTTCAGAAATTTCCCAAATGTTCTGGGAAATAATAACTTTAAGGGAACAAACTTTTGGAAAAAGAGAAATAGAATCATAAATAAAACATGGAGATAATAACATGAAAGTTAATAGTAAATAATGTCTTGAACTAGTTATTGAACCTAGGATAATCAACCGTCTTTTGAATTGATCGTATTACTAATTTACAACCAAATGTGCAGGTATTAAGGATTGAAGGTAAACTTTCTACTACCCTTTCAAATGCTTTGAGCAATAATCTAGGGGTTGTTTGGTTGGGGAGACTTGGGGGCTAGAATGGGAATGAGAATGGATGACTCCCATTCTAGCCATTTGGTTGGGGGAGTCTCTTTCTGATTCCAACTTAATTACGAAATAGGAATGGCTCAATCCTTCCAAATCCTATCTAGTCTCTCTTCGGGATTCAAAACTTAATCTGGTGGAATGAGGAAAAAAACAGGGAATCCCTCGATCTCTCCCCTTACCCACCCAAGATAATGCTTTGCTCGCCGTAGGATCTCTCTCGTTGGGGGAAAGATCCTAGGGAGGGGCGGTGGTCTTGAGCATCCTCTCCCTTATTAGAATTGGAGATCGGGAGGCGGCAGCGTTGCAGTCTCCGGTGAAAAGGAAGTGGAGGCGGAAAGGGGTAGGGGTAGGGTCGGTGGTGCATAGCCTCAGGGATGGCAAAGGATATAAAGCAGAGGTAGAAGGGGCGGCGGTGTTGCAGCCTCCTCGAGGGTGATGAAGGAGAGGAAGAGGAGGCAAAAAGGGGTGGCAGTGCTACAGATATGGGGTTTGGCAGCAGCAGTGATGGTAGCAGGTGTGGAGGTCTCTGGAGGTCTAGACCTCCATGGACTTCGAACGGGGAGGAGAGGAGGACATAGGTTTTGGCGGAAGGGGAGAGGAGGAAGAGAGGGTTTAAGGTTCTACTAAAAAGGCTTTAAATAAATAAAAAATATTCAATAAAGATAGTAATGAAAATATCAAATAGAAAATACTAATGAAAATATAAGATTAAAAAATATGATAAAAAATAAATGAAATTTATATAAAAATTAAATTAAAATAAAATATTAAAAATATTGAAAAAGATAAAAATAATAAAAATAGATAAAAATAATAAAAATTAGTAAAATATAAGATAAAAATATTAAATTTTATAAATATGAATAATAAATATTAATATTTTAAAAAAAATTAAAGATATTAAATAATTAATGAATAAACTAAAAATATTAAAATATTAAAGTATTATTTTATGGGTTTATGGCTTAAAGTGGGAAGGTCGTTAGAAGTGGTGTTTTCATAAAATGGAATAAATCTAAAAAAATATTAAATATGATAAAAAATTAAAAATGTATAAAAATAATTAAAATTTGAATATTTTTAGTTTAAGATAAAAGTGAAAAATGAGTTGATTCCGATTTCTATCTTTAAACGAGCCAAACAATAATAACAAGAGTCATCCATTTCCATTCTAAATTTGATCACAAACCAAATGCTTCAGGGATATAACCATTCCGATTCTAATTTCAGTCGCAAACCAAACACCCCCTAGCAGGGTTCTCGATATCGGTACCGAGACCCGTATTGGTGGCTGGCCGGTACGGTACCGGTATCATATCGTACCGATACTCAGTACAGGTAGGCAAATTGGCACATCCATTTTTTTTAGATCGATGGATTTTGGCCTTTTTAGGTTTTTATTTTATTTTTTTAGGGTTAAGGGTTTAGGATTTAGTGTTTAGGGCTTTTAGGGTTTGGAATTTAGAGTTTAGGATTGAAGACTTTAAGGTTTAGGATTTAAAAAATGCTAATCATTAATTCTAATTAAAATAAGCTATAAACTGATAATTAAACTAATATTATCAACAATTAATGAAAGTGAAAGGTAACATATAAATATAATTACATACCAATGTCTATAATCGGGTAGTGTCGATATCCATAAATATAGGGATCATTTATATACTGTGTAGGAAAATCAGTAAATCCCTTCAATCGACAGCATGATACTCCTCTAAGGTCATTCCAGGAGGTATGCATGATGGATCGTAACTTATCGCAGATCCCTCGCTGAGGTCCCGGCTTTGAGAGCTATCCAGAGATTGATGATATGGTAGTGCAGGGGCCTATCCAAATACACCAGCAGCAAAATCATATCCATAAGATGCTTCGAGCTGCATAGGATAATAACCATCAGAAGATGATGTCTCAAATGCACCATATAGACCATATGGACCAGAAGCTATCGGTAACTGCGGGTAAGAGGATCCTAAATATGAGAATGATCCTGATACATCCATGGATCCTACTCTAGGTGCAAGAGCTGTATTGTGTCTCGAATGACCTCGCGAAGCCCGTCACCTATATGGAATCGTATCACCCCGAGGTCTACCAGGTGGTAGTCCATGGTCTATTCTGTGGCATGGCTAAACTACGACTCCCTAATGAATCGAAGATGAATAGGCGGCTGCGACTCTTGTCCTCCGGCCCCACCCTGATCACTAGATCTTCCACTATTTGAAGAAGCACTAGCATCACTCTTTGGTATCTGAATCTGAATGGACTGAGTACTTCGATAGAGGTGCAACTGTTATTTTTTTTTCTCTATCTTCGGGTCGATTAGATGGTGGAGAGGGATGATGTGCTGTATCTGCTAGAGCCCTGTGAGGAATATTGCTTGTTGCCCATTATCCAGCATCCACTTTAGCCTCGCTAGCTACAAAACTGACTGGTCGAGGAGGCGATTCTGGCTCATCAAGCTCTGGCTCCTATTACTAACTCATGACCCATCCAATCATTGGATCTTCATGCTCATCAATATATGAACTTGCAGTGAGATTGGGTATTTCAATTCAACTTCTTCCTGAATGCATTTTAGTCTCAACCTTAAATTATTGTGTACATACACAAGATCGTTGAGGCATTTCTGTTTCAGATGGTTCCTCTGCTTGGAGTGGATAAGGTCAAATGTAGACCAGTTGCACTCACATTCACTGGATGACACCATTTGGAAAAGGATCTTGACTGCAAGAATCTTTTGATTTTTTGCAGATCCACCAAAATGCACATACCATTCAGCTATAAAAGACATTACATCAATTAAAATTTTAAATTTGGCAAAATAAAAAATTCAATGTAAATATAATAATATACTTACTGCTTAGTAGTACCTACCAGGATTCATCTTTGATTTACTTTTGATTGCTATAGTGGATCAAAATAAATCTGTGCCCTTAAAAAATTGTCTGCTAGAAAAAATTTTATTATCATGTACTACTTGTTGAAATTAATGCTAATAAAAATTACTCAACAATTTCACTTAACTTTTTTTAGGTACATAGTAGCGACATCTGGATCGGGCTCCATCTTATAGATAATATTATGTAGAGCAGATATAAGCTCTTCATCTATAGCAATGTCTAGTATGGAGTATTGGAATCTCGGATTCAGATACTAAGCTACACATATTTTAAGAATTAGTTAAGCATACTTGTACAAATCTAATTGAATTTAAATTTTTAGGAACTTTATAAATTATTTCGTACCTGCTAGATGAAAATCCGAACTCATTTGATAACTCCATTATCCATCAATGATCTGGATATACTCAGTAGCATGTGATGGATCTGTCTCTTGGATTTTTTTCTTTGTCATTTGCATCATGTAATCAAGAAGTCCATTTGAGCATATCTCCTAGAGTCCATAGCATGAAGTACCTCATATAGAGGCTTGATAGCCTCCACTGTCCTCTCAACCCACTGTCAGAATGTCTGTCTTGTTACTAAATTCTCCATATTGCTTGCTTTGCTGCCACTCCTGGTTGATAAACATCTGACGTAGCTCTGCTTTCTTGCCAAGAAGACTATCAAGTGCTATGTAATTAGTAGCAAACCGTATGACCCCTGGTTTCAATAATTCCTTCCTGTAAAGCTCCTCATCAATGATAAGATCCATGTATGTTTATAATGAATCTGGTGATCGACTGTGCTAGCTCAACTATCTTCTGTATATTATGGATTTTTTCAATATCCATTAACATGAGGTCTATACAATGTGCAGCACAAGGGATCCAGAAAATATGCGGTCGCCACTATATCAAGATCTGTCTTGTGGCTCTGTACTCTGGTCCATTATTTGTGATGACCTGCATGACATTATGCTCTCTCACCTGATCAATTACCTCCATCAATCTGAGGATATAACTGGCATCATGCACCTCATCTGAAGCATCAACAGACTTCTAATAAAATTTTTTCCATCACAATAAGTCAAGAAATTGACAATGTTCCATCTAATAGGATTAGTCCAACCATCACACATCACTATCAACTCATACACGGACCACTTGCTTTGATAGGAGGCTATCAATCTTTCTAGCTCCTTATTACTGTCCAGAAGCTGATCATAGATATCCCTCGATCTTGGAGGATCTATACCTGCGCCAGTAGCCTGTATAGATGAAATAGCAAAGCGATAATATGGATTGTTGCGTGCACTGGGATATGATCGAAATGAAACTAGGAGATGGCCCGCCACATATCCTTTTTTTATCCTTTTTCAGCATTGTGTCAATCCTTTATTGCTTGGAATATTTGCTGAGAAGGACATATGGATCGACATCATGGATAGTGGCTCTTGCTAGAATATTCTTGGAAGATTTCCTTCTACTGCCAAATACTTTCAACATGGATGTAATACGATTGGTGCCTCTCCTGACGGGCTCTTGGACTGAGGAGGTCTTCTTAAACTATCTTAGACTCTCCTATAATACTAGCAGAACTGGATTCTGATCCCGATTCAAAAGCTGATGGCCCAAATTGCTGTCTATGCTTGGCCGTCTCCTCTAGCTACCTCTGCTTATACAAGCTTGCCTGAATAGCAGCCTCTATCTGTGCTTCCTCATCAGAAGGAATAAATGCTCCCTCTGACTTCCTGGAATAATAAGGTGGTTTTACGACTCTGCGATCCATCTCTGCCTTTTTTGCTGTTCTTTCCTTCTCAGCTTTGAAATCAGCAAAATGTTTCTTCATCAACTAACGGATCTCCTGTGGACACTGTCGATATGCAGATACATTAGGATAGCTGCCAGCCAAGTGCTGCTTCAACCTTGTTATCCCCTACCTTTGAATTTAGTATTGCACCATTTACACCTCCAGTGATGCTGACCCGAGAGCATGTCTCCATGCAACCAACCAATATCGCGCTCCAGATCTTTGTTCCTCCTCGATGGATCCATGCTTAAATATTTAAATTGTACGTAAGGTCAATTGTAATGTTTATTAATTAATACTTTATTAATCTAATTTTTTTTATTTTTTTATTTAAATTATTTTTTTAATTTTTAATTTAAAAAATTTAAAAAATAAAAAATATTATAAAAAAATTTTGATCTTAGATTCATGTAGGATTCTATCATACATGCTACATATATTTTTTTAAGATCCTTGAAATGCATTAAAAGCCAATTTTTCTTCAATTTAAGACCTAGAGCATTATCCATAAGATGCATCAAAACTTGGATAAATTGACATGAAATTTATAGTGAGAGTAGCTTACGAGCCTCAGATTAATAATTTATAATTATAGTTTTTTTATTAATTATTTTTTTATTAATTTTTTAATCCAAAATTAATTTTTAATTTAAAAAATTATATAGTTAATAAAAAATCAAGATCTTAGTATCATTGTGTAGATCTATTCTAGATCTTCCAATACTCTAAATTATGGCCAACAAAAAAAATTTGATAGCATGTCTCCTTAATTTTCTATTTCGTACGAATTTCAATAAAAAAAGAGAGGAGAGAGAAAGATGAGAAAGGAAAGCTATACATATTTTGATTCTACCTTCCTCTTTAATTTCTGGATGTCTGATTGCCTTGAAATGGCGGAAAAATGGTCGAATAATCGTTCGTTGAGTCAAACGATAAAAAACACAGAGCTCTATGAGAGCTCTCTTTTGGTTTTCTTAAAAAGCCAACACGATGCCGCCCACCCCCCCACATGGCTACAGTAGCCAACAGGGGGAAACCAAAAAAAAAATCGGTTCGAACTGATTCGAACCGGACCAAACCTATCACGAACCGGCCGAACCGACTGGTTCGGCATGGTTCCGACCGGTTCAGGTCCGGTTCGGTCCGGTTTTAGACTGGTTCGGGACGATACAAATATATATATATTTTTTAATTTTTAAATGGCTGGGAACCGATTTATAAAGCCGAACCGTGTTTGCTGGCCATCAGTCCGGTTCGGTACGCCCCGAATCGGCTGGTTCAGCATGGTTTGGTGGTCCTTGCCCCCTAGTGTACATTTAATAAATCTGTAGTTTGTTTAGGTTAATCAAACTGAAGTAGCATGTTATCTGTGAATTTTTCTTTTAGAATCATTTAACTGTCAAATCTATTGGTCAATGTGGAAAAAACTTCAGTTTTGTGATCATCTATTGGAAGAGTAACAATATTATATGATTTTTCATAAGTATTATATGATTTTTCATTTTCTGTTTGTGAAGTTTAAAAGAATAAAAAGCTTGAATTAAGAATAAATGTTCATGATTGATGTAAAGAAAATTCTTGCCTAGACAGGGATAGTGCTTTCTCCGAATACATTATATAAAAATTTGACATAGTGGAAAATATCTGTTGAAATGAAAGGCACTTCTTGGATATACAAGGAAAATGCTGATGATACGTTTAGAAAGCTACTGATAAATAAATCCTGCATTTTTGTGCAGTTTTTTCAAAACTATCTCTGGTTAGTCTCATCTCTCGTGCATCTATCTAGTGCTAAACCATTGCTTTTTGCCCGCTGCTACCATCTTTGTTGCAGGAAGGATTGATGGACTGACCATTTTGGATCAGCCCACTTTGGAATATTCAATATCTTAGCTAACAGTTTCATTAAATAGTATTTATTAGATAGGTACTAGCTGATGGGTAAGTTTTAAAATCTGTTTTGGTTCTTGAATTTGTATTTTGTCTTAGGTTTTATTTATTATGGTTCATGCACGTGCCTCTTCAAGTTCATAAAAGTAATTACTGTACATTTTTGTGCAAAAAATTAATAATGTCTTAATGCAAGGGATGTGAAAACTCATTTATTATCCACATAGAGGCATTTAGTAGGGAAAGTAAGGCAATGAGGAATTGGTAGCAAATTTGACTCTGTATTTTTGAATTTAGTGATGGGTTTGTACTTCCTTTCCTCTCTTCTCCTGTATGTTCATGTCTTTTTCCTCTTTCGGTTAAACTCCAATGACTGTGGCTTCAATTTGTTTCATAGTATTAATTTGATCTCTTAACCACCATCTCTTCTCCTCCCGAGGAAAGTCTCTCTTTTCTCAAATTATGTTTTGCAACAATGAATGTGATCAATTTCTTTAAAATTAGAACAAGTTACTTTGTCAGTGTGATGAATGTTTGTGTTGAATCAAAGTGTAGATGAAGGATCCAAAGTACATGCAAACTAGTATATGGAACAAGAAAAAAATTTCCAAGATTGTTTCAAGCAGCTTTAACCCATTTGATCTTAAATCATGACAACCAGAACTTCAAATAATAAGTCATCATCTTCTGAAGTTCTTCATCTAAGATAATATCAAGATCAAGCATTAAATGAAAAGATGACTGAACTTAGAAATTCATTTCGAAGGCTTGATTGATCTGGTAACAACACATACTCGTTCTCCTTAAACTCTAGCAAATCCTCTTAATTCTTTAATCCTGTGTGAATGAAACCTAGGTAGTAGTATGCTGAATTTTTTCGGGTGCGAAACCCTAGTGCAGCGGAAACAGTATATAAAAACAAATTTCATATCTAAAGCATGCAACATTAATTAAAAGCAACTAAAGCAGGATCTAACTAACATGCTGATAAGATATAATAGCAAATATTCACATCTGAAAACAAAGAAAAATCAGGGAAGAAAAATACTTTTCTTGATTGCTTTTATTTTTTCTACCTTCGATTAGATTGGATTCGGCTGATGATCAAGATTCCTGTTGGAGCTGCATAAGTACCCAACCTCTGTTGGTTTCCACACAATGCCCGTTCCTGATCGAGTCTATGAAGTTACTGGAGTGCTAGCTCCTTCCAAGCTTCTTATTTGGCTTGGATCTGAATCTCCCTTTGAGAACTTGTTAGGAACAGCTGTAGCCTTTGCAGCCTTCGTGTGAATCCTTTGCACAAACCTTCGGGACTCCTTGGATGCCTAGGGGAGAACAAAACTATGTCTTCTCCTCTAATGCTCTCTTTAAAGACTCTTGAGGGTTTTGGGCATGGAATCATGAAGGAAGATGAAGGGAATGGGATGGGAGGAAAACTAGCTTGTGGTAAGGAACCAGATCTAGAAAACCAACCTGTCCACTTTTCTCCTCTTCCATAATTATCACACAACCTATCTCAAGCCAACTCTTCATCCCACATAGAGATAAGATCCTATCTAATCTCAACCTTTATCCAATTCAAAATAGGATTAGCGTAAAGAAGAAATTGGTGTTGAGAATAGGATGAGAAACATGTGCAACGAGGAACCATTAGCACGGGCCTTCATATCTAAAAATATTTGTTGCACCAAATAAAAACCCCATGCCCCAAAATCCCACACCACAATAAGATTAGAATCCTTAATCTCAAACTGAATTAAAGTAGGAAATAAGTGGCATTAATAGAGAATTGGCATTGAGAAATAATAGCTTGTGGTGAGAAAAATTCTTAGTGCAAGACTTCAATTCTTTGTCGCACAAAGAAGGATTCCACACCCTAAAAAATCCAGAAAAGTAAAATCATAATTTGATTTCAAATTAAATTCAAATCAAATTAATTCTATCCTATTTTGAATGAGAGAGTTCCAGTAGGAGAGAAGAGGTGCTAAAGTAGTGCCTCTCCTTGTTTTCTTGCATGCATGCACAAAGGGGTGCTAAAATCAGCGTCTCACCTCATTTCACATGCCAACTTGAGAGTTTTAAGTAGGGTTTTTAGAACTGTCCCGAACCGTACCTGCCAAGAATCAGCACAGTTCAGCATTGAAAAATGGTCTGGCATGTCGGACAGTCCAAAAATACCTGAACTGGACTGGTTTGGGATGGTTCGGTATCGTATGCACCGGTATGCATTGGTTTAGTCTGGTATGCACTGGTTTGGGCTCGATTTGGCTCGGTTTGGGTCCAGTTCGGGTCGGATAATGTGGTCATGGATGAGGAAGAGTTTTTTCACTTTCACTAAAGTTGGTACGTGTACCGGTACAGAACAGTATGGTACCGTACCATATCGATCATTGACTGGTACGGGCTCCGGTACCGGTTCAATGATTCTTGGTTTTATGTCCAATCCCATTAGGTTCAGGCATTTTAATAATTGAGTTTAATCTGGGTTCAATTCGAATCCAATTTGAGTCCAATTCGAAAAAAGGATGTCAACCCTATTCCAAATAGAATTGAAATCCAAGTCCAACTTGGATAATTAAATCCAATTAGACTTAAATTAAGTCAAGTCCAATTAAATTAAATCTTATTTAAATTAATTAGGACTTGATTTAAAATTTAATTAAGTCCAATAATATTGCAACTCTTGTAATTAAGTTTTTAGTGCTAACAATTAGCAGTTGCTAAATTTGTAATCCTTATAAAATTAGTAACTAAATATGTAACTTACAAAATAAGCAGTTCTAAATTTGATCTAAAAGCCTTGATCAGGTCAAGTCCCTTTTATGTGTGACCCTTTAGATTTTCTGTCTGTTAGTGAGACATACTATGATCTCTATCATAGTATCATCGAAACTCTTTCGATGGACCGAAACAATTCTAGCTCAATCCTAACATGGATCGTTGATCCGTAAATGATCCAAGTGAGCTTGCACAATCCACCAATGATACCTAGCAATATGTAGTGGCAATCCAGAAAAATAAAAAAGTGAATCCTAGGTGTAGTTACCGTGTGTTCATGTTCCTTTATTGAGAATCCCAACAGGATGCAGATCATGGAATCTTGTCAAACCCTAAGCATCTGTCATATGTATGACTTAATTAGCTTGAGCCGAATCATGATTTCCATGGAAACTCCTTTCCACTATCACATTGCTATGGTCATAGACTTAAGGACTCAGTCTCTTAGATCGTATAGGACTAAACTAGTGAGGCTGATATATACTCTATGGGTACACTTCCAACCAAGGTCTGCTGAACCGGTACCAGGACCCGTACTGCTCAACGGGCGGTATGGTATAGTACGGTCCGCACCGTACGTACTAGCATGTGTACCGGCATGCTAAATTTTTTAAAAAACAATCTTTCTCCCCCCTCTCGATGAACCGAACAGGAATCGAGCCCAAACCGGGCCGAACTGAGCCCGAACCGACCCGAACCAGGCGGTTCGTACTGGTACGATACTGTACCGTACCAGTATGGAATTAATTCTTTTTATTTTTTTAATGCTGTACCGAATTATATGCGTGAATCGTACCGGCTCTTGGCCGATACGGTACGATACGCCCGTACCGGGCGGTACGGGACGGTTTCGTGAACCTTGCTTCCAACTCCTATAGCAAACCTACTGCAGTCAATATACATTACAAGATCCCATATAGCTAGGGATCATGTTTATGTACTTGTCAAACTACAACAATCTCACTGTGAGTGACCGAGGTACCGCAGGTCAAAGAACTAACACAACTACAGTATTGAGAAGTCATTGACGAGTAAACATCCATGTGATTTCTCGTACTTGCTCATGCTCAGCACCGCTATTCTCTAATAACTTCTTGCACTCGTTTCAGTGTCCCTCCATTATAGACTTGAGACTCATCTATCTGAAGTGGAAGCAATCCGTGCACCGATTTTGACAGATCAATCACTGTTCTTGTAATGATCCAATGATCAGAAGTATTTAGGAGTCAATCTATAATGACACATTTCAAGTTCTTAACTCTTGAGTATATGTCATTGTCTATTAACTTCTTAGACGATGTAGGGACATATGTATGGATAAAAAATCCAATTTTTAATATTATATACAAAATCATGTTCTAGAAAGAAAATATGTATATGCTAGATTGGCTTTTAGGACATACATCAAATACTGTATAATTGGAAGACCTAGTTATGCCTAGGAAATGTCAGATTTATCAACTTTACTTCTTTTGAGTTCAATTCTGTAGGAGTAAAACTTGAAGTTCAAAATTCTTATAGGATGATGAACTATGAAGCTTTTCAAAATTGGATTTTGTGCCCAAGTATCAAGAACGTAATTTTAGAAAAAGAACCTTTTGTTTGGATCTAAAGAATCATTTAATATTATTTTTGAGATGAATATTTCTCTATAGAACACAAATGCTATTCAATGTTTTATTGCATCATCAACTTTATTCAATATTTTATTGCATCATCAACTTTATTCAATGTTTTATTTCGTCATCAACTTCTTGCAACATGCAAGATTATTTGGTCGAAAATAAGGAAATTCAAAAGCATTGTTGATCAAAGAACACTAGGATGAGTTCCGCATAGGAGAAGACTCCAATATTGGAGCAAGGGACTATATTTTGGGTTAACCCACTTTGCAAGGGTAAATATCTTAATCTATGTCAATATCTGCTAAAATTGTATCAGTTGGCAATAGCTGGTTGTTAAGTACTTATCTTTCACTCCTGGCTTTTAGATTTCTATGCTCTCTTACTAATGATTCATGCACATGTTTTTTTAAGTTTATAGATGTATTTCTTTATAGAGTAAATGACAAAACCCCCTGATATTAGGTGTAAATGACACTTGTTGCTAGCCCGAGGGATGGGCTGACTCAAGCTCGATTCGAACAGAGCTGGAGCTGAGATGGCTGCTGATGTGGAGTTGGGTCTCGCAGGATCTGATCGTCAGATGTCTGGTCTTGCAAGATAGAAGACCAAAAATTCCCTTTTGGTTGTCGGGTCCATGATAGAGGGTTTCCTGGTGGAGGACCCTTCGATGCCTAAAGTCTTCCGAAAAGGCAAATAGAGGAGGCTTGGAGTCCTCTTTGGATTTAAGAGTAAAGTGAGGGGTGTCGGAGAAGCGACAAAGGAGAGACGGAATAGGATTTATGAAAGAAGGGGATTTCAATGCGTATGAGTCCTGCTTCCAGGAGATTGCACATGAGTGGATTTGCGGAGGTCGAGATACTTCATGAAAGGTCAAAAGTGTATAGGATGGCTTGCAAATATTTTGATGAACACTCATGGCGATGCTTGGAGTTCCGAGAGTTTGTGAGCTATGAAGAATTCAATGGTTACTAGGGAGCTCAGGGTGTGCTTTGAGAGCGAGAGCAAAAAGAGGGTTCCTTTGATTAGACAGGAAGGTCTCTAAAAGGGATGTGAGAGCTCTTGGTTCTGTCTTTGCCTTCTCTCCTTGTTCTCATGTTTTACCTGAAGGATCCTAGGGAAGAGTTTATAGGTGTACCTAACGCCTTGAAGAGGTATTGTGTGAATTGCAGGAGAGTGGCATCTGGCACGTCCTAGTTGCAGGCATGCCCGTAGCGGGGCCATACCATAGTTGGAGTAGGAAATGGAGACTATCATGCCCTTATGATGGGCATCCCTTGGCGGCGAGCATTAATGGCAGCCGCTCCTGAATCATGCATGGCTAAGATGGATCGAGGTGGACTCGGCAACGATCGACATCCATGGTAGAGAGTTGGTAAGCACACGACTTGATATCCAGGTGGTAAGGTATTAAGTGGTGGCCCGGTCATCGAGACTGGTTGATGCGTGTCCGGTGCATATTGGAGCTTTTGCGCTATGTTGGACCAACCAAATTTAGACGTATTAGTTGCCCCTTCCAAGCTCAAGTGGCCATACTTCTCTTAGGGACCTTCGATGAAGGAAGTAGAGACCTGACTTAGCAAGGTGCAGAAGCTTGTTGTGCCAAGGTGAGGTTGGCAAGGCTAGCGCGAGGTGAGGCTGCCCGCGGCGAGGTAGATCCGGCAGGTGCGCGGCGAGGCAGCTCGCAGCGAGGTAGATCCGGCAGGCGTAGAGCAAGGTAGCTCGCGGTTAAAGCAGGCGAGGCTGCATCCTTTAAGATCCATGCTAGGATTAGCACATGGTTAAGAAGGGAGGCGAGGTTTATGGGATGGTGACATCACTCGGGGTGGTGGTAGGTTTAGAAATGCTACAGCGCTTCAAACCCTTGGGATGTTATGACGAGTCTATGGAAACTATGCCTTTAATGATGAGTCGATGTGGGATGCTTCGAATGGCAAGGCAGAAACCGATGTCCCTTCATTGCGAAAAGGATGGGTCCTTTCAATGGCTATGAAAAAGGGTGTTGGTTGAACCTCCACTTTTGTAGTGCTCAGATGATCGAGAAGTGGCAGAGAATGGTCTTCGGTTGATCGGAGAGGAGCACCGGCAGCGACCAGTGGTGGGTCGTCTCCATCCTTTTTTTCCTTCTTTATCTGTCTTGTGTGCGGTAGTCATGGTTGCGAAAGAGCCGGATGTAATGCTTGAGACTACGGCCTTCTCCCTGGAGGAGGATGTCCATCGGTTTAGAGAAGTTCAACTTCACTACGGACATCCAACTGCAAGCTCCTAGAGAGGATGAACACATCATCGAGGGAATGGCGATGCGGGTTCGTTGCACAAGTCCTTGAATGTGGGGCTCAAGATCCTGATAATCTCGATGATGGCAGAACTGTTGCGATGGTACTGGTTGTGCCTGGCACAGTTGGTCCCCAATGCTTGGAGGGCCATCATCGAGTTTTTCAGTCTGATGATTCGACGAGGTATGGAGTCTAGGGTGCGGGTGTTCCGTGCATTCTTCCAAGTGAAAGCCTATCCCAAAAGCCTAAGGATGGTGGTACATCTCCCCTCGCAAGGGGTAGCTTCCCATTTGGTTTGGTGAAGATCCGTGGCTGGAAATCGCGGTTCTTCTTTGTCGCTTCTCCAACGGCGTGGCCATTACTAGGATGATGGGGTGAGGTTGAAACATGCGGTCGCTGGAGTACTACGGTTGTTGGAGTACCCAGTGCTGCAGGACCAAGAGAGGATCATGGTGGATGAGCTGATGCTAGTCTAAGTCCTAGCACTCGATATTCTTCTTTTGGAAGGTTTGCTAGAGGCCCTTTATGTGATGAGGGTTAGCTTGTCCCTGGGTAAGTCATCCTCCAATCTTTTTGTGAATGGGTTTTTTCTTTTTTCTAGTAGGCGAAGCAATTTTGTCTTCTGGTGCAGGCTTGGTGGTCTAGGCTGAGCTGAAGGCGATGGTGGTCAGGAAATCGCCTTCACTACCTCCGATTGACCTAAAGGGAAAGTGGGCACGTTCCCTATCTCGTACAAGGCAAAGAAGAGTAAAGGGTCATCCCTCTCCTAGACCTTATATTGGGCCCTAGCGAGGTGTCCATTACAGAGGCGAGAGCAGAGGACGGAGCGCCTCTGGCCATGGTAGGAGCTACCCAGAGCACAGGCAAGGCTTCAAGATAGAGGAAGGGCCAGTGACCCTTATGGAGGCCTGGGCAGAGGCCAGCAAGGCACTAGTGCCAGTGGAGGTCTCGGCAAGGGTGACCAGGGCAACCATACGGGCCAAAGCAGTTGTCACCAAGGCAAGGTGAACAGTGGCTCCTGCAGTGGATGTAGGTGAGGGAGGAGAGGCGAGCCCTCCTGTCATACGAGAAAGCATTTCCATCCCTAGCAAGGTTTGCCTTCTAGGGTTGGAGTGCCTCAAGCTCTTGGAGGACTCCGTCCTCTAGAGATCAAAGAGGCGTTGGAAAGGCCCTACGGTGAAGTCCTATGGCGGTTTGCCCTAGTTGTCGTCGGTTAGTCCTCTCCCAAAGATCCTTTATAGTGTTGATTCTCTAGTTAGGAAGGTGACCTTGCTAAACACGTTTTCCAGATGCAGGGCCTTTTGGAGACTCAGGGGTTGCTATAGCATGCAGATCGCCTCCTCAACGAGTTGGAGAGTTGCAGAAGCTCGCTGGGATGGTGGAGCGTGACAAGGCAACCCAGGAGCTCAGCATAACCAGCGAACGACTGGTGACTGAGAGCAAGGGCAAAAGCGATGGAGGCCTCCCTGGTAGCCAAATCTGCCTGCCTCGACTAGAGTATGATGGAGTGTGCAAAACTTTGCTGTTTGCTAGTGGAGATGCAAAGCTAGATGGGGAAGGACCTTACCGAAACTCAGATGGGCCTTGGCGAGGTGGAAGGGTCGCCAAGGCCTCCGGCAAGGGCCCAGGTGGTGGAGGTGCTTGGTGAGGCTAAGAATCAAGCCTCAGTTGTAGAGGAGGTGCGAGCTGCGGAAGTGCGAGCCTCCAAGGCAACAGTGGAGGTGGTGGAGAATTTCAAAATAGGAGGGGAATATTGTCAAGTGGTACTTGACTCTTGCAAGAAGGCCTTTTGACAAAGCTTCGAGCTTTGCAAGAAGCGGGTGGCCGAACAGTTTCTTGGTATAGACATCGAAAAACTGACGGTTGAATCGCCTCCAAGCAATGATGAAGACTCGCCTCCAAGCAATGATGAAGACTCCACGGGCTCCAACGAGGACTCAAAAGAGCGAAGATCTGGTTGGCCTTATGTGACCTGCGCACTTTATTTTGATTTCCTTTTTCTTTTTTTGTAATGGCCATGGAGGCTTGTACAGAACATGCAAAGATCAAGTGAACGAAATTTTATATTTCATTAAATTCCATTCCCATCAAACTTCACTTTTCTTGTTTGCAAGTTAATTGGATTATTGATGTGCTGTTCAGGCAATGGACTTCTTGGTTGACAAGCTGATCGGGTATCCCACTAAGAAGAGGAAGACTCAGAAGAGGCGAAGGGATAATGGCGAGGCTGAGGCAGAGAAGGCGAGCGTCGTAGTGTCGGTGAGGTGTCATCTTCCCTGGTGGGCATCACTGAAGAGGTCCCAGGGTTGCCCGCCATAGAGCCCAAGGCGAGTGATCCGATTGAAGAGATAGAGGCTACTTTGCCTGTCCCAATGGATATTTGGGTGAGGGAGATAGCCTCGGTGATTGCACTGCTCACCCTCCCCATGGTTGCGGAGGGGCAGTAGATCAACTTCCCGATGCTTGTGCTACTAGCGCAGCTAGCCATCACCAAGGTGGTTGATGAAGGGCCTAACGCAGCAGGTTTGCCAGCAATCTAGGCCATGTTAAGTCCTTCCAGGCGTCGCTGAGTTGCTAATGAGCGAGGTGATAGAAGCATCAGGTGAGGTGCACTAGGTGCATGCGGGGTGATTGTAACTCCAGCGGCATCATCTAGGGCGAGTCTCTCAACGGGGGTATTCCTCACAGCAACGATGGTCAGTAGTAGCCAGGCTCACAGCTCCCCATCCTATGCTGACCAGATGCCTAACCTGTTATTAAGGAGGACAATCGACTGCTCCACCCAGTGCTTGCAGGTAAGACTGTGCCTATTGGGTTGCGAGTCTCTCCTATTGACCTGGTTGACGGCTTCTTTTGATAGGTACTAGAGACTTGCATCATGTGGATCTAGGATCACACCAGGAGCATGGAAGAGCTTGCCCAGGTAAACTCAAGTTGGAGATTGTGAAGCTTGGGCATGCAGGTGCAGGGCTCGATTGGTGTGCAGCTAAAGACACCCGGGAGATGCTCCAATGCTAGTTTGATCGTTCCATTGTCAGGAACGAGGAGCTAACCTAGGGGCTCAAACCCGGCAGCCAGAGGATTGTCGAACATACAGCCATCGACATTTTTGGAACGAGACCATCCATGGGTGAGGCTTTTGTAGTGGTGGCCGGGACCTCCAAGGGTGTGTGGATGGAGGATCCTGGGGTCATACACTTAGTCTACGGATTTCTCGGGCATGCAGCTTTAGGTGCTGTCCTCTCGCCAACAAGTAGTTTTAGGCTTCAGTAGGGGACAATGTGGCGGCCCAAAAGGAGGGCGTCGTTGGCGAGGGTGCAGACCCGTAGGAAGGTGGCCTGGATCCCCTAGGAGAAGGCTCAACCCTTGCATTAGGACTGGCAAGGAACACCTTCGCGACCTTGGTGCATTGTACGGGACCATTGGCAAAGTTGTTGAAGGTGAAGTCCTCATAGGTAGGGTGCATTGTTCGGCGCTGGCGGCGAGGCTATTGCAGAAGAGGGCGAAGTAGTCCACCCCACAGCAAGTGAGGCAGCAGGGAGCAAGGAGACCCACAGAGAACACAGCGCTCCAACCAAGATCGAGCGGACCTATTATAGGACTTTGAAGTGTCATCAACTTCCTCCGAAGCATCATCGACTTCCATCGAAGTGTCATCTTTTAGGAGAGAGGTGGGGCAGCACAATGCTTAGTTGAAGCACGAGTGAAGCTATTCGAGTCTCTGCACGAGGTCGATCACCTGAGCATTATTCCAGGAAGGCATTCTAAGCCTTTCGTCAAAAGCTCGGAGGTGGAGTACCAGTATCTAATCCCTCGGGAGATCCCTTCAGCAAAGGCCACTTACATCTTCAATCAGGGTTTTGCGTTCTATGAGTTGATACTCCACATCCGCTATCCAGAGATTGGGATGGCGATTGGCCCCCTTGTTCCTGTAAACACTCCCGTGGAGATGGTGAGGATTATGAGAGCCAAAAGAGAGGCTTATGAAAGCGCAGAACTCTGGCTATGTATTTCTTCTAAAGCAATAAATAATCTATTTTGCTTTTCCCTTGAGTTTTATTTTTATGTAATGTTCTGTTTGCCTTCCTGCAACATTGTGTTAGATGCATTGTCGTCCTGAAAATGCCTTCGTACGAATCTTGAGACACCTTCAAAACCTTGGCATCTAATTGCCATCCAGGAGAAAGTGAGATGATCTGATTGCCCCCCAATCGTAGGGCACAACGTGGCCTGTCGCCCCACTTGGTGCAGACCTGATTTCTAAGGGAGTCTTTGACCGAATACATTGCTGGTGCACTCATGGCGCCACTTCGGTCGTAGTGTAGGATGTACGGCCTCCCGAGGGGATGTCAATTTTGGGAGGAATGCTGGCGCTTTGTCTCCTGGTTCTAGGAAGAGCAATCACTTGGCTAATGGGATGCTGACACTTGTCGCGTGCTGGTTGGCTGCTGGTCAGTGGCCTTTCCATTAGCCCCTCTATAAATAGAGGGCTAGGGAAGTCAATCTTTGTTAAGTCCTCCAGAGTTCCAGTGACTAGAATGATGCCAAAACCATGGTCGACCTTCTTTGGTGCTAGTGCTGGTGCTGTTGAATTTCCTTTCTTGATGGAAGGATTTTTCCTGGGTGTGCGTTCACATGAGGGGTGCACTGGTGGATGCTCTCTTAGCATGGGAGGCATTGGAAATGGCCAACACTCCAGTTGTTGGGCTGCGACTGTCGCCGGTCGGAGATGGAGTTGGGGGAGAGGCAACGATCATCTACCTCATCACCTAGTTCCTCCTTCGCGACCCATCTTCACATTTGGCATCGGATGAGTTTGCAGCGGTGCAACTCTAGGAACCTGCCTCACTCAACGACTGGTGAGTCCGAACGAGGGATGTGCGGGGATGGCTCTTCACTGCTTGCGACATGGTTTTGGGCCACCTCAGGCAAGACCTGGCTCTCTAGAGAGGCAGCCAGGCCAGGAGTGGAAGCAACATCGAAGACTTTGCCTTGCTATGTGGCCGGTGAGTCCATTCCAAGGCCGTGGAGGGGATAGTCTTTCGGCACTGTCGATGTCATTTGAGACTTTCCTCTCCATCTTCTGTGGACAAGGCATCGTGACGTTCTGCATGCCGGCCGAGTTACCATAATGCAATGGACATCTTCGCCCACCTAGTCAGTCTTGCCTCCATGCACCTCCAAGAGATACAGGAGCCTTCAGAACTAGGAGGTACCTTGTAGCCTTTTTGGGGGAACCTCGTTAAGGCATAGGAGCTTTGGTGCTCCGGAGAGCTTTGATCTGGTCCTGATCTTGCTGGTGAGGCATCGAAGGAACCTTGAAGCTCCAGGGAGTGGTGTCTTGTCCTCTTAAGGCTGGTGTAACTTATCCCTGTCCCCCATCTACGTCTTGAGGCGATCTTGGAGCAATGTAATTTGGCTATAGGGCTGCAAACACTTCTAACTTGATATTCTTTAATGAAAAGAAGTCTTTATTTCTTGGCATTCATTTGTGTTTGCGTGTATATCTTGCAGCTTTCATATCATCATAGAGGGTGTAATGACCCTGCCTAGGGAACAAAGGTTGTCTAGGATTTTAGAATAGAGGGTTCGCTAATCCTTCCTGGGGCAACCTCACTTAGGACTTTAGCATAAGGGATGCATCAACCCTGCTTAGGGTATGGAGCTCACTTAGGACTTTAGTATAAGGGATTCATCGGGCACGAAGCTCGTTCAGGATTTTAGAATAAGGGGAACATTAACCCCACTTGGGGTGTGGTCGTGTGGAGCTCGTCTAGGATTTTAGAATGAGAGGAACATCAATCCTACCTGGGGCGTGGAGCTTGTCCAGGATTTTAGTATAAGAGGTGCATGAACCCCGCTTGGGGCTTGAAACTTGTCCAGGATTTTAGTATAAGGGATGCATTAACCCTACTTGGAATGCGAAGCTCGTCCAGGACTTTAGAATAAGGGAAACATCAACCTCGCCCGGGACAACCTCATTTAGGACTTTGTGCCTGGGAGACTAATTTCCTAGTTAGGGTTTACGGATGTTGAAATATGATCTGGGCGTTTGATCGCTCAACTAGGGGCTTTAAGGCTATTGAGTCTTTGCTTGGGATGCTGAGCTCATCCAAGACTTTGGGATAAGGGGTCTCGGAATCTTGCTTAGGATTACCTCGTCCAGGATTTTAGAATGAGTATCGAAACCCTGCTTGGGACAATCTCGTCCAAGACTTTGGAAGGTGACCCTAGCTTTCACTGTACATTCTTCTTGGAAATAAAAGGAAGATTTTCATTATTGAAGAGATCAGGTACAGCAATTATCAGTATATCTCATTGATAGTATGGTTGGAGATTATCAGAATTCCAACTTCCATTCCCAATTCGAGAGTTTGTAATGCTGTGGGCTGGATGGCATGACGCAGCACGATGAAGAGAATGCAATCTAAATGATGGATTGAGAAATGAGAGCAATGAAGCCTATTAACAGGTACTAAATTTCAGATCAAAAGTACTAAGGTAAAGCTATGGAAGGAGCACTGAAATTTGGAACTTATGCCGCGATGTAGTTATTTAAATCCTAGAGAAGATTAGGGCTAATGAATATTGAATTTAAACCTTAGCAACGATCTTCAATAACTCAGACTTAAGAGATTAGGAGATGTTATTTACCCAAGATGATCACTCCCTGGTAGATCCATTGAAGCTCTTAGATGAACTAGCCCTGAAGTGGAAGATTGGCATTCCAAAGAAACTAGTTTCATTCAATATTGATCTTTGGCAAGAGAATCCTTTCTTGAACTCCGAATCGTAGAAGGATCCTGCACAATGAACGGGTTAGACTGGGATCAATTTGAAAGATATCAAAACAAAGAAACCAAACAGGCAAGGGAACTTCGATGGAGGCATGGATCCCTAGAGGTGGATGTTGGCATTGGACACTTGAAAGCTTGAGAAGAGAAAATCAAACACACCTAAAGTAAACAAGAGGATACTACCAAAAAAACACCTTCAACTACTACTACACTTAAATTTCATTTCATCCAAAAAGCTTCTTTTCTACCATGGGCGTACAAGAGGCTTTTAATGGCCTTTCAATCAATTTGAAATTTCCCATATCATGGAGAAATATTAGGGGGGGTTACATGAAATGTGGAGGATTTGGTGGAGCTGATTGCATGATTTATGGATGGAGTTGGCCGACCTCCTTTGAATTTGAAAACACTCCTTGGTCGACCACTTGTAGCTTTCATCTAATTTAAAATTTGAATGATGCCACGTGGCAGGTGAGGTGGCAATGATGTGGCATGGCAAGGTGGCATGGTGACATGGCGCATCCTTCTCCATGGCGCCCCTTGGAGATGACATGGCAAAGGTGATGTGACGTCCTCTGGTGATGAGTTGGCACCGGTGGTCCATGATGATGTGGCATTCCAAGTAAAGCTGGTCTGGCCCAATTTCAAGTAGCTCTTGAACTTGACTCAGTACAAAGCCTAATTGACTCTAATTGAACTCTTGATTGAATTCTAATTGAACTTTAAAACCCCAAAAGAAAATAAAACAGGACTCAATAAACATACAGGACTCATACGAGACTTGAGTTCCTAGTCTCAATCCATAAAGAACTTGGTATTAGTTGAAGCTTCTTCTTTCTGAGCCTGGTGCCCCCACCATGGCAGCTACCTTACGAAGGACAAGATCTAGTCAAAATTGCTTCACCTTCATGCAGGAGATGAAGTAGCATGCCGTGCATCACTAATGCATAGCCATTTGGACTCAGGCTATCCCAAACCTCCTCTAGGAGATTGAGATTCGCTCTTAGGTCCTCCGAGTTGTGCTATTCATCGTATACTTCAACTCAATGTGACGACAAGCTTACTTCAAGAGGGATGATGGTCTCAGTTTCGAAGGCTAGGTTGAATGGTGTCTTGCCCGTCGGAAGCTGGTGAGTGGTGGGTAGGTCCAGAGAATGCTGTGCAATTCTTCTACCCAGTCCCTTGACCTTATCTAGCCGGGTTTTCAAATCTCGAAGAATTGTTTGGTTGGTAACTTCAACTTCTCCATTTGTTTATAGATGCACGATTAAAGTGAATTGGTGGTTGATCCGCAGTGCTTCGCAGAACTCTTAAAAGGATGCGTTGTTGAATTATTTGCCATTGGTGATGATAACATGAGAAAGTCCAAAATGAGAGATGATTGACTTTCAAATGAACTTTCGGGTGTCTTGCTCAGTGATCTTGGCCAAAGATTGTCTCAACCTACTTGGTGAAGTAATCAGTGACAATTAGGAACTTTGTCCAACGGCCAGTGGTAAAATGTCGAGGATATCTATACCCCTCTGAGTAAAAGGCTAAGGAGAGCTCAAGGAGCTAAGGGGTACTGCCGGTTGATGTTGAATGTTGGCATGTCTCTGACAACAATCACAGCACTACACGAAGTCGATAGCGTCCTTAAGAATGCTTGGCCAATAATATCTGTCTCAGGATCTTATAGGCCAGAGCACGACCTCCCACATGGCTGCTGTAGATTCCTTCATGAACCTATCGAAGGACGAAGTCTGCTTCTGAGGGATGAAGGCAACGGAGGAGCGGCATTGAGTAGGCCTGCTTGTAGAGCTTCTTATCGAGTACCACGAACAAGGTAGATTGGTACTTGAGCTTTCTTGCTTTGGCCTTGTCTTCAAACAGTTCCCTTGTAGGCAACGGATCAAAGGATACATGTAGCAAGGCATGCTGTCCACCTGCAAGACTGGAATTGGCTCTTCCTCGATACCAGGCTTTTTGAGATTCTTTAGGTAGGCAGTCTTCAAGATATTTGCTTAACTAGAGGTTGCTAGCTTTGACAACAGGTTTGTCTAGGCACTTTCTATCCTGGGGATCTGCACAATTTCAAAGAAAAAAATATGAAATATTTTTTTTACCTTTTTGAGATATTTCTCCATGATAGGAGCTCTAGTATCAAACTTCCCATGGACTTGCCCAACTATCAGTTGGGAGTCACTGAAGGCTCTAAGGTGCTGAACTCCAAGCTCATAGACGAGCCTCAACCCTGCAAGGAGAGCTCTATATTTTGTCTCATTGTTGGAGGCCTTGAAGTTGAAGCGAAGCGCTTGCTAAATGATGACTCTTGGGTTGGCAAGGATCATCCCTACCCGGACCCTCTAGTATTAGATGCACCATCAACGTGGAGTATCCAAGGCTCGTCGGCCAGCTCTGTCTCTGCTAACTCTGGTCCAGTCTCTGCTCCATCCGGGATGATGCACTCCACGAGGAAGTCTGCTAAAGTCCGGGCTTTGATGGAGGAGCGAGGTTAATAATGAATGTCAAACTCCACCTACTTGGCGATCTTTTCAGAGGTGTCGATCTTCTACAGAATTTGATGCAGGGGCTGATTGGTTAGGACCGTGATGGAATGTGCTTGAAAATATGGACAAAGCCGTCTCATCAAAATTAAAAGGGCGAAGGCGACCTCCACCTTTGGGTACTGGGTCTCTACATCTTTTAGGATCTGGTTGATGTAATAAACTAACTTCTACACGCTCTCGAATGAGCACAACTTATGGCTACAGGGAAATAGCCAAATAGAGGTAAGCGTTTCCCCTATGACTGGCCTTGTGAGAAGCGGCGTAGAGGCAAGGTAGGTCTTGAGCTGCTTGAAAGAAACTTGACATTCCGTCCACTGTAAGTCCTTGATCCATCTTAAGGCTTTGATGAAGGGCAGGCATTTATCATTGGACCTTGCAACAAAATGGCTCAGCACGGCGACCCACCTTACAAGATGCTGAACCTCTCGACTCCTGGGGGTCACATTTCCAGGATCGTTTGGAGTTTCTAAGGATTAGCCACGATTCCATGATGCAATACCATAAAACTTAGGAACTTCCTGGAAGAAACTCCGAATGCACACTTTTTTGAGTTGAGCCGCATCTGATATCTCCACAGCATCAATGTCTTCCAGGTCCACATGTCAACTTTCTTGCAATTTTTCACCAACATATCATCAATGTATACTTCCACGTTATACCCAATCTGGTCCTTGAAGACCTTATTGATGAGATATTGATAGGTGGCTTTGGTATTTTTCAGGCCAAAGGGCATAACTTTGTAGTAGTGTAGCTCCTGGTTTGTGATAAATGCGGTCTTCTTTTCATCCTCGGGTGCCATCCAAATTTGGTTGTACTAGAAGAAGGCATCCATGAAATTGAGGGTTTCATGCCCGAAGGTTAAATCCACGAGCTAGTCAATTATGGATAGAGAAAACAATCCTTCGGGCGGGTGATGGGAATCAAAAAATTTGTATATATTTTAGAAGGAAATGTCATGTGCTTTGAAGAGTCCCGACTCTAATTCAATTATAAAAGGAGGATTTATTTAGGATTCCCTTTATTTTGGGATTTTCTTTATTTTTTATTACTACCTTTATTAGAATTTTAATTCTATTAGGACTTTGTAATTTGACTTCTCTTCGGATATGATTTGTTGCTCTATTTAAGGGTATGAAAAAGGTTAGACTTGAATATTGAAATTGAATATTAAAGATATTAGATTTTTTTCTTTATTTTTATTTTATTTTATTTTTTTTGGTTCACTTTCTGCATCAATTGGTATCAGAGCAAACTACGATCCCTAATTATTGTTTGCATTGTGCTATTCTCTGCTCCCTGTTCAGCCTCAAGCCT
Organism: Areca catechu; assembly: GCA_021397845.1. Lineage (NCBI taxonomy): Eukaryota > Viridiplantae > Streptophyta > Magnoliopsida > Arecales > Arecaceae > Areca > Areca catechu. The sequence continues at coordinate 128,888,284 of CM038045.1, read as the reverse complement.
TTTCCACCCAAGGTCGAAGCAAACTCCTTATGCTACTGACTATGCTTTCGCTCCAAGCTCCACTTAATTGAGACTCCTGAGAAGCATTGGGCAGAACCAACACCCACCTCGCTCTCCTCCCTGCCCCTCGACCCCACCATGCCGCCACTTTCCCTCCTGCCCAGCCACTGCCCAAGCTTCCCTGTTCAGCTGCCCAAGTCCTACACAACCAAATCCACCGCCTTAATTCAACTCAACACTGCTGAACTCTATCCCTGCCATCTGGACCTCTCCCATGTCCTCCACGCTCTTCCTCTCCTCTGCTAGCACCGAGGACAACGAGGGGCCTTCGCTAGATGGAGAGAGCTCCATCGCCCGGTCCCCGTTGCCTTCGCTGCCATGCCCTTTATCCTCCACTTTTCTTCATTGCTGTCGTCGACCCTTAGCACCGTCATCACCTTCCTCGCTGGACACTGAGGCCCTCGTTGGAAGAGATGAGAGGCCGGAAAAAACAACCAAGACCACCTCCCGCCTTCCGCTTCCAGCGGCCTCTGGTTCCCTTTTCTCCATCGCCTCTGCCTTTCTCACCGGACACTGGGCTCAATCTGGAAGGAACGAGGGGTTGGAAGAAGAAAACCACCCTTGTTCCCTTGTTTTCATCGCAGCTTGGGCTGCTGTTGCCATCGTAGTCCATAGATCGGTCCATAGATCTCGTGGTCTACAGTCCAGCCAGTTGATCTGGTCCACATACCAGAAGAAAAAACACAAATCTTACCTTATCTTCAGCCTGCAAGTAGCTGCTTGGAGTCTTCGAGCCTGTCTTCTTAAAGGTATGATTTCTTTATTAAAATTTGGATTTTTTAAATTAATGGATAATTCCTATTATTATGTAGGCTTGTATTTTTTCCTGCAATCATGTTCATCCATATATTTTACCTCACCATATTGCATCCATACATCTTTGCTGTTGCATACACCAAATGCATTGATATCATATTTGATTCTATAAATTTATTATGAGCATCATAGCTAATTAAATTTCTTAGTAATCATAGCCTTTAGCCTAAAGATCTAACACTTTTTGCTACCATGATCATTTGCACCTAAAAGTTGCTTACAACACTATGGAAAAAGAACTTGAAATTGTTAAAAATATCCAAATAACATTCCAAGAGATTTTAAATCATATATGCCAATCAGAAGACCAACTTCATGCTGAGATTAGTGAGCTTCATGCTAATCAAGTCAATAAGAGAGTCAAGATTGGTCAACAGGAAGATGACCTTCCTAAACTCATAATGCCAACTGTTCCTAAGAGTCAAAATTGAATAAACAACTACTGGAAGATGACCTTTCTAGTAGTCAATCTATCTGTCAATCATCTTCTTAGATCCTTAAACCTACTAGAAGTTAGAGTCATATTAGGTACACTAGTTAGTCATTTCAAACATCCCTAACCTATACAACTCATCCAATTACACACCACTCCACAAATACTTTTGAGGATCCTCTTTATCATAAGGTTCCTCAGATGGAAGTTAGGGATGACGAGTATGAATGCGATAATTATGAGAGAGAAATAGAGCCGTTAATTTTCATAATTAGACATCCTGAATAGCCTACTAGGTATGCACAAGGTCTTGGATACCTTAGATTCTAAGGATAATAATTTAGACCATATCCATCTAGAAATGATGATTTCGAGGAACCACTAAAAGGGATTAAGGTTGATGTCACCTCCCATGATGGTAGATTAGATCTAGAGGCAGTTCACGATTGGTTGTTGGACTTAGAAGCTTATTTTGAATGGTATCATATGTCGGATGTGTCTCGCATTTGCTTTGCAAAAATGAACTTGGTAGGTTCTGCCAAGCGGTTTTGGTAGACAGTTCAAAGGGATTTAGAGTGGTTAGGACACCCACTTATAATTCTTTAGGAGGTGTGGTGCGGGATGATCCTAAGACTACCATGAATACAGGAAAACAGAAACTAATTTTTTTAAATTTTTTTATAATTTTAATTTGCAGGCTAAAGTCTCAAAGTCAAGTAAAGGTTAGCAGGCAAACTAGTAATGAAAGGATTAAATCTACTCGCATATGAACTCATGCCAAAATAATAAAGGAAGGATCTCGAGGATTGAGAAACCCCCGGTTAGGATAGCATACCTTCAATAAATCAGAAATTAGGAGGGGGAAGGATTTTACCAAGCACCGATTTGAAGATCCGATCGAAGAAGGGGTCACACAGCTCTCGGGATCGTCGCTTGGAAGACAAGCCTTTAGTTTCTCGGTTCGGGCAACTATCTGGGACCGGTCCTGAAGGCAAAGAGGGCCTCCTCCTTGGAGGTGAACACCTCGGGAATCCTACAAGCGTTAGAGGTTAGCAAGAGAACAAATAAGAAAGCAAAGAAAAGAACTAGGGTTTGGGAAAGAGGGAATTAGGGTTGCTGTTGCTGGCGGCTGGAGGTTGAAGAAGGCCTCTTGCTGATGGACGGCTTAGGGCTTCTTCTCCTTAGCGTGTTAGGGTTTGGATGAAGAAGGCTTTGGGCGGCAATGGATTAGGTGGATTAGGGCTCAAAGAGAACACTCACACTCAAACAAAGAACACAATCTTAAGACAAAAGTTCAACAGAGTTTCATTCATGAATAAAAGATGCTTACAAGAGGGGGAGGGGTGGGATATTTATAGATGTTCCCCAAGTCCTCTCTTTGTTAGGATAGAATTACAAAGTAGAGTGGGAGAGGGATTACAAATTTACTTAAAACTAGGAGTATACAATTTGAGTGAGAATAAAACTAGATCTCCTTGTTTGAATTGAATTTCTCCCATCCTTGGACTTGGTCAAAGGGGCTTCACTTGGGCTTGGACCCCATCCACTCTTGAGCTTGGTCTTTGGGTAGTAAGGGGCGTCTCCCTATTAGGCTTGGGCGGCCAAAATGGAGCTTGGGCGCATGGGCCTCCAGGTGGGCTGGAAACCCTGGGCTGGGTTGAGACAACTCAACTTATTGCATGACTCAATGCAACTCAGTTGAGCTAACTTTATTACAAAACTCTCAACTGGACTAACTTGATTACAAAACTGACACATTATTAAGGTTCAAGAAAATCCTAATCAGTAAACCAAATAGGGCCCAGTAATCTGTGTCGGATCCTGGTGCCCCCACCAATTCTCCCGGGGCGGGAGGAACTCGACCCCGTTAAGTAAGGGTGTTTGGGTTGAGGCGCTGCAGATCTGCTCGGGTGATCCACGAGTCCTCAGATTCCAGCCATCCTTGCCATCGGACCAAATACCGTTGATAGTCGTTGTTCCGGGTGCTGATGGCTTGATCGTCCAGGGTGCGCTCAATCCTTTCCTCACTAATAGGCCGATTTGTAAGTGGACACTTTGAGATGGGTTCACTCACAAGGGAAGGGATAGGTTCAAAGTGCTCGTTAGGTATCGCTGCTGGCTCCCGGTACTCTATAAGGTCTGAAGTATTGAAGGTGGAACTAATACCTAATTCGGGTGGCAACTCAAGCACACAAGCATTGGATCCAACTCTCTTCATTATTTTGAACGATCCAGCTATGCGAGCATGTAAGTTCTTTACAGTCCCAGGAGGGAACCGCTCAGGTCTAAGCCTGATCATCACATAATCCCCTGCAGAAAATTCTTTAGCTTGTTTTCGCGAATTAGCCAAGTTTTCATAAAGTTCATTAATTATGTTTATCTTTTGACTAATGTCCTGATGCAAATGCTGTGCAGAGGTTAGTACATATGTAGATAGATGAAGTAGGTCTGTGGATTGATTGGACTCAAAACCATATATTATTTCATTATCCACATCTACTTCCTGGGGTTGTTCCTTAGGGACTTGTTCTTGGATTTCCTCTATGAACAACTCTTGTGAACCCTCACTTTCATCTATAATGTTCGATCCTAGCTTAATCACTTGTCCTTCAAATATTATAGTGGGTTCAGGATCATTTTCCTTTAATTCCTCAATAGATTCACTCTTTAATTCATCTTCTTTAGGTTCCTTTATTGGACTCAACTCATCAATGTCTTCTTTTGATCCTTCAATGGACTCAGGATTAGCCTTAATCAGATTAACTCTTGGTTTCTTTTCCTAAGGCTACTAAAATCTCTCCTAACTGGATCTCTGGGTTGAGTCGGATGAATTACAAACTTCTTTCCATGGTGACTAAAGGTACAGATGTTGGTTCGACCATACAGGGATGCATTATAATCGTAAAGCCATGGTCGACCTAAGATGATACTACTGGCTCCTATGGGAAGGACATCACACCAAATCTTCTCGTATGATTGCAGTTTGATCAAGATTTGGCACCTAGACTTGATTGGAATGGATGTGGAATCTATCCATGAGACTCTATAGGGGCTAGGATGGGGAACTGGGATCAATCCTACTAATTTAACTGTATCGGCAGAGATGGCATTGACACAACTACTATCTATTATAATCTTGCATACCTTATCCCCAATTTTTACAAAAGTCTGTAGGATGCTAGTCCTACGCCAATCTTCCTGTGTCTTGGTTTGGTATGGGATGCATCTAACTACCCCTACTAAGTCAGACTGATCAAATTCCTCATCTCCTTCGTACTTCTCTATCAAGTCTGCCTCAGCTTCATAAATCTTTTCTTCCTCATCATCATTGGGTTCAGGCTCTTCCTCAAGCTCCCCAATGTGTAAATATCTGGTGGGACATTGGCTAGCATAATGACCTACCTTGTTGCATCTAAAGCAAGCATTGGGGCTGGGGCTTGGGGCTTTCTGAAATGCTGTTGCCTTACCCTTATCATTCCTAGAGGATGCAGAATTACTAGAACTAGGTTGACTCGGACTCGGGTTGGAACGAGATGGGTTAGGGTTGGGCCGGGTTGGGTTGAGATTGGGTCGGGCTGGATTAGGGTTAGGATGGGCTGGATTAGGACTGGGTCGGCCAGAGTTGGAGTTAGGTCGGGCTAAGTTAGGGCTAGGTCGGCCTGAATAACCTGGGTTCTGATTGGGTCTAAAACTAGAAGTGTTGGCCCTAAAGGTTTCCGGTCGATGGGCTAGCGATGCCTTTGGGAATCTCTCAAAATTCTCAGCTATCAGATAGGCCTGGTCTATGTATTCAACTCCCTTTAGGTATAGTTCCCTTTGGATATCCTCATGAAGGCTAGCTCTAAACCTGGATAAAGTCACTGATTCAGGTTCATCTAGGGCACACCTAAAAGCACATTCATCAAACTGGGTTATATACTCCCTCACAGTCTTGGCTCCTAAAACTGGGTTATATACTCCCTCACAGTCTTGGCTCCTTGTTTTAATCTTTGCCATTGATCTAGGAGACATTGTTGGTAGCATGGGGGAATATATTTTTCTTTAAGTTTTAGCTTCATGGCCTCCCATGTGGCGATGGGTGGACGGTTCCTTTGCCTAGTGAGGCGCTCCACGTGTTCCCAATATAACCTAGCCTGATCGGTTAGCTTAAGCTTAACAAATTGACACTTTCTTTCATCACTCAAGATATACCACTTAAAATATTGCTCCATGCCTCCCAATCTATATAGACCTTAGGATCCAGGGTGCCATCAAAAAGGGGTGGATCTACTTTGATGCTCCTAAGGATTCTCTCATCAAGGTTCTGGTCATCATGATTGGGCCTCCTAGGGTTAGGATCCTGGTAGGGTTCCTGGCGTTGCAGTATCCTAGGATTAGGTTCCATAAATTGGCCCTGGTTCTGGGTTCTCCTAGGGTTGGGCTCCTTAAATTGGCCTTGATTTTGGGCTCCCCTGGGGTTATGAGAGGTGGAACAGGGTGAATCAGGATCAGGTTCAGTATTGGACTCAGGTTCTTTCTATGGTACCTAGTCGGTTTTCTACTTGGTCGAGCTTATTGGTTAACTGGTCAATCCTATGGGTTGCTTGGTTATTCAATTGGGTCATTTGGTTAAATCTATGATTCAATTGGGTCATCTGGGCAGTCAATTGGATATTGGATTAGTCAAGCTTGTGGTTCAATTGGGTGGTTAATTGGGTATTGGATTGGTCAAGCTTGTGGTCCATTCGGTCAAATCGTTCAGTCAAGGCCTTCATGAAGGTTTCAAAATTGGAGTCCATGGCTGAACTGGGTTGGGGTTTAGACTGTTGATATTTGGTCCATAGTCTAGTGGTCATGCAATCAAACAAGCAGGGTGGTATGATGCAGTCAAGCACACAAGGTGAAATTGGACTATAGTTTGCTAGATCTAGAGCCAAAATTGAATGGGTCTATTCAATTTACACTTAACTTGGCAGCTAATCCTTCCACTGGCCAGGTAAGAGGTGGGGTGGTGGGAGGCTCCCCCTGCCTATGATAGGGTTCTAATTAAAAACCACCAATCCACTTAGGGCATTTGTCTCTGGATCTTTAGCCTTAGACACCAGTTTTCAATAATAGCTGGGGAATTAGGTGCACTAGTTGGCCCACACAATTTGGACCCAATTTGTTGGTGTCCCTAAGCTCACTAGAGCAATTAGATTGCTAATTGATTTTAGTTAAGGCTTGGGTTCTGATGTTGGGTGGTTGTTTTGGACCCAGGACAGGTGATGAAATCCTGCCCTGATCTGAGAGAGGAAATTGCCCTTAAGATTGATTAAATGAGATGATGAACACACTATGAGCCCTAATGCAATCTAATAACAATTAGAAAAATAAAATATTTTGTCTTTTATGAGGTGGCAAATTAAATTTAAGTTGATTAAATTAGCAAACGAAATTTGGGCTTGGATGAGGTAGGGTTTGGAAGTTGATTAGATTTGGTTTGATCAAGTATGCAGAACAGAAATTACGGTTTGTTTGGAAGCATAATTTGGTTCGGTTTTCGGTGCAGAAAAAAATAAGAAAATCTCTAGGATAGAGGAATAACAATACAGATGATCCCTATCAAATTTCATGCAAAGCAAAATTCGGATGATGATGCAAAACCTAGGGTTTTCAGACTGTGTAGAAGTTCAGGATTTTTGTTAGGATTTCTAAGATGCAGAAATTTTTATATTTTTTTGTTTCAGTAAAAATAATTAAAAATTATGATAATTATTAGGACTAAACAGTATGTCATGCAAATTTCAACAAAAAATAAAATTCCTAAGGTGATGAACTAGACCGAAACTCGGACACCTACTGCAGATGACAGGATGCAGAAAAAACAGCAATGAATGTTTTTTGTGATTTTGATGAAGATGCAAGCTATCCTAAACTAGCTCTGATACTTAACTGGTGCGGGATGATCATAAGACTACCATGAATGCAGGAAAATAGAAACTAATTTTTTTTAAATTTTTTTAGAATTTTAATTTGCAGGCTAAAATCCCGAAGTCAAGTAAAGGTTAGCAGGCAAACTAGTAATGAAAGGATCAAACCTACCCGCATATGAACTCATGCCAAAATAATAAAGGATCTCGAGAATTGAGAAACCCCGGTTAGGATAGCATACCTTCAACAAATCATAAATTAGGAGGGGGAAGGATTTTACCAAGCACCGATTCGAAGATCCGATTGAAGAAGGGGTCACACAACTCTCGGGATCGTCGCCTAAAAGACAAGCCTTTAGTTTCCCGGTTCAGGCAGCTATTTGGGATCGGTCCTGGAGGCAAAGAGGGCCCCCTTGGAGGTGAACACCTCGGGAATCCTACAAGTGTCAGAGGTTAGCAAGAGAACAAATAAGAAAGCAAAGAAATAAACTAGGGTTTGGGAAAGAGGGAATTAAGGTTTCTGCTGCTGGCGGCTGGAAGTTGAAGAAGGCCTCTTGCTGATGGATGGCTTATGGCTTCTTCTCCTTGGCGTGTTAGGGTTTGGATGAAGAAGGCTTTGGGCGGCAATGGATTGGGTGGATTAGGGCTCAAAGAGAACACTCACACTCAAACAAAGAACACAATGTTAAGACAAAAGTTCAACAGAGTTTCATTCATGAATAAAAGATGCTTACAAGAGGGGGAGGGGTGGGATATTTATAGATGTTCCTCAAGTCCTCTCCTTGTTAGGATAGAATTACAAAGTAGAGTGGGAGAGATTACAAATTTACTTAAAACTAGGAGTATACAATTTGAGTGAGAATAAAACTAGATCTCCTTGTTTGAATTGAATTTCTCCCATCCTTGGACTTGGTCAAAGGGGCTTCACTTGGGCTTGGACGCCATCCACTCTTGGGCTTGGTCTTTGGGCAGCAAGGGGCGTCTCCCCATTGGGCTTGGGCGGCCAAAATGGAGCTTGGGCGCATGGGCCTCCAGGTGGACTAGAAACCCTGGGCTGGGATTGAGACAACTCAACTTATTACATGACTCAATGCAACTCAGCTGAGCTAACTTTATTACAAAACTCTCAACTGGACTAACTTGATTACAAAACTTGACACATTATTAAGGTTCAAGAAAACCCTAATCAGTAAACCAGATAGGGCCCAGTAATCGTGTTGGATCCTGGTGCCCCCATCAAGGTGAAGATTAAACTTCATGAGAAATATGTTTCTATTTACTACAAGAGAGATATTAGATCAATGGTATTTTTTTAGGTAAGGGAACACTAGTGTCATTGACTACATGACTTGTTTTAAGGATTTATAGTTAAGATGTGATATCTCTGAAGAGTTATGAAAAATGATGTCTAAGTTTATTAGCAATTTAAGGGCTGATTTAAAAAGAGAGGTTCTTTTTGTATTTACCTAACTTTGTAGGAGAAGCCTATCATAAAGTATTAGAATTTGAAAAATTTCAGTCTAAAGGAGAGGTTCGTTTCCTAATGACTGTGGATAGTCTAAGTTTACTCCTGTTAGTTGTATAAAAAATATTACACCATTGGTGTCTTCTCATGCAAGACCAAATCCCATGGTCACTAAGATCCGAGAATCTACTAAGATGGTATCACAGTCAGCTAGTTCCTCAAACATAGAATGTCAATTTTGTCATGGAAATGATCACATAATTTCTTGTTGTGCATGTCATACTCCAGCCATGGAGATAGATTATGAGAAAACTTTATCTGAAAATATATTAGAAGACTTTAATTTCCTAGAACTAGTTATTTCAGAAAAAGAGTATGAGGAAGATTGTGAAGAGTCAAGAGGATGCATTAATGTCATACGATATATAGTCACCACTCCTATAGACTCGAATCATAGAATGTACTAGCATTTTTTATACTTATATCCAATGTTGGGATAAAGTTTGCAAGCTTGTCATCGATGGTGGAAGTTGTATGAATGTTGTCTCTAAATCTGCTGCTAATTGATTAAAGCTCGACAAAATATTGCTCCCTATTAGTAAATGTTGTTTAGTGCCGATTTAGATGGAAGCCTATTCGATCGAAATTATGTGTGATATATTATCCATGGATGTAGCTAGTATCCTATTAGGTGAATTCTGGATCTATGACATAGATGCTATAACTTTGGTAGGAAGAATATCTATATTTTTATACATAATGAAAGAAAATTAGATTAAACCTGGCTAAACCTAGCGCATCCCAATCTTTTAAAAAAGATAAGAATTCTTCTCAAATTTTTAATCAGAAAAACTGTCATATTTTAACTCAAAAAATTTAAGGAAAGCTCGGATTCTGGAATCATATTAACAGTGATTCCTAAAGGTGGGATTAAATTAACTTTAGAATCTTAAAACAACCCCCCTCCTAAGATCAAATTATAACTAGAAGAGTTTAAGGACGTGATCTCAGAAGATATACCCGCTAGCCTACCTCCTATGCGCGACATCTAGCATGCCATTGACTTAGTCCTAGGGTCTTAAATACCTAATCTCCTATATTATAGATTGAATCCTGAAGAGCATGAGGAGATGAAAAGGCAAGTCGATAATCTGTTGCAAAAAGGTCATATTTGACGTGGTCTTAGTTCTTATGTTGTGCCTATCCTACTGACCTCCAAAAAAGATGGTATATGAAGAATGTGCATGGATGGTAGGGCTATCAGTAGAATCAGAGTCAAATATCAATTTTCCATTCCCAGGCTTGAGGACATGCTTGACCAATTAGTGGACTCAAATTTATTCTAAGTTTGATTTGTGTAGTGGGTATCGCCAAATTAGGATTTGGCCTGGAGATGAGTGGAAGACTGTCTTTAAGATTTAGGATGGTTTTTATGCATGTTTAGTTGTCTTTTGGATTATCCAATGCTCCTAGTATATTTATGAGATTTATGACAGAGTTGTGAGACCCTTTATCAGAAAATTCTTAGTTGTCTACTTTGATGACATCATGATTTTTAGTAGATCTAGGAAAGAACACTTAGTTCATCTTAGGGACATTTTCCTCATCCTTAGATCTACCAAGTTGTATATCAATCTTAAAAAGTGTTCTTTCCTTCAGGACCAAGTATTATTTCTAGGATATGTTGTCTTTCTAAGATATTATGGTTGATCCTGAAAAGGTTAAAGCTATTAAAGAGTGGTCTGACTCTGAACCAACATCTTTCTGAAGTCCGTAATTTTCATTATTTAACATCTTTTTATAGATGCTTCATTAAGGGATTTAGCACTATCATGGCTTCTATTACGAATAGTATGAGCAAAGAAGAATTTCAGTGGCCTGTTGCTGCGGTAAGAGCTTTTTAATGATATTAACCTTAAGATGACTGAAGCTCCGGTGTTAATTCATCATTACTTTTAAAATTTTTTTTAAAATAGCTTGTGATGCATCAGGTATTGGAATTGGAGTTCCAGTCAGGAGGGTCATCCTATAGTCTATTTTAGCAAAAAACTTAATGATGTTAAGCAAAGATATTCTACATATGACAGAGTTTTATGTTGTAATTCGGAATCTTAGATATTGATGATGCTATCTTCTATTTCAGGAGTTTGTCTTGACTCCAATCACTTATTTCTCAGATATATCCAGTCATAGAAGAAACTTAGTGCTAGACATATAAAGTGGGTAGAGTTCTCAGCACAAAGCTGGTATTGAAAATAGGGCTATTGATGCATTAAGTTATTACTGTCCTCCAATTTATGAATACAAAGATGGTTTTGAGCGAGTGAAGGATGATTATCAAAGTTGTCTTGGTTTTGCCCTCATCTTTCAAGAAGTTTGTCAAGGAAACCATTAGGAATATGTTGATTTTATAATCATGGATGATTATTTGTTTAGGGGTTATCTTTGCATACCTAGAACATCCATACGGGACTTTCTTATTTGGGGGCTTCATGTAGGAGGTTTAGCTGGTCAGTTTGGATGTAATAAGACTATAGCTATGGTTGAAGATAGATTATATTGGCCATTTCTTAAAAGGGATATAGCTAGAATCCTTGCACAATGTCGCATATGCTAATTAGCCAAGACCAAGAAGCAAAACACTGGTCTATATCTTATCTTCCGATTCCGCATTCTCTATAAAAAGATCTTAGTATGGATTTTATTTCTGGATTGTCTAGGATTGCTAGGGAACTTGATTTAATTTTAGTTATTGTAGGTTTTCTAGAATAGTACATTTTATTTCATGTTGAAAGATTTCTGATGCCTCTTGTCCTTAAGTTATTCTTTAGAGAAGTCGTCCAATTTCATAGTTTGCCGTCTTTCATAATATCTAACTGTGACATCAAGTTTATAAGTTATTTTTTGAAAATCCTTGAAAAATTGTTTAGAACCACTTTAAAGTTTTCTTTAGCCTTTCATCCCCAAATAGATGGTCAAATAGAGGTTGTGAATTGTAATCTTGGTGATTTATTTAGATGTTTAGTTGGTGATAGACCTGGTTTATGGAATTTGTCATTACCTATAGCAGAATTTGTATATAACAGCTCAATGAATCAGTCTATTAGCAAGTCCCTTTGAAACTGTTTATGGTTTTAACCCTTGCCAATTCATTGATCTTGTTTCCCTGTCTATGGATAACCATATTTCTAAACTTGCCACTTTAGCTAGACACATTCATGATATTTATATTGATATTAGGCAAAAGATTGCTATGAGTATTGAGAAGTATAAGCTTGCTGTTGATGCTCACTATAGAAATGTAGAGTTTACTGAGGGTGATTATGTGATGGTCCGTATTTGTCCAGGATGTTATCCCAGATATTCATTCAAAAGTTGTATGCTCGAGCCACTGGTCCATTTTGCATCCTTTATAAACTTGGACCTGATGCTTATTATTTAGAATTACCCTCTAATTTAAAATTTAGTCAGATATTCAATGTTGAAGATCTGCTATCTTATCGAGACACATTCGAGTCTCCTATCATGCATGCTGGCGATCCCAAGAGATGTACTCAGTCTCTTCTAATACTAGTTCTAGTTCTTCACTTTCATCATCTTTGTCAAATCGTATTGAATGCATTATCATTGATGAAGTAGTTCCCTTGCTAATGGAGGATTTCAAAGATTTTTGGTTAAGTGGTAGGACCGTCCAGATTCAAATGCTACTGGATTCTTGAGGAAGAGTTGTTCCATATTGATCTAGATCTATGAGAAGCCTATCTTAATTCCTTGTTAGAGTCGAGTTTTTTCTAGCCAAGAGGGAATGATGGGAATCAAAAAATTCGTATATATTTCATAAGGAAACATCGTGTGCTTTGAGGAGTTCTGATCTTAATTTATTATAGGAGAGTTTATTTAGATCCCTTTATTTTTGGATTTCCTTTATTTTAGGATTTTTTTATTTTTCATTATTACCTTTTTCTAGAATTTTAATTCTATTAGAACTTTGTAATTTGACTTCCGTTCGGATATGAGTTGTTGCTCTATTTAAGTGTTCTACTTGTATGGAGGTCAGGCTTGAATAGTGAAATTGAATATCAAAGATATTAGATTTTTTTCTTTTTTTTCTTTTCTTTTATTTTTCTTTTGGTTCATGTTTTGCATTAGTAGGCCTTGTTCAGGTCGGTGAAGTCAATGCATGCCCGATACTTGTCGTTGGCTTTCTTCACTAGAATAATGTTGGCGGGCTAGTTTGGGTATTGGACTTTACGGATGACATCGATTCTAGAAGCTTCTCCGCATGCTTAATGGTGCGCTATCGCTTATGAGCGAAGCTTCTCTTCTTTTGGTGAACTGGGAGGTGCGAAGAGTCGACATTGAGATGGTGCACCATAACCTCAGGATCAGCACCTGACATATCTATAGTTGTCCATGCGAAGATGTTAGTGTTCATGCAGAGGAATTCCATTAGACGGGTCCTGGACTTCTCGCTTTGCTCGCTCTCGACATAGACCACATAGGAGGGGTCAAACGAGTCCAAGGGAACGGAACAAGCTCTTCAGCCAGCCCTCCTGCTGTAGCTTTTGCTGATCTCGGAGGTCGAAGCTCTCAATGAACATTGCTTCTCTTGGCTTCTTGTTTTAACGATTGCCACGTAACACTGCCTTGCTAAGGGTTGGTCGCCTTGAACCTCGCTCACCTCATGGGAAGTGTAGAACTTCTTAAGCAAGTGGTAGGTCGACACCGCGGCCCATAGAGCATTCAAGTCAGGTCTTCCCAAGATGGCATTGCAGGCTATCGGGACCTTGACCATTAGAAAATCTAGAAGGACCGTCACCCGTTTTAGGGCTCGGTCGGCTATCACAAAAAGAGTTATGATGCCCTCGCGGGAATAGCGTCTAAAGAGAAGCCAATCAAAGGAGAGCTACCCCTTTTAAGGCAATCCTTGGACAAGTTCATTTGCAAGAAAGTATTGTAGAACAAAATATCTACGAAGCTTCTATTATCTACAAGGATTCTTCTTACATCATAATTTGAGATAGTAAGGGAAACAACTATAGGATTGTCATGTGGAAATAAAACTCTGTCCGCATCAGTAGTGGAGAAGGTGATGGACTGCACCCTTTGGTGCTTGGGTTAAGGGATCTCCAGCTGGGCCACCCTGGTATTGGCTTGCCGCCCAGAGGTGCTTGCTCCCTAGCATCCAGTCCACCTGAGATGGTTTCATTGAGGATGTTATTCTCCATAGAAGGTTTGGCCACCAGCTAGGATCCTCAACCAGTGGCCTCAGAGGTGTTGGGATAGCTGATATAGCCATGCAAGTAGCCATGTCGAATCAGCTCCTCGATCTCCTTCAAGGAGAAGCAATCTTCGGTGTCATGCCCATAGTCTTAATGGAATTGGTAGTACTTTATGGGATCCTTATAGGCTCTTTTACTCATCTTTCTCGATAGTGGATAATATCCTGACTTTTGATCTCCATAAGGATTTGTCCCCGAGGAGCATTCAGAGAGGAAGTCCTCACGGCGGGGCCACCTAGGACTTCTAGATTAACGATGGAACTCCTTGTCCCGCTTCTTCCTCTATTATTGCGGCGGTTGAGACAGGGGAGGACAGGAGCGATCCTCTCGGGCATGCTTTCGGTTATCCTTTTTCTTTCACTTCTCCACCATGCCTTTCTCAGCGTTGATGTACTTCTCATCACGACCAAGAGCTTAGGAAAGTCTTTGGGAAACTTCTTGGAGAGGGAGAAATAAAAACTACCTCCGTGCAGTCCCTTCTTCAAGGCTGACATGGTGATGGAGGGCTCAAGTCCACAGATTTCTATTATGATGCTTTAAAGCGACCCATGTAGCAGCAAAGAGACTTGCTCACCTCTTGCTGGACGGAGAAGTCAGTGCCTCGCTCGGGCCTCTTACTGCTCTGGAACTAGGTCATAAATTGATGATCAAACTCACCTCGTACCCTAGATTGATCACCTCGCCCGGGAGAGGATAGATGTGTTGGAGATGGGTGGTAGGCTGGCTCTGCTTCCAACCTTAGTGGAGCCTACTGTAGGCCCTGCACTAAAAGTCATTAATGCTTGGACTTGCTAAGAGAGCTGTTAGAATTGCTCGACAATAACGGTCGGAGCAATGATGGTCCTATCCCCCCTCCTTGAAGAATCGGGGACAGGGTGGCCAAGGTCACGGATGCCTTGGCGAGAGAAGATGCGATCGTCCTTTCCCTTGGCCATGGTGTGAACCGAGGACAAGATGAGCTCAGAAGAAGACTCCAAATCTCAATAAAATTTTGGATAAGGATCTCTCTTCTAGTGCCAATCTGTTGCCGGAGCGAAAGATGGGCTGACTTAGGATCGATTCGGACAGAGTTGGAGCTGAGATGGCTGCTGATGTGGAGCTGGATCTTGCAGGATCTGGTCACCAGATGTCGGGTCCGTTTTGCTTTTCAGTTGTGGTGTAATTCCCCGGCAACGGCACCAAAAACTTGACACGTGTTCGGCAAGCATACCGGTCGTGTAAGTAATACAGGATAGTAACCCAATGTTATCCTCTAGGATCAGAGACAATCATCCAAATTATAATACCTACTTATATTGTTTGGACTATTGATTTCAGGTAAAAAATTAAATTGAAAATTAAACAAACTATCAAACTAAGATGGCAGCAAACTTTCGGAAAGAGAGATTCTAAAATAGCTAAGGCATCGGGAATTGAACCAAATCGATGTGGTAATTAATTCTGAATATGCTAATTTGATTTTCTGGTTTTACAAGCCAGCAGGTTTTCTTAATTGATTAATGCACTTTCGTTCAAATTGCACTAATCCTATCCAAAATTATTAACCACGGTGGTTAAGATGTGATTTAAATAATTCAGATGTATTAAATTCCTATAATCCTAATCACTGCATAGATCAGTCCTAGTTATTCTGATAGGATTTAAATCTATGGATTTCTTTTACTTTTCAATCTAGAAATTTAATAGATCAATTAAACTCTAAATAAAATTCATTGAGGAATTAATCAAATCACCCAAAGCATTACGATCACAAAAGAAATCTCAAGTAAAAACAGAAAATCAAACTAACCATTGAAATCCATAATCACCACATCAGTTAAATCCCTAAGCCTTAGTAGAAATAATTAGTTGCACATGTTTGGATTGAAAACAAAATAAAGACAGGAAGAATATAAATCAAATAAATTCATGACTAATTAATTTTCCCTTGTCTTTGGTTGATTTTCTGCATTGATGTTCTTCCTCTCTTCCCTTCTTTTCCTCGCGTTGCCTTCTTCTTTTCTTTTTTGCGTTCGCTCCTCTTTCTTGCATCTGTCGGCTTTCCGAGCGTTCTCCCTCCATGCGTGCTCTAGGCATTCCTATGTTCTTCCCTTCTTTTTTTCTTTTTTTCCACTGGCCTATGTGTTTTCGTTTCTTCTGTGTCCGCTTACTCCACGTCTCACATCTCTCTTTTTTCCACGGCATGTTTTTTTTTTTTTTTTGATTTCCATGCATTCTCCTCTCTTGCTCCACGTTATTTTTTCTTCTCTTTTTACGTTTTTGTTTCTTTTACTCCAGCACCTGACATCCTTTACAATACTTTTTATTATTTTATTATTTTATTTTTTTCTTCTCACATTGCCTCTTTCTCCTTTTCATGTTACTTTTTCCTCTTCTCCTTCACGTGTCCCAATTCTTTTACTCCACCGTTGCAAGGTTGATGATAGATAAGTGGCAGCTAGCTAGCATGAATCTCATCAAGTTTAGGTCCATAGTCCGTCAACAGCCCGTTTGTAGTTACTTGCAATATAGTTCATGAACATTTGGCCCATCTGAATGCACCTTCATATTTTCTTTTAGACTGGGCCTTGGTTTCTTCTAATGCATGTGAATTAAATTGGTAGCCTCCCTTTCACTTCTTGGTCCGTTTTGCTTCCGAAACTCTCCTAGCACACATACCTAAAACAAATAAAATTATTACGTGCAAATATACTGCAAATGCTACTAACTTAACAACAATTACACTAAATTTCTATACAATTAAGATCAAAATATTTCTATATAAATCACATTCATCAATGGTGAGCATTAATGGCAGCTGCTCTTGGATCATGCTCGGCTAGGATGGACGAGGGGTGGTAGGGTTCCCAATATCGGTACCGGGACCCGTATCGGCGGCATGCCGGTACGGTCCGTACCATACCGTACTAGCATGCATACCGGACTATTTTTTTAATATAAAAATACTCTTCCAAAGCAATTTAAAACTTGAAATAGACATGAACCGAGCTGAACCAGATGGTACTGTCCGGTACGGTACTGTACCGGTGCAGAAATTAATTTTTTTTATTTTTTTAACGGTCCGGAGGCCGGACCGTTATATGGGGGTGAACTGTACCGGCTAGCTACTGGTACGGTACGGGACGAGACGGTACGGGATGGTACCGCATTCCTTGGGGGTGGACTTGGCAACGATCGACGTCTATGGCAGAGTTGGTGAACAGGTGGCTTGATGTTCATGTTGCGAGGTGTTAAGAGGTGGCCCGGTCATCCAGGCTGGTTGATGCATGTCTAGATGGATTGGAGCTTTGGAGCCATACTGGATCAACCAAATCCAGACGTATCAATACTTACACCTAATAGTTTGAAAAATCTATGTTTACCCTCCCAAGATTTATTTTTATCTAACATTTTACTCTATAACTTAATAGAACTTAGTCAAGTCGTTAATCTTAAGTGGGCCCAAATGCCACATTGGAAAAAAATTCAAAAATAACCAAAATAATCTAAAGCTACATAACAACCACCCAAACAAAATGTGGGTATCCTTATCCCCACTCAAGGGCAATTTTGGATTTTCACATGAGTTAATAGTTTCACTAACACCATTAATATAATTTGGTGTTAAGTGTTGGTTTACAAACTATTGGGTGTAAGTATAATAAATGTAAACCTCATGATAGTTTTTGTAATTTACTTTTATAAATATTTTGTAATTTACTTTTATTAATATTTTGTCTTTTCGAAAGTTATAATTATTGACTCGACAGATATGAGGAGACATTTACTGTCTATAAAAGGCATGTAATGTAGAAAGAAGGGCGATTAAGATTTGGCATGAAACTTGAGTTAATGATCATTTTAGTGATGGTTTCCATTCAATATGTCCTCTTTTGACTTTTCCTTTATGATCTCCCATCTCTTCTTCCTCTTGTGGTCAAACAGTTGTAGTTCTGACATCAATTTTTTATCCTAAAGATACATTGTGGGATGATCATGTGTCGAGATGGCCAGTTTGTTCAAGGTTCTTATAGCATGAAGGCCCTCTCTTGGCAACAACCAGAAAAATTACAATACCATGAACAAGATGCTATTCTTTTAGCCACTTTTAAATGGCTTTCTCTTATATACCATCTCTTGCCAAACTTTGATATGATTAAGCATTTCTCAGTTCATTCATGTAACATGATTATTGATTCTACTTGTGTTGCAGGTGAATTTTACTGAAGAAAATAAATCACTCCTGCATGTCTTGACAAATATCTGTGCTATAATTGGAGGTTGTGTTGCCTTCTTTCTGATCTTTTTCACACCCTTACAATGATATATCATCCGCAAGACTATATTTTATGCTAGGCTGGCAGCAAACACCTGCACACACACTATGCTGTACTGCTAGAAGAGTGAAAATACCATCAGTTCTATCTTAAAATATGTAAAATTCACTTCATTTCATGCATTTCTATTTCTATGGGAATAATATTTGCTGACAAGTAACTCTCTTTGAGAATTGCAAATTCAGGTGTTTTCACGGTAGCTGGAATTGTTGATGCTTTTGTCTATCATGGCCATCGGGTGATCAAGAAGAAGATGGAGCTTGGTAAGCATATGTGATTTACTTGAAGCTAAGAAGAAACATTCTAGTTTTTGAGCCTTTAGGATGACATTATGAATCATTCAACGAGATGCAATCGAAAATGCAGAAGCAGTTGGCGTTGGGGTAATGAAGCTAAAATCTTGAGATCAAGCTGACGCCCCATTAAGTTTGCTGCTCCTTTCAATGTCATTATGTCTATGAGTCGTATTTGTAAAGTTACTTTAAAGAAAATACATTTACAGAAGAAGTGAACTCCCCAGCTCCGCGCCCCCCCCAACTCTACATTGATCATTTTGGGTTTCCAAAGTCTGAGCATCACTTTACAAGAGCTGAGGGGCCGGTGTGATGAACTATATTAGATTCTGCATACATGGGGGTTGTATTACACTTGGGAAGATATCATATGAATGTACTCCCACCTTCTTCCAAGATTCTGTGATTGTAAAACCTGATGGTTTGCTGGTTGAGTTTGCTTAATCTGGAGCACCACCTATTTGCAAGATCAATTATTTGTCCTTTGGCATGCTGGCATTTGCATTTACTTGTGTCCAATCGTATCAATAATTTTTCATATCACTGTATTTTAGTTTTAGAGTTTGCTTCTGCATTTGACTATTTCAAATATCTTATGCCTACACTTTTTATTTTGAATTTTCTTAGTTCCTGCATTGATTATTCCTTGTTCTCAAGCATTGATATTTTTAGGATTAATCACAAAAAAATCCTAAACTATTTGGAGGTTTTTAATTTCATCCTGAACTTTAATTTAATGCAATCAGGTTATTAAATTATTAGAAAAGTTTAATTTGCATATTGGTTATTCATTTCATCCGGGTGTTGTTAGGAAAGGTTAACGTCGGTCATGCAAAGGTTGCATGAGAGGGAAAAGAGGGGTTGATGTGGCAACATTTTTTTTTTTCATTATATCTACCTTCGTCTAGGTCATCTTCTTTATTCTCGTAACTTAACACTGATGAGGATTTCTAAGAGTGGTGGTTTGTGGGTCGATGAGAAGACAATGATTTATTTTTCATTTTCGTGGCGAAGGTGATATCTTTATCTTGTATTTTGTTTGTTCTTTTAGATAAGTTTTTTATCTTTTCAAATCTATCTTTCTTTCTCTTTTGGGTTCTCATCGATTGGCTCTGGTTATAATTTGCAAGAGCTGGACATCAGTCAAGATGAGAGTGGGAAGACATGGAATGTTTTTATTTAACTTCTCGATCTCTAGCATGGATTTAACTCGAAGCTATGAAGCTCCTGGTCGATGCAAGTGTGGTCATGTAGCTAAATTGTGGATTTTATGAAGTGATAATAATCATCGACGGAGGTTTAGAATTGTTCTAGGTAAGTGTGATCGGTATCAATTGACTTTTTTTTTAATATTTAATTTTTTAACTTGTGCTACTACGAGTTTGTTAGTTATAATGTAGACATTAATTGATGGTAGAATGATTCTTATTGTGGATATTTTGCTTGGATTGATCCAAAGATATGGGATCAAGCCAAAGTAGTTTTACTTAAATAAAGATGAGGCAAGGGACTTGAAAGCTGATGTGAAAGGATTGTCTGCTATAATTGAAAGGTATAGAGGAAAAAGTTTTGGTTTAAAAAAACATGTGGCTTAATTTAAAGGAGAGACAATTGGTTTATTAGAAAAGGCAGAGGATTTAAAGAAAGAGGTTGCTGACATCAAAGATGAGGCATAAGGATGAAAGTAGAATATTTAGAGTTAAAGAAAAGCTTGCTAAACATGCTACAAGGAAGAAGCTACATATATGGTTGCAGTTTTTAATCATTCTATTGACAATAGTGATCATGTTTTGATCAACTTTCTTGTATGCTATTATATAATGATTTTGAAAGTGGTGGTCAGACAGAGAACAAGTTCTAGAATTTTAAAGATTTTGGAAATTAACTTTGTAATCAATGTTATATTCTAAAGTTATTGAATGTAATGTTTTATGTTTGATATTTCCATCTCTTCTTAGTAAAGTTATCTTCATTTAAATGGACTTGAAATATGTTTGATTGCCCCTATCTATATGATATATATATTGTATTAGAAAGTTATATGTCATAACATTTTGAAATAGTGAAAATGCCAATGAGAATGTCATTGTTATTAAAGTTAAAATATAAAATATTCAGTTCCATGCCACTGTTAATTAAGTCATGTGCCATTGAGCAAAGAGAGCTGAAAACTCAGTACTTGTACATTTATACAAAGATCAAAACCTTACTATGAATCTTTTGTTTTTATGAACATGGAAGATATTGAAAGATACGAACAAGTCCCTCGGTTCCCTTATACATCAATTTGGTTAATCAGGTTGCTTGTTCAGGTTGCCATGTACCATTAATTTTCTTGGTGCAAGAATGATTACAAAGTTTCATTTCTAAAAATAGTGCCTTGCTATTGCTTTTATAACAATGCCCAAACAGGTGAAACTTATCAAAATAATTCCTTGATTTGCTTTGATAACCTTGCTTTGATAAGTTGCTGATTACTAAGTTTCAGGTTTTTGAGAAGTTGCTCAAACAGGTGAAACAAAGTTTTAGGCCTTGATAATACTGAAAAATTGCCATAGTGATGCAGCATTGCTAGTATCTGGAGAACAAGAAAGCTGAAGGAAAATTAATGAGTACAAGCAAATGTCTTGCTATCGAGATTGAAAATAGTTTTCTTACAATGCCTTGCTATGTCAATGGGAAAGCACTAAACAATGCCTTGCTATGTCAATGGGAAAGCACTAAACAATGCCATGCTATGTCAATGGAAAAGCACTAAACAATGCTCTGCTATGTCAATGAGAAAATAGTAAACAATGTCTTGCTATGTCAATGGGAAAACCACCTTCTTATAAACCTAAAGAAGTAATTGAAACCATGGTTCTAAATAACTGATTTCTAGCCTTGCTATTGAGAATGGACTGGAACATATGAACCAAGACAACTAGTTCAAATTTTTAACTTAAATTACAATTGTTCTCTGGTTTTTGATAAGTTTCTGAAATAGGTGAAATAAAGTTTCAGGTTTGGAATCATTGAAACAATGGATGTCAATGGGAAAACAATCTTCTTACAAGACCAAAAGAAGTTAGTCGTCTAATGCTCATTTCTTTGCAAACATCAATAGTGAACACATTGAAACATTAAAACCCTGCTATTGATAATGAATTGAAATAAAACCTCGCTATTTAGAATGAACTAAAACATCGAAACATTTCACTTTAAATCCAATGTTCTCAATAATTGAAGCCAATGCCCAGCTATTGAGAATGAACTGAAACATAAATTTGTTCTCAAAAACTAAAAACAATGGCATGCTACTTCTTGGAACAATGTCTGAAACATAGATTGCACATAATTTGTTCTCATATAACACAAACAATGATACCAAACTTGAGACTTGTAATTCTAACATACATTTGTTTCATTATATAAAACACCGAAATAACAATGATAAGAACATTTGTAATTTCCAACAAAGACTTGTAACAGAACAAAAACTCTTGTTGTCTGAACACAATTCTAGAATTACACTAAAGTACAATAATAAAAATTCATTACTCCATGACATATAACATTGAAATAACAATACAGTGACCATTTCATCTTCCAATTTAACAGTGAAGAACAACTTCCAAAATCCTTTGTTCCACTACATATAACAATGAAAATTCATAAAGTGTTCCAAGTATTAGAAACCATCAAAAAGAACTACTGATAGGCTTAACCAACAAGAACGCTCCGCTTCCACAATAGCAACACAATTCACAGTATCAATTAACATTATCAACAATGCTACCTTGGGTTCTTGGTTGAAGAGACAATGACCGAGTTCTTTCATTATGTTTCTTCCTTCTAGCATCTACTTGTTCTTTTTAGTGATCCCATATCAATTTGAGTTGCACTTCTTTCATTGATATGTCTCACCCGGGTTGGTCCCTATACAAACTATTTTCATATATAAATCAACAATATGACATTAAACAACTCAATTTATGGACATAAATCTCATCATAAAAAATATTTGTCCAGTATTTGGCTAAACATATAGTCCATAAGCCTAGAAAAGCATTTCATGCCTTTGTCTCTTCCTTATATGGTTAAAGTCATCAGCACCCTATTGCTTAGGAGCTTGCTTAGGAGCTCCTAGAGGAGACATTTACCCTCTCCTCCTCTTAATTAGCAATTTTGCTTGCCTCCTAGCACTGAATTCGGTAGATATAATTTGACACAAGACATGTAATAAGGTATTGATACACAATAAACAAATTAAAAAGGCATGTAATTGTGAAGTAAGGCTTTTTATTTTAGTTGTGGTAACCTCATTTTTTTCTTGGCCTTTAGGTCTCTTTGGAGGTGCATCAATTATCGATGAATCACTTTTATTAGGGCAACCCTGCTTGTTATGGTCTATTTGTAATATATTTGATAGGTCATCTATCTTCCATGTCTTGAAATCTTTTGAGGATGCTCGGACTCCTCGCGTAGGTCATTCCTTCTTAGCTTCTTACGCCTTCTCACTAATGGAGGTAGCACTGCCTCCACACCAATCCTAGGCCATAACCTTTCTCCATTCACAAGTTGAAGTACATAATCATAACAACTTTTCTATGCGTTCTTTATATAACATGCTGCCAGATAATCCTCTACGTTGTCATTCTTATCCATATAGTAGATATAGTATGACTACATGGATGCTTGTTAGGTTCCATTCATTGCATGCTCCTATCAACCAAGCTGACTTCGTAAGAGTGTTCCCTTCATGTGACTTCATATTTTCTATCACCATTATAAATTACCTCATATCATCTACTATTTGACTTGTTTTTATCTATCTTTTCTTGTATTCAAGGGCAAATATATCCATGCCACTTCTCAATTTGTTTCCTTTTATTTGCCATCCGGATCATTAATGCATTCCTTATATCTTCAAGTATATCAATGAATGGCTTCTCCCTTGCTTGAAGTACATAACCATTGAATGTTTCAGACATATTATTGTCAATGACATCACAGTTTAGGAATGAGCTAAAGAAGGCTTTGACAAACTTCCTTAATTTGTATTCATGAAGTTTTTCTATGCTTGTTCATATAGAGCTTTTATCTCATCTAGTACATCCATGAAGTCTCTCTTTGTAGTACACTTGGTAGCTTTCAAAAAGGTGGACTTTAAAACTCCACCCCTATGCTTCTTTCTCCAATTTCTATATACATACATTGCACAGTTTCTATGCTCAGCACATGGTAGCAAATCGTTGATTGATTAAACCAATCCCTATATATAATGGGTAAAAATAAATTAGTATAATGTTCATAAGCAAGATGTACATTTAAAAGGCAATGACCTTAATTTACCTTTTGCTGGTCACTAATAACAGTCCAACCCAACTCATCTCCAAGCCATAAATCTTCAACCAATAGATTAATCAACCAACTCCAAGAGTCCCTGTATTTTACCTCTACTACAGCCCATGCAATTAGAAACATTTGATTATTAGTATATCTACCAATTATAGTTAGTAGCCCTCCCTTACAAATCCATTTCAAGAAATAACCAACAAGGCCAAAAATTGGCTTACAACCTACCAAAAATCCCTAATTAAGAGCTTCAGAACTAATGTACAATCTTTAGAATAGTAGACCATCAGTGAACCTTTCAACCTTCATGATTATTGCTGTGCTTTTGTTGCTTTACCTGATCTCTTCACAATAATCAGGTAGTCGTATATAATGTTTACTATAAGACCCTCTAATAGACTCCAAAGCCATTTGCCTTACCCTCCAACACTTAGTAATGCTTGCATCATATTCAAATCTTGTCCTAATATCATACTTCATCTCTTTGGACTTGTAACTAGGACGTACCCTAAGCTTTATTCAAATTTCCTTGCAATCCACCTAGCTATTATTTGACCATTCTTATGGCTTCTTACACATCTATGCTCATCAACATAAGTCTTGATTTGAAATCTATCAAGACTTTTCTTATATGAATACCATATTTTGAATGGGCACCCATTAAATGTCATCTTATCTCTACTATAGTAGCCTCGTTATTCACAAACCTCATATCATATCTTTGTGCTATGCTATTCTTCACAATAGCATCTTAAAAATGTTCAATGGTGTTGAACATCATACCTTTACAAAATTTGATATGTTGCATATCAG
This sequence comes from Areca catechu, assembly GCA_021397845.1. Classification (NCBI taxonomy): domain Eukaryota; kingdom Viridiplantae; phylum Streptophyta; class Magnoliopsida; order Arecales; family Arecaceae; genus Areca; species Areca catechu. The sequence goes on along the minus strand of CM038045.1, from coordinate 128,863,578 downwards.
TTTTTAGATTGAAATAAGCTTACCTCTTCCTCTTCGTGAGATCACCAAGCTTATGCTTAGGACTTGATTCAGGTGTGTCAAACTCTGATGAATCATGATAATCACTATCATACCCAGTCTACTCTTCAAGTTGATCTAAAGGAGTAGATATGCTTGCTCCTGCACTCTCACCCACATATGGTCGATGCTCCATCTACACTTGATCATCCTTCTTCTTACTATTATTTCTTATTTCCCTTACTTTTTCCTTGGTAGCTATCAACTCATCATCTATTACAAGCTCAACATCTGTATAATAGCTATCATCAATCTCTTCATCTTCACTATCATTGAATGGGGCATACTCGTCAACAATCCTTCTATCCCTAGCTCTTCTACCAAGTATCCTTTCTTTTCCTTTCTTTATCATTGCTTGTTGACTTTGCTTAGCAATTACTTTCTTTAATTTTCCACTTGCTAACTGTTGTCCAATTCCTTTTCTTCTCATTGGTTCCAGGCCTTGCTTCTCCACAATCTATGTAATAACACTTCTAGTCCTAGGTCTATGTATCGTTGGTTTGCTGATTACTTCTTCATGGTCAACATAAACATAAAGATACTCTTTTGTATCAAATGCAAGATTTATCATTTCTTTAAATTGACCATCTTCATAAACAAGTCTTATTCCTTGATTGACATTTGAAATATGCACCCTACAAAATAATCTTAAAACTTTATCCATGCACAAGTTGTCCATCATATTATGAAACTTATCATAAGATAAGATATCTGTGTCATGGATGTCATTACATACCACATTCCCTCCATCATATTCAGTAGATCTACCCTTCTTGACAAATTTCCTACAATATTGTATAGCAATGGTAAGACAATCCATTCTATGGTATTCAGAAAGGATTACATTGAACATCAGTAGTAATAATAAAAAAATTATGTCCAACAACAATGAAGTAATCACACAATTTTTTCCAAAAACTAACTAAAATGGGATATTTACAAATAGTAAAACTCTACTTTAAGAAGCAGCATGATATAATATGTTGCTTTAATAAGGCATATTGTAAGGCTACACTAAGATGCCCTATCTTGCTATAGCAACATATATGGATGAAAAGAAAATTCATCTCTATACCAATTGATGTGCCCTTATCCACTGAAAAAAAATAATCATAATCCAAGATATTGAAGACAACAAGTAGGGACTGCATTCTACTAAATCCAAAAAGGTTAAACACAACTTTGGGATCATATAGGGATAACTTGGGACCCATTTCACTCCAAACAGAAGCTTTAATAAAGCTTTGGGACCGCATACAGATACAGATATCATTTGGGACTGCATTCCATAAAAAATAGAAAGCTTCAATAGTTTTGGGACCATATAGATTCTAAAAAAATCTTTTTTGGATAACTAGCTACTTAAAATCAATAGTAATAAGTAAAATCTTTGTTATTTTTTTATCGGGCTGAAAAAATTAGGATTTATGAAAAATACCTACACAAACCCTAATAAGTAAAACCAAAGTATATGATAAAGAACTTACCTTGCAGAAATGGAGGATAGATCATCGCTTTCTCACCAACCAGCAAAGCACCACTCTCATACCCAGATAAATTGCTAGTATCCAATCACCAAAAATGGAAGGAAAAAAATAAATACTCAAGATGAGGTATAAATAATGAAAAAAATAAATGCTTACCACATTAGCCCTCATTTTTCCTCTCTTGTGACCCTCACATGATCCGCGTTAACTTTTCTTAATGGCACCTAGATTAAATTAGTAACCAAGGTCCAACTTCAACTTTTCTAAAAGTTTAATGACTAGATGCACTAAATTAAAGTTCAGGATGAAATTAAAAACTCCTAAATAGTTCATGACTTTTTTCATGATTAATCCATATTTTTATAAGAATTATGCATGAAAGTTATACTTGGTGACTATTGGTACGTATTGTTGTACACTAAAAATAAATACCTTATTTCCACTACTTACTACGAGAGTAGCAGGAGTAAGGGCCGAATCCATAGGGACTTTAAACAGTTATTTCAATAGTGATTTTAAAGAATAATAATAGCAATTTAATAATTAAAGAATTTAAACTATTTATTGGTATAATTAAATAATAAAGATTCAAATGAAAAGAAAAGTCTTGAGATTTCAATGGGTTACTTAGCAGACAGCTGGTACTCTCCTTTGTGAATACTTCATATAGCACCCATTAAGATATAATTTATTTATAGAGATCATGACCCATACCTATTGGATCATGGCCCATTTCCTTGAAATATTGATTAGCCAAGATAAGATGTATATAAAGTAAAAGAATTCACATTCTAAAATAATCTATTCTAAGAGTTTGAACCCGATCCATGAGCATGGTTCATTCCAAAAATATAGATCATTCACACAGAGCATAAGACAGGATTTAGAATTAATAAAAAGAAACAAAATTTATTTTATAGAAGAGAGTACAAATGATAAACAAAATTACAAACATGTCGCAAGTACTTAGTGACTTTCTGAGAAATTAAGATCTAGCCTTCCATGGATGAACTCCTCGTCGTCATTCTTACTGACATGTAGATGAAAAATTGGGGCAGCAAATTGGAAATTAGAGGCTAGACAGAGATTTCTCAATTGACGGGAAGGGGAAGGGAAAATAGGAGAAAGCAATTAGAAAGGAGAATTGAACATCCCATCTTCTGGCTACAACATTCTTTTAAAGGTAGAGGGGAATGCATATGGACCGCGTTCATTTCCATTACAATCCTTCCCAATAACCTTTATTTCAAAATTCATCAGTTCTGTGTGATCTATCCATTCAATCCATTGCAACCAGCATCCCGTGTTTGTTATGGCTCTTTATCCAGCTTCGTTTCATTACTCCAACCTGTTGCCACCTAGATCATCGTGGCCCGTAGCTCTGATGCATCATTGCCATGTTGGGTGCCTCCTTCTTCCATCGGGGGCACTCTCTCCTCCTTGGGGGTCGGCCCTTCGGCCCGCTCGGCTTGCAAAATAGAAGAGACCTAGGCCAGGGATTCTGATGAGGACACTCCGACGATCAAGTTAGTGGGACGATCGAGGGGAACAGAACCTCTGATATGGAGAGTTTGGGAGACTCCCTTGCCTTAGGGGGTGACATGATAGGATATTCAAATAATATAAAGAATAAGATGATAATGCCTGAGTGGCAGAAAGAAGGAATGGAGAGCAGGGAGAGGGGAGGTTCTCCGGCCGGTCCCTTGGCTACTGGGCTTTCGGTGGCTTGCTTGCTTATCTCTCCCCACTCCTCCTGCATCTGCCTCTTACCTTTCTTACGTCATGCCTGGTGCGATGGCCCTGATCGGATTGGGGGCTTGGTCCCGGTGTCCTTCTTGAGGTGCCCTCTCGCAGTGTCTTCTCCGAAGGGGCATGCCATTGCTTGCAGCTCCTCCTTCTTCCCTCCCCCCTCTCGAAATGGTCCTTTTAAAAGGGAGGTGATCCTTGGGCCTCTTGGAGCCTTCTCTCTCGGACTGGTCCTCCTTCTAGCCTTTGGTGAGCTCTTCGAAGAGCTCTCTTGAGAGCTCTCTGGAGAACCCTTTCGCTTCACAACCCCCCCTTTCCTTTGGGGGTGTCGTCTTTCTTTTTAAGGAGGCAGGCACTGTGCCATTGAGCCCCATGCCCTTACGGGAAGTCTTCATTCTAGAAGGGGCTGCCCAAGCAACGTAGGGCCTATGGCTTTGACAGGATTCCCCTTCTGGCGAAACTCTAGGTCTCCGGCCATATGATAGTCGACATGGCGGCATGTTATAGGGCCCTGGGTCTAACAGGGCTTATCTCGTGCAGAGCATGTGGGTGGCATGTTGTAGAACTGGCATTGGTAGCAGGATATGTGGCACCTTCCGGAGGTTGCAGGTGGAGAGGGACCTCCATGTCATGGTTTGAATTCTTGTTGATCTTTCCCTCCTTCACCGCTGGCAGAAAATCTGGCCTTCGTATGGTAGGGAAGGACTTCTCGAAGAGGTTCACCTTCAGCAACATGAGCTAGACCCTGGCTGGGAGCTGACCTCAGATGGAGGGCTCACCTAGTGAGCTCGGCCCCGGCTGGGGGCTGACCTCGATGGGAGGGCTAACTTTATGAGCTCTACTTTGGCCAGGAGTTGACCTCGGTAGGGAGGCTCGCTCCATAAGCTCGACCTCGGCTCGGAGCTGACCTCGGCATGGGGGCTCACTTCATGAGCTCGACTCTGGTTGGGAGCTAATCTCGATAGGGGGCTCATTTCAAGAGCTCGACCCCGATTGGGAGCTGACCTCAGTATTCCACTAGGAGCCACGTCCAGGTGGCAGTCCCCACCTATGCGGTTGCTGGTTGGTGGCTATGTAGGCTCCATGTCAGTGGATGTTGCCATATCAGATGCCCCCTACTCTCGAGCCCGGAGAACGAGGCATCGCTCGGGGCGATGGGAGTAACAACCATGCTAACATAGAGGGACGCGCCTTCTGCACCATCAATGCTTCGACTAGCCACGCCCTAAAGACCATGCCTTTACATTAATGGGGTGCTACTCTCAGTTTTCCAATGGAGGAATCATCAATGCCCTGGCTGGATCAAGGCATCTGTTCCATGAATCGAAGCATTGGGAGGTGCCTGGAGCCGACACTGGTGACTTACGATTGGCTGTGTGGCTTTTAAAAGGCCTTCGAGTACAGGTGGCCAGGGTTCTGCAAAGCTTCCTTCCTTCTTCTTCAGCCCCCTTCTGGTTCTAGTGTTGGCCTCCATGTTTGCCTTCTTCAATCCCTCTTCCTTGGCCTATGCTGAGGGAGGGCTCTTGGTAGACTTCAGGATTTCAGCCTGAGGCCTGGAGGGCCAAATGAAGGCTCTCCAAGAGTGACCGACCAGCATCAAGGTATGAGCATCTGGTTTAGAGAAGAAATCCATCGAGCTTGAAACTTTTCCCTTAGATGTAAAGGGGGAGATCCTCTGGTTGCGCAGCTAGGGCAGAGAAAGAGGCTGCCTCAAAAGTGGAGGTAGTTGGAGTCACCTCCTGGTTCACAAGACCAGAGATCTTACAGGAGGAGGTGGTGGCCCGGGTCGTGGTCACTGTAGAAGGGGCCACGATTGTTGCAGTGCTGACAGGGGTATATTGATGCGGGGCTGCTGCAGCTGCCCTTGGAATCACAGGATCGATGAATTCCAAGGAGGACAGCATGGTAGAGGCGGAGTCGATGCTGGGCTTTAGAGATCTGGTGGGCCCCTGAGGAAGGGCACCCTTCCATTTGGGTAGGAGGGATTAGCATGTCCCCAGTCACTCCTCGAGGGTAGAGTGCTGGGCCGACCTGCCTTGTCGGTGCCTCCTACACCAATCATGGAGGTTAAGGTTAGTGCCCTCCGATGGGTGTTGCACCAACGTTGAGGGGACCCGCTCACCAATCGGGCAAGGAGTGGAGATGGGGCTTCAGCCCATCTTCCTTTCATCTTGTATCTTAGGATTTCAGGAGGTCTCCTGGCTTGTTGGGAGCCTCCATAGGATGTAAGGGACTTTTGATTAATAAAGGCGCCTCTTCCTTTATGATTGCTGCTCCCTCTTTCTTGCTTTCTTCTTCTTCTTCTCCTTCTTCTTTTTCTCTTTTTTTTGTGCTTGAATTTGCTGCTTGGCCTCTCGGGCTATTGGGGGCCTCTCTTCGAAGTGAGGGACATTCTGATGAGGGTGGTTTTTCTTCTCCTTTCAATCGAAATGCTTTGTGTTCCTTGCACTTTGCTTACTGTTTTACTTTCTTCGACTTAGATTGCTTCCAGGGGGTCTCCTTAGCTTGCCAAGTCATGAGTCAGGTGACCGATGATGGAAATTCAGGGATTTCTCATCAACATCCCTGGGCCATGAACAAGGCAACCAGATGCAAAGCTTCCGGAGTATCCTGGCCCGGTTCACCATGCTGTGAGTCAAGGGGTAGATGGTGGGACTTCTGAAGTTTCTTGGCAGACATCTTCGAACTGTGAGTAAGGCAGTGGATGTGGGGCTTCATGAGTTTTCCGGCTTATAAGTGCCAAACTATGAGTTTCGTGGTAGATGGCAAGGTTCTAGGAACCTCCAACTCACCTCAAGACTATAAGCGGGGCGACTGAGCACGGGTCTGTCGGAAGGACCCAGCTTGGATATTGCCTAGCTACGGGCCTCTTGGTAGATGGCAGGTTGCCCTATCATCGCCTCAGGGTTATGAGCCCGACCTAAAAGTGCGGGCCCAATGGAGTGGGCTCGGCTAGAGAGTTTTGAACTATGAGTGACACGATAGGTGGTGGGTTTCCCTGCCATCACCTTCGGGCTGTGACTAGGCTAAGGGTGTTGAGCTTTTCGATTTGCCACATTGTGAGTTACATGATAGATGACATCTTGGTGCCACCTTCGGGTTATGAGTGCACTTGGTGAAGGTAGGCCTGATGAGGGGCCTGGCTTATTGATGAGGGGCTCGACTTGTTGATGAGGAGTTGCCATGCCGTGAGTCTTGCAGTAGATGGCATCTATTGAGAATTATGTCCCAAAGCCAACCATTTAGGCTATAGATGGTTGTGCTATCTTGTAACTATAAATAGTTTTTTAATGAATAAAAGTTATTATTTGGCTATTCATCATATTTGCATTTTTCTGAAATGAACTCTTGTATGATGGAGTCCTTAGAACTACATTATTTTGATATAGAGAGGATATATCAAGTAGTTCTTAAACTGGTTCACAACCAAATGTTATATTGTTATAGGACGACGATGTATCAAATGTAGGCTATTGTATGTCACATTTATTGGTTGTCCTCTTAACCAAGGAGTGTGGAGATACTGGTATGACATGCAAGTGAAATGTGTGACATCTTATTGAACATGACCATTTGCGGAGCTCCCTTCTACCAAAGGGTTGCTCACGAAGGGATATGGATATATGTGTCCGTCAGACCTGAGATCACCATGGTAGTTTGCAAGCAACTCACTATACTTTGGTATCGGACTACTTGGATTTCTAATCCAGTGATGAAAGATTTCTGGGTGCAGTCAAGTACTTATGGAGCGGTGGTAGATGAAGATGGAATTGGTCCCTCCAAATAGTTTAGAGTGAATGACTCACTATGTCGCAATTTAGCAAATTCTTGGCCAGGGTAGTTCTTGTGAGGAGTCACAGAACTTATAAAGTTGAGACATGATCTGGATAGACTAAATTAGGGTTGGCAGTCAAATCCTAGGTCATCCTGAGCATTATGAGGTCAAAGGGATGAATTATGCAATAACAATATACCGGAGGTTCTTGCAAGGTGCTCTGCATCTTCGACCTATCCGGACATCGGGTATCATTGCTAGATGAGGACTTTGACTGGTACTGAAAATATTCCAGTGCTACCGACTTAGTATTCAAATCTTTGGGGTCATACACCATAGGGGTTTCTATCTGATCTTAAGGCTGATTGATGATTGAGAATCGTTTTCCATCACCGGAGGTCAATATGATTGACCATGTTTTAAGTGTTGACACTTGCTTGAGTCGACACTTGGGAAGTGTCGACACTTGGCGTTTTGCAAGTGTCGACACTTGCTGTGACGAGTAGATTTTCTGGGAAAAATTTCTAGAATGTTTTGACTTCAAATTTTGAATTTGAATTTCAAGTTTTTGGGCATTTTGGCTCCAAGCTTTCTTGGTATGATTGTCATACTTATCTTCTTTGGCTTGGACCCATTTGGAATGGCCCTTGACTCTCTCCCCCAATCACTCCTCCTTCCTCTTTCTCCTTCTCCTAGTTGCCCCTATAAATGAAGGTCATTCTAGAGGCTGCAGGTGGTTAGAGAAGAGAAGAAGAGTTAGTAAAGCTAAAGGAAGAAGAAAGGTTTTGTAAGGACTTGGGATTGGGTGTGAGAAACCTAGCATTCAAGCTAGGTCTTGGGAAGAGAGTTTCTTGGGAAGGGCTTTACCTCTCCTCATTGTCTTCCCAGAAGAAGAAGATCAGTCCGAAGGATCCCGAAGAGCTAGCACTCTGAGGGAGTTGATCAGTGTTGAGCCCTGGTATGGATTACATGCAGAGGCCAGACACGTGAGTGGCTCGAGCGCCTTCCCCCTTTTCACAGCATTTTACAGGTATAACGGTAAGGTACTTTTATACCTTCGTTTCTTTCTTGCTATTGATGTTATATTGCATGCTATTTCATTATATTAGATCCTGTTGCAGGCAAATCAATAGATCGTTTTGATCTATCTACCGAGCTTTCCACTATGCATGTTTTAAAATAGTTTTAAAATGCATTTTTTTTGCCCTACATGCATGAATGTTTTCACCTTCAATGGTATCAAAGCAATAGGTTCCTTTTGTAGTATAATGATGCTAGCATGCTTTAACATCACCTTTCTTAAAGTACTTGGATTGAGTGCTTCACCATGGCCGTCCGGTCATAGGAGAGAAGTAGGGCTGCAAGACCCTCTTTTCCCATTCAATGGAGCCTCTTATGGCGTGTTGGGGTGCCGATGTAATTGACTTTTGAAAGGGAAAATAAGAAGAAAGAAAATGTAGATTAAAAAATACTTTAATCTAATGACATGATCATAAAACAACTTTAGATAAGATTTAAGAGTTTTGTTTTGATTGGATTTGATTGAAAGTTTGGAGAAACTTTGTATTTGAGATCACTAATTTTTCTCTGTCTTAGGCTGTGAGTCGACACTTGGCCTTGGAAGTGTCGACTTATGAGCAAGTTGCCAAATAATTGGTGTTCTATTTTTCCCCTGTGACAAGTTGAAGTGTCAACACTTGACTAGGAAGTGTTGACACTTGGGCTCATGAGTCGACACTTTGCATTGAAGGTGTCGACTCATGAGCGTGTGCCAGAAATCTGGCATTCTGTTTTCCTCCTGTCTTAGGCCTTGTGTCAATCCAAGTGTCGACACTATGCCTTGTGTCGATCTAAGTGTCAACACCTAGTGTCGACATTTGCTCCTGGTGAGTCGACACTTGGAGTGAAAATGCTGAAAAGTAGTGAATTCAAATTTTGATTTATTTTAAAATTATTTTATATTTATAAAATAAAAAAACTGAGCTGCACCCATGTAGAAAATATGTAGATAAAAGCTTAAAAAACATGGATATATGTCTACACCCACATTGGTACACATGTTTGGTTAAACGTGGGTATGTCCGGCATGACTATAGCTTAAATCCACGCTTTTTTTTTCCGTGTGTGTAGATGTGCTTTATCCATGTAATTCTAATGTAGATAAGATTATATACGTGGGTATAAATCTAGTTTATACCATCCTTTATAAAACATGGATAATTAAATACATACGAATTAAAAACATGGATAATTAAATACATACGAATTAGAATTCATTGAAATTAACAAAATGTGGGTATAAATGAACCTGCACTATCAATAATAAAATATAGATATATAATTAAATATAGTCATGCTTAATCCAATTTCAAAATATGGATCACTTGTAATAAAAAATAAAAATAGAAAGACATAAAATAATTATAAATAAGGTAATTTTCATCATTATATTAAATATAGTTTAACATACATAGTGATAGTCTCATAAAAATATTGTCTCAACAACTATTAATTTTATCAAAATCCAAAGAACAACAAACAAAATATAGTACTAATTTCAAAAGAAAGTAAATACTAGAACTCAAAACATATCATAAAACAAGTTCCAACTATTTTGCCACACCGTAAAGAGAATAAACATAAATAAAGTAAACTTTGTAAAATCTCCATTTCTTCCTTGACACCTTCCATTATATCACCTGAATCTGCAAAAATAAAGGAATCATATAAATATACATCATTTCAAAGATAGTATAAATCATTATTAAATCAATAATATATACAGATACATACATAATTTTTTCACCAAATAATGTAAGTGCCCACAGCATGTTTCATTAAAGATCAACTTTTATCCTTTACAAGCAATGGAGCATTAGGCTCAATTGCATAAGAAACAGAAACCTCACAAAACACATCTCCCAAATTTTTGTCCATCAACATCTTGTCTTTATCATCAGAAATAAATATTTCTTTGCCTACTTCTTTCTGTAAGATATCCAATAAAATTACTTCTTCACCCTGCAAGTACAGATTTCATATAATATAATGAATAAATCCTGATGATTCATCACTTAATAACATTGAACCATTCTATTTAAATCTATAAATTCATTAAAATAAATTTTACTTATAATTTTAGATGATTCAAGAATGGATAATATGTTCACTTGAGATGAGTTTAGTTCAAATTTATCACTATTCTAGAAATAATAGAGAGTTAGCTAACTTTCTTAAAAAATATTAAATTACAAGTACTGCATAAAATAATGATATCATAGATACCTTTGGATTATGTTTGCTACTAAGAGATGATATTTTATCTATTTTTGATGAATTATGGTACTTGATTATAAAATAGAGAACCCATGCTTGTAGAAACACAGACAACACTTATGTAGTAACTTGAACAAAGCTCCTAGAATAACCTGAGAATGAAGCTTTTTCATAGAGTATGTTGTTAATTAGTTCATAAGAGCATGTATTGGCATAATCTTAGCACAATTCGGCATTCCAAGCATAGCAAGTAGAAGAAAAAATAAAAATAGATAGATATAAATATTTAGTGTTCTGATGAAAATTCATAATTAGTAATGTGTCCTTGCTAGAATAAGAGGAAATAAAGATACAATGACATCTAATTTCCAATGAATATGTAGAAATAAGGCATGCATGAAAGTTTCGGATGTCCATCAAAGTTAGAGAATAGCGATAGAAAAAGGTCTGAAAAACATAATTAGCTAAGGTACTAAACTCGGAATCATAAGAAGTAGAAATAGTGAACTCAGAATCGAAAAATAAGGATTATCATTGGTAGATTTCCATTTCCCGTCATGTATATACTCCATCTCAGCATTGTTAAGCAAAAGAGATACAAATGACATAACCCAAACAAGATCCTCTTGATTAAAATTTAAGATTTCAATAAATTGTTTAATAGAAATATTTAAAAAGCCATTATTGATCATAGCAAAACTATATATGGTATTGAAATGAAAGATTTGCAATGATGAAAAAATCTTAAAGCATAACAACTTGGTCATGTCACTAAGAAAAATAAGAAGTCATTTTTAAAACCTGAACCTGACCTATTTAATAAACATGTTACCCAACCCAACCCGTTTAACCTGTTTATTAAACAGGTATTATGCTAACCTATTTAACCCGACCTATTTAACCTATTTAATGAACAAATAACTTAATAATATAACCTGAACTGACCCAACCCATTTGACATGTTTACTATATAAATAAATTGTTAACCCAAATCAAAAAATTAGAACAATAAATAAAGAAAAAGAACGAGGCTCAGATCTACTATTTAATTTGTAACTAAATCAAAATGACTACAATTGGTTGCCTACAAAAGAAGGTCATCCAAGATTGCTGCCATTAGAAATAGTTGAATCAGCAAAACATATATCCCAAAATCATCATGGCCTCCATATACAAACCTTAAACCAATTTCAAAATAGGTTAAAAAACTTCTTTACCCTCCAAGCAGTCAAGCACCTGATAAGATAAAGATAACTAAATAGGTAGATCTACATGACAAGAAAACTATCGACAACAACAAGATCATGAATCATAGATCATGAGCACCAATGGAAATCGATACAAACATTACATTTTGGTAGGCCTCCATATTATAAAGCAAAAATAAATTTAACTTGAAACCCTAGTCATTAACTTGATATCTAAATGAATTCTTCACCTCCCAATTATAATATCACCTCATACTTCCAGTTAGCCATGATTTTAAAAGAATTTAAGGATACATATATATATATATATATATATATATATATATATATATATATATATATATATATATATATATATATATATATATATATATATATAAGACTTAAAGTTAATTAGAACATCCATCTACTAGATTTCTAAGCAGAGAGGGATGATCTTGGGAGGACAAGCATTCCCTTAACAAAAACTACACTTAAAGATTTTATACAATCACCCATGGTTATGAAGGTATTGTGTGGAAGCTGGACCTCCACTCGAAAAGAGGACCAAGCATTCAAAGGGAGCCTGATGCGTACATCACATGTCAAGCTACAGGTCATGGCAATCTAGGCGGCAACAATCCTTAAACTTTGAACAAAAGTGAGATTTATTTGATTCAAAATGGCAATCAGGAGATGTGTACAGCTTGCTGACTGTAAAAGATCCTCACACTGCATGAATTGCAGAGTGGAGAGTTGCATACACCTATCATCCTTCATGTAAGGAAAATAGGACAATCATTCCACAAAAAACTTTAAACTATATATATGCTCCATAATGTGTAGAAAGTAAGTTATTAGGTGAAAATTAAAATAAGTAAACAAAGTTACATAAATTGTATAAGCCAACTATCTCTATTGTTTTCACAGCTATCCATGAAACCTCCAAAGCAAACAGAAAAAATAATTAAAGATTCTTCAATTAAATAGGCAAAATATGTCTTGCCGAGTGATGCATGAACAGAGAAACAAGCAAGCAAAAGTCATAATTCTGGAGCAGAAAGTCAACAAATCAGAGTACAGTACTATATCACCGAAAATAAATCCAATAATTTGGCATTTCATAGCAAATGAATCATTAATCTTTGATAACATATAAGACAACAGTATCATGCACTCAACAAAATAATCTTTGATAGTTACATATTCAGAACCAGGGAGTAAAATCATACAGCAAAGGGTTGCTCCGACAAAACATAATATATGCCCAATTATGGAGATAATATTTTGTGTTAAAATATTTGAAAACTAAGCAAATAAGATGATTCATCCATCCATCCATCCATAATCCAATAACTATGAAAGAATCTAGAAAATAATAAAATAAAATAAAATAAAAAAGAAGAGGAAACTTCAAAGTGCTCACCAAATACTAGTACTCATGGAATTGCCCAGTGCACCTCTCCCTCCGCCATGCGTCAAGATTAAAGACATTCATCCTGTAAGCCCATGTGCAAGCACTTGGGCTAAACCGCTCTTGGACCACCGGATGGGAGAAGTTCATGTACCTACCGTACCTCCTGAAGCCCCCAAAGCACATCTCCACTGCCCCGTTCACCTTCCCATCCAAATCCACCCTCCACAGCCCCGCTAGATCCTTCTGCACCACCACATCGTCCTCCAAGAACACCACCCGCCGTAGCCTTAAGTACATCTCCGGTAGGTAGAACCTCAGGCAGTCCAGCAATGCCAAATCCCGCCACCCACCGTCGATCTACCGCATCACCGACGAGTAAGAGGAATTCAACAACCCAAAGTCCGCCACAAACTTGATCTCCACCCGGGCGTCGTTGGAGGGCGGGCCAAGGGTGAACCAGACCTGCATCATGTCATGGTACATGGGGTCGGTCATGACGTCGAAGACGTGCTTCTAGGGCTCGGCTGCATTCTGGATGGTGGAGTTGACAATGGTGGAGACGACGATGATGTTGTCAGAGATGAGGACGTAGTAGTAGAGATCTGGGTCGGTGAGCTCCGGTGGTTCGGGGCTGGGCTGGTGGTAGGAGTCCGGGTGGGCGATACGGTCCTCCATGAGGTGCATGGTGAGGCAGTGGAGGCTCTTGGGGGTGGATCCGGCGGTGATGCCGTTCGTGAGGGCGCCGAGCTTCTTGGTGCGGTGGAGCTGCTCGTGGATGGTGAAGATGGTGTCGCGAAGCATCTAGATCTTAAGCTACGTGTTGAAGGACTCCTTGGATTCGGAGATGAGAGCGCGGGCAAGCTTGATGCAGTCCTTGGCATCCTTCTTGAGGGCGCGGAGGGAGTCCTCATCGGAGGAGTGGCCAGAATTGAAGCGGGTAGCGATGGGGAACCCGGACGGGTTCGGGATGACGATGGGGAGCTCCCACCGATTCCCCATGTACGAGGGGAACGACTTCGGGTGGGGGCTATCCCTGGCGGAAGAGGAGGAGGAGGAGGAGGAGGGAGGGATCTAGGGCTCGGAATCGGAGGAGGAGGAGCGAGGGATCGGAGGAGGAAGAGGAATAGCTCTCCAGACCTAGAATTTGTATTAATTTTTTTAGACATTTTTTTCTTGGCATACCAAGATTTATCCATTATATTTGATTTACTCATGTTTAATAATTGAAACGTGAGTTACAAATTGATTATAGCATTTTCACGTTTGCCAAACATGGATATATATAATTCTTTTTTAGAATTTGAACTTTTACTCATGTATATATTTTACGTGTCTAAAAAACGTGGATATATGTGACTTTTTTTGTAGTGTAATTAAAATTATTTTAATTTAATTAAGGCTGTTGAACTTAATTGATAATTAAGAATGACTAAGAACTCTAGGAATGTGATTCAAAGATTTTAAGTCATTTCAATAAGCCTTAAGGTTCATGGGTTAGCTCTATTAGATTCTTTATTAGGTTAGACCTAAGTTTAGATGCATTGGACTAATTAGAGAACTAATCTAATCAAATGTTGAGTTAGGATTTCTTCTCTTTAGATCTCTCTAATAGTTAGATTGATTAGTCTATAAATCTAAATGGATCTAATTTGTGGCTCAATGGATAGTCCGAGTCTTTAGGCTAGTCTAATCGACTTTGATGGACCAATTGGTGTCTAGGTAAGTTTGGCATTTTGATCATGGTTCTTTGGAGCTACCTCTTACCTGGCCAACTCTATTGGTGTCTAAGGTGTTGCCCAGTGAGCAACCCAAGAGGGGGGATGAATTGGGTTTCTAACAATTTAAGCTAAGCTTGAATTAAACAAATAACAAACTTTACAAGACAAGATTTGCAATTCAACAAGGTACTAGAATTTAAAGTGTAATGCTCTAATATAAAGGTGTAGCGAAAATAGAAAGCAATAGGCAATAAGGAGATGAGCAAGGAAGGAGAAACAAGCAATCACAAATACAACAATTTATAGTGGTTCGGTGCCAACAATGCACCTACATCCACTCCCCAAGATCTTCTTGGGAATTCACTATAATCCAAAGATTATAGCCGATTAGTTTTTCGGGCTCACTAATCAAAACCCGACTTATTTTTACAAGGCTCACAAGTTATAACCTCACTTGGTTTTATGGGCTAATCAAGAACCTTAGTGGTTTTGCGGGCTAACCACCAACCTAATTAGTTTTCACAAGGCTAACCAAAAACCTCCCTTGGTTTTCTGGGCTAACCAAGAACCTTAGTGGTTTTGCAGGCTAACCACCAACCTAATTAATTTTCAAGGCTTACCAACATCCTCACTTGGTTTTCCAATAGGCTAACCAATAACCTTTACAAGATAAAAGATAGGGAAATAAAAAACCAATGTAAGCTTTCAATAAAAAGCAAATAAGTTGATGTAGCTCAATGTAGTGTTGCTTTGCTCTTGTTGAAGCCTTTTGAATGCCCAAGAATGAATGATATTTAATGCACTTGATAGCTTTGAATGCTTGGAAGGCTTCCTTATTTCTTGAGAGTGGTTGAGCTTTGAATGAATGGGAGTTAAGGCTCTTCTCTCTTCTTTTCTCTTTAAACTCTTCAAGGATATTTTATACAATGAATAGTTGTTGTCTTGATTTGATTTGAAGCCTTTATATACCTTCCCAAGCCCTCAAAACTGAAATCTAGCCATTATACTTGAAAAACTAGCCGTTGGAGGGCATTTGGGAGAGTTCTGCGCTTGAAAAACTAGCTGTTACTGTTGTCAGAACTCCATGTGTCGATACTTCCTCTTCATGTGTCGACACATCCAGTCGACACATGTTCTTCTTGAGTCGACACAAGTTCAAAATATTCCATTCAGATTCTCTAAAAAAATTAGCTGAGTCGACACATTCTCAGTGGAGTAGATACATAGAGTCGACACATTAGGTCCGTGTGTTGACACATCAACTGTTTTTTCAACTTTTGCAAGTTCTGTGGCTTGAAATTCTCAGGCGATGTGTTGATCCATGTGTTGACACTTTGAGTCGACACATAAGGTCCATATGTCAACGCATCATTTGTGCCATTTGAAATTTCGCTGCATGCCGATCTGAGTCGACATACCATCTTCATGTGTCAACACATCAAGTCATGTGTCGACACCTTTAGTCGACACATCATCAAAAAGATACAGAATTTGCTGAACTCGAGCTGGAACATGTCTTCATTTACCTTGGTCATCCATTCAACCAACTCTTTGAGTGTCCAAGTCTAGTTTTGTGCAATCATTCCATTCAAACTTGCTTCTACAATATAATTGGGCTTCTTCAAATTTTGTGAGCATCCTTTCATTTGAAAACACACTTAAAGCAAATCATTAGTCCTCAAATTATACTTAACTGTTTTGCTTATCATCAAAATCAATTACTGGAGTCAACAATCTCCCCCTTTTTGATGATGACAAAACCCTTAAGTATAAATTGCTTTAAAAGAAAGCTTTAGGAGAATAGATCAAGATGCATAATATTGAAAGCATTAAGTGTCAATCATTACTTAAAATTATAAACATTCAAAATACAGGTGATAGAATTTGAGCTTGTTTCAAGGATAGAGAGTATCAGAACTTAGCCAAAACTTTGATATTTATTTAAATGCAATAAGA
This sequence comes from Areca catechu, assembly GCA_021397845.1. NCBI lineage: Eukaryota > Viridiplantae > Streptophyta > Magnoliopsida > Arecales > Arecaceae > Areca > Areca catechu. Next base: position 128,846,959 of record CM038045.1, on the reverse strand, counting down.
GCATGTATCATGATACTCTTACGATTAAAGTTTCAGCAATTGACAAAGCTCCTCCTGAATTAATGATTCATAACAAAATTTGAAAGAATCATTTCAAAAACATTGAAAGAGGGATTTTGAGAATCATATTTACTTTGACAAAAGGTAAAGCTCCCCCTTTCATTAATTCAGGTTTCCAAAAAGTAAAAGTTACTCCCCCTTTAATTTGGAGAGGTAGACATACATTTATACTTTAAATAACATCATAAATTACTCCCCCTTTTTGTTATCATTAAAAAGGTAGGAAGAAATGAAATGAATAAACAAGACAAAGCACAGTCACTGAACATATAAAAGCAATTCAAGACATCATTCATGTTTACCAAAGATATAGAAATGTGAAAACACAAGGTTTTTCATATATGTCAGGAACTTGTATATCAAGTACACAAGTACATAACAAGGATAAAAGTACATGTAAACATGAAAGTAAACTATCTGGAAATATAAAACTATCAAGAAATATATCAATGTCCTAATCCTCATCCATCGAGTCATCAGAAGATGAACCAATCTCGATTGGTCCGGTATCAGAAGAAGATCGAGCTCGCGGCCAACGAGGTCGAAGATCTCGAAGTCTGGTCTTGGTCGACTGATGAGGGGTACGGCGTCCACGTCCTCTGCGATGAATATAGGTCTGACCTCTGGCTGAAGCAGTAGAGGTAGAAGCTATGTCCTCCGTAGGAACTGAACTGATCGGGCGAATCATCTCAGCAACAGCTAGGGCAGGAGTACGATCAAAAGTAGGTCCTGAATCAAGATACTAGAAGTCAGGTGTGTAAAACCCAAGCTCTCGAGTAACTGATGAAGTATGAAGGGTAGGACTATCAAAAGTAGGTGTAACAGCTGATGATACAGGCGTATCAAGAATAACAGTATCAGTTGTGGAAGGTATCGATGTATGTACAATAGATGTATTAAGTGTGGGCATCTAAATGATAGGTGTATGAGTGTCAGGAGAATCAATAGAAGGTAAATCAGTAACAGGTAGGTCAACAACAGGACTAAGAATAAGAATAGGAACAGGAACTGGAGTCTGATCAATCGATCTGGAAAAAGAGGATGGATCAAGTATCGGGGCAGGTGAGAAGGATGGGTCAACAGGGCAGGTGAGAAGGATGGGTCAACAGGTCTCACAGCTATGTCATCCATCACCTCCACAACTGGCTCTGACATAAGATCATCAATGTCAAACTGGTCAGAGTCAGTCACCTCATCTCCATCAACATCTCTAACAAATAGTATCTCCAACTTCATCTCCAATAGTAGTCTCAGCACCAATATCAATATCACCAATGTCATCAGCCAGTCTGGAGCACAAACATCAACAGTGGCAGGAGCTGTGTCTACAGTAGGAGCACTCGTAGAAGATCTGGACAATGCTGAGAGAATAGCCGAAATTCCATCAGTGAGACCTTTGTGGCTCTCTCTTGTCTTAACAATAAAAATGTCTAGACACTGTCTCATGATGAAAACATCGATCTCATGCGTCTGACTCTGTCTTCTAGAGTATCTAAAATATCGGGAGTCTCCGTCTGCTCTGGCTGTGGCTGTGGCTGGGCATATGTAGAAGGATCTGACTGAGCTGGCTGTGCTACCGTCTCAGGCTGTGTCTCGCTCGGTCTAGCCTCACTTGATAGAATCCACTCCTCCTCTGCTGTGTCCTCATCAATGTCAGCTGCATCCTTGGCCTGTCTTGATATCCTTTGTGTCCACTGGCCTCGGACTAAATGATAACCCATGCGATGTAGTGACCTGATGTCATATACATCGGTATGGATCAAGGTACGATAGGACTCATCCTGGAAGCTGACTCCATACTCTCTGAATAGTACTGTCAAACCCATGCCATACGGCAAGCAGAGCCGCTGGCTAGACACCGCCTCAGTAATCTGATGGATCATCAAAATAGGAAGACAAACCGGTATCTGCTGAATCAGAGAGACCATCACGAGCAGCTCTCGCTCGGCAATGTAGTCAAATCGACCGGTCTTCGACAGAAGAATTCAGGCAACAATGTGATGTAGCAGTCTCATCTCCACTGACAGTCTCGAAGCAGGAACAGTGGCTCCCTCTGGTAAGGTATCAGACTCAAAAATGCACCGGAGCCCACTAATTTTGTCCAATAGACTGTCCATAACTAATCCAGTCATGGGTATATCCCATACCCTGCTCAGAATCTTAGCTGAAATGGGAATATCCTGTCCCCTGACCTGAGCAATCCAGCCATCTGATCCACGGGTATGTGATCCATAGAACTCCCTCATCAGCCCGGGATAATATCTCTCACTGAGCGAATAGAAAGATGCCAAACCAGCATGTCGGATCCACTCTCCTATCCAAAAATGCTGCTGGTCCAAGAAAGAGAAGTCCACTCGGCATCCTCCAACCACTGTCTTGGAGCTCATCCGACTAGAAGGTGCAAACAATAGTCGTACAGGCGGATCTGGAGCCCTAGACTCGATGCATGCCTTTGTTCTCCGCTCTTCTTCACGCTGTGACTGACGCGGTCGGTGAACAACTTGTTTCCAAGGATCCATTGTCAACAATCAAGGTTTGGGCAAGGTTTTTGAAGGAAATAGGGGGTTTCTAGGGTTTAAGAGCTAAAACCTAGAAGGGATTCCAATCAAAAACGAACACGAAACCTTCAAATCCGAGAGAATGGCGAGTAAAAGCATGGAAATGAGAGCATTAACAAGATGGATACCTGGAGTTGAAGTGTTAGCTCAAAATAAATTGAATTTTGGGGGAAAAACAGATTGAACACCCTTAAAATCTCAGTTTCCCGTCGGGTATGTGTTGACTCACGCATGTGTCGACATATAAAGGAGTCGACACATGATGTGTCAACACATCGACTTAAAAACTGAAAAATTTAGAATTTCATAAAAAGATCAAAATCAATTTAAGCAACAGATATTTGGAGTCAAATCATCAATGATTAATCATGATTTATCAAAAGTAAGACTGAATGGATCTAATTCGAGTCACAATTGGAGAAAAGATTTAATCAAAGGGATTGATGATCCCGAGCTCTCTTTTAATCATACAGAATCGATCTTCCAAGAGAGGTTTAGTTAAAATATCAGCTAATTAAAATGCAGTACATATAAATTCAAGCAAAATATCATTATTCTCAACGTGATCTCTAATAAAGTGATGCCTAATTTCATTGTGCTTGCTCCTAGAGTGTTGAACAGGATTTTTTGTCAAGCAAATAGCATTTGTATTATCACATTTGATAGGAGTTCTAGCCAACTTGATTCCAAAGTCTTCAAGTTATTGCTTAATCCACAAGATTTGAGCACAACAACTTTCTGCTGCAATATACTCAGCCTCAACTATGGATAGTGCAACTGAAGTTTGTTTCTTGCTAAACCATGAGATTAAGTTAACCTCAAGAAATTGACAAGTTCCACTAGTACTCTTTCTATCTTATCTACAACCAGCAAAGTCTGCATCAGAATATCTAATTAATTCAGCAGAAGAATTTCTAGCATACCACAAATCAATGCTAATAGTACCAGATAGATATCTAATAATGCGCTTAACAGCCATAAGATGTGATTCCTTAGGTTCTGACTGATATCTAGCACACATGCAAACATTGAACATAATATCTGGTCTACTAGCAGTAAGATACAGTAAAGAGCCTATCATGCCTCTATATAATTTCTGATCTACAGATTTACCATTTTCATCTTTATCTAATTTACATGACGGGCTCATAAGTGTACCTATTGGCTTAGTAGTCTCCATCCCAAACTTTTTGATAATTTCTCTTGTGCACTTAGCTTGGTTGATGAAGATACCATCTGAAGTTTGCTTGATCTGGAGTCCGAGAAAGAAGTTGAGTTCTCCCGTCATGCTCATCTCGAACTCACCCTGCATTAACCCTTTAGATGGATCACCTAGGATTAATTCCTTAGGGTGTCCATGAGCATACCTCCACTCCTTAGGTAGATCATGATGCACTGGAGTGTCATCTTCTTTGTCATCTTTGTCCTGATTCTCTTCATTTGGTTGAGCCTGATCATCCAATATCAGCTTCTGAAGTTTGTCAGCACCTGTACATTCATCAATTGTATCCTCTTTTCTCGAGGACTTGTTAGAACATTCTTCAAATACGACATGTACAGACTCTTCTACAAATAAAGTTCATTTGTTAAATACTCTGTATACCCTGCTTGATGTAGAGTATCCTAAGAAGATACCTTCATCAGACTTGGCATCGAACTTCCCTAGATGATCTTTTCCATTGTTCAAAATAAAACATTTACAACCAAAAACTCGAAAATATTTCAGGGTTGGTTATCTTTGGTTCCAAAGCTCATATGGAGTTTTCTTTAGAATAGGGCGTATTAAAACTCGATTCAAAACATAACAAGCTGTATTTATAGTTTTAGCCCAAAAATACCTTGGCAAATCATTTTCACAAAGCACAGTACGTGCCATTTCTTCTAAAGTGCGATTTTTCCTTTCTACTATCTCATTTTGCTGAGGTATCTTAGGTGCAAAAAAATTATGTTCTATCCCTTTTTCATTATAAAAATTTTTGAAATCTTGATTTTTAAATTCGGTTCCATGATCACTACGGATACAAACGACTAAAATACCTTTTTCATTTGAGACCTTTCTATAAAACTTTATGAATACAAAAAAATATTCATCTTTTTGTGCTAAGAAGAAAACCCAAGTAAATCTCGAAAAGTCATCTACAATAACTAATCCACATCTCTTGCCTCCTAGACTTGATATTCTAGTTGGTCCAAAGAGATCCATATGGAGTAGTTCAAGTGGTCTACTAGTAGTTACAAATCCTTTTGGTTTGAAAGAGGTTTTGACTTGTTTTCCAAATTGACATGCTTGGCAAATTCTATCTTTTTCAAAACTGATTTCAGGTAAATCTCTAACTAAATTCTTTTTGCAAAGTTTTGAAATAAGGTACAGACAAGCAAGCCCTAACCTTCTATGCCATAACCAACTAGTCTCTTCTTTGGTAGAATTTATTGCAACAAGGCATTCTCCATTTGGTAAAGATAGATCATCAAGATCTACAAGATAGATATTTTCATGCCTTTTTCCAATGAATTGTACTCCATTTAAATCTGGACTAGAAATCATGCAATATGATGATTTGAAAACTACTTGAAAACCGTTATCGCAAAACTGACTAATACTTAAGAGATTATGCTTTAAACAATCTACTAGAAGTACATTACTAATACTATTAGAAGGAGTTATGTGAACCTTACCAATTTCAATGATTTTACCTTTACCATTATCACCAAAGGTCACACTTCCTCCATTTAAAGTTTCAAGAGAGGTGAATTGCTTCACATCTCTAGTCATGTGCCTTGAGCAACCACTATCAAGATACCAAATTCATTTGTTTTCCTTGGTTGCAAGACACACCTGCAATAAGATCAAGCTTTGTTTTTAGGTACCCAAGCTAACTTGGATCCTTTCGGGTTAGCATTCAAAATGGTTCCTTTTGGAACCCACATTTTATCAAAAGATATGATTTTTCTAAAATTGCATTGATATGATTTATGACCTAATTTTTTACATATAAAACAAGCGATACTGGATGATGCAGGTACAAAAAAGTTTTTGAAATACTTTTATTGCTTTTAAGGTTTATATCCTAAACCTGCCTTGTTGAAAATTGCTCTTTGATTATTTAAAAGTAAATTCAGCTTTTCTGAACTAAAGGTGAATTTATCAATAAAAGGTTTGATTTTCTCAAGTTCATTTTTGTATTTTTCATTTTCAAGTTCCAAATCTTTGTTTTTCTTTAAAAGATCATTGTTAGAAACAACATGTTTAGGTCTTTTTAGAACTTCATTTTCCATAGCTAGAGCATTATTCTTCTTTTCCAAAACATCTAGCTTAATTTTCAAAGAACTAACATCATTAAGTAAAGAATTACTTTCTAATGAGAAGCTATTAGCATGCTTTTTTAATTTCTTATTTTTAGATAATACTAACTTATAATCATGCATCAATTCTTCAAAAGCACTTCTAAGCTCATTAAAAGTAAAATCAACTTCAGAATCGGAACATACCTCTTCATTGTCCTGATGTGCTATTAAGTAGAGATTTGCAATTTCAGTCTGATCTTCCTCTGAATTGGAGTCTTCGCTATCACTCCACGTGGCCATCATTGCTTTCTTCCTTAGTTTCTTCCTTGACTTCTTGAGGAGAGGACAATCAAATTTATAGTGCCCAGGTTTTTTGCACTCAAAGCATGTAGGTACTTCCTTCTCCTTTTTCTTATATTTATCTTTTTCTTTTTCCTTTCCCTTTTCCTTAGATTGAAACTTCTTGTAGGAAAATTTCCTCCTTTTCATGAATCTTATAAACTTTCGGGCAAGGAGGGCTTCTTCACCTTCTTCTTCTTCATCATCATCGGACTCATCATTCGAGGATTCTTCTTGAACATTTGATTTAAAAGTGATCCCCTTCTTCTTTTTATCCAAGTCCATTGATCTCTGTTTCAAGTTGAACTCATAGGTCATGAGCGATCCTACTAGCTGTTCAAGTGGAAGCTTGTCTACATCTTTTGCCTCTTGAATTACGGTCACCTTTGGATCCCATGATGTCGGTAGTGACCTAAGAATTTTGTTCACAAGATCAGCATTAGATATGACTTTACCAAGACTCCTCATAGCATTTACAATATTTGTAAAACATGTATACATATCAGTAATGGATTCATTTGGTTCCATCCAGAACATCTCATATGTGTGCACTAACATGTTTATCTTGGTGTTCTTCACTTGATTGGTACCCTCATGGGTAACCTCAAGTATGCCCCATATTTCTTTGGCAGACGTGCATGTAGATATCCTATTGAACTCACTAGGATCTAATGCACAATACAAGAGATTCATTGTCTTAGCATTGATCTCGGATTGTTTAATATCATTTTCATCCCAATCCTCTTCAAGTTTTGGGATGGAAACACCATTAACCACCACCGAAGGAACATGAGGACCCTTATCAACTACTTTCCACAAATTGTAATCTATAGAATGTATATAAATTTTCATCCTAGTTTTTCAATAAGTGTAATTTGCACCATTGAAAAATGAAGGTCTGTTTGAGGCTTGTCCCTCAACTACACTAGTACCAATTGGGGTTGCCATAGATCTTTACTCAAGGCGGAAAAGCCTATATACTGAGAACGAAGCTCTAATACCACTTGTTGCCCAGTGAGCAATCCAAGAGGGGGGGTGAATTGGGTTTCTAACAATTTAAGCCAAACTTGAATTAAATAAATAACAAACTTTACAAGACAAGATTTGCAATTCAACAAGGTACTAGAATTTAAAGTGTAATGCTCTAATATAAAGGTGCAGCGAAAATTGAAAGCAATAGGCAATAAGGAGATGAGCAAGGAAGGAGAAACAAGCAATCACAAATACAACAATCTATAGTAGTTCGGTGCCAATAATGCACCTACGTCCACTCCCCAAGATCCCCTTGGGAATTCACTATAATCCAAAGATTACAGTCGATTAGTTTTTCGGGCTCACTAATCAAACCCAACTTATTTTTATAAGGCTCACAAGTCACAACCTCACTTGGTTCTATGGGCTAACCAAGAACCTTAGTGATTTTGTGGGCTAACCACCAACCTAATTGGTTTTCACAAGGCTAACCAAAAATCTCCCTTGGTTTTCCGGGCTAACCAAGAACCTTAGTGGTTTTACGGGCTAACCACCAACCTAATTGGTTTTCAAGGCTTACCAACAACCTTACTTGGTTTTTCAATAGGCTAACCAATAACCTTTACAAGATAAAAGATAGGGAAATAAAGAACCAATGTAAGCTTTCAATAAAAAGCAAATAAGTCGATGTAGCTCAAAGTAGTGTTGCTTTGCTCTTGTTGAAGCCTTTTGAATGTCCAAGAATGAATGATCTTTAATGCACTTGATAGCTTTGAATGCTTGGAAGGCTTCCTTCTTGCTTGAGAGTGGTTGAGCTTTGAATGAATGAGAGTTAAGGCTCTTCTCTCTTCTTTTCTCTTTAAACTCTTTAATGATATTTTATACAATGAATAATTGTTGTCTTGATTTGATTTGAAGCCTTTATATACCTTTCCAAGCTCCCAAAATCAAAATCTAGCCATTATACTTGAAAAACTAGCTATTGGAGGGCATTTGGGAGAGTTCTACGCTTGAAAAAATTAGCTGTTACTGTTGTCAGAACTCCATGTGTCGACACTTCTTCTTTATGTGTCGACACATCCAGTCGACACATGTTCTCTTGAGTTGACACAAGTTCAAAATATTTCATTTAGATTCTCTGAAAAAATTAGCTGAATCGACACATTCTTAGTGGAGTCGACACATTGGTCCGTGTGTTGACACATCAACTGTTCCTTTAACTTCTGCAAGTTCTGTGGCTTGAAATTCTCAGGTGATGTGTTGATCCATGTGTTGACACTTTGAGTCGACACATAAGGTCCATGTGTCGACACATAAGGTCCATGTATCGACACATCATCTGTGCCATTTGAAATTTCGCTGCGTGCCGGTCTGAGTCGACACACTGTCTTCATGTGTCGACACATCAAGTCATGTGTCGACATCTTTAGTCGACACATCATCAAAATGATGCAGAATTTGTTGAACTTGAGCTAGAACATGTCTTCATTTATCTTGGTCATCCATTCAACCAACTCTTTGAGTGTCCAAGTCTAGTTTTATGCAATCATTCCATTCAAACTTGCTTGTACAACATAATTGGGCTTCTTCAAATTTTGTAAGCATCCTTTCATTTGAAAACACACTTAAAGCAAATCATTAGTCCTCAAATTATACTTAACTATTTTGCTTATCATCAAAATCAATTAGTGGAGTCAACATATGGCAAGACGGTGAATGGTGGAACCCAACCCATGATCTCACTTACCTGGCCAATGTGGTCAATTAGGATTGATTGGATAGCTCATTAACTCATGTTAACCCATGTCACCTAAGGCTAATCAGTCTTGACTAATTTTAGGTACCCATGGATCATTAGTTATGAGTAACCCTCCTTGTTTGTTGATATGGTCAGTGGGAGGTTGATCCATGTCTTCTCATCTCTTCGTCTGTCATATTAAAATTAAACTCTCTAAATTATTAGGTCCTTAAAAGGACAAAGTTATAGGGATAACTAAGTCTTAGCCTCCCATTAAGTGGGATGGTAATGGGTCCAGTAGTTGGATGTTCATTGGCAGATCTAAAAATCGGGTGTTCATCGAGCTATCAGAATTGCTATTCCTAATATGATGGCTTAATGCGACTCTCTTAATAGTGGTCAGGTGGGCTGGTCAAAGTCGGGCTTGACTATTCGTTAGTTAGAAGCATTGAATTTTATCATATTAATGGTTGGACCTAATTGGGACCTTTAATAGGAGGCCCAAAGGCCAATTGAAGTGCACCTTAGGGCAAAACCCAAATACTAGAGGTTACTTGGAGAAGTAATCGGTTGAAGAACCTACCTTTAGACACGCATGGGTGGGCCGGCCAAAGTCTGGCTCATGTGTTGTCTATTGGACTCTGGTACCCACTAGGAAATTAAAGTAATTCCTCGAATTGGAGGTAGAGGCTACCAATTTGAGCAGAATAGTGGGAGGGACCTTTAGACTAAAGTCCATGTCTTTAGGTTAATAATTCATATACACTAATTAACTTTGGTTTTCCTTTCAGATGTCTTCCAACCTGTTGCTCTGGTCTTTTCTCGATAAAAAGAAGCTCAATGGACCCAACTTTGATAGCTGGTATAGAAGGCATAGGATTATCCTGGAGCTTAAACGGATCTTGTATGTGATATCAGATCTGGTACCTGAAACCCTTGCTCTCAATGCTCGAGGTTCGGTCAGAGACACTTATCTGAAGTGGCTCTCTGACAGGACCACTGTCCGATGCATAATGTTGGCAGCAATGAATGACGAGTTCAGTCGCAAGTTTGAGGAAGCCCAACCGAAAGAAATCCTTCAAAGGTTGAAGGAGTCTTTCAGGACACCAGACAACGTTGAGAGGTACAGGGTCTCCTATGCCATCTACGACATCCGGATGCATGATAGAGCCTCGGTCATTGATTATGTATTGTATATGATCAAGATGATTGAGTGCTTAGGCAAACTCAGATGTCCCTTGCATGAACAGCTTGGGAAGGATGTGATTCCGAATTCCCTCCCCTCTTCCTATCTAGATTTTTTTGATCATTATAGAATGAATAAGCCTGCAATTAACTACCATGATTTGTTGGGGTTGTTGCAGACTTATGAGAAAGACCACCAACTGAATAAAGGGATGGTGAATCTAGTGGGAGGATCTTCGGGAGGGCATCGTCCCTTTAAGTAAGGGAAAAAGAAAAACAAAGGGAAAAATGTGCTAAATGCTTCTGGGCCCAGTCATGCCAAGAGGGTGAAGGCTGATCATAGCCATGTAAAGTGCTTCTTCTGCAAGAAGCAGGGTCACTGGAAGAGGAATTGTCCTCTTTACATTATGTCCCTTGACCCAAATAGGTCTAAGAAGAGAAAGCAGTAGGACGGTCTTGGACAAGGTATTTATATGAAACACCTTGTAGTTTCTCTATCTGTGATACTGCTAACTGGGTATTGGATACAGAAAGTCCAATTCACATTTGTAATTCTTTGCAAGGACTTCAAGTTAGTAAAAGATTCGAGGACAACGAGAGATTCTTGAACGTGAAAAATGGAAGCCAAGTTCTAGTCCTGGCGTTGAGAGTCCTCAAACTTGTTTTCAAGTCATGTACTATCATTTTGAACAAGTATCATTTTTATCCATCTTTTATTTTGAATGTCATTTCTGTAGGTCAATTGGTCATGTATGGTTATGAACTATCAATAAAGAATGACATTTGAAAAATCATTTGGAATGGTTCTGTAGTTTTGATTGGACAAATGCATGATGGCATTTATGTACTATCACAACTTGTTAGTTAATGTACACGTCTAGCAAATACCCTAGGATAGATAATGTCAGCGATGCATACCTGTGGCATTGTAGGCTAGGTCATATTAACAGGAATAGGATAAGCAGATTGAAAAGCGAGGGTGTCCTCAATTTTAGTGAAGATAGTTCACTTCCAACCTGTGAGTCCTGTCTTCTTGAAAAAATGATAAAGTCACCTTTTACTGGAAAAGATGAACGAGCCAATGAGATTCAGAGTCTGGTGCATACTAATGTATGCGGACACATGAATGTTAGTGCTAGGGATGGGTATGGTTATTTCATTACATTTACAGACGACCTTTCAAAGTATGAGTATGTCTTCTTGATAAGACATAAATCTGAATCATTTGAAATGTTCAGACGGTATCGTAGTGAAGTAGAAAAATAAATAGAAAAGTATATCAAAACCCTTCGATCCGATCGAGGTGGTGAATATCTTTCGGGTGACTTTCTGACATATCTCGAGGAGAATGAGATTCTCTCTCAATGGACACCTCCAGGGATACCTCAATTAAATGGAGTGTATGAGAAGAGGAATCGAACCCTGTTAGACATGGTCAGTCCATGATGGGCTTTGCTTCTCTGCCGGTATCCTTTTGGGGGTATGCTCTAGAATCAGCTTGTTACCTTCTAAATAGGGCTCCAAGTAAGTCCGTTAGCAAAACACCATATGAGACATGGACTGGACGTAAGCCGACACTATCACACCTTCGGGTCTGGGGGTGCATGACTTATGTAAAATGTTTGGAAATGGATAAACTTGGACCTAGGTCTGAATGGTGCCTATTTGCTGGGTATCTAAAAGAATCTAAGGGTATTACTTCTAGTTAGCTGAGGAACAAAAGTTGTTCGTCAGTCTTAGGACTATCTTTTTGGAAAAGGAGTTCCTTGGTGAAGGGACTGTAGCCCCTAAGATTGAACTTAGTGAAGTTCAACAAGTAAAAGAACCGACACTCTTAAGGGATAACATAGAACCAGTTGTGACTAGATCACACCCAGAGCCCCCACAGGAACCGAACCAGTTGTGACTAGATCACACCCAGAGCCCCCACAGGAACCATTAAAGAGATCCGATAGGGTATCGAGTCGACCGGACAGATACTACAGTTTCTTGATTCGGGATGGTGATCCCATTGAACTCGATGAGAACAATGAAGATCCGATCATCTATATGGATGCGATGCAGATGTCTGACTCTGAGAAATGGCTAGGAGCCATGAAATCTGAAATGGAGTCCATGGAGATCAATAATGTATGGACATTGGTTGATCCACCTGAAGGGATAAAATCCACTGGATTCAAATGGATTTTCAAGAGGAAAAGGGGCACAGACGGGCAGGTGGAGACCTATAAAGCCCGTTTGGTTACCAAAGGATATCGTCAACGTTATGGTATTGACTATGATGAGATATTTTCTCCTGTGGCAATGCTCAAGTCCATTCGGATCATGCTTGCTTTAGCAGCATACTTTGATTATAAAATTTGACAAATGGATATCTGAACATCTTTCCTAAATGGTGAGCTGGAAGAAGAGGTGTATATGATACAACCATAAGGGTTCACATCCACATACGAGTCAAAGGTGTACAGGCTTTAAAAGTCCATCTATAGACTGAAGCAAGCATCAAGGAATTGGAACATGCGATTTGATAAGTGTATCAAGTTGTATGGCTTCGTTAGAAACGGAGAAGAACCTTGCATTTATAAATAGGCCAATGGTTTTGTGATTGTGTTCCTTGTACTGTATGTGGATGCAATTCTCTTAATCGGGAATGATATCCCAGCACTGCAAGGAATAAAGGTCTGGTTATCATCTCAGTTCTCTATGAAGGACTTGGGTGAAGCCTCTTACATACTGGGTATGAAGATCTATAAAGATAGATCTAAGAGGCTTCTGGGACTATCCCAGTCTAAGTACATTGACACTGTGCTAAAATAGTTTAATATGGAAAATTCCAAGAAGGGCTATCTCCCAATAGGTACTGGAATTGATCTCTTCAAAATAAATTATGCGATAACTCCTGAAAAGAGAGAGCATATGAGTAGTACCCATATGCTTCGATAGTGGGTTCTATCGTGTACGCCATGACATGTACTAGACCAAACATGGCATACTCACTAGGCATAGTGAGCAGATACCAGTCTGACTCAGGTGAAGCTCATTGGAAAGTGGTAAAGACCATCCTTAAGTATTTATGAAATACTAAGGACTAATGGCTAATTTATGGAGAATCTGACTTGAAACTTGTAGGGTATATCGACTCCAGTTTCTAGTCAGATAAGGATGATAGCAAGAGTGTGTCAGGATTTATCTTTACCTTGAATGGAGGAGCTATCTGCTGGAAAAGTTCCAAGCAGCCATCTATGGCGGACTCTGTATGCGAAGTAGAGTACATTGCAACAACAGATGCAGCAAAAAAAGCCATGTGGTTATGGAAGTTCCTTGGTGAGCTGGGAGTGGTACCTTTCTTGGATGGTCTTGTTTCGGTGTACTACGACAGCACTAGAGCCATTGCTCAAACCAAATGATGCGGGACTAATATGCATGCAATTATTTTTGTATGTTTTATACGTGGGGTTAGGTGATTAATTCCTGAATTTCAGATCAAAATTAGTTGTAGAGAATTATGTATGAAATTTTGAAGTCAAGCATGCAGATTAGAACCTAGAAAAGTATTAAAGAAGGATCGCCGGGGCTGAGAAGCCTCGGTTAGGGCAAGTTCTCCTACAATATAATTACTAGAGGTAGAGGGGGTGTACCTGACAATATCTGAAGCACCCGGTGAAGATCGCAGCGAAGGGATCTCTCGTTCCTCGATGGATGCGGCCTGGAAAATCGAGCCAAAGATCCACGGATACCCGGCTTTCTGCTGAAAGAAAGGGTGCAGGTGGTTTGACATAAACCTATACTAGGCATGCAAACAGGGCACGGGAGCAAGGGGATTTTAAAAACAATTTTAAAATTCGCGCAGCGAAAATCTGCTCCGCCCAGAACCTAATCTATTCAAGTTGCATGTATTAAAAATAGGCTTGTAACAAGGCATATAATATTTGTAAAATATATAAATAAATACATCTATTTATGCATGATTAAAATAAAATTTTTCATACCTTTATTCCACCTGGAATAACTCTGGGATAAATCTGGAATAGGCTGGAATAGCTGGAATAAATCTATTCTAGTCTTCTTCCTCCTTGGACCGTGGGTTGCTCTGTTTTTGGCTTTGAAAACAGTGATCAAACACCACCTTCCGGACCTCCGTTTGCTCCCAAATCGTAGCAGTGGCAAGGTGGTGAAGTCTACTACAATCTCCAACAAAAATCTGCAATCAAAACAAGCTAAAACGGGTGTAGAAAATTCCCAAAAATCTGCTGCTGAAAATTGCTGCAGAACTGGACAGCAGCCTTTTGCTTCGCGTTTGGAGCTGCAGTGGGTGATCCGGCTCACGTGGCTTGCTCCCAGGAGTAGAAGGGTACTCCCTCTAGAGGAGAGACACGCCCGGGGCTCTCCGATCCACCTTCTCGCGCGGTGCTAGCCGCTGGAAGGGAGAAGCACGGTCACATGTTTCTTTGCTTCAGTGCAGAAACTGAACACTAGAAACAATGGGAAAAGAGTTTGTTTTCTCTCCCTCACACCCTCCAAATCCCAGCCTAACAAGTACCCAATTGGTGGAAAGGCACCAAGCTCTCAGCCTCTCAAAGGGAAGAACACACACACTACTTGTTTTCTTCTTCACACGGTGTTTCTCTCAGGATGAAACAGGGGCGCTGAAAGTTGTTAATATAGGCTGCTGGGAGAGGGAGGGGGAAAGGCTGGAAACGAGGAGGACACAACAGCCGCCGATCACATTTAACCAGCAGTAAACTAGAGTTAAAAGCAACAGGTGGAGGGAGGAGAAGAGACGCTCACCCGGCGTCGATAAGCCTTCCAACCGGACGCTGGGAATTCCAACGAATCACCGTGTAAAACGGTTGGGAGGAAAAAAATCACCGGTTCAAAAGAAACCGGTCCAATCCCAATTAGGTTCAATCCAATTGAACCAGTTCAAGACCAATTTAAAATTGGTTCAAGGGATTAAATTGGTTCACAACCAATTGAAGGCCGAAACGAACTCCGAATTAGTTCAAAACTGATTCAGAAAAATCCTGGCGCAGTACTGGTCAACCCGGAACAATTTCTGGCTGACACAGACAAGGGCAAGACGGGAAAATGAGTGCTCAAAAAAATACTGTGACCATAAAATCGAGACGATTCCCAATCGTAGTCGGTATCCGGATTAGAGAGTAATCCTCTGTGGCATGTGACCTCATAGGTTCGAACCTAAACGGTAGCACTAGAACAATTCTAGTACCAGCACAGGAAACCATCTAGTAATGGGTCCCGGCATCTGGATAGGTCGAACATGTGGGAGCAAACTATCGAACCTCTGGCATATGGTTACCGTATAATTCATCCCTTTGATCTCTAATGCTCTGGACGACTGAGATTGGGCTACCAACCCAGACAGAGTCAGTCCACTACATCCTCTCTGTATCGAAGTCAGTGTAGTCCTAAGGACTTCATCGCATGGAAAGAGTTCATTTCAGGGAAATACAATATGTGATGAGCAGCCATAGAATAATATTTTATTAATTCATAAAAAAATACAATATTCAGCACAACCGCCTACAACCCAGGCGATTGGCTTTGGGACACAATTCCCAACATCTGCTCGGTGGTCCGATTGAGGCTTGGCTGGAGTCGTTGTATTCGTAGGAACTTGGAGACTGCAAATGACCTGTCAGGGGTTAGAAAACTCATAAGGGAACAAAGAAATAAAGAAAAATAGCAAAGAAAAGGTATCTTTTGAAGTGGGCGGCCAGGGTTCTGGAAGGTTGGCTGGTGGCAGGAAGATGGTTGCAGCACCGGGAAGAAGAAAACTCTCACACCCCTTTTATGCACACAGCAGGGTTACACTCAAAGCAATAGAAGAACTCTAGATTTATTTCATATATCAAAATCAATCCTCATACAAGAGACTAGGGTCCTTTAAATAGACCCTTAGTCTTGGGCTCCAAGTAAGGGTACATTAGACATTATATAAGAATCATTTCCCTCTCAAACCCTAGCTAGAAAATAAGGAAACATTAGGTAGAAAAAATTCCTAAAAATTCTCTTGACTTGGTCAACACTCCAAGAATGCCTAGGGGGGCATGTTGAGCTTCTAAGAGCAGCAAGGGGCCGGCCCAAAGGGGCTCGGGCGCATGGGCTTGGGCCTTTGGAAGCTGGGGTGACCTAGTAGCCAGGTAGCAGGAATATTCCATAGTATCTTGCTTCTTAAGGGCTTGGGCTTAGCGCCTGGGCTTGATTTCTTTGGGCTATGATGCAAATGGACCTCTGAAATCATGGATGTCCTGGTTTATGAATATACTTTGGCATCTGGAAGGGAATCTGGGCATCTAGAGGGCATCTGCAAGGAATCAGGGTTTCTGATTTTTCTCCTAGGATCTTCAAATCTTCAAGCTGGGTTGGACTTAGGCTATACCTCCATGTCTTCAATCTGGTTGGACTTGGTCTTCACTTGTATGATGTAGTCTTGAGTTTTCAATGTACTTGGATAGGACTCAATAAAAATAAAATTAGCTCAACATGAGCTGACTAGCATTGGACTGAACTAGCTTAACATGAGCTGACTAGTACAGAACTAAAATAATAACTAAAATGGTCTCAGATGGGCTAAGACCTTATTACGGATGGACTCATAAATTATTTATCAATCCACAGAGGGTTGAAAAGCCTCTGTCTTATTCTGGTGCCTCTGGTGTCCCCACCAATTCTCCCGGGGTGGGAGGAACTCGACCCTATCAAGTGAAGATCAGGCTGGCTCACATATCTCTCGAGGAGGTCTAGGTTGAGGCATTGCAAGTCCTCTCGAGAAATCCATGAATCGTCCAACTCTGGCCGGCCTTACTATCGAACCAGGAAGCATTGATATTCGTAGCCCTGGGTCATGATGGCTTGATCATCCAGGATATGCTCGATCCGTTCTCCTCTCTTAGGCCAAATTTGTTAGTGGACACTTTGGATTAGGGTCACTCACAACAGGAAGGGATAGGTCCAAAGGCCTCACTAGGTATCGCTGTCGGGTCCCTGTACTCAACCAGGTCTGTAATATTGAAGGTAGAACTAATGCCCAAATCCAAAGGCAAGTCTAACACCTAGGCATTTGATTCAACCTTCTCTATCACTTTAAAAGGTTCGGCTCTGCGAGCATGAAGCTTCTTTTAGGCCTAAGCCTAACCAAGATAGAATCCACTACATCAAATTCTTTGGTCCATCTTCGGGAATTAGCCAATTATTTCAAAATTAGTGCAGGTGGTGAACATGCTGGACACATGCAGGCTCCTAACAAGATGATGCAAAGGACTCAAACCTACACCTAATAGACTCGACTAAAGAGGTTTATTAGGTCTTAACTACCACTTGGACATGGGGGCATGAGTCATGGTTGATGGATGTGCAAAAGAAAATTTGCTAGTAACTCCTAATAGGTGCCAAAGGGTCTGCCAAAAGTAGGTAGCAAATGGGATGGGCTCTATGAATCCTTGCAACCTAGTAACCTCAACAAAATGTAACCTAATAGTTCTAGACACATGAGAAGACTCAGGAAAGGGTAGGAAATAGGAAGTGGGTTTAGAATTAGTCTGGTAGGGTGGAGAAAAAGGTTTAGTTGGATAAAGTAGGATAAAAGACGGGGTGTCAAGAACTAATCCTATACTAATGAGGTTAACCTTACGAGGTTGAGCTATATCTACAGGGTTTGCATAATGGAAGGATGGGTCACTAATTTCGGGGAAGGGGTCTTTAATAAATTCTTTTGGTTCCTGTATTTTTGGACTAGACTCTATAATTTGGCTCTCCTCTATGGTTTTCTCAGGTAAGGCTCGAGCAGCAGTACCTAGGTTCTCTTCCTCTATTTGTTCTTCCACTATAGATTTGGGTTGGATGTGGTCAAGGTCAACTAGCTCTGGGTCGGTTTCTACCTGGGTATCTACTAAGTCAGCTAATTCGAGGTCTACTAAAGGTGTCTCCTCTTCTCCCATATACTCATCTACTAAGTTCACAACAGCTTCATATATTTCTGCTTTAATGTAAGCCTTGTCAATCAAAGGGATGGTAGGGGAAGGTCGACTAAGGGAAAATTGGCTAGGTCCCAGTTTCTAAGTATGGGCACTAATCCTAGTAGGTTCAGGTTGACTAAGGGGTAGTGGCTTACTACTGGGTTCAGATTTGGGGGTACTAGTCCTATGGGGTTCAAGTTGACTAGGGGGAACATGACTAGTACTAGGCTGATACCTAGGGGTTATGGGCTCCCTGGGCTCAAAGGACAAGGGCAAGAATTTTGGGTCAGCTCTATGGGTCTTGGGTCTACTGGGCTCATGGGCTATGGGCTCATAGGTTCTAGAGTCATAGGATTTGGAGTCATAAGATCTATAGGTTATGGGTATACTAGGTTTATAGGAAGTGGGTGCATAGGACCTATGTTCATAGGTTTTGGGAACATAGGTTCTAGGTTCATATAATTTGGGTAAAGGTGGCTCAGGTTTGGATCTAGTCTGGATCCTATGGGTTTTCTCTAGGTTTCCTCGTCGGGCATCTAGTTGATCAAGTCTACGATTGATGGATTGGACTAACCTCTCTCCAAGGGCATCAATTTTGGCATCAAAATGGTCCATGGATTCAGCCATTTGTGAAGGAGGTGGGTGATATGAAACCCCTGATCTAGTGCTTATGCAAGACTCGATCAGACCGATTACAGCTGACTAGACCTAGAGTCCAAACTAGATGCTCAATCAGGGTGGCAAACTAGCCTATAGTAACCCTGTACTCAGCCAGGTAGGTGTAAGGGGAGTGTTAGTTCCCTGATTGCCAAGCCTAGACACCAATCAGAGATTGGCCAGGTAGGCGGACCAGCACACAAGCCCTTCGGGATTGAATCCCTGAACCACCATTCTAGACACTGAGCACAAGGCATACACAGGTTAACTTGACACAGTGATCTAACACTAGCCCGGACCCGACCAGTTGGTGTCCCTAGCCCACTAGGGCAAATTAAGTCTAATCGATTTTAAGTTAGGCTTGGGACTGAATGCAGGAGATGTGGTTTTGGGTTAAGGAGAGGTGATCAAATCCTCCCCCTATCTGACATAGCAAGAGTGCCCTTAAAGGTAGATTATGCAATGATGGCAGGCAGATGAGGATGCAAATTAGGGTTTAGATGTTTTTGGTATTTTTGGAGAATATGTAATTTTTTTTAATATATTTTGGTATTTTATTAAACAGAAGGAAACTTGCAAATTATGGCATAATATGCAGGAAATATACTAAAATTAAAAGATATGCAAAAATACTAAACAAAACCCTAAAACTTCCAAACTTGTCTTGCTGAAAAAAAATAGAGCCAAAAATTTGCAGGCTATATTTCGGCTTGCAAAAAATTCACAGATCAAAATAAAATCTGAAAAAATTCTTGAAATTACTTTGAATTATGATCAATCCAGAAAAATAAATTTTATAATTTTTAGAGTTTTTATAAGGGAGAAATAATTAAAATAATAGAGCATATATAGATTAAAAAATTGCAGAAAACAAGTCCTAATCTAAGCTCTGATACCAGATGATGTGGGACTAATATGCATGCAATTATTTTTGTATGTTTTATATGTGGGGTTAGGTGATTAATCCCTGAACTTCAGATCAAAATTAGTTGTAGGGAATTATGTATGAAATTTTGAAGTCAAGCATGCAGATTAGAACCTAGAAAAGTATTAAAGAAGGATCGCCAGAGCTGAGAAGCCTTGGTTAGGGCAAGTTCTCCTACAATATAATTATTGGAGGTAGAGGGGGTATACCTGATAATGTCTGAAGCACCCGGTGAAGATCGCAGTGAAGGGATCTCTCGTTCCTCGATAGATGCAGCCTGGAAAATCGAGCCAAAGACCCGCGGATACCCGGCTTTCTGCTCGATGATCCGATTGAGGCTTGGCTAGAGTAGTTAGATTCGTAGGAACTCTGGAACCTGCAAACGACCTATCAGGGGTTAGAAAACTCACAAGGGAACAAAGAAATAAAAGAAAACCGCAAAGAAAAGGTGTCTTTTGAAGTGGGCGGCCAGGTTCTGGAAGGTTGGCTGGCGGAAGGAAGATGGTTGCAGCACCAGGAAGAAGAAAACTCTCACACCCCTTTATGCACACAGCAGGGTAACACTCAAAGCAATAGAAGAACTCAAGGTTTATTTTATATATCAAAATCAATCCTCATACAAGAGACTAGGGTCCTTTAAATAGACCCTTAGTCTTGGGCTCAAAGTAAGGGTACATTAGACATTACATTAGAATCCTTTTCCCTTTCTAACCCTAGCTAGAAAATAAGGAAACATTAGGTAGAAAAAATCCTTAAAAATTCTCTTGACTTGGTCAACACTCCAAGGATGCCTAGGGGGCATGTTGGACTTCTAAGAGTAGCAAGGGGCCGGCCCAAAGGGGCTCGGGCGCATGGGCTTGGGCCTTTGAAAGCTGGGATGGCCTGGTAGCTAGGTAGCAGGAATATTCGCTAGTATTTTGCTTCTTAAGGGCTTGGGCTTAGCACTTGGGCTTGATTTCTTTGGACTAGAAGGGAGGGGTAAGGCACTTGGGCTTGGGCTTAGCACTTGGGCTTAGAAGGGGTAAGGCCCTCTTCATGAAGCTTTGTATTTTTTTCATTTGAATTTTAATGGGTTTTAAGGTGCCTATATAAAGGGCCTTACCCCTCCCTTGTATGGACTAATTTTGAATGAATGAAAAAGAAAAGTTTGAGTGATATTCTTCTAGTTTGCCTTCGTTCCTTAAGAACGTCGATCTCCGTGAGGGAGCACCTTCACCTTCGGGCATTGAGGGGTGTGATACTCTAAGCTACTATCTCTTCTGTACAAGCCATCTTCCATCTTCGAGTTTGGAGGCCATTTGGATGATCCATCCGGGAGCCTAGCAAGAAGATCCCCCAACACCACCATCTTCAACTTTTGTTCCTTCATTACTTCTTGTTTCTTGTTGAACCCTAACATTGATCTTGATTGCTCGCAAGTCCTCCAGGTGCCATGAATACGGAGTCGGTCTCCCTTGCCTTCGCGACCTCTGGATGGAAAGCCGGTGCATCTGTAGGGTTGAAAGCTTGATCCTCCAGGTCGCATCTGCGAGAGTGAGTGAACTCGGCATCGGGTGCATCAGAGCTTTACAAGGTTTGCAACCCTAAACTCTTATGTTGGTATTGATCCAAGAGCCAAGTCCTACAGGGTTTCTCAATCCTGGGGTCCTCTTCTTATCCTTGTTTAGGGACTTATTTGCTTGTTTGAAGTTCTTGTTATTATAGAAACCCTAGATCTACTTTTGCTCGTCTTCGGGAATCCTTACCCTCATTAAACCTAAAAATCACAAAAGAAAAAATCACTTGCATCATTCCATCTCATCCTAGCCTCTAGTTAGTCTCGCATCATGTTTGGTGTCAGAGCATGGTTAGAACTTAGCATCTTCTTAAGTACTTGGATTGGGTGCTTCACCATGGCCGTCCGGTCATAGGAAAAAGAAGGGCTGCAAGACCCTCACATCCCATTCCACGGGGATTTCCTATGCTGCATAGGGGTGCCGATGTGATTGACCTTTGAAGGGGAACACAATGAGATAAGTTTTAAATCTTAAAGAATAGTTTTTCATCATTAGAATATAGCATCTTCCAATTTCTGCATTTTTTTTATCTTAGTACATAGTCTGCTATTTTAGTTGTTTTTGACTATAGGAATGTTGGATTTTTGTGATTTTTATTTTTCTGGATTCTTCGTAATTAGAAGTATTTTCTAGAATTTTTTCAGATTTTATTTCATTATGTAAAACTTCTACATGGCTGATAACCATCTGAGAAAAAATTATGTTCTGAAAATTCCAGCAAGTGCATCTCATCCCATTTTCATTTTCCATATAGTTTAATTTTTGCATTTAGGTTCAATTTTTTTTTAATTTCCAGCATCTTATTTTTGCTAGCATACATCAAAAATCCAAAAACAAAACTTAGGTACATTTCATTAGATCATTTGTATATCATCATTTTCATAACTAACTTAAGGGCACCAATATCATAAGATAAGGGAAGGAAGTCATTACCTTTCCTTAGCCCAAAAATAACAACCCTTGTATTTCGAACCCAAACCTAATCTAAAATATAGTATCAACATAATAGATTAGGGACATCAATGAGTTGGGTTTGACCATTTTGGGGAAGCTAGTTGCATACAACCCTTCAATTGGTACCGGGAAGCTAGTGTCTAAGGCAAAAGGTATAGCATCAAACGATCTAAGTGGTATTGTGGTTCTTTAATTGGATCCTTACAAAAGCAAGGGGGCTTCCCATACTCCCACCTCGTACCTGGCCAGTGAAAGGGCTAATTGCTGTGCTGCGTGTCTTTTATGTTGAACCATTTTGATTGAACTCCTAGATCTAGCAACCCAGTAGCACCTTTCGTTGTGTTTTGCATGTCGACTAGATCAGGAGTCCCCTATCACCCCCATCATTCCCAGTCAAGTGAACCCATGGAGAATGATCGCGAGGATCAATTAAAGGTCATCATTGAACAGTTAACTTGGTTGAATAATAGGTTTGATGAGTTTAAAAACAAATTTGAAACAAGGCTAAAAACCCTAGAAAAGGGCAATAGACCATCCATTGAACTTGAGTCTGAGTCACTTCCCCACCCTAGGAGATTCCCTTAACATGATCCCTCATTAGAGGCTGAGTCCAGAAGAGTCCCACACCCTAACCCAGCCCGAAAGGTTCACCCAAGGGGACCCAATCAGGAGTTCATGGACCAGGTTAAAAAAGGATCTAGTAGCCTAAAGGAAAAGAAGCTAGAAGTCAACATGATCAAGGCCAAAAAGTTAGAGAATGTGATGACTAAGGGAACCCTTGCCACTAGAGAAATTCATGAATCGACCCAAAGAGAATCCCCCCAAGTGGAAGTCGAAGCCCTGAAAGTGAAAGAATTTGATGACGTATTTCCTGATGAGTTACCTAAGCAACTACCACTCGATGAGATTATTGAAGGAACCCCTGCCACTGAAGAGATATTGAACTGACCCAAAAAGAATACCCCCAGGAAGTAGTTGACACTCTAAAAGAGTTTGAGGATATTTTACCAAATGATTCACCTGATCAATTACCTCCCCTGAGGGACATCTAGCATGCTATAGACTTGGTCCCAGGATCCTCATTAACAGACTTTCTCACTATGGGATTAACCCTACCGAGCCCCAAGAACCACCAAAACAAGTGGACCATATGACACCCATAGATCAATGCCCAAATTTTAAGATTATCCTGAATAACCAAGGTCTGTTTCATGCTTCCTATAGATTACCCCAAGACTCTGATTCATATTTCCTACCCGTCCCTAAGTCTACACATGTTTCAAAAGCCATTAGGTTATATTATATTGAGATCACCAGGTTGCATGAACCCTTAGAGCCCATCCCATTTGTGACCTACTTTTGAAAGACCTTATGGCATTTGCTAGAGGTCCATGGTAATTTTTCATGTGCATACCAGACCAGGGTCAAACCTAGAGAGTCAATAATCTGTTAGGTTTAGGCCTTAGAGAGTCCAGTAAAATTCCTCTCAATAGGAATACATAGTTGAGTCTGCTTTTTGTCAAGTGTTAATATGAGTCTCAGAGTTCGCAAAATCATTTGCACTACATATTTGAGGCATGCATAAGGAAATTAGCCTGAAAATCAATCTAATACAAGAAATTGGCTGATTCCTGAAAGCAAGCCAAAGAATATGAAATAAGGGATTTTGTAATGATTAGGCTTAGGCCTGAACAGTTTCCACCTAGAACTATTAAGAAACTTCATGCTCATGGAGCTGGCCCCTTTAGAGTGATAAGGAGAGTTGGCCCTAATGCCTATGTGCTTCAGCTACCCCTGGATTATCGCATTAGCTCGACTTTCAATATCTTGGACTTAGTCAAGTATAGGGAACCAGCAAACATACCCAACAAGCCATTTGGGCCTGACCTTTCATTTGAGAGCGAACCCGACCCAGAGTGTCCACCACCAATTTTACTTAAGAGAGGAGAGCGGATCGAGCGTGTCCTGGATGATCAAGCTATCACTACCCAGGGCAAAGGCTATCATCGTTACTTAGTCTAATGGCAAGGCCGACCAGAGTCCGATAATTCATGGATTACCAGGGAGGACTTGCAACACCTCAACCCCGACCTTCTAGAGGAGTACCAAAGCCAAATCAACCCTTACTCAACAGGGATGAGTTCCTCCCATCCCAAGAGAATTGGTGCAGGCACCAGGATCAGATAGAGGCTCCTCAACCCTCTATGGATCTCGGATTAGGGTTTTAAATTAATTGGGTTCTGTAATAAGGCTTCAAGCCTAAGCAAATTTTAATTTAAGTCATGTATTTTTGTTTTAGTCCTATACCTTGATCAATTTGGTCAAGTTGGGTCAGTGGGTCCTATATTTAGCTAAGTTGGTTCTAGTCCAAGTCTACTTGAAGATTGGGCCCAAGCTTGGAGTGGTCATTGAGTCTAGTCCATTTATTAAAAGGTCAAACCATCTCCCAATCTTTAAAAGATGCCACTTCAGCCCTTGAGCGCCACCTCATCCATCCCATGTGGCACCACATCACCATGACAAGTGGGTGACCAAGGCAAGAAGGAAATGCTGAATTTATGGGCACCATTCCTTGATTCTTTCCTCCCTTCCCTCCACCTATCAAGCCTCTTTCCAAAGGAGCTATGGGCAGCCAAGGAAGGTCAATGGGTAATGGAGACATGATCCTTGTTTCAAGCCCCATATCAAGCTTATTTTCCAAAGAGCTTGGTCGGCTATGGAAGAAATGCATTGACCCAAAAATCAAGGAGACAACTCCCATCTTTCAAGCCCCAAATCAAGCCACAAAATCTTGGTCGGCCAAGAGAAGAAGAAATCTGAATTTGGGCGCCCTCTTCATGAAGCTTTGTATTTTTTTCATTTGAGTTTGAATGGGTTTTAAGATGCCTATATAAAGGGCCTTACCCCTCCCTTGTATGGACTAATTTTGAATGAATGAAAAAGAAAAGTTTGAGTGATATTCTTCTAGTTTGCATTCGTTCCTTAAGAACGTCGATCTCCGTGAGGGAGCGCCTTCACCTTCGGGCATTGAGGGGTGTGAGGCCCTAAGCTACCATCTCTTCCATACAAGCCATCTTCCATCTTCGAGTTCGGAGGCCATCTGGATGATCCATCTGGGCGCCTAGCAAGAAGATCCCCCAACACCACCATCTTCAACTTTTGTTCCTTCATTGTTTCTTATTTCTTGTTGACCCCTAACATTGATCTTGATTGCTCACAGGTCCTCTAGGTGCCGCGGACACGGATTTGGTCTCCCTTGCCTTTGCGACCTCCGGACAGAAAGCCGACGCATCCGCGGGGTTGAAGGCTTGATCCTCCAGGCCACATCCGCGAGAGCGAGTGAACTCGGCATCGTGCGCATCAGAGCTTTACAAGGTTTGCAACCCTAAACTCTTAAGTTGGTATTGATCCAAGAGCTAAGTCCTACGGGGTTTCTCAATCCTGGGTCCTCTTCTTATCCTTGTTAAGGGACTTATTTGCTTGCTTGAAGTTCTTGTTATTATAGAAACCCTAGATCTACTCTTGCTCATCTTTGGAAATCCTTAACCTCATTAAAACCTAAAAATCACAAAAGAAAAAACACTTGCATCATTCCATCTCATCCTAGCCTCTAGTTAGTTCTACATCAACAACTTGGATGGCTTCATGATGGAGGGATTGGGCAGATGCATGGACATCGATGGATCAATAACATGGTGATGGAAAATGAGGAAAGATGGCTAGATCTTGGAGGAGAGGGCCATGGAGGTGGTGCAGGCAGCTTTGGTGATAGTGGGATAATGTTCTTCAATGATTTCTTGGCCATTGTTCCTCCATGGTCCATGACTTTGAGCCATGAACTGACAAAAATGGTAACCACAGATCCTAAAGCTTTTCATAGACCAAGGGGCCAATCCATGGTGACCAGCTGCTTTAAAATTTATGCAATCCTATATTAATCTTTGAAATTCAATTCTAAGCTTATTTTAAGTTTGATTTGCTTCAAACTTATTTCATTTGATCCCATAAATCGAGTTCTTCATATTGACGATCTTCTTTTCTATAAATAATGTATAAAAATATCAATTTTAAATAAATCAAGATAATTTAATTAATACTTATTTATACACATACAATATAGTTATCACATTCCCTAACTTGATCTTTCTCGAGTAAAGCAGATAAATTAACCATGTGTACCAACTTGTCCAGGAAGTGAAAATTATTTTGCTAATTCTAAAATCAGTTGATACCCTGTTAGATCATAAAAGATATTTTATCAGATTATCAATTCCACCCATTTAGTGGTCAAGTAAAACCCATAGAAATTTTTAGAAATTTTCTTTTACCAACTTTCTATCTCATTCTTTAAATCCTTTAACTTACTTTGGATTTAGTATAGTATCTATTGCCACCAAGATCATCATGGCTCGTAGCTCTGATGCGTCAGGCTCCTGTTAGGTGCTCGCTCCTTCTCTTCATGGCCGGCTCCCTCGTTCGGAAGCCCTGCAAAATAGAGGAGACCCATGCAGGAGATTTCAATAGGGACACTTCGATGATTAAGTCAGTGGAACGATCAAGGAGAATAAAAGCTCTATGGTGGAGAGCTTGGAAGACTATCCACGTCGAGAGGGTAAGGAAGAGAAAGATGAATTCTATGAAAGAAGATAATGGAGGACTGAGCGTGTCTATCTCTTACCCTTTTTACTTACCTCCCTCGTTGATTTTATATAGATGGGGTGGCCCAAACCAAGTTTGGGGCTTTCTGTTATTTGCTGTCGCCCCCCTATCGGGCCGGTCCTTCAAGGGAAAGCCTTTCACCCTAGGCGTTTGCTAAACCTCGAGTCACGATAGGGCATTTCCATTTCAGGGGGGACCATCAGAGTGTCACAAGGCCTGGGGCCTTAATGAAATACCTTTCTTGGAAAGGTGGAGGCTCCCTGTCATAAAGGTTGTAGTCTTCTAGTTATGCGGTCATCGACATAGTAGCACGCTACAGGACCAGGGACTTGGTGGAGCTTGCATCGTGCAGGTCATGCATGGGGTGCATCACAAGACCTACATTTATGGCAGGGCATATGCCACCCCTCAGGGGCTATGAATGATCAGGTTCTTCCCTGCCATGATTTTGAACTTCTATTGGTTCCCCCTCCTTAGGCCGCTAGTGGGAACCTTGACTCCCACTGGATGGGGGCTGAAGCCCTACTTCGGGGACCTAGCTCTTGGAATTATAAGCACAACCCCTACCGGGAGTTGACCTCAGTCAGAGGGCTCACATTATGAGCATGACCCCGGCTGGGAGCTGACCTCGGTAGGAGGGCTCGCCTTAAGAGCATGGGGTCGACCCCGACTGGGAGTTGACCTCAGTCGGAGGGCTCACCCTATGAGCATGACCTCGGTTGGGAGCTGACCTCGGCAAGAGGGCTTGTTGTGGAAGCATGAGCTCGACCTCGATTGGGAGCTGACCTCAATCGAAGGGCTCACCCTATGAGCACGACCCCAACTAGGAGCTGACCTTGATAAGAGGGCTCATTGTGGAAGCATGAGCTTGACCCCGACCGGGAGCTGACCTCAGTTGGAGGGCTCATCCTATGAGCACGACTCCAGCTGGGAGCTGACCTCGACAGGAGGGTTTGTTATGGAAGCATGAGATCGACCCCGACTGGGAGCTGACCTCAGTCGGAGCGCTTGCCCTATGAGCACGACCCCGGCTGGGAGCTGACCTCGGCAGGAGGGCTCATTTTGACTCTTTACCTGGCCATCATGCCCAAGTGGTGGGTCCCTCAATAGCGTGGCCCCTTACATACTCCACGTTAGCAAATGTATCACATCAGATCCCCCCACTCTTGAGCCCGAAGAATGAAGTGGTGCTCTGGGCAAGGGGAGTAATTGTTATGCTAACATGGAGGGGTGGCATGTCTTGCACCATCAATGCCTTACGTGCCGTCGCATTGAAGATTGGGCCTTCATGCTAATGGGGTGACACCATGCCACCCCTCTTTAGGAGTGGGCATAATTCCATGCCTGGTTCAAGGAGGTCACCCCTAATTCAGAGTGTCACTTTCAACACGTGGCATGCTTTGACTGGTCTGGGGCGAGATTTGGTGCATGTCTTTGATAAGTACGAGGAGACAAGGCTCTGGGCCATTTAAAAAAGACATGTCCTTCTATTTCTCGAGGGTTCTCCAGGCTACAAAAGGCAGGGCTTCTTCTTTAGAGCAACCTTTTCTCCTTTTCTTAGGCAAGGTTATGAAGTTCCAGTAGGTTAGGCTTTCATCTTTTCCTCCTTTCGTTCCTTTGCTCCCCTCCTTTGGCCTGTGCTGGAGGAGCACCCTTGCTAGGGCTTCTTGGTTCCTTCCTTCACTTTTTTATTGCTTCGGATGAGCCCTTCCAGAGAGGGGTGCCATCGTTGGGGTTTCTCTGTTGGTGCAGGACCTTCTCAACTGGGGCCTCCTCCTTCGGATAATGAGGAGGAAGTCTTGGCTGTGTTTCACAGGGATCCTCGCCAGACGGGGATTGTGATTAGATCCCCCGTGGCTTCCTCTTAGCCTGCCCCTTCTATTAGGGAGTCCGGTGGTCCCACCGGCATTGCTTCAGTGATGATTGATGAGGATCTCCTCCGTGTCTGGAGGTCATTTGGGGTTCCTGACTCCATCCGACTCTTTTTTCCTGGACCGGGAGATCGGGTCACCTCCAGTGGCCCGGGCTGGATAGCCCTATATGAAGACTTCTTCTCCTTGGGTCTTCATCTTCGTCTTCCCTTCCATATCTTCTTCTTTGCCTTTCTCAGCAACTACCATTTGGTTCTAGCTCAGCTTACCCCCAATGCTGTCCGAACCATTTTCTACTTTATTATCCTCTGTAGTCACAACGGGATCATCGCTCGCTTCTCCCTCTTTAGGGCCTTGTTCACCCTGAAGTGCCACCCTTCGATGATGGGTGGTGGTCCATGTCCCCTCGCAAGGGGTGTTTCAAACTTGATCTGCCCACCTCCATCAAGGGATGGAAGTACAGGTTCTTTTTTGCCTCGATTGAGAGAGCGGAATGGGTCTGGAGTGACCCGGACACTTCGCCCAATCGATAATCTATAGTTAAGCTAGCCAATAGGGAGATATTCGATTGGCTCATCTTTTCCCAAGTCCCGTCTCCTCGAGATTTGCTGTGCAAGCAGAATCTCACCGAAGCTG
This sequence comes from Areca catechu, assembly GCA_021397845.1. NCBI lineage: Eukaryota > Viridiplantae > Streptophyta > Magnoliopsida > Arecales > Arecaceae > Areca > Areca catechu. The sequence goes on along the minus strand of CM038045.1, from coordinate 128,817,585 downwards.
GGGTCATCTAGGCTCAGCCCCAGGGTAAAACTCATTATCGGGCTTCTTTTTCTCTTAGCTGTGGGCCTGGTCCAGGAATATGGCTAACCAATCTACCTCATATCACAGGGATGAGATTCAGCTTCGAGGAGCTCTGCGGAATATCTCAAAAGAGGGCTACTACTGAAGAACCCAAGGGGGAGTTCGGGAAAAAGGACCAAGAGGAATTGAGATGGGGGCCCTGCGATAGCCCTGACATAAGGGGGCCAGCCGCCTCTCGTGAGCCATCTCAACCCAGGGTCCAGACCCCTCCATGTGTTGATGATCTGCCACAGCCAGAAGTAGCGAGGGAGGTGGGATCTGCTGCCACCGAGGTATCACCTTCATGACCTGGGGTTAGAGCCATTGACGGCGATCCTGTAAATGTGACACCTTCACTTGAGGGTACACCAGATTCGACCAAACTGCCCGAGGCACCAAGCCAGGAAGCCAAGGTGTTCACCATCATCCTTCCCATGGGTTCCATGATATCCCAGGATGGGAGGGTGGTGGAAGATATAATCAACACCTTGATCCAACCATCAGATAGCCATAATCGAATAGGGAGGCCAGTGGTGGAGCTCGCCACTAAGGCCTTTGCCCAGTTGATGATGGTAAGCCATTTCTAAATCTGTACATCCTTTTCCACCCTTTTCACAAGGGGCGTCAATCATCGTTCTTGGTGCAGGTGGCGGTCGACATGTAGCTCCTGTAGGATGCTTGCTGGGCGATGGAAAAGCTCAGGGCCCACCTTCACTGGGAGAGGGATGAGACCCGAGGCCTATTTGGCCAGGCCCAAAAGCTGGAGGCTCAGCTGTCCGGTGCCTAGGCCAAGGTGGCTGAGCTTGAGAAAAAAGTGGCCGAGCTCGAGGTTGCCCTGGCTGAGGAGAGGGGGGTCAGCTCCCACCGAGCCGAAGAGGTGGCCGATTCTGTGGTGGAGGTTGCCCGCCTAAATAAGAGAGCACATACCCTCCAGGATCAGTTGGAGGAGCAGACAGCCAGGGCCACGGCGATGGTAGAAAAGGCTATAGTGGCCATCGTGCTAATGGAGATGGCTAAGAAAGAGGCTGCTGAGGCCGTCCCCAAGTTCATGGCATCCCAGGCCTTTAAGGATGAGGTTGTCGAAGCCATTCTGGACTCCATCCACTAGGGTTTCAGAGACTTCAAGAATAAGGCCTTTCATTTCTTCGGGCTAAAGGGGCTGGACAACATCCAGCCTTCTCTCCCATTTTTTGGCAAGCAAGGCGAGCCTATCATCGAGGTGGGGTTGGAGCAGGAGGAGGATGAAGTCGAGGCAAAACCCGAAGCCACCCAGGATGCTCTGCAAGCGACTAAGGTCACTTGCTGGCCCGGGAAGGAGCTGGTGACTGATGCATAGACTTTTCTCCTTTCTTTTTGTACTTGGAATCCTGAGAGGACTCCCGGTTTGTCAGGGGTGCTCCATAGGAAATGTAAAGAGAATTTTGTTAATGAAACATCTCTTTTCTTTAACAGCTGTCCCTTACTCAGCCCTTCTCCCTCTTCTCCTTTTCTTTCTTTCTTTCTTTCTTCCCCTTTTTTCTTCCTCTCTTCTTTTTTTTATAAAGCACTTTCAAGGAATTCTTGGGAGTGTACAGGGGGCTCATCTTGATAGCGAGGAAGAAGGTTGGTTCGTCCCACGAGCTTGGTGTAGTTCCACACTACCTTTCCTTTAATTGTGGTGCAGGTGCCTTCTTTTAGGTGTTGACTACTCCAGGCCTACTTTAAGGCCTTATGATGGGCATGAAGGTCCTTGGAAGCACCTCGCCCTCTTTCCCTTGATCATTGAGTCCATTCGAGCTAGAATGCAAGACCTCTGGATCTTCTTGCTTCACCGACCTGAGTCAGGCGGTAGATGGATGGATTACTTGAGGTTCTTATCAACATCTCCAGACTGTGAGCAAGGTAGTGGTGTATCTACAGACCTTGGAGGTGGGACTGCTGGCATCTCCTGATCTCGAAGGTGGGACTGCTGGCATCTCTTGACTTTGGAGGTGAGACTATTGGTTTCTCCTGACCTCAAAGGTGGGACTACTGGTGTCTCCTTACCTCAGAGGTGGGACTGCTGGTGTCTCCTGACCTTGGAGGTGGGATTGTTGGTGTCTCATGACTTTGGAGGTGGGACTGTTGGTGTCTCCTGACCTCGGAGGTGGGACTGCTGGCTTTGAGTGCTGGGCTTCATATATTTTTGGGCTTAGAGTGCTGGAGTTCATAAGTTTTTGGGCTTAGAGTGTCGGGCTTCATAAGTTTCCGGGCTTAGAGTGTCGGGCTTCATAAGTTTCTGGGCTTTGAGTGCTGAGCTTCATAAGTTTTCGGGCTTAGAGTGCTAGGCTTCGTAAGTTTCTAGGCTTTGAGTACAGGGCTTCATAAGTTTCTGGGCTTAGAGTGCCAGGCTTCGTATGTTTCTGGGCTTTGAGTGCTGGGTTTCATAAGTTTACGAGCTTAGAGGGCTAGGCTTCATAAGTTTCCAACCTTAGAGTGCTGGGCTTCATAATTTTCTGGGCTTAGAGTACCGAGCTTTGTAAGTTTTTGGGCTTATAGTGCTGGGCTTCGTAAGTTTTTAGGCTTATTCTATTGGACTTGGAGTTGGACGGATGAGTTCCTGCATAGGTGAAAAACAAGGTTGCACCAAAAAGGAACTTTAATTTATTATCGAAGGGCCTTACATTATTGGTAGTACATTCTTAAGTTGTTGGCATTCCATGTTCGCATGAATTGGATGCCGTCGAGCCCAACGAGGTAGTAAGCCCCACCTGGTAAGGCCTCCATCACTTTGTACGGTCCTTCCCAATTTGGAAAGAGTTTCTTGCATTCTCCCGATTGAGATACCTTTACCCTCCTGAGGATGAGGTTGCCTGGATGGAACACCTTGGGCCATACATGGGAGTTGTAGTAGTGCGCGACTCGCTGCCGGTAGGCCACCATCCAATGTTGGGCCTTGTCTCTTATTTCATCCAATAAGTCCAGATTGAGGAGGAGATGAGCCAGATTTTCTACTTCATCATATTGCTCTACTCATAGTATGGGTAGGCCAAGTTCAACTAGAATCACAACTTCGGTATTGAGGACAACGTTGAAGGGCATCTCGCTAGTGGTTGTGCAGGGCGTGGTATGGTAGGCCCATAGCATGTTGGGTAGCTCCTCGGCCCATCGATCCTTGGCTTTGTCTAGCCTTGTATGGAGCCCTTGCAAGATGGTCCGGTTGGTCACCTCAGCCTCACCGTTGGTCTAAGGATGAGCCACCAAAGTGAAGTGATGGTGGATGCCAAGGTCAGTGTAGAATTCTTCAAAGGCCCGGTTATCGAATTGTCTCCCATTATCAGTGATGATCGAGTGCGGGAGGCCGAAATGGCAGATTATAGACTTTCAGAAGAATGACTAGACCTTCGCCTCCATTATCCAGGCTAGTGGCTCGGCCTCGACCCACTTGGTGAAGTAGTCGATGGCCAGTATTAAGAATTTTTGTTGCCCAGATGCAACGGGAAAAGGACCTAAGATATCCATCCCCCACTGGGCGAATGACCACGAAGCTGATAGTTGGGAAAGTGGGGATGCCGGTCACTGCTAAATGTGGGCATGATGTTGGCACTAGTCACACTTCCTCATGAAGTCGGTGGCATCTTCCTGCATCATCTCCCAAAAATATCCCTACCAGATTGCTTTATAGGCCAAAGTCCTGCCCCCCACATGATTACCACAGATGCCTTCGTGTATTTCCTGGAGCACGTAAGTAGCCTCTGAGGGCTTCAAGCATTTTAGCAAGGGGTAAGAGTAGAACCTTGGTACAGCTACCTGTCCATCATCACATAACATGCGACCTTCTTCTTGAGCAAGCTGGCTTCCTTCCGATCATCCGGCAGGGTGCCAGTGGTGACATATTTAATGTAGGGGTCCATCCAGCTGGCCTTGGTAATGACTTGCTGGACTTTGACTGTAAGCTTGTAATTAGGGTTCTTGAGGTATTCAATGAAGGTACGCCCTAATGAGAACATTGATAGGGTGGCTAGTCTGGAGAGGATGTCGGCCCGGGCATTCTCTGCCTGCAAGATATGGGAGATGCTACGGTACTGGAGGGTCGCTGTATACGAGCACACTCTGTCCAGGTACTTCGCCATCATGGGATCCCATGCTTTATACTTAATAGAGATTTGACCTACTACCAGCTGAGAGTCAGTGAAGACCTTTAGCCTCTTGACACCTAGCTCGAGGGATACCTTTAGCCCCATGAGGAGCACCTCATACTCAGCCTGGTTGTTGGTCGCCTTAAAGAGGAAGTGCAAGGCGTACTCCGCAATGACCCTGTCAGGATTGGCAAGGATGAGGCTGACTCTGCTCCCTCTGATGTTAGATGCACCATCGATGTGAAGTATCCACATCACCTCTATTAGGGTCGGGTCCAGCCTGGGCCCAGTCTATTGGTCTGTCACCTCTGGGCCCTCCTCCGCCCAAGTGCATTCCACCAAGAAATTGGCCAAGACCTGAGCCTATTGCACCGATCGTGGGTGATAGGTGATGTCAAACTCATTGAGTTTCAGCGCCCACTTGGCCAGGCATCCCGAAGTATCGGGGTGGCTGAGTATAGCCCTTAGAGGTTGATCGGTGAGGATGGTAATGGGATGCACTTGGAAGTAGGGCCTAAGGCGCTACACAGACATTATTAATGCAAAAAATGATTTTTTCAGGTCTGGTGTACTTGGTTTCGCATCGTGGAGCAGTTTGTTGACATAATAGACTAGTCGCTGGATACCATCCATATCGGTGCAGACTAGTATCGAGCTAACCACTTTGGGTGACACTGCTAGGTACAAGAGGAGCTTTTCTCCAGGCTTTGGTCTGGATAGCAACAGCGATGAGGCGAGGAGATTCTTCAGCCCCTTAAATGTCTCCCAGCAATCTTCCATCCAGGTGAAGCTGTTCATCTTCTGTAGCACCTTGAATAATGGTTGACAGTGCTCAGCGGAGCATGAAATGAAGCGGTTTAATGTTGTAATGTGCCCGATCAAGCACTATACCTCCTTTTCGAAAGTGGCTGCCTCATATCGATGATTTTTTGGATCTTCTCTGGATTGGCCTCTAATCCTCTCTCTGGGTGACCATGAACCCTAGAGATTTTTTGGCCACAACCCCAAAAGCACACTTGGCAGGATTCAGCTTCATCTAGTGGGAGCGAAGATTATCGAAGGCTTCCGCTAGGTCAACGACATGGTCCGACTCCGGGCTGCTTATGATAAGCATGTCATCTACGTATACCTACATGTTGCAGCCGATTTGATCCTTGAAGACTTTATTGACCAGATGTTGATACATGGCTCCAGCATTCTTGAGGCTGAATAGCATCATCCTGTAGCAATACATTCCTCTATCGATCATAAATGCCATATGCTTTTCGTCTTCTGGATGCATTCGGATCTGATTGTATCTGAAGAATGCATCCATGAAGCTAAGGTATTTGTGACCCAAGGTTGCATCCAATAACTGGTCTATCTTGGGGAGTGGGAAGCTATCCTTTGGGCATGCCCAATTGAGGTCAGTATAATCCACATAGATCCTCCACTTCCTAGATGCTTTTGTTGCCCAGATATGGTGCCCAAGAGGGGGGGGGTGAATTGGGTATTTTAAAAATTTAAAGCAATATATGTGCTATCAAGTTTTAAGGTGAAGAGTGATAGTGCTTTAATAATTGTGCAACGGAAGCAATGAAATAAAATGGCAATTAAAGAGCTAAAGAAGTTAAAGAGAAAGGCAATGCAAACACACAAGAAATATAGTGGTTCGGTGCACCTAGCACCTACATCCAATCCCCAAGCTCCACTTGGGAATTTCCACTATAATCTTTAGATTACAGCCGACTTGTTTTACCAGGCTCACAAGTCAAAACCTTACACACTTGTTTTGGCTTCGGGCTAACAAGCAACCCTAGTTGGTTTTATCAATTGGATCACCAACAAACCTCACTCACTTGTTTTGGCTTCGGGCTTACAAGCAACCCTAGTTGATTTTATCAATTGGCTCACCAACAAACCTCACTCTAGTTTCAAATTCCCTTGAAACTAGCTAAAGACAAAAGAGTATGAATACAATGAATTGAAACTAAACAAACTCCTTTTGAGCAATAATAAATTTGTTGAAGCTCTTGATGGAGACTCTTCAAGCTTTTTCCCTTGGAATCTTTGGACCTCACTAAATGCCAAACACTTGAATGTTGGATTCCTCAAAGATGGAAAACTTTTGGCTAGGGAATCTCTTGGTTTTCTCACTCTTTTGGCTTGGAAGTGATTGAAGGCTTTGTACTTTGAATCAACACTTTTTAACTTTGTCTCCTTGTCTTTTTTGAAGTTTGGTGGAGGTTAAATACCTAATTCATGCTGAAACAACTCCACAAGACCGTTAGATTCAAAAATATGGCCGTTTATGGCCGTTAGAAATCAAATCAGAAGTTCAGAAAAACTAGCCATTATGCCATGAGTCGACCTCATGAGTCGACCTCTGAATCAAGTGTCTACCTCATGAGTCGACCTCCAGTATAATTTAGGCAAAAGTTCAGAATACCATAGTTCTGCCCATTTGAATTCTCAGGCTATGAGTCGACCTCTGGTGTCGACCTCTGGACAGGTGTTGACCTCTGGTGGTCGACCTCTGGAGCGTGCCACTGAGATTTTGCCATGCCGGCCATGCTGAACTTTTCTTCTCTTCATGAGTCGACCTCTGGTGGTCGACCTTTGACAAGGTGTCGACCTCTGGGGGTCGACCTCTGATCTGAATTTTTCTGAAACTCTTTGAGATGTGCGTGCCATGCTTGAGTTTCTTTAAGCCTTTGTTTCTTTTGTCAAATATTTCTTAACAAGAAGGTCCATTATGAGAATTTTGATCTTGTCCAAGGTAGAAGAGCTCTTTTCCAAATCAGGCAAACTTAGTTTCATCATTGTACTTTTGATACTCTTTTTGAATAACCTAAGTCCTGAAACTTTATCTAGAGATGAAACATTAGTCCAAATATATACTCAACCTTTTGTTAATCATCAAAACTAAGGAGCCAAAGCCAACAATCTCTCCCTTTTTGATGATGACAAAACCTTGAGTATATATGCAATTAAGTCCAAAAGCAAGATATAGCAATAAAATATTTTCAAAGAATCCTTACATGCATGAGTGTATCATAAAATTTACTTTTCATCTTCTTTTTGTGAAAATATTTTCAAGAGTTACTTTTTATTTGCTTCTTTCTTTTTGTGAAAACATTCTTATGAGTCAAAAAGGTAAGAATCATATAAACTTTACTACTCATAAGACGGAGATCTCATAAATACATATATACTTTACTAAATTTGATCTCATAAATACATATATACTTTACTAAATTTGATCTCATAAATACATATATACTTTACTACTCCCCCTTTTTGTCAAGAATCAAAAAGTTCATTTTTGTAGTGAAAGATATATTAATGAAACTTATGTTCAATTATAATGAAGTATTTAGGTGCATAAACTACATGCTCCCCCTCAATTTGTGCATTCAATATAATAAAATATTCTAACTTGAGGGTTTAAAAAAGGTAAATGTTAAGAGCTGGTATCAGATAAAATGGCACAAGATAGATAAAAACAGATGTATTCAGTTACAAAATTGCTTACAAAGTAGGCACAAAATACTAATACAACAGATCATACAAAAGCAAACTAAGAGGCTACTCCTCATCAGAAGGTATATCAAAAGATACAGGAGCCATGATCCTAGATGAGGATTTTGGAGTCCTATGAGAGGAACTCCGAGTCCTCAGAGAGGGACCAGACCTAGGGGTAGTCCTACGAGATCTATATGTCCTAGGTAAGGGCTCCACAGATGTCGAGACAGAGGCAGTAGCTGAAGGAGTGGACGGATCAGCATGCTGAGTAGACTGAGCTGGGGTCTGCCTACTGACTAGCTCATAAGCTGTGGGATCATCGATATCTGTCTCTGTATGCTCATCTATGTCATCCGGAATCCCAGTGATAGTCTCAAATAGTGACTCTGTAGGCTCAATATCAACTGGCACAGTTGTGGCTGGAGGATCTGAACTCGGAAGATCAGTGGAAGGAGGATCAGCTGAAGGGGGAATCTCTGGAATCGGCTTTGCAGGTGGAACATCAGAACTACCTGCTCCAGGCTGATCTCCATCACTGTCACTGTATCCACTAGAGTCATCAGCATCATCATCATCATAATCATCATCATCATCATGTGGAGGAGATACTGTCGGATCTGCAGTCCCTGATGGCAGTGCTAATCTCAATAAGCTGAGGATCTGTCTGAATCCTGTATCCATACTAGCTGAGAGAGCACTAATGCGTGTGTCTGTGTGTATCCGCAGATCATGAAGCTCCTGCCGTACACCAGTGATCTCTGTCCGGACCTCTGAAATCTGATCAGTCACTCGCTGCTCGAAGTCCGATATCCTCACTGAAGTCCTCCGTGGTGTAGCAGTAATAGTAGGTGCCGAAGCTGATGAAGGTGGTGGCGTGAATGGCTCAGGCTCCGCAGTCTCTGTCTCCGGTGCTGGGCGAGGAGGTGTACCATGATCAGTAGGCCCTGAAGGCCCTGCCTCAGCAGCTCGGATCTCATCCTCCTCATCTGGCTCCTGGCCAGACTCTCGTCGTACCCATCGGTCACTAATCAGTCGAAATCCCATCCTATGTAGGGATTTCTCTCCATAAGTATCTGTGTGCTGTAGCTGACTGAAGGGTATGCCGTCGAATGAGACACCATGCTCTCTGAATATCTGAGTCAGTCCCATGCCGTACGGCTGAACGAGTCTCCTGTGAGAAGCTGCCTCACCCATCTGCTGAAGCATGATCCTGGGGAGGTTGATGGGAGTCCGCTGACTCAGGGACACCATCAACACCAGCTCATGCTCAGTGATAAAATCAAATCTCCCGCTCTTCGGAATCAAGATACGGGCGATGATGTGATGTAGCACTCTCATCTCTAGTGAAAGCTGGTTAGCGGCTACTGTGGAAAAGCCGCTAACATCCTCACGCTCTAGGATACACCTGAAGGCGTGCTCTCTGTCGCTGATCGTTGTGGCAGCAGTGCCATGAAGTGGAATCCTCCAGATGCGACTGATGACCTCAGGTGTCACTGGAATCTCGATCCCTCGAACTGTAGCAGACCATCCAATGCCATCAGTGGCCATGGATCCATAAAACTCCCTGATGAGGTCTGGGTAGAATCTCTCGGACATTGTACAAAAATGAACCAGACCTGCATCTCTCAGTACATCTCCAATGAAGAAGTGATGCTGATCCCAGAATGGAATATCCACGCGCCTCCCACTAGCAATGCTCTTCCGGACTAGGCTGGCTGGCACTGGTGCAGGTGGCTCTGGGGTCGGCTCACGCTCATGTCTGACTTTCCTTCGCCGCTCAGTACTACCCTGCCCCTGTTCCAATCTCCTTTTCCTTACTGCCTGGTGTTTTCTCGGACCCATGTGTAAGGATGAGGGGTAACTTAGGGAGAAATGCAAAGAGGTAAGGCTAAGAGGAAAAGAGAGGTTCACGGATTGGGAAAAAGAGAAGAATGTGAAATGGTGAAATAGGGTTTGTGAGAGTGGAGAAAATAGAAAATAAATGGAGAAAAAGTAAGAAACGGAGGGTAGAAACAAGTGTTTTCTATTGAAAAACAACCGGGATTAGAGGGTAGATAGATCCGAAGGCTTTCGGTTGTCCAAAATCAAGAGTACGGTCAAAAAGAGGGTTGAATCGAAGAAATGCAAGAGGAGAGGAGAGGATTTCCTAAAATGTTGAGGGAGAAAGGTGGAAATCTACTATTTAGGGGTTTAGGAATGTTGGAGGGGGACCACACGAAGGAGAGGAAGGAAAAAATTGGAAAAACAAGGCTTGCGGACGGGTTTTTAAAAAGCAGGTTTCCGTTCAAGTGTCGACCTCTGAAAATTTTCAGGGGTCGACCTCAAGTGTCGACCTCCGAAAACCTCAAGTGTCGACCTCCAACAATTAATTACTTAAAATAAAATTCTGTAAGATTTAAAAAATTGATAAAATTTAGAGAAATAGCCTTTAACCATATTTGAGAATTTATAAATCATTTTTGAGGAATTTTGATGAAAATTGAAGAGTTTTAAGCAAAAGGATCAATGACTCCCAGTTCTCTTCTGATCATACAAAATCTGTCTTCATTCAATGGTTTTGTGAATATATCAGCCAATTGATAATCAGTACATATATATTCTAACAACACATTAGAGTTTTGAACGTGATCTCTTATGAAGTGATGTCTTATTTCAATATGTTTGCTTCTTGAATGTTGTACAGGATTTTTCATTAAATTGATTGCACTAGTATTATCACATCTTATGGGTGTCTTAGTTAGTTTGATGCCAAAGTCCTCGAGTTGTTGTTTGATCCATAGAATCTGAGCACAACAGCTTCCAGCTGCTATATATTCGGATTCCGCCATAGATAGAGCAACCGAATTCTGTTTCTTACTGCTCCATGAAATCAAATTAACTCCTAGGAATTGACAAGTTCCACTAGTACTTTTTCGATCAAGTTTACACCCAGCAAAATCAGCATCAGAATATGCAATTAATTCATATGATGACTCTCTAGAGTACCAAAGACCAATTTCGATAGACCCAGATAAGTATCTAAGCATACGTTTTACAGCTAAGAGATGTGATTCTTTAGGAGCAGACTGAAAACGTGCACACATACAAACACTAAACATTATATCTGGTCTACTGGCAGTTAGATATAGCAATGAACCAATCATGCCTCTATATAATTTTTGGTCTACTGATTTACCACATTCATCTTTGTCTAATTTACATGAAGAGCTCATAGGGGTACCTATTGGTTTTGTAGTCTCCATCCCAAACTTTTTCAATATCTCCCTTGTGTACCTGGCTTGGTTGATGGAGATCCCCTCTTTGGTTTGCTTAATTTGGAGTCCGAGGAAGAAGTTGAGTTCTCCCATCATGCTCATCTCGAACTCACTCTGCATTAACTTCGCAAATTCTTGACAAAGACATTCGTTAGTAGCACCAAAAATAATATCATCTACATATATTTGTACTACTAAGAGATCATCATTTTTCTTTTTCAAAAACAATGTATTATCTACATTACCTCTAGAGAAATCATTTTTCATTAAAAATGAACTTAATTTATCATACCAAGCTCTAGGAGCTTGCTTTAAACCATACAATGCTTTATGCAATTTAAAGACATGTTTAGGAAATTCATGATTTTCAAAACCAGGAGGTTGTTCAACATAAACCTCCTCTTCAATAAATCCATTTAAAAAGGCACTCTTTACATCCATTTGAAATAACTTGAAATCCATAAAACAAGCAAAAGCAAGTAAAAGTCTAATTGCTTCTAGCCTAGCAACAGGAGCAAAGGTTTCATCGAAGTCGATCCCTTCTTCCTGGTTGTAGCCTTTAGCAACAAGTCTAGCTTTGTTCCTAATTACAATACCATGTTCATCAAGTTTATTTATAAAAACCTATTTTGTGCCAATTACAGAAACATTAAGGGGTCTTTCAGTTAAAGTCCAAACATTATTTCTTTTAAATTGATTTAGTTCATCTTGCATAGCATTAATCCAGTTACAATCTTTTTCAGCTTCTTCTATTGACTTAGGCTCTATCTGAGATACAAAAGCTAAATAATCATAAACATTTCTAATAGAAGAGCGTGTACTTACCCCCTTTGATGGATCACCTATTATTAGCTCTTTAGGGTGTCCATGTGCATACCTCCATTCTTTAGGTAATGGTTTTGGTGAAGTTGCATTGATTTCTTGAATTTGATCTTGACTTTCTTGATCATCATCTCCTTTGGGCTCATCTTCATTGATTGTCAATTGTTCAAGTTTCTTTGTACCTGTTTCAACATCAATAGAATCTTTTTTTCTAGAAGATTTTTCGTTAGATTCATCAAACACTACATGAATTGATTCTTCAACCAGAAGTGTTCTTCTATTGAAGACCCTGTATGCCTTGCTAGAAGTAGAGTATCCTAAGAAGAAACCCTCATCTGACTTGGCATCAAATTTACTGATATTATCTTTGCCATTGTTTAATATGAAACAGCGGCAACCAAATACACGAAAATACTTGAGATTAGGTTTTCGATTTTTCCAAAGCTCATATGGTGTTTTCTTCAAAATAGGTCGAATTAAAACATGATTTAAAATGTAACAGGAAGTATTAATGGCTTCTGCCCAAAAATATCTAGGTAAATCGTTTTCGCAAAGCATTGTGCGTGCCATTTCTTCAAGAGTCCTGTTCTTTCTTTCTACCACCCCATTTTGTTGAGGTGTCCTAGGTGCAGAGAAATTATGACTAATACCATTTTCATTACAAAAAGTTTCAAAATCATGATTTTCAAATTCAGTTCCATGATCACTACGCAAAGAAATAATAGTCAGATCTTTTTCGTTTGAAACCCTTTTATGAAATTTAACAAAAGCTGAAAATGTTTCATCTTTATGAGCTAAAAACATTACCCAAGTAAATCGTGAGTAATCATCTACAATTACTAGCCCATATTTTTTACCTCCCAAACTAGTTGTTCTGGTTGGTCCAAAGAGGTCCATATGCAATAATTCAAGGGGTCTAGTAGTAGATACTACTCTTTTAGGTTTGAAAGTAGATTTAGTTTGTTTTCCAAATTGACATGCAGCACAAATTTTATCTTTTTCAAAAGTGAGTTTTGGCAATTCTTTTACAAGATTCTTTTTGCTTAATTTTGAAATCAACTGCATACTAGCATGCCCTAGCCTACGGTGCCAAAGCCAACTAGTTTCACTTGCCTTTGCTTCCTTAGCCACTAGGCATTGACCACTTTCCATGGCTAGATCATCAAGATCAACCATGTAAATGTTTTCATGCCTAAGACCAGTGAACTTGATGCCATCGACATCTAGACTAGATACCATGCACAAAGATGATTCAAAAATTACTTTAAAACCTTTATCACAAAACTGACTAATGCTAAAAAGATTATGCTTCAAGCCATCAACAAATAATACATTATCTACATAAGCATTAGGGGTGATATGGATTTTACCAATTCCGATGATTTTGCCTTTTCCATTATCACCAAAGGTAACGTTTCCACCATCAATAGCAGCTAGTGATGAGAATTGCTTCACATCCCCAGTCATGTGCCTTGAGCAACCACTATCCAGATACCACATTCTTCTTTTATTTTTGGTTGCAAGGCACACCTGCAAAAAAAATGATCAAGTTGAAACTTTAGGTACCCAAGTCATCTTGGGTCCTTTAGGGTTAGTCAAATTGGTTCCTTTTGGAACCCAAATCTTTTTAAAGGTATTTAATTTTCTTCTATTACAAACATATGATTTATGACCTACTTTACCACATGCATAGTAGGTAATATTAGAAGATGCTGGTATGAAAAAGTTTTTGTAAAGCTTTTGTTGATTGTGTGGCTTAAATCCAAGTCCAGCTTTATTAAACACTGCACGTTGACTATTTAAAAGCATATTCAGTTTTTCTGAACTAAAAGTAAACTTTTCTACAAAAGGTTTTACTTTTTCTAACTCTTCCTTGTAATTCTTATTTTGAAGCAATAGTTCTTTATTTTGTTTTTCAATGTTCTTATTAGTTTTAAGACTTCTATTATTTTTCAAAGAATTATTTTCTTTTAAAAGATTATCTTTATCATTTGTCAAAGTCTTTACATGTTCTTTTAATTTCTTGTTTTCTTGAGTTAAATTTTCAATTTCACTTGAAAACTTTTCTGAATTTTTGGTAAGCTCAAAATTTTGCTTTCTTAATTTCTTATTTTTCAATTTTAATTTTTCATATTCAATTACTAAGTCATCAAAAGCATCATGCAATTCATTGAAAGTAAATTCAGTTTCAGGTTCAGAATTTACCTCATTATCTTCGTTGGCCATGAAACATAAGTTGGCGACTACCTGCTGCTCTTCTTCACTGCTGGAGTCCTCACTCTCACTCCAGGTAGCCATCATGGCTTTCTTTCTCAACATCCTTCGACTCTTTTTAAGCAAAGGGCAATCCGTTTTGTAATGTCCAGGCTTCTTGCACTCGAAGCAGATGGGTGGATCCCTTTCTTTGTCTTTCTCTTTCTTTTTATTGTGATCACCTTTTTGTGGCCTCTTCTTGTAGAAGCCCTTCTTCTTTCTCATGAATCTTTTAAATTTTCTTGTAATGAGGGCTGTCTCATCATCATTAGCTTCTTCTTCTGATTCATCACTTGACTCTTCTTTTGTAGTGGACTTGAAGGCTATGGCTTTCTTTTTCTTGTCATTGTCCACTGTCTTCTACTTTAGTGAAAGCTCGTAGGTCATCAGTGATCCAAGAAGCTGCTCGAGAGGTAGAGTGTTGACATCCTTGGCTTCTTCTATGGCTGTAACTTTCGCATCCCATGAAGCCGGAAGAGACCTGAGAAGTTTGTTAACCAGTTCACCATTAGATATAATTTTTCCCAAACTCCTCATACCATTTACTATATTGGTAAATCTAGTATACATTTCACTTACACTTTCAGTTGGTTCCATCCTGAACATCTCATACGTATGAATGAGCATGTTCACCTTAGTGGTCTTCACTTGGTGTGTACTCTCATGGGTAACCTCAAGTGTATCCCAAATTTCTTTGGCGGAAATACAATTTGATATTCTGTTGAATTCACTAGGGTCAAGTGCACAGAATAGCAAATTCATCGCCTTAGCATTTAACTCAGCTTGTTTGATGTCATTGTCATCCCATTCTTCTTCAGATTTCGGGGTGATAATGCCATTAACCAAGTGAGTGGGCTGATGAGGCCCTTTCGTAATTACTCTCCATATATGATAATCTACAGCTTGTAAATAAATACGCATACGAGTTTTCCAATATGTGTAGTTTGTGCCATTAAAGAAAGGAGGGCGATTTGATGCTTGTCCTTCAACTATACCCATTCCAATTGGGACGGCCATGATCTTTCACTCAAGATCGTTGGACCTACAAGAGAGTACCGGTGCTCTGATACCACTTGTTGCCCAGATATGGTGCCCAAAAGGGGGGGGATGAATTGGGTATTTTAAAAATTTAAAGCAATATATGTGCTATCAAGTTTTAAGGTGAAGAGTGATAGTGCTTTAATAATTGTGCAACGGAAGCAATGAAATAAAATGACAATTAAAGAGCTAAAGAAGTTAAAGAGAAAGGCAATGCAAACACACAAGAAATATAGTGGTTCGGTGCACCTAGCACCTACATCCACTCCCCAAGCTCCACTTGGGAATTTCCACTATAATCTTTAGATTACAGCCGACTTGTTTTACCAGGCTCACAAGTCAAAACCTTACACACTTGTTTTGGCTTCGGGCTAACAAGCAACCCTAGTTGGTTTTATCAATTGGATCACCAACAAACCTCACTCACTTGTTTTGGCTTCGGGCTTACAAGCAACCCTAGTTGGTTTTATCAATTGGCTCACCAACAAACCTCACTCTAGTTTCAAATTCCCTTGAAACTAGCTAAAGACAAAAGAGTATGAATACAATGAATTGAAACTAAACAAACTCCTTTTGAGCAATAATAAATTCGTTGAAGCTCTTGATGGAGACTCTTCAAGCTTTTTCCCTTGGAATCTTTGGACCTCACTAAATGCCAAACACTTGAATGTTGGATTCCTCAAAGATGGAAAACTTTTGGCTAGGGAATCTCTTGGTTTTCTCACTCTTTTGGCTTGGAAGTGATTGAAGGCTTTGTACTTTGAATCAATACTTTTTCACTTTGTCTCCTTGTCTTTTTTGAAGTTTGGTGGAGGTTAAATACCTCATTCATGCTGAAACAACTCCACAAGACCGTTAGATTCAAAAATATGGCCGTTTATGGCCGTTAGAAATCAAATCAGAAGTTCAGAAAAACTAGCCGTTATGCCATGAGTCGACCTCATGAGTCGACCTCTGAATCAAGTGTCGACCTCATGAGTCGACCTCCAGTATAATTTAGGCAAAAGTTCAGAATACCATAGTTCTGCCCATTTGAATTCTCAGGCTATGAGTCGACCTCTGGTGTCGACCTCTGGACAGGTGTTGACCTCTGGTGGTCGACCTCTGGAGCGTGCCACTAAGATTATGCCGTGCCGGCCATGTTGAACTTTTCTTCTCTTCATGAGTCGACCTCTGGTGGTCGACCTTTGACAAGGTGTCGACCTCTGGGGGTCGACCTCTGATCTGAATTTTTCTGAAACTCTTTGAGATGTGCGTGCCATGCTTGAGTTTCTTTAAGCCTTTGTTTCTTTTGTCAAATATTTCTTAACAAGAAGGTCCATTATGAGAATTTTGATCTTGTCCAAGGTAGAAGAGCTCTTTTCCAAATCAGGCAAACTTAGTTTTATCATTGTACTTTTGATACTCTTTTTGAATAACCTAAGTCCTGAAACTTTATCTAGAGATGAAACATTAGTCCAAATATATACTCAACCTTTTGTTAATCATCAAAACTAAGGAGCCAAAGCCAACAGCTTTCCTGACCATCACCATGTTAGCAAGCCAATCAGGATAGCATGCCTCGCAGATTATGCCCTCCGTGAGCAATTTCTTAACCTCTTCATTGATAGCCTTCTGTTGCTCTAGGGTGAAGCTCCTCTTCTTCTACCAGATCGGGCAATGATTGGGATCGACATTTAGCTAGTGGGTAATCACCTCTGATGGGATGCTAGGCATGTCGGCGGGGGTCCAAGCAAAAATGTCCGTGTTGGCCCGTAAGAAGCCAAATAGACAAGATCTCTCTTTTTCAGGCAGCAGGGAACCCACCTACACTGTCCTTGAAAGATCCTCCCCCAAGGAAAAGGATAGCAAGGGCTCACTTGGTCCGCCCTTTGGCTCTGGGTCTATCAGATTCGGCTGGTCGATTGGCAGGCTTGAATCGGTGCCTCGAGGTCCCGAAATAGCTTGCATGTAGTGCAAAATTGGCTGGCATAACCCTCTCATCTCCCCAATCCCCCACAAAGTCAGGAACTGAATGAGGAGATGCTTTGTGGAGATGGTGGTGTCGAGCAGGTTGAGTCCTGGATGCCCCAAGATGGCGTTGCAAGGCAAGGAAAGCCTTATGACGGTGAAGGTCGTCAGCACTGTACTCTATCGAGGTGAAGCTCTGGTAGTTATTGGGAGTGTAATCTCTCCCTCAATCCTAACTGAATCTTTGGTAAAGCCTACCAGGGGCGTGAATACCGGCTTTATTAGGTCAGCAAACAAATTCAACCTTGAAAAAGGATCATAAAAAAGGATATCTACTGAGCTTCCACTATCAACCATAATTCTCTTTATAGGGTGCTTCGCCATCATCATGTCAATGATGACAGTGTCATTATTATGGTTATCCGCCCCAGCAGATCCCTCTCCCATGCATGGGAGTGCATCATCACTCTCCTCTCTTCCCTTATCCCTCTTCGGGGTCTTCCCTGCCCCCAAGGATATCATCCTAATCGGCTTCTCAGTGGGATGATTATCGATGGTAAGAGGTCAGGGCTCCTCACTCTGGTCAGCTAGGGGCACCCCTTCCTCTACGTACTTGCTAAGGTAGCTACGTTTGATCAGCTCTTCTATCTCCCTCTACAAGTGGTGGCATTTCTCGGTGTTGTGGTAGTGGTCCCGGTGGAAGCGGCAGTAATGGGACCTATTATGTCTAATGGATGGCCACAGGGGAGGAGGACGGTGCAAGAAGTGCTCACCCTCGATCTTCATCAAGATCTTTGTTCTAGGGGTGAAGAGAGGAGGGAACTTTTCTTCTTTGGTGGGATCGATTCTGGGTCTTGGCCCCAGTCGCTGGATCAGCGCCGTCTTCTGGACTGGGGGAGCAGATGCTTCCCCAATGGCTTGCCTCTTCAGGGGCCGCCCATCTAGATCTGCTCCCCAATGGCTTGCCTCTTCAGGGGCCGCCCATCTAGCTCCCTCCTGGTATGGTTTTCCTCCTCGGCATGGATGTATTTCTGCATGGAGAGGAGGAGCTCCGAGTAAGTCTTTGGAGGCTTCTTGTCGAGGGAGTAGGTGAAGCGGAAGGTCCGCAACCCTCTCTTTAGGGCCAGCATCACGACTGACTCATCAAGATTGTAGATCTCCATGGTGGCAGTCTTGAATCGAGACACGTAGTCCTAGAGAAGCTCTCGATCCTGCTATTGGATTGAGAAAAGACTGTCCGCCTCGTGTGGCACCTTTTTGCATGTGTCGAAGTATGCCATGAACTTCGTCTCCAGCTGGGGGAAGGAGTCGATGCTCTCGGACTCGAGTTTGGAGAACCACACCTGAGTAACCTTTCATAGGGTGGCCGGGAAGGCGATATAAAAGGGAGCATTAGTAGCCCCCTAGACCCTCCTAAGGGCCTTGTAGCTTTCCAAGTGGTCTAGGGGTCGGTCATCCCATCATAGGGGTCAACCTGTAGCATATGGAACTGGCTGGGGATTAGTTCCTCTTGGATTATCTGGGAGAAGGGAGGATGGGTATCATAACCCACAGGCTCACTAGGAGAGCCCTGAACTTCTACAAACCGGTAGGCCAGATCCGCTAATTTGCGCTCATGCTCTTTGAGGTGCTTCTTCGCTCGACGGTGGATGGCCTAGTCTATCGACCCCTCGACAAAAAACATCAAGAGTGAAGGAGGGTTGGAGTGGAGGAACTCTCACTTGAGTTTCTAGCCACGTCAATGCCACTGGTACGAAGGTGCGTAGTGGTCCAAGATCGAGGAATGGCTCTCCTAGCCAGTCAGACCATATTGTGGTCACTTTTCGTTCACCTAGTTGGCCTCTCGGGGGTGGGATACCGCATGCAGTGGCCCCTCTTGGAAAGATAATAGGCTGGTATGAGGATCGGCAGCATGGATCGCCAGAGTCCCTGGTTGCTGCTGGGTTTCTAAGGACCAATGCTTCTGGTGGAGCTGATGCACCGTCGCAACCAGGGCATGGACTTGCTGGGCCAGTACAGCAATCTGGGGATCCGTCGGAGGTGGCGATGGTGGAACAGGGAGCTCCTTCTCGGGGCACTGATCACCATGGTGAGAGGGATCCCCCGCCCAACCGATAGAGGCTTCACGTGCTCGTGTTGTCACCATCAGGCCGTGGGCTTCCATGGACATCTTTCTCATAATGGGGGAACCTGGTTTTTAACTAGTCAGTTCTCTCTACCCCCGCTACCTTGCATGCCAATCTATTGCTGCCAAGATCATTTTGGTCCATAGCTCTGACACGTCGGGCTCCTGCTGGGTGCTCACTCCTTCTCTTCGTGGCTGGCTCCCTTATCTAGATGCCCTACAAAATAGAGGAGACCCATGCTAAGAATTCCGATGGGGACACTCTGATGATTAAGTCAATGGGATGATCGAGGAAAATAGAACTTCTATGGCGGAGAGCTTGGGGGACTCTCCATGTTGAGAGGGTAAGGAAGAGTAAGATGAATTCTATGAAAGAAGACAATGGAGGATTGAGCATGTCTATCGCTTACCTTTTTTACTTACCTCCCTCATCGATCTTATATAGATGGGGTGGCCCAGACCAAGTCTGGGGCTTTCTATTATTCACTGTCATCCCCCTATCGGGCGAGTCCTTAATGGTAAGGCTGCAATACTAGGTGTTTGCTGAGCCTCGAGCCACGATGGGGTGTTTCCATTTCAAGTGGGACCGTCGGAGTGTCACAGGGCTTGGGGCCTTAGTGGAATACCTTTCTTGGAAAGGTGGAGGCTCTCTATTATAGAGGTTGTGGTCTTCTAGTTGTGCAGTCATTGACGTGGTAGCACGCTACAGGACTTAGGACTTGGTGGAGCTTGCATCGTGCAGGTCATGCACAGGGTGCATCATAAGACTTGCATTTATGGCAGGGCATGCGCTACCCCTCAGGAGCTGTGAATGATCAGGTTCTTCTTTCCCATGATTTTGAACTTCTGCTGGTCCCCCCTCCATAGGCCGTTGGCGAGAACCTTGACTCCCACTGGATGGGGGGTGAAGCCCTACTTCGGGGACCTGGCTCTTGGAAGCATGAGCGTGACCCCTACCAGGAGCTGATCTCAGTCGGAGGGCTCACCCTATGAGCACGACCCTGGATGGGAGCTAACCTTGGTAAGAGGGCTCACCTTGAGAGCATAGGCTCGAGCCCGACTGAGAGTTGACCTCAGTCGGAGGAATCACCTTATGAGCACAACCCCAGCTGGGAGGTGACCTCGGCAGGAGGGCTTGTTATGGAAGCGTGAGCTCGACCTCGACTGGGAGCTGACCATAGTCGAAGGGCTCGCCCTATGAGCATGACCCCGGCTGGGAGCTGTCCTCGGCAGGAGGGCTCATTGTGGAAGCGTGAGCTCGACCCCGGTTGGGAGTTGACCTCAATCGGAGTGCTCGCCCTATGAGCATGACCCTGGCTGGGAGCTGACCTCGATAGAAGGGCTCATTGTGGAACCATGAGCTCGACCCCGGTCGAGAGCTGACCTCAGTCGGAGGGCTCGCCCTATGAGCACGACCCTGACTGGGAGCTGACCTCGATAGGAGGGCTCGTTTTGACTCTTTACCACATCAGTATCAATTTAGTCCCCCTTTTCTTTTTTCTTTCGTTTTCTTTTTCTTTCTTTATTTTATAATGTATAGTTAGTGCAATGTTCTAACATCTTGCTTTCTAGTTAACCCTTGCAGCGAGCTTTAGGCTAATGATTCCCAAACTAGTTAGCTTTAGGTCATTAGATGTAGAACACCCTTCAGACTTATTGACTCGAGTCGAAAAGGCTATGTGTTAAGATTATCTTTACAAGAGGTTTCTTTATATTCTCACCTTTTAATACGAACAACAATGCTTACTTAGCGAAGGGGCCCGGTTACTCAGTGAGAGATGCTAAAAATCTAATTTATCAAACTTTAAGGAGGACTTTATGCAATCTTTAATATTTTCACTTATATCTCATAACGTAGATTCTTTATCAAGATCAATAGTCAAAAGGGTTTGGAATTACTCAAAAAAAAAAAATTGGTCTCTAAACTTTACCATTTATTAGACTTGATAATTCATCCCTCAATATCTTTAAAATTATCTAAACTATTAATTATTCATCATTTAGAATGCTTGATTAATTTCAAATCAAGATAAAGTTTAATATATAAAACTAATTAAAGTCTTACTCGAGGATTTAATCAATTTAATTATCTCCCTAGCTTAATTTTCATTATCCCAAATGGAAGAAATGACTAGCAATGTAAAATAAATTACAAGGATACCTTTTAGAAGGGTACTTGATTACTGGATTTGTTGTGATTTGCTCCTTTGATGCCATATTCCTCCCAATAAAGATTTATTATTCTTCTTGGATTTTTCTAAAAATAAAAATACATGGTTAAAAATAAATGCATAAATTGGGTTGCCTTCTAGGAGTGCTAAGTTTAAAATCTTCAGCCAAACTATGTCGAGCATTCGGGCGATGCTGGATTCACAAGATCAATCAATTCAATTACTTCTCCATTATTAATTCTCTCTATGTAAGGTTTCAAATACTGGCTGTTTACCTTTAAAATATTCTCCTGCTTAGGATCTCTATGTTTTACAGCTCCATGATGAAATACCTAAGTCACAATGAAAGGTCCATCCCATCATGAACAAAGTTTTTTAGGAAAAAGACGTAACCTAGAATTATAGAGCCATACTTTTTGATTAGGCTCAAACATTTTTCGATTAACAAATTTATCATGGTATGCTTTAGTTCAAGCCTTATAAATTTTAGAACTTTTATATGCTTCATTATGTAGCTCTTCTAACTCATTCAATTGAAGTCTTCTATTAGAACCTATATTTTTCATATCAAGATTAAATTGCTTAATAGCCCAAAATGGCAAATGACAAGCTTTTCCAAATATTGTTGGTAAGGAGACAATTTTATGAAATTTCTAAAAGCAATTCGATAAGCAATCTTTTCTATCGGGTCTTATCATTTTCTTAAGAATATGCTTAATTTTTCTATTAAAGACTTCAACTTGGCTACTAATCTCAGGATGGTATGGTGTGGCTATTTTGTGAGTAATTCTATATTTCTTCATCAAACTATCAAAGTGCCTATTCATGAAATGTACATCCCCATCGCTAATAATGGCTCTTGGGCATCCAAACTGATTAAAGATGTTAAGTGAATAAATTTGATCACAACCTTATGATCATTAGTTCGAGTTGCCATGGCCTTTACCCATTTCGATACATAATCAACTACAACCAAAATATACTCAAATCCAAAAGAAGAAGGAAAGGGTCCCATAAAATCAATCTCTCATACATCAAAAATTTCTATGACTAAGATAGAGGATAGGGGCATCATATCTCTTCATGAAATATTCTTCATTTGTTGACATCGTAGACAATTACAGCTAAATTTATGTATATCTTTGAATAGTATTGGCCAGTAAAATCTACTTTGCAGCACCTTTGCCATAGTTTTCTTTTCACTAAAGTATCTGGTGTGGGCACCAGACCTCTGATTAGGATTTCAATTTTTAGGTCCTGTAATAAGGCTTCAAGCCATGCATTGTAATTTTAGTCATGAAGTTAGTCTCATTTATTTTTGTTTAGTCCTGTACATCGACCAATTGGATCAAGTTGTGTCCTGTATTGAGTCCAGTCCTGTAATGATTCTAGTCCGAGTCTATTTGAAGATTGGGCCCAAGCCAGAGTGGTCTTCGAGTCTAGTCCAATTTGTAATGGGTCAAGCCATCTCCCGAGCCATGAAGGATGCCACTTGGAGCCATCTCATCTATCCCATGTGGTGCCACATCACCTTGACATGTGGACGGCCAAGGCAAGAAGGGAATGCTAGAATTTATGGGTGCCATTCCTTGATTCTTTCCTCCCTTCCCTCCCCCTATCAAGCCTCTTTCCAAAGGAGCTATGGGCAGCCAAGGAAGGTCAATGGGCAATAAAGGCATGATCCTTGTTTCAAGCCCCATATCAAGACTTCTTCCCAATGTGCTTGTTGGCTATGGAAGAAAATCATTGACCCTCAAATCAAGAAGACAACTCCCTTGTTTGAAGCCCCATATCAAGCCATCTTCCTAAAGTGCTTGGTTGGCTATGGAAGAAAATCATTGACCCCCAAATCAAGGAGACAACTCCCATCTTTCAAGCCCCAAATCAAGCCACAAAACCTTGGAAGAAGAAATTTGAATTTGGGTGCCCTCTTCATGAAGCTTTGTATTTTTGAAACTTGAATGGGTTTTAAGGTGCCTATATAAAGGGCCTTACCCCTCACTTGTAAAGTTTAATATTGATGAATGAAAAGAAAATATTTGAGAGCCATTATCTTTGTTAGTTGCCTTCGTTCTTTAAGAACGTCGATCTCCGTGAGGGAGTGCCTTTGCCTTCGGGCGTCGAGAGATGTGAAGCTTCAAGTTATCGTCTCTTCTCCCAAATCCATCTTCCATCTTCGAGTTTAGAGGCCAACTGGATGTTCCATCTAGGCGCCCAGCAAGAAGACCCACAATCAACATCATCTTCAACATTTCTTCCCTTATTTCTTCTAGATACTTATTGATTCCTAATCCTTCAATTGATTGCTCGTAGGTCCTCTAGGTACCACGAACACGGAGTCAGTTTTCCTTGCCTTCGAGATCTTGGATGGAAAGCCGGCACATTCATGAGGGTTGAAGGCTCGATCATCCGGGCCGCATCCGCGAGAGCGAGTGAACTCGACATCGGGCGCTTCAGAGCTTTTGAGGTTTGCAGCCCTATAACTCCTAAGTAGATATTGATCTGAGAGCTAAGTCCTACGGGGTTTCTCAATGCCGAGGTCCTCTTTTTATCCTTGCTTAGGGGCTAATTTACGTGCTAGTAGTTCTTATCATTATCGAATTCCTAGATCTGCTGTTATTTTTTTTTCGAGAATCCTAAATCCTTAAGAACACTTAAAAATAAAAAAAAAAATCACTTGCATCATTCCTCATCTTCGCATCTAGTTAGTCTCACATCATGTTTGGTATCAGAGCATAGTTAGGACTTAGCACTTCTTAAGTACTTGGATTAGGTGCTTCACCAGGCCATCCGGTCTTAGGAGAAAAGTAGGGTTTCAAGACCCTCTCCTCCCATTCCATGGGGATCTCCTAAGGCATGTAGGGGTGCCACTGTGATAGACCTTTGAAGGGGAATACAAGAAAAGTTTTTTTTAAAAAAAAAACCAAAAGAAAATTTTTGCATTATTAGATCTCATCTCCTTTTAATTTCTGCATTTTTTTCCTTTCCGTACATGGTCTGTTGTTTTAGGTGTTGCTGTTTGTAGGAACCTTCAAACTCTCTAAATTTTATTTTGTTAGATCACACATAATTGAAAGTAATTTTGATAATTTTCTCATATTTTATTGCAGCCTGTAAAATTTCTACAAGCTAGAATACTACCTGAGAGCAAAATCTGTTCTGTGATTTTTCAGCAAGTGCATCCTTCATGTTTTCATTTTTCAAATAGTTTGATTTTGCATTTAGTGTCATCTCTTGTCATTTCCATCATTTTATTTCTGCTATCATACATCAAAAAAAATCTAAAAATATAAATTAGATCCATCTCATTAGATCATTTGTATGCCATCATTTTTCATAAATCATCTTAAGGGCATCAATTTGACATAGGGTCAGGATTTCATTACCTGTCCCTAGCCTAAAAATCATCAACCTGCATAACGAACCTAACCCCTAAGTAAAACGGAGTAGATACTTAACTTGCTCTAGTGAGCTAGGGACACCCACGAAGTCAGGTCGAACCAAGTGTCAAGCCAATTTAGATAACTTGTTTGTGTGTGCTTGAGTATCTGGTGTCTAGGCAAGTGGTTCAGGGACAAGAGCCCGAAAGAAGGTGGGTTGGTTCGCTTACCTGGCCAATCTCAAATTGGTGTCTAAGGCAAGCAAAGAGGAACCTCCACCAACCTTACACTTACCTGGCCATGTGCCAAGTTACTACCACTAAGATTAGCATATTGACCTAACATTTGGTTTGAACTCTTAGGTCTAGTAAACCCATAACATCTTTCGTTGTGTGTTGCATGTCGACTAGATCAGGAGTCCCCTATCACCCCGATCATTCCCAATCAAGTGAACCCATGGAAAACACCCGAGAGAATCACTTAAGGGTCATCACTGAATAGTTAGCTAGGATAAACAATAGGCTTGATAAGTTTGAAGATAGAATTGGAGCCTTAGAAAAGAACATTAGACTATCCATTAAGCTTGAGTCTGAGTCACCTCCTCACCCTAGGGAATACCCTCAGCGTGATCCTTCCTTAGAGTCTGAAGACCTTTTAGAAATAGTCAGATGCATCCTTACCCAAAACATAGTGCAAGAAGATTGGCGTAGGACTAACATCCTACAAACCTTTATCAAGTTACGGGATAAGGTACGTAAGATCATAGTTGATAGTGGGAGCTGTGTCAATGCCATCTCTTTAAGTACTATCAAAGCCCTAAGATTGACCCCAGTTCCTCACCCCAACCCTTATAAGGTCTCATGGATAGATTCAACTTCCATCCTATCAAGTCTAGATGCCAAGTTTTGATCAAATTGCAATCATATGAGGAAGAGATTTGGTGTGATGTCCTTCCCATGGGAATCAGTAGCATTATCCTAGGTCAACCCTGGCTTTACGATCATAATGCCATCCTTTATGGTCGGACCAATACTTGTGCCTTTAGTCACCATGGGAAGAAATTTGTAATCAAACCAATTCAGCCTAAGGACCAGGTTAAAAGAGAATCAAGTAGCCTTAAGGAAGAGAAGCTTGGAGTCACCCTGATCAAGTCTAAGGAGTTAGAGAAAGAGGTTACTGAGAAAGAACCCTTTAATGAACTTCAGGGAGAAAAGGTTGAACATTCTGAGAATTTAAATGAGAAAACCCCTGAGCCCATTGAAGTCTTTAAGTATGAAAAGGTTGAACCCATTGATAATCTAGAGAAAGAAACTCTAGAGCCCATCAAAGAATCCAAAGAAAATATCTATGAGCCAAGTTTAGTAGAGGAGTATGGTGAAGATGGGCCCAAGGTTAAAATCATTGAGGAATCAAAGGAAAAAGATCCTGAACCCACTAAAAAATTTGAAGAAGAAATGACGGAGCCAGGATCACAATAGTAAATGAACTGGAGGGTTCGCCAGTCTTGTCCACAAAAGGAGTTCAGGAACAAACCCTTAATGAACCGACCCAAAGAGAACATCCTCAAGAGATAGTTGAAGCTCTGAAAGGATTTGAGGATGTACTTCTTGATGAGTTACCTAATTAACTTCCACCCCTGAGAGACATCCATCATACTATAGACTTAGTCCCAGAATCCTCTTTAACAGACCTTCCTCACTATGGGATTGACCCTAGCAAGCCCTAAGATCTATCGGAACAAGTGGACCATATGACACCTATAGAACAATGTCTAAATTTTAGGTCATCCTGAATAACCAAGGTCTGTTTCATGTTTCCCATAAGCCACCCCAAGACTCCGATTCTTATTTCCTACCCTTCCCTGAGCCTTCTCACATTTCTAAAGCCATGGGGTTACATTTTGCTGAGATTTCTAGGTTGCATGAATCCCTAGAGCCCATCCCATTTGCTACATACTTCTGGTATACCTTATGGCATTTGCTAGGGATCCATGGTAATTTTTCTTGTGGATACCAGACTAGGGTCAAACTTAGAGAGTCAGTAGTCTATTAGGTTTACATCCTAGGAGCCCAATAAAATTTCTTTCAATAGAAATGCATAGTTGAGTCTACATTTTGCATCATGTTAGAATTCTGCATTAAGTATAAATTTTAAAATAATTTGGTTGATTCCCAGAAGAGAACCAAAGAGTTTGAACAAGGGATTCTATAATGGTTAGGCTTAGGCCTGAATTGTTAAGAAACTTCATGCTCGTGGAGCTGGCCCCTTTAGAGTGATAAGGAGAGTTAGCCCTAATTCCTATGTACTTGAGCTACCCCCAGATTATGGCATTAGCTCGACTTTCAATATCCTGAACTTAGTTGAGTATAGGGAACCATCAAATATACCCAGTGAGCCATTTGGGCCTAACCTTTCATATGAGAGCGAACCCGACCCAAAGTGTCCACCTCCAATTTTACCTGAGAGAGGAGAGCGGATCATCCTGGATGATCAAGCTATGACCACCCAGGGCAAAGGCTTTCAGCGTTACTTGGTCCGATTGCAAGGCCGACTGTAGTTTGATGATTTGTAGGATACCCAAGAGGACTTGCAGCACCTTGACCCCGACCTTCTGAAAAAATATAAAAGCCAAATCAACCCTTACTCGACAGGGTCGAATTCCTCCCACCTCGGGAGAATTGGTGTGGGCACCAGACCTCTGATTAGGGTTTTAATTTTTGGGTCCTGTAATAAGGCTTCAAGCCATGCATTGTAATTTTAGTCATGAAGTTAGTCTCATTTATTTTTGTTTAGTCTTGTACATTGACCAATTGGGTCAAGTTGTGTCCAATATTGAGTCCAATCCTGTAATGATTCCAGTTGGAGTCTGTTTGAAGATTGGGCCCAGGTCGGAGTGGTCTTCGAGTCTAGTCCAATTTGTAATGGGTCAAGCCATCTCCCAAGCCATAAAGGATGCCACTTGGCACCACCTCATCTATCCCATGTGGCTCCACATCACCTTGACATGTGGATGGCCAAGGCAAGAAGGGAATGCTAGAATTTATGGGTGCCATTCCTTGATTCTTTCCTCCCTTCCCTCCCCCTATCAAGCCTCTTTCCAAAGGAGCTATGGGCAGCCAAGGAAGGTCAATGGGCAATGAAGGCATGATCCTTGTTTCAAGCCCCATATCAAGACTTCTTCCCAAAGTGCTTGGTTGGCTATGGAAGAAAATCATTTACCCTCAAATTAAGAAGACAACTCCCTTGTTTCAAGCCCCATATCAAGCCATCTTCCTAAAGTGCTTGGTTGGCTATGGAAGAAAATCATTGACCCTCAAATCAAGGAGACAACTCCCTTCTTTCAAGCCCCAAATCAAGCCACAAAACCTTGGAAGAAGAATTTTGAATTTGGGCGCCCTCTTCATGAAGCTTTGTATTTTTGAAATTTGAATGGGTTTTAAGGTGCCTATATAAAGGGCCTTACCCCTCACTTGTAAAGTTTAATAATGATGAATGAAAAGAAAATATTTGAGAGCCATTCTCTTTATTAGTTACCTTCGTTCCTTAAGAACATCGATCTCCGTGAGGGAGCACCTTTGCCTTCAGGCGTCGAGAGGTGTGAGGCCTCAAGTTACCATCTCTTCCACCAAATCCATCTTCCATCTTCGAGTTCGGAGGCCAACTGGATGTTCCATCTAGGTGCCCAGCAAGAAGACCCACAATCGACATCATCTTCAACCTTTCTTCCTTTATTTCTTCCAGATACTTATTGATTCCTAATCCTTCTATTGATTTATTGCAGGTCCTCCAGGTACCATAAACACGGAGTCAGTTTTCCTTGCCTTCGAGACCTTGGACGGAAAGCCGGCGCATCCACGGGGTTTGAAGACTCGATCATCCAGGCCACATCCATGAGAGCAAGTGAACTTGGCATTGGGCGCTTTAGAGCTTTTGAGGTTTGCAACCCTAGAACTCCTAAGTAGATATTGATCTGAGAGCTATATCCTTCAGGGTTTCTCAATCCCGGAGTCTTCTTTTTATCCTTGCATAGGGGCTAATTTACGTGCTAGTAGTTCTTATCATTATCGAATCCATAGATCTGTTGTTATTTTTTTTTCGAGAATCCTAAATCTTTAAGAACAGTTAAAAATTATAAAAGGAAAAAAAAATCACTTGCATCATTCCTCATCTTCGCATCTAGTTAGTCCCGCATTAGTGTCCCCCACAGGTAAGGGAGTGACAAAAAGTGAGTATGCTTTTGAATTCATACTCTGGGACATAATGTTTAACTACCTGATCTAGACAATACTTAAATAGTTTAGGTTTATTCCAAAATAATATTTGATTGATAAGTGCATAAAAATTAATAATAAGTGCATTAATTTATTGATCATATTGACTTTGTTTTATTAAAATTAATATTCTTATGTAGTGTTTTAATGATAGAACTCCACCAACGTGAAGAGCATGATTTTAGGAGTTCAACAATGCATACGGCATGCAAATCAGACCTCAATTGAGCCGGGAAATGATTTTTGAAGGAATTAACAAGGTTGTGCACAATTTTTAAAGCAATGGTTCACAGTGAACCAGCCAAATGGTTCACGAAAGCTTAGCCTGGTCCATATCCTTCATTACAGTCGGTCGACGACTCTTGCCCGTAGACTATAGACCTCCCCAAGCCACGAAATCATTAGAAAGGCCATTCATGGCCAGAAAATTCCATCTAAGTCACCAAGATCCATCGATTTTTCTCTCAACCGATGCCTCCCTACTGCTTGCTGCTGTCATCCCGTGGTCCTTCCTCGGATTGTCATTCCTCCATGCTGTCACTTGCCATCCACTGTTCGAGCTTCCGAACAACCACACAATCATCACCGGTCCTCCATCCAAACTGTTGGCGTCGAACCCCTTCTTCTGACCGGGTGGAGCTACTGGATTGCGGGGCCGCTCCCTGGTTCACTTGCAAAACAAATCCCTTGCCAGAGATGCTCTGGTAGGGGACACTCTGATGCCTAAGTCTGTGGCAGGTTCTAGCCACAGAATGGGGAAGACAGAGATGGGAAAAGCTCTGATATGGTCAAGGGTGTCAAGCGCCTTACCTCCAGTGTTCCCTCTTACCATTATTTATAAGGAGTTGTCCCGCCTACGGTTTTCTTTCTCCCCCCAGTAGTTACGACAGAGGAGTTATTTTCTTTTCCTTAATCAGGGATCGTGGATGGTTATTGGGGTGGTTCCGATGGCTAGGCCGGGGGTGCTGTCGCTGGAATCACATGTCATGATCATGCTGGAGATAGTCGAGGATAACCGTTGCTTGTCATGTTTCATAAAGATTTGAAACAGATCAGATGTCATGTCTTTGGCACGGGTCATGGACTTGATCCTTGTCGTAAGCCAAAGACTGTGTCTTCGGCGTAATTCGAAGATCGTGTCTTCGAAGGTCGTACTCTAGTCTAGGCTGAGGACTTGGTCTTCTGGAGCCGTGGACCTGTCAAGAGCTTTCGTTTGCCCGTGGTTATTCGGCCTTCTCCGAATATCTGGGCCTGGTGCTCATGGTTCGGAGGGAATGTCTTCGGCCGGTGGTCTTTGATCGGTCAAATCGATGGTTGGCCCGTGCCTGGGCTGACATATCCCAACAGTTGCCCCCTACTTTCAGTCTTCGAAGCTAAGATTTGCCTCGAAGAGTGAGAGTATTTGTCATTTTCCTCCTAGGAGGTGGTGCAATGGATGATTACAAAAATCTCTGATTGGGCTATCTCCCATAACTGTCGGCTAATTCAAAAATCAGGTGATGGATAGCTGTCAGTCTTTGATTGAAAGGTTAAAAATGGAGCGAGCATGCCTAGGACGGTCCCTCCTTTTTTCGTAGTGTGATGGTTCACCCAATCTTTTAGTTGGGATTTGAACGGCGGTCGTGGTTCTTCGTCACCCTTGGATGAAGAGTATTCTCTACCTTGGCCATTGATTCGTATGGGTTAAAACCTTTGGTTCACTCCGCATCAAATCAATTTATGGCCACAGCTGTCTCGAGCATCCACGATGGGTTTATGAAGATGATTTCATTTTTCGAGGTACTGTCTTAGGCTTTTTCCATCTCTTTCCGAGAAGGAAGAAGGGTCCTAGTAAGGAAGCTTCTTCAACCTCGCACTCCCAGTCCCAGTCCAGCTTTCTTTGTTCTCAGCCATCAGACTTTTCTGTAGGTAGAATCTTCCTTCTGCCTCCTTGCCTTGTTCTTTTGTCATGGCTGAGTCCATAGGAAGCCAAAGGGGACAAGTTGGGCCTTCGGGTGTCAGTGATGAAGTGAGTCCGGAGTCGGTTCCCAGTTCTATTTCTCAGGGAAGGATTACTTATCTTCGAGAATGTTATCATGTTATAGAAGGATTTCCTCTAATCCTCTGTACCTTCGAGGAACGAGTGAACAAAGTCCCTGTCGGATGTCTAGCTGTGTACGAAGACCATCTGAAGGCCGGCCTTCGATTTCCCCTGCACCCTTTCTTCATTAAAGTCTTTCGTCTGTATCAAGTAGTGCCTGCACAGTTGACTCCGAATAGTATTCGGAACATCTATGGGTTTTTGGTCCGGTGCCACATAGCGAACATAGAGTCCAAGACCAACTTGTTTACTTCCCTTTTCATGCTCAAGAAGGATTTCCATGGTAATGGATGGTGGGTGATTGGCCCTCGACCAAGTCGTAAGATTATCAAGGATATGCCCAGCGCCATCCATAGGTGGAAACCTATTTTTATTTTTGTGTTGTTTGTTGACCCGTGGGGCTTTGGCAGTGATTGAAGGGAACCGCATCTAACTGCCAACGATGGAAAGAAGGTCTTGGTGGCTGATCAGTCCGATTATGATTTACTGGCTGATTCAAAGGTTATTTCCATCTGCGAGTTGTTGGAGGAGAGGAATCTCCATCTTGCAGGGATTAGCAAGTTTCCTATGCTACGTATACTGATGGAAATTTCTATCTCTTTCCTCCCATTCTTGTTGTAATTTGGTTGACATTGAGGCATTTTCCTGGTCGCAGGTGGAGGGATGAAGCCTAGCTTGAGTTGGCTCCGTCAGACTTCTGAGAAGAGGGCAGCTCAGGCCCCTCTTACAAGATCGGCAGTTCAGAAGAGGGCCCGAAGAGAGGGTTCTGAAGGAGACCGGGGAACTTCATCCTCCCGGGGAACCTCCAGGGAAGATGAGGCGCTGACGGGGGGATCCCAATAGGACCTCATCCAGTCAAAATTTCATCGGCGAACACTTCTCATGTCCGTACAAGGGAAAGCCCGCCTTAGATGGCAGGTGTGCCACCGCCTTGCCCCCTGCAGCTGATAGGGACAAGGTGCCACAAGTCGAGGGAGAGTTTGTGCATGAAGCTTCTCCTGCCAAGAGCCGTCCCGTTGACTCTTCAGAGCTTTTCCCTACGGGGGGATTGTTGGTTCCTGCCGTGGCTAGGCGGGCGTTGAAGAACACATTGCTGCCTCATGATTTGGTAGTTATCCGAGGTCGAAGCCTCACCAGGGTGTCTGATTCTGTATTTTCCTCCCTGCAATAGGTAAGGTTCTTGCCATATCTCCTTCATTCCGGGGATTGACTGGCTCATTATCTCACATTATCGATGTAGTTGGTCTATGACATTACCTTCCTTGAGGAAGGCCTGGGGAATGTCGACAACCTCATACATAGCCTCAAAGAGGAGCTCCATACAGCCAAAGCTGAAAAAGAGGTGGCCGAAGAGCTGAGGCAGTCTATAGAAAACCATCTTGCTCATACGGATGCTAAAGTTCATGGATTGAGGGGCGAGTTGAAAAGTGCCCAGTCAATAATTGCGGAGCAAGGGGCAGGGTTAAGGAAAAGCTGGAAACGGGTCGAGTCCTTGGAATAATCTGCCAAGGAGAATCAGGAGAGATTGGAGAGTCAGACCAAGGCAGCTGAGGAGGCTGCTAGGAGGGCTGAAGAGGCGACCCTGGAGTCCGAGGAGGCCAGGAAAGAGTCCGTGATCCTGAGGAAGTTGGCACGTGATGCCGTGGCGGATTTCAGAAGGTCCTCACAATTCCAGGAGGAGATGAATGAGGCAACCTTGTATGGTTATCAGCATGGCTTCAATGACGGACTTGCTAAGGTCAGAGGGGCCTTCCCACACCTTGATCTTTTTGGCATCCCCACTTTCAGCATAGTCAAAGAAGAAGAGGAGGTCGAGGCCGTAGAAGAGGCTAGAGAGGTATCGAGCCCGAGGGAAGAGATCCCGATCATAGTCGAAGACATTGGTGTAGTTTCGGTGCAAGCCGAAGGGGCCGATAGGGCTGAAGAGTTGCCATGCTTGGGAGAGGAGGCTCCTACCTCAGTAGAAGGCCTGGAGGTGGTTCCAACCCTAACCTCGACCCCGGAGGGGGTTCAGTCTGGGGAGGAAGTCCAAGTTGAAGGCTCTCCAGTCCTAGCCCAAGTCGATGAAGCCCTTACTGCGCTGGTTGACAGGCTGCTTCAATCCTGTGGTGTTGGGTCCCCTCCTCCTGATGTTTAGGAATTGGAGTAGCTCTTAACCTTGTATCTCTTCTTTACTTTCTTTCGAGGTGTAATTAACAAATTTTATGAATTTTCAAATGGCCTCTTGAACTTTCAAGTAGTTTTCGGAGCTCCCAAGTAGCTTTCTGCGTGCATTGTGTTATATTCTTGAACATGGTTTAGGCAAGGTTGCTAGCCTTAGTGAGGGTTTGACATTTATTGCTTCTTCTCCCTTTTGGTTGAGGAGCCGAAGCCAAAGGTCGTCTGACTCTTGGCTAGTGTCAAAGACGAATTTCGAAGTAGAGTCATATTATCGTTGCCGATGACTGACCGTGATCGTGGTCGATGACTGACCGTAATCGTAGCCGATGACTAACCATGATCATGCCAAGATAACGCCAATCTTTCTTCATCATAAGTAATCTGGCAATTCCGGAATGGACACAATGGACAGGTGTCACCTTCTTGTTGACCGTTGATTAAGGGACATTGATCATGATTCTCGCTTCTCACATTGAGCGCGTCGATATTCGAACAATCGCATTCCCCTGCATCCCAGGTGCCGCCATATCCTCCCTTTCCAAAAGGGAACCATTAATGTTGTCGCCATACGATGAGGATTATTTCGAATTCGAAGCGTCATCGATCTCCATTCCTGAGAGCGGTTATTGGTGATCACATCGCTTCCGTGTGGCCACCTGGGATTTCGAAATGTTGCTTTAACACGTGGCATTTTTTGGCATGCCTGGGAAAAGGCGTGGAGCATGTTCCCCTCTGGCCATTCATGGGTGTCAGGTTCTTATAAATAGGACCCTGTCTTCCCCATCGAAAGCCATCGTAGCACAGACTCTTCCTTTGAAACCTTTCCTCCCTTAACGAATCCGCTATAATGAAGTTCAGTATTCCGGAACTCTGGAGGGCGGCAAAGAAGAGGGCCATCAGCAGTGGAGCAGGGGGCAGCTCAATGTCCTTCGGGCTGGGCGACGATGAAGGCCCGGTCGTCGATCACCTGGAGAGGAGGATTCGGGTCCTGGAGGCCCAACTGGAGGAGGCCAGGGCCCAGGTGGAGGCGGCTAACGTAGAGGCAGCAGAGGCGAAGAAGAAGATGGTGCATGCCATTGTGAACTTCAAGGCATCCCCTGCCTTCAAGGAGGAGGTCGTTGGGGTGGCTCTGGATGCCTACCATCAGGGGTTCCAGGAATGTAGGGGTAAGGCCTTCAAGTTTTATGACTTGAAGGGTCTTGACAACATCAAGCCCTCAGTTCCCTTCCCTGGGCATGAATTTGACTCTGACTTTGAGGAGTCGAATTCTGATCCGGAGAGGAACCCTGGGGCCCCTTCATCCTCCTTCCAAGACTCCCCTCGCCAGCATGGGAAAGGGCCGGTGGGCGGTTATTGAATGTGCTTCCCAAATTCCTGCAATCTCTTTTCTTTTTTAAAAAAAAAAAAAATTTGGAAAAGAAATGGAATATCTTAACTTTTCTGACTTTTTTCCACGTCTCCACTGTGATTTGTTGAATTATAGTATGCCAAGAGCATAGACTTCTCAGACCACTTATGATCCATGAAGGAGAGATGAGATCGGCTAGGCTGTCTCATGAACATTTTGTTGCTGATAGGAAGGACAACATAGGTCCGTTCAAGCACGTTTTTGGGTTTACCGTTGGGTAGGGCGTCTATGCTATCCCAATGCATTTCTGTAGTGATCAAGGTAGGCTGTTCAGGCCTGCCCCGGTGCATCTTCGGATTTTTCATAGGGTAGGTTACGAAAATCATCCCTGCACCTTCTTTAGTATAAGGTAGGCTGGTTAGGCCCGCCCCGGCACGTCTTCAGGTTTTCCGTAGGGTAGGTTGCTTGAACCATCCTTGTGCCTTTGATCTTTTTGGTGATCCGATGGGGCCATCCGTTGCACTCATCGGATATATCGATAAGGTGAGTGGATCAGACTCTCCTTTGCACCATTGGTAGATTGTTCAGATTGTGCCATTCAAGCTGTTGTCATTTTGTTGATGTAATAGGCCATCTAGAGTTGGGCAAGTATGCACAAAAAACTTGGGGGTCAGTTTATTGATAGTATTTGCGAAGGTTTTGTACATTCCATGGCCGGGACAGAATTTCTCCTTCTATGGTCATGAGCCGATACGTCCCTAGACGTATGACTTCTTCAACTAGGTATGGACCTTCCTAGTTAGGGGAAAGTTTACCCTGTTCTGTTGGCCTGAAAATTTCTGTTCTTCATAACACCATGTCCCCAATTCAGAAAACTTGCTCCTTTACTTTGGAATTATAGTACTTGGCGACCTTTTGCTGGTATGTCACCATTTTCAGTTGAGCTTGGAGCCTGGTGCTTGGTAACAGATCCAAATCAACCCTCTTGCGATCAGAGCTTTCAGGCTCTTCATATTTGTTAATTCTCAAAGACTGAAGGGAGACTTCGATAGGGAGAATGGCTTCAGTACTGTATGCTAGGTTGAGCGGAGACTCGCCAGTGGCCGTTCTTGGGGTAGTCCTATATGCTTAGAGAACGGACGTCAACTCTTCAGCCCACAATCCTTTGGCAGCATTCAATCTTGTCTTCAGACCATGAAGAATGGTCCGATTAGTTACTTTGGCTTCTCCGTTGGACTGCGAATGGGCAACGGAAGTTAGCCTATGTTGTATGTGATACCGAGCGCAGAAGTCTCTGAATTTTGAATTATCGAATTGCCTCCCATTATCAGTAATTATTGTATATGGGATCCCGAACCAAATTATGATAGAATTTTTGACAAAATTCTCAACCTTGCCCTCCATGATTTAGGCCAGTGGTTCGGCCTCAACCCACTTTGTGAAGTAGTCGATCGCTACAAGGAGGAATTTCCTCTGTCCTGGTGCAGGTGGAAAAGGGCCAAGAATGTCCATTCCCCATTGAGAAAATGGCTAGGGGGATGTCAGCTGGGTCAAGTGACTTGCTGGCTGCCTTTGAATGTTGGCAAATCTTTGGCACTGATCACATCTCCGCATGAAGTCGGCCGAGTCCTTCTGAATGGAGGGCCAATAATATCCTTGGCATATAATTTTATAAGCTAAGGACCTGCCCCCCAAGTGATCACCACATATCCCCTCATGGACCTCCCTCAAGGTGTAGTTAGCATCTAATGGCCCCAGGCATTTCAGTCGAGGCTGAGAGATCAACCTTTTGTAGAGGATCCCGTCAAAGATGACATATTGAGATGCCATCCAGCGGGTCTTTTTGTCCTTTGCTTTATCTTCCGGTAGCACACCCTCATTCAAAAACTTGACGATGGGATCCATCTAGCTTGGTTCAGTTTCTATCTGATGCACTTCCCTAGCTTCTTCAGCTATACTTGGGGCCGCAAGATATTCAATGAAAGTGCGACCGAGGGATTCTGAGGCTGTAGTGCCAAGTTGAGATAACACATATGCCCGGGAATTCTCTGAACGAGGAATATGAATGACTTCAAAGTGTTCTAGTTGCGAAGACAAGATCCGTACCTTTCCTAGGTGTTGTGCCATGGTGTGATCTCTAGTTTCATAGTCCCCTTTAACTTGATTTACAATCAACTGGGAGTCCAAAAAAGCTTGGAGCCTTTGAACCCCCAAACTTTTGGCGATCCGAAGTCCTGCAAGGAGGGCTTCGTATTTGGCCTGATTATTTGAAGCTCTGAAGGAGAATCGGAGTGCATACTCCACCGTGTGGCCATCGGGTTCGGCCAGTATAAGACCGGCTCCACATCCAGCAAAATTGGAAGCTCCATCTACGTGGAGCACCCAGACGGACTCCGTACTCTTCGGGTCTCCTTCTTCGAATGAAGATGCTTTGTCTTCGGTCCTCCAGGTGCATTCAGCCAGGAAATTCAAAAGCACCTGGGCCTTCATAGCCGATCGGGGCTGAAAACTAATGTCAAACTCACTTAGTTTCATGGCCCACTTGGCTATCCTTCCCAAGGTATCAGGGCATCGGAAAGGCTAATTCGTCAGCACCACAATGGCGTGGGCATGGAAGTAAGGCCGTAGTCACTTTGTCGCAATTATCAGAGAGTAGATCAGCTTCTGCATCTTTGAGTATCTTGTTTCAGCATCATGCAGAACTTTGCTAATATAATAGATCGGCTTGTGAGAGCCATCCTCTTCCCTTCGGAATCATGCAGAACTTTGCTAATGTAATAGATCGGCTTGTGAGAGCCATCCTCTTCGCTTCGGACAAGGACCGAACTGACGGCTTCATTCGAAGCGGAGAGGTATAAGTAGAGCACCTCCCTTTCTTGAGGTTTGGAAAGTAGAGGTGGGGTTTCCAAGTACTTCTTTAATTCTTCAAAGGCAGTACGGTAGTCTTCGATCCATTCGAAACCTCGAGACTGTCGAAGTACTTTGAAAAAGTGTAGGCCCACGTAGGCAACCCAAGAGGGGGGGTAAATTAGATTTTATAAAACTTTTGTACTATTTAAAACATGAACTAAAGTAAGTATGTGCTAATGCAATTTAAGTGCTTGCGTATTTCAAATAAATGCAGCGGAAATAATGAAACAAAAGCATAAAGAGAACAATCACACAAACACAAAGATTTATAGTGGTTCGATGCCAACCAAGCACCTACATCCACTCCCCAAGAATCCCTTGAGAATTCTACTAAGTTTAGTTTTATAACTTAGGCTCACCAACAACCTTTACAACTTGTTTTATCTTCGGGCTCACAAGTCAAACCCTAGTTGGTTTCAAGGCTCACCAACAACCAACCTTGGTTTTATGGGATAACCAAGAACCTAAACAACTTGTTTTAGCTTTGGGCTCACAAGTAAAATCCTAGTTGGTTTCAAGGCTCACCAACAACCACTTTGGTTTTCAAAGGCTTACCAAAAACATCTTTGGTTTTCTAAGGCTCACCAAAAACCTTAAGTAAAACAATGTAAGAGCAAGTATAAATAAATACAATAAAAGCTTTCTAAAATAAAATAAATATCTCTTTGAAGCCCATTGAGAGTTGATGAAGATCTTGTCTTCAAGTTGATAAAGCCTTTGATTGATGCTTGAGGATGTGAACTTTGGATGTTCTCTTTGAAACTTGGAAGCTTGAAGGCTTGAACCACTCAACTTTTGAATCCTTGAAGAATATTCAAAAATCTCACCAAAGGATTACTTCCTCAATTGATTTTTGATGTTTATATAGCCTCCCAACACTTAAATGACCGTTTATAGCCGTTAGGGAGGAAAATATGACCGTTTGGAAGCAAGTTGGAGAAGTTTTGCAGCCCAGAAAACTAGCCATTACTGTTCAAGTGTCGACACTTCACCTTTAGGTGTCGACACTTCAGTTTCAAGTGTCGACACTTTAGTTTCCAGGTGTCGACACTTTACTTCCAAGTGTCGACACTTCAGCTCCAGGTGTCGATACTTCACTGAAAGAGCTTTCTAAAGTTTTCTGTTTGTCTCAGGCCTTGAGTCGACACTTCACTCTTCAAGTGTCGACACTTGATCCTCAGGTGTCGACACTTCATTTCCAGGTGTCGACACTTGCCTGTGCCATTACTGAAACATCTTCAAATTGAAACTTTAACCTCTTCAAGTTCTTCCATATTAATTCCAAAGTTCATATACTTGATTTTCCATTAATTTAAGGACTTTTTCAACTGAAATACAAGCATTTCTTCATTCAACATGGTTGAGTACTAAGATCTGAGAAATATACTTAAAATACAATTAGTACTCATATATACTTAAACATTTTGCCAATCATCAAAATCAAGACCAGAGTCAACAATCTCCCCCTTTTTGATGATGACAAAACCTTTAAGTATATGAATAGGGTAAGCTTAAAAAGTGATTAACAATAAGATAAACATGTAAGCTCAAAACAATAAGCACCAAGCTCCCCCTCAAAATATGATCCAAAAAATCTTCAAAAATATTTTTCAAAATATGCAAAAATTTTCAAAATTTCTTCTTCTTACTAATTCTTTCCTTTAGATAAAAATATTTTGCATTCTTCTTCCCTTTTGCACTTTCTTTCATTTCTTAAAAGATTTTTCATGTTTATCCAATCTTCCCCTTTTCATACTTAACAATTTTCTCCCCCTTTTTTGACATCATGAAAAAGGGTGAAAGGCAATACAAAGTGGGAATGAAGTTGGAAAGAATAGCAAGTAGGTCATCAAAATCAATGCATAAAATCAAATAATTATGATATCAATTGAATATGATACAAATTGAACAAGATACGATAGAATGTAAGCACATGTAAGAAATGATTTGATATTATTATCCATTCGCCTTACTTTTTCATGGGATAAGGTCACAGCGGCACCCCTACACGTCATAAGAGAGCCCATTGAATGGGAAGAGAGGGTCTTTAAGCCCTACTTATCTCCTATGACTGGACAACCATGGTGACTAATCCAATCCGAAGCAGTTACTAGGAATTCTTTTAAAAATAATTTTGATACCAATAGAATATAATACCATTTGAATGTAACTCCCCTCAAAGAATTAGATTTGAAAACAAGAAGAAGGAGTATCAGAGCAATATAAGCAAAGCATGATATCAACAAGATATTCAAAGCATCAAATATGATAACAAATCTTTGGATGCTCCCCCTGAATGTTATTCCTCCTTTAAAAAATATACATTTATTTCAGGAATAAAACATGAAAGCTTAAACATCAAGATTTGAGATTTTTCAAGATATTCATGATTTTCAAAATACAAAGCATTTATATTACTTAAAAACTTTTAGCATGATTTCAAATTCATTTTAAGATGATTTGATATCCATACAAATACTAGAAGTAATATGATATCAAGTCTAGTTACTAGAGCAAGGGTTTGTCAATATGCATACCTTCTTCTTAAAAGTAACCCTTAACTACTAGTTCTATACTTGATCCATATCATTTTTAGATTATACATAGATGCCAAAAATAAAAACATATAAATCATAGCATTTCACTTGAAATAATTTAGAAACTATATTAATCAAAATCAAGTGAAGATCTAATAATCACAAGTTTGACCATGAGAGCTTGAAATCCATCAACATCAAAATGGTCATGGTCACAACAAATGATTATCAGTCTAAGCTTGATTCTAATCAATCACTTAAAATATTTTTCAAAGCAATATGCATCTTTAAAAGTATTTTTCATGAAATACATTAATCAAAATCAAGTGAAGGTCACACAATCAAAAGTTTAATCATGATAGCATGAAATTCATCAACATCAAGAAGTCCATGATCATAACCAATGATTATAAGTCTAAACTTGATTATAATTAATCATTTAAAATAATTTTTTTTAAAGTAATTGATGCAATAAATATAACAAAAAATTTAACTACATTTTCAATCATGGAAGGAGATGTTTAGAATTTACCAATGTGCATAATCCTTCCTTTTACCATTTAGTTTAAAATGTAGCTTGTCCACTTCTTTAAATTGTCTTGTACAACATCTTTTCAAGAACTTCCTTTCTTCATGTTGGGTTACAAGACATTCCTGTAAAACAAATTAAGTGGACATTTTTGGTACCCAAACTTTCTTGGGTCCTTTATGATTAGTAATTATGGTTCCTTTTGGAATCCAAACTTTTCTTAATCTAAAAGGATAACCACATTTAGAAGATAAATTGAAAGAAGCAGGAATAGAGAAATTCTTCAAAAGTTTTTCCTTCTTTTCCTCAACCAAAATATTTTTCTTATTCAAAACTTTATCACATAAATCTTTCAAAACAATATTTTCTTTTTCTAAAAATTCTTTTTCTTTAGAAAAATTATTCTTTTCATTTTTCAAAATATCAATCTTGGAATTTAAATCACCATTTTTATTTACAAGATTGGTGTTGTCAAGAGAAAATGAATCTACATGCCTATTTAATTTCTTGTGCTCAAATTTTAGCAATCTATATTCATGCACAAGATCATTAGATGCATCATGTGATTCTTTAAAGGTAAAATCATAATTATTTTTAGCACATACCTTTTTCTCATTTGCCATGAAGCAAAGATGGGCAACTTCATCATCTGTACTTGAATCTTCGCTATCGCTCCAAGTTGCCATCATTGCCTTGAATTTCTTTTTGGCTTTGAAAGCCATTATCTTCTTTTCTGTATCAGCTTCAACTATCCTTTGCTATAAGTTCAACTCATAGATCATGAGTGAACCGATAAGCTCCTCCAAAGGTAAGGTTTTTACATCTTTAGCTTCTTGGATCGCCGTCACCTTTGGATCCCATGATTTTGGCAAGGATCTAAGAATTTTGTTCACCAAATCAGCATTAGTATAGATTTTGCCAAGACTTTTTAATTCATTAATAATAGTCATAAATCTTGAAAACATATCAGATATAGATTCATAATGCATCATTTCAAAAATTTCAAAAGAATGTACATGCAAATTAATTTTAGTATTCTTCACTTGAAGAGTACCCTCATGAGTAACTTCAAGTGTGTCCCATATTTCCTTCGCCGATGTGCATGTAGAGATTCTATTAAATTCATTCAAGTCCAATGCATAATAAAGCAAGTTCATTGCTTTAGCATTGATTTCAGTTTGTTTAATGTCATATTCATTCCAATCCTCTTCGAGCTTTGGAATGGAAATGCCATTAACCAACATGGAAGGAATATGAGGACCACTAACAATAATTTTTCAAAGATGATAACTAATAGATTGAATATGGATGCGCATGCGAGTTTTTCAAAATGTGTAATTTATGCCATTGAAAAATGGTGGTCTAACACTAATACCTACAAGGGTTGCCATAATCTTTAACTCAAAATCATTAGATTTTCAAACAGAGCACCTGCTCTGATACCAATTGTAGGCCCACGTAGGCAACCCAAGAGGGGGGTGAATTGGATTTTATAAAACTTTTGTACTATTTAAAACAAGAACTAAAGTAAGTATGTGCTAATGCAATTTAAGTGCTTGCATATTTCAAATAAATGCAGCGGAAATAATGAAATAAAAGTATAAAGAGAACAATCACACAAACACAAAGATTTATAGTGGTTCGGTGCCAACCAAGCACCTACATCCACTTCCAAGAATTCCTTGGGAATTCTACTAAGTTTGGTTTTATAACTTAGGCTCACCAACAACCTTTACAACTTGCTCACCAACAACCTTTACAACTTGTTTTGTCTTTGGGCTCACAAGTCAAACCCTAGTTGGTTTCAAGGCTCACCAACAACCAACCTTGGTTTTACGGGATAACCAAGAACCTAAACAACTTGTTTTGGCTTCGGGCTCACAAGTAAAACCCTAGTTGGTTTTAAGGCTCACCAACAACCACTTTGATTTTCAAAGGCTTACCAAAAACCTCTTTGATTTTCTAAGGCTCACCAAAAACCTTCAGTAAAACAATGTAAGAGCAAGTATAAATAAATACAATAAAAGCTTTCTAAAATAAAGCAAATATCTCTTTGAAGCCCGTTGAGAGTTGATGAAGATCTTGTCTTCAAGTTGATGAAGCCTTTGATTGATGCTTGAGGATGTGAACTTTGGATGCTCTATTTGAAACTTGGAAGCTTGAAGTCTTGAACCACTCAACTATTGAATCCTTGAAGAATATTCAAAAATCTCACGAAAGTATTACTTCCCCAATTGATTTTTGATGTTTATATAGCCTCCTAACACTTAAATGACTGTTTATAGCCGTTAGGGAGGAAAATATGACCGTTTAGAAGCAAGTTGGAGAAGTTCTGTAGTCCAGAAAACTAGCCGTTACTGTTCAAGTATCGACACTTCACCTTCAGGTGTCGACACGTCAGTTTCAAGTGTCGGCACTTCATTTTCCAGGTGTCGACACTTCAGTTTCCAGGTGTCGACACTTCAGCTCCAGGTGTCGACACTTCACTGAAAGAGCTTTCTAAAGTTTTCTGTTTGTCTCAGGCCTTGAGTCGACACTTCACTCTTCAAGTGTCGACACCTGAGATCAAGTGTCGACACTTTATTTCCAGGTGTCGACACTTGCCAGTGCCATTACTGAAATATCTTCAAATTGAAACTTTAACCTCTTCAAGTTCTTCCATATTAATTCCAAAGTCCATATACTTGATTTTTCATTAATTTAAGGACTTTTTCAACTGAAATACAAGTATTTCTTCATTCAACATGGTTAAGTACTAAGATCTGAGAAATATACTTAAAATATAATTAGTATTCATATATACTTAAACATTTTGTCAATCGTCAAAATCAAGACCAGAGTCAACAAAAAGGGAAGACACTTCTCGGCCGAACGAGAAATGAATCTGCTCAAGGAGGTGATCCTTCCAGTTAATTGTTGTACCTCCTTCTTACAGGATGGGTATCTCATGTTTTTGAGGGCTTGAATCTTTTCAGGATTTACTTCAATCCCTTG
This sequence comes from Areca catechu, assembly GCA_021397845.1. Classification (NCBI taxonomy): domain Eukaryota; kingdom Viridiplantae; phylum Streptophyta; class Magnoliopsida; order Arecales; family Arecaceae; genus Areca; species Areca catechu. The sequence goes on along the minus strand of CM038045.1, from coordinate 128,774,102 downwards.
TCTGGTTATAAGAAAACCCAGGAATTTGCCCGAAGTGACCCCAAAGGCACACTTTATGGGGTTTAGCTTCATTCGATGATGTCGCAGGGTGCTGAATGATTCTTTTAGGTCTCGGATGTGACTTTTCTTAAAGAAGCTCTTGACGATCATGTCGTCAACATAGGCTTCCAGATTTCTCTCCAACTGCTCTTTGAATACCTTGTTGATTAGCCTTTGGAATGTTGCCCCAGCATTCTTGAGCCCGAATGGCATCATTTTGTAACAGTATAAACCTTTATCAGTGACAAAAGCTATCTTCTCTTCATCTCGGGGGTCCATTCGAATCTGATTGTAGCTAGAGAAAGCATCCATGAAACTTAGCAATTGGTGGCCGGCGGTGGCGTCAACCAGTTGGTCAATCTTTGGAAGAGGGAAACTATCTTTTGGGCAAGCTTTATTGAGGTCTGTATAGTCGATGCAGATTCTCCACTTGCCACTAGCTTTTTTCACCATGACCACGTTGGCCAACCAATCGGGTAGTGGGCTTCCCGGATGAACCCTGCCTTGAAGAGCTTGTTCACCTCTTCATCTATGACTTTTTGCCTTTCTGGGGCAAAGCTCCTCTTCTTTTATCGGACCGGCTTGTATCCAGGAGCAACCTCCAGCCGATGAGTGATCACTTCAGCGGGAATTCCTGGCATGTCCGAAGCCGACCAAGCGAAGACATTAGCATTGTCTTTGGGGAAGCAGATTAGCTCGGCCTTGGTTTTTCCATCTAGAATGCTTCCAATTTGCATGACCTTGGTGGGGTCTTCCTTGGTCAAGGGCACAGAAATAGTCCTCTCCATGGGCTCACCAGAATTTGTAGTTGAGTCTCTTGGGTCCAGGTAATCTCCAGATGTAGGGTCATTAGAATGCTTGTCCTGGATCATCAGGCATTATCGTGCCACTCTCTGGTCTCCTCTAACTTCTCCAACACCATTCCTAGTGGGGAAGCACACTAAGAGATAATAAGAAGAACCACGGTCCGAAACTTGTTTAGGGCAAGCCATCCCAAAATAATGTTATAGGTCGAGGAGATTTGGACTACCGTGAAGTTGATCGGTAGTGTCTTTTGTCGAGATTCGATGCCAAGAGTTACAGGTAGTACTATCTCTCCCTCGGCATCAACCTGGTTACCCCCAAAGCCAGTAAGTGGAATGGGGGATCTCCGCAGTTGATGTCTAGGTAAACACATTTTAGAGAATGCATCGTAGATCAAGACATCAGTCGAACTTCCATTATTAACCAAGACTTGTTGTACATCATAGTTGGCCACAACGGCCGAGATTATAATGGGGTCGTTGTGCGAGAGCCGAACTCCCACAAGGTCATCATTGGAGAAGAGAATGGCATTGTTGTCCTTGAGTCACTTCGGGACATCGTTTTCATCCCTTCTCCAATTAGTAGGTCGATGTATCATCCTAACACCTCCATTGGTAGGCCTTTGATTCGGTAGTTCGGCCTCTTCGGGAGTTGGTTGGGGAACAGCAACTTCTGATCGAGGTCCTTGGCGACCAATATACCATCCTAGATACCCCCTTTTGATAAGATCCTCAATTGCATCTCTTAGTTGGATGCAGCCTTTAGTGTTATGGCCGTGGTCCCGGTGGAATCGACAGTATTTGTTTCTATTCTGTATGGAAGAGGATGCCTTCATGTGATGGGGCCACTGGAGAGAATTTTCTTTCACAATCTCCATGAGGATTTTTTCTCGAGGGAGGTTGAGGGGGGTGTAGGAGTAGAATCTTCCACCCGATGCTCTAGGCATGGGGGGACTCCTTTGGCGGTCAATATAGTTGTTGTTGGAGGTTGGGGGACCTTGTCCCCTGTTGTTTTTCTTTTTTGAAGGGGGCTTCCCTTCGATCAGTCATCGGTTTGCCGCCTGCTCTTCAGCATCGGCATATTTCTGAGCCCTTGCGAGTAGCTCAGCATAACTTTTAGGGAACTTCTTATCTAGGGAGAAAGTAAGCCTGGATGTGCGAAGTCCCTTCTTCAGTGCTGACATGGCCACATGCTCATTGAGATCAGGGATCTCGAGTATAGCCGCATTAAACCTGGAGATGTAGTCTCGCAGGCTTTCTCCTTCGTTCTGGTGAAGGAGGAATATTGTGTCCGTATTCCGGGGGGTCTTGCGACATGTCCTGAAATGCAAGATAAATAATTTTTCTAACTCAGAGAAGGAATCGATAGTACATGGGCGTATGCTCGAGTATCACATCCGAGCCACTTTTTTCAGCATAGTAGGGAATGCGAGGCAGTACATCGCATCCGAAGTCTCCTGGATCATCATATGGGCTTTAAAACTGCCCAAATGGTTAAAAGGATCGGAGATGCCGTCATAGGGCTCCATCTGGGGAACCTTGAAATGCCAAGGGGTGACTTTGGCCATGATGCGGTCGGTAAAGGGTGGGCATAGATCGCATGTTGCCAAGTAGTCATGGCCCCTTTGCTCCCGCATCGTTGCCATCTCTGATTCGATGGCTTTGAACTTCCCGTCATAATCAGGAAGAACCTGCATCGGCCCTTTCTCTACGGGAGTAGAGTCTTCATAAGAAGTTGAGGAAGCCTGCCTAGGTCTTTTCCATCTCTGCGGGGAAGCAGTAGGCCTAGGCTCTCCTAAACTTCGACCTTCAGGAGAAGGCTGAGTGCGGAGGGAGAGGTGTGTGGACCCCTCACGAGGGGCTCTCTTCCTCCGAGATCTGGAACTATGTTCGGAGGTGACCGGCGGATGAGCCACCTGGAAGGTTCTGTTACGAAAATCCTGAACCATGGCCGTGAGGTTGGCAACCTGGTTCAGGAGGGCTTCAAACTGTTGCTGTCCCACGATAATTATGGGAGGTGGGACTTCGTTCTCCATAGGGGGTGCATCCCCCTGAGAGGGAGCACGATTTCGACTGGTCGAGGCGATATGAGCTTTTTCTCTCACCATTGAGGATTTCTTTCTTCCCCTTTATCAATGGAGGGAGCTTAACAATGCGATTTGCACTCTCGTACCCCTTCCTGGTGTGCCAATCTGTTAGAATCGAATCCCTTCTTCCGACCGGGTGGAGCTACTGGATCGCGGGGCCGCTCCCTGGTTCACCTGCAAAACAGATCCCTTGCCGGAGATGCTCCGGTGGGGGACACTCTGATGCCTAAGTTAGTGGTGGGTTTTAGCCACAGAATGGGGAAGACGGAGAAGGGAAAAGCTCTGATATGGTCAAGGGTGTCAAGCGCCTTACTTCCAGTGTTCCCTCTTACCATTATTTATAAGGAGTTGTCCCGCCTACGGTTTTCTTTCTCCCCGGAGAAGTTACGATGGGGGAGTTATTTTCTTTCCCTTAATCAGGGATCGTGGATGGTTATTGGGGCAGTTCCGGTGGCTAGGCCGGGGGCGCTGCCGTTGGAATCACGTGCCATGATCATGCCGAAGATAGTTGAGGATAACCATTGCTTGTCATGTTTCGTAGAGATTTGAGACAGATCGGATGTCGTGTCTTTGGTGAGGGTCATGGACTTGATCCTTGTCGTAGGCCGAAGACTGTGTCTTCGGTGTAATTCGAAGAAGGTGTCTTCGGAAGTCGTACTCTGGTCTAGGCTGAAGACTTGGTCTTCTGAAGCAGTGGACATGTAAAGAGCTTTCGTTTTCCCATGGTTATTCGGCCTTCTCCAAATATCTAGGCCTGGTGCTCATGGTTCGGAGGGAATGTCTTCGACCGGTGGTCTTCGGCCAGTCAAATCGATGACCGGCTCGTGCCAGGGCTGACATATCCCAACGCAAACCGTTGCCCATCTTCTCCCTGCTGATGCCATCTTCACCGTGCCATCGATCTCCACCCTCCGTTCGTCGCAGCCTCTCGCTCACTATTCATCACTGCCCCTTGTCCAAGCTCTGGCCATCAGGCCATCTTCCTCTTCCTCCATTCGATCTTCTTCCAGCTTCACCGCCTGATGCCAAGAAGTCATCTTCCCTACTGTTTTACCATCTTCACCGCCCCCTCATGGTCAGAAAACTCCAACAGCACTGTCATTGCTTGCTCTTCCGTTCATCCTTGCATGCTCCCAGTTCATAGCCGAAGTCGTTTAGCACAGCATCCGTTTCCTATGTGATGTCCGAAAGAACAGGAGGATCAAGGGATAACAATGAATGCCGTTGTTGTTTTGGTTACGGGAACGAAGCTAAGGAACCAGAAGACACCGATACCAGAGTCCAACGAAGATTTCTCACGGGGTCACGCATTTGGCTCCGCTATAAATAAACACCCGCCGCCCAACACATGCAGAAGAGAGCAGAAGAAGGAGCAGAAGCCAGAGCCCGTCATTTTTTCCTTTTCTCCTTCCCATCCTTCTACCCATATTTTAGTTTTCTTTTAATTTTTATTTTAACTTCAAGCCCTTTTAATGACTTAGAAGTTAAACATTCTATTATTAGTTTACCTTCTATACAATAAAAAAATTTTATTTCTTTATATTTGAATTATTCTTATTTTTAAAATAGTAGATTAGATTAATTTTCTTTAATTTATTATATAAAATTTACATACCTACAATTAAAATAGTTTTATTTTTACAATCCTGTAATTTATTTTATGCCGTTTAAATTCCCGTAAGTAGGATATTTTTTATTTTTGCATTTAAATTCTGCAATTCAAATTTCAGCAAGTAGCTAATTGATTTTAATTAATTTTTTAAATAATTTTTAAAGTTTTATTTTAATCATGTCTGGCTAAGCACACCCCTAGGGTTGGCGATGAAGCTAGACCATGATTAAAAGCCCTTCTTTGGATTTCTTTTCGGGCTTAAATTTTTAAGAGTTTATCTTTCCTTTTTAAACTTATTGCCAAGAGACTTGATAAGCTATAATTGGGTTTCAATCCCTTCATAGTTTATGCTTGATTCGGTGCAAGAAGGATGAAAGATAGATAGGTTATAGTTGAGTTAAATCTTTTTATAATCCATACTTGGTTATTACAAATAAAGAAGTTGAAAGGTTTTATAAAAGAGATCCTTAGAAAAGTTTTCGAAGTCATTGGTCTAGTGGATTCAAAAGCACTAGATCTTTAAATTATTTATTTCAGTGATTTAAATTACTTTCGCTCTTTCTTGTCAACTATTTTAAGTGAGGGTTTGAACACAGTTAAAATACAAATTTCTCGTGGGATCGACCCGTACTTGCTAGACATGCTACTTTGCACACCGTATGCTTGCGGTTACAACTTAAAGTTCACATCAAGTTTTTGGTACCGTTGCCGGGGATTGAACCCGAGTCACCCGTGTGACAGGCGGGAATACTCACCACTAATTTACTTGACCATTATGTTTAAAATTTTGTCACGGCTCTCAAAATCGCATGGATCCCAAAGCTGCCCGGATCTCAAAGCCACATAGATATCAGAGCACTAGATTTATTGGGATTAACTTGATTTATTTATTTTATTTTGATTTGGGATTGATACATCACTTATTTTTGGTGTTCCAGGTCCAATGGCTTTTGATCCACCTCGCTCGTGAATCGCTGGTCCGGAATTTTGACCACCTCTAGACAATCTCACTCTTCCAGGATTCATGATATTCTGTGTTTCGGGTGAGACCACTTCAATAAGTTAGTATAGATCAAATCAATTGCTAGATTGATACTAATTGCCCTATCTTTTATTTAATTAGATCTAATTTTATTGAAATTGGATGTCCTAACCTAGTGGTCATTCCCTAACGATCAACGGTCCAATATTTTGAATATTTTGATCGTGCGCACCGATCGGGTCAATTCCTAGATTGGATCTTGATTTTTTTAGGATCATTTCTTGGTTTAAAATCTTAATTGCATTGATTATCTACTAGTCTTTATCTTTAATTACTTCATTAATTGTTTCACTGATCTCATTAAGGTCCTTAGGTCTAGGATTTATTGGTTTGTCCCGCATCAGTTTTAATGATGCAAACATTCTAGCAAGAATCTTGATGGACAACCCAGCACGGATCTTACGCAAATATGACGAGGATAGCACAGCACATATCTGAATATCATCAAAAGTTTTAGGATTGTAGTTGTTTTAAAATTTGTTTTATCGTTGTTTTAGGATTATTTAGTTCCGATTGTATGTTTAGGATTTATTTTATCCCTCAGTTTGCTCCAAGTTTGTTTTAGGATTAGTATATCGGATTTGTTTCCGATTATGGAGTATGTTAAAGTCTTAGGTTTATTTAAGATGTTTTATGACTGAAATAAAAAAGTTAGAGAAGAAAATTTTGAAAACCAGGGTGTATCCCGACTCCTTCCATCTCCCCTCTTCCTCCTTCCCCTCCTCCCCTCTTCTCCTCTTCTCTCACTTACTCTTCTTCTCCTCTATCGTGCTCACATTCTTTCTCCTCTATCATGCTCACATTCTTCCTCTCTCCTTCTTATCCTCAAATAGCTATTCCTCCTTATTCTCGACTTATTCCTCATTTCTTTATCCCTCTTCTACTTCATCTCGGGCTTCTTCCTCCTCCTCTGCTCTGTTCTATTCCTTCCCCACTTCTTCTTCTTCTTTCCCGAACCGACCAACTGAAAGTAGTCCTCCACTATACCTCCCATGCTCATCGCCACCAACATCCTCGTCGTACTCTCCTCTCCGCCCGCTACTTGCAAATTAACACCACTGCTATTTGCTGGAGCCAAGCCAAGTGCCGCAATCTTCCTCCCGTCTGACAGCCCTCGTTCCATCTGCGACCCATTTGTCTTCGGCCATCGTCTCAACCAAGCCGGCCGTCGCCTCCAGCCGATCAGCCACCACCGTCTCTCCCCAAACCATCTTCCATTGATGTCTGATGACCGCCCATCTCCCGCTGTAGCTCGGCCCTTCAGCCCGACGTCCCCCCCAAACCATCTTCTGTTGACGTCTGACGACCGCCCATCTCTCGCTGTAGCCCGACGCCTGTCCCCACCGTTGGTCTCCCCATGCATCACCATTGTTGCCAGCCGAAGCTCCCTCCCCAGATCCAACACCTACTGCCAGAACCCCTGTGTCGCAGACCTCCATGCGATGCCTCCCACCAGAACTCCTCCCTACTGCTGTCGCCAGCCACCGTTGACTCCGCCATGGCCATCACCGCCCTACCAGATCGACTCCGCCCAGCACCGACGCCGACGAGATCTCCCCGCAAGCCCCCCGGTCCACATGATCATGAAACCATTCACAGGATTGTGAATGTAAAGCCGGCTTCCCAATGCCGACTTCAAGTGGAGAGAAAAATTAAAAAAAAAAAAGAAAATCAGAGAAAAAGAAAAGAAAAAAAATGAAAAAATGAAAAAAAGAAAAAGAAAAAAAAAGTGAAAAAAAAGTGGAAAAATACAGAGAAAAAAAGAAAATATGGAAAAAATGAAAATATATATAAAAAAGGGGTTTATTTGAATAAAAAAATAGATTTTGTTTGATCTAGCCTAGTGGTTGTTTCTTAACGACCAATGATCCGACCTTCTCCTTAAAATAATATTTTCTGATCAGGGTTGTCCCCATTAAATTTGATAGCAGAGCCATAGGTTAGGTTAGGGTAAATTTCAATATTTTTAATTTTATTTAATTTATTTGTAAAAAGATTTTTTAAAAAATCTATTTCATGTCTATTTGGTTTACGAATAAGACTGGAGACTTATGCCTGACTCGACGGAGTCGAGTTCTCCCTATCATAGGGAAATGATACGGACATCCCAGCAAAAATCTTGATGGACATCCCAACATGAATCCTGATGCAAAGCTGATGAGGATAGCATAGCACAGCTCCAGATATCATCAGAAATTTTAGGATCGCAGTTGTTTTAAAATTTGTTTTATCATTGTTTTAGGATTATTTAGTTCCGATTGTTTGTTTAGGATTTATTTTATCCCTCAGTTTGCTCCGAGTTTGTTTTAGGATTAGTATATCAGATTTCGTTGCCCAGAAATGCAGCCCAAGAGGGGGGGTGAATTGGGTCTTTTAGAAATTTAACACAATAAAACAAAAGGTCTAGTGGTGCTTGTGAGTAACAATTAATTAGATGCAAGAAAATAGAACTTAATTAAAGAATGCAAAAAGAAAGCAATCGCACACAAACACAAGATATATAGTGGTTCGGTGCAAACCTAGCACCTACATCCACTCCCCAAGCCACCCTTGGGAATTCCACTATAATCCACACCAGATTACAGTTGACTTGTTTTTACAAGGCTCACAAGTCAAAAACCTAAGTTGGTTTTATCACTTAGGCTCACCAACAAACCTAACTACTTGTTTTGTCTTTGGGCTCACAAGTTAACCCTAGTTGGTTTTAACACTTTGGCTCACCAACAAACCACAATAACCTTCTTTCAAGATACCCTTGAAAGCAAGGTTAAAGCACAACAAATCAGATATAAAATTTAAATGCTACAACAAACTCTCTTCAAGAGTGGATTGGAATCTTTGAAGCCCAAGGAATGCTTTGACTTCACTCTTCTTCAAGTTGCCTCCTTTTGGAATGTAGTAGAGTTGAGCAAGTAGGCTTTTTCAGTGGAATCAAGCTAGAAGAGGCTTTTGATTTGAAGTTTGGAGAGAATAAAGGCTTTTTGGCTTTTGAGTGGACTTGAATGCTCTTGAATAGACTTCTCTCTTCTTTTTCTTTGCTTCCCTTCACTTCTCTTGCTTTAAAATGAGGTTGGTGGAGATTAAATACACCAAAAACCTTCTAAAAATAGTTTGTGACCATTGGAGCATTGGAAATAGCCGTTTGGAGCTTGAAAACCCATTTTTGCAAGCCAGAAAAATAGATCCGTTAGAGCTGTCAGGCTGCAAGTGTCGACACTTGGCTGTCAGGTGTCGACACTTGGCTGTCAGGTGTCGACAATTGAATTCTGGGAGTCGACACTTGATGCACAGGTGTCGACACTTGACACAAAAATCCTCGAACCAATAAAGTTCTGTATTTTCAAAATTCTCAGGCCTGGAGTCGACACTTGAAACCTAAGTGTCGACACTTGGTGTCGACACTTGAATTCTAGGTGTCGACACTTTGCGTGCCAAGGATTTTTGTCCATGCCAAATGCTGAAGTGTCGACACTTGACTGTCCAGGTGTCGACACTTGAGACTGAAAACATCCAGAATCAAGAGTAAAAGCCTTGAAATCAAAAATGATGTTCATGAAAGTATAAACACATAATAATTAAATAATTATAAGCCCTTTTTTAATGAAGAGGCTGCCCGGATGTGTGAGATTTGCTCCATGCCATTGCATGCCATACACCATAAATATTTGGAATTTTGAGATGCTTTCTGCCTGAAAACTCACAACTTGAAATTCACATTAGAATACAATATGTACTCAATATTTTGTTATTCATCAAAATCACTGGGTGGAGCCAACAATCTCCCCCTTTTTGATAATGACAAAACCTTGAGAAAAAGAGACAACATAGTTCAAACCATGAGTTTTCTATTTAATAGGAAACAATCTCTCCCTTAATTAGATACTTCTTATTAAGGTAAACTTCAAATCAATATAATGCATCTTTTTCTTTTAAACAAGATACATGTTCTCAAATTCTCAAAAACAATTAAACATCCATTATCACTCTTTTTCTTCATAACAATTACTTTTTAACATTACTTTTTCTCTCCCCCTTTTTGTCAATCATAAAAAAATAACCTCCCCCTTTCAATTAGCATGTATACAAAAAGAGAGTATAGAAAATATCATAGCTGAAATTGTGCTTGTATCAGAGTTAAAATATCCCATTATATCAGAGCTAAAATATGACAAACTGAAGTATAACAAACATATATATATGAGACAAGTTTTCAGTACAAACAAAACTGAAACATACATATATCAAACATAAAAAGAGATCTGAAACAGTCATCTGTGAGGCTAGTCCTCATCAGATGGAACATCAAGACTAAAAGGAGCACTAATCCTAGATCTGGTGGCTAAAGCCCTAGGAGGTGCTAAAGCTCTAAGACTCCTGGTACGGCCGGCAGGACCAAAAGCGGGTACAACCCTAGAAGATCTGGTAGAAGGAGGCGAAAGACGATCAGCTGGCTCAATAGGATCTGGAACAAAGTCAACTAGAGCAGTAGAAGGAGCAAGTGTAGTAGGAGGATCTCGACTGACCACCTCATAAGCATCAGCTCCGCCTACACTGTCGCTGTCAGTGCCTACCACCTCAGTGGCTCGGTCAACATCCTGATCACCTCCATCAGCAATATCAGCATGGTCACTCTGGTGATCGCCGCCGTCATCATCATCATCATCATCATCATCATCATATGGAGTAGGAGCAGGTGCAGCAGGAGGTATAAGTGATCTCAGAAGACCCTCAAGATGTGTAAAACCCTCCTCCATAGATCTGCGGATCTCAGCGTGCTCTGAGGTAGTCTGTGCTCGTAGAAGCTCGACCTCGCTACGCAGCTGAGTCACCTCTCCTCTGATCTATGTGAACTGGGCTCTGGCATGCTCCTCAAAGGATAATCCGGTAGATGGTGGTGGAGGAACTGAAGCATCAGGTGACAGGTGCTCTGCCTGTGTCGATGGTACATCCACTGGAGGAAGGACTGCTGGCTCAGATGGTCCAACCTCAGCCTCTCGAATCTCATCCTCCTCATCTGGCTCCTCGAACCCATCGACCTCCAACCATCCTGAAACCCATGCGGTGCAATGACCTCTCATCATATACATCTGTGTGCACTATCTCCTTGGGGATCTCCCCCTCCAATGATACTCCACAAGCTCTGAAAAGACGGGTCAGTGCCATCCCGTATGGCAAACAGTGTCGGCGCTGAGTGGCAGCATCATGCATCTGTGACAGCATCAAGGCCGGTATATCAACTGGTCTCCTCTTGATCAGACTAGTCATCAACATCAGCTCTCTCTCTGTGATGAAATCAAATCTGTCAGTCTTCGGTAAAAGGATCCGTACGGTAATGTGGTGCAGCAGTCGCATCTCTAAAGATAACTAGTTCACGGTAACTACTGAGATACCGCGAACATCCTCTCGCTCAAGGATGCATCTGAAAGCTGCCTCTCTATCATCAACTGAGAACGCACTGACTCCTCTCCGGGGTATCTCCCATACTCGGCTCAGCAACTCATCAGTCAATGAAATCTGTATACCTCTGACGGATGTCGTCCATAAGAGTCGTCGACAGTCCAGGGCACCGTAAAACTCCCTCACCAGGTGAGGATAGTATCTCTCCTGCATGGTGCAAAGGGTACTAACCCTGCATCTGAGAGTATCTCTCTAATGCCAAAATGGTGCCTATCGAAACAGTGTAGATCTACTCTCCTCCCAGAAGCTATTGACTTCCCTGCCATCCTCTCTGCAGGGGGGGAGCTCGGAGTGGCTGCACTGCTCTGCGGAGCGGGATCGAATCTGGCCTTCGACCTCCTCTCACTACCCTGACTAGGCCTTGCTCTAACTGCAAGTCTCTTCCTAGGACCCATATCAGCCAATTGACCAGGAAGAATGAAAAAGGTTCAGAACAAACGACTGGCCATAGGTTGAGATTAGAGTTTAAATTGGTCTCAAAAACCAGAATTTAATAAGTTTTGATCAAGATGAGAAATTTTGAGTAAAATTTGTAGGTAAAATTTGTGTTGGGTGGAGCACATTTGAATCCCGAAAATTATTTTTGTAAAGTCCCCAAAAAAAATCAAAAACCATGGGATTTAGATTTTAAGCATTTAGGGTTTTTGCAAATAGGCGAAAATATTCAAAATGCAATACTAGAAATCCTTCCTAGTCATCAATAAAAGATTTATTACACTTAAATTAGATGAAAACCCATTTTATTTTGCCCAAAATTGATGAAATAGTGATTTTTGTGAAAAAGGGTTGAAAAACACCCAAAAGATGAGAGAAATTTGAGAAAAACAAATCTAAAACAAGATTCCCTCAAATGGAGTTTTAGAAATTTACTAAAACACACAAAAATCTGGTTAGATTGAAGAAAAAAGTTCGGAAAACCTAAAACACGATTGTTTGGTTTAAAAACAATAAAGTTTAAAACGTAGAGAAATAAAAACTAAATTAGAGAGGGAAAATACCTGATTTGAGACGGATTGAAGGGTGAAAAGACGGGTTTGGACAGGGGGGACCACTGTTCCAAGAAATTTGGGGAAGGAAAATTTTCAAAAAACCTTTCGTTCGGCCCATTTTAAAACAGTTCAGATTCGCAAGTGTCGACACTTCGGATTTGTCAAGTGTCGACACTTGGTCAGGTGTCGACACTTGACACTTTCCAAGTGTCGACACTTGGCCAAGAAAATTCGAGAAAATCCAAAAAAATAAAAAAAAATTCTTGGGATTTTAAACAATAAGTATTGATCTTTTAGGACAAGGTAAAAAGGATACTAAGAGAGTCCTAGGAGAATGGATCAATTACACCTAACTCTCTTCTAATCAGACAGAACCTATCCTCACTCAAAGGCTTTGTAAACACATCAGCTAATTGATCATTGGTACAGACAAAATCAAGAATTACGTTTGAGTTTTGTACATGATCTCTTATGAAATGATGTCTTATTTCAATGTGTTTACTTCTTGAATGTTGCACTGGATTTTTAGATAAGTTGATTGCACTAGTATTATCACATCTTATGGGTGTCTTAGTTAGTTTTATGCCAAAGTCTTCGAGTTGTTGTTTGATCCAGAGGATTTGAGCACAACAGCTCCCAGCTGCTATATATTCGGCTTCTGCCATAGATAGAGCAACAGAGTTCTGTTTCTTGCTACTCCAGGAGATCAAATTTACTCCAAGAAACTGACAGGTTCCACTAGTACTTTTACGATCAAGTTTACATCCAGCAAAATCAGCATCAGAATAAGCAATTAAATCACATGAAGAATCTCTAGAATACCATAAACCAATTTTAATTGAGCCAGATAGATATCTAAATATGCGTTTAACAGCCAAAAGATGAGACTCTTTAGGATTGGACTGATATCTAGCACACATACAGACACTAAACATGATATCTGGCCTACTGGCAGTAAGATATAATAACGAATCAATCATGCCACGATATAATTTTTGATCAATTGATTTACCTGATTCATCCTTGTCAAGTCTACATGTAGAGCTCATAGGGGTACCTAATGGCTTAGTGTTCTCCATCCCAAACTTCTTGAGTATTTCTCTTGTGTATTTTGTTTGGTTGATGAAGATCCCCTCTTTGGTTTGCCTTATCTGGAGTCCGAGGAAGAAATTTAGTTCTCCCATCAAGCTCATCTCGAACTCACCCTGCATTAGACTTGCAAAATCTTGGCAAAGAGATTCATTAGTAGCACCAAATATTATGTCATCAACATAGATTTGTACTACTAAGAGATCATCATTCTTTTTCTTTAAAAACAATGTTTTATCTACATTTCCTCTAGCAAAATCATTTTTTAGTAGAAAAGAGCTTAAACGATCATACCAAGCTCTTGGAGCTTGTTTTAATCCATATAAAGCTTTATGAAGTTTATAAACATGATTTGAAAATTCAGAATTTTCAAAACCAGGGGGTTGTTCAACATAAACTTCTTCTTCAATTAATCCATTCAAGAAAGCACTTTTAACATCCATCTGGTACAGTTTAAAGTTCAAGAAACAGGAAAAAGCCAATAGTAGCCTAATTGCCTCAAGTCTAGCCACAGGAGCAAAGGTTTCATCAAAATCTATCCCTTCCTCCTGATTGTATCCTTTGGCAACTAGTCTAGCTTTATTTCTAATTACTATTCCATTTTCATCAAGTTTGTTTCGAAAAACCCATTTTGTGCCAATAATTGATGTGTTTGAGGGCCTATCTACTAGTGTCCAAACATTGTTCCTTTTAAATTGATTAAGTTCATCTTGCATAGCATTTATCCAATTACTATCACATTCAGCTTCCTCAATAGTTTTAGGTTCAATTTAAGACACAAAAGCTAAGTAGTCACAAATATTTCTAAGTGATGATCGAGTACTTACACCTTTAGATGGATCACCTATAATTAGTTCTTTTGGGTGTCCATGAGCATACCTCCATTCTTTTGGTAAAGGATCAATAGTTGAGGTATCTTCATCACCTTGTGCTTGATCTTTGTCGGTGTTCTGATCATCATTCTGTTCCTTGGTAAGTTCTTCATTGTTGTTTCTTTCTTCAGTCTTCTTGTTACCTGATTCATCAAAAAGTACATCTTCTTTTCTTGAAGATTTTTGGTTAGTTTCATCAAATACTACATGAATGGATTCTTCAACAACAAGTGTCCTTCTGTTGAAGACCCTGTATGCCTTACTAGATGTGGAGTAGCCTAGAAAGACTCCCTCATCTGATTTGGCATCAAATTTACTTAGATTGTCTTTACCATTGTTTAAGATGAAACAACGGCAACCAAAAACATGAAAATAACGGATTGAAGGTTTTCTACCCTTCCAAAGCTCATAAGGAGTTTTCTTTAAAATCGGTCGAATTAAAACACGATTTAAGATATAGCATGCAGTATTTATGGCTTCCGCCCAAAAGTATCTAGGTAAATCATTTTCACAAAGCATGGTGTGTGCCATTTCTTCAAGAGTTCTATTTTTTCTTTCTACTATCCCATTTTGTTGAGGTGTCCTAGGTGCAGAAAAATTGTGATTAATTTCATTTTCAATACAGAATTTATTAAAATCGGTATTTTCAAATTCAGTTCCATGATCACTTCTTAAGGAAATTACTGAAACACCTTTTTCATTTAAAACTCTTTTGTGAAATCTTATGAATTCAGAAAACATTTCATCTTTGTGTGCTAAAAACATAACCCATGTAAAACGTGAGAAATCATCTACAATGACTAGACCAAACTTCTTACCTCCCAAACTAGATGTTCTAGTAGGCCCAAAGAGGTCCATATGAAGCAATTCTAAAGGTCTAGATGTAGAGATTACTCCTTTAGGTTTGAAAGAAGATTTTGTTTGTTTTCCAAGTTGACATGCACTGCAAATCTTATCTTTTTCAAAATTCAGTTTAGGCAAATCTTTTACTAAATTCTTTTTGCTAAGTTTTGAAATTAAATGCATGCTAGCATGTCCTAGTCTACGATGCCAAAGCCAACTAGCTTCATCGATCTTGGCTTCCATTGCCACTAGACATTGACCTTTCTGAATAGGGAGATCATCAAGATCAACCATATAAATATTGTCATGCCTATGACCGATGAATTTAATGCCATTGTCATCTATACTAGAAACAATGCACAAAGAAGATTCAAAAATAACTTTAAAATTTTTGTCACAAAATTGACTAATACTAAACAAGTTATGTTTTAAACCATCAACATATAAAACATTATCAATATAAGAGGTAGGGGTGATATGGATTTTACCAATACCGACGATTTTTCCCTTTCCATTATCACCAAAAGTTACATTGCCACCATTTTGATATGTGAGTGATGAGAACTGCTCCACATCTCCTGTCATATGCCTTGAGCAACCGCTATCAAGATACCACATTCTCTTCTTGTTGGTTGCAAGGCATACCTGCAATAAAGATCAAGTGGAGACTTTAGGTACCCAAGCCATCTTGGGTCCTTTTTGGTTAGTGGCATTGGTTCCTTTTGGAACCCAAACTTTCTTAGTTTTTTTTAATTTTCTTTTGTTGCACATGTAGGATTTATATCCTATAACACCACAAGTATATCATGTAATTGAAGAAGATACAGGTACAAAGAAATTTTTAAGGAGTTTCTGTTTCTTATGAGTTCTGAATCCTAATCCAGCTTTGTCAAATACTGCTCTTTGGTTATTTAACAGTAAATTTAATTTTTCAGAACTGTAAGTAAATTTTTCGACAAAAGACTTTAGTTTATCGATTTCCTCTTTATATTTTTTGTTTTCCATTAAAACTTTCTTGTGTTGTCTTGACAATTTTTCATTTGAAAGTAAGCTACTTTTCTTTTCAAGTACATTCTTTTCATTTTCAAGACCCATAATCTTATCATTTAGATTTTTATTTTGTATTTGAAGATATTCATTCTCATTTGAAAGGTTGTTATTTATTTTAGCTAGTTCCAGATTTTGCTTCTTTAAGTCTTTATGTTTTGACTTTAATTTTTGAAATTCTATTACTAGTTCATCAAAAATTTTATGAAGCTCATCAAAGGATAATTCATTTTCGGTTTCAGAACATACCTCTTCTTGATCGGCCATTAGACAGAAATTTGCTACTTCCTGTTGTTCTTCCTCAGAGCTGGAGTCTTCACTTTCGCTCCAGGTTGCCATCATGGCCTTTTTCCTTAACTTCCTTCTGCTTTTCTTTAGTAAGGGGCAGTCTACCTTGAAATGCCCTGGCTTTTTGCACTCAAAGCATGTGGGCTGCTCCTCCTTCTTTTCCTTATCTTTTTCTTTACTGGGCTCACCCTTCAGAGGTTTCTTTTTGTAATTGAATTTCTTTTTCCTTATAAACCTTCTGAATTTCCTAGCTAACATAGCAGTTTCATCTTCTTCGTCATCCTCTTCAGATTCTTCGCTTGAGTCTTCTCTGGTAGTAGATTTGAATGCTATTGTCTTTTTCTTTTTGTCCACCTCTCCGTTCTTCTGTTTGAGCGATAGTTCATATATCATTAAGGAGCCCAACAGTTGTTCCAGTGGGAGAGTGTTGACATCTTTTGCTTCTTCAATTGCAGTGACCTTTGCATCCCATGAAGCTGGTAGAGACCTGAGAAGTTTATTTACAAGTTCACCATTAAAAATTATTTTTCCTAAACTTCTCATGCCATTCATAATGTTTGTGAACCTAGTATACATTTCACTGATAGATTCAGTAGGTTCCATTTTAAACATTTCATAAGTGTGAATTAGCATGTTGACTTTGGTGGTCTTTACTTGGTGTGTACCCTCATGGGTAACCTCAAGTGTATCCCAAATCTCCTTTGTGGAGAGACAGTTGGATATTCTGTTAAACTCACTAGGATCAAGAGAACAGAATAAAAGGTTCATTGCCTTTGCATTAAGCTCAATTTGCTTAATGTCACTCTCATCCCAATCATCTTCCATTTTAGGGGTGAGAATGCCATTAATCATCATTGTAGGCTGATGAGGACCTTTTACTATTGTTCTCCACAAATTATAATCAAGAGCTTGTATAAATATGCGCATGCGTGTCTTCCAGTATGTGTAATTTGTGCCATTAAATAGTGGGGGTCGGTTTGAAGCTTGACCTTCAACAATACCCATGCCTATTGGGGCTGCCATGATCTTTTACTCAAGATCCTTGGACCTACAAGAGAGTACCGGTGCTCTGATACCACTTGTTGCCCAGAAATGCAGCCCAAGAGAGGGGGTGAATTGGGTCTTTTAGAAATTTAACACAATAAAACAAAAGGTCTAGTGGTGCTTGTGAGTAACAATTAATTAGATGCAAGAAAATAGCACTTAATTAAAGAATGCAAAAAGAAAGCAATCACACACAAACACAAGATATATAGTAGTTCGGTGCAAACCTAGCACCTACATCCACTCCCCAAGCCACCCTTGGGAATTTCACTATAATCCACACCAGATTACAGTTGACTTGTTTTTACAAGGCTCACAAGTCAAAAATCTAAGTTGGTTTTATCACTTAGGCTCACCAACAAACCTAACTACTTGTTTTGTCTTCGGGCTCACAAGTTAACCCTAGTTGGTTTTAACACTTTGGCTCACCAACAAACCACAATAACCTTCTTTCAAGACACCCTTGAAAGCAAGGTTAAAGCACAACAAATCAGATATAAAATTTAAATGCTACAACAAACTCTCTTCAAGAGTGGATTGGAATCTTTGAAGCCCAAGGAATGCTTTGACTTCACTCTTCTTCAAGTTGCCTCCTTTTGGAATGTAGTAGAGTTGAGCAAGTAGGCTTTTTCAGTGGAATCAAGCTAGAAGAGGCTTTTGATTTGAAGTTTGGAGAGAATAAAGGCTTTTTGGCTTTTGAGTGGACTTGAATGCTCTTGAATAGACTTCTCTCTTCTTTTTCTTTGCTTCCCTTCACTTCTCTTGCTTTAAAATGAGGTTGGTAGAGATTAAATACACCAAAAACCTTCTAAAAACGGTTTGTGACCGTTGGAGCATTGGAAATAGCCGTTTGGAGCTTGAAAACCCATTTCTGCAAGCCAGAAAAATAGATCCGTTAGAGCTGTCAGGCTGCAAGTGTCGACACTTGGCTATCAGGTGTCGATACTTGGCTGTCAGGTGTCGACACTTGAATTCTGGGAGTCGACACTTGATCATTCAAGTGTCGACACTTGATGCACAGGTGTCGACACTTGACACAAAAATCCTCGAACCAACAAAGTTCTGTATTTTCAAAATTCTCAGGCCTGGAGTCGACACTTGAAACCTTAGTGTCGACACTTGGTGTCGACACTTGAATTCTAGGTGTCGACACTTTGCGTGCCAAGGATTTTTGTCCGTGCCAAATGCTGAAGTATCGATACTTGACTGTCCAGGTGTCGACACTTGAGACTGAAAACATCCAGAATCAAGAGTAAAAGCCTTGAAATCAAAAATGATGTTCATGAAAGTATAAACACATAATAATTAAATAATTGTAAGCCCTTTTTTAATGAAGAGGCTGCCCGGATGTGTGAGATTTGCTCCGTGCCATTGCGTGTCATACACCATAAATATTTGGAATTTTGAGATGCTTTCTGCCTGAAAACTCACAACTTGAAATTCACATTAGAATACAATATGTACTCAATGTTTTGTTATTCATCAAAATCACTGGGTGGAGCCAACAGATTTGTTTTGGGTTATGGAGTATGTTAAAGTCTTAGGTTTATTTAAGATGTTTTGTGACTGAAATAAAAACATTAGCAAAGAAAATTTTGAAAACCAGGGTGTATCCCGACTCCTTCCCTCTCCCCTCTTCCTCCTTCCCCTCCTCCCCTCTTCTTCTCTTCTCTCACTTTCTCTTCTTCTCCTCTATCGAGCTCATGTTCTTCCTCTCTCCTTCTTATCCTCTAATAGCTGTTTCTCCTTATTCTCGACTTATTCCTCCTTTCTTTATCCCTCTTCTACTTCATACCGGGCTTCTTCTCCTCCTCTGCTATGTTCTATTCCTTCCCCACTTCCTCTTCTTCTTTCCCGAACTGACCAACTAAAAGCAATCCTCCACTATACCTCCCACGCTCATCGCCACCAACATCCTCGTCGTACTCTCCTCTCCGCCCACTGCCGGCAAATCAACACCACTATTATTCGCTAGAGCCAAGCCAGGTGCCGCCATCTTCCTCCCATCCGACAACCCTCGTTTCGTCCATGACCCATCTGTCTTTGGCCATCATCTCAACCAAGGCGGTCGTCACCTCCAGCCGGTCAACCACCCTGTCTCCCCCTTTCGGCCGATGTCCCCCCCCAAACCATCTTCCATTGACGTTTGACGACCGCCCATCTCCCGCTGCAGCCCAGCCCTTCCGGTCGACGTCCCCCCCAAAGCATCTTCCGTTGACGTCTGATGACCGCCCATCTCCCGCTGCAGCCCGGCACCCGTCCCCACCGTTGGTCTCCCCATGCATCCCCATTGTTGCAAGCCAAAGCTCCCTCCCCAGATCCAACACCTACCGCCGGAACCCCTATGTTGCAGACCTCCACGTGACTCCTCCCACCAGAACTCCTCCCTGCTACATTCGCCAGCCGCCTTGACTCTACCATGGCCATCGCCGCCCTGCTGGACCTACTCCATCCTGCATCAATGCCAGCGAGGCCTCCCCGCAAGCCCTCCTGGTCTGCACGATCGTGAAACCATTCACACGATCGTGAATATAAAGCCGGCTTCCCAATGCCGACTTCAAGCGGAGAGAAAAATAAAAAAAGAAAATCAAAGAGAAAAAGAAAAGAGAAAAAAAGGAAAAAAATGAAAAAAAGAAAAAAAGAGAAAAAAAGTGGAAAAATACATAGAAAAAAAGAAAATATGGGAAAAATGAAAATATATATAAAAAAGGGGTTTATTTGAATAAAAAAATAGATTTTGTTTGATCTAGCCTAGTGGTCGTTTCTTAATGACAAACGATCCGACCTTCTCCTTAAAATAATATTTTCTAATCGGGGTTGTCTTGCATCAAATTTGGTATCAAAGCCATAGGTTAGGTTAGGGTCAATTTCAATAATTTTAATTATATTTAATTTATTTGCAAAAAAAAAAATTTAAAAATCTATTTATGTCGAGTTCTCCCCATCACAGGGGAATGATGTGGACATCCCAACCTTGCATCAAATTTGGTATCAAAGCCATAGGTTAGGTTAGGGTCAATTTCAATATTTTTAATTATATTTAATTTATTTGCAAAAAAAATTTTAAAAAATCTATTTATATCGAGTTCTCCCCATCATAGGGAAATGATGTGGACATCCCAACAAAAATCTTGATAGACATCCCAACACGGATCTTGATGCAAATCTGATGAGGACAGCATAGCACAGATCCAGATATCATCAAAAATTTTAGGATCGTAGTTGTTTTAAAATTTGTTTTATTATTGTTTTAGGATTATTTAGTTCCGATTGTTTGTTTAGGATTTATTTTATCCCTCAGTTTGCACCGAGTTTGTTTTAGGATTAGTATATCGGATTTGTTTCGGGTTATGGAGTCTGTTAAAGTCTTATGTTTATTTAAGATGTTTTGCGACTGAAATAAAAAAGTTAGCGAAGAAAATTTTGAAAACCAGGGTGTATCCCGACTCCTTCCCTCTCCCCTCTTCCTCCTTCCCCTCCTCATCCTTCTTCTCTTCTCTCACTTTCTCTTCTTCTCCTCTATCGAGCTCACGTTCTTCCTCTCTCTTTATCCTCTAATAGCTGTTCCTCCTTTTTCTTGACTTATTCCTCCTTTCTTTATCCATCTTCTACTTCATCCCGGGCTTCTTCCTCCTCCTCTGCTCTATTCTATTCCTTCCCCACTTCCTCTTCTTCTTTCCCAAACCGACCAACTGAAAGCAATCCTCCACTGTACCTCCCATGCTCATCGCCACCAACATCCTCGTTGTACTCTCCTCTCCGCCCACTACTGGCAAATTGACACCATTGCTATTCGCTGGAGCAAAGCCAAGTGCCACCATCTTCCTCCCATTTGGCAACCCTCATTCCGTCCGCGACCCTTCTGTCTTCGGCCATTGTTTCAACCAAGCTGGCCGCCGCCTCCAGCTGGTCAACCACCCCCGTCTCCCCCTTTCGGCCGACATCCCCCCCCAAACCATCTTCCGTTGACGTCTGACGACCGCCCATCTCCCGCTGCAGCCCAGTGCCCGTCCCCACCGTTGGTCTCCCCACGCGTCACCATTGTTGCCAGCCGAAGCTCCCTCCCCAGATCCAACACCTACTGCCGAAACCCCTGTGCCGCAAACCTCCATGCGACGCCTCCCACCAGAACTCCTCCCTACTGACAGGCGAGTTACACATTATGTTTATTATTCCCTAGAAATGGCGCCAAAAACTTGATGTGAACTTTAAGTTGTAACCGCAAGCGCACAGTGTGTAAAGTAGCATGTCCAGCGAGTACGGGTCAATCCCACAAGGAATTTGTGTTCAAACTGTATTCAAACCCTCACTTAAAATAGCTGACAAGAAAGAACGAAAGTAATTTAAATTGTTGAAATAAATAATTTAAAGATCTAGGACTTTTGAATCCACTAGACTAATGATTTCGAAAACTTTTCTAAGAATCTCTTTTATAAAACCTTTCAACTTCCTCATTTGTAAAAACTAAGTATGGATTATAAAGAGATTTAACTCAACTATAACCTATCAAGATTTTACAAGGAAAGGAAGAAATGAAAAATAAATTATTGAGCTATCTATCTTTCGTCCTTCCTGTACCGAATCAAGTATGAACTATGAAGGGATTGAAACCCAACTATAGCTCATTAAGTCTCTTGACAAGAAGTTTAAAAAGGAAAGATAAACTCTTAAAAATTTAAGTCCAAAAAGAAATCCAAAGAAGGGCTTCTAATCATGGTCTAGCTTCATTGCCAACCCTAGGAGTATGCTTAGCCAGACATGATTAAAATAAAACTTTAAAAATTATTTAAAAAACTTAATTAAAATCAATTAGCTACTTGCTGAAATTTAAATTACGGAATTTAAATGCAAAAATATAAACTACCCTAATTATTGGAATTTAAACGGCATAAAATAAATTGCAAGGTTATAAAAATAAAACTATTTTAATTGCAGGTATGTAAATTTTATATAATAAATTAAAAGAAATTAACATAACCTACTGTTTTAAAAATAAGAACAATTCAAATAAAAAAATAAATTTTTTTTAGTATATAGAAAGTAAATTAATAATATAATGTTTAACTTCTAAGTCATTAATCAGGTTTGGAGTTAAAATAAAAATAAAAAGAAAACTAAAACTCTTCGGGGGAGAAGGGATAGGAAGGAGAAAAGGAAACAACGATAGGCTCTGGCTTCCGCTCTCTTCTGCAGGTGTTGGGCGACGAGCATTTATTTATAGCGGAGCCAAATGCATGACCCCGTGGGAAATCTTCGTTGGACTCTGGTATCAGTGTCTTCCGGTTCCCTGGCTTCGTTCCCTTAACCAAAACAGCAATGGCATTCTTTGTTATCCCTTGATCCTCTTGCTCTTTCGAACTTCACACAGGAAGCGGACGCTGTGCTGAACAACTTCGGCTATGAACTGGGAGCATGCAAGGATGAACGGAAGAGTAGGCAACGACAGTGGTGTTGGAATTTTCTGGCCGTGAGGGGGCGGTGAAGATGGTAAAACAGCAGGGAAGAGGACTTCTTGGCATCGGGCGATGAAGCTGGAAGAAGACCGAATGGAGGAAGAGGAAGATGGCCTGATGGCCGGAGCTTGGACAAGGGGCGGCGATGAACAGTGAGCGGGAGGCTGCGACGAATGGAGGGCGGAGACCGATGGCACGGTGAAGACGGCATCAGCAGGGAGAAGATGAGCAGCGGTTTGGATGGAGGGCCGGTGATGGTTTTGTGGTTGTTTGGAAGCTCGAACGGTGGACGGCAAGCGACAGCATGGAGGAATGACAATTCGAGGAAGGACCACGGGATGACAGTAGCAAGCAGTAGGGAGGCATCGATTGAGAGAAAAACCGGTGGGTCTCGGTGACTTAGATGGGATTTTCCGGCCATGAACGGCCTTTCCGACGATTTCGGGGCTTAGGGAGGTCTGTGGTCCACGGGCAGGAGTCGTGGACCAGCTGCAATGGAGGATATGGACCAGACTAAGCTTCCGTGAACCATTTGGCTGGTTCACTGTGAACCGCTGCTTTAAAAACTGTGCATAACCATGTTAATTCCTTCAAAAATCATTTCCTGGATCAATTGATGTCCGATTTGCATGCCGTATGCACTGTTGAACTCCTAAAATCATGCTCTTCATGTTGGTGGAGTTTTTTCATTAAAACACTGTATAAAAATATTAATTTTAATAAAATAAATTTAATTTTATCAATAAATTAATGTACTTATTACTAATTTTTATGCACTTATCATTGATTTATGAGGAAAATCTATCCTTTTCTTGTTTGGACTAGTGGGAAGGAATTTGTCATATTGTTAAGTAATTAACAATATGAGCAAATCAGGGAAAAGTAGTGGAAGAAATTGAGAAAAGTTGTTCATTAGGAAATCTATCTCTGATTATTTCCTTATTATATTCTACCAAGATCTTAGAAATATGATCTGTTACCTATTTTTAGAACTCTTCTTATCTAAAATTTCTAGATCAAATTCTTATAATAGGAGGATCCATTTAATCAATCCAGGTTTAGTATCTTTTTTGGATAGTAGATGTTTTAATGCTACACGATCAGAGTAAACTAGGATCTTAGACCCTAATAGATATGATCAAAATACTTTAAGGGCCAATACAACTACAAGTAACTCCTTTTTAGTAGTAGTATAATTCAATTGAATATCCGAGAGAGTTTTGCTAGCATATAAATTATATGCAGTTCCCGATTAAGTCTTTGCCCTAAAACTGCCCTATGACATATCAAAAGCATCACACATGATTTCAAATGGTAGGGTCCAATCTGGAGGCTTAATAATTGGTGAAATGGTAAAGCAGTTTTGAGAGTATTGTAAGCAGCTAGATAATCTTCAGTAAAATCAAAAGAATTTTCTTTGGCAAGCAAGTTGCATAAGTATTGTGAGATTTTACTGAAATCCTTGATGAAATGCCTATAAAAATCTGCATGGCCAAGGAAGAATTGTACTTATTTAACCGAGATTGGGGGAGGCAGTTTCGAGATTTATTCAACCTT
This sequence comes from Areca catechu, assembly GCA_021397845.1. Classification (NCBI taxonomy): domain Eukaryota; kingdom Viridiplantae; phylum Streptophyta; class Magnoliopsida; order Arecales; family Arecaceae; genus Areca; species Areca catechu. The sequence continues at coordinate 128,749,880 of CM038045.1, read as the reverse complement.
AACTTTGTCTAATTTAATCCCTCACTCAGAAATAATATGTCTGAGTATAATTCCCTCATGAATCATAAAATGGCTCTTCTCCTAACTTAAAACCATATTTGTCTCCATACATCATTTAAGTATCTTAGTTAAGGTCTAGAGTCAATCATCAAATGTAGAACTAAACACTAAAACATCATCTATAAAAACTTCAAAAAAATTATCAACCATATCAAACAAGATGGTCAACATACATCACTAATAGGTAGCTGGTATATTAAAGAGATCAAATGGTATGCATCTAAAGGCAAACATTCTAAATAAGCATGTGAAGGTGGTCCTTTCTTGATTGGTAGAAAATATTGGGACCTAGTTATATCCTGAATATCTATCCAAGAAATAAAAGAAACTTTGTCCTACTAGCTATTCTAAAATTTGATCAATAAAAGGAAAAGTGGTCTTTCCTACTGACAGCATTCAATTTTTGATAGTTGACATACACTCTCTAACTAGTTGTTGTATAGGGATTGGCTCACCCTTATCTTCTCTACTATAGTAATACCTTACTTTTTAGGTACTACATGGGTTGGACTGACCTATTGGCTATCTAAAATTGGATAGATAATGCCGATATCAAGCCACTTTATGACTTCTTTTTTATAACTTCTTGCATATTCAAATTCAGTCTCTGTTGCATATCCCTATATGGCTTGGCTTCAGCTTCACAATGAATGTGATACATGCAAATAAAAGGATCAATATCCTATAGATTGGCAATTGTCCATCCAATGGCCACTTTATGTTCTTTAAGTACATCTACAAGTTTGTCTTCCTAATCAGTGGTTAGGGTAGATGCAATGATTATTGGGAGGGTATCATTAGGTTCAAGGAAAGAATATTTTAGCATGGCAGGAAGAGGCTTTAACTCTAGGATAGGTAGTGCTTCCAAGGATGGTACTAAAAGGCTCGATTGAGTTGGTAGTTGTTCATATTTTACAATCCATGCGGGAGTGGTCTTTGTATTGGATGGCTCTAATAAAGCATTCACTTCTCTCATACATCCATCTATATCAAAGTTATCTACATCGATATGAGCTAGACATGCTTGTAAAGAATCTTGTAATAGGATAGTGGGCTCAGCTTCTTCAACAAGCTTTGCTAAGGCATTAACTTCACCATAATCATTTATAGGTGGTCCCAAAGTAGCATTAAAATACTCAACCTTAGCTTTTTGTTCCTGAATGACATATCCATGATTCCAGTCCTATAATTAATACAAGCATTAGCGGTTGCTAGAAATGGTCTGTCTAGAATAATCGGGATTTGACTAGGGTTACCATCGGATTCTATATCTAGGATTAAAAAATCAATAGGAAAGTAGAATTCATCAATTTTAACTAACACATCCTTTAACATTCCACATGGTACTTTAATAAATTGATCAGCTAGTTGAAGAGTAATTGATGTGGATTTTAATTTTCCAAAATCAAAGAGTTTATATATTGAGCTTGGAAAAAGGTTAATGCTCACTCCCAAATCTAATAGAGCTTTCTTAATGGTCAGGCTCCCTATTACATATGAGATAATTGGGGTGCTAAGTTCCTTGAGTTTGGATAGAGCTGCGTGTTGAAAGATTTAGCTAGCTTGCTCGGTAAGTTGGACTTTTTTTGGTATATGGGCTTTAGATCTATGTTTTTACGTGCACAGGTCCTTAAGAAACCTGGCATAAGTAGAAACTTGCTTGATGGCATCAAGAAAAGATAAGTTTGTATGAACTTGTTTAAATAGCTCAAGCATCTTATTTAGTTTTAGACCCTTCTTATCTAAAGATAAAAGGGATTCTAAAGTACTAGGAAATGGAGCCTTAAGTATAGGTGCTGGGCTAATGGGTTCATTTCTCTTCTTAATGTTTTCTTTTTGGGCTTAGCCAACTCTAGTTTCTGAGTTACCTAGGCTAACTTAAAGTTTTCCCACTTCTAAGGGTTATGATTGATTTGGCCTGTTTAGGAAAAGTCTCACTGCCCTTTTAAGTTACTGATGGGCTAGCTAGGTAGTTTTCCCTCCTCCCTTCTATTGAAAGTTGTATTTAGCTAATCTATCTAGGTTTCTAGCTTTGTGATAGACTGCGTGTGTGAATGAAGGAGTTGAGTGTTCATTTCCAACCCCTTAAATGCTTGGAGCACCTTTTCCTTAAAGATAGAATCATGATTGCTCGACGTGGATTGGGGTTGTGGGGCACTTGAGTATTGAGAATATGGTATGTTTATGAACTGTTCTCTTGATGGTTGGGTCTGATTGATGCTAGGTTGACAATAGATTAAGATTTCCAAGAAAAATTTGAGTGATTTCACCATCTTGGATTATAAGTATTGGAATATGGATCATTTCCTAATTTAGGAGCCATTTGGGTTTAGGCTTGGTGGGCTTGCTCCTAAACTGCTCAGAAAATTGGTATGTAGCTAGTCAATCACCTATTGAATGGTTGGTACTTGAACAAATGATACAAACATCATGAACTTGAACAGATGGGGAGGAGGTATGCCTGACTTGTAAAATTCGGTCAAGCTTTTGAGACGGTTTATCTACCTTGCTATAGATATCTATAGATTGACCTACTTTATATATTCCTCCTCTCTTAGGTCCTATGGGAGGATCTCTACAGGTAGCTGACATATGATGTAATGAGTTTTTTCTCAATGTTTCGAAAAGCTGCCATGCCTCATGTTCTTTTTTTAGCATAAATATCCCACCACATGAGGCATCAGCCATTTGTCGGTGCCTTTCTGACAGACCATCATAAAAGTACTAGACCAATTGCTATTTGGGTATGGCATGGTGAGAATATTTTTTAATCAGTTCTTTTAATCTCTCATATTTCATGAAACATCTCTCCATCTGCTTAGGAAAAACTTGTTATGGCTTTTCTGATTTGATTAGTTTTTCCTATAAGGAAGTACTTCTTAAGAAATTCTCTCTAGAATTGGTCCCAAGTCGAAATTGTTACAGTATCTAAGGAGTTTAACCAATACTTGGCCTTATCCTTAAAGAAAAAAGAGAACAACTTAAGTCTAAGAGCATCATCGAAGAAATCTTGAATTTTTACTATTGAACAAATTTCAAGAAACTCGCCTAGATGTTTGTAAGGGTCCTCATTTTCAAGTCTATAAAAAAAAGGTAACATATGAATCACACTAGACTTAATTTTATATTGGACAGCCTCTACTAGAAGAACTTGAATACAATGAGAATAGGTATATTTTGAAGGAGTGAACTACTCCTTCAATTGTCATGATGGATCAATCTTGTGATTGGGATCTGTGATTTACGATCTGCTTGCCCTAAAAATTTGGTCTATTTCTAGATCTAGGGGTACGATTTCAGGTTTTAATGATTGACGACCTAGCACACACCCTATAGTAGTACTCTAAAACAATGTGTAGTTCAAATTTTTATAATTTTTTTAAAGTAAAAAAGTGGAAGAATAAAAGAAAGTCTAAAGAGAAGAATCCAAAGAGAGTCCTAAACTAGAGACAACAAATGAAAGTGTTATTTAAATTTATTTATTTTTTTCAAACAAGTCATGCAATCAAAATTAATTCTGTCATGGGGTTAGCCTAAGTCTAGACAGCTTTTAATTATTCCAAGGTTATTTTTTAGCACTCCAAGCCCAAGATCAATTAACTGACTCGGCCAGGTAAGTGTAAGGTTGGTGGGGGTCCCCCCATTACTTGCCTTAGACACCATTAAATTGGCCAGGTAAGCGAATAGAACCAATTAAAGAACCACCTTCCTTCGAGCTCTTGTCCTTGAACCATTTGTCTTAGACACTGAGCAATTAACTAATCTAACCCTATCCAACTCTACGGCTTCCTTGTCTTATTGAGTTCAAAACTCTTAGGGCCGACATCTAATTGATTTTAAAATTAAAGCCCAGGTCAATGCAAATGCAGGGTGATGATTTGTAAGCCAAGAAAGGGTGATCAACTCCTTACCTTATCTGATTAATGGATTATGCTCTTAAAGTTAATTATAGAAAAATGCAATACAATAGATAAGATGTCCAAACTTTATGATTAGCACACAATCAAAATTCGATTAATTACTTTTTTTATGATTAAATCTCTAAGCTTTGAATAATTCATGAGATATCAATATTTTAAAGATATATATATGTTTGAGATTCTAGAAATCTTAAATCAGTTCAACCTTTTTTGTGCCCTAGGCAACCATTCAACATAACTTAAAGTTATGCCAGGATAACCTTATGCTAAAACACTCAAGATTAAAAGAGAATAACTATTAATTTTTAATTATTAATTTTTTATTCTTTTTTATTTGATTTTTTTTAAAACAACATATCAAAAGTCCTTGACAATGGTGCCAAAAATATGGTGTGTGTCGTTATATACAAAAAATAAATACCTTATTTCAACTACTTATTATGTAGAGTAGTGAAAGTAAGGGTCAAATCCACAGGAACTTTAAATAGTTATATCAATAGTGATTTTAAAGGACAATAATAGTAATTTAATAATTAAAGAATTAAAACTATTTATTGGTATAATAAAATAATAGAGATTCAAATGAAAAATAAAAGCCTTGGGATTTCAATGGGTTACTTGGCGGATAGCTGGTACTCTCCTATGTGAATACTCTATATGTCACCTATCAAGATATAATCTATTCATGGAGATCATGACTCTTACCTGTTGGATCATGATCCATTTTTCTAAAATCTTGATTAGTCAAGATAGGATGTAATAATGTAAAAGAATTCATATTCTAAAATAACCTATTCTAAGAATATGAACCGGATCCATTAAGCACAATACATTCCAAAAATATAAATCATTCACATAGAGCACAAGACAGGATTTAGAATTCAAAAAAAGAAATAAATTTTATTTCATAGAAGAGAAAGTATAAATGATAAACAAAATTATAAACAACCTATTGCAAGTACTTAGTGACTTCCTGAGAAACTGAGATTTGGCCTTCCATGGATGAACTCCTCGCCATCATTCTTACTGACATGTAGATGAAAAAATGGAGCAGTAGTAGATAGAAAATCAGGGCAGCAAATAGGAAATTAGAGATCGGGCAAAGATTTTTGGGTTGATAAGAAGGGGAATGGAAAATGGGAGAAAGCAATCAAAAAATAAAATCGAACACCCCATCCTCTGACTATGACATTCTTTTAAAGGTAAAGAAGAACACGTATGGACTGTGTTCGTTTCCATCGCAATCCTTCCTAATAACCTTTATTTCAAAATTCATCAGTTCCGTGTGATCTATCTGCTCAATCCATCGCAACCAGCATCTTGTATTTGTTATGGCCCTTTGTCCAGCTTTGTTTCATTGCTCCAACCATTTTTCAAAAGTTAAACTCTAGCTTATCTTTCCTTTATTATGCTAAACAAGCTAAAATTCCATCAATTGGTTTCTTGCTTCTGACCATTCTTTACATGCTCAGACATCTTTGGTCTGGTCTAACACTAGTCCAACTCTTGCAATGGCTTGGTGACTTAGGCAGAGGCTACTATATGGAATAGGGAGGGACTTATGGTGGAGTGTCAAGTGAGTCTGGGGGCCATGGGTGATGGGTGTCTTAATGAATTAAAAAAAGAACATCCTCTTCTTAACAAGGCAGCGACCATGGGATGGTGATGAGAAGTCGACCATGGAAGGCATGGGCAACAACTTCTTAGAGCGGATGACAGACATGGTGGTGTTGGAGTAGTAGGTGACGTTGGTGATGGTTGCATCAGGCAATGGTGGCTCTTGGTCAGTAAGCTATATTTTTAGGCTCCCTCTCAAGCCAACAATAAGGAGGTAACAGTGAGGTGACGATGGATGAAGATTATTGGTGATGAGTAGCAATGACCGGCGAAAGCATATCAAAATAGAGGAGGAGATGCACTGTCACAGTGGGCTCGCTCTGGGGAGAAGCAAGATGCAGCGATTGATGGGCGGACACGATGGAAGAACGACCTGCGGTGGCATCTTGGACCAACATAGGGCAGCGGTGGAGAGGCGGAAGGGTAGTGATAAGGAGGACAACTTGGACGGCATCATGACGGAGGGATTGGGCAGATGCATGGACATCGATGGATCAAGAACATGGTAACAAAAAACAAGGAAAGATGGCCAGATCTTGGAGGAGAGGGCTGTGGATGAGGTGCAGGCTGCTCTGGTGATGGTGGGACGGTGTTCTCCGGTGATTTCATGGCCATAGTCCCTCTACGGCTCTAAGCTATGGACTGACAAAAATGGCAGCCATAGATTCTGAAGCTTTTCATAGACCAAGTGACCGGTCTATGATGAACCGATTGCTTTAAAATTCATGCAATCCTGTAGTAATCTTTGAAATTCAATTTTGAGCTTGTATTAAGTCTGATTCGCTTTAAACTTATTTCATTTGATCCCATAAATCGAGCTCTTCACATTGGTAATCTTTTTTTTCTGTAAACAATATATAAAAGTATCATTTTAAATAAATAAAGATAATTTAATTAATACTTATATATATGTATATAATATAGTTATCAACTATGCTTTGACTCTACTATTTTGAGAGATGCTTGCTATTTTTGCTAAATGAAATAGTAAATTACTAGATAATATCTTCTTGATTCTTCAACAATTCTTATGTAATATGGTTTTATTCTTCGAAGTAAAAGCTGCTTTCAAGTTGGACCAAGAACTTGCAACCCTATTTAGCATTGTGGGTGGTAGCAGTTTTGTTTATTGACCTTTGGATAGAACTTTTGCTAGTAGATATTTTAATAAAAGGCTGCTTAATGTTTGATAGCTATAATTTTTTTCTAAGTGTTGTTGAATGTTATCATCCTTTTGGTTATTTTAAAAATGCTTTTGATTTTAGGAAATAGTAATAGATGTCAGATAGTGCTTTCATTATCTAATTGTTTTTGTTTTTTTTATTTTTGATGAGGTATTTTAGAATACCTCTTTCTTCTTCATTTCCTAATTGTTTGTGCTAGTAAAATAGTTAAATAATAGTAATTTTATCATATTATATGATAATAATAATATTATTATAATTTAATAAAATGATATTAATATTTTAGTATGTTGTAATAATATTATATTATTGTATTGCTATAGTATAATAATATTATATGTTATAATATGGTTATTCTTATAGAATAATAATGATGATAACTATATTATATTATATTGTACTATGGTGTAATGCATGTATTGTACTACATTGTACCATCAAAAATTATTAAAGTATTGTTAATTTATAAATTATTTATAAATAAATTTTTAAATTTCATTGCTAGTGGGAACTTGGATCCTTTAGGAGAAAATATCTTTCCAATATATTTCAAATAGAGCTTTTTCAAATTTTAACATTTATTAGTAGACTTTTTTAAGCTTTTAGAGAAGTTAGAAAGATGTCTAAAAATTTTTTACCAAATATTTGAAAATCATTTAAAAGAACTTCTGCTCTTCTAAGACATGCATTTCGACCTTTCAAAAGTAATACCAAACATGCTTGAATCATGTTCCAAGTGTATTATGTTAAAACTCTCACTCACTTGACCTACCAACCTGAAGTAATTCACTAGGATAGTGTTTGGTTTGCCTTATCCTGGGTGGAAAAAGGGGTTATTCCATCTTATTCCCCCAAATAGTCTCAACTTCCATGGTGGGCCACCCTGGTATACCTATTCTGGTCAATGCCACCATATTCTAGAATATCAATTCCATGGTTCACCATGGAATTGGCTATTCTTGGTTGTGGTATTCCAGGAGCATTCGGTGTCATTAAGAAAAAATAAAAGAGTGGGGGGGGGGGGGGGGGGGTGAAACCCTATCTACCCCCTTGATTATCCCTTTCGATGATTTTATATTTATCTTCCCCAGTGATAGGATTTCTTGGGATGGTTCTTCATCTTCTTCGATGCCTCCTTGATCTGGTTGAGGACCAAAAAAATGTTATCTATTATTAGAGAGGTGAGATCTTTATGGAGCATAAATAGTTACTTTTCTTGTGTTGGTAACCAATATTTTGTTTTCGATTTTGACTTGGGTTGCAATAGGGTTTAGTGAGCTTCAGTGCTTTTCTTGCTCTCCTTTTTTGTACATTTTGTGGTTGTGATGGCTCCTTAGTTTTGGATATCTTTGTTTGGGTTTTAAGATATATATAGGTAGGAGGTGGCGGTGGAGTGTTGCTTTTTTTTGGTCTTACTTTTTTGATCTAGATGTCATGGGGGTAGCTCGGGCTGGTCATAGTGGTTGGTGTGGTTCTTCTCTATTTGCTTCTACTCTTTTATTTCTTCTTAAGTGTATGTCTTTTATTCTCTATCAAGAATGAACAAATGCAATCAATGGTTTGAGCTCTTAATGTTTCTCTATTTAGTCGTCTACTTTTAGTGTTCCCCTTCATATAGATCTTAATATATAGTTTATATTTTTTTTTTCTTTCCATTTTTAAGATCTATCACTTAGATCCTGTCCAGAATTTTTTTTCCTATGTCTGATCTGAACCTTCTCCTTGCTTTTTTATGATTGATCTATTTGATATCTCCTTGTTCCTACAAAACTCATTAGTAGTAGATCCTTTTTGCTTGGCTATTACTATAGGAAGCAATACTACCTTTTGGAAGCCTCTTTTGGTTGTACTCTAAATCCCAAGTATTTGTAATCCTGTTACACTCTTCTACTTGTCACTATTGCTTCTCTATTAATTAGCCTCATGCTTTTAAAGTCATGAGCAACCTTATCGTTGAAGGTATGCCATTAATTTCTAGTTCGTCAAATTACATATCTTATATTCATGAGATGTATTAAAAAAAAATACTGATAATAACACTAAAACCAGTATTGCTTGAAATTTATGCATGTATGTATTTATAGACCTTAACTTCATGTATATGTATAGACCTTAACTTCATGTCTAGAGCCATAATTGTATTTCAATTTTCTTGATATTTTTATTATTTGTCTTCTAATAAGTGATGTCGTTGGAATTTGTAAGCATTGGCAGTCCCTTGTGGTTATTAATTGGAGGGTTCCTATTACTCCACTGATTTAATTACTTGTTCAGTCTAAAATTTGTGTTATATGCCTATTATATAAGTAGTTATTCTATCTTGTAGGCACGAAGCTCCACTCACTTTAACATTTCTTGTCTTGAGGCATATTTGTTTTTTTATCTACATCATATCTTTGGACTACCCTCCTCCAATTACATGTCACTGGATTAATATATGATTGGCAGCTATGTTAATTTTCTGGAGGCATTCTTTAACTCCATGGTTTTAACTACTTCTTCATATTTATTTTTTGAGTGATGTCCTTATTTTGTATCTATCTTATGTTTGATAATGCATTTGTTATGTTATGTTTTGCCAATGATGATAGGTTGCCTTAAGAATGAGCATGGCTAGGAGACAAGGGTTTAATTATATAAGTAGTTATTCTATCTTGTAGCTATGATGCTCCATTGATTTTAACTTTGCTTGTCTTGAGGCATATTTGCTTTTGAATCTTTATAATAATTTTGGTATTTGCCCTCCAATTACATATGTCACTGGATTGATATTTGATTGGCAGCCATGTTAATTTTTTGGAGGCATCCTTTAACTCCATGGTTTTAAATATTTCTTCATATTCATATTTTGTGTCATGTCCCCATTTTGTATCTATCTTATCTTTGATAATGTATTCTGGATATTATGTTTTGCCAATGATGATAGGCTATCTTAAGAATAAGCATAGCTTAGAGACAAGGGTATAACTATATAAGTAGTTATTCTATCTTATAGCCGCAATGCTTCACTGACTTTAACTTTTCTTGTCCTAAGGTACATTTGTTTTTGTATCTGCCTCATATCTTTGGACTACCTTCCTCCAATTGTCACTGGATTAATATATGATTGGTAGCCATGTTAATTTTCTGGAGGCATTCTTTAAAACTCCATATTTTTAATTACTTCTTTATATTCATTTTTTGTGTCATGTTCCAATTTTGTATCTATCTTATGTTTGATAATATATTTGTTACATTATGTTTTGCCAATGATGATAGGCTGCCTTAAGAATAACCATGGTTGGGAGATAAGGGTTTAACTATATTAGTAGTTATTCTATCTTGTAGCCACGATACTCTATCGACTTTAACTTTGCTTATCATGAGGCATATTTGTTTTTGTATCTTTCTAATAATTTTGGTATTTATCCTCTAATTACATATGTCACTGGATTGATATTTGATTGGCAGCCATATTAATTTTTTGAAGGCATCCTTTAACTCCATGGCTTTAAATACTTCTTCATAGTCATATTTTGTATCATGTCCCTTTTTTGTATCTACTTACCTTTGATAATGTATTCTGGATATAATGTTTTGCTTATGATGATAGGCTATCTTAAGAATGAGCATGGCTTGGAGATAAGGGTTTAACTAAATAAATAGTTATTCTATCTTGTGGCTGTAATGCTCCGTTGACTTTAACTTTGCTTATCCTGAGGTACATTTGTTTTCGTGTCTTTCCAATAATTTTGATTTTTTTCTTGTAACCAAAGATGTCTATGTATTTTGTATGCATCATTAAAAAGTCCATTATTGCAATTAATTGTGCTTTATTTTAATATATGGAAATTTTGTGGTCATGTAGCTAACATGCCAAAATCCAAAAGGAAGATCAACCAAAATGTACGAGGGTAGGGTCATCTCATAGTAGAGCACTGAATTAGATTGATTTCCTTGATCTGATCATGCTTGCCTTGATAAGGCAAGAAAATGATGAATACATTATCATAATAGTACATTCTCACAAAAAATTTGAAAGAAGATGACAAATACCTTCAATGCACGAACAAACAAGACCTTCACTTATAGAAACCTCAAGTATCGGTTGAAGGTACTGAAGAAGACCTTCAACTTGTATTATAATTTAGTAAATCGGTCAAGATGGGGATGGGACCCTATGCTCAAAGTGCCTACATATGGCGATGAACAGATGTGGGAGGAGGTCATCTTGGTGAGCACTGGATAGCTATTAATACCTTAGGTACCAAGCTTATCATCACATTATCATACTTATTTCTTTGTATTCCTAATAGGTAAATAAGGAGTATACTTGCATTAAGGGTAAGCCATTCCCTACCTATAATGATATTGACATCCTTTTTTCAAAGAACATGGCCATTGGTAGGCACGGGGATATATCTACTATTCTTAAGAGGGTTTCTAACAATGATACCTCTAACGAGGAGGTGGATCAAATTAACTTAGAGGATATCAATATTGGGCAACCATCATAACCAAGTGGTGGAGTCTCTTACTCATCATCTGGTCCTTTTGAAGTTGTTGAGGATGTAGCCCCAATAGCTTGATTATCTATGCTTGAACCCTACCTATCAAGTTTTTTTCTGATCCATGTCCGTCCTCCTATAGTGGAAAGAGGTCTAGGTCAAGCCCTATCACTCCTATGGCACGTAGAACTAGGATGAATATTGATGCAACTGATGCTCTCCTAGATTTGGTGGATCAAGGTAGAAGGAGATTAGAAATTTCCAACAAGATCCTCAGGAGAGATGAGCTTGCATGTCCTATGATGTATTCTATTGATGAGTGTATGTGAAAGTTGGAGAGTCTTCCTGGGATTATACCTGAATGCATTCTTGCTATAGGGGAGACTTTAAGAATGAGACAAATTGGTAGTTCTTTATGCATTATGAAGGGCCACTATTGGAAGCTTAGTTGAAGAGACATATGGTTGAGTTCTACTGTCTCTCACCTCCCATGGCAGCCCCTTTCGAAACTTATGGTCTTGTTCCTAATGTTTTCATGCCTCCTCCAATGCATGGTGTCAATCAAGGTGGCCCACATGTTTTTATGCCTCCTCCCATGCATGCTATTAATAATGGTGGGTCTAATCCTTTCATAGAGTAGTCATTCAAGCCTAGTAGTCATGGTAGGCCTTCTCAGGGTAATACCTGGTGCGAGCACCAAAATTCAAAAGAGACTTCAATCAAACCCAATCAATCTAGGCTCCTTGTGGATTACCAGTGAATAAGCCATTTTAGTTTCAACTTTTAATTTTAGCTGAGTCCTGTAGGGTCAAGTTAATTGAGTCCTGTAGGGTCAAGTTAATTTTAGCTTAAGAATTTCAACATGAGTCCTGTAATTAGAGTCAAGTCAATTTTATTTTCAGCAAAAGTCCTGTAATTAGTCATAAAAGGCAAGTTAGGTTCAATTTAATCTTGTAATTGGTCAAGCTTCAAATTAGTCAAGGCAAGATCAAGACCATTGGATGAAAGCATGGAATAAAGCTTGAACCCGAGTAAAGAAGCATCAAGATTGGATGGAGCAAACCATCTCAACCTCCATGCCAAGATGGAATGCCACCTCACCCTCCATGCCAAGATGGAATGCCACCTCACCCTCCAAGCCACATCAGCTCCATTTGTGCGCACAAAGCCTAAGGAATTCAAATTTGAAATCAAGTTGGGACACCCCACTTATCACTCCACTTTTTCATGCATGTAATTCGAATTTCAAAGGGCTGGGAAGTTAATAAATACCCCTAACCCTCTTGTAATCAAGCCATTGAATGAATGAAAGAAAGGTCTTTCTTCTCTTCCATTGCCTTGTTGCATTGTCACTCCGTGAGGGAGAGGGTGTGAGGCCTAACCAGTTCATCCAAGCTCCAAGAAATCGCCAACAATCCTTCTCTTCCCCTTCTACAATCATTTTCCTATCTTTCCTTTCCTTCCACGCCCACTGATGTTCTTTATTGCAGGATCCCTCCATGGCCATGAGTTGAGGATGGGTCTACCTTGTCTTGGAATCAACTACATTAGGTCTCTTCAATCAAGGGAGTGGTAGTCTTCTCATCCAGCCACAAGTCCTTTGAGTGTTAAAGTTTGAGCCACTTACAAAGTTGAGATTTTATTGTTGGTAAGATAATCCCTCCTAAACTCTTAGGTCTGATTTCTTAAAGATAATTATCCTAATTAGAATGGTTTCTCAGCCATTAGATCTATTTACTTTCAAATGAGTGAACCGCCACTATGGGTAACAACTTTCTAGTAGTCTATTTCATTAAGCTCATTTGTTCTCTTATGAATGAAACTTGCTGATATGTGGTAGACTCATTGTTCTCTTAAAAAATTATAAGTTCTTTAGTTTTTAAAATCCATTTTCATCCCACATCATTTTTGGTATCAGAGCATGGTTAATTAGGACAAGATATGCCATTTGCTAAAATTTTTTTGCATCATCTAAGGACTAGACCTGAAAGCTCATCTCATAGCTTTTTAGATCTTAGTTTAAAATGCATTTTCTAAGTAACTTTGCCAAATCAAACCAGACCTGGAATCCTTTTCTATAGATTTCAGATCTAAATTTTTAGAAAAAAAATTATTTGTTTTTCTAATTTACTCTCTAATCGAAGGAATCACGCCTCCTGAGCGAGTATACGAAAGTATACTTATGACCCATGGGAGTAATGAGCCAAGGCTGGATGTGAGATCCCAAGATTGGAGGGTCCGTTGTGGTAAGTGCATGCTTGCATGATTGGAATTAATGAATGCTACATTGTAATTTTCTCCTCTAGCACAACCTAGGTTCTAAATTTCTGGTATAATTAAAATTTGAATTTTCCTAACCATAGTTTTAAAATTTAAAATTTAAAAGATTAAATTTTGAATTTTAAAATTTGAACATTTAAATTTGAAATTTGAAAATGAAATTTTAAATTTAGAAATTTAAATTTTGAAATGAATGTTTATCTTAGTCTTTACATTCTATTGATTAGTTAGATTCTTGATTGTGCATTCATTCTAAAATACTTAAGGACAATTCTATCATAAGATAAGGGGAGGGTTTCATCACCTTTTCTTGGCCCAAAAATAACCAACTACATATTGCATGGACCCAAGCCTAATCTAAAACTGAGTAAGAACCTAAACTAGGGATATCAATAAGTCAAGTTCATGTTTTATGTTGAGAATTAGTATTGGTTAATTCTGTATTTACTCCTGGATATTGGTACCTAAGGCTAGGGGTCCAACAACAAATGCCCTAAGTAGACCTATGATTTTTAATTAGGACCTTGCGAAAGTGAGGGGAGCCTCCCATAATCCCACCTCTTACCTGGCCAGTTGAAAGGGTGACTGCAGTCTTGATTGGTGCTTTGGCAATTCATGCTAACTTGAACTTCTAGGTCTAGGAGCCCTAGAGATTAGATTTTGTATTGCATGACTACTAGATCAGGAACCCCATACCAACATTCCCAAACTCAACCAAGTCTTACCAAGGACCTCAATCTTGAAACTTTGATGAGAATCATGACTAAGCAATTTAGACAACTAAACAATAGGTTTGACCAAATGGAGGAGTAAATCGGGACCCTTGAAGAGACCCATATGATCCATACTGAACTTGAATCACCTAGACCAACTCCCCTTGGCCCAAGAACCCATCGCCATGATCCCACCCCTGAACAAAACCCTAGATGTCCACACCAAGATTTTACTGATTCAAAGGAAAGAGCCCTTAGGAACATACATCTCGATGCACCTACTTTCGATGAAAATCTAGACCCTAAGGTTTATGTTGATTGAGAGAGTGACATGGATCAATACTTTGAGTGGTATGAGATGTCGGAAGAGAAGAAGTTCAAATTTGCTAAACTTAGATTAGTCCGACAAGCTAGGTTGTATTGGAGAAATGTTAAGCTTATTTGTCATCAAAGAGGAGACATGCCCATGAAGGGCCATGAAGATCAAACTTAGGGAGAACTACTAACCCTTATCCTATGAGCAGAGACTTTTAGATCAATGGCAGAGATTGACCCAATGTAACAGAAAGTATCCGAGTACATTGCTAAGTTTGACAAATTTGTCATAAGATGTAGCGTGGTTGAGTTGGAGGCTGTCACCCTATCTAGGTTTCAAGCAGGCCTTCGAGAAGAAATTCAGAGGGAACTATTCCTGAGAGAAGTCCATGACCTAGAACAAGCTTATCAAGTCACTAGGGACTGTGAAAGATTTCAGAGGGGACCCATGATCCGTCGACCTGAACCTAGTAAGATTAGTACTCCTGGATATAAGCCAAGTTCTAGTCAAGTTCCTTCAACCCAACCCACTCCTACTATCCCATTTGGTCGCAAGGATGACAAGGGTAAGGCCCCTGAAGTTCAAAGAGATAATCACCAAAATGTACATTGCTTCAGGTGTCATAAAGTTGGCTACTATGCTAGTCAATGTCCTACTCGAGCCTTACACATAGGAGAACTAGAAGATGAAGCTCCTGAATCCCTTGAAGAATTTGAGGAAGAAGTGTATGAAGCAGGAACAAACTTAGTGGATGAGTATGAGGGAGATAAGGAAACTATAGATTCACATGAGTTATTAGGAGTCGTTAGATGTATTCTGACCCAAACAAGAGAGCATGAGGATTGGTGTAGAATCAACATCCTACAAACTTTTATCAAAATAGGGAAAAAGGTTAGCAAGATCATCATAGATAATGGGAGTTGTGTTAATACCATTTCCACTAATACTGTCAAAAGTCTAGGATTGACCATTGTTCCCCATCCCAACCCTTGTAAGGTATCTTGGATTGATTCAACCTCCATTCTTGTTAAGTTAAGATGCCAAGTTACAATCCAATTCCAATCTGGTGGGGACACCAAGACCAAGACCAAGACTCAAGAACCTATCTGGATCACAGAGCAGAAGAATAGGACCTGCATCTTGACCATCGAGTCGACCCGAGATCGCCGAGCTGACTCGAGTCACGGTCGAACTGAATCCCATGTGGAGGAAAATTCCAGAATTTCTTTTTTCAATTTTTGGCAATTAAAAAAGGTATAAAATCCTATTGAAATCCCATTGTAACAAACTCCCCGCCACCTTCGTTGGATTAGTTGTGTTGTGTAACTAATCCTTGGATTAATTAATGAGTAAACCCATTTTAAAGTTGCTATGGAAACATCCGTCCGAGCCTTTAAATAAGGCTCGATCTTTGTACAAAGGATAAATGAATTACAATGAAAAATATACGATGAAGTACTGTTCTTCTTCTTCATCTGTGCCTTCGATGCAACCGCAACATCGAGGAGCGTAAGGCTCCTAACTGCCTTCATCGCAACCGTGATGTCGAAGGGTGCGAGGCCCCATCTATCTCCATCGTCCCACTATGCCTCCATCGACTTCTCCAAAACTCCTCCGTCTGCTCCAAGCGTCTCCGTCTTCCCTAAGCCCACTGCTACCCCACCACCAAGAAGAAACGCTTGCACCACCCACTCCCTCCACAGTTGCCTGAGATGCTGTAACCTTCGTCCTCAGCCCATCCGATCGCGTTCGCCACGGCCCAAGCCACCCGATGCTAGATCTCCCTCCTCCGGTCCTCCCATCACTGGATCTCCCTCCCCCGATCCACCGCGACACCATCACCTGCCCTAGATCACCTCTCCATGGAGTTCTCGCCCGAACCAGGCACGCCTCCCCTATTCCCAAGCCCACAGCATCCCTTCCGGATGTTCCCAAGCTCCCAGCTCCTTCCGGGCATCTGCCCTGTGGTTCTCCCACCACAACCCGACTCCCCGTTAAAGGACGATGCCCCGTCCTCCCTCGGAGCTCGACCCAATGCCAGCTTCTTCTCCTGATCCCCCCCAATGGAACTTCCGCCCGGTTCGGGATCATCTCCTCCCGGTTCCCGAGCTCGCGGCCTCATATCCGAATGCCTGTTGCCATCCTTCCATCGAAGTCCGACTCCCCCCTTCTTGAACGAAGCCCCAGCCTCCTCGGAGATCGCCACGATGCCAGCTTCTTCTCCGGACCACCGACCATGGAGTTTCTGCCCGCCTTCTAGCTTACGTCCCCTGTTCCACAAAGCTTTCGATTTCTTTTTTTTGGGCCGTGTTTGGTTTTGGGCCGCATATTTTAGTTTGGGCTTTTTCATTTAATCCATGAATTAAACCTTGTAGGATCCCTCTTCTGGTACGAGCCTTTGAAGGGAGCTCGACCATCAACCAAGTCCCCTGATGCCCTGCGTTGGATGGCTGACTAGTGATCACCCAGGCCACATCTTCCAAGGATAAGTGAACTCATCACATGGGAAGTAGTTATTACTGTCATAGTGTTTTATTTCTCCTTCCTTGCTTTAGATCAGAATCTTTGAAATGCATGCATGTCCTTGATCAGGGATTCCTCAATCTCTGAGTCTTGGTTCTTTCTCATTTTATTGAGCCTAGCATGAAAGAATGCATGACTTAAAATCTACCCTATTTGAATGTTCTTCTAAATCTATGTTTATTATAAGCATCGGTATTCATATTGATTCTTAGGATGATTTTTGTGCATGTCATCACCCATCACAATCCTATTAGAAGAAAGTTTGGTGTGATGTTCTTCCTATGGGGGTTAGCAGTATCATTTTAGGCCAATCCTGGTTATATGATCATGATGCTACCTTGTATGGTCGATCAAACTCTTGTTCATTCACCCACCTAGGAAAGAAAATCATTATAAACACTTCACCACCTAAAGACAACACTAAAAGAGGGTCTAGCAATCTGAAGGAAGAGAAACAAAGATTAAATTTGATC
Source organism: Areca catechu (assembly GCA_021397845.1). NCBI lineage: Eukaryota > Viridiplantae > Streptophyta > Magnoliopsida > Arecales > Arecaceae > Areca > Areca catechu. Next base: position 128,732,307 of record CM038045.1, on the reverse strand, counting down.
GATGCTAAGGATTTGGAAAGAGAGATTAATGAGGGTTCATCAATTTGGATATTGTCCACCAAGGATGTCCAGAATCAATCCCAGAAAGAGCAACCCCAAGAAATAATAGAGTTTTTGAAGGATTTTCAAGATGTGTTTCCAAAAGATCTTCCTGATTACCTCCCACCATTAAGAGACATTCAACATGCCATAGACTTAGTCCTAGGAGCCACCTTACCAAACCTTCCACATTATAGGATGAATCCCATTGAACATTCACAGTTACAAAGGCAAGTTAGAGATCTCCTCCAAAAGGGATTCATTAGGGAAAGCCTGAGCCCTTGTACGGTACATGCCCTTTTGATCCCCAAGAAGGATGGCACTTGGAGGATATGTGTAGATAGTCATACCATCAATAAGATAATGATCAAGTATCTCTTCTCTATTCCCTGACTTGATGATATGTTAATGATGGGGACATCTCAGCATAGATCTCGATGCATGTCCATATCCCATAGATCTCGATGCATGCCTGCCTAGATCCCGTACAGATGTTTTAGTTTTTAAGATCAGAGTTTTTAGGATCAGTTTTAGGATTTATTTTTATCGATTGTTTGGAGTTTGTTTTAGGATTTGTTTGTTTCGAATGTTTATCTTCCTAGTTTGTTCTGGTTGTTTAGAATTTGTTTTAGGATAAGTTGATTTAGGATTAGTTGGTTTTTTTAAATAAGTTTGTTCAGGATTGTGTTTTATCAGGTTGTTGATGAGTTTAAGCTTATTTCAAAGGTTTGTAAGCCTTCGTGAGGAAATGAACAATGGAATAAAAAAAAATTAGGGAGTTTTCTTCTTCTTCCAATGCTTGTTTATGAAATTTTAAAAGGCATAGCAGGCAGACAGACTATATTTTAAAACTATTTTAAAGTACAATACAGTGGAAGACTTGGTAGATCGATCAAGTCGATCTGCCAATCTACTTGCAAAAGGATTCGACATAATAAAAGTGCATGTAGAGATATCAAGAGCAAAGAAAAGGAAAGGGTACGGTACCTTTAACCTTTGGATGCAGGTGATGAAGAGCCGCTGAGCCACGCAAATATCTGGACTCTATGGGTAGTTCACACCAGGACTCAATCCCAATCAACTCCATTGGAGTGCTGCTCCTCAGGATCCTTGAGGCTGATCTTTTCCTTCATTGGACCTGCAAGACTTTCTTGAAGCTGCCGAAAATTCTAGTTGGGGAACAATGGGGAGGAGTAGAAGTGGAACCCTTCCCAACTAACTCTTTCTTCCCAAACCCTAGCTTGATTACTAGGTAGGCTCACACCCAAAATCCAAATCCTCTCAAACCCCACTCTAAGGATACCTTTCCTCCCTCTCTTAGAAAAGCCCAGCAAATGGCAACCTCAACTAACTCTGCTACCCCTACAAAGACACTTATTTATAGTAGTAGCAAAGAGGTTGAGAGATATGGAAGGAGGAGTGATTGGGGGAGAGGGTTAAGGGTTGAACCAAATTAGCTCTAAGTTTATATGGAAGAAAATCTGCATTCCAAATAATGCATTCCAAAAAAAACCTTGGAGCCAATTTTAGCCAAGATTTGAAATTTGAATTCAAAATTCAAATTTGAATCTTTTAAAGGAAAGTGAGTATGACAAATCAAATCTAATTTGATCCTAAGACAAATTACATTTGGCCTGACCCATCAGATTGCAATCATATTGCAAATAAGTCCTCCAAAAATTCATTAATCAAATTAGTAAAAAATCCTGATCACAGCTAAGTGTCGACTTATGGAAGTGTCAACATTTGGGTCATGGTCAATCATATTGACCCCATAGTGATGCTAAATGATTCTCAATCATTGATCAGCCTTTAGATCAGGTAGAAACTTCTATGTTGTGTGACTCCATAGGTTCGAACACTAAGCTGGTAGCACTGGAACATTTCTACTACCAGTCAAAGTCATCATCTAGCAATGATACCCAACATCCGGATGGTCGAAGATGTAGAGAAACTCTCTAGAACCTCTGGCATATGGTTACCGCATAACTCATCCCTTTGACCTCATAAAGATTAGGATGACCTAGGGTTTGATTGCCAACCCTAATTTAGTACATCCAGATCATGTCTCAACCTTGCAAGTTCTATGACTCCTCATAAGAACTACCCTGGCCAAGATTTTGCTAAATTGAGATATAGTGAGTCATTCACTCCAAACCATTTGGAGGGGTCAATCCCATCTTGATCCACCACTGCTCCATAAGTACTTGACTGTACCCAGAAACCTTCCATCATTGGATTAGAAATCCAGGTAGTCCGATACCAAAGTATAGTGAGTTACTTGCAAGCTACCATGATGACCTCAGGTCTGAAGGAACACATATATCCATATCCCTTCACGAGCAACCCTTTGGTATAAGGGAGCTCTGCAGATGGTCACGTTTACTGAGATGTCATACATTTCACCTGTATGTCATATTAGTATCTCTACACTTTTTGGTTAAGATGACAACCAACCAATGTGACATACAACAACCTACTCTTGATATTTTGTCATCCTATAATAATGTATCTTTTGGTTGTGAACCAGTTTAAGAACTACTCGATAAATCCTCTTTGTATCAAATATAATATAGTTATAAGGACTCCATCATGCAAGAGTTCTTTTCAAGAAAATGCACATGTGATGAACAGCCAAAAGAATAACTTTTATTCATTTAAAGAATTCATATACAATTACAAAATAGCACAACCATCTACACTATAGATGATTGGCTTTGGGATACTATTCCCAACAACTCCCACTTGGACTAAAGCCAATCAGTACAGAATCTTATTCCCATTTTCCATTTACAATTATTGAACTCTTGAACTTCGACGTCTTTAGTGAAGGGGTCGACCAGGCTCGCCTTTTCATTGATCTTCTGAAGGTTGATGTCACCTCGTTCTATGATTTCTCGTACAAGGTGATAGCATCGCAGAATGTGTTTGGTGTGGTGATGGGACTTTAGCTCTTTGGCTTGAGCAATGGCTCCAGTGCTGTCATAATACACCAAAACAGGACCATCTCATGAGGGACAGAGCGGGAGAGGATCACTGGCGAGTGTAGAAGTCACCAGGAGATTAGGGCTTGCACTTAAGAACAAGGAACCAAGGCATCACACCCACTCCAATCCAGAGAAAAACTCAAAACTCTGATCAAAATAACTTTAATTTGTATTCGTAGGAAAAAGATACTTCATACAAGAGGGGATGGGTGGTATTTATAGATTCACCCCAGGGTTCATGACTTGAGGGCTAAGAAACCCTGACTTGTGGGCCAAGAAACCCTGGTGGACCTGGTCAATAGTGGGCCTTTGTCTTGGAGTGGAGGGAGCTCTCTCTTGCGGGCTTGGCGGCATGAAAGTGCCCAGGTGCATGAAGGCCATCTCTAGTTGGGAGGGCTTGGTGAATCTCTTGGCTATTCACTCTCCTCTTGTACATGACCTGAATGAAAACTACACTGACTCGATTGGACTGAACTAAAAATGACTGGACCTGACTAAGTGGACTCAACTGGATTCAGTTGTCTCACTTTATTACAGGACTCAAATAAAATAAAATAAAATGGACTTTCGGGTCCCCATCATTCCCCTGCAGTGGGGAGAACTCGACTCCGTCGAGTCAGGCTCAACGGGGGTTTGACAGAACCGACACTAATCAAATTAAAGCAAAAAGGCTAGGATCATTTTTTTCACCTTTCTTTCTTTTCTTTTTTTTTCCTTTTTTTTCACTGATTTTCTTTTTTTAATTGGTTGCTCTGAGATCAGTGTGGCTTTGAAGATTGTGCAGCACTGAGATCTGTGCTACTCCAGAAACCGTGTGCTTTCATGTTCGTGCTGGACTTCCTTCTTCTCCATGGACCAAAGGCAGGAACGGAGCAGGGGGAAGGTCTTCTGGCTGGATTTCATCGGCGATGACATTGGAGGGCAGGCAGCAGTGTGGGGAGGCTTCACCGGTGGGCTTCGTTGGCAACTGCACTGAGAACGACGGGGCTGCTTCCTCATGGACCGCCATCCTGCTCTCCAAAACCCTAGCCGCCCTCTTCAAACACCCACTTCCCCTTGCTGTTTTTCCTTGTTTTCTTCTTCCCTACTGTGTTTTCTAACCCTTGGAAGGTCATTTGCAAGTCCCTCGACTCCGACGAATCCAACGACTCCAGCCAGGCCGCAATCAGACTATCAAGCAGAAAGTCGGGTATCTGTGGGTCTCTGGCTTGGTTTTCTAGGCTGCATCTAAAGTGAGAGCAATGTCTTCATGTATGATCTGCACCAGGCACTTCCACCATTGCCAGGTATACCCCCTCTATCGCCAGTAACCCTATTGTAGGTGAACTAGCCCAACTGAGGCTTCTCAGCCTCGGCGGTCCTTCTTTTCTGTTACTTTTAGGTCCTGTTATGCATGCTTGAGTTTCTTATTTTTATATAGAACTCTCTACATCAATACTTGGTCTGATCTTCGAGATTACAACTTATAACTTAATATTAAAAATACAAAAAAATAATTGCATGCATATATAGTCCCCGCTCTATCCCGCATCACCATCCAGGGAAGGTGCTACTTCTAGCTCGCCTAGAAACTTCCGCAACCACACAGCTTCCTTTGTTGCATCCGATGCTGTGATGTATTCTGCTTCGCATACTGAGTCTGCAATAGTAGGTTGCTTGAAACTTTTCCCGCAGATCACTCCCCTATTTAGGATAAAGATAAACCTTGACACACTTTTGCTGTCATCCCTATTTGATTAAAAACTGGAGTCAGTATAACCAACAGGTTTCAAGTCAAGTTCTCCATATATCAATCATCGGTCCTTAGTATTTTGCAGATACTTAAGGATATTCTTTACCACTTTCCAATGAGCTTCACCTTGGTCAGACTGGTATCTGCTCACTATGCCTAGTGAGTATGCCACGTCTAGTCTAGTACATGTCATGGCATATATGATAGAACCCACTACTAAAGCATATGGGATTCTACTCATATTCTCTGTCCTCAAGAGTTATCACATAATCTCTTTTGGAGAGTGTAATTCTAGGGCCTTGGGAAGATACCATTTCTTGGAATTCTCCATGCCGAATCGCTTCAGCACAGTACTAATGTACGTAGACTGGGATAGTCTTAGAAGCCTCTTAGATCTATCTCTATAGATCTTCATACCCAATATGTAAGAGGCTTCACCTAAGTCCATAGAGAACTAGGATGACAACCAGACCTTTATTCCTTGTAGTGTTGGGATGTCATTTCTGATTAAGGGAATATCATCCACATACAACACAAGGAATACAATCACAGAACCATTAGCATATTTATAAATGCAAGGTTCTTCTCCATTCCTAACGAAGCCATATGACTTTACACACCTATCAAATTGCATGTTCTAACTTTGAGATGCTTGCTTCAATCCATAGATGGACCTTTGAAGTTTGCACACCTTTGACTCGTTTATGGATGTGAACTGTTCAGGTTGTACCATGTACACCTCCTCTTCTAGCTCACCATTCAGGAAGCTATTCGGACATCCATTTGCCATATTTCATAGTCAAAGTGTGTCGCTAAAGAAAGCATGATCCGAATGGATTTGAGCATTGCCACAAGAGAGAACATCTCATCATAGTCAATACCATAACGTTGACGATATCCCTTGGCAACCAGACAGGCTTTATAGGTTTCTACCTGCCCATCTGTGCTCCTTTTCCTTTTGAAATCTATTTGCATCCAATGGGTTTTATCCCCTCAGATGATCAACTAATGTCCATACATTGTTGATTTCCATGGACTCTATTCGGATCTCATAGCTCCTAGCCATAGTTCAGAGTCAAACCTTTGTATTACATCCATATAGGTGATCGGGTCCTCATTGTTCTCATCGAGTTTAATGGAATCACCATCCCGGACCATGAAACTTTAGTATATGTTCGGTCGATGTAGTATCCTACCGGATCTCCTAAATGGTTCCTGAATGGGCTCTGGGTGTGATTTAATCACAACCGGTTCTATGTGTCGGTTCTTCTACTTGTTGAACTTCACTAAGTTCAATCTTAGTGGATACAATTCCTTCACTAATAAACTCCTTTTCCAAAAAGACAGCCCTAAGACTGATGAACAACTTTTGTTCCTCAGCCAAGTAGAAGTAGTACCCCTTAGACTCTTTTGGATATCCAACAAATAGGCACCTATCAGACCTAGGTCTAAGCTTATCCATTTCCAAATGTTTGACATAAGTCGGGCAACTCCAGACCCGAAGGTGTGCGAATGTTGGCTTACATCCAATCCATATCTCATATGGAGTTTTGCTAAAGGACTTACTCAGAACCGTATTTAAAAAGTAGCAGACCGACTCTATAGCATATCTCTAAAAGGATAGCGGTAGAGAAGCAAAGCCCATCATAGACCAAACCATGTCTAACAGGGTTTGATTCTTCCTCTTAGACACTCCATTTAATTGAGGTATCCATGGAGGTGTCCATTGAGAGAGAATCCCATTCTCCTCAAGATATGTCAGAAAATTATCGAAAAGATATTCACCACCTCGATCTGATTGAAGGGTTTTGATATACTTTACAGTTTATTTTTCTACTTCATTACAATATCATTTGAACATTTCAAACGATTCATATTTATGTCTTATCAAGAAGACATAACTGTACCTCAAAAGATTATTTGTAAATGTAATAAAATAATTGTACCCACCTCTGGCACTAATATTCATAGGTCCGCATACATCAGTATGTACCAGACTTAGAATTTCTTTGGCTTGTTCACCTTTTCTGGTAAAAGGTGATTTTGTCATCTTTCCAAGAAGACAGGATTCACAGGTTGGTGGCGAATCACATTCACTAATCTCGAGAAGACCCTCACTTTTCAACCTATTTATCCTATTCTTGTTGATATGACCTAGCCTACAATGCCATAGATATGCTTCGCTGATATTATCTATCCTAGGGTGTTTGCTAGATGTGTACACTACACTAACAGGTCATAATAGTACATAAATGCCATTATTCTGTATCCATTCATCATAACAGAACCATTCCAAATGATTTTACAAATTTCATTCTTTATTGATAGTTCATAACCATAAATAGACAACTGGCCTACAGAAATGACATTCAAAATGAAAGATGGACAATAATGACACTCATTCAAAATGATTGTAGAAGACTCGAAAACTAATTTGAGGGTTTCCAATGCCAGGACTGGAACTTGGCTTTCATTTCCCACGTTCAAGGATCTCTCACTGTCATCGAATCTCCTACTAACTTGAAGTCCCTACAAAGAATTGCAAATATGAATTGGACTTCTAGTATCCAATACCTAGTTAGTAGTATCGCAGATAGAGAAACTACAAGGTGTTATCATATAAATACCTTGTCCAGCACTGCCTTGCTGCTTCCTCTTCTTGGACCTGTTCGGGTCAAGGGACGCAATATAAAGAAAGTTTCTCTTCCAATGACCCTACTTCTTATAGAAGAAGCACTTCGCTTGGCTCTTATCAGCCTTCACCTTCTTGATCTGACTGGGCCCAGAAGCATTTTGCACCTTCTTCCCTTTATTTCTCTTTTTTCCTTTATTAAAGGGACGATGCCTTGCAGAGGATCCACCCACTAGATTTACCATCCCTTTATTAAGTTGGTGGTCTTTCTTATAAGTCTACAGTAACTCCAATAGACCGTGGTAGTTAACTGCAGGCTTATTCATTCTAAAATGATCGAGAAAGTCAAGATAAGAAGAGGGCAGAGAATTCAGTATCGCATCTTTTCCAAGCTGTTCATGCAAGGAACATCTGAGCTTGCCTAGGTGCTTAATCATCTCAATCATGTACAATACATGATCAGTGATTGAGGCCCCATCAAGCATCCATGCATTGAAGATAGTACAGGAGACCCTGTACCTCTCAATGTCATCTGGTGTACTGAAGGACTCATTTAACTTTTGAAGGATCTCCTCTAGCTGGGCTTCCTTGAATTTGTGACTGAGCTCATCATTCATCGCTGCCAACATGATGCATCGGACAATGGTCCTATCAGAGAGCCACTTTTGATAAGTATCTCTGACGGAACCCCGAGCATTGGGAGTAGGGATTTCAAGCACCAGATATGATATTATATATAAGATCTATTCAGCTCCAGGACAATCCTGAGCCTTTAATACCAGCTATCGAGGTTGGGACCCTTGAGCTTCTCATTATCGAGAAGAGATCATAGTGACAAGTTAGTAGACATCTAAAAGGGAAGCCAAGACTTATTAGTATATATGAATTATTAACCCAAAGATATGGACTTTAGTCTAAAGGCCCTCCCACTATTTTGTTCAGACTGGTAGCCTCTACCTCCATTTCGAAGAATTACTTTAATTCCTTAGTAGGTACTAGAACCCAATAGACAACACATGAGCTCGACTTTAGTTGGTCCAACCATGCGCATCTAAAGGTAGATTCTTTAACTGATTACTTCTCCAAGTAACTTCTAGTATTTAGATTTTGCCCCAAGGTGCACTTCAATCGACCATTAGGCCTCTATTGAAGGTTCCGGTTAGGTCCAACTATTAACATGATAAAATTCAATGCTTCCAACCAATGAATAGTCAAGCCCGACTTTGGTTGGCCCACCTAACTATCATTAAGAGAGTTTCACTGAGCCATCATATTAGGAATGGTAATTCCAATAGCTCGATGAACACCCGATCTTTGGATCTGCCGATGAACACCTAACTATTGGATCCATTATCATTACACTTAGTGGGAGGCTAGGACTTAGTTATCCCCATAACTTAATCCTTTTATGCACCAAATGATTTAGAGGGTTTAACTTTAATGTGATAGATGAAATAGATAAGAAGACATGGATCAACCTCCCATTGACTACATTAGTCATAAAAGAGGGTTTCAAAAACTAAAGATCCATGGGCACCTTAAATCAGTCAAGACTAATTAACCTTAAGTGACATGGGTTAACACGAGTCAGTGAGCTACCCAATCAATTCTGATTGATCATATTGGCCAGGTAAGTGAGATCATTGGATGGGTTTTGCCATTCCCCTGCTTAGAAGCTTCGGTCTGTGGAGAAGGAAGCATCCCGCACGAACGTGAAAGCAAAGGAGCCCTTCTGCATGCTTGTCAAAGCATAGCCAGCTTTGTTTGCTGACTTCAAGAGCAAGAGGTGGTGCAGGCACCAGGGCCAGAAGAAATTGATAGTTTGAACCCATATCCCTGTGGATCACCCGTGAATAAGCCATGAACCCAAATCCCTTTTAGCATGTAAATATTTTATTTTAAATTATATTACTTTGGATTAATTAGGGTTAGCCCTTTTTACCAACTGTAATTAGGGTTTTGTTATTTAGCCTTTTAGGCTAAAACCTTTTTACCACATTGAGTCAAAACCCTACTTATCAGTTGTGTCAAGCCCTATTAGGCCAAACCCTGTTTACCAAATTTATTTATTATTTGTTGCATGAGGTTATGCCTTTTGATCAATTGATCAAGTGGGGCTTAGTTATTTGGTTGGTTTAATTTTTAGTCTTGTAATAATTAGTTATTGAGTCCTGTAATACAAGGTGGACCCAATTGAAGACCCATATGCTTGTCCAAGATAAGCCATATGACTCCATATGCTAGCCTAAGATAAAACATGTGACTCCATATACTAGTCCAAGTCAGTTTGTTTTAGGCGCCACCTTTGCAAGACTTTTGGACATCACTTGCCACATCATTAGGGGACATCAACACATGTCATATTTGGACATGTCATGACACTTTATTTGGACAACACCATTTGGCACTTCAACCATGACAAGAACACATGACATGTCTGAAAATTGCATGCCATTGGGACAACACACTTGCCACTTCATGTTACACCTTGGTCGGCCCATGTGAGAAGAATTAATTGGGACCCCTCCTTTTAAGATAAGTGTGAAGGACTCTCCAAATTGGCACCCTCCATCTTAAATATTTCATGCCAAATTCTAAGAGTCGCCCAAGCAACTCTTCCCCTCCTTCACGCCATCTTCCAGAGAGCTTCAACCAAAATTATGCAAAGTGTTGGAAGTCCAAGGGTTTCTACTTCAAGCATTTCAATCAAATAGGTTGCTAGCTGCTTAAGTTCCCAAAACTCAAGAGTTTCATCAAAACTCTTAAGTCTTCTCCTATCCAGACTGAAGAGTCTACTTACCTATAGAAGCCCACATCATCTAGACTCTAGAGTCCAGCAAGTAAGGCCAAGTAATGAAGCATCTTGACCCTACATCAAGCCACCTCACCCTATCTTCATCTTGGCACCCACTTTGGATGAGAAGTTCATGGTTGTCGCCCACTTTGAAAGGAGTCCAGATCAGCCCAACAAGCAAGAGTCCAGGCCGCCCAGACCAAAATTCTAGGAGTTGTAGTCCAAGGGAGAAAAAGTCTAGTCTTTGAATCTCTTACACCATTGGTTGAGGATCTATAAATATCCCATCAACCCCCCTTGTAATTAATAATTATTATTCATCAATAAAGAGACTCTGTCAAAATTTTTCTTCCCTTGCTATGTGCATCGCGGGGAGTGAGGCCCTTTTTCCTTTATTCTTCAGAACATCACAGGGTGTGAGGCCCTTTCTCTTTGTTCTTCGGAACATCACGGGGTGCGAGGCCCTAGTTATCCTACCTATCCAGTTGACAAGAAATCCTAGCCACCACTTCTAACCCTTTTCCTTCCATTCTTTTCCCTTCCTTTGTTGCTTCCTAATTTGTATTTTTGTTGTTGGGTGTTTGCAGGTGATCAGGAATCGAAGTCAGGAGTTCTTGCCTTGGAACTAGTTTTGTAATGGAAGATTGGAGCCCGGGATCAAGATTTTGAAACCCTGCTACAAGAATCTTGAGAGTCCTGTCATATCTATTTCAGAGGGACGATTCCACGTTGGTAAAACTTAAACCCTTCCCTTCTCTTTAATTTCTAAATAATTGATAAGTGATGCGGGACGACTCTAAGACTGCTAAACATATATGAAAAATAGTAAAATAATTATTTTATAATTTTTATAATTTTATTTGTAGGCTAGATTTCCAAAATAAAATAAAAACTAGCGGAAATACTAGCAGTGCAAAGAATCATCGGATCACATGCGAACTCATGCAAACTAATGAAATAGCCAGGACCCAAGAGTTGAGAAACTCCCGGTATAGGATAGCTTGTCGTCATCAAAATTAGATAATAAGAGAAGGGAATGTTTCTTACTAGTCAGAGATTAGAATTCAGTAGCAGAAGAGATCACTCACAACTCTGATCGGAGCCTGGAAGAAGAAGCCTTGTTTTCCTCGAATCTAATGGGTGATCTGGGCGGTTCGGGTAGCAAAGAAGGCCTCCTCAGGGAGGGGAAGCACCTCGGGGATCTTGCAAAACATAAAGGGTCAATCAAAACAACAAGTAAAAAAAAGAAAAGAAACTAAGTTTAGAAGAAATCAGGTTAGGGATTAGAAGCTGGGCTTTTTGAAGCTTGTTGAAGATCTCCTTGTTTGGTGGCCTAGGGCACTCCTCCTTGGACGTGTGAAGGCTTGGATGGCAGTGATTTAGGGCATGGAAGGATGCTAGGATAGCAAGGAATTCGTCCAACCACAAGAACACAAACCAAAGAACCAAAACAAAACACCAACACAAGGCAATAACTCAAAATTTCAGCAAGTTGTATTCATAAGAAAGAGATGCTTATAAGAGAGAAAGGGGTGGGGTATTTATAGAGTTCCCATGCCCTCACTAACCATGGTTACACTTGGGTTACAAGTCCTCTTCCAAATTAGAATACAAGTCCTTTCCTAGCTAGGTTAGAATTACAAAGTTTAAAAGGATTAGAAATCCCAACTAAGTTAGGAATAAACTTGGTATTCTCCTTCTTCTCTTCAACTTGGACTTGGTCAAACCTCTTTGGACGTGGTCAATACTTCAAGGATGCCTAGGGGGATGTGTTAGGCCTCTAGGAGCATTAGGGGGCCAGCCCAAAGGGGCTTGGGTGCATGGGTTTGGGCCTTTGGAAGCTGGGGTGGACTGGTAGCCTGGTAGCAGAAATATTCCCTGAAATCTTGCTTCTTAAGGGCTTGGGCTTGGCACATGGGCTTGATTTCTTTGGGCTTGGATGTAGGTGGACCTCTGAATTCATGGATGCCCTATTCTGGAAATATGCTCTGACATCTGGAAGGAAATCTGGGCATCTGGAGGGCATCTGGAAGGAATCAGGGTTTCTGGAAGCATCTTGGATCCTAGGTTGTCATACAAAATCCAATGGGCTGATGTAGTGGCATCTTCTGGATGTGACATGGTGGAACTCCAAAATAGGGTAACCTCCTCTCTTGTACAAAAATTGGCTCATACTGGACTCATAAATGATGTACAGGACTCAAAATACTGACTAGTTTGAGGGTTGAGACAAATCAACTAACCTCAACTTATTACAAGACTCAATCTTAATTGATTACAAAATTTGACACATGGCTGGGTAAACCAAATAGGGCCCAGTAATCTATGTCTGATCATAGTGCCCCCACCAATAAGTAGACCCTAGTTTACGGTGATTTCTCAGCCACCAAGTCCTATTTTTCTAGTTATTTTGTAGGTTTACTTGCGGGTAATTAATTAGAACTAGTTTCCTTTACTATATCCTTTGAGTCTCTCTTAAAAATCTGAAAAAAATATAAAAAAATTAATCTATATTTTTCTTTACTAGTTAGATCTTTATATCAGTAATTTAATCTTAATATTTGTCCCGCATCAGTTTTGGTATCAGAGCAGGTTAAACTAGGGTTTAATCGCTCTTGTGTTGAAATTTCTGCATACCTAGTTAGGCTGAAATTAAATTGCATCAAAACCATATTAAAAAAATTCAAAAAAATTAGAAATAAATTTTTTGATAATTCTCTATTAATCCTCTATTAATCTCAGAAAAAATTAGATTAAAAATAATTTTTTTATTTTCTATTTTTTGGTGGAAGGAAATTACACCTCTTGAGCGGGTATACGAAACTATACTTATGACCCATGGGAGTAATGAGCTACGGCCGGACCTGAAATCCTGAGATCAAAAATTTGAAATTAATCTGATCTGAAACTTAATTTATTAATAATACAAAAAATAATTAATTATTATTTTTTTATTATTTTTAATTATTTTAGTTTGATTGCATCTAGGGTTTTATTTTTGTTTGACTGCATCATGTAACCTAATCTTAAGGGCATTTAATATCTACATAAGGGAGGAATTTCATCACCCTTTCTTGGCCCATGACCACCACCTTTGCATCGATCTTAACCTAATTAAAATTAATTAGACTTAATTTTCTCTAGTGAGCTAAGGGCACCAACAGGTCGGGTTCCAAGTATTGTGAGTAAGTTAGTGCACCCAATCCTTTGATTATCACATGAATCTAGTGTCTAAGGCTAGAGGTCCAGAGGCAAATGCCCTAAGCATCTTCGTGGTTTTTAATTAGGACCTTGCCAGAGCAGAGGGAGCCTCCCATGACCCCACCTCTTACTTGGCTAGTGGACAGGATAATTATTGAATTGGTTATAATTTGAGCTGACCCATTCTACTTGAGCTCTATGTCTAGGAAACCCTAGTCCGAGTCAAGTTCTGTGTGTTTGCATTGCATAACCAATAGATTAGGAGTCTCAGCCCAACCTATTGTGACTATGGAGTACAACCTTGAAACCTTTATGAGGTTCATGAATGATTAGTTTGTCCTGGTAAACAATAAATGTAATCGAATAGATAAGCGATTCAAAAATCTAGAGAGAATCCATAAGATTCGTACTAACCCTGGTTCACCTAGACCAACTCCCCTTGGCCCCTTAACCCATCGACCCGAACCCACTAGGATCAGTACACCTAGTCAGAACCTCAAAATCAGTCCACCTACCCTTAATCAACCCACCTCTAGTATCCTATTGGTTCACCAAGCTGTCATTGTAATGGAATTTTATGATGCTGATGTGAGCTTAGTAGATAAGTATGTAGATGAGGAGATATAGGAGGTAGACCCAGTGTTAGATAATCCTGACCATACCCAAACTAAGGCCAATCCAGAATTAGCTACCTGGTAGGCACCCAGACTGAAGCTAGTATAGAGTTAGTTGACAATGATTATACCCTGACTCAAGCTATATTGGAAGGACCCTTAGAAAAAGAGAACCATGAAGAGTCTAACCCTACTACTAGAACCTTACTTGAGAAAACAATAGAAGAGAGCCAAATCATAGAGCATAGTCCTAAGATTCACGAATCCAAAGTAATTAGTGAGGACTTGGCTTATTTAGTCCAGTACCCTCAGGAAGACTTCACCCTTATAATTCCTGTTGTAGATCTCTTCCCTGAGATTAGTGACCCATTCTTTTATAGGGCAGACCCTATAGCTATACCTCAAACCCTTAAGGTTAACCCCATTAATCTAGAACAAATTCCTGAACCTTTTTCTTATTTTCCACCCCACCAAGCTAGCCCCGAATCCACTTCTTATTTCTTACCTTGGCCTGAAGTTTCCACTCTTTCTAGAGCCATCCGATTGCATTTTGTTGAAATCAGTAGGTTGCATAAGTTCTTTAAGCACTTTTAATTTGCATCCTATTTTTAGAAAATATTATGGCATCTATTAGGAATTCATGCCAAATTTTCATCAACATGTCATACATTAACCAAGGGTAATTCTAAGAGAAGACTTAAGGAATACAATAAAGGAGACTTTGATATGGTTAAACTATGACTTAAACGGTTCCCACCTGGAACCATGAAAAAGTTACATACCCGTAGTAGTGGACCATACAAAGTGATTAGGAAAATTGGGTCTAATGCCTATGTGCTCGAGTTGCCACCTTAATTAGGTATTAGTCCAACTTTTAACGTTTTAGACTTTATTGAGTATAGGGAGCCAACGTTGATTCCTAGTGAGCCATTTGGGCCTAATCCAGTCATTGAGAGTGAACCAACCCAACTGTGTCCACCTGCCATACCACCAGCCCAGAGAGACAAGATTGAGTAGATCTTGGATGACAAGATCATTGCTACTCGGAGTAAAGATTATCAGCAATATCTGCTTCGTTGGCAAGGACGACCTGAGACTGATGATTCTTGAATCACTAGAGAGGACTTGCAGAGAGTTGACCCAGACTTGCTAGAGCGCTATCATAGTGACATTGACCCATACTCAACAGGGTCGAGTTCCTCCCACCCGGGGAGAATTGGTACAGGCACCAGGGCCAGAAGAAATCAACAGGTTGAACCCACATCCTTGTGGATCACCTGTGAATAAGTCTTGAACCCAAATCCCTTTTACCATGTAAATATTTTATTTTCAATTATATTATTTTGGCTTAGTTAGGGTTAGCCCTTTTTACCAACAGTAATTATGGTTTGTTATTTAGCCTTTTGGGCTAAACCCTTTTTACCACATTAAGTCAAAACCCTATTTATCGGTTGTGTCAAGCCCTATTGGGCCAAACCTTGTTTACCAAATTTATTCTTTTTTATTGCATGAGGTTATGCCTTTTGATCAATTGATCAAGTGGGGCTTAGTTATTTGGTTGGTTTAATTTTGAGTCTTGTAATAATTAGTTATTGAGTCTTGTAATACATGGGGGACCCAATTAAAGACCCATGTGCTAGCCCAAGACAAGCCATGTGACTCCATGTACTGGCCCAAGTCAGATTATTTTTGGCACCACCTTTGCAAGACTTTTGGACATCACCTACTACATCATCAGGGGACATCAACACATGTCATATTTGGACATGTCATGATACTTTATTGGGACAACACCATTTGGCACTTCAACCAGGACAAGAACACATGACATGTCTAAAAATTGCTTACCATTGGGACAACACACTTGCAACTTCATGTTACACCTTGGTCGGCCCATGTGAGAAGAATTAATTAGCGCCCCTCCTTTTAAGATAAGTAAGTGTGAAAGACTCTCCAAATTGGCACCCTCCATCTCAAATATTTCATGCCAAATTCTAAGAGTCAGCCAAGCAACTCTTCCCCTCCTTCACGCCATCTTCCAAAAAGTTTCAACGAAAATTATGCAAAGTGTTGGAAGTCCAAGGGTTTCTACTTCAAGCATTTCAATCAAACAGGTTGCCAGCTACTTAAGTTCCCAGAACTCAAGAGTTTTACCCAAACTCTTGAGTCTTCTCCTATCCAGACTGAAGAGTCCACTTACCTGCAGAAGCCCATATTATCCAGACTCTAGAGTCCAGCAACCAAGGCCAAGTAATGAAGCATCTTGACCCTACATCAAGCCACCTCACCCTATCATCACCTTGGCGCCCACTTTGGATGAGAAGTTCATGGTTGTCGCTCACTTTGAAAGGAGTTTATATCAGCCCAACAAGCAAGAGTCTAGGCTGCCCAGACCAAGATTTCAGGAGTTGTAGTCCAAGGGAGAAAAAGTCTAGTCTTTGAATCCCTTACACCACTGGTTGAGGGTCTATAAATATCCCATCAACCTCTCTTGTAATTAATAATTATTATTCATCAATAAAGAGACTCTGTCAAAATTTTTCTTCCTTTATTATGTGCATCGCTGGGTATGAGGCCCTTTTTTTATTCTTCGGAACATTGTGGGGTGCGAGGCCCTTTTCCTTTATTCTTCGAAACATCGCGGGGTGCGAGGCCCTAGTTATCCTACCTATCCAGCTGACAAGAAACCCTAGCCACCACTTCTAACCCTTTTCCTTCCATTCTTTTCCCTTCCTTTGTTGCTTCCTAATTTGTATTTTTCATTGTTGAGTGTTTGCAGGTGATTAGGAATCGAAGTCAGGAGTTCTTGCCTCGAAACTAGTTTTGTAATGGAAGATCGGAGCTCGGGATCGAGATTTTGAAACCCTGCTACAAGAATCTTGAGAGTCCTGCCATATCTATTTTAGAGGGACGATTCCACGTTGATAAAACTTAAACCCTTCCCTTCTTTTTAATTTCTAAATAATTGATAAATAGACCCTAGTTTATGGTGGTTTCTAGCCACCAAGTCCTATTTTTCTAGTTATTTTGTAGGTTTACTTGTAGGTAATTAACTAGAACTAGTTTCCTTTACTGTCTTCTTTGAGTCTCTCTTAAAAATCATAAAAAAAATATAAAAAAAATAATCTGTATTTTTCTCTGATAATTAGATCTTTATATCAATAATTTAGTTTTAATTTTTGTATCGCATCAAGAGGGAAAATAAAAATAGAGAGAAAAGAAAATCTAAATAAAACAGAAAAAAAAATGGATTTGTTTGACCTAGCCTAGGGTCGTTTCTTAATGACCAATGGTCCGACCTCCTAGAATAAATATTGATCGGGGTTTGTCCCTCATCAATCTTGGTATCAGAGCCATAGGTTTAGGTTAGGTTAGAGTCAATTCCATTTTAATTGCATTTAAATTATTTGTATAAAATAAATTATATCTCATGGCTATCGATGAGTCAAGCTAGAGTCCCAAGAGCATGAAGTCAAGCTAAAACTAGAGTCTGAGCTTGACTCGATGGGGTCGAGTTCTCCCCACCTCAGGAGAATGATGGAGACATCTCAGCACAGATCTTGATGCATGCGCATATCCCACAGATCTCGATGCATGCCTGCCCAGATCCCGTATAGATGTTTTCTTTTTTAAGATCGGAGTTTTTAAAATCAATTTTAGGATTTATTTTTATTGATTATTTGGAGTTTGTTTTGGGATTAGTTTGTTTCGAATGTTTATCTTCCTAGTCTGTTCTAGTTGTTTAGAGTTTATTTTAGGATAAGTTGATTTAGGATTAGTTGGTTTTTTTAAATAAGTTTGTTTAGGATTGTGTTTTATCAGGTTGTTGATAAGTTTAAGCTTATTAAAAAGGTTTGGAAGCCTCAATGAGAAAATGAATGATGGAATAAAAAAAAATTGGAGAGTTTTCTTCTTCTTCCAATGCTTGTTTGCATTGTCACTTCATGAGGGAGGGGGTGTGAGGCCCAACCAGTCACTCCATGAGGGAGAGGGTGTGAGGCCCAACCAGTTCATCCAAGCTTCAAGAAATCACCAATAATTCTACTTCTTCCCTAATCTTCTTCCTTCCCCTGTTTCAATACCCGATCACAGATCCCGCCACCATCGAGCCAGCTCCAACAAGATAAACCGCAACCACCACCGATTATCAGATCACGCCTGTCATTGCCCCAGCTTCCCATTGAAACCCATCCTCGAACCAACAGTCACCAACCATCCCTGCATCATCGTCATCCTCAGCCCCATAGATCGCATTGCCCGACACCTCCATTTGCCAACAGCGCTTCTCTGAGTGTCCTGTCCACCTCCGAACCAGCAAGAAGCCATTCTCCCTTTCAGTCATCATCCCCCAACCCCCCAACCCACCTCCTACTGACACCCGCCAGCCGCCCCATCTCTTTGTTGCTGCGACGTCCGACATCCACCATCCGTGATAGATTTCGATCGCCCGTCTCCTCCTCCAAAGCCCCTCTAGCCACCTGAGATGCTGTCTACCGTGTGCCCCCTTCCACCATCACCAACCACTGGAAGCAGAGCTTGTGTCACCCTTCTCCCCTGCCATGCCGCCAGCTATCGACCGTGCTACCTTTCTCCGACGAGGATGACTTCGAGAACTCTGGTAAGATCAGAAGGAAGATCCATTCCCCTATTCAGAATCTTCGATCCATGGAGAAGGAGGCATCCTGCATGAATGTGAAAGCAGAGGAGCCCTTTTGCATGCTTCTTAAAGCATAGCCGGTTTTGTTTATCGACTTCAAGAGTAGGAGGGAGAATAAAAAAAGAGAGAAAAGAAAATTATAAAAAAGAGAAAAAAATAGGTTTGTTTGACCTAGCCTAGGGGTCGTTTCTTAACGACCAACAATCCGACCTCCTAGAATAAATATTGATCGGGATTTGTCCCGCATCAGTCAGACATGTTGGTCGAAGCCACTATTTTCTCTAAGATTGACCTTAAGAGTGGCTATCACCAAGTTAGGATTAGGCCTGGGGACAAGTGGAAGATAGCTTTCATGACTAAGGATGGCCTTTATGAATGGATAGTGATGCCTTTTGGCCTTTGTAATGCCCTTAGTACCTTCATGAGGATCATGACCCAAGTCCTAAGATTGTTCATCGAAAAGCTTGTCGTAGTTTATTTTGATGACATCCTAATCTATAGTTGGACTAAGGAAGACCACCTGAGCCATCTTCAACAAGTATGCCAAGCTCTTAGAAATGATAGCCTCTATGCCAATCTTAAGAAATGTAGCTTCCTAACCCCTAGAGTCATTTTTCTAGGTTTTATTATTACCCCTGAAGGAGTGTCTGCCGACCCAGAAAAGATTAAGTCCATAGTTGAGTGGCCTATACCCAAAAGCATACATGATGTACGAAGCTTCCATGGCCTTGCCACCTTTTATAGGAGATTCATTCGAGGTTTTAGTATGATTGTTGCACCTATCACTAACTGTCTTAGGAAGGAAACTTTTGAATGGACTAAGAATGCCAATAGAGCCTTCCTTGAGATCAAAGAGAAAATGATTCAAGCACCAATTTTGAGGCTACCTGACTTTTCAAAGGTTTTTGAGGTTGCTTGTGATGCCTCCAGAGTTGGAATTGGAGGAGTTTTGAGTCAAGAGAATTACCTTGTAGCCTTTTTTAGCAAAAAACTAAATGAAGCGAAGTTAAGATATTCAACTTATGATAAGGAATTATACATAGTAGTTCAAGCCTTAAAGGTATTGGAGATACTATCTACTACCATAAGAGTTCATTTTATATTCAGACCATCAGGCACTTCAATTCCTTAATTCTCAGAAAAAGTTGAACCCTAGGCATGGAAAGTGGGTAGAGTATATCCAGGCTTATACCATTGTTTTGAAACACCGTGCTGGCATTAAAAATTGAGTTGCTGATGCACTCAGTCATCGTTCCATGGTCTAGACCTCTGTGAGCATCGAAGTCATAGGATTTGATAAGTTGAAAGAAGAATATGAAAATTGTCCTAACTTTAGTAAGATTTTTTAATCTATTCACCAAGGACCATCTAGTTTGTCTAGTGACTATACCGTTCATGATGGATTCCTTTTCAAAGGAAATAGGTTGTGCATCCATCGAACTTCCATCCAAGAATTCTTAATTTGGAAAATCTGCAGGTGGTTTAGCTGGCCATTTTGGAGGAACAAAACCATTCTAGCAGTTGAAGACAAATTTTTTTGGCCTAGCCTCAAACGAAATATGGCCCAAGTAGCGGCCTGTGTTGAACCTGTGCTGTTGCCAAATAGAAAAAACAAAACATCGGCCTATACACCCTTTTGCTAGTACCTGATTATCCATGGCAAGACCTTAGTATGGATTTTGTGTTAGGGTTATCAAAGACCATGTGAAGACACGACTCGATCTATGTTGTGGTCGATCATTTTTCCAAGATGGCACACTACTTACCTTGTTCTTAAGCTTTTGATGCTTCAAAAGTGGCTAAGCTATTCCTAAATGAAGTGGTTAGGTTACATGGTTTGCCCAAAATCATTATGTCTGATAGGAATGTTCGATTCACTAGCTATTTTTGGAAAACTTTATGGCACATGTTAGGAACCAAGCTAAAGTTTTCTACCACCTATCACCCACAAACTGATGGCCAAACATAAGTTATGGATAGGAGTCTTAGAAACCTGTTGAGATGTCTAGTTGGTGAGAGAACTAAAAATTGGGACCTTTTGTTATCATGTGCTGAATTAGCCTACAATAGCTCAGTCAATAGGTCCACTAGAAAAAGCCCATTTGAGATTATCCATGGATACAAACCAAAAAAGCCCATAGACGTTATCCCTTTACTCATACATGCATGAGTTTCTGAATCTGCAGAGTCATATGAATAGCATGTTAGAGATTTGCATAAAGAGATCAGTAAGAAAATTAACTTGAGCAATGAAACTTACAAGCATATGGCTAATTTCCGTAAGAGAGTCAAAGAGTTTATTGAAGGAGATTATGTGATCCTTAGGCTTAAACCTGAACGGTTCCCATAAGGAACCATAAAAAGTTACATGCCCGTGGTGCAGGTCCTTTCAAAATAATAAAGAAAATTAGACCTAATGCCTATGTGCTTGAGTTACCATCTGATTTTGGTATTAGTTCAACTTTTAATATCTCAGACCTAGTAGAGTATAAAGAACTAGCAATGATACCTAATGAGCCTTTTGGACATGATCCCATTTTTTAGAGCGAACCACCCCTGACTATCCACCAGCCACATTACCAGAACAACGAGATAGGATTAGCATATTCTGGATGACCAGGCTATTACTACCCAGAATAAAGGATATCAACGCTATTTGGTTCGTTGGCAAGGTCGACCAGAATCTAAAGACTCATGGATCACTCGAGAGGATCCACAAAGGATCAACCTAGACTTACTAAAATACCACCAAAGTCAAGTTGACCAATACTCGATAGGGTCGAGTCCTTCCCACCCCAAGAGAATTGGTGCGGGCACCAGAATTCGAAAGAGACTTCAATCAAACCCAGTCAATCCAGGCTCCTTGTGGATTACTAGTGAATAAGCCATTTCAATATCCAAACTTTTAATTTCAGCTGAGTCCTGTAGGGTCAAGTTAATTGAGCCCTGTAGGGTCACGTT
This sequence comes from Areca catechu, assembly GCA_021397845.1. Classification (NCBI taxonomy): domain Eukaryota; kingdom Viridiplantae; phylum Streptophyta; class Magnoliopsida; order Arecales; family Arecaceae; genus Areca; species Areca catechu. Next base: position 128,710,690 of record CM038045.1, on the reverse strand, counting down.
AATTTCAGCTTAACAATTTCAACATGAGTCTTGTAATTAGAGTCAAGTCAATTTTAATTTCAGCAAAAGTCTTGTAATTAGTCATAAGAGGCAAGTTGGGTTCAATTTAGTCTTGTAATTAATTAAGCTTCAAATTAGTCAAGGCAAGATCAAGACCATTGGATGAAAGCATGGAATGAAGCTTGAACCCAAGTAAAAAAGCATCAAGATTGGATGGAGCAAACCACCTCAACTTTCATGCCAAGATGGAATGCCACCTCATCCTTCACGCCAAAATGGAATGCCACCTCACCGTCCATGCCACATTAGCTCCATTTGTGCACCCAAAGCCTAAGGAATTCAATTTTAAAATCAAGTTAGGATGCCCCACTTATCACTCCACTTTTTCATGCATGTAATTCGAATTTCAAAGGGCTTGGAAAGTTAATAAATATCCCTAACTCTCTTGTAATCAAGCCATTGAATGAATGAAAAGAAAGGTCTTTCTTCTCTTTCGTTGCCTTGTTGCATTGTCACTCTGTGAGGGAGAGGGCGTGAGGCCCAACCGGTTCATCCAAACTCCAAGAAATTACCAACAATCCTTCTCTTCCCCTTTTACAATCATTTTCCTATCTTTCCTTTCCTTCCACGCCCACTGATGTTCTCTATTGCAGGATCCCTCCATGGCCATGAGTTGAGGATGGAGTCTACCTTGCCCTGAAATCAACTGCATTAGGTGTCTTCGATTAAGGGAGTGGTAGTCTTCTTATCCAGCCATTAGTCCTTTGAGTGTTGAAGTTTGAGCCACTTATAAAGTTGAGATTTTATTGTTGGTAAGATAATCCCCTCCTAAACTCTTAGGTCTAATTTCTTGAAGGTAATTATCCTAATTAGAATGGTTTCTCAGCCATTAGATCTATTTACTTTTGAATGAATGAACTTCTACTATGAGTAAGAACTTTCTAGTAGTCTGTTTCATTAAGCTCATTTGCTCTCTTATGAATGAAACTGCTGATATGTGGTAGACTCATTGTTCTCTTAAAAAATTATAAGTTCTTTAGTTTTTAAAACCCAATTTTATCCCGCATCAGTACCCAGTCTCCTCATGGTAGCCCTTGGACTTTCATGTCAAGCACATCTGCACCACCAACCCATCCATATGAGTTTTATCATCATGGTTGGCCTTAATATATTTATATTTTATGGTTTATGGACTGTTATTTTAGGAAATGTGAGTTTTGTATATTTAATCTCCATAAGTGAGATATGTTTTTGGTAGCCCTATTTTGTTATGAATATGAATAGGTGTGTTAAGATACTTACATGTGTGTTAATACATTTTCCTATCTATCATTAATGGCTGTTAACATACTTGAATGCATATTTGTATTCATTAATTGCTCTCTTTTTTGAATAGATGGATACCTTACATGTGCCGATAAAGTTTTTAATAGATAAGGACAATTATTGGCAAGATGTGATAACTGCACTGATAAGAAGTGGAATCATTAATATCCATGATTGTAATGTAATTTGGAAGATGCCTTATCGAACCCATCCATTCTTGGATCACGAACTCATAACAACATATTGAGTGGCCATCCAGATAGAAATTATGATCACTTTAAAATGATGAACATTATGTTCTTATAGCTAGAAGAGTTGCTTATGTCACATGGCTTAATAGATAGCACCTGCAATGTCATTGCACAAGAGCAACTAGTATGTTTTCTATACTACATAGATCATGGTGTCACCAATAGAGTTTTGATAGAAACTTTTCAGTACTTAGAGAAGACGATATCATAAAACTTTAACAATGTACTGAAAGCCATTTGTTTATTGAAGCAAGAGTTTATAGTCCAACCTAGTGAGGATTTAGGTGTGCACCATGCATCTATAAAAACAACTATTTCCATCCTTATTTTATAGTATCTTTGAACTTACCTAACCTTGGTCCTTAATTACCATCTTCATAGCTGATGTCTCTAACATAGTTGGTTGTATCACAGAATGCTTCGGCATGGTTGATGGTATACACATACCTGCCTTAATCAAGAAGAGTAAACAACCCTACTTTTATAATTGAAAGGGCACCATTTTGCAAAATATTATGGCTATAGCTTCATTTGATAACTCATTCCTTTTCATTTGTACTGGATGAGAGGGATCGATTGCCAATATGAGGGTACTCTATGGTGTGTCGAGTCAGAGGAGATTAAGGTACTAGAAGGTATCCATATACTCTAAAATTTAGTGTTATATATTTTTTAAAGACTTTTCTAGTAATTTTTACATTGCATGGTGGGGAACAAGAAAATATTATCTTGTTGACTCAGGATATGCTAATACAAACAAGTTCCTTGCTCCATATCGGGACAACATGTACCACCTAAGTACCTTTAACAATCCTTAGGAATGATGATATTCCAATTCTCGAGATCTATACAACCATTAACATGCATAACCATGGAATTGTATAGAGAAGGCCTTTGGTATTCTGAACAAGTGATATAAAATTCTGAGAAGTCCTATCCCATACCTATTCAAGGTGCAGAAATATATTGTTATAGCTTGTTGCATCATTCACAACTGTATATGATTCAACCAAGGGAATGATAAATATTTCAACATGTCAATGAAATCCTTGTCTACTGACCATGTAATGATGACGTTGATCCTTATTTGATTGTAGGGGATGACGAATCCCATAGAGGTGAAGAACTGTGCAATTTCATAGCTAATAGACTATGGGTTGCTCATAACCAATGAAGAATGTTTAATTAGGGTCATTTAGTTAACTTCATTTTTATACTAATTATATCTTAACTTATTATATAAAAAAGGGAATAATTATAACAGTTTATGTTATTATGCATATTGGGTTGGATTTTGGTTGCACATAAATATAGGGATCAAAGTACATTTCATTGAGTTATAGTGATGTCGTCGGGAAGATCTTATATGGTTTTCGAGGGGTGTAAATGAGGGATCTATGAATCCTGGCCAGAGTGTTAGTATGAAGTTACCGGGTTTAAGTTGCCTTGTATAAGAAGTTTAAAACTAGACAAGAGGTAAATGTTCCATTTGAGAGCTATGTACGAGCTTCTTATAATTCCTCCCTCGAACAATTTGATGAAGTTAAGTTTAAAGAGACAAAATACCTTGTTGGTAGCCTCATAAATTTGTGTGCACTTTGTATTACATTGCTATGGTTGTACTTGCCTTTCTTATAGGCTTTCTTCTTGGGTTTGTGGTTGGACATATTTAGTTTAAACTTCTGGTTGTTATGAATTTTATATGTACCATGTTGAGATAGCTTATTTTATAAAACCTTGTTGATTTATGTACTTATGGTTTCCATAACACTTTGCATCTAAGGCTACAAATGAATCGAGTTGACTCGTGACCCAACCCGAATCGACTTGTTTAGACTCGATCCAACCCATTTTTATGGACCAGTGGATTCGGGTCGTGTTCTAAATTAGACCCATTCCATTTTCCAGGTCGGGTTTGGGTTTACTGAATTTGGACCCGACCCGACCCAACTCAAATATACTAATACTGTTAGGATCATATCTATTTAGACCTTTAAATTATAATTTAAAATTTATGTGAAACTTATTTTTAACATAGAAATAAAGTTATAATTATTTTTATATCTTAATTTATTTTGAGAATAATATTATTTGTTATCTATTTTATGGTTAATAATAGTTGGCTATGTAATAATTGAAATATTGTTATCTATATTTTATCTAGATCATATTTAGATCTAATATTTTTAGATTAGAACCGGGTTATTTATGGATATGATCCAACCCGAATGATCCATTGGATTGAAGATTCTAATAGTGAACCCAACCTGACCCGACTCGATTTTCTAGTGGGTTAGGTCCGGATCTATTATTAGGACCTGATCAAAGAATTGAATCGCATCGGGGTCACTCATGACCCGATCCAACCCGACCCATTTGCACCCCTATGACTGCATCTGGTGGTTCTTTATTATCCATGGTTTTAATTGACAATTTAAATACTTTGCTATCGTCTTATCATAGTTTTGGACATGTTACAACTGTATCAATTTTGTTAAGCCATCATTGCTAATATTTAACTTGGTGGCAGCTTCTTATGCGCAATGTTTAACTAGTTGGTAGCCTCTTTCGAGATATGTTTAATTGCTTGGCAACCCTTTCTGAGCCGGTATGTTATTTATCTTTTTTTCATTTTTTATTGATACTAACGATTTTGAGAGACCATTTTGATATTTCTACTATTGCATTTGTCTATTGCTCATCCATTTCATGTAGGTAGAAAATTTGGCATTCTATTGTATTTGTATTCTTCACATCTTTTGGGATCATCTACTTATACAGTTTATATGGCTGCTACTGATACAAACATGTTCTCTGCAGCTTTGTCCAAGAATTAGACAATTTCCATCTACTTACCAACTCATTTATAATGCTTTTTGATTTTTCATATCAGTCGGCAATAAAAATTTTACCTACAGCTCCATGGAAGTAATTATGAACCCTTTGGTGTACAAACTCATTACTTCTGCTGCTTGACATATGAGTATTTCATTATTTGGGTTGGGTTAGCAAGCAAGAGAAACAATTTTACTAGTTGCATGCTTGTATGGTAGGGGAAGTAGGATAAGTATACAAACTCATATTCATACTTGTGCTTTTGTTGTAGGTTCATAGATTTCAGGTGCCTCTCGCAACTTGACATCATGTGCAACCAAAGAAACATGGGTATCCTTCATGTTCGCTGGATCTGCTGTTGTGTTATCTGTTTTATTAATTATCTTGTTGCCCTTATTTCAGTTTGGTAATGCATGGTAAATATTTCAAGATTACTTTAGCTACTCTGATTCTCAATGTTAACTGGCCCAAATGGAGTTTCAGCATTGTTTTGGAAGCATATACCATGGGAATTCCATAGGTAACTACCCATTTTGTGAGGAAGGACAAGCTGTGACTATCCTTATTATCGACTAGTAATTGGGTTCAGTTGATGGCTTAGGAAGGTTATCAAAACTTTACTAAGTGTGAATGGTATAACATCAAAATGGCTCATGTATCCTTTGAACCAATCATCTCAAATTTGGAACTGTACTTTGAAATCTTTTTCTTAGTACTAATCACCTGAATCTACTGCAGGGTAATTTTCCTATATAAATTACACCAAATGCTTCAACCTTACACTTCTCAAGGTACGTTGAGCTAACAAGTCAGAGCAAACTGGAGGTTATATATAGGGCCTGCTATTTTAAATAGTTGCAACGAGTCGTGCTCTAGATATAGTGCAGACCTGCTATTTTAACCTGATGCAATTGGTGATGCTCTATATTTCGTGCCTTATGGTATTTCGTGCCTTATGGTGTTCGCAGATGCTGTTCACCATTGGTCAACATTATCAAGATCCATTTGTATTTGGTGTTTTCAGTTACTCAATATTGGCATGATCTCAGATTTATAGGGATCTAATATAGATCCCATGATTCTAGGAATCTCATATGGATCATATAGGTATAATCCCAGATTTATAGGGATCTAATATAGATCCCATATTTCTAGGGATCTCATATGGATCATATGGGTGTAACCTTCCTTATTTTTAGATTTTTTGTCAATAAAACCAATGGAATACCCTCCCATTTGGATATAGGGTGATTCCAATTCCTATTCCAACATGGTATTAGAGCCCTTCTCTTTTTTCTCCTCCTCTTCTTCTTCTTCATCACCAATCCCTAATCCCTGACCTTCCATCTGCTTCACTTTTCCTCTTCATCTTTATTATCTTTTCCTTTCTTCTTCATCCCTTCCATCATTCGGACTGAATCCCTTTCTCTGCTGCCACCCACTACATACCCTACTGCCCTTCCTTGCGATGGTCATACTCTATTGTTGCCGCCAACCATCGCCATGCCATCATAGATGCCGCCACTGCATCTTGACCTCCGCTGCGGCAAAGCGGCTCCAGAACCCCTCGCTCTTCTTGGTCACAGCTCCAGCGCCCCAGATCCAGTTGCTAATCTCGAAGGAGGTAATGTTGAAGGCCCCACAGCGAAGTCTTTTTATTCAATCAATCTCTATTTTTCAGCAAGTTATTACATGGATTATGGTTCATGGTTACTCTATTGAGCTTTAATGTCACTTGGACAATCTATTGGCCACTTCAAGCTCCAAGTTCTATTGGATGGCTCTTCAGATGGTACTATAAAATATATTCAATCAATATTGGTTGATCCTAGATAATTTTTCGTTGAATCTCAAGTGTTACATGAATAGCATCTGAACAGTGGTAAGAGTTTTTTTTCTCTAACTTTGAATTATCACAATTATTTCTGGAGCCCATTTTTGATATGACAAATCCCACTACAATGACCTTGAGTAACCTTGAGGTCCTTTTAAAATATTGATACAAAGGGATGGGTAATTCTGGAGGAGAGAATTCTAGTTCTACTCTCCAGACCATCAATATTGAACTAGATAGACTAGGAAACTTGTTGACCCCATAAGTGATTTTGATGATAACCAAATATTGGAGCATGTACATTTATTTCTAACAACTCTTCAAGTGTTTTACAAGTTTTTGTAGGATGATTTAATTGTTCAAACTTCAACTCCTACATCTTTGTTTCTTGCTTGAGTTGTGTTGTAATTTGATTTTGTAAAGAATAAACCAATGAAAAAGCTAAGAAAAAAAAATCTGTAAAAAGGGTTACTTCTGTGTACGTGTGCCTTAGAATTATTTTGAGTTGGTATGCTTAAAAAATATAAGAGAGTTGGTAAGAGTTTTTCTTTGAGTTCAATTGTAAAACTCCTGAAGAAGTTACTCGAGCCGACCCAGCATGATGAAGAGCCGACTCCACCTACTAGCACGCAGCAAGGATTCTGGTATGTAGCAATCTGAGCATACTCGAAGGTAACCAAGCCGACTCCAGTGAATCCAAGTTGACTGGAACTTGTCCGAGCCGACTCCTCTAGAGTCCAGTTTTTGAAGATTTCTGAGAACAACCAGGCGAGCCGACCCGAACTAGAAAGAGCCGACTTTGCCAGACCTAATTTTGAAGACCTGAAAAAGCGAGCCGACTCAAACTGCAATGAGCCGACTCTTCCAGAGTGATGATTTTAGAACCTGAGAAGAAGAGCCGACCAAAGATCAAAAGAGCCGACTTCTAGAGTTTAAGTTTTTCAAAGATATAAGTTCGAGCTAATCCGAGCTATCAAGAGCCGACTCATCTAGAGTGAAGTTTTGCATCCTGAGACAAAGAGCCGACTATACTGAAGATTTGGCGACTCGACCTATCAACTCGAAGGATCCGAGCGACTCGAAGAAATCCGAGCCGACTTGAACATCGCTTTCAGGTATCAACAGCTAGTTCTAGAATTTATTTTTGAATGTCAAAAAGTGCTCCAACGGTCATATGTCACATCCCAATAGTCTACAACATCTCAAACTACCTTGGAGTGATGGAAGATCTTATATTTGAGGGCTTTGGACTTCTCTCAAGAAAGTTTTTGAAAAAGTTCTTGAATGTTTTGAAGCTTCATTGAATATCCTACCTACTAACAAGCAAAAGAGCACAAGAGCATTCAAGCAAGCCTTCAAGTCTTCACCAACTCCGATCTGAAGCTTGAAGCAATTTGGGAAGAAGCTACTGAAGCAATTAAAGCTTATTCAAGTGCAAGCCAAGTGGACTCTATCAAGCTGCACCGGCAACTATCCGACAAATTGAGTTTGTCATTTATTATTGTACGTATTTCAATTCATTTTATTAAATTGTTGGGTTATTGGTGAGCCCGATTGAAAACCAAATAGGTTCTTAGTGAGCCTTTAATAAAAACCAAGTGTTGGGTTCTTGGTGATCTTGGTAAAACCAAGTTAGGTTTCTTTGGTGAGCCTATTTAAAACCAAAGGGTGTTGAATTTTCTTTGGTGATCCCGTTAAAATTAAAGTGTAGAGGTTTTGGATTGTGATCCTGTAAAACAATCTTACTGTATTTGGGTATGAATATTGTGAAAATCCCAAGTGGTATCTTGGATAGTGGATGTAGGAGCTGGGTTGCTCCGAACCACTATAAATTTTGTATGTTTATGTTGTGCTTACTTGACTCTATTTAGCTTTTGCAATTTAATACTCTGTCACAGCACCTAATACTTGTAAGGGATTTTAATTGCACATTATCTGCTTTAATTTTTTAAAATTTCCAATTCACCCCCCTCTTGGGTAGCGACCTGGGCAACAACTGGTATAAGAACAGTGTCTCTGATTATCCTAGAGTAAAGATTGATGGCTCATCCCATGAGTACATCCTTGGCAGAAGGCTAGTCAACTAATATACCTCCACTATTCATAGGCACAAATTATTCCTATTGGAAAGCAAGAATGAAAATTTATATACAAGCTGTTGATTTTCAATTGTGGAAGGTCATTCTTAAAGGGCCACATGTTCCCATGATCAAAATTGATGGTGTGGATGTCCCTAAGCCTGAAAAGGAATGGGATGAACATGACATGAAATTAGGGGAATTGAATGTCAAACAATGAACTTGCTTTACTGTGCTTTGGATTCAAATGAGTTTAATCGAATTTTCACTTGCTATTTAGCAAAGAAAAATTGGAATAAACTTGAGGTGACCCATAAAGGAACTTCTCAAGTAAAAACTTCAAAGATTAATCTTTTAGTACATAACTATGAATTGTTTAAGATGGAGCCTAATGAAAATATCTCTGCCATGTATACCAGATTTATAGATATTATTAACGGTTTGAAAAGTCTTGGCAGGGTTTATTCAAATGTTGAATTAGTCCAGAAGATACTGAGATCATTCCTGACAAATGGGACTCCAAAGTTACAGCCATCCAAGAAGCTAAAGATTTGAACACCCTATCCATGGATGAACTAATGGGTTCTCTCATCACACATGAATCGGCCTGCAGCATAGAACGGATGATGATCAGAAAAAGAAGAAAACAATTGCATTCAAGGCTGCATTGGAATCAAAGAATGATGAAGAGATGGAAGATGACTCTACCTCCTCCAAAGATGACTTAGAAGATGAAGACATTGCAATGGTCATGAGGAGATTCAAAAAGTTTATGGGAAAGAAAGGAAGATACAACAGAAAATTCCATAAACGAAGAGAACATTCAAAAGAAAAGGATAAGGACAAAGACAAAGAAAAGGAACAAGTCCCCACCTGCTATGAATGTAAGAAACCAGGGCACATTCATCCGGACTATCTATAACTAAATAACTTTTTCAAAAAGAAGAAAAAGAAAGTGATGGTTGCCACGTGGAGCGACAGTGAAGACTCCACTTCAATAGAAGAAGAAGAGACCATGAAAATAGCTAACCTATGTCTAATGGGTCTCGAGGATGGGGTAACTTCTCCCGATACTCAAATTGAATTTACATTTGATGAGTTAAATTTTGCATTTCATGATCTCTTATCTGAATTTAAAAAGGTAGGAGTGAAGATTAGATCATTAAAGCATATCAATGATTCTTTACTTAAAAAAAAAAGAAGAAATTTCAAAGAAGAATACTTTAATACAAAAAGAACTTCATATCTTTTTTGAAAAATGTAATATTCTGAAGACTGAAAATAGTGAATTTCGTGACAAAAATAATGTTTTGTTGAAAGAAAATAATGAGCTAAAAAAGAAGGTTGAAAAACTCAAGCCACTTGTTGAAAAATTAACTTTATCTTCTAACAAGCATGAGTTGATTCTTAAAGAACAAATAATTTCTGATAATAAAGCTAGAATATGTTTTAATGCTTCAAATTCAAATTATATTTCAGCAACTACATTTGTGAAACAAAAAGATTTTGTTCTCAAGTTTACTTCTCATAAAGCTTTCACGACAAAAGGTTCTACTTCTATTTCAAAAGCCACTTTGTATGTTCCAAAAAACTCAATTACAAAACCTGGTACTTTTGCACTTCATGCATCTAAAATTTCAAAGTATAATCTTTTCAAAATTCTAAAATCAGATGTTTTGCTTGCAAAGAGATGGGACATAAAGCTATTGATTTTACTATTATTAGAAATATCTACAATAAATCAAGAAAGATTTGGGTTCCCAAAGGAACCACCTAAGCTAACTTGCAAGGACCCAAGTTAGCTTGGGTATCTAAAAAAACTCCTTGATTGTCTTGCAGGAATGTCTAGCAGCCCAAAAATTAAAGAAAAGATGGTATCTCGATAGTGGCTGTTCAATGCATATGACGAGTGACAAGAATCAATTCATCACCTTAAAAATGAAAGAAGGAGATATGGTTATTTTGGAGACAATGGAAAAGAAAAAAATAATCATAATTGGTAAGATCAAAATAACCCCCTGTACATTCATTGAAAATGTATTGCTAGTATATAAATTGAAGCATAATTTATTAAGTATTAGTCAATTATGTGATAAAGGCTTCAAAGTTATCTTTGAATCATCTATGTGTATAGTAACAAACTCTCTTGATTCTAATAGTAAATTCATTGGACATAGACTTGGAAATATTTATATGGTAGATCTAAATGATCTTGCCATGTCAAGAAGTTCCAATTTAGTTGCAATGAATGCTAAGACCAAGGAGTCTTGTTTATTATGGCATAGAAGATTAGGTCATGCTAGCATGCATACTATTGCCAAGTTGATTTCCAAAAACTTAGTTAGAGGCATGCCTAAATTTAAAGTTGATTTAGATCATGTTTGTGATGCATGCCAAATGGGTAAACAAACTAAGGGAAGATTTAAATCCAAAAATATGATTTCAACTTCTAAACTTCTAGAATTACTTCACATGGACTTATTTGGACCAACTAGGACCACAAGCCTAGGAGGTATGAAATATGCCCTTGTGATTGTAGATGATTTTTCTAGATTTACATGGATTTTATTTATTGCTCACAAAGATGAAACCTTCAAAGTATTTCAAAAATTTCATAAAAATATTTCAAATCAGAAAAATCTTTCAATAATTTTAATTAGGAGTGATCATGGCATTGAATTTGAAAATTAGTTTTTCGATGATTATTGCACTAAAAACGGTATTGATCACAACTTCTCTGCTCCTATAATACCACAACAAAATGGTGTTGTAGAGAGAAAAAATAGGACTTTGGAAGAAATGGCCTGAACGATGTTATGTAAAGGTAATCTTCCAAGGTACTTTTGGGTAGAAGCGGTGAACACTGCTTATTATATTTTAAACCGCGTTTTGATCCGTCCTATTTTAAAGAAAACCCCCTATGAGCTTTGGAATGAAAAGAAACCTAATATAAATTATTTTCATGTGTGTGGATGTAAATGCTTTGTGCTTAATAATGTAAAGATAATCTATAAAAATTTGATGCTAAATCTGATGAAGCAGTTTTTCTCGGTTATTCATTACATAGAAAAGCATATAGAGTTTTTAATAAGAGGACTCTTACTGTTGAAGAGTCAATATATGTTATTTTTGATGAAACTAACCCTTCACATTCTAAGAAAGAATAGTGTATAGATAATGAAGTAGGTACTATTCAAAAGGAGATGGAAGACATGAGCATACAAGAAAGACCAATTGAAGAAGGAGAAGAAACGGTAAGTAAGGATCATACCGATCTACTAACTGAATGGAGGTACGCTACTTCCCATCCTAAAGAATTAATTATTGGTGATCCTTCTCAAGGCATTAGGACTAGGTCTGCACATAGAATTACACATGATTACCTATCCTTTGTATCATAAATAGAGCCTCACACCTTAGAAGAAGCAGAAAATGACCCAAATTAGATGTTTGCCATGCATGAAGAATTGAACCACTTTGAAAGAAATAAGGTTTGGACATTAGTTGATAGACCTAAGACCACCCAATCATAGGAACCAAATAGGTCAATAAGAATAAACTAGATGAACAAGGAAATGTTATTATAAAAAAAAGCTAGATTAGTGGCTAAGGGATATAGTCAAGAAGAGGCTATTGATTTTGATGAAACATATGCACCCGTAGCAAGACTAGAAGCCATTAGATTACTTCTTGTATTTGCTTGCTACATGAATTTCAAACTTTTTTAAATGGATGTAAAAAGTGCATTTTTAAATGGTTTTATCATCGAACAAGTTTTTGTAGAACAATCACTGGGTTTCAAAAATCATGCTTTTTCGAACCAAGTGTTTAAACTCAATAAAGCTTTATATAGTTTGAAACAAGCCCCTAGAGCCTGGTATGATAGACTTAGCACTTTCTTGATTGAAAATAATTTTTCAAGAGAAAATATTGATAAAACCCTTTTCATCAAAAAGAAAAATGATGATATATTAGTTGTACAAATTTATGTTGACGATATTATATTTGGTGCAACTAATAAAAGCTTTTGTGAAGAATTTGCTAAGCTAATCCAGGGAGAATTTGAAATGAGCTTAATGGGTGAACTTAATTACTTCCTCGAACTTCAAGTAAAGCAAACAAATGAAGGGATCTTCATCAACCATGCCAAATATACCAAGGAAATAATCAAGAAGTTTGGTATGGAGATGAGCAAACAAATGAGCACACCCATGAGCCTATCTTGCAAAATAGACAAAGATGAAAATAGATCCAATGTTGACCAAAAGTTATATAAAGGTATGATCGGATCCTTATTATTTTAATTGTAAGTAGACCGGATATCTTGTATAGTATATGTGTATGTGCTAGATTTCAATGTAATCCTAAAGAAACACATATGCTTGCTATTAAAAGAATACTAAGATATTTGAAAGGTACAAGTAATCTAAGTCTTTAGTTTTTAAAAGAATCATCTTTGAATTTAATTGAATTTTCTGATGTTGATTATGCTGGTTGTAAAGTTGATAGAAAAAATACTAGTGGCACATGTTAGTTTCTAAGGTTGAATTTAATCTCATGGCACTGCAAGAAACAAAACTCGATAGCACTATCTACTGCTGAAGCAGAGTATGTTGCTGCAGGGAGTTGTTATGCACAAGTGTTATGGATTAAACAACAACTAGAAGACTTTGGTGTTACACAATGCAAAAGTCCTATCAAGTGTGATAACATAAGTGCTATAATTTTAACCAAAAATTCTATTAAGCATTCTAGGACTAAGCACATAGAGATTAGACACCATTTTATTAGGAATCATGTTTTAAATGGTGACATTGAATTAGAATTTATCCCTACCAAAAAACAATTAGCTGACATTTTTACTAAGCCACTGAATCAGGATAGATTTGAATTTCTTAGAGAAGAATTAGGGCTTTGTGATCCTTTCTAGTTTTCCTAACCTAATTTCCTTTAAAATTAAGGATGAATTATCTAGGAAACCTCCTACATCTATTCATGATTGATGAACAACTTTCCTTGAAATCTCATTCAATTGAAATCAATTTCTGAATCATTTCATTTTCTATGGAAAGTTTCTGTTCGAGTCGACTCGAGCAATTTTTCTCTGGTCGAGCCGACTCGAATGTCTAATTTTTCTGCCTATTGCTCTGGTCGAGTTGACTAGGTCAAATTAAAATTTTGTCTAGCCGACTCGGTGTTTTGATTGTTCTGAGTTCGCTCTGGTCGAGCCTACTCGGATATTTCTAGGGTTGCGCGAGCCGACTCGAATGTCAGGAAATCGCTACTTAAATAGATCTGAACTATTTTTTCCTGTACTTCACTCTTTCCATTTTATTTCAAACTCACTCTACTCCACTTGAAACCTTTACCATTCTCTCAAAAACCACTTCCTAGAACCTTGATTTTTTAAATCCCACTATAATGGCTCCATGAAGATCTGTAAGGAAGATTCTTCAAGTAGGTGAATCAAGCACACACAGTGAAGATGCAAAAGAAAAGGGAGAAAAGAGGAAAAGGTCTACTCCTAAGCAACAAGAAGAAGAAACTCCTTCTTTTCCCGGACAGATTAACTCATTGGCCAATCGGCCTGTCACTTGTGGAAGAAGAATAGAATTCTCCTTCCTAGAAAAAATGAAGATGAAGATCAGAAGATGGATAGAAAGCCAGGGTTGGAAGTATTTCTATTCTTTGGACATTTTAACCTACCCCTCACTAGTATGAATTTTCTATGAAAATATAGTTCTTAAAGAGTATCATTTGGAATCAACTGTTAAGGGAGTGAAAGTAATTGTGGATGAAGAAAAGTTGGGAAATTTGCTTCAAATGTCAACGACGGTGCCACTGAGCTTATCCTACCGGACAAAGAACACACTCTAAAACTCATTTTGGAAAAGGAAGACGTGAGCTCCGTTCAACATGTTTAGGCCAGCTTATTGTCAAAAGAAATGAGGCTTCTTCATAATATGGTCAGTAGAATATTTCTTGCCAGAACTGGTCGCTTTGACTGGGTCAGTGAAAAAGACATGACTTTTATGAGACATATGATTGAAGAAAAAAATCTCAACCTTCCTTATATAATGATGATTCAAATGACTGAAGCAGCTAGGTAAGTTAAAGCATGCCTACCCCATGGTATGGTTTTTACTCTACTATTTGAAGAAGCTGGAGTTGACCTAACCAATGTGATAGGCAAGCCTCTACATCACTCTAACACTTATTCCTTCAATTCACTAAAAAGAATGGGTTACAAACTACAAGAATGAGTATGGATAAAGAATATATCTAGTCAGTTTGCTACTACTTCCTCAGAAGATGATGAAGCTACTGCTGTTGAAGAAAGATCTGAAGGTATAATGGTTACTCCATCTGACCTTAAGAAGCTAATATTTTATAAGATGGAAACAATTTCAAATTCAGTGACAGATCACATGAATTATGCAATTGATGAAATGAGAAATTCAGTTAATGCCAACTTGTAGGAAATGAGATCTGAACAGAAGCTTCATAAAGAAAAAATGGAACAAGAAATGAAGGATTTTAAAAAAGAAATCAGAAGTATCTTGCTGCAATCTCAGAAGGAAACAATCATTACTGAAGATACTCCTATATAGATCTTCAAAGAGTCACTAAGACTCCTGCTCCTATTCCTTCATCTGATCCACCCTCAATCAAGCCCAAACCTGTTGAAACTAAGAAGAAGACAAAAACCAAGAAGACTAAGACTTTTAGAGCCCCTGTTAAAACTAGATTCTGGGATATAAGGTTTAAACCCTTGAAAACTAAGACCTCTAATAAGATTATAGAGGTAGGCTCATCTTCTTCTAATGAAGAAGAAGAATAAGTTATCTAGCTAGTCTTTTGGTTGTTCTTGTACTTCTCATTATGAATGCTCTACCTTTTATCTTTTTCAAATATGAATGTACTTTCCTTCTCACTTTGTATGGCAAATTTCTTAATGAAATGAAAGATCTTTTTGCAATTTCCTTTGTTGTCATGTACTATCTGATACAATGTTTTGATACAACTGTGATGATTTTTTTAATTAGAATTTTCAATTTGAGAAAATAAAATTATCTCAAACAAATATTAAAGACTTTCTTAATCTATTTCAAAATTTGAGCTTTATTTGAACATACCTTTTTGATTGATTAACAAAAATGGGGAGAAATGTGAGAAATGAGAGAGATATGAGAAATGGGAGAATAGTATCAATATCATCACTAATGATTGTATTGTCATGAAAATTCTGATATTTATGTTGAGCTTCCTATCAATTATTCTTAAAGTGCATGAAAAGAATGAAAATGGGGGAGCACAAAAGTGATAATATTCAAAATGAACCTAACTGCCTAATTATTTTAAAACCTAGAAAAAGGGGGAGATTTTCTCAAAGAATGGCTTAATTCTCTTGCTCTGATTCCGTTAAACTTTTAAACTCTAATATTTTCAAAACTCTGATACTCCATGTTTTAATTCTGATGTTATAAAGCATGCAAAGTTTAATACTTTGAAATATACGAATGCACTAACATCAATGATATGCAATTTTGTCATTAGAGCTCTGATACTTATTTACAAATACAGTTAGCTCAAATACATGTGAATACTTACTATCAAAAACTTTTATACATATAAATATAAAGAATTTTTCATGTCCAGTATTTTGTCATTATCAAAAAGGGGGAGATTGTTGATCCCATAAGTGATTTTGATGATAACCAAACATTGGAGCATGTACATTTATTTCTAACAACTCTTCAAGTATTTTACAAGTTTTTGTAGGATGATTTAATTGTTCAAACTTTGACTCCTACATCTTTGTTTCTAGCTTGAGTAGTGTTGTAATTTGATTTTGTAAAGAAGAACCCAATGAAAAAGCTAAGAAAAAAAATCTATAAAAAGGGTTACTTCTGTATGCGTGTGCCTCAAAATTATTTCGAGTTGGTATGCTTGAAAAATATAAAAGAGTTGGTAAGAGTTTTTCTTTGAGTTCAATTGTAAAACTCTTGAAGAAGTTACTCGAGCCAACCCAACATGATGAATAACCGACTCCACCTACTGGCACATAGCAAGGATTCTAGTACGTAGCAATCCGAGCCGACTCGAAGGTAACCAAGCTGACTCCAGTGAATCTGAGTTGACTGGAACTTGTCCGAGCCGACTCCTTCAAAGTCCAGTTTTTGAAGATTTCTGAGAACAGCCAGGCGAGTCGACCCGAACCAGAAAGAGCTGACTCTGCCAGACCTAATTTTGAAGACCTGAGAAAGCGAGCCGACCCGAACTGCAACAAGCCGACTCTTCCAGAGTGATGATTTTAGAACCTGAGAAGAAGAGCCGACCAAAGATCAAAATAGCTGACTCCTTGATTTTAAGTTTTTCAAAGATATAATAAGTTCGAGCCAACCCGAGCTATTAAGAGCCGACTCGTCCAGAGTAAAGTTTTGTGCCCTGAGACAAAGAGCCGATTGCACTGAAGATTTGGTGACTTGACCTATCGACTCGAAGGATCTGAGTCGACTTGAAGGAATTCGAGCCAACTCGAACATCGCTTTCAGGTATCCAACGGCTAGTTCCAGAATTTGTTTTTGAATGCCAAAAAGTGCTCCAATGGTCATATGTCACATCTCAACGGTCTACAACATCTCAAACTGCCTTGGAGTGATGGAAGACATTATATTTGAGGGATTTGAACTTCTCTCAAGAAAGTTTTTGAAAAAGTTCTTCAAAGTTTTGAAGCTTCATTGAATATCCTACCTACTAACAAGCAAAGGAGCACAAGAGCATTCAAGCAAGCCTTCAAGTCTTCACCAACTCTAATCTGAAGCTTGAAGCAATTTGGGAAGAAGCCACTGAAGCAATTAAAGCTTATTCAAGTGCAATCCAAGTAGACTTCTATCAAGCTACATCGACAACTATCTAACAAATTGAGTTTGTCATTTATTGTTGCACTTATTTCAATTCATTTTATTGAATTGTTGGGTTATTGGTGAGCCCGATTGTAAACCAAATAGGTTCTTGGTGAGCCTTTGATAAAAACCAAGTGTTGGGTTCTTGGTGATCCTAGTAAAACCAAGTTAGGTTTCTTTGGTGAGCCTATTTAAAACCAAAGGGTGTTGAGTTTTCTTTGGTGATCTCGGTAAAACCAAAATAGAGGTTTTGGATTATGATCTTGTAAAACAATCCTACTATATTCGGATGTGAATATAGTGAAAATCCCAAGTGGTATCTTGGGTAGTAGAAGTAGAAGATGGGTTGCTCTGAACCACTATAAATTTTGTGTGTTTGTATTGTGCTTACTTGACTCTATTTAGCTTCTATAATTTAATACTCTGTCACAGCACCTAACACTTGTAAGGGATTTTAATTGCACATTATCTGCTTTAATTTTTTAAATTTTCAATTCACCCCCCTCTTGGGTAGCCACCTGGGCAACAAAACTATTTGAGTTGGTCCCATCATTCTCATCTCATCTTGGAGTCTAGAGATCTTGAAGGGATTGTTACAAGTGAGTAGAAAAAGCCTGATATGATAGGCATCGATGCAAAGAGATGGAAGAATAATAATTCATTGGTATCAGCTTGCTTATTAGGCTCTATGACCCCATAGATAGCTAAGACTGTGGAGAAATTTGCAAGTACATATGAAATATGGACTACTTTGGCCATAATATATTCTTAACAGGGGAATACCATGCAAGCTCATAAGATACAATATGAGCTTAAAGATCTGAAGCAAGTGAGTATGTCAATTATTAAGTATGTATTTGAGATTAAAAGATTGTCGTTTGATCTAGATTTCTTTGATCCACTAACTTTGGCTTGTTCTGAAGATGCTAAGATTGTTCAAAAATGGGTTGATAGGGGAAGAATTTCTAACTTTCTTCATGGCTTAAACCCTGAGTTTGAACACCGATGGGCCATGATACTTGCAGCTAAGGAATGGCCAACTCTGGATGAGGCCATTGAAGGTGAAAAACACCTACATCTAGCATACATTATGCAAGAAACAGGACAAAAAATATGCATTTTAAAATATTTTTAAGACATGCATAGCGGAAGGCTCGGTAGATAGATCTAAACTATCTACCGATCTGCCCATAACAGGATCTAGTATAATAACCTAGCATGTATATAAACATCAAAGCAAGAGAAAACATAAAAGTACCATACCTTTTCCACAAGAGAGAAGCCAAGGAAGTGCTGTGAGAAGGAGGAGGGCGCTCGAGCCACACACGTGTCTTGCCTCTACAGGATGTCCACACCTGGGCTCGACTCTGATCAACTCCCTCGGAGTACTAGCTCTTCGAGATTCATGGGCTGAACTTCTTCCAGGAGGACAAGAAAGAGAGCCGGAACCCCTTCCCAAAACCTCTTTCCCAAGACCTAGCTTGATTGCTAGGTGGCTCACACCCAATCCCTAAACCTCTTACAAAACCCTTCTTCTTCCTCTCTTTTCTTTTCTCTCTTGCTGTTCATGTAACTTCGCAGCCACTACAAAGACCTATATTTATAGGGGCTGCCATGAGAGGGAAAAGAAGGAAGGAGGAGAGATGGAGGGAGAGAATAGAGGAGAGGATCAAGGCCATTCCAAATGGGTCCAATCCATTAAGGTAAGTATGACATTCATACCATAAAGCCTTGGAGCCAAAACTGGTTTGAATTCGAAATTCAAACTAGGACAAAACCTACCTAAAAAACTCTCACGAAATCCTCCCAGATTTCTGCTCGTCATAGGAAGTGTCGACACTCGAAAATTGCCAACTGTCGACACTTCACCAAGTGTCAAATTCAAACTAGGTCAAAACCTGCCCAAAAAACTCTCACGAAATCCTTCCAGATTTTTGCTCGTCATAGGAAGTGTTGACACTCGAAAATTACCAAGTGTTGACACTTCACCAAGTGTCGACACCTGCAAAAATCCAAGTATCGACACTTGGAGCAAAGTCAACCATATTGACTTCAGGTGACGGAAAACGATTCTCAATCGTTGATTAACCCAAAAGATCAGATAGAAATCCTTTATGGTGTGTGATCCCATAGGTTTGAACACTAAACCGGTAGTACTGGAACATTTTCAGTACCAATCAAAGTCCTCATCTAGCAATGATACCTGACGTCCAGATAGGTCGAAGATGCAGAGCACCTCACAAGAACCTCTGGCATATGGTTGCCACATAATTCATCCCTTTAACCTTACAATGCTCAGGATGACCTAGGGTTCGACTGCCAACCCTAATTTGGTCTATCCAGATCATGTCTCAACCTCACAAGTTCTGTGACTCCTTACAAGAACTACCCTGGCCAAGGTTTTGCTAAATTGAGACATAGTGAGTCATTCACTCCAAACTATTTGGAGAGGTCAATTCCATCTTGATTTACCATCGCTCCACAAGTACTTGACTATATCCAGAAACCTTCCATCACTAGATTAGAAATCCAGATAGTCCGGCACCAAAGTATAGTGAGTTGCTTGCAAGCTACCATGGTAACCTCAAGTCTGAGGGATACATATACCCATATCCTTTCACGAGCAACCCTTTGACAGAAGGGGGCTCCGCAGATGGTCACGTTTAGTAAAATGTCATACACTTCACTTGTATGTCATACCAATGTCTCCACACTCCTTGGTTAAGAGGACAACCAATAAATGTGACATAAAATAACCTATACTTGATACATTATCGTCCTATAATAATATATCATTTGGTTGTGAACCGGTTTAAGAACTACTTGATATATCTTCTCTATATCAAACTATGTAGTTCTAAGGACTCCATCACCCAAGAGTTCTTTACTGGAAAATAAATATGATGGACAGCCAAAATAAATAACTTTTATTTATTAAAAGAAATTCATATACAAATACAAAATAGCACAACCATCTACATCCTAGATGATTGGCTTTGGGATATAATTCCCAACAACTCCCACTTGGACTAAAGCCAATCAGTACAGAATCTCATTTCCATTTTTCGTTTACAACAATCAAACTCTTAAACTCCGATGGCTTTAATGAAGGGGTTAGCCAGGTTCTCCTTTTCATCGATCTTCTGAAGGTTGATGTCACCTCGTTCCACGATCTCTCGCACAAGATGATAGCACCGCAGAATATACTTTATGCGGTGATGAGACTTCGGCTCTTTGGCTTGAGTAATGGCTCCAGTGTTATCACAGTACACCGGAACAGGACCATCTAGGGAAGGTGCTACTCCTAGCTCACCAAGAAACTTTCGCAACCACACAGCTTCCTTCGCTGTATCTGATGCTGCAATGTACTCTCCTTCGCATACTGAGTCCACCATTTTAGGCTACTTGGAACCTTTCTAGTAGACAGCTCCTCCATTTAGGGTAAAGACAAAACCTGATACACTTTTGCTATCATCTTTATTTGACTAGAAACTAGAGTCAGTATACCCCACAAGTTTCAAGTCAGATTCACCATAAATTAGCCATTGGTCCTTAGTATTTCGTAAATACTTAAGGATGGTTTTAACCACTTTCCAATAAGCTTCACCTGGGTCAAACTGGTATCTGCTCACTATACCTAGTGAGTATGCCACGTCTGGTCTAGTACATGTCATGGCATACATAATAGAATCTACTGCCAAAGCATATGGAATTCTACTCATATGCTCTCTCTCCTCAAGAGTTGTCACACAATTCCTTTTGGAGAGATCAATTCCAGTGCCTATCGGGAGATAGCCCTTCTTGGAATTCTCCATGCTAAACTGTTTCAGCATGGTATCGATGTATGTAGACTGTGACAGTCCCAGAAGCCTCTAGATCTATCTCTATAGATTTTCATACCTAGTGATAGAAAAATGCCCTAAGAGCCAATCATTGTTTGGGCTTTTCTTGTAAACTTCCAACTCATGCATGGCATCATTATTTATAATAGAGGCATTTGATTCATCATATACCGCTGCATCAAATTTTTGACTATGATGAACCCCATATAGTAGGGCAATGGAATTAGGGTTATGATAAAATAACAATGAGACCTAATTCCTATAAACCCTAATCTAGAATGTTCCTAGCATTGGACCATCGATTTGGGGATCGATGAATCTGGTAAGACTAGCTTATCCTATGTATGCTCAGTTATGAGGGTGGTTGGTCTCACAGCTACTTGTGTAGAGACACTAATACAAGGATAAGGGTGCTTATTAGGTTATGAGTACACTGAACTGATCCGCACAGGGATTATCTTATGGAAGTCTTACTCCTTGTCAAAAGATAGGTCCCAGAGTAGAAGTTGTGCATGTGATCTTCAGAACTGAGGTCACCATGGTTCCTTGTGCACACTAAGCCATACTTTGGTTCATACTTATTCATGGTATTGCGACATGTATGGGGTGTTCTGGGTATGGTGGAAGGTGTACAAAGGATGTGAGTGGACCAACAAGGAATTGATCAATCCTAGTAAAAGGATATGTTATCCCATGTAATCTCTTAGATGAGTGACTCAAGGAATCTTTGCAAAGTGGGATGAGATTAGAAGTGGCTTCTAATCAGTCATCAGCTAAGTCCTCATGATCGAGCTGAGATTTGATATGATTAAGTGTTAGGATTTGACATTTATCTATACCCATCACTTAATCAGGATAATGGGAGATCAAAAGATTGAATTGCATGGGTAGGCATGACACGCTGGTAATTTCCATCAAATTTCTCATCTTCCAGGTATACGTGACACGTTGCTAGATGTCAATATTGTCTTGTGGATTTTCATGAACTAGTTGGATTGGTTTCATGAGTCAATTCGATGTGTGATTCGAATTGGACAATTAGGTGAGCCGATTTGACCTAATTAGGTCAATCAGGTTCGATCGGATCAAATCGGCTCAAACCTAAACCTACTGCTGGCTAGATGTGGAACCCAATGGGTCACACACAATAGAGAGTAGGCCAAGGAAGTTACTCATAGTTTAATTAGGGTCATGGGATCCTAATTGGTTAGCCAGATTGCATACTAGCATATGTAGGCTAACCCAATTCCTAACTCAATTGGATTGGATCCGGTTGCTTGCTAATTGGGCAAACCTAATTAAGAGAAACCTAAATTAGGTTGAGTCCTAAGTGGGGATAGCCAAATCAGAGCTTGATCTGATTTTATTTTGGACTTTTGGATGTTTTATTGAAGAGTCCATTTGAGTTGGGACTCTAGATGCCAAAATGACACCTTGGCATTCAAAAAGGCCTAAAAGAGTCTATAGTCCTCTGATCTGAAATATATTTATATGGATGGAAAGATGACTTAATGCTCTTTCTTTTGACACCCATATTGCATATGCTTTAACTAGTCAAAGGTTGCATGGGGTGTAGATAAAGTTGACCACAAAAGGACTCTTGGTGCCTCTTGGCATGCGTGGGAAATGAAGGTGCGCACAGAAGGACAAAAGTCCTTCTGCAAATGAAACACTCCAGTGTTTCATCAAGGGGCACCTTCTCATCTTATCCCCATGCCCTTTGGATTTAAATGATCGGTCAAAGGGAATAAGAGGGCGGCATGAAATAGGAAAAAGAGTAGCGCGCGCAGATGAAGAGTCGCGTCTCTTCATCTATGCATGATTCCGAGGCAGAGTCCTTCTGCCCTCAGGACTCTGCTCTTCCCATGGTTTTTAAATCTGAAATGATGCCTCCTTCCATTCTTCTTAACCGGTAAATGCCACATGGCACATGGGGATTTAATCTGGAAAGGGAAAGAACACAGATAAGACTATTCAATCCTGAAGAGTCTTATCAGATATGAAATAACATATCTAATAAAGAGATGTCGGGATGGTTTTCACGCCCCTTGAAATATTATATAAAAGGGGTATGGTGAAATGAGAGATAGGTTTTGATCATCAGAAAACAGGAATCCCATTTTTTTGAGAGTCTATCAGTCTGAGTGTTTTTCTACTCCCTCCTTTTTAATTTAGGACGAGACTTGTCTTGTTAAGACAAGGTCTTTTCTACTAGGACAAGGCTTAGTTTTAGGACATAAGCCTAGGGGTCCTAGAGGAGGGTTGTCCTAAAACCAAGAGTAGTTTAGGACTGTATCCAGAAAGCCCTACAGTAGGATAAGGTATCCTACAGTGGTCAAAGGTTAAAAGGCTGACAAAAGAGTTATGTTGAAGCAAGCAACCCCAGTAGGGATTCTTCCTTGGTACCATTCTCGTGTGGATCACCGTTGGAGGGCTTGCACTTGTGAGCCTCATGGAAAAGATTGGATTTTAGCAATCCAGGTATGTACTCTGACTTCATTTATGTTTCGTTGATTGGTATTGTATAAGGGGTTCCTGGGAATTAGGGTTTTCTAGCCATATTAGGGTTTCATACTTAGAATTTTGTTTTGAAATTCAGTTCCGCATGCTGCATGATTCCCGGCACCCTGGAAGAATTTCCATCACCTAGTATGTAAGAGGCTTTATCCAAGTCCTTCATAGAGAACTGAGATGGTAACCAGACCTTTATTCCTTGCAGTGCTGCGATGTCATTCCCGATTAAGAGAATGTCATCCACATACAGCACAAGGAATACTATCACAGAACCATTAGCCCATTTGTAAATGCAAGGCTCTTCTCCGTTCCTAACGAAGCCATATGACTTGACACACTTATCAAATCGCATGTTCCAACTCCTTGATGCTTGCTTCAGTCCATAGATGGACTTTTGAAGCCTGCATACCTTTGACTCGTCTGTGGATGTGAACCCTTCAGGTTGTATTATATATATCTCCTCTTCCAGCTCACCATTCTGGAAAGCTGTTCGGACATCCATTTGCTAGATTTCATAGTCAAAGTGTGCTGCTAAAGCAAGCATAATCCAAATGGATTTGAGCATTGCCACAAGAGAGAATGTCACATCATAGTCAATACCATAACATTGACGATACCCCTTGGCAACCAGACGGGCTTTATAGGTCTCCACCTTTCCGTCTGCGCCCCTCTTCTTTTTGAAAATCCATTTGCACCCAATGGGTTTTATAGCTTCAAGTGGATCAACCAATGTCCATACATTGTTGATCTCCATGGACTCCATTTCAGATTTCATGGCTCCTAGCCATGATTCAGAGTCGGACCTCTGCAACGCATCCATATAGGTGATCGGATCCTCATTGTTCTCATCAAGTTCAATGGGATCACCGTCCTGAACCAAGAAACCATAGTATCTGTCCGGTCGGCTCGGTACTCCACCGAATCTCCTTAATGGTTCTGGAGTGGGCTCTGGGTGTGATCTAATCACAGCCGGTTCTATGTGGTCACTTAAATGTGTTGGTTCTTCTACTTGTTGAACTTCACTAAGTTCAATCTTAGCAGCTACAGTTCCTTCACCAAGAAACTCCTTTTCCAAAAAGATAGCCCTAAAACTAACGAACAACTTTTGTTCCTCAGCTAAGTAGAAGTAATATTCCTTGGACTCCTTTGGGTACCCAACAAATAGGCACCGATCAGACCTAGGTCCAAGTTTGTCTGTTTTCAAACGTTTTACATAAGCCAGGCACCCCCAGACCAGAAGGTGTGAAAGTGTTGGCTTACGTCCTGTCCACATCTCATATGGTGTTTTACTAACGGATTTACTTGGAGCCCTATTCAGAAGGTAACAGGCTGATTCTAAAGCATATCCCCAAAAGGATATCGGCAGAGAAGCAAAGCCCATCATGGACCGAACCATGTCTAACAGGGTTCGATTCCTCCTCTCAAACACTCCATTTAACTGGGATGTCCTTGGAGGTATCCACTGAGAGGGAATCTCATTCTCCTCAAGATATGTCAGAAACTCACCCGAAAGGTATTCACCATCTTGATCAGATCGAAGGGTTTTGATATACTTTCTGGTTTGTTTTTCCACTTCATTACGATATCGTTTGAACATTTCAAACGATTTAGATTTATGTCTCATCAAGAAGACATAACCATACCTCGAAAGGTCATCTATAAAAGTAATGAAATAACCGTACCCTTCCCTGGCACTAACATTCATAGGTCTGCATACATCAGTATGTATCAAACTTAGAATTTCATTGGCTCGATCACCTTTTCCAATAAAAGGTGACTTAGTCATTTTTCCAAGAAGACAAGACTCACAGGTTGGAAGTGAACTATCTTCACTAAAATCGAGGAGACCCTTGATTTTCAACCTGTTTATCCTGTTCCTATTTATATGACCTAGCCTACAATGCCATAAGTATGCTTTGCTGACATTATCTATCCTAGGGCGTTTGCTAGACATGTACATTACACTAATAGGTCGCGACAATACATAGTTGCCATCACGCATTTGTCCATTCAAAATAATAGAATCATTCAAAATGATTTTTCAAATGTTATTCTTTATTAATAGTTCATAACCATACATGGCCAACTGGCCTACAGAAATAACATTCAAAATGAAAGAAGGACAAAAATGACACTCGTTCAAAATGATAGTACAGAACTCGAAAACAAGTTTAAGGTCTCCCAATGCTAGAATTGGAACTCGGCTTCCATTTTCCACGTTCAAGAACCTCTCGCCATCCTCGAATCGTCTACTAACTTGAAGTCCCTGTAAAGAGTTGCAAATGTGAATTGGACTTCCTGTATCCAATACCCAGTTAGTAGTATCACAAACAGAGAAACTATAAGGTGTTATCATATGAATACCTTGTCCAGGACCATCCTGCAGCTTTCTCTTCTTGGACCTATTCGGATCAAGGGATGCAATATAAAGAGGACAGTTCCTCTTCTAATGTCCCTGCTTCTTGCAGAAGAAGCACTTTGCATGACTCTGATCAGCCTTCACTTTCTTGGCCTGACAGGGTCCAGAAGCACCAAGCACCTTTTCCCCTTTATTATTTTTCTTCTTCTTCCTTTTCTTAAAGGGATGACGCCCTCCTGAAGAACCTCCCACTAGATTCACCACCCCTTTATTCAATTGGTGGTCTTTCTTAAAAGTCTGTAGCAACTCCAATAGACCGTGATAGTTGACTGCAGGCTTATTCATTCTGTAATGATCGAGAAAGTATAGATAGGAAGAAGGAAGAGAATCCAGTATCACATCTTTTCTAAGATGTTCATGCAAGGGACATCCAAGCTTGCCCAGGTGCTCAATCATCTCGATCATGTATAGTACATGATCAGTGACAGAGGCCCCATCATGCATCCATGCATTGTAGATAGCACAGGAGACCCTGTACCTCTCAACGTCGTCTGATGTTCCAAAAGACTCTTTCAACCTTTAAAGGATTTCTTCCAGCTGGGCTTCCTCGAATTTGCGACTGAACTCGTCGTTCATCGCAGCCAACATGATGCATCAGACAGTGGTCCTATCAGAGAGCCACTTCTGATAAGTATCTCTGACCAAACCCCGAGCATTGGTAGCAGGGATCTCAGGTGCTGGATTTGATATCACATATAGGATCCGTTCGTACTCCAGGACAATCCTAAGCCTTCGATACTAGCTATCGAAGTTGGGTCCATTGAGCTTCTCGTTGTCGAGAAGAGACTAGAGTGACAGCTTGGAAGACATCTGAAAGGAAAACCAAAACTAATTAGTGTATATGAATAATTAACCTAAAGATATGGACTTTAGTCTAAAGGTCCCTCCCACTATTTTGCATAAATTTGTAGCCTCTACCTCCAATCTGAGGAATTACATTAATTCCTTAACGGGTACTAGAGTCCAATAGACAACACATGAGCCCGACTTTGGCCGGCCCACCCATGCATTTCTAAAGATAGGTTCTTCAACCGATCACTTCTCCAAGTAACCTCTAGTAATTAGGTTTTGCCCCAAGGAGCACTTCAATCAGCCTTTGAGCCTCCTATTGAAGGTCTTGGTTAGGTCCAACCATTAACATGACAAAATTCAATGCTTTTAACTAATGAATGGTCAAGCCCGACTTTGGCCAGCCCACCTGACCACCATTAAGAGAGTCGCACTGAGCCATCATATTAGGAATAGCAATTTCAATAGCTCGATGAGCACTCGATCTTTGGATCTGCTGATGAACACCAAACTAATTGACACATTACTATCCCACTTAATGGGAGGTTAGGACTTGGTTATCTCTATAACTTTGTCCTTTTAAGGACCTAATAATTTAGAAGGTTTTAACTTTAATGTGACAGATGAAGAGAAGAGAAGACATGGATCAACCTCCCACTGACACTATCAGCAATCTAGGAGGGTTACACATAACAATGATCCATGGGCACCTATATCAGTCAAGACTGATTAACCTTGGGTGATAAGGATTAACACGAGTCAATGAGCTATCTAATCAATCCTGATTGACCATATTGGCCAAGTAAGTGAGATCATGGATTGGGTTCTGCCATTAACCATCTTGCCTTAGACACCAATAGAGTTGGCCAGGTAAGAGGTAGCCCCAAAGAACCATGATCACAATGCCAAACTTACCTCGATACCAATCGGTTCATCAGACTCGATTAGACTAGCCTAAAGACTCGGGCTTTCCACTGAGCCATAAATTAGATCTATTTAGATTATGGACTAATCAATCTAACTATTAGATAGATCTAGAGAAGAAATCCTAACTCAACATTTGATTAGATTAGTTCTTTAATAAGTCCAATGCATCTAAACTTAGGTCTAACCTAATTAAGGACCTAATAGAAGCTAACCCATGACCCTTAAGGCTTATTGAAATGACTTAAGATCTTTGAATCATATTCCTAGAGTTCTTAGTCAATCTTAATTCAAAATTAAGTTCAATAACCTTAAAATAAATTAAAAAAATTTTAATTTATCAGTATAAAATAATTTTACAACAAAACAAAATTTGAATACACTATTTTCAGCATTTTCTGCAACCAAGTGTCGACACTTCAAGAGCAAGTGTTGACTCAAGGCCTGAGATAGGGAACTGAAAATATAACATGTTTTCTAGCATGCCTCAAGTGTGGACACTTCAAGGGTCAAGTGTCGACACTTCAGGCTCAAGTGTCGATACTTCAGGGACAAGTGTCGACACTCCAGCCTATCTCAGAACAAAAATAAAAACCAGATCTCAGGAAATTTTCTCATGAGTCGACACTTCAAAAACCAAGTGTCGACTCACAGCCTGAGACAATGAAAAACAATGACTTCAAATCAAATGTTTCTCCAAACATTCTAGCAAAACCGATCAAAAATAACTCTTAGATCATATCTAAAATCGTTTTATGATCATGCCATTAGATTAAAACATTTTTAACCTACAAATTTTCTTTCTTCTTATTTTCCTTTTCAAGACCCAATCATAGTAGCACCCCTACACGCCATAGGAGACCCCATTGAATGGGAAGAGAGGGTCTTGCAGCCCTACTTCTCTCCTATGATCGGATGTCCTGGTGAAGCACTCAATCTAAGTACTTAAGAAGAAAGTAGATATTATTAGCATGCTAGCATCATTAAACTACAAAATGAACCTATTGTTCTGATACCATTGAAGGTGAAAAATACCGACATCTAGCATACATTATTCAAGAAATAGGGCAGAGAATATGCATTTTAAAATATTTTTAAGACATGCATAGTGGAAGGCTCGGTTGATAGATCTAAACCATTTACTGATCTGCTTGCAACAGGATCTAGTATAATAACCTAGCATGCATATAAACATCAAAGCAAAAGAAAACATAAAAGTACCATACCTTTTTCACAAGAGAGAAGCCAAGGAAGTGCTGTGAGAAGGAGGAGGGCGCTCAAGCCACACACGCATCTGGCCTCTACAGGATGTCCACACCTGGGCTTGACTCTGATCAACTCCCTCGGAGTGCTAGCTCTTCGGGATCCATGGGCTGAACTTCTTCTTCCAGGAAGACAAGAAAGAGAGCAGGAACCCCTTCCCAAAATTTCTTTTCCAAGACCTAGTTTGATTGCTAGGTGGCTTACACCCAATCCCTAAACCTCTCACAAAACCTTTCTTCTTCCTCTCTTTTCTTTTCTCTCTTGCTATTCATGTAACCTCAGCATCCACTACAAAGACCAATATTTATAGGGGCTACCATGAGAGGGAAAAGAAGGAAGGAGGAGAGATGGAGGAAGAGAATGGAGGAGAGGATCAAGGCCATTCCAAATGGGTCCAACCCATTAAGGTAAGTATAACATTCATACCATAAAGCCTTGGAGCCAAAACTGGTTTGAATTCAAAATTCAAACCAGGTCAAAACTTGTCCAAAAAACTCTCATGAAATCCTCCTAGATTTTTGCTCATCATAGGAAGTGTCGACACTCAAAAATTGCCAAGTATTGACACTTCACCAAGTGCCGACACATGCAAAAATCTAAGTGTCGACATTTGGAGCAAAGTCAACCATATTGACTTCAGGTGATGGCAAATGATTCTCAATCATTGATTAGCCCACAAGATCATATAGAAATCCTCTATGGTGTGTGACCCCATAGGTTTGAACACTAAACTAGTAGCACTGGAATATTTCTAGTACCAGTTAAAGTCCTCATCTAGTAATGATACCCGACGTCCGGATAGGTCGAAGATGCAGAGCACCTCACAAGAACATCTGGCATAAGGTTATTGCATAATTCATCCCTTTGACCTTACAATGCTCAGGATGACCTAGGGTTGACTGCCAACCCTAATTTGGTCTATCCAGATCATGTCTTAACCTCACAAGTTCTATGACTCCTCATAAGAACTATCCTGGCCAAGGTTTTGCTGAATTGAGACATAGTGAGTCATTCACTCCAAACTATTTAGAGAGGTCAATTCCACCTGATCTACCATTGCTCCACAAGTACTTGATTATACCCAGAAACCTTCCATCACTAGGTTAGAAATCCAGATAGTCCGGCACCAAAGTATAGTGAGTTGCTTGCAAGCTACCATGGTGACCTCAGGTCTGAGGGACACATATATTCATATCCCTTCGTGAGCAACCCTTTGGTAGAAGGGAGCTCCGCAGATGGTCACGTTCAGTGAAATGTCATACACTTCACTTGTATGTCACACCAATGTCTCCACACTCCTTGGTAAAGATGACAACTAACAAATATGACATACAATAACCTATACTTGATACATCGTCATCCTATAACAATGTATCATTTGGTTATGAATCGGTTTAAGAACTACTTGATATATCCTCTCTATATCAAACTATATAGTTCTAAAGATTCATCACATAAGAGTTCTTTATAGAAAAATAAATATGATGGACAGCCAAAATAAATAACTTTTATTTATTAAAAAGAATTTATATACAAATACAAAATAGCACAACCGTCTACAGCCTAGACGATTGGCTTTGGGACACAATTCCCAATAGCTATTTCTTCTATTGCTAGTGAAGAAACATGGCTACTAACCTTGTCCTCAACTTTAGGAGTTCTTTCTCGATCTGCACGGTTTACTACTAGTTTTGCCCACTTAACATAGCTTATTCAAGGATCATCATCTTCACGAGCTGCTTGTTTTTCTTCTTCTGCCATCATGCATGACAAGACTTGTCACCATTGTCATCAGTTTGGTCATATTAGATATTATTGTCCTGACCTTCGTAGTAAGATACTAGGAAGTCAAGAAGGTGCCTGTAGTGGAGGGAGAGGAGGTTGTGGTGCTCGTGGCAATGGTTTTGTATATCAAACTATTGCACCTGGAGATACCTCACCTGGAGATACCTTTACCCACACAATTACTGTTGCTACACCTGGAGCATTACTACTCATACAGTCACTATTACTATTGACGAGTTACAGTTTCTTCATTAATTCAGATCCAGTCTCGAAGCTTTTGCCAACACTACTTCTTCCCAGAGTATTACTCCTCAGCCTACTTCTAGTCACAATGATAACTTTGCTCACATAAGTATAGACTTCCAAAGTATGGCATTTAGTTGCATTAGTTCTTGTAATAATTCTTGGATTATAGATTCTGGAGCATCCAGTCATATGATTGGATCATCAACTAATTTCATCTCTTATTCTCCAAGTATAAGAAATAATTTTTTGCATTTAGCTGATGGCTTGATCTCTAAAATTTTTGGACAAGGATCTATCCATTATACACCTAGTTTATCTCTTCAGTCTGTTTTGCATATTCCAACATTTCCTGTTAACCTACTAACTATTAGTTCTATTACTCATGATCTTAAATGTTCAATAACCTTTAATGAACATAACTATGTTATTTAGGAAGCTCGAATAGGGAAGAGACTTGGGACAGGAGTAATGCATGATGGGCTATATTTCTTGGAAGATGGTTGTTTAAAAGTTGAATACATAGCTATTGCATCTGAGTCACAAAAGTTTGAATTGTTGCTGTTATATTATAGGCTTGGTCATCTTTTTTTTTCTCTTATAGCACAAATTTATCCCTTTGAGTTTAGAAACACCGATAAACATCTCTTGGTTTATGATGTATGTGAGTTTTCTAAGCACATACATAGTACTTATCTAATTTCAAGTAGTAGGAGTTCTGCATCTTTTCAAGTTATTCATTCTAATATATGGGGTCCATGTGGTATAATTTCTATCTTTGGTCATAGGTAGTTTGTGACCTTTATTGATTATTATAGTATAACCATATGGGTTTACCTAATGAAGAATAAAAATAAAATTTTTTCTTGCTTCAAAGATTT
Source organism: Areca catechu (assembly GCA_021397845.1). NCBI lineage: Eukaryota > Viridiplantae > Streptophyta > Magnoliopsida > Arecales > Arecaceae > Areca > Areca catechu. The sequence continues at coordinate 128,678,800 of CM038045.1, read as the reverse complement.
TTATAAAATGGTTTCCTCTTAATATGCTGCTACATTGAAGATTCTTCGTTTAGATGATGGAACTGAATATGTGAATAAGGAGTTTGGTGAGTATTTGTCATCTTATGGCATTATTCATTTGACTACTTATATTGACACTTCTATATAGAATGGAGTCACTGAGCATAAAAACAGACATTTATTAGAAGTAACTCAGTATTTAATGTTTACCATGAATGTACCAAAAGTTTTATGGAGCAAAACTATTCTTGTGATAGCCTACTTGATCAATCGAATGCCACTATGGGTGTAAGAGTATAATACCCCTGTTGAATATCTCATAGGAGTTACCTCTTATATTGTTGTATTTGGTTGTGTTTGTTTCATACAAGATCACCAACCTTTGTGGGTAAACTTGTTCCTTGTGCCCTGAAGTATATTTTTGTAGAATATTCTCCCACTAAAAAGGGCTACAAGTACTAGTGTCCTTCTGAACGAAAGCTCCTAGTCAGTATGGATATTACTTTTCAGGAGTTCAAACTTTTTTATGGTGGCTCTTCAAACTTTTCCTCCTTGCTTGAATCCTCTCCCAACACTGGTGTTCCTTATGCTGGTTGAGAGGGGGAGAACATGTTGGATCTTGTACTTGATACTATCATGGGGGTGATTCTAATTCCTAATGTTCCTGATGCTATGAACTAGAGGGATGATCCTATTCCTAATGCTCCTAATGCTACCCAGCGGGATGATACCCAGCGGGATGATGACATTCCAAATTATCCTACTACTCCAACTAGAGAGCATCCCAACATGCATTCTCTAGAATCTAAGTCTTCATCTCCTGTTCCAGCTTCATCTCCTTCATCCTTGTTGTTGGAAAATGTATGTCTTAAAGCAAATCGTCTAGGTTGTAGATGGTTGTGCAATTCATGTATATGTATATGAATTATTGAATTGAATAAAAGTTTACTCTGGTTGTTCATCACAGTCATCTTCCTAATTGAACTCTCGTGTGATGATGTCCTTTGAGATACCTTGTATGCGATGTAGAGAGAATGCATTATGTAGTTCATAAATTGGTTCGTAACCAAAGGATATGCTGTTTCAGGATGATGGTGAATCAAGAGTAGGCGTTGATGCCATGTATGTTGGTTGTCCTCATAACCAAGTAGCATGGAGATGCTGGTATGACATCAAGTATTATGTTCGATACTTTATTGAGTGTGACTCTCATGCGAGATTCTCTTTCTACCAAAAAGAAGTTTTGCATTAGAATGTGGACATGAATTATTCCTCTGACTTGAGATCACTATGGCAGCTTACAAGCAACTCACTATGCTTCGATGCCGAACTACCCGAATTTTTAATCCGATGATGGAAGGTTGCTGGGTATAGTCAAGTACTTATATAGCAGTAGTAGGATCAAGATAGGATTGACCTCTCCAAATGGTTTGGATTGAATGCTTAATATGTCTCAATTGAGAAAGACCTTGGCCAGGGCATTCCTTGTAAGGAGTTACAGGGATTCTTTGTTTGAAACATATTGAGATGGACTGATTAGGGTTGGACAGCTGAGCCATCCAGAGCATTAGAAGGTTTAAGGAATAAGTTCAATGGTTTTCTATATTTGACAGGTTTTTATTGCTCTGTAACCTTCGATCTATTCGGATGTCAGGTATCATTGCTAGATGATGACTTTGGCTAGTACTAGAAATGTTCCTATACTACCGATTTAGTATTTAAACCTACGGGGTCACACACCATGGGATTTCTTCTTGATTTGATGGCTTGGAAATGATTGGAAATCGTTCCAGACTTGTTTGACAAGAAGTTGTCAAAACTGCATATGAGCCGACTCATCTGGATGAGTCAACTTGGTTGACGGATTTTGCTAAAAAATCCAAAAATGCTTCATTAATGGCTGTAACTGTTATGGTACTTAATATTTGGTGTTTCAGGATTTTAATCAGCATCAGTTGCTGAAGTCAGGATTTGTAACACCCTTGAATCTCAAGAGACTTTAAACTCCCTAATTAATCTCTCATTATCTCCTCTTTATAGTTTTATTTAAAGACTATTTTGGGGGCTGAGAAGGTGAATCGTTCGCTCTTCATCCTAGTTGAGACTCGACCATTTTTCTCATGGTTAGAAGCCTTGCTTGACCTTTGAGAGATTATGAGATTTGACCCCATTTTGTCAGAAAGGTTCAAACAAGATAATGTGAGGCTTTGGGTTTTGGGATTGCTGTGTGTATACCTTCTATTAAAGGTTAGGATAGAGTATTCTGGGAAACATTTTTGGGTGCCTTTTTCCATCTCTATTCAGCAACTGGTTCTTCAAGGTGTTGAAGAAGGAGTCCATCATTGCCACATTATTTCTGAAGAGGCTAGCACCTTGAAGGAAGGAGAAGAATCCCCTTACCCCGGTGTGAACTACATGTAGAGGCAGGACATTTGTGCTACTCACAGGGCTTGTCTTCTTCCTTGGAGTACTTCCCTTCCTGGTGACTGTCACCTCATAGATAAGGCTTGTATTCCTATCTTATGGGTATGATGAAATGTTCTTCAGCACCATTTTGTGTGATTCAAAGAACGGTTCTATGAGTTACATACTTCGCATGCTTGATTTCATACATGTATTATTCTATATGCATAAAGATCTGTGTAGGGTCAATGTTAATTAGATTAGCATGTTTAAAAAAAATATATCTTATCTTCTTCTACTGTGTCATGTAATTTAGAAAAGAATTCTAAATTTTTTGTAACGGTGCTAAGACCCTTAACCTATAGTGGTATCAGAGCCAGGTTGAATGCATGTTTAGTTTAATGCTTTTGTATGAAATCGATTTGATATCCTTTACATAATACTTAGATTAAGATGTATTCACCTTGGCCATTTGGTCATAGGAGAGAAGTATGGTTTAAAGACCATCTCTTCCCATTCGGTGGGGTTCTCCTATGGCGTGTAGGGGTGCCGCTGCATCATGACCTCATGAAGAAGAAAGTGAGGAATTTGATAGGTTAAAATAGTTTTAATCTATGTTTGTAGACCATAAACTATGTTTAGATAAAATCTAAAAGGTGCATGATCTAAAAATTTTAAAAAGTTCAAGTAAAAATGGATGGATTTTAAAGTTATTATTTTCTGCCCAGGCAGACGAGCTGACTCACCTCCTACACAAGCTGACTCATTTCCTGAAGATAGATTAGTCTGTCTATTTAATGTTTTGGATGAGCTGACTCGTCCCTGCTCGAGTTGACTCGTCTCGTGATTTGAAGGAAAAGTGTTCAATCTTAGCTGACTCATCCCTGCATGAGTCAACTCAGATATGAGAACAAAGAGAAGTTTTCTGGATGAGCAGACTCTACCAGAAAACCTTGAAATAATAAACTTAAAGTTCATAATTTTTATGGAATTATTTCAAATCTAGGTTAATTGAAAATGTTTTAATTGGCATGTTACACTTAATTGAGAATTAAGTTATATTTTTGAAACCTTTTAAGATTTAGGATGTGATTCTAATCTTATATCATGATTGACAAACCATGGGTTAATTGGGTTAGCTAGAATTGGGTCCTTAAATGGGTTAAACCTAGGTTTAGATGAATGGATTAATTAGATAAAAGACTAATCAAAAGTTGAATTAGATCTCTCCTCTATAGATCTCTCTAATAGTTAGTTAGATCAGTCCATACATCTAAATGGACTTGATTGGTGGCTTCATGGTGAGCCCGAGTCTTTAGGTTAGTTTGATTAAGTCTGGTAAACCACTTGGTGTCTAAGGTAAGTTTGACATTGGTGATCAAGGTTTTTTGGGGCTAACTCTTACCTGGCCAACTCATCGTTGGTATCTAAGGTAAGAGGATCACCTGACATAACCCATCCCTTGATCTTACTTATCTGGCTAATGTGGTGAATCAGATTTGATTAGATTATCTGTTGATTCGAGTTGACCCATGTCAACTAAGGTTAATCAGTTTAACTGGTTTAAGGTCCCATGGACCTATTTGATCTTGAAACCCTCTAAGAGTTAAGTGGGAGTTTTCCTTGATTAAGGTCCATGCCTTCTTTCCATGTGTCACAAAATTTAAATCCTCTAAATTATTAGGTCCATATAAAGACTACGTTATGTGATAACCTAAGTCTTAGCCTCTCATTAAGTTGGATTGGCAATGAGTCCATAAGTTCGGTGATCATCGGTAGTTCCAAAGAATTGGTGGTCATCAAGCGAGTGGAATTGCCATTCAACATATGATGGCTCAGTGCGACTATCTTAACACGTGGTCAGGTGGGCTGGCCAAAGTCAGGCTTGATCATGGGTTACTTAGAAGCATTGAAGTCAATCATGATAATGGTTGGATATAACTAGGACCTTCAATAGGAGGCCCAAAGGTCGATTATGAGGACCCCTGGGGCAAAATGAATAATGGGAATTGCTTAGAGAAGCAACTGGTATTGTACCTGCCTTTAGATGCATGTGGGTTGGTCGGCCAAAGTCAGGCTTGTGTGCAGTCTATTGGGTCCTAGTACTTGCTAAAGGATAAATATTATTCTTCAGATTGGAGTGTAGAGGCTACCAGTTTGAATACAATAGTGGAAGAAACCTTTAGACTAAAATCTAGGTCTTTAGGATGTTTAAAATAATTCATATACTAATAGGTCTTGTTCTCCACTCCTTTTTTTTTCACTTTAGATAATGTTGATGACTTTGTCCCTCGGGTCATTATTGGATAATGACAAACTTTCTGGACCCAACTTCAATAGCTGGTATCGAAAACTCAGGATAGTCCTGAAGCACGAGCGGATCCTTTATATGATAACGGATCTAGCACAAGAGATCTAGACCCCAACACTCATGGCACTGTCAGGGATACTTATCAGAAGTAGATTTATGATCACACCACGGTACGTTGCATTATGTTGGCTATAATGAACGACAAGTTCAGTCACCAATTTGAGGAGGCCCAGCCAGAGGAAATCCTTCAAAGGTTGAAAGAGTCTTTTGGCACTCCAGATGATATGGAGAGATACTGGGTCTCTTTCACCATCTATAACATGCGTATGCATGATGGAGCTCCGGTAATTGATCATGTAGTGTACATGATCGAGCTATTTGAGAATTTGGATAAACTCGGATATCCTTTGCACGAGCAACTCGGCAAGGATGTGATATTGAATTCTTTACACCCTTCCTACCAGGTCTTTCTCGATAATTTTAGAATGAATAGGCATGCAGTAAACTACCATGAGATGTTAGGGTTACTGCATACTTGTGAGAGAGGCCACAACCTCAACAAGCAGTTGGTGAATCTGGTCGGAGGTTCTGGAGCAGGGCATCCTCCCTTTGGAAAAGGGAACAAGAGAAAGAATAAAAAATAAGAAGGTACAAAGTGCTGGGCCTCGTTAGACTAGGAGGGTGAAGGCTGACAAGAGTCAGGCAAAGTGCTTCTTCTGCAAGAAGCTGGGTCACCGGAAGTGGAACTGTTCTACTTACCTTAAGCGGAACTGTTCTACTTACCTTGCTACTCTAGACCGCAACAGGAAAAGGGAAAGCAGCAAGCTATTGCTGGTCAATGCATTTATATGATAAATCCTTGTAGTTTCTCTATTTATGATACTACTAGCTAGGTATTAGATACGGAAAGTCCTTACTACATTTGCAAGTCTTTGCAGGGGCTTCATGTTAGTAGGAGGTTCAAAAGCAGTGAAACATTTCTGAACATTGGGAATGGAAGTTAAGCTCTAGTTCTAGCGTTGGAAACTATTTCTTTGTATTTCAAGTCTTATACATCATTCTTAATGATTGTCATTTTTGTCCTTTCTTTTTAGTGAATATCATTTCTGTAGGCCTGATGGCCAAAGATGGTTATGAATTATCTTTAAAGAATGATATTTGCAAAATCACGTTGAATGGTTCTGATGTGAAGTTTGGACAACTGGAGAATGGCGTATATGTACTATCACAACCTGTTACTATATTATACACTGCTAATAAATGTCCTAGGTTGGATAAAATCAGTAATACTTATCTCTGGCATTGTAGGCTAGGTCATATAAACAAGAACATGATAAATAAGTTGGTGGGAGAAGGTCTCCTAGATATCACTGAGAGTGAATCTTTGCCAACTTGGGAATCTTGTCTTCTTGGAAAAATGACCAAGTCGCCTTTTACTAGAAAAGGTGAAAGAGCCAGTGATATTCTAAGTCTAATACATACTGATGTATGTGAACCAATGAATATCACTGCAAGAGGTAGGTATAATTATTTCATTACATTCACAGACGACCTTTCGGGGTACGATTATGTCTACCTGATGAGATATAAATCTGATTTGTTTGAAATGTTCAAATGTTATCATAATGAAGTTGAAAAATAAACTGGGAAGTTTATTAAATCCCTTTGATTAGATCGAGGTGGTGAATATCTTTCCAGCGAGTTTCTGACTTATCTTGAGGAGAATGGGATTCTCTCTCAATGGACTCCTCCGGGGACACTGATGGGGATCCAGGACAGGTCCAGGTATTTTTTCCATTTTTTCTTATTTTTCTGTAGTTTTTTTATTTTTACTTATTCCCATTATTCCACCTATTCCCTCTATTCCAGTTTTATCCCCGATCTTATTCCCACCTTATTCCAGTCTTATTCCATCATCTTCCCGTGTTTTAAAAAGTTTCAAAACCCTAGCCCACCACCCCTCCAGCCCTAGATCCGGGCCGCCCGACCCTCAGCCCGCCACTCGCTGGGCCGCCGGAGGCCTCGCCGGTGCCCAGGAGGTCTCCCACGGCCGTGGGAGACCAAACGACATGCTGGGCATGTCGTGCCATTTCCCGTATGTCACCCTGCCTGCAGCCCACCACTGACCAGCCATCGCTCGTCGTCCGCCGGCCCTGTCCGTCGCCTGCTTCCTGGTCACCGGCCGTGTGCTTCGTCGATAGATCGATCCTCCGCACGACCGTAAGATGGAGTTGCATGGATTTTAGAGTAGTCCCATTTTCAAAGCAGCACGCTTTCTGGAGCAGATGATCAAGCCGACACGCTTCTCATAGTAGATCAACACCATTTTTGATACAATATGAATTTTGATGTAATTTATTTTTCTTTTTTAGTTTTCTTAGAGGCTAAGAAACTGAGTGTTTTAGTTTTTCTATATAAAGGCCCCCTTTCTCCCTGTAAGAGAGATGATTTGATATAAAATTTTGGTTCTCCATTGGTTCCGGTTCTGGTTCTGGGCTGAGGCTCATTTGCCTTCGTTCCCTGCTGTGTGCATTATGGATTCGATGAGGGGTGTGAGGCATTCCCTACTGTGTGCATTATGGGTTCCGTGAGCACCCTAGTTATCCCCTATCTCGTCTTCTTTATTCCCTCGTGTCCTTTGAGTCATCCTAGCACATCTATGTGAGAGCCCTGCTATGTGCATTATGGGTTCGATGAGAGATCAGGGTAGCTGGTGATGTGATCCATCGGGAGGGTAGCTGTGTGCTGTGATCCCTCTGGAGGGTAGCTTTATGCTTTGACCCTTGACTTTCTATGTGCATCCCCCGCTAGAGTCTCGGGGCCATGAGTTCCACTTCCCGGTCCCCCATCTTCATCCTTCCTTCGCCACATCCATCCAGAAAATTGAAACAAAAGAGATCAGCTGTCTTAGGATTTTAGTGTCAGTATGCCCTAGTCCCGGGAGGCTTCTTAGCCTCCCACAGTCCTAGTTTGTTAGATATTTTTTTTCCCTGTTTTTCAAATAACCAGGTTACATCGATTTTTCGTCCCACATCAATTTTGGTATCAGAGCGAGTTGTGGATTAAGGTATGCTCCATTTTTTTTCGAACTCAACGGAGTAAAGTTCTTCGCGATCGAGGAGAATGATGGGGATCCAGGGCAGGTCCGGATATTTTTTCCATTTTTTCTTATTTTTCTATATTTTTTTATTTTTACTTATTTTCGCTATTCCACCTATTCCCTCTATTCCAGTTTTATCCCGATCTTATTCCCACCTTATTCCATCATCTTGCATGATTTTAAAAAGTTCTAAAACCCTAGCCCACCGCCCCTTCGGCCCCAGATCCGGGCAACCCGACCCCCGGCCACCCCCGCTGGACTGCCATCGATGCTCGCCGGCCCCCGCCCTCGCCGGAGAAGCTTCCCCGCCACCTTTGCCCGTGGAAGACGAACGGTCTGGGAAGACCAACCGTCACCCACGTCCCACGGCCGCTGTCGTCGCCTGCCGCCGTCGGCCTACCACTGGCCACCCGCCCGTCGCCCATCGACTCACGCCCGGCCGCCGGAGGGCCCCCACCGGCTCATGCCCGGCCACCAGAGGGCCCCCACCGGCTCACGCCCAGCCACCGGAGGGCCCCCGCCGGCGCCCTTGGGCCCCATGACCGTGGGAAGCCCAAGTGGCACGGCGTGCGTACCATGCTGCCCCTGCGCCGCCGCCCGCCTGCGCCGCTGCCCACCTGCGCCGCCTCACGCCTGCCGCCGCCTACCACCGGTCTGCCGCTCACTGGGTCGCCGGAGGCCTCGCCGGTGCCCAGGAGGTCTCCCACGGTCGTGGGAGACCAAATGTCATGCTAGGCATGCCGTGCCGTTTCCCTTGTGCCGCCCCGCCTGCAGCCCACCACCGGCCAGCCACCGCTTGTCATCTGCAGGCCCCGTTCGTTGCCTGCTTCCCAGCCACTGACCGTGTGCTTCGTCGATAGATCGATCCTCCATACGACCATAAGACGGAGTTGCACGGATTTCAGAGCAATCCCATTTTCAGAGCAGCACACTTTCTAGAGCAGATCATCAAGTCGACATGCTTCTCAAAGTAGATCAGCACCATTTTTGATGCAACACGAATTTTGATGTAATTTATTTTTCTTTTTTAGTTTTCTTAGAGGCTAAAAAACTGAGAGTTTTGGTTTTTCTATATAAAGCCCCCCTCTCCCCCTGTAAGAGAGAGATGATTTGATATAAAATTTTGGTTCTCCATTGGTTTCGGTTCTGGTTATGGGCTGAGGCCCGTTTGCCTTCGCTCCATGCTATGTCCATTATGGGTTCGATGAGGGGTGTGAGGCATTCCCTGCTATGTGCATTATGGGTTCGGTGAGCATCCTAGTTATCCCCTATCTCGTCTTCTTTATTCCCTCGTGTCCTTTGAGAGTCATCCTAGCGCATCTATATGAGAGCCCTACTATGTGCATTATGGGTTCGATGAGAGATTAGGATAGCTGGTGCTGTGATCCCCCGAGAGGGTAGCTGTGTGCTGTGATCCCCCGGGAGGGTAGCTATGTGCTGTGATCCCTCAGGAGGATAGCTTTATGCTTTGACCCTTGACTTTCTGTGTGCATCCCCTGCTAGAGTGAGTCTCAAGGCCACGAGTTCCACTTCTCGATCCCCCATCTTCATCCTTCCTTCGTCACATCCATCCAGAAAATTGAAACAAAAGAGATCAGCTGTCTTAGGATTTAAGTGTCAGTATGCCCTAGCCCCGGGAGGCTTCTTAGCCCTCCCACGGTCCTAGTTTGTTAGATATTTTTTTTCCTATTTTCCAAATAACCAGGTTACATCGATTTTTCATCCCGCATCAATTTTAATGATGGGGATCCAAGACAGGTCCGGATATTTTTTCCATTTTTTCTTATTTTCTGTATTTTTTTATTTTTACTTATTCCCGCTATTCCACATATTCCCTCTATTCCAGTTTTATCCAGATCTTATTCCCACCTTATTCCAGTCTTATTCCATCATCTTTCTGTGATTTTAAAAAGTTTCAAAACCCTAGCCCACCGCCCCTCCGGCCCCAGATCCGGGCCGCCCGACCCCCGGCTGCCCCCGCTGGACCATCGCCGACGCTCGCCGGCCCCAACCGTCGCCAGAGAAGCCGTCGCTGCCGCCCTTGCCCGTGGAAGATGAACAGCCATGGGAAGACCAACCATCGCCCACGTCCCACGGCCGCCGTCGCCGCCTGCCGCCGCCGGCCTGCCACCAGCTGCCCGCCCGCCGCCCGCCGGCTCACGCCCGACCGCCGGAGGGCCCCCGCCAGCGCCCTTGGGCCCCACGGTCGTGGGAAGCCCAAGCAGCAAGGCGTGCGTACCGTGTCACCCCTGTGCCGTCGCCCGCCTACACCGCTGCCCACCTACGCCGCCTCCCGCCTACCGCCGCCCACCGTCGGTCCGTTGCTCGCTGGGCCGCCGGAGGCCTTGCCGGCCCCCACGAGGTCTCCCACGACCGTGGAGACCAAACGGCATGCTGGGCATGCCATGCCGTTTCCCCTGTGCCACCCCGCCTGCAGCCCACCACTGACTGGCCACCGCTCGTCATCCGCCGGCCCCGTCCGTCACCTACTTCCCGGCCACCGGCCATGTGCTTCGTCGGTAGATCGATCCTCCGCACGATCGTGAGATGGAGTTTCACGGATTTTAGAGCAGTCCCATTTTCAGAGCAGCACACTTTCTGGAGCAGATCATCAAGCCGACATGCTTTTCAGAGCAGATTAGCACCATTTTTGATGCAACATGAATTTTGATGTATTTTATTTTTCTTTTTTAGTTTTCTCAGAGGCTAAGAAACTGGGGTTTTTTGTTTTTCTATATAAAGTCCTCTCCCCATGTAAGAGAGAGATGATTTGATATAAAATTTTGGTTCTCCATTAGTTCCGGTTCTGGTTCTGGGCTAAGGCCCGTTTGCCTTCGTTCCCTGCTGTGTGCATTATGGGTTCGATAAGGGGTGTGAGAGTTTTCTTCTTCCTGGTGCTGCAACTATCTTCCTACCGCCAGCAACCTTCCAGAACCCTGGCCGCCCACTTCAAAAGACACCTTTTCTTTACTGTTTTTCTTTATTTCTTTGTTCCCTTGTGAGTTTTCTAACTCCTGACAGGTCATTTGCAGGTCCCCGAGTTCCTACGAATCCAATGACTCCAGCCAAGCCTCAATTGGACCACCGAGCAGAAAGCCAGGTATCCGTGAGTCTTTGGCTCGATTTTCCAGGCCGCATCCATCAAGGAACGAGAGATCCCTTCACTGCGATCTTCACCTGGCACTTCAGACATTGTCAGGTACACCCTCTCTACCTCCAGTAATTATATTGTAGGAGAACTTTCCCTAATCGAGGCTTCTCAGTCCCGGCGATCCTTCTTTAATACTTTTCTAGGTTCTAATCTGCATGCTTGACTTCAAAATTTCATATATAATTCCCTACAACTAATTTTGATCTAAAATTCGGGAATTAATCACCTAACCCCACATATAAAACATACAAAAATAATTGCATGCATATTAGTCCCGCATCATTTGCGGTCGGGTGTGAGCCGGCGGGCAGCGGTCGGGCGGTCGGTGGCAGGCTGGCGGCGGCAGGTGGCGATGGCGGCCGTGGGATGTGGGCGACGGTTGGTCTTCCCATGGCAGTTCATCTTCCATGGGCAAGGGCGGCGGCAGCGGCTTCTCCAGCGAGGGCGGGGGCCGGCGAGCATCGACGGCGGTTCGGCAAGGGTGGCCGGGGTCGGCGGCCCGGATCTGGGGCCGGAGGGGCGGTGGGCTAGAGTTTTGAAACTTTTTTAAATCACAGGGAGATAATGGAATAAGACTGGAATAAGGTGGGAATAAGATCGAGATAAAACTGGAATAGAGGGAATAGGTGGAATAGCGGGAATAAGTAAAAAAAATGCAGAAAAATAAGAAAAAATGGAAAAAATATTCGGACCTGCCCTGGATCCCCATCATTGGTCTTCCCATTGCCATTCATCTTCCACGAGCAAGGGCGGCGGGCGGTGGCTTCTCCGGTGAGAGCGGGGGCCGGTGAGCATCGGCAGCGGTCCGGCAGGGGCGGCCGGGGGTCGGGCAGCCCGGATCTAGGGTCGGAGGGGCGGCGGGCTAGGGTTTTGAAACTTTTTAAAATCACGGGAAGATGATGGAATAAGACTAGAATAAGGTGGGAATAAGATTGGGATAAAACTAGAATAGAGGGAATAGGTGGAATAGCGGGAATAAGTAAAAATTAAAAAATAAGAAAAAATAGAAAAAATGGAAAAAATACTCAGACCTGTCCTGGATCCCCATCAGACATCTCAGTTAAATGGTGTGTCTGAAAGGAGGAATCGAACTCTATTGGACATGGTTCGATCCATGATGGGCTTAGCAAGTCTACCTAAATCTTTTTGGGGATATGCTCTTGAGTCAACGTCTTACCTTCTGAATAGAGTTCCAAGTAAGTCCGTTAATAAAACACCATATGAGATATGGATAGGACATAAGCCAACTCTCTCTCTCCTTCATGTTTGGGGGTGTCCGGCTTATGTCAGACATTTGGAGATGGATAAGCTAGGACCTAAGTCTGATAGGTGTCTTTTTCTTGGGTATCCCAAAGAATCCAAAGGATATTATTTCTATCTGCCTGAGGAACAAAAGTTGTTCGTTAGACTTAGGGCAACCTTTTTAGAAAGGGAGTACCTTGGTGAAGGCACTCAAGCTGCTGAGGTTGAACTTGGAGAAGTTCAACAGATAGAAGAACCTTCTCACTCTAAGACCACTATAGAACCAGATTTGATTAGATCAGATCCAGAGCCTATAGTGCAACCATTAAGGAGATCTGGTAAAGTACCACGTCAGCCGGATAGATACTATGATTTCTGGGTCTGAGATGGTGATCCAATTGAGCTCGATGAGAACAATGAGGATCCAATCACCTATATGGATGCAATGTCAAAGTCTGATTCTGAGTCATGGCTGCGAGCTATGAAATTCGAAATGGAGTCCATAAAAATAAACAATGTATGGATATTGATTGTCCACCTAAAGGGATAAAATCCATTGGGTGCAATTGGATCTTTAAGAAGAAGTTGGGCATAGATGGGTAGGTGGAAACCTATAAAGCCCATCTGGTTACCAAGGGGTATCATCAATGTTATGGTATTGACTATGACGAAACATTTTTTCCTGTGGCAATGCTCAAGTCCATTCAAATTATGCTTGCTATAGCAGCATATTTAGATTATGAAATCTGGCAAATGGATGGCCCACAGCTTTCCTAAATGGTTAGTTGGAAGAGGTGTATATGATGCAACCCGAAGGGTTTACATCCATAGATAAGTTTAAAGTGTGCAAGCTTCAGAGGTCCATTTATGGACTAAAATAGACTTCTCGGAGTTGGAACATGTATTTTAATAAGTGTATCAAGATGTATGGCTTTGTTAAAAATGGAGAGGAACCTTGTATATATAAATGGATAAATGGTTCTGTAGTTGTATTTCTTGTTTTGTATGTGGATGACATTCTTCTAATCAGAAATGACATTCCAGCATTATAAGGAATAAAGATCTGGCTTTCATCTCAATTCTCTATGAAAGATTTGGGTGAAGCCTCATACATACTAGGTATGAAGATCTATAGTGATAGATCTAAGAGGCTTCTGGAACCGTCCCAATCTACATACATAGATACTTTGCTAAAGCAGTTCAGCATGGAGAATTTCAAAAAGAGCTATCTTCCGATAGGTCATGGAATTACTCTTTCCAAGAAGGATTGTACGACAACTCCTGAGAAAAGAGAGTGTATGAAAATGATTCCATATGCTTCGGCAGTGAGTTCTATTATATACGTCATGTTATGTACCAGACCAGACATGGCATACTCACTAGGGATAGTGAGCAGATACCAGTCTGACCCAAGTGAAGCTCATTGGAAAATTGTTAAAAACATTCTTAAGTATTTGAGAAATATTAAGGACAAATGGCTTATTTATGGAGATTCTGACTTAAAACTTGTAGGATATACGGACTCCAGTTTTCAGTCAGATAGTGTTGATAGTAAGAGTGTGTTTGGTTTTGTGTTTAATCTTAATGGTGGAGCAGTCTGTTGGAAAATCTCTAAGTAGCATATAGTGGCTGATTCAATTTGCGAGGTAGAGTATATTACAGCATCAGAGGCAGCAAAGGAGGCTATATGGTTACGAAAGTTCCTAGACGAGCTGGGAGTGGCACCTTCCTTGGATTGTCTTATTTCGGTGTATTGTGACAGCACTGGAGCCATAGCTCAAGCCAAAGAGCTGAAGTCACATCAATAGACCAAGCATATTTTACGCGTTATCACCTTATCTCGGAGATCATTAAATGAGGTGACATCGAGCTTCTAAAGATCGATGGTAAGGAGAACTTGGCCGACCCCTTCACTAAAGCTATTCAAGTGCAAGAGTTTGATGACTGCAAATGAAAGATGGGAATGAGATTCTGTTTTGATTGGCTTTAGGCCAGGTGGGAGTTGTTGCGAAATGTATGTCCCAAAGCCAATCGTCTAGGTTGTAACGGTTGTGCGACTCATGTATATGTATATGAATAATTGAATTGAATAAAAGTTTACTTTGGTTGTTCATCACATGTCATCTTCCTAATTCAACTCTTTGTGATGATATCCTTTGAGCTACCTTGTATGTGATGTAGAGAGGATGCATCATATAGTTCATAAATTAGTTTGCGACTAAAGGATACGTTGTTTCAAGACGATGGTGTTTCAAGAGTAGGTCGTTGATGTCATGTATGTTGGTTGTCCTCTTAACCAAGTAACATGGAGATGCTGGTATAACATCAGGTGTTGTGTTAGACACTTCACTGAGCATGACTCTCATGCGAGATTCTCTTTCTTTCATAGAGAAGTTTTGTATTAGAATGTGGACATGAATTATTCTTCTGACTTGAGATCACTATGGCAGCATACAAGCAACTCATGTGCTTAGGTGCCGGACTACCCGGATTTCTAATCCAGTGATAGAAGGTTGTTGGGTACAGTCAAGTACTTGTGTAGAGATAGTAGGATCAAGATAAGATTGACTTCTTCAAATGGTTTGGATTGAATGCTTAATATGCCTCAATTGAGAAAGACTTTGGCTAGGGCATTCCTTGTAAGGAGTTATAGGGATTCTTTGTTTGAGATATATTGAGATGGACTGATTAGGGTTGGGCAGTTTAACCCTGAGCCATCCAGAGTATTAGAAGGTTAAAGGAATAAGTTCAGTGGTATTCCATATTTGATAGGTTCTTGTTGCTCTGCAACCTTTGATCTATTTGGATGCCGGGTATCATTGCTAGATGATGACTTTGGCTAGTACTGGAAATGTTCTTGTGCTACCGGTTTAGTATTTGAACCTATAGGGTCACACATCGTAGGGTTTCTTCTTGATTTAATGGCCTAGAAATGATTGGGAATGATTCCAGACTCATTTGACAAGAAGTTATCAAAACTGCATATGAGCCGACTCATTTGGATGAGTCGACTTGGTTGATGTATTTTGTTGAAAAATTCAAAAATGCTTCATTAATGGCTGTAACTGATGCAGAACGAAAGCTCTGATAACAAAAATGATGCAGAACGAAAGTGTGGAATGCGGAAGCAAATTAAAATTAATGTATTTTTTTTTTTTTAATATTTTCAGAAGTCGGCTTTGACTCAAATGAAAGTTAAACTAAATTGAAAGAAACTATATAATAATTGAAAGCACAATTCAAAGAAAATAGATTGTCAGAGTAGTTCAGAAGTAAAGGATCGCTGGGGGTTGAGAAACTCCCAGACCTAGGGTTTTGCTCTGAATTCCTTGAGTGGCAGGGGTCCCCTCAATAACCCCATCAGGTAGGAGTTGGTTAATTGAATTATCGGGAGAGATATCCTTAAATTCTTCTTCTTCATATTCATCTATCAAACTTATGTCAGGCTCATATATTTCTTCCTCAATTTCACTGAAAGGTTCTAATCTATTCTCATTTGATTCCTCTTTAAGTATGGCTCTGGTCAGGTCAACTAATTTTGGGATGGCCATGCCTAACTCCTTCTCAGTGTTATCCTTCTGGTCAAGAGGTGACACAAGTGGGAATTGACAAACAAAAGTCTGGTTCACTACGGGTGTCGGATCAATCGGAACTTGACTCAAGTTGGTAGAGGTTGGCTTTAAGTCCAAAGTACTTGATTGGTTATATCTTAAAGACCACTCATAGTCTTGGGCTTCTTGGTAGGCTCGGTTTAACTTATTGGTCTTTTCAAGGCATAGCTTCCTATAAATGTCTGGGTGTAACCCAACCCTAAACCTCGATGTGATCTGAGCTTCGGTCTCAATGGTATTGCATTTCATGTCATACCACTGGAAGTCCTCGATATATTTAGACACAGGCCTATTACCTTGTCGCAATTGGTACCATTGGTCTAAAAGTCTTTTCTCATAGGATCTACCTAGGTACCTATCTCTCAACTTACTTCTCATATCTCTCCAAGTATATATTTCCTCTTTTCTTTGATAACACTCACGCTCAATAGCATACCAATGCAACCTAGCATGTTTGGTGAACTTGGTTTTGGCCAACCTAACTTGTCCTAATTCCGATATGTTAGTGCACTCAAAATACCGATCCATTTGTTCTTCCCACTTAATATATGTCTCTTGTCTTCCATCAAAAGTAGGTGCATAAGGTTCGGTGTTCCTAACGGGTCCCTTCTCTAAGTCAACCAAGTATGGGTATAGGCTCCTAGGGCTAAACTCAGGATCACGGTATAAGGTCCTCCTAGGTTCCTGGCATGGGTGAGGTTGGGGCCTATTAAATTTTGGATCAGGGGTCCAATTTTGATGTCTACATTTCTCAAGTCCCTGGGCTCGGTCTCTAAACTGGGCAAAACCCTCATTCATATCCTGACTCAATTTGGTCATACTTTCGGTGAGAGTTCTAATCATGGCCTCTAAATCAGGTTGGGTTTGACCAGGTTGGTAGGGTACTCCATTCCGGGTAGACATGATGATGCAAGCAAGCACACCAAATGAGACTCGACTGAAATGACTATGGGCTAACTAGACCTAGAGCCCAAACTAGATGCCCAATCAGAGTGGCAAGCTAGTCTGTAGTAACTCGGGACTCAGCCAGGCAGGTATAAGGGGAGTGTTAGGTCCCTAATTGCCAATCCTAGACACCAATCAGTGATTGGCCAGGTAGGCGGACCAGCACACAAGCCCTTCGGGATAGAATTCCTGAACCACCGTTCTAGACACCAAGTACAAAGCACACACAGAGTAACTAGACAAACTGATTCAACACTAGCCTAGACCCGGCGTGTTGGTGTCCCTAGCCCACTAGGGCAAATTAGGTCTAATTAATTTTAAATTAGGTCTAGGTTCGAATGATTGGATGGTGGTTTTGGGCTAAGGAGAGGTAATCAACTCCTCCCCTTATCTTAGATGCTCAATTGCCCTTAAGTAAATTATGAGATGATCACTCCAAAAAGAATTGAATTGCAGAACACAAAAAACAGAGTTGCTGTATTTTAATGCTCAGAATTTTTACTGAAATCAATAAATTACAGAAAAATTATGGAAAATAGGTTCAATTATACTGGTTTCAAAGAAGCAAAAATCATGCAATTCAGAGTTTTATACAAGGAGAAATAATTCAGATAACAGGGCAATTACGGGCTGCAACTAGATTGTCTTCCCCGTTTATAATCCCTGCTACGAAGTTATAACCCAATGGATCCCCTACACGCCCTAGGAACACCCCGTGGAATGGGAAGAGGAGGCTTGCGCCTCGCTTAGTTCCTAGGACCGGACATCCTGGGGAGTCTACTTCGAGCAGACAAAATAAAAAGAGAACAATCAAAGCAAGCAAGCAAATCAGAAACCCTAGACTGGGCTCTGATACCAAAAATGATGCAGAACGAAAGCTCTGATACCAAAAATGATGTAGAACGAATAAAGGGATGCGATGCGGAAGTAAATTAAGATTAACTATTTTTTTTTTTTTTTTGTTTTTATATGTTTGTAGAAGTTGGCTTCAAATCAAAGAAAAGTTAACCTAACATTGAAAGATACTAATATGATAATTGAAAGCACAATTTTAAGGAAACTAAATTATCAGAGTAGTTCAGAAGCAACGGATCGCTGGGGGTTGAGAAACTCCCAGACCTAGGGTTTCGCTCCGAACTTTCAACAGAACAGAAATAAAGAGAAGAGATGGTTTATCTAACCAGACAATGATCTTCACAGATTTTGGTGGAAGAACTCTCTCGAGCAGATTGTTGGATCCTCGGATTCAGATATCTTCGTAATGGATCCTCCAATACTGGTCCTTTGGCGGGTTGGCTTCTCCTGAACTCAAGATCTGGAAGAGAAGAAAAACAATTGATGGAATCAGAGAGTCAAGGGAAAGATTTACCAGGTTGATGAACTTGAAGATTGAAATTGCTGAAAACTGGATTCTCCTGGATGTTGATGTGATTTTCCTTGGAACTTGCTCTGGATCTGAAGTAGCCGGACTGGATCTGGATGAAGGTGGATGGCCTGGACTTATAGAGAGAGAGAGGCCGTGGGAGATGGATGGAACTAGGGTTTGATGGATTGGAAATAATGAGAGGTGGCTAGGGTTTTGGGATTTCAAGTGGCTAACCTAGGGTTTTGGATAAAGATGGAGATCTCTCACCTCCTCAAGGCTCCAATGGAACCCGGATTACCCCCTCACGGAGCTCAACACTTAGAATAGTACGGAAGAAGAGAAACCTAGGTCACTCAACACAAGAGAATAGCAAAAAAATAATTTTCTTCATTGATTTTCAAAGTTACAAAGAGAGGTCTATTATATAGACCTAAAATTTTCTCCTAGCTTGTACAAATTTCCATGTGGGACTAAACTCTTCCAACCTCTAGATTAGGTAGAAAACCCCCTCTCTTGGTCGACCAAGGCTTCAAAAAAAATTGGGACGGCCATAAAGGAATTTTTTTTGGAATTTTTATGGCGCCTCCTTTGGAGTTGGATTTGGATTTGGAGTCCTCCTCTTCTTATGGCATTTCTTCTTTTCTTCCACTCCAAGTTAAGCTCTTTGATTTTGATTTGAACTTCAATTGGATGTCCTTCTTTGATTTCTTCTCCAAGAGAAGTTTTCTTCCTTCTTTGCTTAGGTAAAATAGGCAGGTATGGGCGCCTCCTTTTAAATTAGCTTCCAATTTGATTTTTTCTTCTTTGGGTGTGGGGACCATGACACTGGGATGCCTCTGTGGCGCCACCTGGACCCTGGCGTGTGCTCGGAGTGTGGCTGGGCGTGTGGCTTGGAGTGTGGCCTCCACTTGCTTGGACCTTGGTTTGATTGGAAGACAAATGTGGCACCATTTTGGACCAAATTGAAACCACATTGGGACTTGCACTGAGTCAACATGACTCAACAAAATTTAAATGGTGACTCAAGAAATAAATAAAATAAATAAACTGGTTGACCAGGTCAACCTTTATTACAAACCCTAATTTCTCGGGCAATGTCAATCAGAGATCCAAATGGAGCTCTGAAGTCTTCTTCTGAGTCTGGTGCCCGCACCAGTAACTATTATGGCACTTAATGTTTGGCATTTCAGGGTTTTAATCGGCATCAGTTATTGAAGTCAAAGGATTTGTAGCATCCTTGAATCTCAAGAGACTCTAAACTCCCTAATTAATCTTTCATTATCTCCTCTTTATAGTTTTATGTAAAGATTATTTTGGGGGCTGAGAAGGTGAATCTTTCACTCTTCATCCTTGTTGAGACTTACCATTTTTCTCATGGTTAGAAGCCTTGCTTGACTTTGAGAGATTGTGAGATTTGATCCCATTTTGTCAGAAAGGTGTTGAGGATTTTGATCCAACTTCATTCTTCATGTTGAACCCAAATACCCAAAAGCAGCCTTGTTCCCGATCAAGAACAAACACCCTGATCAACAAAGCAATAGTGGAAGCATACCACAGGCTGTGGATGACCTTCTGCCAGCGATCTCCTTGGAGAACATGGTAGGATATAGGTCTTTGAAGATCAAGCATGTCAAGATCCAAGAATGGGAGAAGAAGAGAGAAGAAGAGAAAATTTTTCTGAATAAAGGGGATTTTCTTGATTCCACGTCCAAGAAGTTCGTTTACAACCTCTCACAAGTGTTACAATATATATACCTCGGTCACACGTGGCCGAGTATCCCAAAACTCCCTCCTAGCTGGCACCGTTTAAAATAGCTCACCCATCATCCGAGCCGACTCTAGACACTAGAGTCGACTCAACCTTGGAACCGAGTTGACTCTAGGCATCAGAGCCGACTCATCCAGACCACAGGTTTTCCTGACTATGAAATCGAGCCGACTCGAATCCAACGAGCCGACTCGACCAGACCATAGGATTTCCTGACTATGAAACCAAGCCGACTCGAACCCAACGAATTGACTTGACCAGAATACATTCTCCTATTTTGAGTCGTGCCAACTAGCAGAGCCGACTCTTACATCAGAGAAGTCGACTGTAAGACCCAGATTAACTAAAACTCAGCCTGAGATACCTAAGACTCATCTCGGACATACTCCTAGCCCTATATACATCATGGACAACCATGATAGACTAGACCAATACAAAGACATTGACCCAACAAGCCTTGAACACACCACCCGAGACTCAACAATCTCCACCTTGGTGCTTCAAGGCTACATATGCCAGACTTCTCAAACCCATCAACCACATACAAGAGTAGAAGCTTTCCCTTGGTAGAGCCTTTGTAAGTGCATCCGCTTGGTTCTCCTTTGTATGGACCTTTACCAGCGCCACTTCTCCTTCGTCCACCAGCTCTCTAACTCTATGGTATCTCACATCTATATGCTTGGTGCGAGCATGATAGACTGGGTTTTGAGACAAGTATATGGCACTCTAGCTATCATTGTGCAGGACCACCATACACTGTTTCACCCCCATTTCAGTCACTAGCCTTCTCAGCCATAGTGCTTCCTTTATAGCCTCAGTAATCCCTACATACTCTACTTCCATTGTAAACAAAGTAGTAATAGATTGAAGAGTTGATCTCCAAGAAATCGGTTCACCATACATGCAGAAGAGGTACCCTGTTGTAGATCTTCTTGTATCAAGATCACTTGCATAGCTTGCATCAACAAACTCTTCCAAAGGACCTAAATGTTCACCTGACTCTATGGAATTCCATTCATATCCTTCTGGCTACCCACCAAATACTAGTCCATGCTTTTGAGACCCTTGTAGATATCACAAAATCCACTTCAATGCCTTCTAGTGTTCCTTCCTAGGGTCAGCCATGTATCTGCTCACCTGGCTTATAGCATATGCTATGTCTGGCATGCAACAAACGATAGCATACATCACACTACCCACTGCATTGGCATATGGAACTCTTTCCATGTACTCTCTCTCCTTCTCTGTCAGGGGGCTCTGATTTTTCGAGAGAGAAATATGCCCAGGTAATGGTGTATCTGCTAGTTTGGCCTTCTCCATCCCAAATCTCTTGAGTACCTTCTTGATGTACCCACCTTGTGACAAATGGAGTATTCCTTTGCATCTATCCCTGCAAATCACCATTCCAAGGATTTTCTGCGCTGATCCCAAAGCTTTCATCTCAAATTTATGAGACAATGCTCTCTTTAGCCCTTTCACAGCTTTCATACTTCTGCTTGCTATCAACATATCATCCACATACAGAAGTAAATAGAGAGCATCCACAGTATTCACATCTAAGAAACCCAAGGCTCAAGATAAATGTATCAAATCTATGATACCACTGACGAGGTGATTGTTTCAAACCATACAATGACCTCTGGAGTAGATATACCTTATTCTCCTGTCCAATATCAATGAAGCCATCAGGTTGCTTCATGTAGATCTTCTCCTCCAGACTTCCATGTAAAAAGGCTGTCTTCACATCTATCTGCTCCAATTCCATATCATGTTTTGCTACCAATGATAACAACACCCGAATTGAAGTATGGCATACCACAGGAGAAAACACCTCTATGTAGTCAACTCCCTCCCTCTGTGAATATCCCTTTTCTACTAGCCTTGCCTTGTATCTCACTCTACCTTGCTTTGAAGGTACTGATTTCTTTGTGAACACCCATTTGGAGCCAATAGCATGAGCATCTTTAGGTAGATCCACCAGCTATCATGTCTAATTCCTCCTAAGAGATTCCATCTCTTCCATCATGCCTTGCATCTATGATTCTTTATCAAGACTTTCCATGGCTTCCATAAAGTTTTCTGGATCTCCATTAACCGATATAAGAGCATATGATATAGTTTCATCCATGCTATATCTCAATGGCTTCCGAATTGTGCATTGAGGCTTATGCAATGCCACTCCCCTTGCACTATCCTGCAAGACTTTTGTTTGTGGCTCCTCCTGCACATCACTTTGAACAGCTCGTTCTCCTTGCTTCTCCTTCACCCTTGGAAAATCTTTCCTGCCTAACTCCACCTCAACTAAAACTCCATTTCCAGTTGATGTTGATGGCCTATCCTCCACCTATGAAGGGCACTCACTGCTGTTCATCTTCATGACTGCACTTCTAACTGCAGTTCTCGGTTTCTCCAAGATACTCCTTTCATCAAAAATTACATCCCTACTAATCATTATCCTCTGTGATTGAGGATCCCATAGTAGGTAACCTTTGACTCCTTGTGGATACCCTATGAAAATCATCATTTTTGATTTAGGATCAAGCTTGCTTCTTTTTGTTGCCTCCACATATACATAGGCCGGGCAACCAAATATCTTCAGGTGGCCAAGCTCTACCTTATTTCCACTCCAAGCTTTTTCTGGAAGTCCTCTATTTAACTTGAAGTGAGGGGACCTATTCACAAGAAAACATGACAGAGTAATAGCATCACCCCAAAAGATTTTTGGTAGTGATGACTGCAGCCTTATACTCCTTGCCTTCTCCAATAGTGTTTGGTTCATCTTTTCCGTAACACCATTCTGCTGTGGGGTCATCCTTACTATGTAATGGCGTTTGATTCCATTTTTCTTACAGTAACTTCTGAACTCTTTACTAGAGTACTCCCCACCATTATCAGACCGAAGGCACTTCACATGTCTTCTTGTCTCCTTCTCTACTTTAGCCCTCCAGGCTTTGAACCAAGCAAATACCTTTGATTTTTCTCTCATCAAATACATCCACAATTTCCTAGAGAAGTCATCAATGAAGGTAACAAAATACCTTGCTCTACCTCTGGATAAAACAGGTGCTGGTCCCCATACATCCGAGTGCACCAAATCTAGCACTCCTTCACTTGGCTTAGTACAAATAGCAAATTTCACCTTATGCTATTTACCAAAGATACACGGCTCACACAAATCATTTCCATCATTCTTCAAAGCTAGAATGTTTCCTCTTTTGCTTAACTCCGTGAGCCCTCGGTCACTCATATGACTCATTTGATAGTGCCACAGTTTATATGTCAACAGTTCCTCCTATGTCGCTGCAAGTACCTTCGCACTATCATTTACAACTGAGCCTTCCATCTTATACAGATTGTTTCTCAGTCTTCTTCCTCTCATTACCATAAAAGCCCCCTTGGTTATTCTCAAACATCCACTACCAGATTGGCAACTAAAAGCATATCCCTGCTTTTCTAAGTAGCCCACAGAAATTAAATTCTTTTTCAACTCTGGTACATGTTTGACATTTGACAAAGTCCTTATCATTTCATCATACATCCTCACCCTAATAATGCCAACTCCAGCTACCATACAAGGGTGATCATCACCAAGGCTTACACTACCTCCATCTGACCTGTCATAGGTGTAAAATCATTCCTGATGTGAGGTATAGTGGTATGAGCATGCAGAATCTAAAATCCAGGTATTATCCTAATTTACTGTTCTATCCGATACAATCAGTACATCTCCTCCATTACCTTCTGATACATTTGCACCACTTGTGTTGACTCTTCCCTTTTTTGTCTTTCAAAGAGGATAATGCTTCTTGATATGCCCAAGCTGATGACACTTATAGCATTTCAATTTCTTATGGTTCCGAGATTGAGATCTGCCCTTGGATTTCTCCTAGGTCTTTCCTTTGGTCTACCTTGCCTCTCATTCATAGCAAGAACCTTCGAGTTAGGATTACCTTTGCAGATCTTTTTCCTTTGCTCATTATATCTGAGCACACCAACAACCTCTTCATAATTCAAGGTTTCCTTCCCATATACCAAGGTTGTTATGAGACCATCATATGATCCAGAGAGTGAACACAGCAGCAACAATGCTCGATCCTCCTCATCAATCTTCCATCTAGATTCATAACCATTGAACATACATGGTTGAACCTTTGAATATGAGCAACAAGGTCTCCTCCTTCAGGCATTCTCAAGCTATACAGTTGCTTCTTTAACCATAGCTTGTTCGTCATGCTCTTTTCCATGTATGTATTCTCCAGTCTTCTCCAAAGATCTTTTGCGGTAGTCTCCGAGCAAACCTCAAGTAAAACCTGATTAGCCAAACACATCCTGATGGTGCTAAAAGCAATCTCTTCTAATTCTTCCCATTCTTCAACAATGATCTTTTCTAATCTTTCTTTAGCCAAGACCTTGTAGATCCTTTGTTGAACTAGCAAATCTTTAACCCTTTGCTTCCACAGGATGAAATTTTCCTTGCCATCGTACTTTTCAAAATATACCTTGAACCCACTTGATACCATTACCACAATCAAGAAATCAAGAGATCTAAAAACCATACCAGCAAGAAGCTTTTCTTCCAACCCTCTGATCTTGAGATCTTCTTTCCACAAACCTTGCTCTGATACCAAATGTTGAGAATTTTGATCCAACTTCAGTCTTCACATTGAACCCAAATACCTAAAAGCATCCTTGTTCTCAATCAAGAACAAATGCCTTGATCAATAAAGCAATAGTGGAAGCGTACCACAGGTTGTGGATGACCTTCTGCCAGTGATCTCCTTGGAGAATACGGTAAGATACAGGTCTTTGAAGATCAAGCACGCCAAGATCCAAGAACAGGAGGAGAAGAGAGAAGAAGAGAGAATTTTTCTTGAGAAAGGGGATTTTCTTGATTCCACATCCGAGAAGTTTTTTTACAACCTCTCACAAGAGGTTACAATATATATACCTCGGTGACACATGGCCGAATACCCCAAAACACCCTCCCAGCTAGCACCATTTAAAATAGCTCACCCATTGATGCAGAACAAAGAACAAAGAAGCGTATGCGAAAGTAAAATTAAGATTAATTCTTTTTTTTTTTTTATTTCAGAAATTGGCTTTGGCTCAAAGTGAAGTTAAACTAAGTTGATGGAAACTAGGTAAGGATTGAAAGCACAATTTAGAAGAAGCTAAGTAATCAGAGTAGTTCAGAAGTAATGGATCGCTGGGGGTTAAGAAACTCCCAGACCTAGGGTTTTGCTCTGAACTTTCAACAGGACAGAAATAAAGAGGAGAGATGGTTTACCAACCAGACAGTGATCTTCATAGAATTTGGGTGGAAGAATTCTCTCGGGCAGATTGTTGGATCCTCGGATTCGGCTATCTTCGCAATGGATCCTCCAATACGAGTCTCGTGGCTGGGTCGGCTTCTCCTGGACTCAAGATCTGGGAAGAAGAAAAACAAGTGATGGATTTAGAGACTCAGGAAAGGATTTACCAGTTCGAAGAACTTGAAGGCCGATGTTGCTGAGATCCGGATTCTCTTGAAGGCTGATTTGACTCCCTCTGGAAAGAGCTTTGGATCTGAAGTATCCAGACTGTAGCTGGATGCTGGTGGTCAGCCTGGACTTGGAGAGAGAGGCCGTGGGAGGTGGGTTAGGCTAGGGTTTGGTGGATTGAAGTGGATGGTGGGCGGCTAGGGTTTGGAGTAGAAGTGGCTAACCTAGGGTTTGGGTTTTGGAGATCTCACACCTCCTCAAGGTTCCTGGAGAACCCGGATTTACTCCCTCACGGAGCTCAACACCTGGATGCAAGTGTGGAAGAGAAAAAACACAAAGTTTGCTAACAAAAAAATTTGGTTTCATTCATCTCATTCCTTAGAACTTACAAAGGGGTTTTAATTTATAGGACATTACAAGAGAGTAGGGTTTTACATCTTCCCATGTGGGACTAAAGGAGGGGATCTTCAAATTAGGATTGTAGGATCAATCCCTACTCATATGGCCGGCCAAATAATTCCAAAGGTGATTGAGGCTTCAAAAAAGGAAAGTGGGTGGCGCCTCCTTGTCTTGACCTCCAAGAAAATATTTTTTTCCTTCTATGCTTGGCCTTAACTGGAAGTGTTTGGGCGCCTCTTAACCTTGCCCTCCAAGAGAAAATTTGTTTCCTTTTATATCTGGCTTTAGTTGGAATGATTAGGGCGCCTCCTAACCTTGCTCTTCAAGAGAAATCTCCTTCCTTCCATGGCTCAACCCTTTTTGGATACCTCCTTTTCTTTCTCCCCAAGTTATGGCTCTTTCTAACTTTGTTTTGAATATTTCTGGCAGGTAATGGGCGCCTCCTTGAAGTTCTCTCCAAGAGAATTTCTTCCCTTTCATAGTTTGGTTCTTTTGGGAATGTCTTGGGCCGCCCCCTTGATTTATGGACCCCTGGTGGATTTCTCCTCAATTGGCGCATGAGAGAAGGGAGCTGCTATCTGTGGTGTGGGGACCAAAGCCTGCTGGATGGAGATGTGGCACCCCCTGGACTCAGGCGTATGGCTGGGAGTGTGGCTGGGAGTGTGGCGCCCACTTGCTTGGCCTTGGGAGAAAATGTAACACCCTAGGTTGAAGCCCTAGTCCACTACTGAGTCAACATGACTCAACAAAATAAAAATGCAGGTAATATAGACTCAAGCTAAAATTGAGTTGATCAAGTCAACCCTTATTACAAGCCAAAAAACCCTAATTCTTTGGGCAAGGTTAATCAGAGATCCAGATGGAGCTCTGAAGTCTTCTTCTGAGTCTGGTACCCGCACCAATTCTCCCAGGGTGGGAGGAACTTGACCCTGTCGAGTAAGGCTCAAGTTGGCTCTAGTATATCTCCAAGAGGTCTGGATCCAAATCTTGTAGTTCTTCTCGGGAGATCCAAGAGTCATCAGAGTCTGGCCTTCCTTGCTAGCAGACCAGGTATTTTTGGTATCCTCGATTACGAGTAGAGATAACCTGATCATCCAGGATCTTTTCAATCTGCTCTTTCCTCACAGGCCAGTTTATTGGTGGACACACAGGGTCAGGTTCACTCTCAAGAGAAGGATTAGGTTCAAAAGCCTCACTGGGAATCACAGCTGGCTCTCTATACTCTACTAGGTCTGTAATGTTGAAAGTGGAGCTAATGCCTAGTTCTGGAAGTAACTCGAGCACATAGGCATTGGATCCTACTCTCTTCACCACTCTAAATGGTCCAGCTCCCCTAGCATGTAACTTTCTAATGGTTCCAGGAGGAAACCGTTCAGGCCTTAACCTAATCATTACATAGTCTCCTTCGTCAAAAGTTTTGACTCGCCTTTGAGAATCAGCTAATTTCTTATAAGTTTCATTACTTAAATTTATTTTGGCTTGAATTTCTTTATGCAAGTCTTTTATATGCTGTGCAAAAACTTCGGCAGACTCGGAGACCCGTGTGTGGACTGGTAAAGGAGCTAGGTCAAGAGGTGTGTGGGGTTTGTAACCATGCACAATTTCAAATGGACTCTTACCTGTAGACCTATTGACCGAGTCATTATATGCAAATTCAGCTCTAGGTAAGTACAAATCCCAATTCCTGGTATTCTCACTCAACCAAAATCTGAGACAATGTCCTAAACTCGACTGACGATGCATTCCTAAAGAATGGACTTTATTCAAAGGAACCCTAGGTCTAAACCTAACAAACTACGGCTCTCTAGGTTTGACCTTGGGTCGGAGGATGGCATGCAGAGCATGAAAACTTATCATGGGTGCCTAGTAGGTGCCATAAGGTCTTCCAGAAGTAGGTGGCAAACCTAATAGATTCTGACACGTGGTTCACTCTAAAGACTTCGACAAAGTATACTTGGATGGTGTAAGAAGCATTGGAAGTCCTAGAGAAAGGGAGGAGATATGAGGTGGGGTCTCGAATTACCTGTTGACTAAAGGTGGTGACCTGAAGGTTTGAATGGTGATCTATGAGTGTCAACTGGTCATCCTTATGAAAGGAAAAGTTTGCTACTCCCAGGAATGGACCAAAAGATGGTTCGAGGAGTAGCCTAGGACATGTGATTGCAACAGTTAAGGTTTGTTCTCTAAGCAAATAATGATCCACTTTCTCAAGAAATGGATTAGAGAATGATTCATGGAAGGGCCTATGGATGATGACCTCAAGACTTGAAATTTGACCTATGGGTGAGGAAAGGTATACTCTGTAGAAGGGTAGGTCAGTCATGCGAAGGAAGGGGTCTGGGGTCATAAGGAGGACTTTTACAGGACTGGGTGAATCAATCCGCTCAAGAAAAGGATGTCCAACTGAGATTACGGGAGAGACCTTAGTGGCTGAGCATGGGACAAGGTCCAATTATAAGAGGCTTGATTCAGTCATCCTAAGGAGAGGATCTACCATAGGGTGGGCAAACTTAAACAGTTCAGTGCAAAGATCTTCAATTGGTACTTGGGGAATGACTGTCATTAGAGGGTATGTACTAATAGCTCGGGCTAACACTATGAGTTCTTCCTGGGGGTATTTGACTAAAGGAACCTGGTTCTCACAAATCTCTTGAATTTCTGAACTAGGTCCTACCAGTTGGTTGTTTTCCAAGGTCTCCTCAAGTAAGGAACTAATAGTATCAATGTCACATTCTTCAAGTTCTTCCCCCTCATATTCATCAACTAGACTCAAGCCAGCATCATATACTTCCTCGATGCCATCTTCAATGGGTTTCGGGTCAGTGGTAATCGGGTCAACTGATTCTGGGCTTGTCATACCTAACCCTTCTTCCTCATTGGTAGGCTTGGGTTCTCCCTCATTAATGTCATCCTTAGGATTCTTACCACTTAGCTGTGCACAAGCCAGTCCTATGCATGGGCATTGACTAGATTTATGGCCTCTTTCTCCACAAAACAAACATTCTTGCAATATAGGAACCTGGGTCACACTGGGTTTCAAGCTAGTAGAGACCTTACTTGGGAATGGGTGTGGATCTAAATGGTTTGATCTAGAAGACTTGGGTTGTTGAGTGACTGGTCTAGAATATTGTAAGGACCTCTCATAGACACGATCCACACTATAGATATCATGGTTAGGCTTCCTAAGGTTATGCTCGGGATCACGGTACAAGGTCCTCATAGGCTCCTGGCATGGATGAGGTTGGGGCCTATTAAAGTTTGGATCAGGGATCCAATTTTGATGTCTGCGTTTCTCAAGTACTTGGACTCGATCCCTAAGCTGGATAAAACTCTCATGGACTTGTTCTTTACACTGGGTAACAGTAGCAGTCACATCCTGACTCAATTTGTTCATACTCTCAGTAAGAGCTCTAACCATGGCCTCTAAATCAGGTTGGGTTTGACCAGGTTAGTAGGGTACTCCATTCCGGGTCGACATGATGCAAGCAAACACACAAAATGAGACTCAACTGAACGACTACGGGCTAACTAGACCTAGAGCCCAAACTAGATGCCCAATCAGAGTGGCAAGCTAGCCTGTAGTAACTCAGGACTCAGCCAGGTAGGTGTAAGGAGAGTGTTAGGTCCCTGAATGCCAATCCTAGACACCAATCAGAGATTGGCCAGGTAGGCGGACCAGCACACAAGCCCTTCGGGATGGAATCCCTGAACCACCGTTCTAGACACTGAGTACAAAGCACACACAGAGTAACCAGACAAACTAACTCAACACTAGCCTTGACCCGACTTGTTGATGTCCCTAGCCCACTAGGGCAAATTAGGTCTAATTAATTTTAAGATTAAAGGCTTAGGGTCGAATGAGTGGGTGGTGGTTTTGGGCTAAGGAGAGGTTATCAACTCCTCCCCTTATCTTAGATGCTCAAATGCCCTTAAGATGAATTAAGAGATGAACACTCAAAAATAATTGGATTGCAGAACACAAAAATAGAGTTGCAGTAATTTAATTCTCAGAAATTCCATGGAAACCAATAAATCACAGGAAAATTATGAAAAATAGCTTAAATTATACTGGTTTTAGAAAAATAAAAATCACTGAATTTAGAGTTATCTGTAGTGAGAAATAATTCCTGCAATAGAATAATTATGGGCTGAAAATAGAGTACTTCCCCGTTTACAATTCCTGCTACGAAGTTATAACCCAACGGATCCCCTACACGCCCTAGGAACACCCCGTGGAATGGGAAGAGGAGGTTTGCACCTCGCTTCATTCCTAGGACCGGACATCCTGGGGAGTTTACTTCGAGCAGAAGCTAAGTTATCAGAGTAGTTCAGAAGTAACGGATCACTGGGGGTTGAGAAACTCCCAGACCTAGGGTTTCGCTCTGAACTTTCAACAGGACAGAAATAAAGAGGAGAGATGGTTTACCAACCAGACAGTGATCTTCACAGAATTTGGGTGGAAGAACTCTCTCGGGCAGATTGTTGGATCCTCGGATTCGGCTATCTTCGCAATAGATCCTCCAATACGGGTCTCATGGCTGGGTCGGCTTCTCCTGGACTCAAGATCTGGGAAGAAGAAAAACAAGTGATGGATTCAGAGACTCAGGGAAGGATTTACCAGTTCGAAGAACTTGAAGGCCGATGTCGCTGAGATCCGGATTCTCTTGAATGCTGATTCGACCCCTCTGGAAAGAGCTTTGGATCTGAAGTATCCGGACTATAGCTGGATGCTGGTGGTCGGCCTGGACTTGGAGAGAGAGGCCGTGGGAGGTGGGTTAGGCTAGGGTTTGGTGGATTGAAGTGGATGGTGGGCGGCTAGGGTTTGGAGTAGAAGTGGCTAACCTAGGGTTTGGGTTTTGGAGATCTCACACCTCCTCAAGGTTCCTGGGGAACCCGGATTTACTCCCTCATGGAGCTCAACACCTGGATGCAAGTGCGGAAGAGAGAAAACACAAAGTTTGCTCACAAAAAAAATTTGGTTTCATTCATCTCATTCCTTAGAACTTACAAAGGGGTTTTAATTTATAGGACATTACAAGAGAGTAGGGTTTTACATCTTCCCATGTGGGACTAAAGGAGGGGATCTTCAAATTAGGATTGTAGGATCAATCCCTACTCATATGGCCGGCCAAATAATTCCAAAGGTGATTGAGGCTTCAAAAAAGGAAAGTGGGTGGCGCCTCCTTGTCTTGACCTCCAAGAAAATATTTTTTTCCTTCTATGCTTGGCCTTAACTGGAAGTGTTTGGGCGCCTCTTAACCTTGCCCTCCAAGAGAAAATTTGTTTCCTTTTATATCTGGCTTTAGTTGGAATGATTAGGGCGCCTCCTAACCTTGCTCTTCAAGAGAAATCTCCTTCCTTCCATGGCTCAATCCTTTTTGGATACCTCCTTTTCTTTCTCCCCAAGTTATGGCTCTTTCTAACTTTGTTTTGAATATTTCTGGCAGGTAATGGGCACCTCCTTGAAGTTCTCTCCAAGAGAATTTCTTCCCTTTCATAGTTTGGTTCTTTTGGGAATGCCTTGGGCCGCCCCCTTGATTTGTGGACCCCTGGTGGATTTCTCCTCAATTGGCGCATGAGAGAAGGGAGCTGCTATCTGTGGTGTGGGGACCAAAGCCTGCTGGATGGAGATGTGGTGCCCCCTGGACTCAGGCGTATGGCTGGGAGTGTGGCTGGGAGTGTGGCGCCCACTTGCTTGGCCTTGGGAGAAAATGTAACACCCCAGGTTGAAGCCCTAGTCCACTACTGAGTCAACATGACTCAACAAAATAAAAATGCAGGTAATATAGACTCAAGCTAAAATTGAGTTGATCAAGTCAACCCTTATTACAAGCCAAAAAACCCTAATTCTTCGGGCAAGGTTAATCAGAGATCCAGATGGAGCTCTGAAGTCTTCTTCTGAGTCTGGTGCCCGCACCACCCATCATCCTAGCCGGCTCTAGACACTAGAGTTGACTCAACCTTGGAACCGAGTCAACTCTGGGTATTGAAGACGACTCATCCAGGCCACATATTTTCCTGACTATGAAATCGAGCTGACCGAACCCAATGAGTCGACTCAACCAGACCACAGGATTTCCTGACTATGAAATCGAGCTAACTCGAACCCAATGAGTTGACTCGACCAGAACACATTCCCCTGTTCTAAGTCATGCCAACTAGCAGAGCCGACTCTTACATTATAGGAGCCGACTCTAAGACCTAGACTGACTAAAACTCAACCTAATACACCTAGGACTCACCCTGGACTTACTCCTAGCCCTAGGTACATCATGAACAACCATGATAGATTGGACCAATACAAGGACATTGACCTAACAAGCCTTGAACGCACCACCCGAGACTCAACAAAAGGTTCTAACAAGATAGTGTGAGGCTTTGAGCTTTGGGATTGCTATGTGTATACCTTCTGTTGAAGGTTGGGACAAAGTGTTCTGGGAAATGTTTTTGGGTGCCTTATTCCATCTCTGTTCAGCAATTGGTTCTTCAAGGTGTTGAAGGAGTCTGTCGTTGCCACATTATTTCTGGAGAGGCTAGCACCTTGAAGGAAGGAGGAGAATTCCCTTATCCCAGTGTGAACTACCTGTAGAGGCAGGACGTTTGTGCTGCTCGTAGGGCTTGTCTTCTTCCTTGGAGTACTTCCCTTCTTGGTGATTGTCACCTTGCAGATAAGGCTTGTATTCCTATCTTATGGGTATGATGAAATGTTCTTCAGCACCATTTTGTGTGATTCAAAGAATGGTTCTATGAGTTACATACTTCGCATGCTTGATTTCATACATTTATTATTCTATATGCATAAAGATTTGTATAGGGTCAGTGTTAATTAGATTAACATGTTTAAAAAGAAAAAGTCTTATCTTCTTCCGCTGCATCGTGTAATTTAGAAAAAAATTCTAAATTGCTTGTAACAATGCTAAGACCCTTAACGTACACTTGTCTCGATTTGGAATGAGTAGTAATATTTCTGATCTCTCTAATATATCCCATATTGATTATCCTTCCGAGTTACCTATTTTTTTGCAGAAAGCTCCTCATCATGCTAATCATCCCATATGGTATAGGCATGATATTGCTAACTTTATATCTTATTCTTTCTTATCTCCCTCATATAATAGTTTATAGCCTTATTGAATTCTATATCTATACCTAATGACTGGAAGATTGCAAAAAGGGATCCTTGATCCAAAGAAGCTATGTTGGAAGAAATAAAAGCTCTAGAGAAGAACAATATATGGGACCTTGTATCTCTACCGGTAAGGAAGCAGCCAGTTAATTATAAGTAGGTATTTACTATGAAGCAAACTCTGGAGGGCACTATTGATCGTTACAAAGCAAGACTGGTAGCTAGAGGCTTTACACAGATGTATGGGATTGATTATGATGAGACATTTATTCCTGTGGCAAAAATGAATATTGTTAGAACTATTATCTTATGTGTAGCAAACTTTGGTTGGGATTTATACCAACGGATGTAAAGAATGCATTCCTACATAGAGAACTTTAGGAGGAGGTGTATATGCAGATTCCACTTGGTTTTGCTACCACTCAAATAGTTAAACAAGTTTATAGATTGAGGCAATCTTTGTATGCGCTAAAGCAATCTCCTTGAGCTTGGTTTGATTGATTAAGACAGGCTATCGTATCAATGGGCTACCATCAGAGTAATGTCGATCACACACTCTTCTTCAGGCAATCCTATGGATGGATCACACTTCTCATTATCTATGTTGATGACATCGTGATTACCGGTAATAACACTAAGGAGATAGCATGTCTGAAGTCTTAATTAGCACAAGCATTTGAGGTTAAGAATCTGGAAAAACTAAGATACTTTCACGAGATTGAGGTAGCATACTCTCCTAAAAGAATTTATCTTTTCTAGAGAAAGTATGTTATGGATCTTTTTACTGAAACTAGAATGCTTGGGTGTAGAACTGTAGCTACACCTATTAATTAGAATCATAGACTTATGGTTGACTCTGGTACTCCAGTAGATAAGGATCATTATCAGAGATTGGTGAGTAGGCTGATTTATTTATCACATACTATACTTGATATTGCTTTTATCATAAGTGTTGTTAGATAGTATATGCATGACCCTCACTCAAGTCATATGGAAGTAATATATAGGATTCTCTGATACTTGAAGAGCTATCTTAGAAGAGGGTTATTCTATTCATGACACGGATACCTTGATATTGAGGGATGTATAGATGCTGACTAGGTCAGTTCCATAGATGATAGGTGCTCAACCCCTGGTTATTATACATTTGTGGAAAAAAATCTTGTTACATGATATAGCAAAAAGTAAGATGTGGTGGCTCGCTCAACTACTGAGGCTAAGTATAGAGCAATGGTACTTGGAGTTTGTGAAGTGTTATAGATAAAAAATCTGTTGATCGAACTTCAATTATTTCGTGGTTCTTCATTATTACTTTTTTGTGATAATCAGGTAGTCATTAACATAGCAAATAATCCAGTTCAGCATGACAGAACCAAACATATTAAAATTGATCATCATTTTATCAAGGATAAGCTTACCTCCAGGGTTCTTTAGATTTTGCATGTTCGATTTTTAGATCAGCTAACTGATGCTCTGGCCAAAGGATTAAGTTTAAATCATTTCACTTATGTTTGTACCAAGATCGGACTTACGATCCATTTACCCCATCTTGAGGGGGAGTATTGGCATGATCTCAGATTTATAGGAATCTAATATAGATCCCATGATTCTAGAGATACCATATGAATCATACAGGTGTAATCCTAGATTTATAGGGATCTAATATAGATCCCATGATCTAGCGATCTCATATAGATCATACGGGTGTAACCTTTCTTATTTTCAGATTCTTTGTCAATAAAATCAATGGAATATCCTTCCATTTGGGTATGGGATGTTCCAATTCCTATTCCAACACTCAAGGAATCATAGACTAACTCAATCTTAGATGCAAAGGATGGTTGGGAATGTTTTGTTATGAATCTAGTGCTAAGCCAGATGACTACTATTTTTATATTATTATGTTTAATTTTCTTGATGTTTTGGTTTGGAGGGTATTCCATTGCTCTAGTTTTGTACAAAGATTTACATAAACACTTCTTAACAAATGGAGCTTTGCTCCCTTCTATAATAAAAAAAGGATGCAGACATCTCCCATCCTACATGTTTGCATGTTGGCAACAACAGAGTTCTAAGCTCTTTAGGATGAGCTATATATCTATCAAACATGCAGATGAAATTATCCAGGAAATGTAGAACTTGTCTTTATGTACATAGCCCATTCACACCTGCATACAAATGGCATCACAAACAGCACTTGATCCACGAACAGCCAACATTTCCTTCTTTAACCAATCTTGGAAGTAAGTCACTGAAGTACATGTCCCATATCGTCTTATTTATGTTGATGGTATTAGCAACTAGATGTAGAACCCTGATCGCAAAAAAGAAACCAAAAGCATTTTACAATTTTTAAAGCAACTAGTTAACTCACAGCAGTGTCATTGCCAGCAAGTATTTGACAAAAATAGTGATACTAATTATCCAAAACATTAGGCCTCAGTAAAAGCCCAAATGCATCACTTTCTTAACTGTTCATCATCTTAGCACATTGTATAACTTAGCAGGCTACACCCAATGCAAAGTCAAACATGTTGTTTCCCTAATAAACCCAACACAATTATAGCCTTCAAATTGTAGTGTTAAGAATCAACGATGTTGGGATATCCTGGTTCAGCTACGAACCAAGCTCCGGTTTGACTTATCGAAGCCCCGGTTCTCCGGACTACGGACTTCGGACTAAGCGAAGGCCAACCGCAAGCAACTCAAGGCTTCACACCAAACTACAACATCTGAAGGCCAGTCCTTCGGGTAGCACCTTCGGTCCCGGCCGAAGTCTGAACTACTCATCGACTTTCGAAGACACGAACTTCGGTCCCCGCTGTAGACATGATCTCTGGCCTCAGGGAAATACCAAGCCTTCGGCCCTCGCAAGGGAAAACCCGAAGCTTGAACCACAATCTATTTCAAAAAGAAAATTGTAACCAACGGTTACAATCGACACTCATCATGCCATGATCATGGTGCGCAATTCCTGTAGCCATGCCTCCGATCTGGCCAGAACCGCTTATTGACAACCCACGATCGCCAATCATGGGAGAGATTGGCTCCCCATGATCTCCGGAAAAAGAGTGGGCCACAGACCGGAGGCCATCTTTTAAATATGGGTAAGAAGGATGGCTCGAGAGGTACACGTGAATAATCTCACACGTATATACTTTCAATCTCCAAGAACTCTTTTTCTCTTCCACTCTCGACATCTTCCCTATTCTGTGGCTGGAATCTGCCATTGACTTAGGCATCGGAGTGTCCTCCGCCAGAACAACTCCGGCAAGGGACCTTTTGCAGGTGAACCAGGGAGCGGTCCTGCAATGCAGCGGCTCTGACCGGCCGATCCAGGGACTCCACGCCAACAGCTTGGCACGCCAAGTAGGGGGGCCGTATTATTAACATTGTTAAGCTCCCTCCTAGACAAGGGGAAGAAATAAAGAAGTTTTTGATGGCAAGAAGAAAAGCTCAAAATGCTTCTACAAGTCGGAGTCGTGCTCCGTCTCAGGGGGGTGCACCCCCAGAGGAGAACAATGTTCCACCTCCCACAGTTGTTGTGGGAGCACAGCAGTTCGAAGCTCTTATGAACTAGGTCACCAACCTGACGGCCATGGTTCAAGAGTTCCAAGACAGAGCCTTTTCGGTGGCAAACCCACCAGCTATTTTTAGACATAGCTCTCGATCCCGAAGAAGGAGAGCACCACGGGAGGACTCAGCGCATCCCTCCCCCCGTTCTCGGCCCTCTCTCGAAGTCCAAACTTCGAGACTGCCTAGGTCTGCCAATTCCCCGTAAAAAGGGAAAAGGCCTAGGCAAACTTCCTCCTCCTCCTCCGAAGACTCCACTCCGGTGGAGAGAGAACCCAAGCAGACTCTTGATTATGACGGGAGGTTCAGAGCCATCGAATCAGAGATGAAAAGGGCACGAGAACAGATAATGCAAAATCAGAGAGATCTCGATGACTTGATTGTGGGTGATCTATGCCCACCCTACATCGACCGCATCATGGCTGAGGACATTCCTCGGCACTTCAGGGTTTCCCAAATGGAACCCTACGATGGCACCTTCGACCCTCTCGACCATTTGGGCAGCTTCAAAGCCCATATGATGATCCAAGGAGTTTCGGACGCAATGTACTATTTGGCGTTCCTGGCTACCTTGAAGAAGTTTGCTCGAATGTGGTACTCGAGCCTGCACCCAGGTACCATCGATTCCTTTTCCGAGTTAGAAAAATTGTTTGTCTTGTATTTCAGGACCTGCCGCAAGATTCCTCGAAATACGGACACACTATTCCTCCTTCACCAGAATGAAGGAGAGAGCCTGAGAGATTACATCTCCAGGTTCAATGCGGCCATGCTTGAGATCCCCGATCTCAACGAGCACGTGGCCATGTTTGCATTGGAGAAGGGGCTTCGAACCTCCAGGCTTACTTTTTTCCTGGACAAGAAGTTTCCTAAAAGCTACGCTGAGCTCCTATCAAGGGCTCAGAAATACGCCGATGCCGAAGAGCAGGGGGTGAATCGACGGTTGATTGAAGGGAATCCCCCTTCAAAGAAGAAGAATAACAGGGGGCAAGGCCCCCAAACTCCCAACAACAATGGTGGCAGATATGCAGACAGTCGAAGAAGCCCTCCCAAGCCCAGAGCATTGGGAGGAAGATTCGACTCCTATACCCCCCTCAACCTCCCTCGAGAGAAGATCCTCATGGAGATAGAAAAGGAAAACTATCTCCAACGGCCCCATCCCATGAAGGCCTCCTCTTCTGCAAGGAACAGGAACAAATTCTGTCGATTCCACCGGGACCACGGCCACAACACAGAAGAATGCATCCAGCTGAGGGATGTGATCGAGGATCACATCAAGAGAGGATACCTAGGGCAGTACATCGGTCGCCAGGGACCCCGGTCGGAAGCAACTGTTCCCCAGCCACCTCCCGAAGAGGTCGAATTGCCAAATCAAAGGCCCACCAACGGAGGTGTAGGGATGATACACCGGCCCACCAATTGGAGAAGGGATGAAGATGAAGCCTCAAAGCTCCTCAACCCTACTCAACTCAGAACGGCTAGTTGCATCGACTGAACGACAACAGCCCGAATGACCTGATCTAAAAAATCAGTCAATTGCACAAAGGATTGTCTGATCCACTCACCTTATCGGTATGCCCGACGAGCATAATGGATACTCTAACCAGGCCACCAAAAAGATCAAAGGTGCAGGGATGGTTTACATAACCTACCCTACAGTGAATCCGAACATACGCCGAGGCGGGCCTGAACAGCCTACCTTAATCATGACAGAAAGTACGGGGA
The DNA here is from genome assembly GCA_021397845.1 of Areca catechu. Classification (NCBI taxonomy): domain Eukaryota; kingdom Viridiplantae; phylum Streptophyta; class Magnoliopsida; order Arecales; family Arecaceae; genus Areca; species Areca catechu. The sequence continues at coordinate 128,640,603 of CM038045.1, read as the reverse complement.
TGGTGTAAACACCCTACCCTATGAAAAATCCGAACACATGCCTAAAAGGACCACTGTTGTCCTCTATGTCAACAACAAACACTCTCAGAACGGTCCAACGGACCCTACTTCTTCCCTACAGACCATAAGTGGTCTACAGAGTATACATTATGGACAAATTATGATGCAACACATCGCAAAAAATACATGGAAAGAGGTAAAAGAAAAGATCTTTCATTTCTTTCAAATTTTTACAAAAAGAAAAGAAAGAGAAAAGAAAGAAAGAAACTCTCCTAAAGAGATATATAAAAAAAAAGAGAGGGCAGGCCGCTTTCGAAAGTCCGACTCCGGTCAGCAAAGGCTCTAGGGCAGCCCACTTCCGAAAGTTCGACTCCGGTCGATAAAGGATCTAGGGCAACCCGCTTCTAAAAGTCCGACTCTGGTCGGCAAAGGCTCTAGGGCAACCCGCTTCCGAAAGTCTGACTCCGATCGGCAAAGGCTCTAGGGCAGCCTGCTTCCGAAAGTCAGACTCCGGTCGGCAAAGGCTCTAGGGCAGCCTGCTTCCGAAAGTCCGACTCCGGTCGGCAAAGGCTCTAGGGCAGCCCACTTTCGAAAGTCCGATTCCGGTTGGCAAAGGCTCTAGGGCAGCCCGCTTCCGAAAGTCCGACTCTGGTCAGCAAAGGCTCTAGGGCAGCCCGCTTTCGAAAGTCCGACTTCGGTCGGCAAAGGCTCTAGGATAGCCCACTTCTGAAAGTCCGACTCCGGTCGGCAAAGGCTCTAGGGCAGCCCACTTCCGAAAGTCCGACTCTGGTCAGCAGAGGCTCTAGGGCAGCCCACTTGCGACTGACCACCTGAATAAGATCTATCCTTCATCCAACGGGACAAGAAGAGATAGCCTCAGGGCCACCTACTTTTTCCCAATCCGGGAATGGCACCTGTCCACCATCTGATTCTCAGATCATGATGGACAGCCCAATAGAGGTCCCATAATCATTCACTACGCCGTCTCTCAGGAGCAAAACGACAAGGCCATAATACTCTCAGTTCTCGAGGCAAATCTTTGCTTCGACAACTGAGAGTACGGGGTAACTGTTAGGATATTCTGGTTCAGCTACGAACCAAGCTCCGGTTCGACTTAGCGAAGCCCCGGTTCTCTGAACTACGGACTTCGTACTAAGCGAAGGCCAACTGCAAGAACCTCAGGCTTCACACCAAACTACAACATCCGAAGGCCAGTCCTTCAGGTAGCACCTTTGGCCTCGGCCGAAGTCTGAACTACTCATCGACTTCCGAAGACACGAACTTCGGTCCCCGCCGTAGACATGATCTCCGACCTCAGGAAAATACCAAGATTTCGACCCATGCAAGGGAAAACCCGAAGCTTGAACCATAATCTATTCCAAAAAGAAAACTGTAACCAACGGTTACAATCGACACTCATCATGCCATGATCATGGTGCGCAATTCTTGCAGCCATGCCTCCGATCTGGCCAGAACCGCTCATTGACAACCCACGATCACCAATCATGGGAGAGATTGGCTCCCCATGATCTCTGGAAAAAGAGCGGGCCATAGACCGGAGGCCATCTTTTAAATATAGGTAAGAAGGATGGCTCGAGAGGTACACATGAATAATCTCGCACACATACACTTTCAATCTCCAAGAACTCTTTTTCTCTTCCACTCTCGACATCTTCTCCATTCTGTGGCTGGAATCCGCCACTGACTTAGGCATCGGAGTGTCCTCCGCCAGAACAACTCTAGCAAAGGACCTGTTTTACAGGTGAACCAGGGAGCGGTCCTGTGACGCAGCGACTCCGACCGGCCGATCCAGGGACTCCATGCCAACAAACAAAATAGGAGCCAGGATTCTAATTATGTGTCCTCTAGTACCTGCATGCATGTACGTACGTAAGATGGCAAGATAAATTAGGTTCTCACAACAAAAAAAAAAAAGCAAACATCTATTTTTTATAATCTTGGATATGGGCATTATTAGATTTTTTGAAAAACTCTTCCTCTATTACTTATAGAATACAAGCTTATTCTCATATCAACCAAACATTAATTGGAATAACACATATTAATTGCACTTGAATAAAGATAAAATACCAGATTTCCAGTCAAACAAAAATATGAAATAACAAAAGAAAAATAGCTATTCTTTGATAATTCATATTCTTATTTCAAGAATAAAATTTGGATATCCAAACACTACCTAGAAGGCTGGATTATGTGAGCTAACACTCTGTATAAAGGAAAAGCCTATTTTTCTTAGCTTGCACCTTTTAAAGATTATGTTTGTTCACTTTAGAAAAACCTAGGAAAGTTGAATGGGAAAAGTAAACTATTTTATAGGAAAAGAAAAACAATCTAGCTAAATTTAGAAAATTCTTTTTTATTATAAAACAAAGCATTCATTTAATGGGTCTAGGTTGAATACATCCAAGATAGTTAGTGAGGACAATATCACGCAACGGACCTGGGGCATTTCCAGGTGAGTCCACAAGACCTCCCTCGAGTGATTAGCTATATAAGAGGCAACCCAGTCTACCGCAAAGTTAGTCTCTCTGTACATATGCCGCACAATACAAATGGAACAGTCCTATAAGATGAAAGCAATATCTCGAAGTAGAGGGTATGCCGGTCTGTCCTCCGGGCTCCTTGGATCCAAGAGATAACGGTAGCCGAATCACCTTCAAGAATTAGGTGATCAAGGTATAAGAACCTCTTGGCATAAAGAAGACCAGTCCAAGTACCCCGGAGCTCCGCTGCAGGGATAGAGGGCTCAAAGAGGTGGCTCCCTCCCACTACAAGAAGACCAAGGCCTAGACCCTGAATGACGAAAGCCGCACAACCATGAGTGCCCCTCATACTTCCATCAAAATTGATCATGACAAACCTCGAAGGTGGGGGCTCCCAAGAAATGAAAGCCTAACGAGGTGCTCGATGAACTAAACAGGAGCCCTAGATCTCCATGGTCATCTCACTAGTCCTCCAATACTCTGCTGCCTAGACACGGGCCCTTTCAACTATAACTTTGGCCAAACAAGATTTAGAGTTAAATACCAAGTCATTCCTGGTAAGCCAGGTATGATAAGCAACATAGGCTGGTAGAGAGCAAGATGGATGGCCCAAGTGCATTTGGAGCATATCCACAAAAGTATCAACATGATCATGAGCCTGCATAAGGGGGCCATCAGGACTAGCAAGCCTCCAGATGAGAATAGCTCAAGGGCATGAGAAGAGGACATGCTGCAAGGTCTCATCGTCATCACCACAAACCGGGCATAGAGAAGACACATTTAAGCCCCTGGCAATAAGAAATGCTTTAGTGGGAAGGCATCACCAAGCAACCTTCCATAAGAACAAGCTAACTCTTAGATGGATCCCTAGCCTCCAAATCCATCTAATGTCAAGACTTCTTTGGGAGTCTTGGTGAGTTAGGGGTATAGATCCGCCATAAGCACTTTAGGAAGGGAAGAGGATCTCCACACCCTAACATCCTCACTGGCATGAACTGGCATGGCAATAGAAAGCACCCGAGTGCCTAGGATCTCACCAAATATATAGGAAACATAGCCTGAATTCCACTGTGAGCTATATCCACAGTCCGTAGATCTGTAATAGAAATATTCTCCAGGGCATCCATGGAGATAAAGGTCGGCCACCGGGCTAATGGCAAATCTACAATCCAGGGATCAAACATGAAGTTGATGGACCTGCCATCTCCCAAGATCCATTTAGTCTATGGGAGGACATCAGGGGCTCTAGTAATCATCTCTCTCTAGATAGCCGAATAGTTCCTCCAAGAGTGATTATTCCCCTTAAGAGTAAGAGAGCCATACTTGGCATGCATCATCATAACCCACATACTATCCGAGCATAAAAAGGAATCTGGCAGCATGTCTAGTCAGTAATGCTTCCCACTATGAAACAAGGGATTGAATACGAAGACCCCCATCCTGTATCGGTCGGCACACCACATGCCAGCCTAAGAGATGAACACCCCGACCAGAAGAAGTAGAACCCCAAAGAAAGGCTCAAATACATTGCTCCACCTTAAGGATCACATTTTTGGAGAGGATAAGCATTAGAAAGCATATAAACAAGTAAAAATGTCAGAACAAACCTGATCAACGTAATCCTACCCATCAAGGATAGTACTCTCTCCTGCCAACCCTCCACCAGCTCCTGCATGCTTTGACCATCCTCCCACATTCGGCCTTTAAGAGTCTCCTCCCTGTAATAGGAACCCCGAGATAGTGTAAAGCACCCCCATGCTTAGCAATGCCAAGAATGTCTGTGATGATATGTCGAATATGAGCCTTGATTTTGGGACTGAAATAAACCTATGATTTGAGAAGATTAATACTTTGGCCCGAAGATAGATAATAGTCCAGCAAAATGCTCCTGAAGGTCTGGGCACAGGTAGCGGTGGCTCGCCCCAAGAGTAAATAATTATCCATAAACAAAAGGTACAAGATTGGGAGGGCACTAGGGACAAGAGCATACGGATGAAGACCGATCCCCTAGCCGCCACCCGTAAGGCTCGTAGAGAATGTCAGCACAAATAATGAACAAGTACCGGAAGAGAGGAAACCCTTGCCATAGGCCCACATTTGAAGAGAAGAACTCAAAGGGAGATCCATTGATAAGAATGGCAAAGGAAGGGCTCACTACATAGGCCAAAATCCAGGAGATCCAACATGGATGAAAGCCAAGGTTAGAGTGAGCCTTTTCTAGAAACCTCTAGTGCATACGATCATAGGCTCGCTCCATATCAAGCTTGATAGCCATGAGACTACGATTAGTAGGTACCATTCCGAGATCAAACATAAACTCCTGAGCAATAAGAACATTATCAGAGATAGAGCGACCGCCCATAAAGGCTCCTTGCTCAGGGCTGATAATGCAAGGTAGAATAGGCTTCATCCTGCGAACCATAAGCTTGGCACAGATCTTGTAGAGGGTGTTGCACAAACTAATGGGTTTAAAATGATTGGGCTCACAAGCATCCTGGTGCTTGAAAATGAGAGTGATAAAAACTTGCTTCTAGGCATCTGGCTTCCAAACCACATCAAAGGCAGAAAACCATCTGGACTGGGGACTTTGTCTTCCTCCAGGGACAAGAGAACATCTCGAACCTCATCATCAAAACATGCCTAATGAGACCATGGTTCTCTTGATTAGACACCATAACCTGCGGTGGAGGAAAATCAAAGGAGATGGGGCCCCAAGAGATAACAGACCACCTGGATCTAAAAAATGGGTGATGTCATGCCTGATGACATCCTCATCCTCGATCCACGATCCATTAGGATTTCGAAGGGCTTTGATATGGTTCCTGTGCCTGTGGATCATAGTAGCCTGGTGAAAAAACTAGGTATTCTTGTTCTCTTCCTTGATCTACTATACTCTAGCCTTCTGCCTCCAAAAAGCCTCCTATTGATAAAGAAGAGACTGATGAGTGAACAAAAGACTCCATAAGGTAGCCAAATCAATTGTCATCAGGCCCCCATCCCTTTCTTCCTACTCTTGGAGATGAAAGATGGAAGTCTCAATGTCAGTTAGTCTAGTGAAAATGTTCCCCACCTCTGCCTTATACTACCAGCATAACCGTCTCCTAACCAACTCCAATTGATGAGTGACCCGGTATCTGGCATCCCCGTGGACATGCATCCTCTAAACCTTTCTTATAATCTCCAAGGAATGGGGGTAGGCTAGCCAAAACTTCTCGAACTGGAATGGTGAGTGACAAGGGGTATTGGAATCAGTTGATAGAAGTATCCAGCAATGATCAAAGCCGATTCTAGAAAGATGTTTCACTATGTGTGCTGGGTGCTATTGCAACCAGCATGGGGTAGCAAGGAATTTATCTATTCTTTCACAGACCCTAGCTCTCTCGGAATGATTATTGCACCAGGTAAAATAAGGACCCACAAATCCCAGGTCCACCAAGCCATTAGATTGAAGAAAATCCCCATATTCTCTATAGCCAATGTCTTCAACATAAGGTCTCCAGCCCCTTATGTCCTCAAGCCGATCAATGCAATTGAAATCCCCAGCCATGACTATTGGAACCCTTGACCCACCAAGGCCATGACCTCTTCCCACACCGTCCTTCGCTCCATATAGTCTATGCTGGCATAGACTTCAGAAAAGAGTCAAGTGTGGCTGTTGGATTCAATAACCACAATGGTGACATGTTGAGAGCTACAGTGGAACACCTCAACCCTAGCAACCTCGAGATTCTGAAAAAATGGTGCCCTAAAAGCCAATTTTGTAAGGGCATTTCTATGATCTTCCAACTCATGCATGATATTATTTATCAATAAAAGGCATCTTTTGATTCATCATACTGCTATATCTTATCAAGATTATGATGAACCCCATAGGTTAGTGCAATGAAATTAGGATTATAATAGAGATCATAATGGTGAGACGTAAGTTCCTATAAACCTTAATCTAAAATGTTCCTAGTCATTGGATAATCGATTCAGGGACTGATGAATCCGGAAAGACTAATACATCCTATGTATGCTCGATGGAGAGGGTGGTTGGTCTCACTGAAAGAAAAAGTGAGTGTTGCAGGTGCCTACTCTAAGCATGCAATAGCAGGGAGCATGTATGTATTTTAAAACATTTTTAAAATAACAGCGGAAACAACCTACTCCGCACAGGATCTAACATATTCAAGATGCATGTACAGGTAAGAAAAGGCATGAAACAGGGCATGTAATATTTATAAGCAATTTTATAAACCTAGATCTAGGCATGCATGATAAATAAAACCAGAAATATTTACCTTATTCCTGCTGGGAATAACTCTGGGATAAATCTAGAATAGCTGGGATAAATGGAATAAAGTTATTCCAGTCTTCTTCTTCTAGCAGCCTCTAAAAACGTGGATTTCTTCCTTTCTTTCAACATCAGCAATCCAAACTAAATGCAGCAATCTTTTGGTCTCTTCTCCACCAACAGCAAGGCTACAACATGAAGGAAGTTTCTTCAATGGAGAGCTTTTGGATTGCTTTGATTATTGTCTTCCTCTTCTCCAATTTCAGCAAACCTGCAACCAAAAACAGAGGAAGGAAGAGCAGCAGCAATGGAGGTTCCAACGGCTCCCAGGTGCTCAAGCGAACACCCTCTGGAGGGGGGACACGCCAGGGGCTCCTCTGATCCGCTTCACGCGCGATGCTAGTCGTCGGAAAGCTTTGAAACAGTGGGAGGGAGGAAGGAAGAAACAGAACTCCAAGTTCCGAATTTGTTTTCACCAAAACTGAGCTTCCTTCTTCCACTGATTGAGCACCAAGAAGCACAGGGAATCAATGAACATTCTCTCTCCCAATCACTCCCACACTCAGCCCTAAGAACAACCGGTGGAAAGAATGAAGAAGCTTTCAAAGGGAGAAGAAGCTCTCACGATTTTTTAGCACATTAGAAATATTCAGCACCCAGAATTTTATATCAGCGTGAAACATGTAGAACCGGTTATTTGGGGAGGTGATGAGATGGGCTGAGAATACAAGAGGGTATCAGGTTGGAGCACGAATCAAATTCGCCTTCAACCAAGCATTAAATAGCCATTAAACATCGATTTAATCTCAGCAAAAACAAGAATAAATGGGAGAGGAAGAGACGTTAATAAACCCCTGTTCACCCGAGCCTTAAAACACCGTGTGGTTGGTTCAAATCCGATTCACAACCGGTTCAAAAAATTCCAAACCTGTTCTAAACTGGTTCACAAATCAATTAGATCAAAATCCAATTGATAAAAGTCTTGGTCAAGTCCCGGTCATCCAGATATAATTTCTGATAGACCTGAACAAATTCTGATCGATCCAAACCCGAGTCAATCCAATGTGCTCAATTAAACCATTACCGAAATGATTCCCAATCATAAATCGGTACCTGGATCAGGGAGAGATCCTCTATGGCATGTGACCTCATAGGTTCGAACCTAGGCGGTAGCACTGGAACAATTCCAGTACCAGCACAAGATACCATCTAGCAATGGATCCCGGCGTCCAGATAGGTCAAAGATGCGAGAGTAATCAATCGAACCGCTGACATATGGTTACCGTATAATTCATCCCTTTGACCTTCAATGCTCAGGATGACCTAGGGTTAGACTGCCAACCCTAGCCGAGTCAATCCACAACATGTCTTAACCTCGCAAGTCCAGTGACTCCTCACTAGGACTACCCTGGCCAAGGATTTGCTAAATTAAGACACAGCGAAACATTCAATCCAAACTATTTGGACAGGTCAATTCCATCTTGGTCCACCACTGCTCCACAAGTACTTGCCTGTACCCAGAAACCTTCCATCATCGAATTAGAAATCCGGATAGTCCGGCACCAAAGCACAGGGAGTTGCTTGCAAGCTACCATGATGACCTCAGGTCGGAAGGACACATATACCCATATCCAATCGTGAGTATCCCTTTGGCAGAAAGGGGCTACACGGAGTCACGTTCAGTGAGATATCATATATCCTACTTACAGATCATATCAGTGTCACCACAATTCTTTGGTCAAGAGGACAACCAAACGATGTGAACCACAACAACCTACACTTGATACATTACCATCCAGTACAATGTATCCTTTGGTCATGAACCTGGTTTAAGGACCACTCGATATATCCTCTCTATATCGAAGTCAATGTAGTCCTAAGGACTTCATCACATGAAAAAGAGTTCATTACAGGAAAATATAAGAATATGATAAACTGCCAAAATAATATTTATTAATTCATACAAAGAGTACAATACTCAGTTCAACCACCTACAGCCTAGGCGATTGGCTTTGGGACACAATTCCCAACAACTCCCACTTGTACTAAAGCCAATCAGAACAGTATCTAATACCCATTTCCCTTTTACAAAAGTCGAACTCTTTTATTCCGAGGGCTTTAGTAATTCTGAGGGCTTTAGTAAAAATGTCGGCCAGATTTTCCTTTCCATCGATCTTCATAAGATTGATGTCGCCTCGTTCTACGATCTCTCGTACGAGGTGGTAGCGCCGCAGAATATGCTTGGTGCAGTGATGAGTTTTCGGCTCCTTAGCTTGAGCAATGGCTCCAGTGCTGTCACACTACACTGGAATAGAACCATCTAGGAAAGATGCCACCCCTAGCTCTCCAAGGAACTTTCGCAACCACACAGCTTCCTTCACTACATCTGATGCTGCAAGGTACTCTGCCTCGCATACCGAGTCTGCAACTGTTGCCTACTTGAAACTTTTCCAGCAAATCGCTCCTCCATTCAGGATAAATACAAACCCCGACACACTCTTGCTATCATCCCTGTCTGATTGGAAACTGGAGTCAGTATATCCCACAAGTTTCAAGTCAGATTCTCCATAAATCAACCATTGGTCTTTTGTATTTCTTAAATACTTCAGGATGGACTTAACCACCTTCCAATGCACCTCACCTAGGTCAGACTGGTATCTGCTCACTACTCCTAGTGAGTATGTCATGTCTGGTCTAGTACATGTCATAGCATACATGATAGAGCCTAGTACAAAAGCATAAGGTACTCTACTCATGCGCTCTCTTTCCTCAGGAGTTGTCGCACAATCCTTCCTGGAAAGAGTAATTCCATAACCTATCGGAAGATAGCCTTTCTTCGAATTTTTCATGTTGAACCATTTCAGCATGATATCAATGTATGTAGACCGGGACAATCCCAAAAGCCTCTTAGATTTATCTTTATAGATCTTTATACCCAGTATGTAAGAAGCTTCACCCAAGTCCTTCATAGAGAACTAGATGACAACCAGACCTTTATTCCTTATAATGCTGCAACGTCATTCCCGATAAAGAGAATGTCGTCACCATACAGTACCAGGAATACAATCATAGAACCATTAACCCACTTATAGATGCACGGTTCTTCTCTATTCTTAACGAAGCCATAAGATTTGATACACCTATCAAAACATAAGTTCCAACTTCGAGATGCTTGCTTGAGTCCATAAATAGACCTTTGCAACTTGCATACTTTTGACTCATCTAAGGATGTGAACCCTTCAGGCTGTATCATATACACCTCCTCTTCCAGCTCCCCATTTAGGAAAGTGGTTCGGACATCTATCTGCCAGATCTCATAATCAAAATATGCTGCTAAAGCAAGCATGATCCGAATGGACTTGAGCATTGCCACAGGGGAGAAAGACTCATCATAATCGATACCATGTCGCTGATGATATCCCTTGGCAACCAGACGGGCTTTATAGGTCTCCGCCTTCTCATCTGCGCCCCTTTTCCTTTTGAAGATCCACTTGCACCCGATGGGTTTTATACCTTCAAGCAGATCAACCAATGTCCATACATTGTTGATTTTCATGGACTCCATTTCGGATCGCATGGCTCCAAGCCATGCCTCAGAGTCAAATCTCTGAAGTGCATCCATATAGGTGATCGGATCCTCATTATTCTCATCGAGCTCAATGGGATCGCCTTCCCGGACCAAGAAACCGTAATATCTATCCGGCTAACGCGGTACTCTACCGAATCTCCTAACAATGGGTTCTGGGTATGATCCAATCACAGCCGGTTCTATGATATCCTTAGAGTGTGCAGGTTCTTCTACTGGCTAAACTTCACTAAGTTCAATCTTAGAGGCTACAATTCCTTCTCCAAGGAACTCCTTTTCCAAAAAGATAGCCCTAAGAGCGACGAATACTTTCTGTTCATCCTCCAAGTAGAAGAAATACCCTTTGGTTTCCTTAGGGTAACCAATAAATAGGCATCGATCAGACCTAGGACCAAGTTTATCTGAGTCTAAACACTTTACATATGCCAGACAACCCCAAACCCGAAGGTGTGAGATTGAAGGCTTATGTCCAGTTCACATCTCATATGGAGTGGAGACAACAGACATACTCAAAACATTATTTAATAAGTGACAAACTATCTCAAGTGCATATCTCCAAAAGGATAGCGGCAGTGTTGCAAAGCCCATCATGGATCGAACCATGTCCAACAAGGTTCGATTTCTCCTTTCGAACACACCATTCAATTGTGGTGTTCCTGGAGGAGTCCACTGAGAGAGAATGCCATTCTCCTCAAGGTATGTCAAAAACTCACCAGATAGGTATTCACCTCCTCGATCAGATCGAAGGGTTTTAATACTTTTTCTAGTTTATTTTTCTACTTCATTACGATATCGTTTGAATATTTCAAACGACTGAGATTTATGTCTCATCAAAAAGACATAACCGAACCTCGAAAGGGCATTTGTAAATGTAATGAAATATCTGTATCCACCTCTGGCACTAATTGTCATGGGTCCGCATACATCAGTATGTATGAGACTCAGAAGTTCTGTAGCTCGTTCACCTTTTCCAGTAAAAGGTGACTTGTTATTTTACCAAGTAAACAGGATTCACAAGTAGGCAGTGATTCAGAATCACTGACCTTGAGGAGTCCTTCTCCTCGCAACTTGTTTATCCTATTCTGGTTTACATGACCTAGCCTACAGTGCCAAAGATACAGATCATTGACATTTTCTAACCTTGGGCGTTTGCTAGATGTGTACATTACACTAACAGGAAGTGACAGTACATAAATGCCATTATTTAACTTAGCTTTCATTATCACAGAGTTATTCAAAATAACCTGACAAAAATCTCCTTTTATTGATAGTTCAAAACCACATTTGGCCAAAAGGCCTTCAGAGATTATGCACATAATGAAACTAGGACAATAATGATAGTCGACTAACTCGATAGTATAAGACTCAAAGACAAGACTCAGAACTCCGATCGCCAGTACTGGAACACGATTTCCATTCCCGATGCTCAGAAACTATTCCCATCCTCGAATCTCCTGCTAATCTGCAGTCCCTGTAACGAATTACAGACATGAATAGGACTACCGATATCCAATACCCAGTTAGCAGTATCACAAATAGAGAAATTACAATGTTTTATCATATAAATACCTTGTCCAACACTATGCTGCTTTCCCTTCCTTAGCCTGTTCGGATCAAAGGATGCTTGGTAAAGAGGACAGTTCCTCTTCCAGTGTCCCTGCTTCTTGTAGTAGAAGCACTCTGCAAAAGACTGGTCAGCTTTCACTTTCCTGGTCTGACTCGGGCCAGGAGCATTCAGCACCTTTTTTCCCTTCTATTTATTCTTCCCTTTCTTAAAGGGATGATGACCTCTAGAACCTCCTACTAAATTCACCATCCCCTTGTTCAGTTGGTTGTCTTTCTCGAAAGTCTGCAGTAATCCCATCAAACCATGGTAATTAACTGCAGGCTTGTTCATTCTGTAATGGTCGAGAAAGTCAAGATAGGAGGAGGGCAGAGAATTTAAGATCGCATCCTTGTCGAGCTGCTCATGCAAGGGACATCCGAGCTTGCCCAACTTTTCAATCAACTCAATCATGTGCAATACATGATCAGTGACAGAACCATCATTCGGCATCTTGGCATTGTAGATGGCACAAGACACTTTGTACCGCTCTACATCGTCCGGTGTGCCGAAAGATTCCTTCAACTTTTGAAGAATCTCATATGGTTGGGCCTCCTCAAACATGCAACTGAACTCGTCATTCATAGCCGCTAGCATAATGCATCGGACAGTAGTCCGATCAGAAACCCACTTCTGATAATTGTTCCTGACCGAACTCCAAGCATTAGCAGGAAGGATTTCAGGTGCCGGATCCATTATCACATAAAGGATCCGTTCATGCTTCAGGACAATCCTCAACTTTCGTTACCAACTATTGAAGTTGTGACCCTTCAACTTCTCATTATCGAGAAGTGACCGGAGAGAGATTTGAAGACATCTGAAAGGAAAAACAGGACCATATAAGAGTATAATTAATTAATTAACCAAAAGACTTGGACTTTAGTCTAAAGGTCTCTCCCACTAATTTTTTAGATTGGGAGCCTCTAACTCCATTTCGTGAAATCACTATTTCAAAGTGGGTACTGAAATCCAATAGACCACGTATGAGCTCGACTATGGCCAGCTTACCCATACGCGCCTAAAGGCAGGTTTACCAACCAATTGCTTCCCTAAGCAACTTCCAGTAATTAATTTTGCCACAGAGAGCGCCCCAATCGGCCTAGAGGCCTCATATTGCGGGTCTCCAGTTAGGTCCAACCATTAACATGATAAATCCAATACTTCTAACCAACGAATGACCAAGCCCGACTATGGCCGGCTTGTTGGGAATTGTGTCCCAAAGCCAATCGCCTGGGTTGTAGGCGGTTGTGCTGAATATTGTATTCTTTTTATGAATTAATAAAATATTATTTTATGGCTGCTCATCATATATTGTATTTCCCTGAAATGAACTCTTTCCATGCGATGAAGTCCTTAGGACTACATTGACTTCGATACAGAGAGGATGTATCGAGTGGTCCTTAAACCCTGTTCACAACCAAAGGATATATTGTACTGGATGGCAATATATCAAGTATAGGTTGTTGCAGTTCACATCGTTTGGTTGTCCTCTTGACCAAATGAGTGTGGTGACACTGATGTGATCTGCAAGTGGGATATGTGATATCTTATTGAACGTGACTCCGTGCAGCCCCTTTCTACCAAAGGAAAACTCATGGTTGGATATGGGTATATGTGTCCCTCTGACCTGAGGTCATTACGGTAGCTTGCAAGCAACTCCCTGTGCTTTGGTGCCAGACTACCCAGATTTTTAATCCGGTGATGGAAGGTTTCTAGGTACAGGCAAGTACTTGTGGAGCGTGATGGACCAAGATGGAATTGACCTGTCCAAACAGTTTGGATTGAATGTCTCGCAGTATCTCAATTTAGCAAATCCTCGGCCGGGGTAGCCCTAGTGAAGTGTCACTGGGCTTGCGAGGTTGAGACATGTAGTGGACTGACTCTGTCTGGGTTGGCAGCCCAATCTCAGTCGTCCTGAGCATTAGAGGTCAAAGGGATAAATTATACGGTAACCATATGCCAGAGGTTCGATAGTTTGCTCCCGCATCTTCGACCTATCCGGACGCCGGGACCCATTGCTAGATGGTTTCCTGTGCTGGTACTAGAATTGTTCTAGTGCTACCATTTAGGTTCGAACCTATGAGGTTACACGCCACAGAGGATTACTCTCTAATCCGGATACCGACTACGATTGGGAATCGTCTCGATTTTATGGTCACAGTATTTTTTTGAGCACTCTTTTTCTCGTCTAGCCCTCGTTTGTGTCAACCAGAAATTGTTCCAGGTTGATCAGCACTGTGCCAGGATTTTTTTGAATCAGTTTTGAACTGATTCGGAGTTCGTTTCGGCCTTCAATTGGTTGTGAACCAATTTAATCCCTTGAACCAATTTTAAATTGGGCTTGAACTGGTTCAATTGGATTGAACCTAATTGGGATTGGACCGGTTTCTTTTGAACCGGTGATTTTTTTCTTCCCAGCCATTTTACACGATGATTTGTTGGAATTCCCAGCGTCCGGTTGGAAGGCCTATCGATGCTGGGTGAGCGTCTCTTCTCCTCCCTCCACCTGCTGCTTTTAACTCTAGTTTACTGCTGGTTAAATGTGATCGGCAGCTGTGGTTTCCTCCTCATTTCCAGCCTTTTTCCCCTCCCTCTCCCAGCAGCCTATATTAACAACTTTCAACACCCTTGTTTCAGCCTGAGAGAAACACCGTGTGAAGAAGAAAACAAGTAGTGTGTGTGTTCTTCCCTTTGAGAGGCTGAGAGCTTGGTCCCTTTCCACCAATTGGGTACTTGTTAGGCTGGGATTTGGAGGGTGTGAGGGAGAGAAAACAAACTCTTTTCCCATTGTTTCTAGTGTTCAATTTCTGCACTGAAGCAAAGAAACCTGTGACCGTGCTTCTCCCTTCCAGTGGCTAGCACCACGCGAGAAGGTGGATCGGAGAGCCCCGGGCATGTCTCACCTCTAGAGGGAGTACCCTTCTACTCCTGGGAGCAAGCCACGTGAGCCGGATCACCCGCTACAGCTCCAAACGCGAAGCAAAAGGCTGCTATCCAGTTCTGCAGCAATTTTCAGCAATAGATTTTTGGGAATTTTCTACACCCGTTTTAGCTTGTTTTGATTGTAGATTTTTGTTGGAGATTGTAGTAGACTTCTCCACCTTGCCGCTGCTACGATTTGGGAGCAAATGGAGGTCCGGAAGGTGGTGTTTGATCGCTGTTTTGAAAGCCAAAAACAGAGCATCCCACGGTCCAAGGAGGAAGAAGGCTGGAATAGATTTATTTTAGCTATTCCAGCCTATTCCAGGTTTATCCCAGAGTTATTCCAGGTGGAATAAAGGTATGAAAAATTTTATTTTAATCATGCATAAATAGATGTATTTATTTATATATTTTACAAATATTATATGCCTTGTTACATGCCTATTTTTAATACATGCAACTTGAATAGATTAGGTTCTAGGCGGAGCAGATTTCCGCTGCACGGATTTTAAAATTATTTTTAAAATCCCCTGTGCTCCCGTGCCCTGTTTGCATGCCTAGTGTAGGTTTATGTCAAACCACCTGCACCCTTTCTTTTAGTGGTATCAGAGCCAGGTTACAAGTGTAATTTATTCATGTATGCATGTATGTAGATTAAATAGTTTAATCAATGAGTGTATCAAATTCTTTTTGGAACCTAGTTAAGACCTTCACCATGACCGTGTGTCTTTGACACGATACGGATCGTCTGTGTTGGCCTTTTCAGAAGGATCCTTAAAGGATATAAAATTAAAAAAAAATATTTTAATTTTTAGATATATGAAATTGACATGTTTTTAGGCATGTTTTATATTGGATATAAAATATTTGTAAAATATCTTGATGCATGATTTTTGTTATGTAAAATTGTTTTACATAGAGACTTAATTAAAAATTATTTTAATTAAGAATTTGGCTTATTAAAATTTTTTAGGTTTATGAAATCTAATAAAATTTGCATAAGCCATTTTGGGTTTATTGGGTTAGCTGGCTAGTTGGGTCTATAACTGGGTTAGACCTAAGTTTAGTTGAACCATATTACAAGAAGATTAAACAAAAGTTGTTTAAGGCCCTTCTTAAACAAAAGTTGTTTAAGGCCCTTCTCTAATTCGGATACCGACTACGATTGGAAATCATCTCGATTTTATGGTCATAGTATTTTTTTGAGCACTCTTTTTCCCGTCTTGCCCTTGTTTGTGTCAACCAGAAATTGTTCCGGGTTGACCAGCACTGTGCCAGGATTTTTTTGAATCAGTTTTGAACTGATTCGGAGTTCGTTTCGGCCTTCAATTGGTTGTGAACCAATTTAATCCCTTGAACCAATTTTAAATTGGGCTTGAACTGGTTCAATTGGATTGAACCTAATTGGGATTGGACCGGTTTCTTTTGAACCGGTGATTTTTTTCTTCCCAGCCATTTTACACGGTGATTCGTTGGAATTCCCAGCGTCCGGTTGGAAGGCCTATCGACGCTGGGTGAGCGTCTCTTCTCCTCCCTCCACCTGCTGCTTTTAACTCTAGTTTACTGCTGGTTAAATGTGATCGGCAGCTGCTGTTTCCTCCTCATTTCTAGCCTTTTTCCCCTCCCTCTCCCAGCAGCCTATATTAACAACTTTCAACACCCTTGTTTCAGCCTGAGAGAAACACCGTGTGAAGAAAAAAACAAGTAGTGTGTGTGTTCTTCCCTTTGAGAGGCTGAGAGCTTGGTCCCTTTCCACCAATTGGGTACTTGTTAGGCTAGGATTTGGAGGGAGTGAGGGAGAGAAAACAAACTCTTTTCCCATTGTTTCTAGTGTTCAATTTCTGCACTGAAGCAAAGAAACCTGTGACCGTGCTTCTCCCTTCCAGTGGCTAGCACCGCGCGAGAAGGTGGATCGGAGAGCCCCGGGCATGTCTCACCTCTAGAGGGAGTACCCTTCTACTCTTGGGAGCAAGCCACGTGAGCCGGATCACCCGCTACAGCTCCAAACGCGAAGCAAAAGGCTGCTATCCAGTTCTGCAGCAATTTTCAGCAACAGATTTTTGGGAATTTTCTACACCCGTTTTAGCTTGTTTTGATTGTAGATTTTTGTTGGAAATTGTAGTAGACTTCTCCACCTTGCCGCTGCTACGATTTGGGAGCAAATGGAGGTCCGGAAGGTGGTGTTTGATCGCTGCTTTGAAAGCCAAAAATAGAGCATCCCACGGTCCAAGGAGGAAGAAGGCTGGAATAGATTTATTTTAGCTATTCCAGCCTATTCCAGGTTTATCCCAGAGTTATTCCAGGTGGAATAAAGGTATGAAAAATTTTATTTTAATCATGTATAAATAGATGTATTTATTTATATATTTTATAAATATTATATGCCTTGTTACATGCCTATTTTTAATACATGCAACTTGAATAGATTAGGTTCTAGGCGAAGCAGATTTTCGCTGCACGGATTTTAAAATTATTTTTAAAATCCCCTGTGCTCCCGTGCCCTGTTTGCATGCCTAGTGTAGGTTTATGTCAAACCACCTGCACCCTTTCTTTTAGTGGTATCAGAGCCAGGTTACAAGTGTAATTTATTCATGTATGCATGTATGTAGATTAAATAGTTTAATCAATGAGTGTATCAAATTCTTTTTGGAACCTAGTTAAGACCTTCACCATGACCGTGTGTCTTTGACACGATACGGATCGTCTGTGTTGGCCTTTTCAGAAGGATCCTTAAAGGATATAAAATTAAAAAAAATTGTTTTAATTTTTAGATACATGAAATTGACATGTTTTTAGGCATGTTTTATATTGGATATAAAATATTTGTAAAATATCTTGATGCATGATTTTTGTTATGTAAAATTGTTTTACATAGAGACTTAATTAAAAATTATTTTAATTAAGAATTTGGCTTATTAAAATTTTTTAGGTTTATGAAATCTAATAAAATTTGCATAAGCCATTTTGGGTTAATTGGGTTAGCTGGCTAGTTGGGTCTATAACTGGGTTAGACCTAAGTTTAGTTGAACCAGATTACAAGAAGATTAAACAAAATTTGTTTAAGGCCCTTCTTTAGAACTATCTAATAGTTAGATTAGTTGATCTATTCATCTAAAATGGATTCAATTAGTGGCTCAGTGGACGCCCGAGTCTTTAGGCTAATCTGATCGAGTCTGGTAAACCGACTGGTGTCAAGGTAGGTTTGGCATTGTGATCATGGTTGTATGAGGATATCTCTTTCCTGGCCAACTTGGTTGGTGTCTAGGAAAGATGGTTAATGGCGGATACTCACCCATGATCTCACCTACCTGGCTAGTCGAGTTGACCAGAACTAATTGGAAAAGCTCAATGACTCGAGTTAACCTATGTCACCCAGGTTGATCGGTCTGACTGATCTATAGGTGCCCATGGATCGTTTGTTGATTTAAATCAACCCTCCTGGAATCTGATTGATTCAGTGGGAGGATGATCCATGTCCTTGTCTTTTTCTTCTGTTACAACTAAAAATCCTCTAAAATTATTAGGTCCTTAAAAAGACTAAGTCAAGGAGTTGACAGTGTCTTAGCCTCCCATTAAGTCGGTTAGAAATGTGTCCACTAGCTTGGTGTGCATCGGCAGTTCCAAAGAACGGGTGTACATCCGGTGACTGGAATTTCTATCTGATCGATGATGGTTCAGTGCAACCTCCTTAACGGGACCAAGTGGGCCGGCCAAAGTCAGGCTTGGTCTTTAGTTAGTTGGAAGCATTGGATTTGTCATTTTAATGGTTGGACATAACCAGAGACCCGCAATAGGAGGCCCTAAGGCCGATTGGGGTGTTCTCTGGGGCAAAATAAAATACTGAAAATTGTTTAGGGAAACAATTGGTTTACTAACCTACCTTTAGGCTCGTATGGGTGAGCCGGCCAAAGTCGGGCTCATGCATGGCCTATTGGATTTTAGTACCCACTTGAAAAAGTGTTTTCACGGATTGGAGTTAGAGGCTACCAATCTGAAAAATTAGTGGGAGAAACCTTTAGACTAAAGTCCAAGTCTTTTGGTTAAATTATTAATTCATACATTAATTTGGTTTTATTTTCTTTTCAGATGTCTTCTATTTTATCGCTCCGGACACTTCTCGACAACGAGAAGTTAAAGGGTCACAACTTCGATAGTTGGTATCGAAGGTTGAGAATCGTTCTGGAGCATGAACGGATCCTTTATGTGATAACGGATCCGGCACCTGAAATCCCTCCCGCTAATGCACGGAGTGCGGTCAGAGATGCTTATCTAAAGTGGGTCTCTGATCGGACTACTGTCCGTTGCATTATGTTAGCGGCGATGAATGACGAGTTCAGTCACAAATTTGGAAGGCCCAACCTAATGAAATCCTTCAAAAGTTGAAGGAATCCTTCAGCACCCCGGATGATGTAGAACGGTACAAAGTGTCTTGTGCCATCTACAACTCCAAGATGCCGAATGGTGGTTCAGCCACTGATCATGTATTGTACATGATCGAGCTGATTGAAAAGCTGGGCAAACTCGGATGCCCCTTGCACGAGCAGCTCGGCAAGGATACGTTCCTGAATTCTCTTCCCTCCTCCTATCTTGATTTTCTCGATCATTATAGAATGAACAAGCCTGCAGTCAACTACCATGGTCTTTTGGGGTTGCTGCAGACTTTCGAGAAAGACCACCAACTAAATAAGGGGGTGGTGAATTTAGTGGGAGGTAGTAGAGGTCGTCGTCCCTTTAAGAAAGGGAAGAAGAAAATGAATAAAAAGGGAAGGAAGGTGCAGAATGCTCCTGGCCCTAGTCAGACCAGGAAGTATAAGGCTGATCAATCTTCTGCAAAATGTTTCTACTGCAAGAAGAAGGGACACTGGAAGAAGAACTGTCCTCTTTATATTGCGTCCCTTGATCCGAACAGGCCGAGGAAGTAGAAGTCTGCTGAACAAGGTATTTATATGATAAAACCTTGTAATTACTCTATTGTTGATACTGCTAACTGGGTATTGGATACTGGTAGTCCAATTCACGTTTGTAATTCGTTACAGGGACTTCAAGTTAGCAGAAGATTTGAAGATGGAGAACAGTTTCTGAGCATCGGGAATGGAAATCGTGTTCCAGTACTGGCGGTCGGAGTCCTGCGTCTAGTCTTTGAGTCTTGTACTGTCGAACTAGTCGACTGTCACTATTGTCCTAGTTTCATTATGAGCATAATCTCTGTAGGCCTTTTGGCCAATTGTGGTTTTGAACTATCAATAAAGGAAGATTTTCGCAATGTTATTTTGAATAACTCTGTGATAATGAAAGCTAGATTAAATTATGGCATATACATACTATCAAGGCCTGTTAGTGTAATGTACACTTCTAGCAAACGGCCAAGATTAGATAATGTCAATGATTTGTATCTTTGGCACTGTAGGCTAGGTCATATTAACCAAAATAGGATAAACAAGATGCGAGGAGATGGACTCCTCGAGGTCAGTGATTATGAATCACTGCCCACTTGTGAATCCTGTTTACTTGGTAAAATGACCAAGTCACCTTTTACTGGAAAAGGTGAACGAGCTATAGAACTTCTAAATCTAATACATACTGATGTATGTGGACCGATGACAGTTAGTGACAGAGGAGGATACAAATATTTCATTACTTTTACAGACGACTTTTCAAGGTTCGGTTATGTCTTTTTAATGAGACATAAGTCTGAGTCGTTTGAAATGTTCAAACGATACCGTAATGAAGTAGAAAAGCAAATTGGAAAAAGTATTAAAACCCTTCGATCTGATCGAGGTGGTGAATACTTATCTGGTGAATTTTTGACATATCTTTAGGAGAATGGAATTCTCTCTCAATGGACACCTCCAGGAACACCACAGTTGAATGGTGTGTCCGAAAGGAGGAATCGAACCTTGTTGTACATGGTTCGATCCATGATGGGCTTTGCAACTCTGCCGCTATCCTTTTGGGGATATGCGCTTCAGACATCCTGTTACTTGTTAAATGATGTTCCAAGTAAGTCTGTTGTATCCACTCCGTATGAGATGTGGACTAGACGTAAACCCTCAATCTCACACCTTCGGTTTTGGGGTTGTCCGGCTTACGTAAAGCGTTTAGACTCAGACAAACTTGGTCCAAGGTCTGATCGGTGTTTATTCATTGGTTATCCAAAGGAAACCAAAGTGAAAGAAACAGGATCAGGTGGTTTGACAAGATCCTACACTAGGCATGCAAACAGGGCACGGGAGCACAGGGGATTTAAAAACAATTTTAAAAACTTGCACTGCGGAAAACAGCTCCGCCTAGAAATATAATCTATTCAAGTTGCATGTATTAAAATAGGCATGTAACAAAGCATATAATATTTGTAAAATATATAAATAAATACATTTATTTATGCATGATAAAAAAAAAATTTCATACCTTTATTCCACCTGGAATAACTCTGGAATAACTGTTGGAATAGCTGGGATAACAGGAATAACTTTATTCCTGTTGTCTTCTTCCTTTGGACGTTTGGGAGCTCTGTTTTTGCTCTTCAAAACAGTGACCAAACGGCGATGTCCGGAGCTCCTTTTCCTCCCGAATCGAAGCAGCGGCAAGGGAGAATGGTCTTCTTCGATTTCCAACTGAAATCTGCAAGAAAAACACAATGTATAGGGTGTACAAAATCATCCAAGTTGCTGCCAGAAAAAATTCTGCTGCGGAAAAACAGCAGCCTTCTTCCTTGCGATTTGGAGCTATAGCAAGAAATCCGGCTCGACCCTCTTGCTCCCAGGAGTAAAGGGATACACCCTCTAGAGGGGAGACATGCCCGGGGTTCCCCGATCCTTCTCCACGAGCGGTGTTAGCCGCTGGAAGGAGCAATGGTCACGGTAAGTTGCAGCAATTTTTTCTTTGTTGCAGAGCAGATTTTTGAGCACTTCAAAGAGGGGATTGATGCCTTGTTTCACTCCCTCACACACTCCAAATCCCAGCTCAAGGAACACTCAATGGAAGCAAGGTTTGAGCTCTTAAGAAAAGGAACACTCAGCCTCTCAAAGAAGACCACTCCCTAGTTGCTATTGCACGGTGAAAAAAAAAACTTCCCTTGAAATAGGGGACTGCTGGAATATATAAAGAGCAGCAAGGAGAAGGGAGTTGGAGAGGCTGGGAAAGCCAAGCGACAGCAGCTGCTGTTCACCAATTAAATAACCAATAAACAGGGATTAAAGAGGACGGGTGGAGGGAGGAGAAGAGACGCCCAGCGACGTTCGGATGAAGGGTTTAGGTCGTTTGAGCTTCCAACGCTTGGGGTCCAACCAGCAACGTGTAAACATTTACACGGTAAAAGGAACACCAGTTCAAAACCGGTCCAAGCAAAAAATGGTCCAATCCCTTGGTCCAAAAACCGGTCCAATTAAAAGGGGTTCAATTCAATTTAATTGGTTCAAGCCCAAAGAATTGGGTTCAATTGGTTCACAACCAATTGGAGGCCGAAACGAACTCCGAATCAGTTCAAAACTGATTCAAAAAAATCCTGGCACAGTTCTGGTCAGCCCGGAACAATTTCCGGTTGACACAGACAAGGGCAAGATGGGAAAAAGAGTGCTCAAAAATACCGTGACCATAAAATCGAGATAATTCCCAATCGTAATCGTTATCCGGATCAGAGAGTTATCCTCTGTGGCGTGTGACCTCATAGGTCCGAACCTAAACGGTAGCACTAGAACAATTCTAGTACCAGCATAGGAAACCATCTAGCAATGGGTCCCGGTGTCCGAAAAGGTTGAAGATGTGGGAGCAAACTATCGAACCTCTGGCATATGGTTACCGTATAATTCATCCCTTTGACCTTTAATGTTCAGGACGACTGAGATTGGGCTGCTGGTGCGGGCACCAGACTCAGAAGAAGACTTCAGGGCTCCATCTGGATCTCTGATTGACCTTACCCGAAGAATTAGGTTTTTTCTGGTTTTATAATAAGGGTTGACTTGGTCAACTCAATTTTAGTCTTGAGTCTGTATTTCCTTGTAATTTAAATTTTGTTGAGTCATGTTGACTCAGTACAAGTCCTAGTAGTGGTCTAGGATTTTTTCTTCAGATTGGTGCCACTTTTTTCAGTCAAGTCAAGGTCCAGGGTGCCATATTTTTTCTCCCAGGCCCAAGCAAGTGGGCGCCACACTCCCAGCCACACGCCAGAGTCCAGGAGGCGCCACATCTCCATCCAGTGTGCCTTGGTCCCCACACCACAAGAAAGCAGGTCCCTTCTTTCATGCGCCACTTAAGGAGAGATCAATCTAGGATCCTCAATCCAAGGAGGCACCCAAAATAATTCCAAAAGAGCCAAGCTATGAAAAGAAAGGAGCAAGACTTGGGGAGCAAGACTAGGAGGCGCCCAAATACTTTCAAATAAAACCAAGCATGGAAGGAAATTATTTATCTTGAAGAGCAAGGCTAGGAGGCGCCACCTTCTTACCATTTGGAGCCACCAATCAACACTTAAGGAAGCTTTTGGCCGGCCATATGAGGAGGATTTGATTCTACAAGCCTAATTTGAGGATCCATCCTATTAGTCCCACATGGGAAGATGTAAAACCCTGATTTCTTGTAAAGACCTATAAAATAAACCCCTCTTGTAAGTTTTGAAAGACAATGATGAATGAAATTAATTTCTATGTGAGCAACTTTGTGTTTCTCTCTTCCGCACTTGTATTCAGGTGTTGAGCTCCGTGAGGGAGTAAATCCGGGTTCCCTAGGAACCTTGAGGAGGTGTGAGATCTCCAACCCCAAAACCCTAGGTTAGCCACTTCAATTCCAAACCCTAGCCGCCCATCATCTTCTTCATTCCACCAATCATCCAAACCCTAATCTACCTCATCATCTCACGGCCCCTCTCTTCCAAGTAGAGGCCGACCACCAGCATCCAGGTCCAGATCGGCTACTTCGAATACAGAGTAGATCCCAGAGGAAGTCAGATCAGCATCCAGGAGAATCAGGATTTCAGCAACATCAATTTTCAAGTTCTTCTTATCTGGTAAATCCTTCCTTTGAGTATCTGGTTCCATAACTTGTTCTTCTTCTTTCCCAGATCCTGAGTTCAGGAGAAGCCAACTCTGCCAAAGGCCCAGTATTGGAGGATTCATTGCAAAGATATCCGAATCCGAGAATTCAACAATCTGCTTGAGAGAGTCCTTCCACTAAACTCTGTGAAGATCATTGTCTGGTACATAACCCTTCTCTTCTCTTTACTTCTGTCCTATTGAAAGTTCAGAGCGAAACCCTAGGTCTGGGAGTTTCTCAACCCCCAGCGATCCTTTACTCCAGAACTACTCTGATAATCTAGTTTCTTTGAATTGTGCTTTCAATTATTATATAGTTTCTTTCAATTTAGTTTAACTTTCATTTGAGTCAAAGCCAACTTCCAAAAATATATAAAATAAAAATAAAAATAAAAATATACATTAATTTTAATTTGCTTCCACATTGCACATATCCTTTCTGCATCATTTTTCATATCAGAGTCCTGTCTAGGGTTTCTGACTTGCTTGCATATTTTGAGTGTCTCTCTTTTTTACTTTGTCTGCTCGAAGTAGACTCCCCAGGACGTCCAGTCCTAGGAATGAAGCGAGGTTCAAGCCTCCTCTTCCCATTCCATGGGGTGTTCCTAGGGCGTGTAGGGGATCCGCTGGGTTACAACTTCGTAGCAGGAATTGTAAACGGGGGAAGCATTCTATTTTTAGTCTGTAACTACCCTATTGCAAGAATTGTTTCTTATTATAGATAACTCCAAATAGCATGATTTTTATTTTGCTGAAACCAGTATAATTGAAACTATTTTACATAATTTTACTGTAATTTATTGGTTTCTGTGAAATTTCTGAGAGTTAAATTACAGCAATTCTGTTTCTGTGTCTCTGCAATTCAATTTTTTGAGTGATCATCTCCTAATTCATCTTATGGGCAATTGAGCATCTAAGATAAGGGGAGGAGTTGATAACCTCTCCTTAGCCCAAAACCACCACCCATTCATTCGATCCTAAGCCTAATTTTAAAATTAATTAGACCTAATTTGCCCGAGTGGGCTAGGGACACCAACAAGTCGGGTCTAGGCTAGTGTTGAGTCAGTTTGTCTAGTTACTCTGTGTGTGCTTTGTACTCAGTGTCTAGAATGATGGTTCAGGGATTCTATCCCGAAGGGCTTGTGTACTGGTCCGCCTACCTGGTCAATCACTGATTGGTGTCTAGGATTGGCAATTAGGGATAACACTCCCCTTACACCCGCCTGGCTGAGTCCCGAGTTACTACAAGCTAGCTTGCCACTCTGATTGGGCATCTAGTTTGGGCTCTAGGTCTAGTTAGCTCATAGTCATTTCAGTTGAGTCTCATTTGGTGTGTTTGCTTGCATCATCATGTCCAGCCGGAATGGAGTACCCTACCAACCTGGTCAAATCCAACCTGATTTAGAGGCCATGGTTAGAAATCTTACCGAAAGTATGAACAAATTGAATCAGGATATGACTGCTACTGTTGCCCAGTTTAAGGAACAAGTCCATGAGGATCTTACCCAGCTTAGGGATTCAGTCCAAGTACTTGAGGAACCTAGGCATCAGAATTGGACTCCTGACCCAGATTTTAATGTGCCTCAACCTCACCCACACCAGGAGCCTAGAAGACCTTTATACAGAGATCCTGAACCTAATCATAGGAGGCCTGACCCCGAGCCTGAAGATAGAGATGATAGGTTCATCCAGAACATCAAATTAGATGCACCCACTTTTGATGGTAGCTTAAACCCTAAGGTGTATTCTGATTGGGAGGGTGAGATGGACCAGTACTTTGAGTGGTATGCCATGTCTGAGGAAAGGAAGTTCAAGTTTGCCAAGATGAAGTTAGTGCGTCAAGCTAGGTTATACTGGGGGAATATTGAGCTAACCACTAGGAGACGAAATGTTGAGCCCATAACCACTTGGCAGGGTATGAAAGAGAAGCTTAGAGATAAGTACCTACCCATTTCATACCAGCAGAATCTGTTAGACCAATGGCAAACCTTGAAACAAGGGAACCGATCTGTCTCAGACTACATAGCCACCTTTGATGAGTACCTGATGAGATGTGATGTGAGTGAAGCCCATGAGGTCATTTTGTCTAGGTTTAGGGCTGGGCTTAGGGAAGACATTAAGAGGGAGTTGTTTCTAAGAGAGGTTACTGACCTAGACCAAGCCTATCAGATTGCACTGAACACTGAGAAATTTCAGAGAGGACCTATACCTTCTAGGGTTAGTGCCCCAATCCCAAGAAATGGACCTAGCCATGTTATCCCTAGCAAACCTATTCAGGGCATTCCCACCCCTAGGCCCATGGACAAAGGTAAGGCACCTGACACCCAGAGAACCCCTAGTTCTAGTATCACCTGTTTTAAGTGCCAGAAACCCGGTCATATCTCCAGCCAGTGTACAGCCATAGCCTGTTTTAAGTGCCATAAGTTAGGTCATGTTTCTAGCTAGTGCCCTCGTAGATCCCTTTACATAGAAGAGGGAGAGGAAGAGAATTCCAGGTCCAATGAAGAATTTGAAGAAAAAGTTTATGAGGCCGGAATGAATTTGGTTGATGAGTATGAAGGAGAGGAGGAATCCATAGAGTCTGACCAGTTAGGGGTTGTGAGATGCATCCTGTCCCAGAGTAAAGTTCAGGAGGATTGGCGTAGGACTAACATCCTACAGACTTTCCTTAAACTAGGGGATAAGGTATGTAAGATCATCATAGATAGTGGGAGCTGTATGAATGCCATTTCTGCTAGCACTGTCAAAATGTTAGGCTTAACCTCAGTCCCCCACCCCAACCCCTATAAGGTTTCTTGGGTAGACTCTACCTCTATACCCATCCAGTCTAGATGTCAGGTCCAAATCCAAATGCAATCCTATCAAGAGAAGATTTTGTGTGATGTCTTGCCCATGGGGGTGAGCAGTATAATTCTTGGGAGACCTTGGTTATATGATCATGATGCCACCCTCTTAGGAAAATCCAATACCTGTGTCTTTAGTTTTAATGGGAAAAAGATCACAATCCATTTAGTCCCTCCTAAGGACAAGGTAGCTAGGGACCCAATAAGGTCAAAGAAATGAAGACTGGAGTGAACCTAATTAGTGCTAAGGATCTAGAACAAGAAATTCATAGTGGTTCACCTATTTGGATGTTGACTGCTAAGGAACTTAGGCCTCCTATACCCTCAGAGCCTCCTCAAGAAGTTAGGCCTTTGTTAGAAGAATTTGAGGATGTTTTTCCCGAGGATCTGCCATACCACCTTCCACCTCTTAGGGATATCCAGCATTCCATAGATTTAATCCTAGGAGCTACTTTACCCAACTTGCCCCATTATAGGATGAATCCATCTGAGCATAAGGAACTGCAAAAGCAGGTTAGAGAATTGTTAAGGAAGGGGTTCATTAGAGAGAGTCTTAGCCCTTGTGCAGTCCCTGCACTACTGACTCCAAAGAAGGATGGCATGTGGAGGATGTGTGTTGATAGTCGTGCCATCAACAAAATCATAATCATGTATAGGTTCCCCATCCCTAGACTAGATGACATGCTAGATATGATGGCCGGTGCAATGATTTTTTCCAAAATTGATCTCAAAAGCGGCTATCATCAGGTTAGGATTAGACCAGGGGATGAGTGAAAAACCGCTTTCAAAACTAAGGATGGTCTCTACAAATGGGTTGTTATGCCTTTTGGGTTGTCCAATGCCCCTAGTACTTTCATGAGGATTATGACCCAGGTGCTTAGAGCTTTCATAGGGAAGTTTGTAGTGGTCTATTTTGACGACATCCTAATCTATAGTAAGACCCCTGCAGACCACCTAGGCCACCTTAGACAAGTCTGCCAAGTTTTGAGGAATGATAGTCTCTACGGTAATCTCAAGAAGTGTGAATTCATGACCAGTAGAGTTATCTTCCTTGGTTTTGTAGTAACCCCTGACGGCGTGGCTGCCGATCCAGAGAAGATTAGGTCCATAGTAGAATGGCCAGAGCCGACCAGTGTGCATGAAGTCAGAAGTTTCCACGACTTGGCTACCTTCTATAGACGATTCATCAAGGGGTTTAGTACTGTAGTTGCTCCTATCACAGACTGTATTAGGAAGGGAGAATTTCAGTGGACTAAAGCATCCCATAAAGCCTTCCTAGATCTTAAGGATAGGATGACCCAGGCACCCATTTTGAGGTTACCCGACTTTTCTAAAGTATTTGAGGTTGCCTGTGATGCTTCAGGAGTAGGTATAGGTGGAGTCCTAAGCCAAGAGAACCATCCCATAGCATTCTTTAGTGAAAAACTTAATGATGCTAAGCTTAGGTATTCTACCTATGATAAAGAATTTTATGCGGTAGTGCAAGCTTTGCATTACTGGAGACATTATTTGCTACCGCAGGAATTTGTGCTATTTTCGGACCATGAGGCTCTTAGATTTTTGAATTCCCAGAAGAAGCTTAACCCTAGGCATGCTAAGTGGGTAGAGTATATCCAGTCCTATACTTTTGTTTTGAAACATAAGGCTGGGACTGAAAATAAGGTAGCTGATGCCCTTAGTCATCGATCTTTGTTATTGAATTCTGTTAGGGCTGAAGTCGTAGAGTTTGAGCAGATCAAAGAGGAATATGAGTCGTGTCCGGATTTTACGGCTGTGTACTAGGATCTAGCTCAAGGACCATCTAGTGATCATAAGGATTATACCCTTTTAGATGGCTTTCTGTTCTTTAAGAATAGGCTTTGCATCCCTAGAACTTCTCTTAGGGAATTTTTGATTTGGGAAATTCATGCTGGAGGTCTAGCAGGCCATTTTGGAAAAGACAAGACCACCCTGGCTATTGAAGACCACTTTTTTTGGCCTAGCTTACAAAGAGATGTAGCACACATTGTGGCTAGGTGTCGGACCTGCGCTGTTGCCAAACAGCGAAAATAGAACACCGGCCTTTATACCCCATTCCCTGTCCCAGATCGTCCTTGGCAAG
Organism: Areca catechu; assembly: GCA_021397845.1. NCBI lineage: Eukaryota > Viridiplantae > Streptophyta > Magnoliopsida > Arecales > Arecaceae > Areca > Areca catechu. Next base: position 128,611,742 of record CM038045.1, on the reverse strand, counting down.
ATGTGAGTATGGACTTTGTGTTAGGTTTGCCTAAGACCCAGAGGAGGCATGACTCAATCTGTGTCGTAGTCGACCGATTTTCTAAGATGACCCATTTCTTGCCTTGTTCCCAGACTTTTGATGCGTCTAAGGTAGCCACCCTGTTCTTTAATGAGATAGTTCGACTCCATGGCCTACCTAAGACAATTGTTTCAGATAGGGATGTCCGGTTCACCAGCTATTTTTGGAAAACCCTTTGGCATAAGTTAGGGACAAAACTTAAGTTTTCAACTGCCTATCATCCCCAAACTGATGGCCAAACCAAAGTAGTGAACCGTAGCTTAGGCAATCTGTTAAGGTGTCTTGTTGGTGAAAACACTAGGAATTGGGATTTGTACTTACCTAGGGCTAAATTTGCATACAATGACTCGGTCAATAGGTCTACAGGTAAGAGTCCATTTGAAATTGTGCATGGTTACAAACCCCACACACCTCTTGACCTAGTTCCTTTACCAATCCACACACGAGTCTCCGAGTCTGCTGAAGTTTTTGCACAGCATATAAAAGACTTGCATAAAGAAATTCATGCCAAAATAAATTTAAGTAATGAAACTTATAAGAAGTTGGCTGATTCTTAAAGGCGAGTCAAAACTTTTGTTGAGGGAGACTATGTAATGATTAGGTTAAGGCCTGAACGGTTTCCTCCTGGAACCATTAGAAAGTTACATGCTAGAGGAGCTGGACCATTTAGAGTGGTGAAGAGAGTAGGGTCCAATGCCTATGTGCTCGAGTTGCCTTCAGAACTAGGCATTAGCTCCACTTTCAACATTACAGACTTAGTAGAGTATAGAGAGCCAGCTGTGATTCCCAGTAAGCCTTTTGAGCCTAATCCTGCTCTTGAGAGTGAACCCAACCCTGTGTGTCCACCAACAAACTAGCCTGTGAGGAAAGAGCAGATTGAAAAGATCCTGGATGATCAGGTTATCTCTACTCATAATCGAGGATACCAAAGATAACTGGTCCGCTGGCAAGGAAGGCCAGATTCTGATAACTCTTGGATCTCCCGAGAAGAATTACAAGAATTGGACCCAGACCTCTTGGAGAGATACCAGAGCCAACTTGATCCATACTCGACAGGGTCTAGTTCCTCCCACCCCGGGAGAATTGGTGCGGGCACCAGACTCCGAAGAAGACTTCAGGGCTCCATCTGGATCTCTGATTGACTTTGCCCGAAGAATTAGGGTTTTTCTGGTTTTGTAATAAGGGTTGACTTGGTCAACTCAATTTTAGTCTTGAGTCTATATTTCCCTGCAATTTAAATTTTGTTGAGTCATGTTGACTCAGTACAAGTCCTAGTAGTGGTCTAGGTTTTTTTCTCTAGATTGGTGCTACTTTTTTCAGTCAAGTCAAGGTCCATGGTGCCACATTTTTTCTCCCAGGCCCAAGCAAGTGGGCGCCACACTCCCAGCCACACGCCAGAGTCAGGAGGCACCACATCTCCATCCAGTGTGCCTTGGTCCCCACACCACAAGAAAGCAGGTCCCTTCTTTCATGCGCCACTTAAGGAGAGATCAATCTAGGATCCTCAATCTAAGGAGGCGCCCAAAATAATTCCATAAGAGCCAAGCTATGAAAAGAAAGGAGCAAGACTTGGGGAGCAAGACTAGGAGGCGCCCAAATACTTCCAAATAAAACCAAGCATGGAAGGAAATTATTTATCTTGAAGAGCAAGGCTAGGAGGCGCCACCTTCTTACCATTTGGAGCCACCAATCAACACTTAAGGAAGCTTTTGGCCGGCCATATGAGGAGGATTTGATTCTACAAGCCTAATTTGAGGATCCATCCTATTAGTCCCACATGGGAAGATGTAAAACCCTGATTTCTTGTAAAGACCTATAAAATAAACCCCTCTTGTAAGTTTTGAAAGACAATGATGAATGAAATTAATTTCTGTGTGAGCAACTTTGTGTTTCTCTCTTCCGCACTTGTATTCAGGTGTTGAGCTCCATGAGGAAGTAAATCCGGGTTCCCTAGGAACCTTGAGGAGGTGTGAGATCTCCAACCCCAAAATCCTAGGTTAGCCACTTCAATTCCAAACCCTAGTGACCAATCATCTTCTTCATTCCACCAATCATCCAAACCTTAATCTACCTCATCATCTCACGGCCCCTCTCTTCCAAGTAGAGGCCAACCACCAGCATCCAGGTCCAGATCGGCTACTTCGAATACAGAGCAGATCCCAGAGGAAGTCATATCAGCATCTAGGACAATCAAGATTTCAGCAACATCAATTTTCAAGTTCTTCTTATCTGGTAAATCCTTCCTTTGAGTATCTGGTTCCATAACTTGTTCTTCTTCTTTCCCAGATCCTGAGTTTAGGAGAAGCCAACTATGCCAAAGGCCCAGTATTGGAGGATCCATTGCGAAGATATCCGAATCCGAGGATCCAACAATCTGCTCGAGAGAGTCCTTCCACTAAACTCTGTGAAGATCACTATCTGGTACATAACCCTTCTCTTCTCTTCTCTTTACTTCTGTCCTGTTGAAAGTTCAGAGCGAAACCCTAGGTCTGGGAGTTTCTCAACCCCCAGCGATCCTTTACTTCTGAACTACTCTGATAAACTAGTTTCTTTGAATTGTGCTTTCAATTATTATATATTTTCTTTCAATTTAGTTTAACTTTCATTTGAGTCAAAGCCGACTTCCAAAATATATAAAAATAAAAATAAAAATAAAAATATACATTAATTTTAATTTGCTTCCGCATTCCACATATCCGTTCTGCATCAGTTGCCAACCCAGATAGAGTCAGTCCACTACGTGTCTCAACCTCGCAAGCCCAGTGACTCTTCACTAGGGCTACCCCGGCCAAGGATTTGCTAAATTGAGATACTGCGAGACATTCAATCCAAACTGTTTGGACAGGTCAATTCCATCTTGGTCCATCACTGCTCCACAAGTAATTGCCTATACCCAGAAACCTTCCATCACCGGATTAAAAATTCGGGTAGTCCGGCACTAAAGCACAGGGAGTTGCTTGCAAGCTACCGTGATGACCTCAGGTCAGAGGGACACATATACCCATATCCAATCGTGAGTTTCCCTTTGGCGGAAAGGGGCTACACGGAGTCACGTTCAATGAGATATCACATATCCCACTTGCAGATCACATCAGTGTCACCATACTCATTTGGTCAAGAGGTCAACCAAACAATGTGAACTGCAACAACCTATACTTGATATATTACCGTTCAGTACAATATATCCTTTGGTTGTGAACCGGGTTTAAGGACCACTCGATACATCCTCTCTGTATCGAAGTCAGTGTAGTCCTAAGGACTTCATCACATGGAAAGAGCTCATTTCAGGGAAATACAATATGTGATGAGCTGCCAAAAATAATATTTTATTAATTCATAAAATAAATACAATACTCAGCACAACCGCCTACAACCTAGGCGATTGGTTTTGGGACACAATTCCCAACAACTCCCACTTGTACTAAAGCCAATCAAAAGAGTATCTAATACCCATTTCCCATTTACAATAGTCGAACTCTTTTATTCCGAGGGCTTTAGTGAAGGGGTCGGCCAGATTTTCTTTTCTATCGATCTTCAGAAGATTGATATCGCCTCATTCTACGATCTCTCGTACGAGGTGGTAGCGCCGTAGAATGTGCTTGGTGCGGTGATGAGCTTTAGGCTCCTTAGCTTGAGTAATGGCTCCAGTGCTGTCACAATACACCGGAACAGGACCATCTAGGGAAGGTGCCACCCCTAGCTCTCCAAGGAACTTCCGCAACCATACAGCTTCCTTTGCTGCATCTAATGCTGCAATATATTCTGCTTCGCATACCGAGTCTGCAACAGTTGGCTGCTTGGAACTTTTCTAGCTGATCGCTCCTCCGTTCAGGGTAAATACAAACCCTGACACACTCTTGCTATCATCACTATCCGACTTGAAACTGGAGTCAGAGTACCCCACAAGTTTCAAGTCAGGTTCTCCATAAATCAGCCATTCATCTTTAGTATTTCTCAAATACTTAAGGATGGACTTAACCACCTTCCAATGCGCCTCACCTGAGTCAGACTGGTATCTGCTCACTACTCCTAGTGAGTATGCCACGTTTGATCTAGTACAAGTCATAGCATACATGATAGAGCCTACTACAGAAGCATAAGGTACTCTACTTATGCGCTCTCTTTCCTCAGGAGTTGTCGCACAATCCTTCTTAGAAAGAGTAATTCCAGAACCTATCGGAAGATAGCCTTTCTTGAAATTTTCCATGCTGAACCGTTTCAGCACGGTGTTAATGTACGTAGACTGGGACAATTCCAAAAGCTTCTTAGATCTATCTCTATAGATCTTCATACCTAATATGTAAGAAGCTTCACCCAAGTCCTTCATGGAGAACTAAGATGATAACCAGACCTTTATTCCTTGTAATGCTGCGACATCATTCCCGATTAAGAGAATATCGTCAACATAAAGTACTAGGAATACAATCACAGAACCATTAACCCATTTATAGATGCATGGTTCTTCTCCGTTTCTAACGAAGCCGTACGATTTGATACACCTATCAAACCGTAAGTTCCAACTTCGAGACGCTTGCTGGAGTCCATAGATGGACCTCTGCAACTTGCATACTTTTGATTCATCTATGGATGTGAACCCTTCAGGCTGTATCATATACACCTTCTCTTCCAGCTCCCCATTTAGGAAAGCGGTTCGAACATCCATCTGCTAGATCTTGTAATCAAAAAATACTGCCAGAGCAAGCATGATCCGAATGGATTTGAGCATTGCCACAGGGGAGAAAGTCTCGTCATAATCGATACTATATTGCTGACGATACCCCTTGGCAACCAGATAGGCTTTATAGGTCTCTACCTTCCCATCTGTGCCCCTTTTCCGTTTGAAGATCCATTAACACCCGATGGGTTTTATTCCTTCAGGCGTATCAACCAATGTCCAAACATTGTTGATTTTCATGGACTCCATTTCGGATTGCATAGCTCCAAGCCATGCCTCAGAGTCAGATCTCTGAAGTGCATCCATATAGGTGATCGGATCCTCATTGTTCTCATCGAGCTCAATGGGATCACCGTCCCAGACCAAGAAACCGTAGTATCTGTCCGGCTGACGCGGTATTCTACCGGATCTCCTAATGGGTTCTGGGTGTGATTCAATCACAGCCGGTTCTACGATGTCCTTAGAGTGTGCAGGTGCTTCTATTGGCTGAACTTCATCAAGTTCAATCTTAGAGGCTATAGTTCTTTCTCCAAGGAACTCCTTTTCCAAAAAGATAGCTCTAAGAGCAACGAACACCTTTTGTTCATTCTCCAAATAGAAGAAATACCCTTTGGTTTCCTTAGGATAACCAATGAATAAACATCGATCAGACCTAGGACCAAGTTTGTCTGAGTCTAAATGCTTTACGTAAGCCGGACAACCCCAGACCCGAAGGTGTGAGATTGAGGGTTTACGTCCAGTCCATATCTCATACGGAGTGGAGACAACAGACTTACTTGGAACATCATTTAATAAGTAACAGGCTGTCTGAAGCACATATCCCCAAAAGGATAGCGGCAAAGTTGCAAAACCCATCATGGATCGAACCATGTCCAACAAGGTTCGATTCCTCCTTTCGGATACACCATTCAACTGTGGTGTTCCTAGAGGAGTCCAGTGAGAGAGAATTCCATTCTCCTCAAGATATGTCAAAAAAGCACTAGATAAGTATTCACCACCTCGATCAGATCGAAGAGTTTTAATACTTTTTCCAGTTTGCTTTTCTACTTCATTACAGTATCGTTTGAAAATTTCAAACGACTCAGACTTATGTCTCATTAGAAAGACATAACCGAACCTTGAAAAGTCGTCTGTAAAAGTAATGAAATATTTGTATCCTCCTCTGGCACTAACTGTCATCGGTCCATATACATCAGTATGTATAAGACTTAGAAGTTTTGTAGCTCGTTCACCTTTTCCAGAAAAAGGTGACTTGGTCATTTTACTAAGTAAACAGGATTCACAAGTGGGCAATGATTCAAAATCACTGACCTCGAGGAGTCCATCTCCTCGCATCTTGTTTATCCTAATTGGTTAATATGTCCTAGCCTACAGTGCCAAAGATACAAATCGTTGACATTATCTAACCTTGGGCGTTTGCTAGAAGTGTACATTATACTAACAGGCCTTGATAGTACATATATGCCATTATTTAATCTAGCTTTCATTATCACAGAGTTATTCAAAATAACATTGCAAAAATATCCCTTTATTGATAGTTCAAAACCATAATTGGTCAAAAGGCCTACAGAGATTATACTCATAATGAAACTAGGACAATAGTGACAGTCGACTAGTTCGACAGTACAAGACTCAAAGACAAGATGCAGGACTCCGACCGCCAGTACTGGAACACGATTTCCATTCCCGACGCTCAGAAACTGTTCTCCATCTTCAAATCTTCTGCTAACTTGAAGTCCCTGTAACGAATTACAAACATGAATTGGACTACCAGTATCCAATACCCAGTTAGCAGTATCAATAATTGAGTAATTACAAGGTTTTATCATATAAATACCTTGTTCAGCAGACTTCTGCTTCCTCGGCCTGTTCGGATCAAGGGATGCAATATAAAGAGGACAGTTCCTCTTCCAGTGTCCCTTCTTCTTGCAGTAGAAGCACTCTGCAGAAGACTAATCAGCCTTATACTTCCTGATCTAACTAGGGCCAGGAGCATTCTGCACCTTCTTTCCCTTCTTATTTATTTTCTTCTTCACTTTCTTAAAGGGACGACGACCTCTACTTCCTCCCACTAAATTCACCACCCCCTTATTCAGTTAGTGGTCTTTCTCGAAAGTCTGTAGCAACCCCAAAAGACCATGGTAGTTTACTGCAGGCTTGTTCATTCTGTAATGATCGAGAAAATCAAGATAGGAGGAGGGAAGAGAATTCAGGATCGCATCCTTGCCGAGCTGCTCATGAAAGGGACATCCGAGTTTGCCCAGTTTTTCAATCAGCTCGATCATGTACAATACATGATCAGTGACTGAACCACCATTTGGCATCTTGGAGTTGTAGATGGCACAATGATGGGGGACCCGAAACCTATCCAGGTTTCACCTTTTATTTTTTTTAGAATTTAAAAAAAAAAAATTAGAATTTTTGTATTTTAGTTATTCCCGCTATTCCACCTATTCCCTTTATTCCCATGTTATCCCGATGTTATTCCAACTTTATTCCAGGCTATTCCTATCTCCTTCAACCTCCAGAAAAAAATCACAGAGGCCTTTTTTTTTCCGATTTTTTGCCCCACCGGTCCGCGATCGACCGTGCCCGACCCCCGCCACTGCCGCCCGCCCGTCGGCGCTCCGCCGATCTGCCGCCCTGCCGCCCCGCCGGCATCCCTGGGGCCTCACGCCCGTGGGAAGACCCGCGGTTCATGGAAGACCAACGGTTGCCCACGGCCGCCGCCGCCGTGTCGCCACCGCCGTCATGCCGCCCCGCCGCCGCAGTCCGCCCGCCGGTGCGCCACCAGGCCGCCTCGCCGCCGGCATCCCTAGGCCTCTCGCCCATGGGAAGACCCACCGTCCGTGGAAGACCAACGGTCATCCACGGCCGCCGTCGCCGTGTCGCTGCCGCCGTCGTGCCGCCCCGCCGCCGCCGTCCACCCGCCGGCGCGCCACCAGGCCGCCCCGCCGCCGCCCGCTGGGCCGGGTGCCGAAGATCCAGGTGCCCCCTGTTGCTCGACCGTGGAGTTTTCGCACATTTTTCAGAGCAACCAAATGAAGCTTCTGCACGCTTCTCAAAGTGATGGAAGAAGAGTTGTTTTGCATGATTTTTGGAGTAGCACGAGTTTCAGAGCGGAGGGGATTTCAAAATTCAAATAAACAGGATTTATTTGGTATTTTTTTTTAATGAATGTAATTTGGGTAATTTGGGATTTTGATTTTGAATTTGATTTCAAAATCAAGGGAGGATTTCAGGGAATTTTATTTTTGAATTTCAAAAGGGATATGGGCATCTATAAATATCCATACTCTTGTAAAAAAATAGTTGAATGAAATTTTTGAGTGTTCTTTCAGTGTGTGGTTCTGGGCTGAGGCCCTTTTTTTTCCTTCGTCCTTCGGGACGTCGAGGGGTGTGAGGCCCCAAGTATCTCCTTTCTCCCTCCCACCTTCGTGTCTTCCCCTCGTGGTCTTGAGAACCATCCTAGCGCCTCTAAGTACTGAGGAGGGCGTAATGCCTTAGAGGTGGACGATCTCTTTATTAGGGTGAGTCCCAAGATCCATGAGTTCTCCCCCACCCCCCCGTCCTTCGTGACCTTGAGATCCATCCTAGCGCCTCTAAGTATTGAGGAGGGCGTAATGCCTTAGAGGTGGACGGTCTCTTCGTTAGGATGAGTCCCAAGGTCTAGGAGTTCTCCCCCACCCCCGTCCTTCGCGACCCTGAGATCCATCCTAGCGCCTCTAAGTATTGAGGAGGGCGTAATGCCTTAGAGGTGGACGGTCTCTTCATTAGGATGAGTCCCAAGGTCTAGGAGTTCCCATCCCAACCTCCCATCCCCATCGTTCCTTCGCCATCTCCGCCAAGAAAAATTTAAAAAAAACCAAAAGAGCCCAGTCGTTTTAGGATTTTCAGGGGTCGTTCTATCCTAGTCCCGGAGGCTTCTTAGCCCTCCCATGATCCTTGATTTGCTTTAGGTGTTTTTCCTCTTTTCAAAATAACAATAGGTTTTCTTCGTGTCCTTCGTTCTACATCAATTTGGTATCAGAGCTAGCAGCGGGCTAGGATTTGCTTAATCCTCGAACTCGATGGAGTCGAGTTCTTCGTGCTGCAGGAGAATGATGGGGGACCCGAAACCTATCCGGGATTCACCTTTTATTTTTTTTAGAATTTTAAAAAAAAAAAATTTAGAATTTTTGTATTTTAGTTATTCCCGCTATTCCACCTATTCCATTTATTCCCATGTTATCCCGATGTTATTCCAACTTTATTCCAGGCTATTCCTATCTCCTTCAACCTCCAGAAAAAAATCACAGAGGCCTTTTTTTTTCGATTTTTTGCCCCACCGGTCCGCGATCGGCCGTGCCCGACCCCCGCCACTGCCGCCCGCCCGCTGGCGCTCCGACGATCCACCGCCCTGCCACCCCGCCGGCATCCCTGGGGCCTCACGCCCGTGGGAAGACCCGCGGTCCGTGGAAGACCAACGGTCACCGACGGCCGCCGCCGCCGTGTCGCCACCGCCGTCGTGCCGCCCCACCGCCGCCGTCCGCCCGCCGGCACGCCACCAGGCCGCCCCGCCGCCGGCATCCCTGGGCCTCTCGCCCGTGGGAAGACCCACCGTCCGTGGAAGACCAGCGGTCATCCACGGCTGCCGCCGCCGTGTCACCGCCGCCGTGTGCCGCCCCGCCGCCGCCGTCCGCCCGCCGGCGCACCACCAGGCCGCCCCGCTGGGCCGGGTGCCGAAGATCCAGGTGCCCCCTGTTTCTCGACCGTGAAGGAGTTTCCGCACGTTTTTCAGAGCAACCAAATGAAGCTTCTGCACGCTTCTCAAAGTGGTGGAAGAAGAGTTGTTTTGCATGATTTTTGGAGTAGCACGAGTTTCAGAGTGGAGGGGATTTCAAAATTCAAATAAACGGGATTTATTTGGTATTTTTTTTTAATGAATGTAATTTGGGTAATTTGGGATTTTGATTTTGAATTTGATTTCAAAATCAAGGGAGGATTTCAGGGGATTTTATTTTTGAATTTCAAAAGGGATATGGGCATCTATAAATACACATACTCCTCTTGTAAAAAAACAGTTGAATGAAATTTTTGAGTGTTCTTCCAGTGTGTGGTTCTGGGCTGAGGCCCTTCTTTTTCCTTCGTCCTTCGGGACGTCGAGGGGTGTGAGGCCCCAAGTATCTCCTTTCTCCATCCCACCTTCGTGTCTTCCCCTCGTGGTCCTGAGAACCATCCTAGCGCCTCTAAGTACTGAGGAGGGCGTAATGCCTTAGAGGTGGACGGTCTCTTCGTTAAGGTGAGTCCCAAGATCCATGAGTTCTCCCCCACCCCCCCTGTCCTTCGTGACCTTGAGATCCATCCTAGCGCCTCTAAGTATTGAGGAGGGCGTAATGCCTTAGAGGTGGACGGTCTCTTCGTTAGGATAAGTCCCAAGGTCTAGGAGTTCTCCCCCACCCCCGTCCTTCGCGACCCTGAGATCCATCCTAGCGCCTCTAAGTATTGAGGAGGGCGTAATGCCTTAGAGGTGGACGGTCTCTTCGTTAGGATGAGTCCCAAGGTCTAGGAGTTCCCGTCCCAACCTCCCATCCCCATCGTTCCTTCGCCATCTCCACCAAGAAAAATTTAAAAAAAACCAAAAGAGCCCAGTCGTTTTAGGATTTTCAGGGGTCGTTCTATCCTAGTCCCGGAGGCTTCTTAGCCCTCCCATGATCCTTGGTTTGCTTTAGGTGTTTTTCCTCTTTTCAAAATGACAATAGGTTTTCTTCGTGTCCTTCGTTCTACATCACACAAGACACTTTGTACCGTTCTACATCATCCAGGGTGCCGAAGGATTCCTTCAACTTTTGAAGGATTTCATCAGGTTGGGCCTCCTCGAATTTGCGACTGAACTCGTCGTTCATTACCGCTAACATAATGCAACGGACAGTAGTTCGATCAGAGACCCACTTCATATAAGCATCTCTGACCGCACTCCGTGCATTAGCGGGAGGGATTTCAGGTGCCGGATCCGTTATCACATAGAGGATCCGTTCATGCTCCAGAACGATTCTTAATCTTCGATACCAACTATCGTAGTTGTGACCCTTTAACTTCTCGTTGTCGAGAAGTGACCGGAGCGATAAGTTAGAAGACATCTGAAAAGAAAACAAGACCACATTAGTGTATGAATTAATTTTAACCAAAAGACTTGGACTTTAGTCTAAAGATTTCTCCCACTAATTTTTTAAGATTGGTAGCCTCTAACTCCAATCCATTAAAACATTTTTTCAAGTGGGTACTGAAATCCAATAGGCCTCGCATGAGCCCGACTTTGGCCGGCTCACCCATACGAGCCTAAAGGTAGGTTCGTAAACCAATTGCTTCCCTAAACAATTTTCAGTATTTCATTTTGCCCTAGAGAACACCCCAATCGGCCTTGGGGCCTCCTATTGCGGGTCTCTAGTTAGGTCCAACCATTAAAATGACAAATCCAATGCTTCCAGCTAACTAAAGACCAAGCCTGACTTTGGCCGACCCACCTGGTCCCGTTAAGGAGGTTGCACTGAACCATCATCGATCAGATAGAAATTCCAGTCGCTGGATGTACACCCGTTCTTTGGAACTGCCGATGCACACCAAGCTAGTGGACATATTTCTAACGGACTTAATGGGAGGCTAAGACACTGTCAACACCTTGACTTAGTCTTTTTAAGGACCTAATAATTTTAGAGGATTTTTAGTTGTGACAGAAGAAAAAGACAAGGACATGGATCATCCTCCCACTGAATCAATTAGATTCCAGGAGGGTTGATATAAATCAACAAACGATCCATGGGCACCTATAGATCAGTCAGACCGATCAACCTGGGTGACATGGGTTAACTCGAGTCATTGAGCTTTTCCAATCAGTTCTGGTCGACTCGACTAGCCAGGTAGGTGAGATCATGGGTGAGTATCCGCCATTAACCATCTTTCCTAGACACCAACCAAGTTAGCCAGGAAAGAGGTAGCCTCATACAACCATGATCATAATGCCAAACCTACCTCGATACCAGTCGGTTTACCAGACTCGATTAGACTAGCCTAAAGACTTGGGCATCCACTGAGCCACTAATTGGATCCATTTTAGATGAACGGATCAACTAATCTAACTATTAGATAGTTCTAAAGAAGGACCTTAATCAACTTTTGATTAGTCTTCTTTTATCCGGTTCAACTAAACCTAGGTCTAAACCAGTTAAGGACCCAATTAGAGAACTAACCCAATTAACCCAAAATGGCTTATTCATGTCAAATTAGATTTCATAAACCTAATAATTTAGTAAGACAAATTCTTAATTAAAACAATTTTAATTAATTCTTTATATAAAATAATTTTACATAACAAAAATCATGCATCTATATATTTTACAAATTTTATATCCAATATAAAACATGCCTAAAAACATGCCAATTTCATGTATCTAAAAATTAAAATAATTTTTTAATTTTATATCCTTTAAGGATCCTTCTGAAAAGGCCAACACAGATGATCCATATCGTGTCAAAGATACAAGGTCGTGGTGAAGGTCTCAACTAGGTTCCAAAAAGAATTTGATACACTCATTGATTAAACTATTTAATCTACATACATGCATACATGAATAAATTACACCTGTAACCTGGCTCTGATACCACTGAAAGAAACAGGGTCAGGTGGTTTGACAAGATCCTACACTAGGCATACAAACAGGGCACGGGAGCACAGGGGATTTAAAAACAATTTTAAAAACTTGCACAGCAAAAAATAGCTCCGCCCAGAAATCTAATCTATTCAAGTTGCATGTATTAAAATAGGCATGTAACAAAGCATATAATATTTGTAAAATATATAAATAAATACATTTATTTATGCATGATAAAATAAAATTTTTCATACCTTTATTCGACCTGGAATAACTGCTGGAATAGCTGGGATAACAGGAATAACTTTATTCCTGTTGTCTTCTTCCTTTGGACGTTTGGGAGCTCTGTTTTTGCTCTTCAAAACATCGACCAAACAGTGATGTCTGGAGCTCCTTTTTCTCCTGAATCAAAGCAGCGGCAAGGGAGAATGGTCTTCTTCGATTTCCAACCGAAATCTGCAAGAAAAACACAATGTATAGGGTGTACAAAATCACCCAAGTTTCTGCCAGAAAAAATTCTGCTGCAAAAAAATAGCAGCCTTCTTCCTTGCGATTTGGAGCTGTAGCAACGAATCTGGCTCGACCCTCTTGCTCCCAGGAGTAAAGGGATACTCCCTCTAGATGGGAGACACGCCCGGGGTTCTTCGATCCTTCTCCACGAGCGGTTCTAGCCGCTGGAAGGAGCAATGGTCACGGTAAGTTGCAGCAATTTTTTCTTTGCTGCAGAGCAGATTTTTGAGCACTTCAAAGAGGGGATTGATGCCTTGTTTCTCTCCCTCACACACTCCAAATCCCAGCTCAAGGAACACTCAATGGAAGCAAGGTTTAAGCTCTCAAAAAAAGGAACACTCAGCCTCTCAAAGAAGACCACTCCCTAGTTGCTATTGCACGGTGAAAAAAAAAACTTCCCTTGAAACAGGGGACTGCTGGAATATATAAAGAGCAGCAAGGAGAAGGGAGTTGGAGAGGCTGGGAAAGCCAAGAGGTAGCAGCTGCTGTTCACCCATTAAACAGCCAATAAACAGGGATTAAACAGGATGGGTGGAGGGAGGAGAAGAGACGCCCAGCGACGTTCGGATGAAGGGTTTAGGTCGTTTGAGCTTCCAACGCTTGGGGTCCAACCAGCAACGTGTAAACATTTACACGGTAAAAGGAACACCGGTTCAAAATCGGTCCAAGCAAAAAATGGTCCAATCCCTTGGTCCAAAAACCGGTCCAATTAAAAGGGGTTTAATTCAATTTAATTGGTTCAAGCCCAAAGAATTGGGTTCAATTGGTTCATAACCCATTGGAGGCCGAAACGAACTCCGAATCAATTCAAAACTGATTCAGAAAAATCCTGGCACAGTCCTGGTCAGCCCGTAACAATTTTCGGTTGACGCAGACAAGGGCAAGATGAAAAAAAGAGTGCTCAAAAATACCGTGACCATAAAATCGAGATGATTCTCAATCGTAATCGGTATCCGGATCAGAGAGTTATCCTTTGTGGTGTGTGACCTCATAGGTTCGAACCTAAACGGTAGCACTAGAACAATTCTAGTACCAGCACAGGAAACCATCTAGCAATGGATCCCGGCATCCGGATAGGTCGAAGATGCAAGAGCAAACTATCGAACCTCTGGCATATGGTTACCGTATAATTCATCCATTTGACCTCTAATGCTCAGGACGACTGAGATTGGGCTGCCAACCCAGACAGAGTCAGTCCACTACGTGTCTCAACCTCGCAAGCCCAGCGACTCTTCACTAAGGCTACCCTGACCGAGGATTTGCTAAATTGAGATACTGTGAGACATTCAATCCAAACTGTTTGGATAGGTCAATTCCATCTTGGTACATCATTGCTCCACAAGTACTTGCCTATACCCAGAAACCTTCCGTCACCGGATTAAAAATCCGGGTAGTCCGGCACCAAAGCACAGGGAGTTGCTTGCAAGCTACCATGATGACCTCAGGTCAGAAGGACACATATACCCATATCAAATCGTGAGTTTCCCTTTGGCAGAAAGGGGCTGCACGGAGTCACGTTCAATGAGATATCACATATCCCACTTGCAGATCACATCAGTGTCACCATACTCATTTGGTCAAGAGGACAACCAAACGATGTGAACTGCAACAACCTATACTTGATATATTGCCGTCCAGTACAATATATCCTTTGGTTGTGAACCGGGTTTAAGGACCACTCGATACATCCTCTCTGTATCGAAGTCAGTGTAGTCCTAAGGACTTCATCACATGGAAAGAGCTTATTTCAGGGAAATACAATATGTGATGAGCTGCCAAAAATAATATTTTATTAATTCATAAAATGAATACAATACTCAGCACAACCGCCTACAACCCAGGCGATTGGCTTTGGGACATAATTCCCAACACAAAGGGTATTTCTTCTACTTGGAGAATGAACAAAAGGTGTTCGTTGCTCTTAGAGCTATCTTTTTGGAAAAGGAGTTCCTTGGAGAAGGAACTATAGCCTCTAAGATTGAACTTGATGAAGTTCAGCCAATAGAAGAACCTGCACACACTCTAAGGACATCGTAGAACCGACTGTGATTGAATCACACCCAGAACCCATTAGGAGATCAGGTAGAGTACCGCGTCAGCCGGACAGATACTATGGTTTCTTGGTCCGAGACGACGATCCCATTGAGCTTGATGAGAACGATGAGGATCCGATCACCTATATGGATGCTCTTCAGAGATCTGACTCTGAGGCATGGCTTGGAGCCATGCGATCCGAAATGGAGTCCATGGAAATCAACAATGTTTGGACATTGGTTGATCTGCCTGAAGGTATAAAACCCATCGAGTGTAAATGGATCTTCAAGAGGAAAAGGGGCACAGATGGGAAGGTAGAGACCTATAAAGCCCGTCTGGTTGCCAAGGGGTATCGTCAGTGATATGGTATCGATTATGATGAGACTTTCTCCCCTGTGGCAATGCTCAAGTCCATTCGGATCATGCTTGCTGTGGCAGCATATTTTGATTACGAGATCTGGCAGATGGATGTCCAAACCGCTTTCCTAAATGGGGAGCTGGAAGAGGAGGTGTATATGATACAGCCTGAAGGGTTCACATCCACAGATGAATCAAAAGTATGCAAGTTGTAGAGGTCCATTTATGGACTCAAGCAAGCATCTCGAAGTTGGAACTTACAGTTTGATAGATGTATCAAATCATATGGCTTCGTTAGGAACGGAGAAGAACCGTGCATCTATAAATGGGTTAATGGTTCTGTGATTGTATTCCTAGTACTGTATGTTGATGACATTCTCTTAATTGGGAATGATGTCGCAGCATTACAAGGAATAAAGGTCTGGTTATCATCTCAGTTCTCCATGAAGGACTTGGGTGAAGCTTCTTACATACTAGGTATGAAGATCTATAGAGATAAATCTAAGAAGCTTTTGGGATTGTCCCAGTCTACGTACATTTACACCGTGCTGAAACGGTTCAGCATGGAAAACTCCAAGAAAGGCTATCTCCCGATAGGTTCTGGAATTACTCATTCCAAAAAGGATTGTGCGACAACTCCTGAGGAAAGAGAGCGCATGAGTAGAGTACCTTATGCTTCTGCAGTAGGCTCTATCATGTATGCTATGACTTGTACTAGACCAGACGTGGCATACTCACTAAGAGTAGTGAGCAGATACCAGTCTGACCCAGGTGAGGTGCATTGGAAGGTGGTTAAGTCCATCCTTAAGTATTTGAGATATACTAAAGATCAATGGCTGATTTATGGAGAACCTGACTTGAAACTTGTGGGGTACTCTGACTCCAGTTTTCAGTCAAATAGAGATGATAGCAAGAGTGTGTCAGGATTTGTATTTATCCTGAATGGAGGAGTGATTTGCTGGAAAAGTTCCAAGCAGGCAACTATTGCAGACTCGGTATGCGAAGCAGAATACATTGCAGCATCAGATGCAGCAAAGGAAGCTATGTGGTTGCGGAAGTTCCTTGGAGAGCTAGGGGTGGCACCTTCCCTAAATGGTCCTGTTCTGGTGTACTATGACAGCACTGGAGCCATTGCTCAAGCTAAGGAGCCTAAAGCTCATCACCATACCAAGCACATACTGCGGCACTACCACCTCGTACGAGAGATCGTAGAACGAGGCGACATCAATCTTCTAAAGATCGATGGAAAAGAAAATCTAGCCGACCCCTTCACTAAAGCCCTCGGAATAAAAGAGTTCGACTATTGTAAATGGGAAATGGGTATTAGATACTCTTCTGATTGGCTTTAGTACAAGTGGGAGTTGTTAGGAATTGTGTCCCAAAGCCAATCGCCTGGGTTGTAGGTGGTTGTGCTAAATATTGTATTCTTTTTATGAATTAATAAAATATTATTTTATGGCTGCTCATCACATATTGTATTTCCTTGAAATGAACTCTTTCGATGCGATGAAGTCCTTAGGACTACACTGACTTCGATACAGAGAGGATGTATCGAGTGATCCTTAAACCCTGTTCACAACCAAAGGATATATTGTACTGGACGGCAATATATCAAGTATAGGTTGTTGCAGTTCACATCGTTTGGTTGTCCTCTTGACCAAATGAGTGTGGTGACACTGATATGATCTGCAAGTGGGATATGTGATATCTCATTGAACGTGACTCCGTGCAGCCCCTTTCTGCCAAAGGGAAACTCACGATTAGATATGGGTATATGTGTCCCTCTGACTTGAGGTCATCACAGTAGCTTACAAGCAACTCCCTGTGCTTTGGTGCCGGACTACCCGGATTTTTAATCCGGTGATGGAAGGTTTCTGGGTACAGGCAAGTACTTGTGGAGCAGTGATGGACCAAGATAGAATTGACCTGTCCAAACAATTTGGATTGAATGTCTCGCAGTATCTCAATTTAGAAAATCCTCGATCGGGGTAGCCCTAGTGAAGTGTCACTGGGCTTGCGAGGTTGAGACACGTAGTGGACTGACTCTGTCTGGGTTGGCAGCCCAATCTCAGTCGTCCTGAGCATTAGAGGTCAAAGGGATGAATTATACGGTAACCATATGTCAGAGGTTCGATAGTTTGCTCCAGCATCTTCGACCTATTCGAACACCGGGACCCATTGCTAGATGGTTTTCTGTGCTGGTACTAGAATTGTTCTAGTGCTACCATTTAGGTTTGAACCTATGAGGTCACACGCCACAGAGGATTACTCTCTAATCCGGATACCGACTACGGTTAGGAATCGTCTCGATTTTATGGTCACAATATTTTTTTGAGCACTCTTTTCTCCGTCTTGCCCTTGTCTGTGTCAACCAGAAATTGTTCCGGGTTGACCAGCACTACGCCAAGATTTTTGTGAATTAGTTTTGAACTGATTCGGAGTTCGTTTCGGCCTCTGACCTGTGACCGTACTTCTCCCTTCCAATGGCTAGCACCGCGCGAAAAGGTGGATCGGAGAGCCCCGGGCGTGTCTCCCCTCTAGAGGGAGTACCCTTCTACTCCTGGGAGCAAGCCACGTGAGCCGGATCACCCGCTGTAGCTCCAAACGTGAAGCAAAAGGCTGCTGTCCAGTTCTGCAGCAATTTTCAGCAACAGATTTTTGGGAATTTTCTACACCCGTTTTAGCTTGTTTTGATTGCAGATTTTTATTGGAGATTGTAGTAGACTTCTCCACCTTGCCGCTGCTACGATTTGGAAGCAAACGGAGGTCCGGAAGGTGGTGTTTGATCGCTGTTTTGAAAGCCAAAAACAGAGCATCCCACGGTCCAAGGAGGAAGAAGGCTGGAATAGATTTATTCCAGCTATTCCAGCCTATTCCAGGTTTATCCCAGAGTTATTCCAGGTGGAATAAAGTTATGAAAAAATTTATTTTAATCATGCATAAATAGATGTATTTATTTATATATTTTATAAATATTATATTTCTTGTTACATGCCTATTTTTAATACATGCAACTTGAATAGATTAGGTTCTGGGCGGAGCAGATTTCCGCTGCGCGGATTTTAAAATTGTTTTTAAAATCCCCTGTGCTCTTGTGCCCTGTTTGCATGCCTAGTGTAGGTTTATGTCAAACCACTTGCACCATTTCTTTCACGGCTCACCTGATCACCGTCAAGAAGGTTGCACTGAACCATCATCCATGAGAGAGCAATTCCAATAACCGGATGCACACCCGTTCTATGGAACTATCGATGAACACCAAGTTAAAGGACACATTACTAACTCACTTAATGGGAGGCTAAGACACCATCAACTCTTTGACTTAGTCTTTTTCATGACCTAATAATTTTAGAGGATTTTAAGTTATGATAGAAGAATAATACAAGAACATGGATCATCCTCCTACTGAACAAATTAGTTTTCAGGAGGGTTGAACCAATTCAACAATTGATCCATGGGCACCTACCGATCAGTCAGACTGATCAACCTGGGTGACATGGGTTAACTCGAGTCAATGAGCTTTTCTAATCAGTTCTGGTCGACTCGACTGGCGAGGTAGGTAAGATCATGGGTGAGTATCCATTATTAACCATCTTTCCTAGACACCAACCAAGTTAGCCAGGAAAGAGGTAGCCTCATACAACCATGATCACAAATGCCAAACTTACCTCGACACCAACCAGTTTACAAGACTCGATCAGACTAGCCTAAAAACTCTGGCTTCCACAGAGCCGCTAATTAGATCCATTTCAGATGAATGGACTAAATTATTTAACTATTAGATAGTTCTAAAAGAACCTTAATCAACTTTTGATTAGTCTTCTTATTATCCAGTTCAACTAAACATAGGTATAACCCAAATTATGGACCCAATTAACCCAATTGGCCTATTTAAATGACATTAGGTTTCATAAACCCTAAGAAAACTTGTCATTTAATTAATCATACAATTCAAAATTGTTTAAATATAAGCCAAAATTTTTAATTAAAATAATTTTAATTAAAACATGTAAAACTCCTTTTACATAACATCTCATGCATCATATCTAGTTTAATGCTTTTATAAATATTACATTACCAAAAACAAAATTATAAGTCAAGCCAAAAATGTATCTGAATTAAAACAATTTTAATTCCATTGAGTTCCTTAAAGGATCCTTCTGAAGAGGCCAACACAGATGAACTGCATTGTGCCAAAGACACACGGTCATGGTGAAGGTCTCAACTAGATTCCCAAAAGTACTCCCTAATCATCCTATGATTAAGATACATATACATAATAATAGATTAAACATTTTAATCTACTATACATACAAACAAGAAATGTTACTCCTGAACCTGGTGCTCTGATACCACTGAAAGAAAAAGCGGGTGTTGCAGATGCCTACTCTAAGCATGCAACAGCAGGGAGCAGGTATATATTTTTAAATATTTTTAAAATAACAGCGGAAACAACCTACTCCGCACAGGATCTAACATATTCAAGATGCATGTACAAGTAAGAGAAGGCATGAAACAGGGCATGTAATATTTATAAACAATTTTATAAACCCAGATCTAGGCATCCATGATAAATAAAACCAGAAATATTTACCTTATTCCTGATGGGAATAACTCTGGAATAGCTGGGATAACTGGAATAAAGTTATTCCTGTCTTCTTCTTCCAGCAGCCTCTAAAAATGTGGATTTCTTCCTTTCTTTCAACAGCAGCAATCCAAACTAAATGCAGCAATCTTTTGGTTTCTTCTCCTTCACCAACAGCAAGGCTACAACATGAAGGAAGATGCTTCAATGGAGAGCCTTTGGATTGCCTTGATTATTGTCTTCCACTTCTCCAATTTCAGCAAACCTGCAACCAAAAACAGGGGAAGGAAGAGCAGCAGCAATGGAGGTTCCAACGGCTCCCAAGTGCTCAAGCGAACACCCTCTAGAGGGGGGACATGCCAGGGGCTCCTCGGATCCGCTTCACGCGCGATGCTTGTCGCCGGAAAGCTTTGAAACAGTGGGAGGGAGGAAGGAAGAAACAGAACTCCAAGTTCTGAATTTGTTTTCACCAAAACTGAGCTTCCTTCTTCCACTGATTGAGCACCAAGAAGCACAGGGAATCAATGAACATTCTCTCTCCCAATCACTCACCACGCTCAGCCCCAAGAACAACCGGTGAAAAGAATGAAGAAGCTTTCAAAGAGAGAAGAAGTTCTCATGGTTTTTCAGCACATTTGAAATATTCAGCGCCCAGAATTTTATATCAGCGTGAAACATATAGAACCGGTTATTTGGGGAGGTGATGAGATGGGTTGTGTTGGGATATCCTGGTTCAGCTACGAACCAAGCTCTGATTCGACTTATCGAAGCCCCGGTTCTCCAGACTATGGACTTCGGACTAAGCGAAGGCCAACCGTAAGCAACTCAAGGCTTCATACTGAACTACAACATCCGAAGGCTAGTCCTTCGGGTAGCACCTTCGGCCCCAGCTGAAGTCTGAACTGCTCATCAACTTTCGAAGATACGAACTTCGGTCCCCGCCATAGACATGATCTCCGACCTCGGGGAAATACCAAGCCTTCGGCCCACGCAAGGGGAAACCCAAAGCTTGAACCACAATCTATTCCAAAAAAAAAACTGTAACCAACGATTACAATCGACACTAATCATGCCATGATCATGGCACGCAATTCCTGCAGCCACGCCTTCGATCTGGCCAGAACCACTCATTGACAACCCACGATCGCCAATCATGGAAGAGATTGGCTTCCCATGATCTCCGGGAAAAGAGCGGGCCATAGACCGGAGGCCATCTTTTAAATATGGGTAAGAAGGATGGCTCGAGAGGTACGCGTGAACGATCTCGCACACATACACTTTCAATCCTCAAGAATTCTTTTTCTCTTCCATTCTCGACATCTTTCCCATTCTGTGGCTGTAATCCGTCACTGACTTAGGCATCGGAGTGTCCTCCACCGGAACAACTCCGACTAGGGACCTGTTTTGTAGGTGAACCAGGGAGCGGTCCGGTGATGCAGCAGCTCCGACCGACCAATTCAGGGATTCCACGCCAACAGATTGGCATGCCCGGTAGGGGGAGAGTTTTATTAATATTTGTTAAGCTCCCTCCGAGACAAGGGGAAGAAACAAAGAAGTTTTTGATGGCAAGAGGAAAAGCTCAAAATGCTTCTACAAGCCAGAGTCGTGCTCCGTCTCAAGGGGGTGCACCCTCGGAGGAGAACGATGTTCCACCTCCCACAGTTGTTGCGAGAGCACAGCAGTTCGAAGCTCTTATGAACCAGGTCGCCAACCTGACGGCCATGGTTCAAGAGTTCCAAGACAGAGCCTTTCCGGTGGCAAACCCACCGGCTGTTTCTAGATATAGCTCTCGATTTCGAAGAAGGAGAGCACCACAGGAGGATTCAATGCATCCCTCCCCCCATCTCGGCCCTCTCCCGAAGGCCGAACTTCGAGACTGCCTAGGTCTATCGATTCCCCGCAAAAAGGGAAAAGGCCTAGGCAAACTTTCTCCTCCTCCTCCTCAGACTCCACTCCTGTGGAGAGAGCACCCAAGCAGACTCCCGATTATGACGGGAGGTTCAGAGCCATCGAATCAAAGATGGCAAGGGCGCGAGAACAGAGAATGCGGGATCAGAGAGATCCCGATGACTTGATTGTGGGTGATCTACGCCCACCCTACACCGACCGCATCATGGCTGAGGACATTCCTCGGCACTTCAGGGTTCCCCAGATAGAACCCTACGACGGCACCTCTGACCCCCTCGACCATCTGGACAGCTTCAAAGCCCATATGATGATTCAAGGAGCTTCGGATGCAATGTACTCTTTGGCATTCCTGGCTACCTTAAAGAAGTCCGCTCGGATGTGGTACTCGAGCCTGCGCCCAGGTACCATCGATTCCTTTTCCGAGTTAGAAAAATTATTTGTCTTGTATTTCAGGACCTGCCACAAGACTCCTCGAAATATGGACACACGATTCCTCCTTCACCAGAATGAAGGAGAGAGCCTGAGAGATTACATCTCCAAGTTTAATGCGGCCACGCTTGAGATCCCCGATCTCAACGAGCACGTGGCCATGTCAGCACTGAAGAAGGGGCTTCGAACCTCTAGGCTTACTTTTTTCCTGGATAAGAAGTTTCCTAAAAGCTACGCTGAGCTCCTATCAAGGGCTCAGAAATACGTCGATGCTGAAGAGCAGGCGGCGAATCGATGTTTGATTGAAGGGAAACCCCCTTCAAAGAAGAAGAATAACAGGGGGCAAGGCCCCCAAACTTCCAATAATAACGACGGCAGATATGCAGACACCGAAGAAGCCCTCCCAAGCCCAGAGCATTGGGAGGAAGATTCGACTCCTACACCCCCCTCAACCTCCCTCGAGAGAAGATCTTCATGGAGATAGAAAAAGAAAACTATCTCCAATGGCCCCGTCCCATGAAAGCCTCCTCTTCCGGAAGGAACAAGAACAAATTCTGCCGGTTCCACCGGGACCACAGCCACAACACAGAAGAATGCATCCAATTGAAGCATGTGATCAAGGATCTCATCAAGAGAGGATACCTGGGGTGGTACATCGGTCGCCAAGGACCCCAGTCGGAAGCAACTATTCCCCAGCCACCTCTCAAAGAGGCCGAATTGCCAAATCAAAGGCCCACCAATGAAGGTGTAGGGATGATACACCGGCCCACCAACTGGAGAAGGGATGAAGATGAAGCTTCAAAGCGACTGAAAGATAACAACTCCATCCTCTTCTCCGACGACAACCTTGCGGGAGTTCGGCTCCCGCATGATGACCTTCTTATAATTTTGGCCATAGTGGTCAATTATGATGTACAGAGAGTTCTTATTGATAATGGAAGTTCGACTTATGTCTTGATGTATGATGCATTCTCTAAAATGTGTTTGCCTAGACATCAACTACAAAGATCCCCCATACCACTCTCCAGTTTCTGGGGCAACCAAGTTTATGCCGAAGGGGAGATAGTGTTTCCTGTAACCCTCGGCACTGAGCCTCGACAAATGACATTGCCGATCAACTTCACGATAGTCCAGATCCCCTCAGCATACAACATTATTCTGGGGAGGCCTACCTTGAACAGGTTCCGGATCATGATCTCCTCTCACTACCTCTTGGTATGCTTCCCCACCAAGAATGGAGTTGGAGAAGTTAGAGGGAACCAGAGGACGGCACGACAATGTCTAATGATTGAAGATAGGCATTTCAAGGATTCGACTACTTCGGAACAACTAGATCCGAGGGATTCAACCACAAACCTTGGTGAACCCATGGAGAGGACCATCCCGATACCTTTGAAAGAGGAAGATCCTTTCAGAGTTGTGCAGGTCGGGAGCACCCTTGATGAGGAAACTAGAATGAAGCTGATATGTTTCCTCAGGGACAACACCGATGTCTTCGCCTAGTCAGCTTCGGACATGCTCGGGATTCTCGTCGAAGTGATTACTCATCGATTGGAAGTAACCCCTGAGTACAAGCCGGTGCGACAGAAGAAGAGGAGCTTCACCCCCGAAAGATAGCAAGCTGTTGATGAAGAGGTTGGCAAGCTCCTCAAGGCAGGGTTCATTAGAGAGGCCCGCTACCCCGAGTGGCTAGCCAATGTGGTAATGGTGAAGAAAGATAGCGGCAAGTGGAGGATCTGCATCGACTATACAGATCTCAACAAGGCTTGCCCAAAAGATAGCTTCCCTCTCCCAAAGATTGATCAACTGGTCGACGCTACCACCGGCCACCAGTTGCTGAGCTTCATGGATGCCTTTTCCAGCTACAACCAAATCAGAATGGATCCGCAAGATGAGGAGAAGATGGCATTCATCACTAACAAAGGTCTCTACTGCTACAAAATGATGCCGTTCGGCCTCAAGAACGCCGGAGCAACATTTCAAAGACTCATCAATACGGTGTTCGAAAAGCAATTGGGAAGAAATATGGAGGCCTATGTTAACGACATGATCGTCAAGAGTCTCCACCGGAGAGACCACATCCATAACTTGGAGGAGTTATTCAGCACTCTCCGGTGCTACCACATGAAGTTAAACCCGGTGAAGTGCACCTTCGGGGTCACGTCGGGTAAATTCCTAGGCTTCCTTGTCACCAAATGAGGGATTGAGGCCAATCCCGAGAAGATTCAAGCCTTGAAAGATATGAGGCATCCCTCTAGTAAAAAGGAAGTCCAACAGTTGACAGGGAGGATTGCCTCCCTAAGCAGATTTATCTCTCGGTCGGCCGAGAAATGTCTTCCATTCTTCAAGTACTTCAGCAATCAAAGCGCTTCGAATGGTTCGAAGACTGTCGCGTTGCCTTTGAGGAATTGAAGAAGTATTTGGAGACCCCGCCATTACTCTCCAAGCCAAAAGAAGGCGATGTCCTCTACCTGTATCTCTCTGCTTCAGACGAAGCAGTGAGTTCGGTTCTTGTCCGGAAGGAAGAAGACGGGTCCCACAAGCTGATCTACTATATCAGCAAGATCTTGCATGACACAGAAATGCGATATGCAAGGATGCAGAAGTTGATCTACTCTTTAGTGATTGCGGCAAAGTGACTACGGCCATATTTCCAGGCCCATGCTATTATGGTGCTGACTGATCAACCTCTCAAGGTTGTTCTTCGATCTCCGGACATTTCTAGAAGGATAGCCAAATGGGCTATAAAAATAAGTAAATTTGACATCAGCTTCCAACCCCGAGCGGCTATGAAGGCCCAAGTGCTCTTCGATTTCCTGGCTGTGCACTTGGAAGTCTGAAGATGAAGCCTCTTCAGGAGAAGATGAAGCCCCGTAGGAGACGAAGTCCGTTTGGGTGCTTCATGTGGACGGAGCTTCCAATGCTACCGGGTGCGGGGCTGGACTCATGTTGGCCGAACCTGACGGCCATACCATAGAATATGCACTCTGTTTCTCCTTCCACACCTCCAATAATCAGGCCGAATATATGGCCCTACTCGCCGGGCTTTGGATCGCCAAAGGTCTGGGAGTTCGGCAACTCCGAACCTTCTCTGATTCTCAATTGGTTGTGAATCAAGTCAACGGAGAATACGCAACCAAAGACCCAACCATGGTGTAATACCTGGAGAAGGTTCAGGCTTTATCCTCCCAACTGGAACATTTTGAAATTATTCATATTCCCCGATCAGAGAACTTCCAGGCGGATGCATTGTCTCGAATGGCAACTACAGCACCGGAGTCTCTCGGGTGCATCTTTGTTGAATATCTTGAAACTCCAAGCATTACTGAAGAGGCTGCAGAGGTGTGCCAAATTGATACTAAGCCAAGCTGGATGGATCCCATCATCAGATTCCTGAATGAAGGAGAACTGCTTGAAGATAAGGCAGAGGCCAAGAAGATCCGCTGGATGGCATCTCAATATGTCATCTTAGACGGAACCCTCTACAAGAGATCGTTCTCCCAACCACTGCTGAAATGCCTCGGACCCACTGATACAGATTATGCATTGAGAGAGGTCCACGAGGGCATATGCGGGGATCACTTGGGAGGCAGATCTCTAGCATACAAGATTATTCGACAAGGGTATTACTGGCCCTCCATCCAGAAGGACTCAGCTGATTTCGTGCTGAAGTGTGACCAATGCCAGAGGTATGCCAATGTGCAAAAATAACCTGCGAGTCACCTGACTCAGTTGGCAGCCCCAT
The DNA here is from genome assembly GCA_021397845.1 of Areca catechu. Lineage (NCBI taxonomy): Eukaryota > Viridiplantae > Streptophyta > Magnoliopsida > Arecales > Arecaceae > Areca > Areca catechu. Next base: position 128,585,811 of record CM038045.1, on the reverse strand, counting down.
GGCCCTTTTCCCAATGGGGGATGGACATTCTTGGCCCGTTCCAACCAGCATCAGGGCAAAGGAAGTTTCTCCTAGTGGCCATCGACTATTTTATGAAGTGGGTGGAAGCCGAACCATTGGCCCAAATCACAGAGGGCAAGGTGGAAAGTTTTATGAAAAATTCCATCATCTTCAGGTTCAGCATCCCACATGTCATCATCACAGACAATAGGAGACAATTCGATAATCCGAAGTTCAAGGACTTCTGTGCTCGGTACCATATCCAGCATCGGCTAACATTCGTTGCTCATCCACAGTCCAATGGAGAAGCCGAAGTCACCAACCGGACCATTCTCCATGGTCTGAAGACAAGGTTGAACGCCGCCAAAGGGCTTTGGACTGAAGAACTGACCTCCGTTCTTTGGGCGTACCGAACTACCCCAAGAATGGCCACCGGCGAATCTCCGTTCAACCTAGCCTATGGTACCGAAGCCGTGCTACCTATCGAAGTCTCCCTACAGTCCCTAAGAATTGACAACTATGAAGAGCCTGAGAATTCCAATCGCAGAAGGATTGATCTGGATTTGCTATCAAGCACCAGGCTACAGGCCCATATAAGAATGGCGGCATACCAGCAAAAGGTCGCCAAGTACTACAACGCAAGGGTGAAGGAGCAAACTTTCCACACGGGGGACATGGTATTGCGAAAAGCAGAGGTGTCCAGGCCAACGGAACAGGATAAACTCTCCCCCAACTGGGAAGGTGGTGTGGACACCAGAAGCCGAAAGAAATTTCACTCCAACAAGGTTAGCCTTATCCCAATTTGGATCGAAGATAATTAGGTTACCTTGTATCCTTTAGTTCAAAAATATTTTATTTTCAAGAGTCATTTCCTTTTCAAGAGTCCTGTAATTAATTTTGAGTTTCAAATCAAGAGTGTTTATTGAGTCCTGTAATTACTTTTAAAATTTCATTTCTTGTAAGTCCATTTCAAGTTTTAAAGTCTAGGTCAGTCAAGTCAGTTCAGTTGAGTTAAGTCTAATTCAGTTGAGTTAAGTCTAATCAAGTCTTAAAGCCATGAAAGCCAGGAACAAGACTCAAATTCTAGACCCCAGAATTTGACCACATGAAGAAGAGAAGACACATCAACCAAACAAGAGAAAAGGACCATCAACTAGGACCACTGGGCGGCACATGTCATTCTTATCCAAGTAGAAGACCACCTCACCATGCCACGTCATCAGGTGCCACTTCACCAGCCACCTCATCACCCTTTGGGCGCCAACAAGGGAGATTCAAATTCAAGGAGGTTGGCCACATCCCTCCAAGTCCTCCACCAAATCCTCCAACCCCCCCCACATCCCTCCAAACTCTCCACCAAATCCTCCAACCCCCCCCTTGTAATCCTCCTCGATTTGGGAGTTTTTAAATTTCAAAAGATAGCTTTGTGAGGCTATTTAAAGCCTTGGACGCCCATTGTAAAAGGGATTGATTTTGGGAATGAATGAAAATTGAAGTTGAAATTTTGGAAGTAGAAGTTGTCTTGTATTTTTTTTCTTATGTGAAAGTTTTCCATCCTCTTCCTCCACGCCAAAGCCATTCTTTTTCCCTAGCAAAGCATCTTCCAAGCTCAAGTGAAGGCATTGGAGTCGGCCAGATCTTCTCAAAATTCTGTTCTTAGTTCATAAACTCTCCCATCCCTTCTATATGTTCCTATCCTTCTTCCTTAACTTTGATCTTCATTGCAGGGTCCTTCGAAGTCTTTGAGTTGTGGGTTGGGTTCACCTTGACAAAGAACCAACAAGCTAAAGCCCCAAGTCCAGGGTTCTGATCTCTATTATCCAGGTTCTTCAGTTCTGAGCAATGGTAGTTTCAAGGTATGAATCAAAAGAAGGTTGGAAAGCTCATCACGGTAAGTCCACAATCATTAGCCCCTATTATCTAGATCTTCTTCCTTCTTAATTTAGGATTGTGTCTAATCAAGTAAAAGTCCCTTTTCATGTAATCCTTAAGACTTATTATGATGAGTACAATGCTAATGTAATTAGGTTTCATTGCTCTACAAACCATATTCAAAACATTAATCATATGCTTGCCGCATCAAAAGGCCCATATCAAGTCGAAGAAGTCATTTTGCCGCATCAATGAGGCTAGTTTGCCAAGCTAGGTTACATTAGGCCAACCTTGAGCAAACTAGGAGACAATAAGGCCTTCCTCCCATCACCACCTGGCAAGACATGAAACAAAAGCTTAAGGAAAAATACCTTCCTGATTCCTACAACCAAAAACTCTTAGACTAGTGGAATAGAATTCGTCAATGGAATAGGTTCGTATATGATTACATCACCCAATTTGATGAATTTGCTAAAAGGTGTAATGAAACTAAGTCTCAAGCATAAACCTTTTCTAGGTTTAGAACTGGATTACGCAAAGATATGCAGAGAAAACTATACGTGAGAGTGGTCAATGATTTAGAGAAAGCATACCATATAGCTAGACATTATGAACAATTCCAAAGGAGACCTCCATTCTAGCAATCTGAACCTGTTAGGAATAATGCGCCTTACCTAAAACCAAACCCAAACCAGGTATACCAAGGCCGACCCAATCCCATCCTAGTTTGGTTTAGCCCCAATCCAGTTAGATCAAATTCTAACCCAGTTTGACCTAACCCTAATCCAATTTGACCCAATCCCAACTCAGCCTGTCCCAATCCTAACCAGCTTCGACCCAACCCGAGTCTAAGTCAGTCTAGTTCCAGTAATTCTGCACTAGTTAGAATAGATAAGAGTAAGGTACCAGCATTTTAGAAAGCCCCAAGCCCTAGTCCCAATGCCTATTTTAGATGCAATAAGGTAGGTCATTATGCTTCTCAATGTCCCACCAGATCTTTACACATAGGAAATGTTGACCCCTGAAGTGATTTTGATGATAACAAAACATTGGAGCATGTATTTGGTTATCTAACAACTCTTCAAATGGTTGACAAATTTTTGTAGGATGACTACTTTGACATATTTTTTAAACCCTACAACCTTTATTTCTTTGTGTTGAGTTGTAAGTAATTAGAATCTTCCAAAGAAGAACCCAACAAAAATTTTCCTATTTAAATCAAAGATAAAGGGTTGCCTCTACTAGTTTTCAAGCTTTAATTTCTCTTGATATTATTGTAAGAAGATCTTAAGGAAGTCTTCAAAGCTTGGCATGTGAGTTCTGGAGAATAGAAATTGGTCTGGCAGAAGAACCAATCTCGAGCTGACTGGATGGAGGACCCAGCCGACTGGCACCAAGTCCTAGCTGACTTGTCCAGAACTTAGTTGAAAATGTTTTGAGAACCTCAAGGATCCGAGCCGACTGGATTTTAGCATAGCCGACTCATCCAGAGTGAATTATTTTCTCGACTGTGGAACCTAGCCGACTGGATTTCAACCCAACCATCCCGAACCTGATCCGAGCCGACTCGAAGATGTCCGAGCTGACTAGAATGTCAGGGTCTCTTCCCAATGGCTAGTTCCAGATTTCTGATTTTGAATTCCAAAAGTGCTCCAACGGTAACCTATCACTTCCCAACAGTCTACAACATTCAAAATCAAGGGAATGCAGTTGAAGTCTCTATAAATTAGGTATGAGAACATCCTTAGAGAGACTAATGAGTTGTTGAACATTTATTGAATATTTATTGAAGTAAGAAGTGAGAGCACTTGAGCTTTGAAGTTAGCCTTCAAGCCTTCACCAACTCTTATCAAAAGCTTGAAGCAACTTTTAAGGAAAGCAAGGAAGCCATTGAAGTGCATTGAAGGGCATTCAATTGAGCTTCACTAGAGCTGCATTGGCAACCACCAAACAACTTAGTTTGTCATTTATGTTGCTTTTCTTTCTACTCTTAGAATACTTGGGTTATTGGTGAACCCGGTTGTAAAAACCAAATAGGTTTCTTTGGTGAGCCTACTTAAAACCAAAGTGTAGAGATTCTAGGTGAGCCTGTAAAAACCTAGTGTTGGGTTTCTTTGGTGACCCCTTTAAAAACCAAAGTGTAGAGGTTGGGATTGTGAGCCTGAAAAACAATCCGACTATATTCCGGTTTGGGGGATATAGTGGAAATCGCGAGTGGTGAACTTGGGTAGTGGACATAGGAGATGGGTTGCTCCGATCCACTCTAAACTTGTTTTGTTTGTATTGTGCTTTACTTACTTTTCAGCTTCCGCACTTAATTCTGACTAACACAACACTCAACCACTTAAAGAAATTACTTGTGCACATATTTGCAAGAAAATTTGTAATTCCCAAATCACCCCCTTATGGGAAAAGCCACCTAGGCAACAGCTGATATCAGAGCAGTGTCTCTAATTACTCGAGTAAAGATTGATGGCTCATCCCATGAGTACATCCTTGGCCGAAGGCCAGTCAACAAATATACCTCCAATTTTTACAGGCACTAATTACTCTTATTGAAAAGCATGAATGAAAATTTACATTCAAGATGTTGATTTTCAATTATGGAAGGTCATCTTAAAAGGGCCACACATTTCCAAGATCAAAGTTGATGGTGTGGACATCCCTAAGCCTATAGAGGACTGGGATGATCATGACATGAAAATGGGGAAATTGAATGCAAAAGCAATGATCTTACTATATTGTGCTTTGGATGCAAATGAGTTCAACCGAATTTGCACTTGCTCTTCAGCAAAGGAAATCTGGGACAAACTCGAAATGACCCATTAGGGAACTTCCCAAGTAAAAACCTCAAAGATAAATCTTTTAGTTCACAACTATGAACTGTTTAAAAAGAAACCTTTTGAAATAATTTCAGTTATGTTCTCTAGATTTACAGATATTATTAATGGTTTGAAGAGTCTTGGCAGGGTATACTCAAATGCTGATCTAGTTCAGAAGATACTCCGATCTTTACCTAATAAGTGGGATCCCAAGGTGACAGCAATCCAGGAGGCCAAAGACCTCAACACATTACTACTGGATGAACTATTGGGATCACTCATCACCCATGAGCTGACTATGCAGCGCAGAACTGAAGATAAACATAATAAAATGAAAACTATAGCCTTCAGAGCTGCTATCGAATCAAAGAGGGATGATGAACAGTCTGAAGAATAAAGCACCTCTTCCAATGATAACCTAGAAGACAATGATATCGCAATGGTTGTGAGGAGATTCAGAAAGTTCATGGGAAGAAAGAAAGGAAGATTCAACCGAAAATTTCATAGGAAGGATTACGGAAAAGAAAAAGAAAAGGATAGTGTTACGGCCGTAGTGATGACGTGGTCGGTCTCAGATCCCGTCGGGCATGATTCTAGCCACGTGGAGGTTTTAGGCCGAGTCAGCTACGGCTCCCACACATCCGAAGTCGAGCTCGGCCTGGGCTCCCCCGCTCCCTCGTCAGGTGGCACCCTGAGACGATCCCACCTCGGCCGAGGTCTAGCCGGGCCCCTTCGCTCCTTCGCCAGGTGGCCCCCGGAGACGGGACCACCTCGGCCGAAGCCGAGCGTCCTTCTGCCGACCCGCCAGGTGTCCACCCAGGAGGGGTCCACCTCGGCCAAGGTCGGTCGCTCCCCCGCTCCCTCGCCGGGTGGCACCCTGAGACATCCCACCTCGGTCGAGGTTGAGCCGGGCCCCTTCGCTCCTTCGCCAGGTGGCCCTCGGAGACAGGACCACCTTGGCCGAAGCCGAGCATCCTTCTGCCACCTCGCCATGTGTCCACCCAGGAGGGGTCCACCTCGGCAAAGGTCGGCCGCTCCCCCGCTCCCTCGCCAGGTGGCACCCTGAGATAGTCCCACCTCGGCCGATGTCGAGTCGGGCCCCTTCGCTCCTTCGCCAGGTGGCCCCCGGAGATGGGACCACCTCGGCTGAAGCCGAGCATCCTTCTGCCGCCTCGCCAGGTGTCCACCCAGGAGGGGTCTACCTCAGCCAAGGTCGGCCGCTCCCCTGCTCCCTCGCCAGGTGGCACCCTGAGACGGTCCCATCTCGGTCGAGGTCGAGCCGGGCCCCTTCGCTCCTTCGCCAGGTGGCCCCCGGAGACGGGACCACCTCGGCCGAAGCCGAGCATTCTCTTGCCGCCCCGCCAGGTGTCCACCCGGAAGGGGTCCACCTCAGCCGAGGTCAGGCAGCTCGTACAGAGAAGGTCCCAAAGAGCGGAGGCGCAGGTTCCGAGGTTGGCCCTCAAGCCGTGCGCGCCGCACCCCAAAGAAGGCAACCCGTACGAATGGTGGTGGCACGCGAAACATCTCTTACATCGGCCCGACAAGTTCTGTAGTCGAGAGACATGGTCCTGGCAAAACAGGGCCCGTTAACGGACAGCGCCGGCACCTGGGAAGGAGAGCGCCCACACTCGGCCCAAGGTCTGGCCGGCCGCCCTGCCGGCACCCCCCTCCTTTACCTTTTCCCCGCTAGGCTCGGCAAACGAGGCCGGAAGGCCGTTTGGCCCTCAGAACCAGAAGGAAAAAGAGAAAAGGACAGAGAGAGGGTGACGAGAGTGACAAGGGGAGCCTCCCGAGAGCGGAAAACGAGCATGCAGCGGGAGGAGATAAAAGGAAGGAGAGAAGAGACGACCAGGTAAGTAGAGACAAGTAAGAAATAGAGGCTGGAAGCTCCACTCCCAGAGCAAGATCCAAGGTCCCGAGAGGGGATCGCTTGGCATGATCTCGGCAAAGGAATCCAGCTGGGTTTCCGGTCTCTCTGGCATCTTTCTTGCTAGTAAATTCTTTGAGTCTGGGACTCCTACGGGGGCCCGTCCCAGAGAATCTATTCCCTCTCACCGTCTACTAACTTGATCATGGGAGCTCCCTCGCCGGGATCCCCGGCCAGGGTCTTCTGACCTTGCCTTGCAGGTTTGGTCCAGCGAGGAGGCCCCAGGAGCAAGACGGTCTAGTAGGATCGGCGGTTCCGAGGCACGGGCGCGGCGGCGAGATCGGCAACAGATTGGCGCGCTAGGTAGGGGGGCAGGACAACACCCCTAGTGGGAGCTAGCTTTCTGCAGGTAGGCGCTCTCCGACAATGGTGGTCACTCGTGGGCACGAGGCGTCCACCAGCCGCGTGGGAGAGGTTCCCTCCCCTCAAGGGGCCCACAGCCCGGAGAGGGAGCTCCCAGCTCCCCCTCCTCTTCCACCACAGCCGACCTCGGCGGACGGGCCCCTCGCAGCCGTCATCCAATAGCTGCAGACCTTAACCTCGGCGGTCCGGCAGCTACAACATCAACAGCGCTCCCTGGCCACGCAGCCGCAGCCAGGGACCCCTGTGGCTCGGGCCGCGGGGCCGCGTGGGAGCCTGCGCTCCATTCAGGGCAGGCCATCCCACCCGAGGGCAGTCTCCAACCCCCGCGAGAGCCACCAAACTCCCGCAAAAAGAAACTACTCCGGTTCAGCGGATCACGAGAGCCGATCCCCGGTCGATGAAGCTGAGATGGTGCATCGCAGCAAGCGATGCTGAGGCGTGACTTTGCGCTGAGACCGATCGGCGCCCCCTTCACCAGTGGCCTTGGTGAAAGATTCCATCGACGAGGCCATCAGGTGCCAGGCCGAGAGGCTCCTGGAGGAGCACGAGCGCAAGTTGGCGGAGTTCACCCGCCAATTTGCCGACCTGCAGAATTCATCCACGGACTCGGTGGGCTACGACTCCCGTCCCCCCTTCTCTGAAGAAATTCAGGCGGAGCTGATACCGAACCGGTTCCGCATGCCGCAGGTGGATCCCTACGATGGGACCACCAACCCTCTGGACCATCTGGAGAGCTACAAGGCTCTCATGAGGGTCCAGGGGGCCACTAACACCCTTTTGTGCATCGCCTTCCCCGCTACCCTCCGGAAGGCCGCTCGAGTCTGGTTCACCCGCCTCGAGCCCGGATCTATTTGCTCCTTCCACCAGCTGGAAGGAAAGTTTGTGGTGTACTTCGACGCTTGTCGGAAGGTGCCAAGAAAGGTGGATAGCCTTTTCTCCATCCGCCAGCAGGACCAGGAGCTGCTACGGGACTACATCACCCGGTTCAAGACCGCAGCCCTGGAAATCTACAGCCTGGATGAGCCCGTCGCCATGCTGGCTTTGAAGCACGGGCTCAAGACGTCCCACCTGACCTACTCCCTGGACAAAAAGCCCCCCAAGACGTACTCCGAGCTCCTCCTCCGCGCCCACAAGTACATCCGAGCGGAGGAGGCCGACCGCACCCGCCGAGAGCTAGACGGGAAGACTCTGAAGAGGCCGTCCCCGAGGGATATTCCAGGAGTTCGGAAGCCCGGGCCATCTGCCGACCCTCGTCCGAATCTGAGGTCAAAGTGCGAGGTCATCCCGGAGCGGAGGTTCACCCCTCTCCTCGCCCCCCGAACAAAAATTCTCATGGAAATTGAGGGCAAGCACTACCTCCGCCAACCTCCTCCTCAGAACCCAAGAGGTACCCGGGACAAAACTAAGTACTGCCAGTTCCACCACGAGCACGGCCACGACACAGAAGAGTGTCGCAACCTGAAGCGGGAGATCGTGGAGCTGATCAAGAGGGGCTACCTCAGGAAGTTCATCAGAAATGAGGTCCCGGTGGAGGGACAGTCGCTCGCGGCCTTACCCCCAGTTCTTGCAATCGATAATAGCCCGACGGAGAAGCCAGTGGGCATGATCTCACTTGGGGACGGGCGGCCGGCAAAGAAAGCCCGGGAGATCGGGAACCCGGAGAATGTACCCCCTCCTGAGAAGGGGAAGGAAAACGAAAATGTAAACAATGATGCCATGGTGGTCGAAATGACCATCGCAAAGCATCCTGTACACTGAATTATGGTAGATAGCGGAAGCTCGGCTGACGTGCTTTTTTACGATGCTTTCTCTCGAATGAATTTGTCCCATGATCAGCTGAGGCCGGTGCACACCCCCTGGTAGGCTTTACCGGGGTCTCGGTGGGGGTCGAAGGGGAGATCACTCTCCCGGTCACTGCCGGATCCCCACCTCGGCAGACGACCATCCTGATGACGTTTACCGTCGTCAAGCTCCCTTCGCCTTACAATGCAATTCTCGGGCATCCCAGGCTCAACCAACTGGACGCCATGATTTCCATGAAGAGGTTGTTGGTACAGTTTCCCATGTCTTCCGGGCTCGGGGTGATGAAGGGGACGACCCAGCCGGTCCCGCATTGCCTCCAGACGGTCCCAGGCACCCGGGGTGCGAAGCTCGGCCCCGACGTTGACGACCTCGACCTAAGGGAGAAGGAACCCAGGGGAGGCCCTGTAGAACGCCTGTTGACTTATCCCCTTGGTTCGGACCCACTGAAGATGGTGCAGGTCGGGGCGCAACTCCCAGAAGAAGAACGGACCCGCCTGCTGGAGTTCCTCTGCGCGAATGCGGATGTGTTCACCTGGTCAGCGGCCGACATGCTGGGCATTCCCCCCGAGGTCATTACGCACAGGCTGAACGTGGATCCGAGCTACCGCACGGTCCGCCAGAAGAATAGGAGCTTCGCTATGGAGAGATAGAGGGCCTTCAATGAGGAGGTGGAGAAACTCCTCGCCGCCGGCTTTGTGCGGGAAGTCCAATATCCCAGCTGGCTGGCGAACGTGGTCATGGTAAGGAAAAGCAGTGGTAAGTGGAGGATCTGTGTAGACTACACCGACCTCAACCGAGCTTGCCCGAAGGACAGCTTCCCCCTTCCCAAGATTGACCAGCTGGTCGACACCACCTCGGGGCACCGCCTCCTGTCCTTCATGGACACCTTCTCCGGATACAACCAGATCCAAATGAACCCGGAGGACGAGGAGCACACCACCTTCATCACCGACCGTGGAACTTTTTGCTACAGGATGATGCCGTTTGGCCTCAAGAACGCCGGGGCCACGTACCAGCATCTGGTCAACAGGATCTTCAAAGACCAGATCGATCGCAACATGCAGGTGTACGTGGATGATATGCTGGTGATGAGCAAGCATGATTCGGACCATGTGGCTAACCTGGCGGAGACATTCGGCAACCTCCGACGTCATCAGATGAAGCTGAACCCTGCGAAGTGCGCCTTCGGCGTCTCCGCCGGGAAGTTCCTAGGATTCATGGTGACCCAAAGAGAAATTGAAGCCAACCCGGAGAAGGTCCAGGCCATCCTGGACATGGAGCAGCCCGCCTCCAAGAAGCAAGTGCAGCAACTCACCGGCCGGGTTGTAGCCCTCAACCGTTTTATCTCCAGGTCGGCCGATCACTGCCGACCCTTTTTCAAGGTGCTGAGGAAGATGAACCACTTCGCCTAGACCGAGGAATGCTAGGAGGCCTTTGAAGAGCTGAAGAAGATGCTCGCATCGCCGCCACTGCTTTCCCGGCCCGAGGAGGGGGAGGAGCTCATCCTCTACCTGGCGGTCACCCCGGAGGCCGTCAGTTCGGTCCTGGTTCAGACCGACGACCAAGGAGCCCAACGGCCCGTGTACTATACCAGCAAACTTCTCTACGATGCGGAGCTCAGGTATTCTTGGCCCGAGAAGCTCGTTTTTGCATTAATAGTGTCTGCTCAGCGTCTCAGGTCCTATTTCCAAGCGCATCCCATCGCCGTCCTGATGGATCAGCTACTGAAAGCGGTGCTCAGCTGACCCGACACATCGGGGCAATTGGCAAAGTGGGCACTGAAGCTCAGCGAGTTTGACATCGCGTACAGGCCAAGGTCGGCCATGAAAGCGCAAGAGCTAGCTGACTTCTTGGTCGAGTGTGCGGGCTTAGGCAAGGAGCCCGAGGAGGCCCCCTTGCACCGGCAGCTGAAAGCGGACCCCGAGGAGCCCGAAGAGGACGCGTGGATCCTCCACGTAGATGGAGCCTCGAACTCTGGTGGGAGCGGATCCGGACTCATTCTTGCCAACAGCGATGGAGTCGTCGTCGAATGCGTGCTCCATTTCCAGTTCGTCGCGACAAACAATCAGGCGGAGTACGAGGCGCTCCTCGCTGGGCTGAGGGTCTCTCGCGAGCTGGGCGTGGCTAACCTCAAAGCCTTCACTGACTCCCAGCTCGTGGCAGGACAAGTTTCCGGAGAATATGCCGTGCACGACCCCCAAATGGCGAAGTACTTGGAGCTTGTCAAGGCGGGCACGGCCGGTTTCCAGCGCTTCAATATCTTCCACATCCGCCGCAGGGAGAACGCCCGTGCGGACACTCTTTCTCGGCTGGCGACCCTACCGGACTCGATGCTGGGCCATGCTCATGTGGAGCGCCTCAAGGCCCCAAGCTACGAGACCCCAGTGGAGGTCCATCAGGTCAGCAGTGAGCCCAGCTGGATGGACAAGTATGCCAAATACATAACCAACGGCACCCTGCCAGAGGATCGCGTAGCGGCCCGCCTCACCAGAAAGAAGGCCGCGTGGTTCATCCTGATGGATGGGCAACTATATCGAAGATCCTACTCCTACCCCCTCCTTAAATGCATGGGACCCGCGGAAGCCAGACTCGTGCTCCAGGAGATTCACAAGGGCATCTGTGGGAACCACGTGGGGGGCAGAGCGTTAGCCTACAAAGCCCTCCGTCAGGGCTACTTTTGGGAGACGATGAAGGAGGACGCCGCCGATTTCGTGAAGAAGTGCGATCGGTGCCAGCGGCACGCCATGGTGCAGCGGCAGCCCTCCAATCCAATCTCCTAGCTCTCAGCTCCGTGGCCATTCGCCCAATGGGGAATGGACCTTCTAGGCCCATTCCCACCGGCATCTAGACAGCGGAAATTCCTGATCATGGCCATCGACTACTTCACGAAGTGGGTCGAGGCCGAACCCTTGGCACGAATCACAGAAGCAAACGTCGCCAAGTTCTTCTGGAAGTCAATCATTTGCCGCTTCGGCCTCCCCCACGCCGTGATCACTGATAACGGGCACCAGTTCGACTGCCGGGAGTTTGAAGAGTTCTGCGGCGACCTCGGCATCCGACATCGCTTCACCTCGGTGGTGCATCCTCAGACCAATGGAGAAGCCGAGGTCACGAACAGGACCATTTTGCAGGGCCTCCGCATGCTGCTGGACCAGGCCAAGGGCAGATGGGCAGAGGAGCTCTCCAGCATCCTTTGGACGTACCATACCACCCCGAGGACGACGATTGACGAGACCCCGTTCAACCTCATCTTTGGAACCGAAGCGGTCATCCCGATTGAGCTCAGCCTACCCACACTGCGCGTGGAGCAATATGACGAGACGGAGAACCCCGCCAGAATGATGCTCAACCTTGACCTTCTTGAAGAGACGAGGGACAAGGCCCGAGTTCGGATGGCGGCGTATAGGCAGCGAGTGGCCAGGTATTACAACTCCCGAGTGCGGCCGAAGTCCTTTCATCCCGGAGATCTGGTCCTCCGGCATGCTGAAGCTTCTCAGCCACGAGAGTGTGGGAAGCTATCACCGAACTGGGAGGGCCCGTACCGGGTAGCAGAAGCCCTCCCCCACAGTGCCTACTACTTGGAGGAATTGGGAGGGGCCAGGTTCCCCCGGACGTGGAACGCCTCGAATCTAAGGATGTATTATCAGTAATGTAAGGTTCCCCACTCATGCAATAAAGTTTCTTTGCTTCAAATGCTCTTTCTCACCTCGTAGGAAAATCGGTGCATGGCCCTGAGTTCGGCATGCACGACCCTGGCAGAAGGCCAAAGGAAGCGAGAAGTCCTGGACTTTGGTTTGGAAGGCGGGGCAGAACCCAGTTCGCCCACGCGAAGCATGGAGAACAGCTCAGCAAGCCGTGCAAGGCTTGAGAAAGCCTGCGGCCCTGGGGTTCAGTCCAGAAGTCCCAGACTTCGGTTTGGAAGGCGGGGCAGAACCCAGTTCGCCCACACGAAGCACGGAGAACAGCTCGGCAAGCCGCGCAAGGCTTAAGAAAGCTTGCGGCCCCGGGGTTCAGTCCGGAAGTCCTGGACTTCGGTCTGGAAGGCGGGGCAGAACGCAGTTCGCCCATGCGAGCACGAAGAACAGCTCGGCAAGCCGTGCAAGGCTTAAGAAAGCTTGTGGCCCCGGGGTTCAGTTCGAAAGTCCCGGACTTCGGTCTAGAAGGCGGGGCAGAACCCAGTTCGCCCACGCAAGCATGGAGAACAGCTCGGCAAGCCGCGCAAGGCTTGAGAAAGCTTGCGGCCCCGGGGTTCAGTCCGGAAGTCCCAGACTTCGGTCTGGAAGGCGGGGCAGAACCCAGTTCGCCCACGCGAGCACGGAGAACAGCTCGGCAAGCCGTGCAAGGCTTGAGAAAGTTTGCGGCTCCGGGATTCAGCCCGGAAGTCCCGGACTTCGGTCTGGAAGGCGGGGCAGAACTCAGTTCGCCCACGCGAGCACGAAGGCAAGCCCAAAGAAGGGCCCGCTCAAGGCCTACCCACGGGATTGGGTGGCATCAACATCTCAAAAAAAAAAAAAAAAAGAGAGAGAAGAAGAAAAAATGAAAAAAGAAGGCGAGTTCGAGACATGGCCAAAATAGATTTTCATTGACTCAAGAAAGGGAAGTACAAACTGGGAGTCCCGACAGGCCGGGAGTCCCCAAAAAAAAGAAACAACAACAAAAAAAGAAGAAGATACACGGTTCAGTTTGGCATGGTGGCAGGGTCCTCAGCCTGGGTCGCGCGCTCCACATCCTCGCCGTCGGCGGCTGCTTGCTCAGGGGGCCGCTCTGGAGCCACGACCGTGTCGCTCGTCGGGGCCGCAGCTATGACGTCAGCCGGACCGGAAGCCCTGCTTTTGGGTCCCTGCCTCCTACCTCCGAGCACCACCCCACTGAGGTCGAGCTCAGGGTAGAAGGACCCCACCTTCTCCCGGCACACTCGGAACCCCTTCAGGAAGGAGTCCACGGTGGCCTCCCGGACCTCCGAGGTGTACTCGTCGGAGGCCCGGAACTTCGGGACGGCTTCCTATGCCAGCTTCGCAGCTTCCAGGAGCCCGTTGACGTAGGCGCTCCACTCCTTTGCCGCACTCGCCTCCCATCTGGCCTCTTCCAGCTGGCGCTCCAGCCACTGAGAATGGGCCTGTAGGCGAGCCTTCTCGGCCACGTCCTCCTCCGCTCGACACTGGTGGGAGATTCTCTCCTCGGACAAAGAGGACTCTAGGTCCTTGGTGCGCTCCTCGGTGCATGCCAGGTCCACCTGGAGGGCCTGGTTGTTTGCTCGCAGCTCGACCCCCTTCTCCATGAGGTCCTTGATGTCGGCCGCGAGCTTGCTGAGCTTCTCTTCCTTCTTGGCATCCTTTTTCGCGTACCCTACGAGGAAGTTCCTCAGCAGGAGCACGTCGTTCCCAATCTGCACAGCAAAAAGACCGGGTTAGTGGAAAGGCTGACCAAGGCCACAAAAGACAGAAGAGTCTGAGTTTGGACTTACCGTGAAGAGCTGCGGGAGGATCCCGAGCAGGGCGTCAGTGTAGTCCCTGCCGCCTAGAGATCGGCGGTCCCTAGCGGTGGAGGCGTACTCCATCACATTCTCCGTGAGCCCCTTGTCGTGGATTACCGAGCACCGGTTGGTGATCACCGGTGGCGGAGCTATCAGGTCGGCTGCGACGGCAACTGCCCCTCCGGCAAGAACCGCCATCGACGGGGCGGCTGAGGTCGCAGGTGGCGCCATCGGCGCCGCGGCGATGGTAGAGCCGGCGCTGGGTGGAACTACTAATGGTGGGGCCTCCTCGTCGGCAGCACCTCTGGGTCTGACAGCTGGAGCATCGATGGCCCCGCCCCGAGGCAGCCTGGGCGGGGGAGCAGCAGCCACCGGGCTGGGTACGGTCGCCGGCGCGACCTCCTGGCTCACCTCGGCGTGAGCCCTCTTCGCTGTAGATTCATCCACCTCAACGATGTCCCTCTGGGCCGCGCCCTCTAGGAGGTTCTCCAGCAAGAATTTCATGCCTGCAACACAAAAGAAAAAGAGGTTAGTCAGCTCGGCTAAAAAAGAGGAAGAACATAGAGGTCAAGGAAAGACTGAGTCTCACCCGGCTCGTGGATGGGACTGATCCCAACCTCGAACAAGTTCTGCTCTGAGAGCAGAACCTCGAGCGCCGGGACCACATCGCTCAGGAGTTGGGAGTAGGCCTCTTGGTCTGCCGACTCAACCTGGGAGTTCCGGTTCGGAGACTAGTCCGGTTCGCTCCAGGCCCAGTCAACATCCTCGACCGAGGCAAAAAAGAACCGGTTCTTCCATCCCTTGATGGAAGAAGGGAGGTCGAACCGGAGACACCTGGGCCGGGGCGAGATGTACCACCAACCGTCATCGGTGGAGTACCTCTTCAGGGTAAACAGAGCCCTGAAGAGGGAGAAACGGGCAACAAACCCGTGGAAGTGACAGAAAACAATAAAAGAGAAGATGTCCCGGATGGCATTGGGAGCCAACTGGGCCGGGATGAGACGAAAGTGGCTAAGGAAGGAAAGGAAAAAGGGATGCAGAGGAAACCGAAGACCCTCGAGAAGGAAGTCTTCGTAGAAGGCTATGCGACCAGGGCCACTCATGGTGACGCGATCTCCGGGCCGCGGGACAAGAAGACGGATTGACCCCGAGATGCCATAGACCTCCCGGAGCAAAGAAAGGTCGCCTTCAGTCATTGTGGAAGCATGACTGGAGTGACTGGCAGAAAGAAGAGTTGGAGGAGGAAGGGAAGAAAGTGGAAGAGCAGAAGCGACGGGAGGAGACCGGACACCCTTGGGGATGCCAATAGTGATACCCCCAGGTTGCAGTCGCCTGCGAGTCTCCTCCGGGATCACTTCCTCCTCCGAGGAGGAAGAAGATGGAGTCCTCGGACGGGACGGACCGGCCTCATCCGGATTAATGGAAACATGGTGACGGCACACCATGACAAAGAAGAAAGCAAGAAGGATTCACTGGGGAAGAAGAGGAGAATAAGGAGGAAAATGAGGGCACTCACTGAAAATGCACTGTGCGAACGCGGGGTAGTGGAAATTAGCCTGCAGCAAACCACCCACGGAGCAAGGGAAAAGGCCTCATTCCGGAAAGTCCCCTCCTTTTCAAACTCAATCGACAGCCGCTGTACCCGTCATTCCGCTCCGGGCCATTGGATGATCGCCGCGTGGACGCACGCCCGACACTGTCGCCTTGTTAGCAGGGAAACGGACCCTGCTTCGAAGCGACACATTTATTGCGGGTGAACAGGCGACGCGTGGCGGCCTCTTATAGGGCTTCGGGCGCACCGAGAAATGGCGATGAGGATTGTGGCAATTATGATGCAAGATCTTCGCCTCCCCACGTCATATCCGTATTTAATCCCAACGTTCCGTCCCACAACGCCCCAACGGAACGTTGGATTGGGAGGCAACTGTTATGGCCGTAGTGATGACGTGGTCAGTCTCAGATCTCGTCGGGCATGATTCGAGCCACGTGGAGGTTTTCGGTCGAGTCAGCTGCGGCTCCCACACGTCCGAAGTCGAGCTCGGCCCGGGCTCCCCCGCTCCCTCGCCAGGTGGCACCATGAGACGGTCCCACCTCGGCCGAGGTCGAGCCGGGCCCCTTCGCTCTTTCGCTAGGTGGCCCCTGGAGACGGGACCACCTCGACCGAAGTCGAGCATCCTTCTGCCGACCCGCCAGGTGTCCACCCAGGAGGGGTCCACCTCGACCAAGGTCGGCTGCTCCCTCGCCAGGTGGCACCCTGAGACAGTCCCACCTTGTTCGAGGTCGAGCCGGGCCCCTTCGCTCCTTCGCTAGGTGGCCCCCGGAGATGGGACCACCTTGGCCGAAGCCGAGCGTCCTTCTGCCTCCTCGCCAGGTGTCCACCCAAGAGGGGTCCACCTCGGCCAAGGTCGGCCGCTCCCCCACTCCCTCGCCAGGTGGCACCCTGAGACGATCCCACCTCGACCGAGGTCGAGCCGGGCCCCTTCGCTCCATCACAGGTGGCCCCCGAAGACGGGACCACCTCGGCCGAAGCCAAGCATCCTTCTGTCGCCTCGCCAGGTGTCCACCCAGGAGGGGTCCACCTCGGCCAAGGTCGGCCGCTCCCCCGCTCCCTCTCCAGGTGGCACCCTGAGACGGTCCCACCTCGGCCGAGGTCGAGCTGGGCCCCTTCGCTCCTTCGCCAGGTGGCCCCCGGAGACTGGACCACCTGGATCGAAGCCGAGCGTTCTCCTGCTGCCCCGCCAGGTGTCCACCCGGGAGGGGTCCACCTCGGCCGAGGTCAGGCAGCTCGTACAGAGAATGTCCCAAAGAGCGGAGGCGCAGGTTCCGAGGTTGGCCCTCGAGCCGTGCACGCCGCACCCCGAAGAAGGCACCCCGTACGGATGGCGGTGGCACGCGAAACGTCACTTACGTCGGCCCGAAAAGTTCTGCAGTCGAGAGACGCGGTCCTGGCAAAACAGGGCCTGTTAACGGACAGCGCCGGCACCTGGGAAAAAGAGCACCCACACTCGGCCCAAGGTCTGGCCGGCCGCCCTACCGGCTCCCCCCTCCTTTACCTTTTCCCCGCTAGGCTCGGTAAACGAGGCCAGAAGGCCGTCTGCACCTCAGAACCAGAAGGGAAAAGAGAAAAGGATGGAGAGAGGGCGACGAGAGCGACAAGGGGAGCCTCCCGAGAGCGGAAAACGAGCAGGCAGCGGGAGGAGATAAAAGGAAGGAGAGAAGAGACGACCAGGTAAGCGGAGACAAGTAAGAAACAGAGGCTGGAAGCTCCGCTCCAGAGAAAGATCCAAGGTCCCGAGAGGGGATCGCTTGGCGTGAGCTCAGCAAAGGAATCCAGCTAGGTTTCCGGTCTCTCTGGCATCTTTCTTGCTAGTAAATTCTCTGAGTCTGGGACTCCTACGGGGGCCCGTCCCAGAGAATCTGTTCCCTCTCCCCATTTACTAACTTGATCATCGGAGCTCCCTCGCTGGGATCCCCGGCCAGGGTCTTCTGACCTTGCCTTGCAGGTTCGGTCCAGCCAGGAGGCCCCAGGAGCAAGACGATCTAGTAGGATCGGCGGTTCCGAGGCACGGGCGCAGCGGCGAGATCGACAACAGATTGAAAGAAAGATTAAGAAGTAGTCCCCACATGCTATGAATGCAAGAAGCCGGGGCACATTCATCCAAACTGTCCTCTATTGAAGAAATCTTTCAGACAAAAAAAGAAGAAGAAAGCCATGGTTGCCACATGGACCGATAGTGAAGAATCATCTTCATCTGAAGAAGAAGAGACCACCAAGGCTGCAAATCTGTGTTTAATGGGTCTCGAAGACGAGGTAACATCCCCTAGCAATTGCACTGAATTTACATTTGACGAATTAAATTCTGCATTTCATGATATATTATCTGAATTTAAGAAAGTTGGAGTAAAGATAAAATCATTGAAAAATATGAATGACTCTTTACTCAAACAGAAAAATGAAATTTCAGAAAAGAACCTTCTATTGGAAAAAGAACTACAGGACTTTTCTGAAAGAAATGAAAAGCTGAAAAATGAAAATCTCTTATGTGAAATGAAAAACAATGATTTAATTACTGAAAATATTGAACTGAAAAAGTGTTGCCCAAGTGCCATTTCCCAAGAGGGGGGTGAATTGGAAATTACAAAATTTTTGCATGTATGTGCACAAGTAATTCCTTATAGTGGTTAGGTGCTGTGTTAATCAGAGATTAAATGCAGAAGCTAAAAAGTAAATCAAGCACAACACAAATAAGGCAGATTTATAGTAGTTCGGAGCAACCCAGCTCCTACGTCCACTATCCAAGTTCATCACTCGGGATTTCTACTATATCCCCCAAATCGGAATACAGTCGGATTGTTTTACAAGCTCACAATCCCAACCTCTACACATTGGTTTTTGAATCGGGCTCACCAAAGAAACCCATACTAGGTTTTTACAGGCTCACCTAGGACCTCTACACTTTGGTTTTGAAAAAGGCTCACCAAAGAAACCTATTTGGTTTGTACAACCGGGCTCACTAATAATCCAAATATTCTAAAAATAGAATAAAGAAGCAACAAAAAATGACAAACTCTGTTGTCTGGTGGTTGCCGATACAGCTCGAGTGAAGCTCAATTGAATGCTCTTCAATGCACTTCAATGGCTTCCTTGCATTCCTCAAAAGATGCTTCATGCTTCTGGTAAGAGTTGGTGAAGGCTTGAAGGCTGACTTCAAAGCTCAAGTGCTCTCTTTCTTCTAACTTCAATAAGTGTTCAATAAATGTTCATTGACTCATTAGTCTCTCTAAGGATGTTCTTATACCTCATTTATAGAGACTTCAACCGCCTTACCTTGATTTTGAATGTTGTAGACTGTTGGGAGGTGACAGGTTACCATTGGATCACTTTTGGAATTCAAAAACTGAAAACTGGAACTAGCCGTTGGAGATGATCCCGTCATTCAAGTCAGCTCGAATAATCTTTGAATCGGCTCGGATCAAGTTCGGGTCGCTGGGCTGAACGCCAGTCGGCTACCTTCCATAGTTGAGAGAATGGTTCACTCTGGATGAGTCGGCTAGACTGAATTCCAGTCGACTCGGATCTCAGAGGCTCTCAGAGCAATCTCAACCAAGTTCTGGACGAGTCGGCTAGGCAAAAATGCAGTCCGCTCAGATCCCTGAGAAACTCAGAATGTTCTTAACCATGTTCTGGACGAGTCGACTGGGCCTTGGTGCCAGTCAGCTGGATCTGTGTGCCAGAGAACTTCTTTTCTATGCCAGTGCCAAAGTCGGCTGGTTCCTCCATCCAGTCGGCTCGAAATTTGTTCTTCAGCCAAATCAAATTCAATATTTTAGAACTCTTGTGCCAAGCTTTGAAGACTTCTTCAAGGTCTTCTTATAATAAAATTAAGAAAAATTGAAGCTTGAAAACTACTAGAAGTAACCCTTTATCTTGATTTAAGTAGAAAATTTTTGTAGGGTTCTTCTTTACAAGATTCTAAACACTTTACAACTCAACAAAATGCAATAAAGATTCTAGGGTTTAGAAAGTGTGTCAATGTAGTTGTCCTACAAAAACATGTCAATCATTTGAAGAGTTGTTAGATAACCAAATGTATGCTCCAATATTTTGTTATCATCAAAATCACTTTAGAGGTCAATAATCTCCCCCTTTTTGATGATGACAAAACATTGGGCATGAAAAGAATCTATTCTATTCACAATTATGGATGTATATCATAGTAAGTATTTACATTTGTTTGATAAATCATAACATCAACTGTATTCACAAATGTGTATCAATATATGGTATACAGTTATACACAAGGTCAAATTTATAAACTGTAGGTATCAGAGATTGATTACTTGTATGTATCAAGCAGTATTAAGTATTGACAGATATATGTAATAAGTAGAGAGCATCATAGTAATCATTGAAGCATGTAAATTAAACATGTATATCTCCCCCTTTTTATAAAATTTCTAAATAATATGAGATTTCTTTAAATTTCTTCCCCCTTTATCATTCATTTGAACATTTCAACAGAAAAGTATGCAAAAATCATTCAAAAATAATTAAGCTCCCCCTGTCTATTGTAGTTCATTGAGTTTCTTCTTTCATGCACTCTATGGTTCTCCCCCTTTTTGTCATCAAATCAAAAGGATTAAACAGTTAAGCTCAGATTTTTAAATAGATTGAGAAAGTTTCAAGATTTGTTTGAGATAATTTCACATTCTCAACTTAGAGAGAGAATTCTATTTAAGAAAATAAAGAGTGTAAACAGGATAGCATAAGTACACACATTACACTGTGACCAAAAAGTATTCATTTCATTTCCATCAAAAAATCAGTACATTAACCATTACATAAATTTCAAAAAGCTTCCAAAAAGTACTGAAATTACTAAAGATCTACTCAGAATCATCCCTAGGTACATTGGCACCATGCTAAGAAGTAGGTCTAGGATGTCTGCTAGAGGAAGCATGAAGAGGAGGTGCCCTAGGGTGATGAGAAGTACTAGGAACCGTAGTGGAAATAGGAGGTGGATCATACAAGGGTCTGGTCATAGTAGTGACCTCCAAGGATATGACAGTGCCACAGATAGACACCATCTCCATCCAGATTGCTCCAAGCTATTGCTCCATATCCTTGAGGCTTGCTGGCACTTTGTTCACTGCCTCCTTCATCTCACTGATTTCTTTCTACATTGATATAAGCTTAGAAGCTTGGACATTGGCGAATGCCTCAGCTGATCCTCGAAGTCTTCCAAGCTCTGACCTGATAATCCCAATGCCTTTAGTATAGTCATCAGCCATCTGTCTAGTTTCTGCAATAGTTCCTAATGTACATTTGGCTTTATTCAGTTCAGTTTTGTATTCCTTCAAAGTTGCATCCATAGATTTCAAAATAGCTTCAAAACTATAGAAGATACAATTTAGGATTGGTTGAAGTTCTATCTGAGGTGTCGATCTTGAAGCTTCCATAGCTTCAACATTTCCTTGTAGATTTGAAACATGCTCTTCTAGTCTATCCAATCTGTTGTCCACTGACTTTTTCAGATCACTAAATAGGGAAGTAATTGTACCTATCAGTGTATCTATCAAGCTTCTCATTTGTTCTTCAATCTGACTTTGAATGATTGGAGGTTGTGGATAGTCAGGTAGAGGAATATCAGTTGCAGGCAAGTCAAACTCGGGTGCAGGCAAATCAAACTCAACAGCAGGCATGTCAAAAATAGGAGAAGGTAGTCTAGTCTCCTCAATAGTAGCAGCAGGCTCAGAAATATGAGTCTCAGGCTCAGGTATAGGTGCCGAAGAAGTTCCAGCTATTTCTACATTCTCTTCTTCTTCTTCCTCTTCACTACTTGAGCTGCCTATAGCCCTGACATTTGTACCTTCCTCCATACTCCTTCAACTTGGAAGTACCCCATCATCTCTAGAGATTTAGAGGTGTACACATCTGTGTGGTGCAGTTTTACTCCATCTTCACCCTCCAAACTCACTCTTTGAGATTTAAACAGTAGGATAAGCATCATTCCTTAGGTTAGAAATGACTTGGCCTTTCTAACTGTCTCCTTCATTTGCATGATTATAATATAGGATAGATTTATAGGAGTTTTCTCTATAATGTGTTCCATAAGGCATAAGTCTTTTTCGCTCACCCATCAAATCTTCCTTTTCTTTGCAAGAATATTCTATAGATAAAATTGTGCAGCAATCTCATTTCTAAAGATAGGGTGTTAGCAAACACTATTCCAATTCCTCCAACATCTACTTTGTTCAATATTGTTCTTAAGGTCTTTCTCTATTGTCAATTACTAGAAATTTCATTCCCTCTGAAGGTAAGTCTAGTAAACCATGTAGAAATTCCTCATTGACAATAATCCTCTTTCCTTTAATGGTGGACTCAACATGATTTGTTCCCAATCTCAGATTTTCATAAAAACTTCTAACAAGAGAGGGATAAGTCTTTTCATTCAAAGAACAAAACTTCCTCCATCCTTGATCTTCAATCAAATCTCCTATTTTCAACCCAATCCCCTTAATAAACTCAAAGTTAATGCGTCGGCCAGAGGTTACCGGTCATGTAGACATCGAGGGCACTTGACTAGGAACGGTTGGAGCATCCCTTGCAGCCTCTTCTACATGTTCCTCACTGTGAACGGTGCTACTTGGCTCTTCTTGATGACTTTTTGACCTTCTTTCCTTTTCAACAGATGGAGCATGCCTAATGGAGCGTTTACCCATTGCACGCTTGGGTGCCATTGCTAGGAAAAATGGAAAATTGAGAGATTGGAGTGCTTGGAAGGGAGATAGAAGTCTTTGGAGCAGATTTTGGAGAGGAACGAACTGTTAGATAAGACAAAATAGGGGTTGAACGGCTCGAAGAAGGGTTTATAACCCAAGGCAAAATACTTAGGCACGAAAATCTAGTCGACTCGAATAGCCCTAGAAAGGCTCAAGTCAGCTCGCCCAAAGCTGTCTCAAAACAATCAGAAAATCTAGTCGACTTGAAAATGCTCGAGTCGGCTAGGCCATAACTTGCTCAAAACTCTCAAAAAATCCAGTCAACTCGGTTTAAGATCCAGTCGACTCGAATAATGAAATTAGAGTTTTGGAAAAATTGATCATAAATTAAAAAGATTTCGAAGAGAATGTCAAAGGAAATTAAGGCTTTATGATATAGAATGAAATCAGGAAGTTTTCTAGATAATGTTTCCTTAAATTTGAAAGAATTAGGTTAGAGAATTTAGAAAGGATCACAAAGTCCTAATTCACTCTTAATTAGCTCAAATCTATCTTGATTAAGTGACTTAGTAAATATGTTAGCTAATTGAAATTTAGTAGGAACAAAATCAAGCACAATATTACCATTTGAAACATGATCTCTAATAAAATGATGTCTAATTTCAGTGTGCTTGGTTCTGGAGTATTGAATTGGATTCTTTGTCAAATTGATAGTAGTTGTGTTATCACATTTAATTAGAATTTTAGATTGTGATACACCAAAGTCTTCTAGTTGTTGTTTAATCTATAACACTTGAGCACAACAACTACCAGTAGCCACGTACTCAGCCTCAACTGTGGACAAGGCTATGGAGTTTTGTTTCTTACATTGCCATGAAATTAAATTCAACCCTTGAAATTGGCATGTACCACTAGTGCTTTTTCTATTTATTTTACAACCATCATAATCAGCATCAGAGAATCCAATCAAATTCAGGGTAGAATGTTTAGAATACTAAATTCCTAAATTACTTGTTCCTTTCAAATATTTAATTATTCTTTTAACAGCAAGCGTATGTGTTTCTTTTAGTGATGATTGAAATCTAGCACATACACATACACTATATAATATGTCAGGTCTACTTGCAGTCAAATATAATAAGGATCCAATCATACCTCTATATTGCTTTTGGTCAACATTGGATCCATTCTCATCTTTGTCCAATCTACAAGCTGGGCTCATGAATGTGCTCATTGATTTGCTACTCTCCATACCAAACTTTTTGATGATTTCCTTGATGTATTTGGCTTGGTTGATGAAGATGCCTTCCTTTGTTTGTTTTACTTGAAGTCCAAGGAAGTAGTTCAGCTCGCCCATTAAGCTCATTTTAAATTCTCCCTGCATAAGCTTAGCAAATTCTTTACATAGAGATTCGTTAGTTGCACCAAAACTTATATCATCAACATGTATTTGTACAACTAAGATGCCATTATTCTTCTTTATGATAAATAAGGTTTTGTCTACATTTCCTCTTGAAAAATCATTTTCAATTAAGAAAATGCTAAGTCTATCATACCAGGCTCTAGGTACTTGTTTAAAGCCATACAATGCTTTATTTAATTTAAATACATGGTTTGGAAAAGTGTGATTTTCAAAACCTGGTGGTTGTTCCACAAAAACTAATTCAGAGATAAAACCATCAAGAAATGCACTTTTTACATCCATTTGAAAAAGTTTAAAGTTCATGTAGCAAGCAAATGCAAGTAGTAATCTAATTATTTATAGTATTGCTACGGGTGCATAAGTTTTATCAAAATCAATACCTTCTTCTTGGTTATATCCCTTAGCCACTAATCTAGCTTTGTTTCTTATTATGTTTCCTTGCTCTTCTAATTTATTCCTATAGACCCATATGGTTCCTATTATTGGATGGTCAGTAAGTCTATCTACAAGTGTCCACACCTTATTTCTTTTAAACTGGTTTAATTCTTCATGCATTGCCATCATCCAGTTTGGGTCAGTCTCAGCTTCTTCTGGGCTATAGGGTTCTATTTATGATACAAAGGCTAGGTAATTATGTGCATCCTTATATGCGGACCTAGTCCTAAGACCATGTAAAGGATCTCCTATAATTAATTCTTTAGGGTGAGATGTAACATACCTCCAATCCCTCGGTAGATCGGTGTGATCCTTACATACCGTTTCTTTTCCATCTTGAGTGTCTTTGTCTTGAATGCTCAAGTCATCCATTACTTTTTGCAATGTACCTGCATCATTATCTATGTACTCTTCTTGTCTAGAAGGTGTAGGGTTAGTTTCAAAAAATACAACATGAATTGACTCTTCAATAATAAGAGTCATTTTATTAAAAAATCGATATGCTTTGTTATGTAATGAATAACCTTGGAAAATTGCATCATTAGCTTTAGAATCAAATTTTCCTAAATTATCTTTTCCATTGTTATGCACAAAGTATTTGCATCCAAACACATGAAAATAACTAATATTGGGTTTCTATCATTCCAAGGCTCATAGGGGGTTTTCTTTAAAATAGGATGGATCAAAATGTGGATTAAAATATAACATGCAATGTTCACCGCTTCTGCCCAAAAGTACTTTGGAGGATTGCCTTCACACAACATTGTGCGAGTCATTTCTTCTAATGTCCGATTTTTTCTTTCTACAACACCATTTTGTTGAGGTGTTCTAGGAGCGGAGGAGTTGTTATCAATACCAAATTCAGTACAATAATCTTCAAAAAATTGATTTTCAAATTCGGTTCCATGATCACTTATAATTGAAATCAAAGATAAGTATTTTTGATTTGAAACCTTTTTATTAAATTTTCTGAAAACATAAAAAGTTTCATCTTTCGAAGTAATAAACAAAACTCAAGTAAATCTTAAAAAATCATCTACTATCACAAGAGCATATTTCATACCTCCTAGACTCGTGGTCCTAGTAAGTCCGAAAAGATCCATGTGAAGTAGTTTAAGTGGTCTTGTTGTAGAAACTATATTCTTTGATTTAAAACTCCCCCTAGTTTGTTTACCCATCTGGCATGTATCATAAACATAATTTAAATCAACTTTAAACTTAGGCATGCCTCTAATAAGATCTTTAGAAATTAGTTTGGCAATAGTATGCATGCTAGCATGACCTAATCGTCTATGCCATAGTAAGCCTGACTCTTTGGTCTTAGCATTCATTACAACTAAACTAGGGCTACTTGATATAGCAAGATCATTAAGATCTACCACATAAATATTTCCAAGTCTATGTCCAATGAACTTATTACTAGAATCTAAAGAGTTAGTTACTATATACATAGAGGATTCAAAGACAGCCTTGAAGCCTTTATCACACAATTGACTTATACTTAAAAGATTATGCTTCAACTTGTCTACTAGCAAAACATTTTCAATAAAAGTGAAGGGAGTTATTTTGATCTTACCAATATCAATTATTCTCCCTTTGCCATTGTCTCCAAAGATGACCATTCCTCCTTTCATTTCGTGGGTGATAAATTGGTCCTTGTCACCCGTCATATGTCTTGAGCAGCCACTGTCTAAGTACCACCTTTTCTTCAATCTTTGGGCTGCAAGACATTCCTGCAAAACAGTCAATGAATTCTTTTAGGTACCCAAACTACCTTGGATCCTTGCAGGTCAGTAGAGGTGGTTCCTTTGGGAACCCAAATCTTTCTTACTTTCTTAAGGATATTTCTAGAATTATTGTATTCAAAAGCTTTATGTCCTATTCTTTTACAAACATAGCATACAACTTTAGAGTTTTTGATAGAAATAGATTTGAAGTTCTAAAAGTTGATGCACTTGATGCAGATTTTGAACTTTTTGAAATATATGCATTTTGGCTCAAATTCTTAGGAACATATAATAATGACTTTGAAGTTGAAACAGTTTTTGGTGTAGCTAGAACCTTTTGTGATAAAACATTTTGAATAGGTACTCTGGATTTCACAAAAGTAGTTGCTGAAATTCCATTCATAAAAGAAGTTTTAAAACCAATTCCAGCTTTGTTTCCTTAAATTCGTTGTTTTTTTAAAATTAACTCAAGCTTATTTGAAGATAAAGTGAGTTTTTCAACTAAAGACTTGAGTTTTGTAACCTCCTTTTCCAATTCATTATTTTCAGCAAGTAAATCACTGTTTTTCTTTTAACATAAAAGATTTTCATTTTTCAGCTTTTCAAATTTTTTAGAAAAGTCATCCAGTTCTCTTTGCAATAAAAGATTCTTTTATGAAATTTCATCCTTTTGTTTGAATAAAGAATCATTCATATTTTACAATGATTTTATCTTTACTCCAGCTTTCTTAAATTCAGATAGTAAATCATGAAAAGTACAATTTAATTCATCAAAAGTGAATTCAGTGAAGTTGTTAGGGGATGTTACCTCATCTTCGAGACCCATTAAACATAGATTTGCAGTCTTGGTGGTCTCTTCTTCTTCAGATGAAGATGATTCTTCGCTGTCGGACCATGTGGCAAACATTGCTTTCTTTTTCTTCTTCTGTTTGAAGGATTTCTTTAATAGTGGACAGTTTGGACATATGTGCCCCAGCTTTTTGCATTCGTAGCATGTGGGGACTACTTTATCTTTCTCTCTATCCTTTTCTTTTTCATTTCTATAATCCTTCCTATAAAATTTTCGGTTATATCTTCCTTTCTTTCTTCCTATAAATTTTTTGAATCTCCTCACAACCATAGCAATGTCATCATCTTCTAGGTCATCATTGGAGGAGGTGCCTTCTTATTTAGATTTTTCATCATCCCTCTTTGATTGGGTAGCAGCTCTAAAGGCTATTGTTTTCTTTTTCTTCTGTTCATCTTCAGTTCTGTGCTGCATTGTTAGCTCGTGGGTGATGAGCGATCCCAACAGTTCATCCAGTAGAAGTGTGTTGAGATCTTTGGCTTCCTGGATTGCAGCCACATTGGGATCCCATTTGTCAGGTAAAGATCAGAGTATCTTCTGAACTAGATCTACATTAGAGTATACCCTGCCAAGACTCTTCAAATCGTTAATAATATTTGTAAATCTAAAGAACATGGCAGAAATTATTTCAGAAGGTTCCATTTTAAATAATTCATAATTATGGACTAAAAGATTTATCTTTGATGTTTTCACTTGGGAAGTACCCTCATGGATCACTTCGAGTTTGTCCCAGATTTCCTTTGCTGAAAAGCAAGTGGAAATTCGGTTGAACTCGTTTGCATCCAAAGCATAATATAGTAAATTCATTATTTTGGCATTCAATTCCCCCATCTTCATGTCATGATCATTCCAGTCCTCTTCAGGTTTAGGGATGTCCATGCTATCAACTTTAATTATGGGAATGTGTGACCCTTTTAAGATGACCTTCCATAATTGAAAATCTATAGCTTGTATGTAAATTTTCATTCATGCTTTCCAATAAGAATAGTTAGTGCCTGTGAATAGTGGAGGTTTATTTGTTGACTGGCCTTCGGCCAAGGATGTACTCAAGGGATGAGCCATCAATCTTTACTCAAGTAACCAGAGACACTACTCTGATACCAGCTGTTGCCCAGGTGGCTTTTTTCAAGAGGGGGGTGAATTGGGAATTACAAAATTATTGCAAGTATGTGCATAAGTAATTTCTTTTAGTGGTTAGGTGCTGTGTTAATCAGAGATTAATTGCAGAAGCTAAAAAGTAAATCAAACACAACACAAACAAGGCAGATTTATAGTGGTTCGGAGCAACCCAGCTCCTTCGTAAACTATCCAAGTTCACCACTCGGGATTTCTACTATATCCCCCAAACCGGAATATAGTCGGATTCTTTTATAGGCTCATAATCCCAACCTCTACACTTTGTTTTTTGAACCGGGCTCACCAAAGAAACCCACACTAGGTTTTTACAGGCTCACCTAGAACATCTACACTTTGGTTTTGAAAAAGGCTCACCAAAGAAACCTATTTGGTTTTTATAATCGGGATCACCAATAATCCAGATATTCTAAAAATAGAATAAAGAAGCAACAAAAAAATGACAAACTTTGTTGTCTGGTGGTTGTCGATACAGCTCGAGTGAAGCTCAATTGAATGCTCTTCAATGGCTTCCATGCTTTCCTCAAAAGATGCTTCAAGCTTCTGGTAAGAGTTGGTGAAGGCTTGAAGGCTGACTTCAAAGCTCAATTGCTCTCTCTCTTCTAACTTCAATAAGTGTTCAATAAATGTTCATTAACTCATTAGTCTCTCCAAGGATGTTATCATACCTCATTTATAGAGACTTCAACTACCTTCCCTTGATTTTGAATATTGTAGACCGTTGGGAGGTGACAGGTTACCGTTGGAGCACTTTTGGAATTCAATAACTGAAAACTGGAACTAGCCATTAGAGGTGATCCCGTCATTCCTATTGGCTCGGACAATCTTCGAGTCGGCTTGAATCAAGTTCGGGTCGGCTGGGCTTAATGCCAGTCGGCTAGCTTCTACAGTTGAGAAAATGGGTCACTCTGGATGAGTCGGCTAGACTGAATTCCAGTTGGCTCGGGTCTCAGAGGCTTTCAGAGCAATCTCAACCAAGTTCTGGACGAGTCAGCTAGGCTAAAATGCAGTCAACTTGGATCCCTGAGAATCTCAGAACGTTCTCAACCATGTTCTGGACGAGTTCCGCTGGGCCTTGGTGCCAGTTGGCTAGATCTGTGTGCCAGAGAACTTCTTTCCTATGCCAGTGCCAGAGTTGGCTGGTTCCTCCATCCAGTCGCTCGAAATTTGTTCTTCAGCCAAATCAAATTCAATCTTCCAGAACTCTTATGCCAAGCTTTGAAGACTTCTTCATGGTCTTCTTACAATAAAATTAAGAAAAATTGAAGCTTGAAAACTACTAGAAGTAACCCTTTATCTTGATTTAAGTAGAAAATTTTTGTAGGGTTCTTCTATACAAGATTCTAAATACTTTACAACTCAACACAACGCAATAAAGATTGTGGGGTTTAGAAAGTGTGTTAATGTAGTTGTCCTGCAAAAACTTGTCAATCATTTGAAAAGTTGTTAGATAACCAAATGTATGCTCCAATGTTTTATTATCATCAAAATCACTTTAGGGGTCAACAAAAAGGAGGTTAAAAAACTCATGCCATTAGTTGAAAAACTTACTTTGTCTTCAAAAATGCTTGGGTTAATTTTAAAAGAACAACGAGTTTCAGGTAACAAAGCTGGAATTGGTTTTAAAACTTCTATTATGAATGGAATTTCAGCAACTACCTTTGTGAAATCTAAACTATCTATTCAAAACACATTATCACTAAATGCTTTTGCTGCATCAAAAACTGTTTCAACTTCAAAATCTTTATTGTATGTTCCTAAGAACTTGAGAAAAAATGCTTATATTTTAAAAGGTTCAAAATCTACATCAATTGCATCAACTTTTAGAACTTCTAATTATGCTCTTATTAAAAACTCTAAAGTTGTATGCCATGTTTGCAAAAGAATAGGACATAAAGCTTTTGACTACAATAATTCTAAAAATGTCCATAAGAATGTAAGAAAAATTTGGGATCCCAAAGGAACCACCTCTACTAACCTGCAAAGACCCAAGGTAGCTTGGGTACCTAAAAGAATTTATTGATTACTTTGCAGGAATGTCTTGCAGCCCAAAAATTGAAGAAAAGGTGGTACTTAGACAGTGGCTTCTCAAGACATATGACGGGTGACAAGGACCAGTTTATCACCATTGAAATGAAAGAAGGAGGCATGGTCACCTTTGGAGACAATGGCAAAGGGAGAATAATCGGTATTGGTAAGATCAAAATAACTCCCTTCACTTTTATTGAAAATGTTTTGCTAGTAGACAAGTTGAAGCATAATCTTTTAAGCATAAGTCAATTATGTGATAAAGGCTTCAAGGTTGTCTTTGAATCTTCTATGTGTATAGTAACTAACTCTTTAGATTCTAGCAATAAGTTTATTGGACATAGACTTGGGAATATCTATGTGGAAGATCTTAATGATCTTGCCATGTCAAGTAGCCCCAGTCTAGTTGCAATGAATGCTAAGACCAAAGAGTCATGTTTACTATGGCATAGACGACTAGGTCATACTAGCATGCATACTATTGCCAAATTGATTTCTAAAGATCTTGTTAGAGGCATGCCTAAGTTCAAAGTTGATTTTGATCATGTTTGTGATGCATGCCAAATGGGTAAACAAACTAGGGGGAGTTTTAAATCAAAGAATATAGTTTCTATAATAAGACCACTTGAACTATGTCACATGGACCTTTTCGGACCTACTAGGACCATAAGTCCCGGAGGTATGAAATATTCTCTTATGATAGTAGATGATTTTTCAAGATTTACTTGGATTTTGTTTATTGCTTCTAAAGATGAAACCTTTCATGTTTTTAAGAAATTCCATAAAATGGTTTCAAATCAAAAGAACTTATCTTTAATTTCAATTAGAAGTGATCATGGAACTGAATTTGAAAATCAATTTTTTGAAAATTATTATATTGAATTTGGCATTGATCATAACTTCTCCGCTCCTAGAACACCTCAACAAAATGATGTTGTAGAGAGGAAAAATAGGATATTGGAAGAAATGACTCGCACAATGTTATGCGAAGGCAATCTTCCAAAGTACTTTTGGGCAGAAGTGGTGAACACTGCAGGCTATATTTTAAATCGCATTTTGATTTGTCCTATTTTAAAGAAAACCCCCTATGAGCTTTTGAATGACAGAAAACCCAATATTAGTTATTTTTATGTGTTTGGATGCAAATGATTTGTGCATAATAATGAAAAAGATAATTTAGGAAAATTTGATTATAAAGCTGATGATGCAATTTTCCTAGGTTATTCATTTCATAGCAAAGCATATCGGGTTTTTAATAAAAGGACTCTTACTGTTGAAGAGTCAATACATGTTTTATTTATTGAAACTAATCCTACACCTTCTAGACAAGAAGAGTGCATTGATAATGATGCAGGTACGTTGCAAAAAGGAATGGAGGACTTGAGCATTCAAGATAAAGACACTCAAGGTGAAGAAGAAATGGTAAGTAAGGATCACACCGATCTACCGAGGGAATGGAGGTATGTTACATCTCATCCTAAAGAATTAATCATAGGAGATCCTTCACATGGTGTTAGGACTAGGTCGGCACATAAGGATGTACATGATTACCTAGCCTTTGTATCACAAATAGAACCCCATAGCCTAGAAGAAGCTGAGACTGACCCAAACTGGATGATGGCAATAAATGATGAATTAAACCAGTTTGAAAGGAATAGGGTATGGACACTAGTAGATGGACCTACTGACCATCCAATAATAGGAACCAAATGGGTCTATAGGAATAAATTAGATGAACAAGGAAACATAATAAGAAACAAAGCTAGACTAGTGGCTAAGGGATATAACTATGAAGAAGGTATTGATTTTCATGAAACTTATGCACCTGTAGCAAGATTAGAAGCCATTAGATTACTACTTCCATTTGCTTGCTACATGAATTTCAAACTTTTTCAAATGGATGTAAAGAGTGCATTTCTTAATGGTTTTATCTTTGAACAAGTTTTTATGGAACAACCACCAGGTTTTGAAAATCACACATTTCCAAACCACATATTTAAATTAAACAAAGCATTGTATAGTTTGAAACAAGCACCTAGAGCCTGTTATGGTAGACTTAGCACTTTCTTAATTGAAAATAATTTTTCAAGAGGAAATGTAGATAAAACCTTATTTATCAAAAAGAAGAATAATGATATCTTAGTTGTACAAATATATGTAGATGATATCATTTTTGGTGCAACTAATGAATCTCTATGTAAAGAATTTGCTAAGCATATGCAGGGAGAATTTAAAATGAGCTTAATAGGCGAACTAAACTACTTCATTGGACTTCAAGTAAAATAAACAAAGGAAGGCATCTTCATCAACCAAGCCAAATGCATCAAAGAAATCATCGAAAAGTTTGGTATGGAGAGTAGCAAATCAATGAGCACACCCATGAGCCCAGCTTGCAGATTGGACAAAGTTGAAAATGGATCCAATGTTGACCAAAAGCTATATAGAGGTATGATCGGATCCCTATTATATTTGACTGCAGGTAGACCTAACATATTATATAGTGTATGTGTATGTGCTAGATTTCAGTCATCACCAAAAGAAACACATATCCTTG
Source organism: Areca catechu (assembly GCA_021397845.1). Taxonomy (NCBI): domain Eukaryota; kingdom Viridiplantae; phylum Streptophyta; class Magnoliopsida; order Arecales; family Arecaceae; genus Areca; species Areca catechu. The sequence continues at coordinate 128,553,180 of CM038045.1, read as the reverse complement.
CTGTTAAGAGAATAATTAAATGCTTGAAAGCAAAAAATAATTTAGGAATTTGGTATTCTAAACATTATGCTCTAAATTTGATTGGATCTCTGATGCTGACTATGCTAGTTGTAAAATAGATAAAAAAAGTACTAGCGGTACATGCCAATTTCTAGGGTTGAATTTAATTTCATGGCACTGTAAGAAGCAAAACTCCGTAGCCTTGTCCACTGCTGAGGCTGAGTACGTGGCTGCTGGTAGTTGTTGTGCTCAAGTGTTATGGATTAAACAATAACTAGAAGACTTTGGTATATCATAATCTAAAATTCCAATTAAATGTGATAACACAAGTGCTATCAATTTGACAAAGAATCCAATTCAACACTCTAGAACCAAGCACATTGAAATTAGACATCATTTTATTAGAGATCATATTTCAAATGGTGATATAGTGCTTGATTTTGTTCCTACTGAAGATCAATTAACTGATATATTTACTAAGCTTCTTAATAAACACAGGATTGAACTAATTAGAAGTGAATTAGGTCTTTGTGATCCTTTTTAAATTCTCTAATCTAATTCCTTCAAATTTAAGGAAATATCATCTAGAGAACCTCCTGATTTCATTCTCTATCATAGAGCCTAAATTTCCTTAGAAATTTTCTCCAAAAATCTCTCAGGTTTGTGATTGAATTTTCCAAAACCTGATTTCCCTGTTTGAGTTAATTAGTTTTTAAACCGAGTCGACTAGATTCTCTATGTGTTTTGGGCGAGTTCTGGCCTAGCCGGCTTGAGCCCTTCTAAGGTTTTTCGACTTGACTGGATTATCATGCCTGAGTTTTTTATTTTGGAATGTAAACCCCATTCCGAGCTTTATAACCTCCATCTCATCTTTCTAACCGTCTGTTCCTCTCCTAATCCTATTTCAAATATTCCTCTCTCCCTTCTAAGATCTCCATTGTCTCATCTCTTCCTCTTTCCTAGCAATGGCTCCTAAATGTGCTACCGGGAAATGCTCTTTACGGGCTGCTCCGTCTATGGAAAGGGAAAGAAGAACGAAGAGGCATCAAGAAGAGCCGACTGCCACTGTTCATCATGAAGAACTTGTGGAAGAACCTGCAATGGATGCTCCAATTGCTCCAAGTCAAATCCCTTCAATGTCCACAAGACTGGTAACTTCTGGCCATCGAATCATCTTTGAATTTATTAAGGAAATAGGGTTGAAGATTGGTGATTTGATTGAGGATCAGGGCTGGAGGAAATTTTACTCTCTAAATAAGAAAACCTACCCCTCACTTGTTAAGAAATTTTATAAAAATTTGAGAGTAGGTACAAATCGTGTAGAGTCTACAATTAAAAGAAAAAGAGTTTTTATCAATGAAGAAGTTCTGTGGTGCGGGCACCAGACTCAGAAGAAGACTTCAGGGCTCCATCTGGATCTCTGATTGACCTTGCCCGAAGAATTAGGGTTTTCTGGTTTTGTAATAAGGGTTGACTTCGACAACTTAATTTTAGTCTTGAGTCTGTATTTCCCTGCAATTTAAATTTTGTTGAGTCATGTTGACTTAGTACAAGTCCTAGTAGTGGTCTAGGTCTTCTACAGGTTGGTGCCACTTTTTTTCAGTCAAGTCAAGGTCCAGGGTGCCACATTTTTTCTCCCAGGCCCAAGCAAGTGGGCGCCACACTCCCAGCCACATGCCAGAGTCCAAGAGGCGCCACATCTCCATCCCAGTGTCTTGGTCCCCACACCCAAGGGAGCAAGAATTTTTCTTGAAGCCAAAATCAAGGAGGCGCCCCATATATACCTTAAAAGGCCGAGCTAAGGAGGAAAGAGGCATTTCTTGGGGAGCACTTCAAGGGGGCGCCCAATCCATGCCTAAAAAGACCAAAGCAAAGTTGGGAAGAGCCATGACTTGGGGAGAAAGAAAAGGAGGTGTCCAAAAGAGTTGAGCCATGGAAGGAAAAAAATTTTTCTTGAAGAGCAAGGCTAGGAGGCGCCACCTACTTACCATTTGGAGCCGCCAATCAACACTTATGGAAGCTCTTGGCCGGCCATATGAGAAGGATTTTATTCTACAAGCCTAATTTGAAGATCCATCCTATTAGTCCCACATGGGAAGATGTAAAACCCTAACCTCTTGTAAAGACCTATAAAATAAACCCCTCTTGTAAGTTTTAGAACAACTAATGAATGAATTCAAATTTTGTGTGAGCAACATTATGTTTCTCTCTTCCGCACTTGCATCCAGGTGTTGAGCTCTGTGAGGGAGTAAATCCGGGTTTCCTAGGAACCTTGAGGAGGTGTGAGATCTCCAACCCCAAAACCCTAGGTTAGCCACTTCACTTCCAAACCCTAGCCACCCATCATCCTCTTAACTCCACCAAACCCTAGCCTACCCCATCTCTCACAGCCCCTCTTTCCAAGTAGAGGCCGACCACCAGCATCCAGGTCCAGTTCGGCTACTTCGAAGACAGAGCAAATCCCAGAGGAAGTCAGATCAGCATTCCAGGAGAATCAGGATTTCAGCAACATCAGCTTTCAAGTTCTACTATCTGGTAAATCCTTCCTTGAGTATCTGGTTCCATAACTTGTTCTTCTTCTTTCCCAGATCTTGAGTTCAGAAGAAGCCAACTCTGCCAAAGGGCCAGTATTGGAGGATCCATTACGAAGATATTTGAATCCGAGGATCCAACAATCTGCTCAAGAGAGTCCTTCCACTAAACTCTGTGAAGATCACTGCCTGGTCTGTAACCCTTCACTTCACTTTACTTCTATCATGTTGAAAGTTCAGAGCGAAATCCTAGGTCTGGGAGTTTCTCAACCCCCAGCGATCCTTTACTTCTGAACTACTTTGATAACCTAGTTTCTTTAAATTGTGCTTTCAATTATTACATAGTTTCTTTCAATTTAGTTTAACTTTCCTTTGAGTCAAAGCCAACTTCTAAAAATATATATAAAAAAAAAGAATTAGTCTTAATTTACTTCCGCATCGCATCATCTCCTCTTTCGTTCTGCATCAATTTTGGTATCAGAGCCCTGTCTAGGTTTTCTGACTTGCTGCATGTTTTGAGTGTCTCTCTTTTTTACTTTATCTGCTCGAAGTAGACTCCCCAGGATGTCCGGTCCTAGGAACGAAGTGAGGTGCAAGCCTCCTCTTCCCATTCCACGGGGTGTTCCTAGGGCGTGTAAGGGATCCGCTGGGTTACAACTTCGTAGCAGGAATTGTAAACGGGGGAAGCGTTCTGTTTTCAGTCTGTAACTTACCTATTGAAGGAATTGTTTCTCATTTCAGGTAACTCCAAATTGCATGACTTTTGTTTTTCTGGAACCAATATAATTGAAGCTATTTTACATAATTTTACTATAATTTATTGGTTTCTGTGAAATTTCTGAGAGTTAAATTATAGCAATTATGTTTCTGTGTTTCTGCAATTCAATTTTTTTGAGTGATCATCTCCTAATTCATCTTAAGGGCAATTGAGCATCTAAGATAAGGGGAGGAGTTGATAACCTCTCCTTAGCCCAAAACCACCACCCATTCATTTGATCCTAAGCCTAATTTTAAAATTTATTAGACTTAATTTGCCCTAGTGGGCTAGGGACACCAACAAGTTGGGTCTAGGCTAATGTTGAGTCAGTTTGTCTAAGTTACTCTGTGTGTGTTTTGTACTCAGTGTCTAGAACGGTGGTTCAGAGATTCTATCCTAAAGGGCTTGTGTGCTGGTCCGCCTGCCTGGCCAATCACTGATTGGTGCCTAGGATTGGCATTTAGGGACCTAACACTCCCCTTACACCTGCCTAGCTGAGTCCCGAGTTACTACAGGCTAGCTTGCCACTCTGATTGGGCATCTAGTTTGGGCTCTAGGTCTAGTTAGCCCGTAGTTGTTTCAGTCGAGTCTCATTTGGTGTGCTTGCTTGCATCATCATGTCCACCCGGAACGGAGTACCCTACCAACCTGGTCAAACCCAACCTGATTTAGAGGCCATGATTAGAACTCTTATCAAAAGTATGACCAAATTGAGTCAGGATATGAATCAGGGTCTTGCCCAGTTTAGAGACCGAGCCCAGGGACTTGAGAAACGTAGACATCAAAATTGGACCCTTGATCCAAAATTTAATAGGCCCCATGCCAGGAGCCTCGGAGAGCCTATGACCATGATCTTGCCCCTGAGTCTAGCCCTAGGAGCCTATACCCATACTTGGTTGACTCAGAGAAGGGACCCGTTAGGAACACCGAACCTTATGCACCCACTTTTGATGGAAGACAAGAGACATATATTAAGTGGGAAGAACAAATGGATCGGTATTTTGAGTGCACTAACATATCGGAATTAGGACAAGTTAGGTTGGCCAAAACCAAGTTCACCAAACATGCTAGGTCGCATTGGTATGCTTTTGAGCGTGAGTGTTATCAAAGAAAAGAGGAAATATATACTTGGAGAGATATGAGAAGTAAGTTGAGAGATATGTACCTAGGTAGATCCTATGAGAAAAGACTTTTAGACCAATGGTACCAATAGCGACAAGGTAATAGGCCTGTGTCTAAATATATCGAGGACTTCCAGTGGTATGACATGAAATGCAATACCATTGTGACCGAAACTTATATCACATCGAGGTTTAGGGTTGGGTTACACCCAGACATTTATAGGAAGCTATGCCTTGAAAAGACCAATAAGTTAGACCGAGCCTACCAAGAAGCCCAAGACTATGAGTGGTCTTTAAGATATAACCAATCAAGTACTTTGGACTTAAAGCCAACCTTTACCAACTTGAGTCAAGTTCCGATTGATCCAACACTCGTAGTGAACCAGACTTTTGTTTGTCAATTCCCACTTGTGTCACCTCTTGACCAGAAGGATACCAATGAGGAAGAAGGGTTAGGTATGACAAGCCCAGAATCAGTTGACCCGATTACCATGGACCCAAAACCCATTGAAGATGGCATTGAGGAAGTATATGATGCTGGCTTGAGTCTAGTTGATGAATATGAGGGGGAAGAACTTGAAGAATGTGACATCGATACTATTGGTTCCTTACCTAGGAGACCTTGGAAAGCAACCAAGTGGTAGGACCTAGTTCAGAAATTCAAGAGATTTGTGAGAACCAGGTTCCTTTAGTCAAATACCCCCAGGAAGAACTCATAGTGTTAGCCCTAGCTATCAATTCGTACCCTCTAATGACAGTTATTCCCCAAGTACCAATTGAAGATCTTTGCACTGAACTGTTTAAGTTTGCCCACCCTATGGTAGATCCTCTCCTTAGGATGACTGAATCAAGCCTCTTACAATTGGACCTTGTCCCATGCCCAGCCACTAAGGTCTCTCCCGTAATCTCAGTTGAACATCCTTGTCTTAAGTGGATTGATTCACCCAGTCCTGTAGAAGTCCTCCTTATGACCCCAGACCCCTTCCTTCGCATGACTGACCTACCCTTCTATAGAGTATACCTTTTCGCACCCATAGGTCAAATTTCAAGTCTTGAGGTGATCATCCATAGGCCCTTCCATGAATCATTCTCTAATCCAGTTCTTGAGAAAGTGGATCATTATTTGCTTAGAGAACAAACCTTAACTGTTGCAATCACATGTTCTAGGCTACTTCCCAAACCATCTCTTGATCCATTCCTGGGAGTAGCAAACTTTTCCTTTCGTAAGGATGACCAGTTGACACTCATAGATCACCATTCAAACCTTCAGGTCACCACCTTTAGTTAACAGGTAATTCGAGACTCCACCTCATATCTCCTCCCTTTCTCTAGGACTTCCAATGCTTCTTACATCATCCAAGTATAATTTGTCGAAGTCTTTATAGTGAACCACGTGTCAGAATCTATTAGGTTTGCCACCTACTTCTGGAAGACCTTATGGCACCTACTAGGCACCCATGATAAGTTTTCATGCTCTGCATGCCATCCTCCGACCCAAGGTCAAACCTAGAGAGCCATAGTTTGTTAGGTTTAGACCTAGGGTTCCTTTGGAATAAAGTCCATTCTTTAGGAGTGCGTTATCAGTCTAGTTTGCTTTTTCTTGACCCTTTATTAGGCTTTGGCTCAGATTTTGGTTTGATTGAGAGCACCAAGAATTGGGATTTGTATTTTGTCCAGGGCTGAAATTGCATTCAATGTTTCGATCAATAGGTCTATAGGCTAGAGTCCCTTTGAAATTGTGAATTGTTACAAACCTCACACACCTCTTGACCTAGCTCCTTTACCAGTCCACACAAGAGTCTCCGAGTCTGCTGAAGTTTTTGCACAGCATATAAAAGACTTGCATAAAGAAATTCATGCCAAAATAAATTTAAGTAATGAAACTTATACGAAGTTGGCTGATTCTCAAAGGCGAGTCAAAACTTTTGTTGAGGGAGACTATGTAATGATTAGGTTAAGGCATGAACGGTTTCCTCCTGGAACCGTTAGAAAGTTACATGCTAGAGGAGCTGGACCATTTAGAGTGGTGAAGAGAGTAGGGTCCAATGCCTATGTGCTCGTGTTGCCTTCAGAACTAGGCATTAGCTCCACTTTCAACATTACAGACCTAGTAGAGTATAGAGAGCTAGCTGTGATTCCCAGTGAGCCTTTTGAGCCTAATCCTGCTCTTGATAGTGAACCCAACCCTGTGTGTCCACCAACAAACTGGCCTGTGAGGAAAGAGCATATTGAAAAGATCCTGGATGATCAGGTTATCTCTACTCGTAATCGAGGATACCAAAGATACCTGGTCCGCTAGCAAGGAAGGCCAGATTCTGATGACTCTTGGATCTCCCGAGAAGAATTACAAGAATTGGACCCAGATCTCTTGGAGAGATACCAGAGCCAGCTTGATCCATACTCGACAGGGTCGAGTTCCTCCCACCCCGGGAGAATTGGTGCGGGCACCAGACTCAGAAGAAGACTTCAGGGCTCCATCTAGATCTCTGATTGACCTTGCCCGAAGAATTAGGGTTTTCTGGTTTTGTAATAAGGGTTGACTTGGTCTACTCAATTTTAGTCTTGAGTCTGTATTTCCCTACAATTTAAATTTTGTTGAGTCATGTTGACTCAGTACAAGTCCTAGTAGTGGTCTAGGTCTTCTTCAGGTTGGTGCCACTTTTTTTTCAGTCAAGTCAAGGCCCAAGGTGCCACATTTTTTCTCCCAGGCCCAAGCAAGTGGGCGCCACACTCCCAGCCACATGCCAGAGTACAAGAGGTGCCACATCTCCATCCCAGTGTCTTGGTCCCCACACCCAAGGGAGCAAGAATTTTTCTTGAAGCCAAAATCAAGGAGGCGCCCCATATATACCTTAAAAGGCCAAGCTAAAGGAGGAAAGAGGCATTTCTTGGGGAGCACATCAAGGGGGCGCCCAATCCATGCCTAAAAAGACCAAAGCAAAGTTGGGAAGAGCCATGACTTGGGGAGAAAGAAAAGGAGGTGTCCAAAAGAGTTGAGCCATGTAAGGAAAAAAAATTTTCTTGAAGAGCAAGGCTAGGAGGCGCCACCTACTTACCATTTGGAGCCACCAATCAACACTTATGGAAGCTCTTGGCCGGCCATATGAGAAGGATTTGATTCTACAAGCCTAATTTGAAGATCCATCCTATTAGTCCCACATGGGAAGATGTAAAACCCTGACCTCTTGTAAAGACCTATAAAATAAACCCCTCTTGTAAGTTTTAGAACATCTGATGAATGAATTCAAATTTTGTGTGAGCAACTTTATGTTTCTCTCTTCCGTACTTGCATCCAGGTGTTGAGCTCCGTGAGGGAGTAAATCCGGGTTCCCTAGGAACCTTGAGGAGGTGTGAGATCTCCAACCCCAAAACCCTAGGTTAGCCACTTCACTTCCAAACCCTAGCCGCCCATCATCCTCTTCACTCCACCAAACCTTAGCCTACCCCATCTCTCACGGCCCCTCTTTCCAAGTAGAGGCCGACCACCAGCATCCAGGTCCAGTTCGGCTACTTCGAAGATAGAGAAAATTCCAGAGGAAGTCAGATCAGCATTCCAGGAGAATCAGGATTTCAGCAACATCAGCTTTCAAGTTCTACTATCTGGTAAATCCTTCCTTGAGTATCTGGTTCCATAACTTGTTCTTCTTCTTTCCCAGATCTTGAGTTCAGAAGAAGCCAACTCTGCCAAAGGGCCAGTATTGGAGGATCCATTGTAAAGATATCTGAATCCGGGGATCCAACAATCTGCTCAAGAGAGTCCTTCCACTAAACTCTGTGAAGATCACTGCCTGGTCTGTAACCCTTCTCTTCTCTTTACTTCTGTCCTGTTGAAAGTTCAGAGCGAAACCCTAGGTCTGGGAGTTTCTCAACCCCCAGCGATCCTTTACTTCTGAACTACTCTGATAACCTAGTTTCTTTAAATTGTGCTTTCAATTATTACATTTCTTCTTTCAATTTAGTTTAACTTTTCATTGAGTCAAAGCCAACTTCTAAAAATATATATAAAAAAAGAGAATTAGTCTTAATTTACTTCCGCATCACATCATCTCCTCTTTTGTTCTGCATCATTTTTGGTATCTCTTCTTTCATTCTGCATCATTCTGCACAATCTACTGGATTTACCTATTGATGGGGTGAAATACCTAGTAATTGAGGATAGAGAAAAGGCCTTGAAACTATCCTAAACAAGGAAGATGTGAGTGGGATTGGAACTGTCTTTGCCAATACTTTATCACTTGAAATGAGGTTATTGCATAATTTCATTAGTAGGATCTTTTTGCAAAGGACTGGAAGGTTTGATTAGGTAAGTGAGAAGGACCTGTGCCTTATGGAACATATCATGGAAAAGACTCCTGTGAATTTATCTCATATTATCATTATGCAAATGAAGGAGACTATCAGAAAGGCTAAGGCTTGCTTACCTTATGGAATGATGTTAACCCTGCTATTCAAGTCCCAATGAGTGAATTTGGAAGGTGAGGATAGAGTTGATTTGCACCATACTGACATCTACACCTCCAAGTCACTAGAAAGAATGGGTTACATTCAAGTTGAAGGTCTTTGGAGAAGAAAGGAACTAATATCAAGGCAATTGGTAGTTCAAGTAGTGAAGAAGAAGAAGAAGAAAATGAAGAAACTGCTAGTACTGCTACTGCTGTAGCTGGAACCTCTACTACACCTACACCTGAACCAGAATCTCTCATTCCTGAATCTGCTACCACTTTTGAAGAGACTGATGCACCTTTCCCTGAATTTGATATGCCTGCACCTGAGTTCATGACAGCTGATATACCTTTACCAGACTTCACTTCTGCAGCTTCACATCCTCCAAATATCCAAAGTCAAATTGAAGATCAGATGAAGACTTTGACTGATTCATTGATAGGGACTATCACTTCACTTTTTGGTGATCTAAAATAGTCAGTGGATAGTAGACTATCTCAACCGGAAGAACATGTTATAAGTTTGCAAGGAAAAGTTGAAGTAATAGAAACTTCGAGATCTTCACCTCAAGTGGAACTTCAACCTATCATAGACCTTATTTCTTCTAGATCTGAAGCCATAAAGAAATTAGTTGATGCAACCTTAAATGAGTACAGAACTGAGTTGAATGAAGTCAGATGCACTATGGGAACAATTGCAGAAACAAGACAAATGGCAGATGACTACACACAAGACATTGGAATTATCAGATCAGAACTTGGAAGACTAAGAGGATCTGCTGAAGCTTTTGCTAATGTCCAAGCTTCTGAACTTTTGTCAATGCAAAAGGAAATTGGTGAAGCCAAAGAGGCTGTGAACAAGGTACCTACAAGCCTCAAGGGCATGGAAAATCAACTTGGTGCAATCTGGATGGAGATGGTTCCACTCTGTGGAACTGTTAGGCCTTTAGAGATCACTGCTAGGACTAGACCTTTATATGATCCTCCTCTTATTTCCTCTAAGGGTCCTAGAACTTCTCACCATCCTAGAGCACCTCCACCTCATGCATCTTCCAGTAGACCTCCTAGACCTGCTTCTTGGTATGGTGCAAGTATGCCTATCAATATACCTAAGGAAGAATCTGATAGTGAGTAGGTCTTTGATAATTTTTATACTTTCTGGAAACTTTTTGAAGATTGTGTAATATTTAATGTACTGAATCTTTTAATGGAAATACAATGAATATCCTTTTGGACACATGTGTGTACTTCTTTTATCTTGTTAACACTCTCTAATACTTTTTAAATAGGATTGTCTCTCTAAATTGAGAAGGTTAAATTATCTCAAACAAATCTTGATACAATCTCAATCTACTCAACATCTGAGCTTAATTGTATAACATTTTGATTTGATGACAAAAAGGGGGAGAACTATTATACAATAAGGTGCATGAAAGAAGAAACTTAATAGAATTGGAATAGAACTGCTAAAGTTAATTAGACAGGGGAGCTTAATGAATATTGCATACCTTTTCTGCTGAAGTGTTCAAATAAATGATAAAGGGGGAAAAATTTCACATTGATTAAAATTTTATAAAAAGGGGGAGAAATACATGTTTAATTTGCTTCAATGATTACAATTCTACTCTCTACTAATTACATCTAACTGTCAATGCTTAATGTTGCTTAATACACACAAGCACTTATTCTCTAACACTTACATTTTATAGAATTGGCTTTGTGTATAACTGTATAGCATAGATTGATACTCATTTGAGAATACAGTTAATATTGTGATACGTCAAACAAGTGTAAATGCTTACTATGATATACATCTATACTTGTGTATAGAATATATTTTTTCATGCCCAGTGTTTTGTCATCATCAAAAAGGGAGAGATTGTTGACCCCTAAAGTGATTTTAATGATAACAAAACAATGGAGCATGTATTTGGTTATCTAACAACCCTTCAAATGGTTGACAAGTTTTTGTAGGATGACTACTTTGACATATTTTTTAAACCCTGCAACCTTTATTTCTTTGAGTTGAGTTGTAAGTAATTAGAATCTTGTAAAGAAGAACCCAACAAAAATTTTTCTATTTAAATCAAAGATAAAGGGTTGCTTCTACTAGGTTTCAAGATTTAATTTCTCTTGATATTGTTGTTAGAAGATCTTAAGGAAGTCTTCAAAGCTTGGCATGTGAGTTTTGGAGAATAGAAATTGGTCTGGCTGAAGAACCAATCTTGAGCTGACTGGATGGAGGAACCAGTCGACTCTGGCACTAGCACAAGAAAGAAATTCTCTGGCACGCAGACCCAGCCGACTGGCACCAAGTCCTAGCCGACTCATCCAGAACTTGGTTAAAAATGTTCTGAGAACCTCTGGGATCCGAGCTGATTGGATTTCAGCCTAGCCGACTCATCTAAAGTGAGCTATTTTCTCGATTGTAGAACCTAGCTGACTGGATTTCAACCCAGCCGACCCGAACCTGATCTGAGCCGACTCGAAGATGTCTGAGCCGATTGGAATGTCGGGGTCTCTTCCCAATGGCTAGTTCTAGATTTCTAATTTTGAATTCCAAAAGTGCTTTAATGGTAACCTATCACTTCCCAATGGTCTACAACGTTCAAAATCAAGGGAAGGTGGTTGAAGTTTCTCTAAATGAGGTATGAGAACATCCTTAAAGAGACTAATGAGTTGTTGAACATTTATTAAAAATTTATTGAAGTAAGAAATGAGAGCACTTGAGATTTGAAGTCAGCCTTCAAGCCTTCACCAACTCTTATCAAAAGCTTGAAGCAACTTTTAAGGAAAGCAAGGAAGCCATTGAAGTGCATTGAAGGGCATTCAATTGAGCTTCACTAGAGCTACATTGGCAACCACCAGACAAATTAGTTTGTCATTTCTATTGCTTTTCTTTCTACTCTTAGAATACTTTGGTTATTGGTAAACCCGGTTGTAAAAACCAAATAGGTTTATTGATGCAGAACTAATATGCATGTGATTATTTTTGTGTGTTTTATATGTGGAGTTAAGTATTTAAATCCCAAAAATTGGATCAAAATAAGTTGTAGTGAATTATATATGAATTTTAGAAGTCAAGCATGCAGATTAGGACCTAAAAAAGTAATAAAGAAGGATCGCCGGGGCTAAGATGCCTCGGTTAGGGCAAGTTCTCCTATAATAAAATTACTGGTTGCAGAGGGGGTGTACTTGACAACGTCTGAAGCGCCTGATGAAGATCATAGTGAAGGGATCTCTCGTTCCTCGATGGATGCAGCCTAGAAAATCGAGCTAAAGACTCGCGGATACCCGACTTTCTGCTCGGTGGTTCGATTGAGGCTTGGCTGGAGTCGTTGGATTTGTAGGAACTCGGGGACCTGCAAACGACCTGTCAAGGGTTAGAAAACTTACTAGAGAATAAGGGAACAAGGAAACAAGGGAAAATAGTAAAGGGGAATAGTGTTTTGGAGGGGGCGGACAGGGCTCTGGAAGGATGATTGGTGGCAGGAATTCTATTGCAACACCGGGAAGATGAAAGCACCAATAAAACCCATTAAGCACAAAGCAGGGTAGCACAAAGCAATAGAAGAGAACTCAAGTTTAATTCATATATCAAAATCAATCCTCATACAAGAGACTAGGATCCTTTAAATAGACCCTTAGTCTTGGGCTCTAAGTAAGGGCACATTAGTCTTTAAATAAGAATCCTTTTCCCTCTCAAATCCTAGCTATAAAATAAGGAAACATTAGGTAGAAAAAATCCATAAAAATTCTCTTGACTTGGTCAACACTCCAAGGACACCTATGGGGGTGTGTTGGGCTTCTAGGAGCAGCAAGGGGCCGACCCAAAGGGGCTCGGGCGCATAGGTTTGGGCCTCTGGAAGCTAGGGTGGCCTGGTAGCCAGGTAGCAGGACTTGGGCTTGGCGCCTAGGCTTGATTTCTTTAGGCTAGCATATAGATGGACCTCTAGAATCATGGATGCCTTGGTCTATGAATATACTTTGGCATCTGGAAGGAAATCTGGGCATCTGGAGGGCATCTACAATGAATCAGGGTTTCTGATTTTTCTCCTGGGGTCTTCAAATCTTCAAGCTGGGTTGGACTTGGGCTATGAAATGTCTTCAATCTAGTTGGACTTGGTCTTCACTTGTATGATTTAGTCTTGAGTTTTCAGTGTACTTGGATAGGACTCAAAAAAAATAAAATTAGCTCAACATGAGCTGACTAGCATTGGACTGAACTAGCTCAACATGAGCTGACTAGTACAGAACTGAAATAATAACTCAAAAGACTCAAATAACAACTAAAATGGACTAAGATGGGCTAAGCCCTTATTACAGATGGACTCATAAATTATTGATCAATCCATAGAGGGTTGAAAAGCCTCTGTCTTATTCTGATGCCTTTGGTGTCCCCACCAATTCTCCCGAGGTGGGAGGAACTCGACCCTGTCGAGTGAAGATCAAGCTGGCTCACATATCTTTCGAGGAGATTTGGGTTGAGGCACTGCTTGTCCTCTCAAGAAATCCATGAATCATCTGTCTCTGGCCGGCCGTATCATCGAACCAGGAAGCATTGATAGCTGCGGCCCTGGGTCATGATGGCTTGATCCTTCAAGATACGCTCGATCCATTCTCCTCTCTTAGGCCAAATTTGTTAGTGGACACTCTGGGTTAGGGTCACTCACAACTGGAGGGGATAGGTCCAAAGGCCTCACTAGGTATCGCTGTCGAGTCCCTGTACTTAACCAGGTCTGTAAATTGAAGGTATAACTAATGCCTAAATTCAAAGGCAAGTCTAATACCTAGGCATTTGATCCAACCTTCTCTATCACTTTAAAAGGTCTGACTCTGTGAGCATGAAGCTTCTTTTAAGCCTAAGCCTAACCATGATTGAATCGACTACATCAAATTCTTTGGTCCATCTTCAGGAATTAGCCAGTTATTTCAAAATTAGTACCGGTGGTGAACATGCTAGGCACATACAGACTCCTAACAAGATGATGCAAATGACTCAAACCTACACCTAACAGACTCGACTCTGCATTCCTATCGAAAGAAGTTTATTGCACTCTTATGCGCCTAAACCTAAGAGACTATAGACTCTCTAGGTCTGACCCTAGTGTGGTGTGCACAAGAGTATTGAAAATGGACTCTAAGCAAATGCCATAAGGTCTTCCAAAAGTAGGTCGCAAACCTAAAATACTCAAAGAATTGGTGTAACCGAACAACCTCAACAACGTGTAATTAGAAAGTTTGAGAAATATTGGAGGCCTTAGGGTATGGCAAGAAATAAGAATCGGAGTCTTAGGACAATCCATTGGAGGCATGCAATAGACCTTGGTTAATAGGGGTGACCTTAAGATTTGAACATTGATCTATGGGTGACATAAGGTCCACTTGAAAGAGGGAGAATTTGGTCATTACAAGCGCAGGGTCTTTAAGAAAGGATGGCTTAATCAACTCAAGACAAAGGTTATCAGCTAGGGTTAAAGGAATGAACTCTTGATGAGAATACTGAATGAGGTCCTGGGCTGAAACTAGTTCTAGAGTAGGATGGGTATCAAGTGGAAGGTCATCAGGAAGGTCTTTGGGAAGCTTATCTTGAAGGTCTTCTAAAATGATGTCTACTTCCTGGGATTGTTCCTTAGGGACCTCCTCTATGGACAACTCTAGTGGACCCTTACTTTCATCTACTATGTTTGATCCTGGCTCAGGCACTCCTTCAATTTCTATAGTGGGTTCAGGATCATTTTCTAGAAGTTTCTCAGTGATTTCAACCTTGGGTCCATCTTCATCATAGTTCTCAAAATCCTCTCCTTCGTATTCATCTACTAAACTAGGATCAGCTTCATACACTTCTACCTCAAGTTCTTTAACGGGTTCTAGGATTACTTCCCTGCAAATTAATGGAATAGGAGTAGTAGGCTGATCTAAAGGAAGTCGGCTAGGTTTGGACTTAGGCTCAAGAGAATTATCCTTATTGGACTTAGATTGATTGATCCTAAGTTCCCTCTGATATAACTCGAATTCCCTAGCTAGGTGATAGGCTTCCTCTAGGTCCTTAATTTGATAATGATACAACTCCCACTGGATATCCCTACGCAGGCCATCCTAAAATCTAGCCATGATCTTAGACTTAGGTTCGACTGTGTTACATTTCCTACTAAACTCATTAAATTGGTCAACATACTCAGACACAATCATGTTCCTTTGTTTCAATTTGTATCATTGGTCTAAAAGTTTGTATTCATAAGATTCACCTAGGTACTCCTCTCTCAATTTACTTCTCATGGCTTTCTAGGTATGCATTTCTTTTCCCCATCAATAACATTCATCCTCAGTATGTTTCCAATGTTGCTTGGCATATTTGATTAACCCATGTGCAGCCAAACTAATCTTATCTAACTCTAACATCCCAGTATACTCAAAGTGACGATCCATCATATCCTCCCACTCAGTATACACCTTAGGATCTGGTCTTCCATCAAACAGGGGTACATAAGGTTGGGTGCTTCTATGGTCAAGTTCTAAGGATGGATCATGGTATGGGGTCCTCCTAAGGTTGGGCTCCCTATATGGGTCAGAGTATCGGGTTCTCCTAGTTGGACTCCCTATATGGGTCAGAATATTAGGTTCTCCTAGGGTTGGACTCCATATATGGGTCAGAATATTAAGTTCTCCTAGGGTTAGACTCCCTATATGGGCTAGAGTATTGGGTATCCCTGGGATTGGACTCCCTATATGGGTCAGAGTATTGGGTTCTCCTAGGTTTAGTATCATAATAAGGGTCATGGTAAGGGGTTCTTCTAGGTTCAGTATCATAATAAGGGTCATGGTGAGGGGTTCTCATAGAATTGGACTCCATGGTCACACTAGTTGAATTGGATTAAGTCTACTGGCATTGGGTTCCTAACCTAATGGTCATGCAATCAGACACATATTGACTCCTAAGCTAGTGCTCATGCAAGACTCGATCAAACCGACTACAGCTCCCTAGACCTAGAGTCCAAAACTAGGTGCTCAATCAGGGTGGCAAACTAGCCTATATTAATCCTATACTCAGCCAGGCAGGTGTAAGGGGAGTGGTAGGTCCCTGATTGCCAATCCTAGACACCAATCAAAGATTGGCCAGGTAGGCAGACTAATACACAAGCCCTTCAGGATTGAATCTCTAAACCACCGTTCTAGACACCAAGCACAAGGCATACACAGGCTAGCTTGACACAGTGATCTGACACTTAGCCCGGACCGGACTAGTTGGTGTCCCTAGCCCACTAGAGCAAATTAAGTCTAATAAATTTTAAGTTAGGCTTAGGACCGAATGCAGGGGATGTGGTTTTGGGCTAAGGAGAGGTTATCAACTACTCCCCTTATCTAGTATAGCAAGAGTGCCCTTAAAGGTAGATTATGCAATGATGGCAAGTAGATGATGCAAATTAGGGTTAGATGTTTTGGTAGCTTTTATATATGTAATTTTTTTTTTGTCCTTTTATAGAGATATGATTTGCAGCAAATTACCTAATATGCTAGAAACATACTAAAAATAAAAGATATGCAAAGAGATGCTAAATAAAACCCTAAAACTTCCAAACTTGTCTTGTTGAAAAAAAATAGAGCCAAAAATTTGTAGGCTATATTTCGGCTTGCAGAAACTGCACAGACTGAAATAAAATCTGCAAAAATTTTGTAAAATACTTTGAATTGACATGAATCCAGAAAAATAATTTTCAAAATTTTTGGAGTTCTAAGAAGGGAGAAATAACTAAAAGAACAGATTATATATAGACTGAAAAGATACAGAAAACAAGCCCTAATCTAAGCTCTAATACCAGATGATGCAGAACTAATTTGCATGTGATTATTTTTGAGTGTTTTATATGTGAGTTAAGTGTTTAAATCCCAAAAATTGGATCAAAATAAGTTGTAGGGAACTATATATGAATTTTAGAAGTCAAGCATGCAGATTAGGACCTAGAAAAGCAATAAAGAAGGATCGACGGGGCTGAGAAGCCTCGGTTAGGGCAAGTTCTCCTATAATAAAATTACTGGTGGCAGAGGGGGTGTACCTGAGAATGTCTGAAGCACCTGATGAAGATCACAGCAAATGAATCTCTCGTTCCTCGATGGATGCGGCTTGCAAACCGAGCCAATGACTCGTGGATACCCGGCTTTCTGCTCGGTGGTTCGATTGAGGCTTGGCTGGAGTCGTTGGATTTGTAGGAACTCGGGGACCTGCAAACGACCTGTCAAGGTTCAGAAAACTCACTAGGGAACAAGGAAACAAGGGAAAACAACAAAGGGGAATAGAGTTTTGGAGGGGACATCCAGGGCTCTGGAAGAATGATTGGCGGCGGGAATTCTGTTGCAATACCAAGAAGATGAAAGCACCAACAAAACCCCTTAAGCACAAAGCAGGGTAGCACAAAGTAATAGAAGAGAACTCAAGTTTAATTCATATATCAGAACCAATCCTCATACAATAGACTAGGGTCCTTTAAATAGACCCTTAGTCTTAGGCTCCAAGTAAGGGCACATTAGTCTTTACATAAGAATCCTTTTCCCTCTCAAACCCTAGCTAGAAAATAAGGAAACATTAGGTAGAAAAAATACCTAAAAATTCTCTTGACTTGGTAAACACTCCAAGGATGCCTAGGAGGGCGTGTTGGGCTTCTAGGAGCAGCAAGGGGCCAGCCCAATGGGGCTCGGGCACATGGGTTTGGGCCTCTGGAAGCTAGGGTGGCATGGTAACCAGGTAGCAGGAATATTTCTTGGTATCTTGCTTCTTAAGGGTTTGGGCTTGGCACCTGGGCTTGATTTCTTTGGGCTAGGATGCAGATGGACCTCTGGAATCATGGATGCCCTGGTCTATGAATATACTTTGGCATCTAGAAGGAAATCTAGGCATCTGGAGGGCATCTGCAAGGAATTAGGGTTTCTGATTTTTCTCATGGGGTCTTCAAATCTTCAAGCTAGGTTGGACTTGGGCTATACTTGCATGTCTTCAATCTAGTTGGACTTGGTCTTCACTTGCATGATGTAGTCTTGATTTTTCAATGTACTTGGACAGGACTCAAAAAAAATAAAATTAGCCCAACATGAGCTAACCAGCATTAGACTGAACTAGCTCAACATGAGCTGACTAGTACAGAACTGAAATAACAACTCAAAAGACTCAAATAACAACTAAAATAGACTCAGATGGGCTAAGCCCTTATTACAGATGGACTCATAAATTATTGATCAATCTACAGAGGGTTGAAAAGCCTTTGTCTTATTCTGGTGCCTCTGGTGTCCCCACCATTTATTTGGTGCGCCTACTTAAAACCAAAGTGTAGAGGTTCTAGGTGAGCTTGTGAAAACCTAGTGTTGGGTTTTTTTGGTGATCCCTTTCAAAACCAAAGTGTAGAGGTTGGGATCTTGAGCCTTAAAAATAATTCGACTGTATTCCGGTTTGGGGGATATAGTGGAAATCCCAAGTGGTGAACTTGGGTAGTGGATGTAGGAGCTGGGTTGCTCCGAACCACTCTAAACTTGTTTTGTTTGTGTTGTGCTTTACTTACTTTTCAGCTTCCGCACTTAATTCTAACTAACACAACACTCAACCACTAAAAGGAATTACTTGTGCACAAATTTGCAAGAAATTTTATAATTCCCAATTCACCCCCCTCTTGGGAAAAGCCACCTGGGCATCAGGGGAGCTTGAGGAAGAGCTTGAATCCAATAATGATGATGAGGATGAAGTTTATGAAGCTGAAGCAGACTTGATTGAAGAGTATGAAGGAGAAGTGGAAGATTTTGATCAATCTGACTTAGTAG
The DNA here is from genome assembly GCA_021397845.1 of Areca catechu. Lineage (NCBI taxonomy): Eukaryota > Viridiplantae > Streptophyta > Magnoliopsida > Arecales > Arecaceae > Areca > Areca catechu. The sequence continues at coordinate 128,534,525 of CM038045.1, read as the reverse complement.
GGGTAGTTAGATGCATCCCATCCTAGACCCAGACCCAGGAAGATTGGAGTAGGACTAGCATCCTACAAACCTTTATAAAAATTGGGGATAAGGTATGCAAGATAATCATAGATAGTGGGAGCTGTGCAGATGCCATCTCACTTAAGGTAGTTAAAACCCTTGGCTTAAGCCCAGTTCTCCATTCTAGCTCTTATAAAGTTTCATGGATAGATTCCACCTCCATCCAAATCAAGTCTTGGTGCCAAATCTTGATCAAATTACAATCATATAAAGAAGAGATTTGGTGTGATGTCCTTCCCATGGAAGCCAGTAGTATCATCTTAGGTAGACCATGGCTATATGATCATGACATAGCCTTGTTTAGTCGAACCAACATTTGTACCTTTAGTCACCATGGGAAGAAATTTGAAATTCATCCGACTCAACCCAGAGATCCAGTTAAGAGAGATTCTAGTAGCCTTAAAGAAAAGATACCATTAGTTAATCTAATTAAGGCTAATCCTGAGCCCATTGAAGGATGTAAAGAGTACATCAATGAGTTGTGTCCAATAGAAGAACCTGAAGAAGAGGAATTAGAGAGTGGACCCAGTGAGAACCTAATAGAAAATGATCTTGAACCCATTAAAGAATTTGAGAAAGAAGTAACTAAGCCAGGATCAAACACTGTTGCTGAAAGTGAGGGTTCACAAGAATTGTCTGAAGGGGAGATCTAGGATATAGGTAGTGGAGTAGTAACTGATTTTGAATCTTAAAAGTCCACAAACCTAATCCATCTATCCACACCTGCACGAACCTCTGCACAGCATTTGCATTAGGATATTAGTCAAAAGATAATCATAATTAATGAACTCTATAAGAACTTGGCTAATTCTTGAAAAAGAGCTAAAGAGTTTTCTGTAGGGGATTTTGTAATGATCAGGCTTAGTCCTGAGCAGTTTTCTCTAAGGACCATAACAAAATTGCATGCTTGTAGAGCTTGACCGTTCAGAATAATGAAGAGAGTTGGACCCAATGCTTATGTGCTTGAGTTGCCACCATATTTAGGTATTAGCTCTACTTTTAATATTTCAGACCTTATGGAGTATTAGGAGCCAGCAGTGATACCTAGCGAGAGCTTTGAGCCAATCCCTCCCCTTGAGAGTGAACTTATCATAGAGTGTCCACTTGCAAATCAACCTATTAGTGATGAAAGGATTGAGTGAATCCTAGATGATCAAGCCATTAGTACCCGAAATAAAGGTTATCAGAGGTATTCGGTCAGATGGCAAGGTCGGCCGTGAGGATCACCCATGAGGATCTGCAGCACCTTAACCCAAACCTTCTTGTGCATTATGAGAGCTAATTTGACCCATACTCTATGGGGTCGAGTTCCTCCCACCTTGGGAGAATTGATGGGGGCACCATGATCAAACAAAGATTACTGGGCCCTATCTGGTATACTTAGCCATGCATCAATGTTTTGTAATCAAGTAAGATTGAGTCCTACAAAAAGTTGAGGCTAGTTGATTTGTCTCAATCCCATTCCAGTGATTGAGTCCTGTACTTGAGTATTAGTCCAGTATCAGTTCAATTTTTGTACAAGAGAAGAGGATACCCTATTTTGGAGTTCCACCAGGCCTCATCCATGAGCCAGAGGCCTTCACTTTAGCTTGTTGGCCCTTGTTTGCCATCGAAGGATCCAAGATTTCTTCCAGATGCTCCAGATGCCTTGATACCCTTCAAATGCCAGAGTATATTCCCAGACCAGGGTGGCCCATGATTTTAGAGATATACTAGCACCCCAGGCCAAGAGATTCTAAGCCCAGGAGTCAAGCCCATGCACCCTAGAATCAAGATGCCAGGAATATACCAGGTCCATGCACCCTAGCCCTTGGAAGCCAACCAGGGCCCATCTAAAATTTGTCCAAGCCCAAGAAGATGCACATTCGCTACTGTCTCATGAGTCCAAGCCAAATTCAAGTGGATCCAAAGTGGTTTGACCGCTTCAAGGAGGGAGGAAGAAGACTAGGTCAACATGGAATATGCCTTCCTAACCTATTAAGTATTTCTAATCCTATGTTCGTTGGGAATTGTAACTGGATTCAAAGTTTGTAACCCTTTTCCTACTCAAATTATGTGATCCTATCCTAATTATGAGAGGGCATGGGAACTTTATAAATACCACACCCCTCTTCCTCTTGTAAGCATTCAACTTTTGATGAAATAAAACTTTGGTATTTTGTTTAGCCTCTAGTGTTTAAGATTTTTTGGTGATTGTTTTTGTGCCCTAGTCGAACCCTACCCCTAGCTATCTTCCATGCCCAAGTGCTACCCTAACCTTCATCTTCCATGCCCCAAGGAGAAGATGCTTGGCCATCCCCAGTTAAGAAGCATCCTTCTTCCCCAGGCTGCCAGCAATTTTAAACCCTAATCCTTCTTTCTTCTAAGACCTAATTTTCTTTCCTTTATTTACTTGTTTTTTTTATTAACTTCTGAAGCTTGCAGGATCCCCGTGGTATTCTTCTCCAAGGAAGAGGCCCTCTTTGCCTTCAGGACCATCCCAGATTGCCTTCAGATTCGGGAACTACAGCCATGTTTTCCATGTGCCATCCAGAGTGCTGAGAGAACTCTTCATTACGTGGATCTTCAATCTCTGCCAGGTACAAACCTTTTCCCTCCTAATTTCTGACTGGTTGAAGGTATGCTATCCTAAACTAAGGGTTTCTCAATTCTCGAGATCCTATCTTTTGTTATTCTGCATGTGTCTTTTTGCGGGTATGATATTTTCATTCATTACATGTTTGCGTGCATTTCTTTATTTGCTTTCACGTTATTATCCTGCAAATAAAAATTCTAAAAAAATTACAAAAGGAATTAGTTTCTATTTTTTTGCAATCATGGTAGTCCTTGGATCATCCTACATTAAGAACCTTATGGCATGTATTAGGAGTTCATGCTAAATTTTCTTCTGCTTGTCACCCACCAACCAAGGGTCAAACTCAGTTATAGTTTAGGGTTTACATATATGTCTATAATAAAAAAAATAAAAATTTAATTAATGGAAGCAATGAATATTTTCAAGAAAAAAAGTCTCAAAGAATATAATAAAGGAGATTTTGTTATGGTTAAACTGCGACCTGAATAGTTCCCACCTGGAACCATGAAAATGTTGCATGCCCGTAGTAGTAGACCATACAAAGTGATTAGGAAAATTGGGTCAAATGCCTATGTGCTCGAGTTACCACCTGAACTAGGTATAAGTCTAACTTTCAACGTTTTAGACCTTATTGAGTATAGGGAGCCAACGTTGATTTCCGATGAGCCATTTGGGCCTAATCTAATCCTTGAGAGTGAACCAACCCAAGTGTGTCCACCTTCCATACCACAAGCCTAGAGAGACAAGATCGAGCGAATCTTGGATGATAAGATCATTGCTACCCGGAGCAAAGATTACCAGTGGTATCTGGTTCGTTGGCAAGGATGACCTGAGACTGATGATTTTTGGATCACCAGATAGGACTTGCAGAGAGTTGACCCAGACTTACTAGAATGCTATCATAGAGACGTTGATCCACACTCGACAGGATCGAGTTTCTCCCATCTAGGAAGAATTGATGTGGACACCAGGGCCAGAAAATATCGACATGTTGAACCCACATCCCTATGGATCACCTATGAATAAAGCTTTGAACCCAACCCCTTTTACCATGTAAATATTTTATTTTAAATTCTATTATTTTGGCTTAGTTAGGGTTAGCCCTTTTTAGCAACTGTAATTAAGGTTTTGTTATTTAGCCTTTTGGGCTAAACCCTTTTTACCACATTGAGTCAAAACCCCATTTATCGATAATGTCAAACCCTATTGGGCCAAACCCTGTTTACCAAATTTATTCTTTTTGTTGCATGAGGTTAAGCCTTTTGATTAATTGATCAAGTGGGGCTTAGTTACTTGATTGGTTTAATTTTGAGTCTTGTAAGAATAAGTTATTAAGTCATGTAATACAAGGGGGACCCAATTGAAGACCCATGTAACTTCATGTGCACTCAAATCAATATACCATGTGCATTCAAGTCAAGACACATGTGACCCCATGTGACAACCCAACACACCGTGTGCTAGCTCAAGACAAGTCGAGCAATGGCACCGCATGTCATCCACTTCTTGGTGCCTCCTCATCACCTGCCACCTTATTGGGACAACATCACATGTCATTTACCTTGGTTGGCTAATTTTACGTCAAAAAAAATGGTTGTCTTTATTTTTTATCAAGACATTAAGATATCCGGACATCCATACATCTAGACATCCGGACATCCAGACATTCAGACATTTAGACAAAATGCAAGCTTATCCAAGGAGGTCACCTCATTTAAATTCCAAGCCGATGGTTTTAAGAGAAGTAAAGCAGAAAGAGTCCCACACATGTTACCACCACTTCTTCTCATTTTTGTCGCCAATTCCAAAAGAATTCAACCAAGCATTCTTTCTCAGAGGGATGCCTACCATGATGAATTTCAAATCTAAGGAGTTGCACTTTAAATTCAAAGATAAAATGGGTTCTTATCTATCCTATCTTGAAGAGTTTCAAATCCAAGAAAGATCATGGTTTATTCAAGAGTTCAAATTGAAGGATGGTTACTACAACGACTCCAAGAAGAATTGGCACCCCATCTCATCAATTGTTGCCAATTCAAAATGCATAGTGTCGCTATTTTTAAGATGAGTAAGAGAGGACTTCTCCTCTCTCCCACTCTTTTGTCGCCCAAATAGAATGAAATGCCTTGTTGTCGCCCACTTTGATGAAGTGAATTCCAAGATGTTGCCCATTATGGGCGAGGCTAAAGAGAGGTCCAGATCAACCCACAGACAAGAGTCCAGGATGTATAGAGCGAGAATTCCAGGAGTTATAGTCCAAGGAAGAAAGAGTGTAGTCTTTGAATCCCTTACATCACTGGTTGAGGGTCTATAAATATCCCATCAACCATCCTTATAATTCATTATTATAATTTATTCATCAATAAAGAAATTCTATTGAATTTTTTTTCTTTGCTGTGTGCATCACGAGGTGTGAGGCCCTTTTCTTTGTTCTACGGAACATCGCGGGGTGTGAGGCCCTAGTTTTCCTACCTATCCACTTGACAAGAAAACCTAGCTACTTTTTCTAACCCTTCCCTTTCATTTATTTTCCTTCCTTTGCTGCTTCTTAACTTTAGTTTTCTTTGTTGAGTGTTTGCAAGTGATCAGGAATCAAAGTCAAGTATTCTTGTCTCGAAACAAGCATCACACAGTGATGGGCTACAGATGTGGAATGATGCATTTCTATGAATTAAAGATATTAAAAGATGATGAGGCAGATATGCATGCAGCTATTTTATGTAAAGAAGCAGAATTTCATGAAAAGGACATAAGAAAAACATGACTAGGAAGGCAACCTATCTAAGCAATTAAGAAAATAGACCTTCATGGTTAGGAAACCACACAGGTTAGGGCTAGCTTAATTTCCTATTTCAGATCTAAAAGAGATTTATAAAGATTGGTTATCCGGCCATTAAAATTCTAAAATGAAGTAAGGAACACTCAAGATGAAGTATTTAAATGGCCAAGGAATTACTCTAGGTTTTCAAGCATCCTGCATTTGATTCTTTGGCATAGTAGACCTTCATCTTGGAAACCATGAGACCCAGGGATCCTGCACAGGTAGATGGAAAGGTTAAAGGTTTAGATGGAAGATTGGAAGAAAGGAAGAGGAAAGTTTAGAATGGAAGTGTTGGCTTAGGCTTGGATTGAAGTAATCTCTCTTTGGCGTCCTTTGCTTGAATCATCTTCAATTGTTGGCGTGGAGAACTCCATTGTAGGTGATCTCTTTTGGAAGATGGAAAGGTCGATATTGGAGAGGCTTGAAGAGGGTTCTTCAAGGGTGGCCGAATGGGATTGGAAAAGGGATTGGTAGCTTGTTTGGTTAAGTATCATAGGTCTCACACCTACTTTCTCTCAATGGTCTTTGGCTAGCAAAGGAAGAAAGCTTTCTTAGAAAAAAAATTTCATTTCATTCATCATCATGTACAAGAGAGCTTGGAGTAGGTTTTATAAGCCTCCAAGGATTTTGAAATTTTGAATTACAAGGAGCTTTTCATGGGAGGTTCCTAGCTATAAGGGTGGAATTCCAAATTATATGGAGATTATATGGGAATAGCTAGCTAAAATGGTGGAAGAAAAAACTTCTTGCCCACTTTGAATTTGAATCTCTCTTGGTGATGTGGCATTTGATGAAGTGGCTTGCTGAGGTGTACTTCATATGGTTGGGATGTTGACATGGCATCCCACATGGCTTGTTGAAGTGGCGCCCTCCTTGGATTAACTTGTTGAAATGGTTGAGTGCATTCCATCTTCAAATGAGCTTGCTTACATTTAACCAATTCCAACTCTCTCTTGGACCCAACTACTAAATTAACTAAATACAAGACTAATTTGATCCTAATTGGAATCAAAAAAACTCAAATTGAAATGAACCCACTCTAATTACATGACGAAAATTTTATTAAAGAGGAAAACTAACTCTATTTACAAGACATGAAAGAATTAAAGCCATACTTAATTAGACTGAAGCCTCTTTCGAACTTTGGTGCCCGCACCAGTTCTCCCGGGGTGGGAGGAACTCAACCCTATCGAGTAAGGACTGATATGACTTTGGTACCTTTCTAGCAGATCTAGGTCGATTTGTTGCAGATCCTTTCGGGTGATCCAGGAATCCTCGGATTCGGGTCTTCATCACCATCGAACCAGATAATGTTGATAGCCCTTATTTTTGGTAGTAATTACTTGGTCATCCATGATACGTTCAATCTTGTCTCTCCGGTCTGGTGGAATTGCTGGTGGACACTCAGGTAGGGTTTTGCTCTCAAAGGCAGGGGAAAGTCCAAAAGGCTCACTAGGAATTAATGCCGGTTCTTTAAATTCTTTCAGATCAGAAATATTAAATGTGGAGCTAATACTGTAATCAGGTGGTAACTCTAACACATATGCATTAGATCCAATTTTCTAAATTATTTTGAAATGTCCAGCTCCCTGGGCATGCAATTTCTTCATAGTTTCCGGTGGAAATCTTTCAGGTCTAATTTTTATCATGACAGGGTCCCCTTCATTAAATTCTTTTATTTGTTTACGTGAATTAGCCATATGCTTATAAACTTCATTACGCATTTGAATCTTCTTACTAGTTTCTTTATGTAATTCTTTAAGATGCTGTGCATATGACTCGGCAGACTAAGATACACATGCATGTGTGGGTAACGGAATGAGGTCGATAGGTCTCATAGGTCTGTAATCATGGACAATCTCAATGGGACTTTTACCAGTAGACCTATTGACCGAGCTATTGTATGCCAATTTAGCACGAGGTAGAAGTAAATCCCAATTTCCCAAACTCTCTCCAACAAGGCACCTCAATAAGTTCCCTAGATTTCTATTTACAACTTTAGTTTGTCCATCAGTCTGAGGGTGGTAAGCAGTTGAGAATTTTAGTTTTGTTCCTAGTAGGTGCCAAATGGTCTTCCAAAAATAGCTTGTGAAATGGACATCCCTATTAGAAACAATGGTCTTAGGTAACCCATGTAACTTGACTACTTGATCGAGAAAAAGCTTGGCTACCCTGGAGGCAACAAAAGTTTTGGAGCAGGGTATAAAATGGGCTATTTTCGAAAATCTGTCGACCACTACAATGATTGAATCATGTTTTCTAAGGGTCTTGGGCAGTCATAAAACAAAGTCCATGCCAAGATCCTGCCATGGACAATCCGGCACATGTAAAGGAGTGTATAACCCGGTGTTTTGTCTTTGATGTTTGGCAACCACACATGTCCTACATCAGGCAACAATATTGGCTACTTGTCTCTTAAGGCCTGGCCAGTAAAATTTCTCCTCAATTATCAATATGGTCTTGTTTCTTCCAAAATGGCCAGCCAAACCACCAGCAAGGGTTTCCCAAATTAAGAAATCTCTCAAGGAAGCCTTTGGGACACAAAGCTTGTTTTTCTTAAATAGATAACCATCTAAAAGGGTGTACTCACTATTGTCACTAGATGGTCCCAATTTCAAGGTTTGGTAAACTTCACTAAAGTATGGACAATTATCATACTCATCTGTAAGTCTTTCAAATCCAACGACTTTAGTGCTAATAAAGTTCAGAAGTAGGGCTCTAAGACTTAATGCATCGGCTACCTTATTCTCAGTTCTGGCATGGTGTTTCAAGACAAATGTGTAGGCCTGGTTGTATTCTACCCACTTAGCATGCCTAGGATTCAGCTTCTTCTAGGAACTAAGGAATCTAAGGGCCTCGTGATCAGAAAACAAGATAAATTCATGCGGTAGTAGATAGTGCCTCCAATACCTTAAAGCTTTCACTACCGCATAGAGCTCCTTATCATAGGTGGAATACCTAAGCTTAGTGTCATTTAACTTTTCACTAATGAAAGCTATGGGGTGGCTCTCCTGGCTTAAAACTCCACCTATTCCAACTCCAGATGCATCACAAGCAACCTTAAAAACCTTCAAAAATTAGGCAATCTTAAGATAGGTGCTTATGTCATTTTCTTCTTAATGTCTACGAAGGCCCTATTAGCAGCTTTGGTCCATTCAAATTGGCCTTTCCTAATGCAATCCGTGATTGGCGCAACTATGGTACTAAACCCTCGAATGAATCTTCTATAAAAAGTAGCTAGGCCATGAAAACATCATACTTCATGAACACTTTTTGGCACAGGCCACTCTATAATTGATTTAATCTTTTCGGGGTTAGCGGAAACTCCGTCAGGTGTGACAAAAAAACTAGGAAAATGACTCTATGGGTAAAAAAATCATATTTCTTAAGGTTTGCAAAGTGACTATTTTTCCTAAGAGCTAAACAGACTTGATTCAAATTGTCCAAATGATCCTTCTTGGTCCTGCTATATATAAGAATGTCATCGAAGTAAACTATAACAAACTTTCCTATAAATAACCATAGGACTTAATTCATAATCCGCATAAAGGTACTAGGAGCATTGGATAGTCCGAATGGCATTACTACCCACTCAAAAAGACCCTCCTTGGTCTTGAACGCAGTTTTCCGCTCATCCCCAGGTCTAATCCTAACCTGATGATAGATACTCTTAAGGTCAATCTTTTAGACTATTGTTGCTCTGGCCATCATATCTAACATGTCGTCCAAATGGGGTATGGGAAACCTATATTTTGTTATGATCTTATTAATGGCATGACTATCAACGCACATCCTTCAAGTGCCATCTTTCTTAGGGGTCAGTAATGTGGGTACTGCACAGGGACTCAAACTCTCTCTAATAAATCCTTTCCTAAGGAGATCCCCTACTTGTCTTTGTAACTCTAAATGTTCGGTAGGATTCATCCTATAGTGTGGAAGGTTGGGTAGGGTGGCTCCTGGGACTAAGTCAATGGCATGCTGGATGTCCCTAAGTGGTGGAAGTTGGTCAGGTAGGTCATCTGGAAACACATCCTTAAAGTCTTCTAACACTTTAGCCACTTCCTGAGGGCGTTCTTTCTAGGAAGGCTCCTGAATTTCCTTAATGGTTAAAATCCAAACATGTGTACCCTCAGTGAGCTCTTTCTCAATTTCCTTTTCAGTGATCAAATTGACTCTCATTTTATTTTCCTTTAGGTGGCTTGATCCTCTCTTAACAGTGTCCTTAGGTGGTGTTGGGTTGATCACAAACTTCTTTCCTAGGTGCATGAATGAGCAGGAATTTGATCGGTCGTATAGGGTCGCAACATGATCAAATAACCAGGGTCGACCTAAGATGATACTGCTCACTCCCAATGATAAGACATCACACCACACTTTGTCCTGATAGGACTATAATTGGATTTGGACTAGGCACCTATGTTTGATGGGAATTGAAGTGGAGTCTATCCAAGAAACCTTATAGGGATTTGGAAGGGGAAGTGTGGACAAGGCTAAAGTTTTGACAGTATTAGTGGATATGGCATTTACACAACTCCCACTATATATAATTTTTTTACATACCTTATCCCCTAACTTGACAAATGTTTGTAGGATGTGAGTTCTACGCCAATCCTCCTGTGTCACAGTGTGGGTAAGGATGCATCTAACTACTCCCAATAGATCAGGCTCTATTTGTTCCTCGTCACCTTCATACTCTTCAGCCAAATTATCCTCAGCCTGATATACTTCCTCAACATTATCACCTAGGGGTTCTTTGGGTTCAGACTCACTTTCTTCTAATTCTCCTATGTGTAAGGCCCTAGTTAGACAATTGCTAGCATAATGACCTAACTTATGACATCTATAGCAAACAACATTAGGGTTTGGAGTCTTTTGAACTTCTAGTGTTTACCTCTATCATCTCTACGGGTCAGAGGGGTGCTAGGGTTGGGTCGGCTGGGTCGCATCTGATTCGATCCTGGCTGCTGACTAGGTGCACTAGTTCTAGGGGGTTCGGGTTTGCGATAAAATGGTCCTCTATGAAATCTCTCGACATCTTGTGCTACCTGGTAAGCTAGCTCTAAGTTATGGACTTCTCTAAAAAATAACTCCTTCTGGATCTCTTCTCTCAATCATGCCCTAAACCTAGACAAAGTAACTAACTCGGACTCATCTACATTTCATCTCATCACAAATTCGTCAAACTTGGCAATGTATTCAGCTACACTCTTAGTTCCCTGGGTCAATCTCTGCCACTGGTCTAGAAGTCTCTAGTGGTAGGACATAGGAAGGTATTTCTCTCGAAGCTTAAGTTTCATTGCCCACAAGGTTACTATGAAAACATCACCCCTTTGTCTTATGAACCTCTCGACATTTTCCCAATAAAGCCTAGCCTGACGAATTAACCTAAGCTTCGCGGACTTGCATTTTCTCTCCTCCGTCATGTCATACCAATCAATGTATTGATCCATCTCTCCCTCCCAATCTATGTAAACCTTAGGATCCAGATTTCCAACAAATGTTGGTGCATCCAACCTAATACTCCTAAGGGTTCGCTCATCACGGTCTATCTGATCCTGATTGTGTCTTCTAGGGTTTGGCTCATAGACTGGATCATGATGTGTTATCCTAGGATTTGGATCATGGACTCGATCAGGATTGGGCCTCCTAGGATTTGGCTCGAAGAAATGGTCTTCATGAAGATCACTTCTAGGGTTGATGGGTGTTTCAAACTCAGGTTCAGGCTCTAACTCATTTTGGACTTCATGATTTCCTCCAGGTGCATGAGCTTCTAATCGATCAAGTCTAGCAATGATGTGGGTTATCTGATCAGTCAAGTTTTGATTGGTCTGGGCTAATTGATCAGTTAAGTTTTGGTTCAGCCTGGTCATTTGGTCATTCAAAGATTTCATCAGACTCTTAAAGTTTTGTTCCATGGTTACACAAGATTGGGCTTCGGTTTGCTGATAAGGTGCTCCTGATCTAGTTGCCATGCACACGGACTCAACTCGGACTAGGGGTTTTGCTAGACCTAGAGTACAAATCAAATGTAAGGTCAAATTGACAATCCGGGTTGTAGTCACTTGGCACCTGGCCAGGTAAGTGTAAGGTTAGTGGAGGTTCCTCTTTGCTTGTCTTAGACTCCAATTAAAAATTGGCCAGGTAAGCGAACCAACCCACTTTCCTTCAGGCTCTTATCTCTGAACCACTTGCCTAGACACCACATACAAGCACACACAAACAGGGTGTCAAAGTTGGCTTGACACTTGACTCGACCTGACCTTGTGGGTGTCCCTAGCCAGCTAGAGCAATTAAATGTCTAATCCGTTTTAATTAGTGTTGGGTTCGTTTTGCAAGTTGGTGATTTTTGGGCTAGGGATAGGTGATGAAATCCTGACCCTATGTCAATTTGTTGCCCTTAACTTGTTTTATCATGAAATGAATGCAACAAGCATATGGATCCAAATTTCAGGTGCACAAATCAATGTGTTGCAGTTCTGATGTGGGGCAGAAAAGTGATGTGTATCAATCTCATAAAAATTTGAATAAATCACAAAACACTCCTAACTTGCAGGGGATATACCATATGAAAAGAAATTTAAATAAAAAATTTATACTTTGCTGAGCAGATACTAAAAGTTAGATAATGTAAAAAGAATAGAACAGAATAGCAGAAATTTCAGCAGTAGTGATGGAGTACGGGAATTTTCATTTTTTTTATGAGTTTTTTCTGAAGATAAGATTTTGTATGCTGATAACTAACATAATATAGAGTAGGAAAAAAAATATTTCATTGAAATATTAACTACTTTCATTCAGACTTTTATATAAATCACAGTCAGCCTACTCAGAAATACAGCAAGCAGAATTTAAACAAACAAAGGTATTTGCATACCAAACTTCTACCTAATGATTCACGTCTGGCCAGGGGCTCATTATTCCCCTGGGTCGTGTTAGTGTACTGGTATACACTCACTCAGGAGGCGTGAATTTTAGACCTAGATTGGATTTTAAAAATAATAACTAAGTAGCATGTATGAATGCTATGCATGCAGAAAATTTCAGCAACCTAACTTAATGCACAAATTCAAAATTAACCATAACCTACCATGCTCTGATACCAAAATGATGGGGTACAGATGTGGAATGATGCATTTCTATGAATTAAAGATATTAAATGATGATGAGGCAAATATGCATGCGGCTATTTTACGTAAAGAAGCAGAATTTCATGAAAAGGATATAAGGAAAACATGACTAGGAAGACAACCTATCAAAGCAATTAAGAAAATAGATCTTCATGGTTTGGAAACAACATAGGTTAGGGCTAGCTTAATTTTCTATTTCAGATCTAATAGAGATTTATAAATATTGGTTATCCGGCCATTAATATTCTAAAATGAAGTAAGGAACACTCAAGATGAAGTATTTAAATGGCCAAGGAATTACTCTAGGTTTTAAAGCATCCTGCATCTGATTCCTTGGCATAGTAGACCTTCATCTTGGAAACCAAGAGACCCGGGGATCCTGCACAGGTAGATGGAAAGGTTTAAGGTTTAGATGGAAGATTGGAAGAAAGAAAGAGGAAAGTTAAGAATGGAAGTGTTGGCTTAGGCTTGGATTGAATTAATCTCTCTTAGGCGTCCTTTGCTTGAATCATCTTCAATTGTTGGCATGGAGAACTCCATTGTAGATGATCTCTTTTAGAATATGGGAAGGTCAAAATAGGAGAGGCTTGAAGAGGGTTCTTCAAGGGTGGCCGAATGGGATTGGAAAAGGGATTGGTAGCTTGTTTGGTTAAGTATCCTAGGTCCCACACCTACCTTCTCTCAAGGGTCTTTGGCTAGCAAAGGAAGAAAGCTTTCTTAGAAAAAAAATTTCATTTCATTCATCATCTTGTACAAGAGAGCTTGGAGTAGGTTTTATAAGCCTCCAAGGATTTTGAAATTTTGAATTACAAGGAGCTTTTCATGGGTGGTTCCTAGCTATAAGGGTGGAATTCCAAATTACATGGAGATTTTATGGGAATAGCTAGCTAAAATGGTGGAAGAAAAAACTTCTTGCCCACTTTGAATTTGAATCTCTCTTGGTGTGTGGCATTTGATGAGGTGGTTTGCTAAGGTGTACTTCATATGGTTGGGATGTTGACATGGCATTCCACATGGCTTGTTGAAGTGGCACCCTCCTTGGATTAACTTGTTGAAAAGGTTGAGTGCATTCCATCTTCAAATGAGCTTGCTTATATTTAACCAATTCCAACTCTCTCTTGGACCCAAATACTAAATTAACTAAATACAAGACTAATTTGATCCTAATTGGACTCAAAAAAACTCAAATTGAAATGAACTCACTCAAATTACATGACTCAAATTCAATTAAAGAAGTAAACTAACTCTATTTACAAGACATGAAAGAATTAAAGCCATACTGAATTGGATTAAAGCCTCTTTCGAACTTTGGTACCCGCACCACGTAGAAGATTGGAGCCCGGGAATGAGTTCTTGAAACCCTACCGTGATAATCTTTAGAGTCCTGCTAGATCTATTTTAGAGGAGCAATTTTCATTGGTAAAACTGAAAACTTATTTCCTTCTCTTTAATTTCTGATTAGTTAGAAGTAAATCCTAGTTTCAGTGATTTCTTAACAACCTGGTCCTGCTTTCTAGTTACTTTGTAGGTCTTGTACAGGTAGTTATCTAGAACTAGTTTCCTTTATTGTCTCCTTTGAGTCTTCCTTAAAAATTTTAAAAAATTATTCTCTGCTATTCTCTGATAATTAGGCTTTAATTATTTGTCCTGCATCACCATGGCACAAATAAGATTACTATTAAATATAGGTTTCCCATCCCTCGATTGGACGATATGTTAGTTATGATGGCTGGTGCAACCATCTTTTCGAAAATTGACCTTAAGAGCGGCTATCATCAAGTTAGATCAGACCAGGGGATGAATGGAAAATGGCATTTAAAACCAAGGATGGTCTGTATGAATGGGTTGTTATGCCTTTTGGGCTATCCAATGCTCCTAGCACCTTTATGAAGATTATGACCCAAATTCTAAGGATGTTCATAGGAATATTTGTAGTGGTTTATTTTGATGACATCCTAATCTACAGTAGGACTAAGGAAGACCACTTGGATCACTTGAGACAAGTTTGCCAAACCCTTAGGAAGGAGTGTCTCTATGCCAACCTAAAGAAGTGTTATTTCATGACCTATAGAGTCGTCTTCCTAGGATTTGTGGTGACCCCTAATGTAGTATTAGCTAATCCTAAAAAGGTTAGATCCATAGTAGAGTGGCTAGTACCCACTGATATCCATGAGGTACTTAGTTTCTATGGTCTAGCCATTTTCTATAGGAGATTTATCAAGGGGTTTTAGCACCATTATGGTACCCATAACTGACTGTATTAGGAAGGATAATTTTGAGTGGACTAAAGTAGCCAATAGAGCCTTCCTAGAAATTAAGAATAAGATGACACAAGAACCTATCTTGAGGTTACCTGATTTCTCCAAAATCTTTGAGGTAGCTTGTGATGCATCGGGAGTAGGCATAGGAGGAGTTCTGAGCCATGAAAATCACCTAGTAGCCTTCTTTAATGAAAAACTTAATGAGGCTAAGCTTAAATACTCAACCTATGATAAGGAATTTTATGCAGTAATACAAGCCCTTAGATACTGGAGACATTATTTACTACCCCAGGAGTTTGTCCTTTACTCTGACCATGAAGCACTCTGATTCCTAAACTCCCAGAAAAAGTTAAACCCTAGGCACACCAAATGGATAGAGTTTATACAAGCCTATATCTTTGTACTGAAACATCAGGCTGGAACTGAAATAAAGGTAAAAGATGCCCTTAGTCGACATGCCTTGCTGTTAAACTCTGTTAGCACTGAAGTCATTGGATTAAATCGGTTAAAAAGAGAATATGAGACATGTCCAGACTTTAGTGAATTTTCTAATCCCTTTCCCAAGGACCATCTAGTATCCATAGTGAATACACCCTCCAAGATGGTTACCTGTTTAAAAATAATAGACCATGTATTCCCAGGACTTCACTTAGAGAATTCTTAATTTAGGAAACCCATGCAGGAGGCCTTGCTTGTCACTTTTGAAAAAACGAGACTATCTTAGCTATAGAATACCAGTTCTTTGGCCTAGTTTAAAAAGGGATGTTGCTCACTAGTCTATATACCCCTTAACCCGTACCAGAACGTCCATGGCAAGATCTTAGCATGGACTTTGTATTAGGCCTACCTAAGACCCTAAGGAAACATTACTCCATATGTGCAGTGGTCGATAGGTTTTGGAAGATGATCCATTTCATACCGTGCTCTCAAACTTTTAACGCATCCAAAGTAGCCCAACTTTTCCTTGATAATGTCGTTAGGTTACATGGCCTTCCTAAGATAATAGTGTCTGATAGGGATGTCCATTTCACCAGTTACTTCTTGATGATCCTTTGGCACTTATTAGAAACCAAACTTAAGTTTTCCATAGCCTACCACCCTCAGACTGATGGCCAAACCGATGTAGTGAACCGAAGTTTAGGAAATCTACTCAGATGCCTCATAGGTGAAAATACTAGGAATTCAGACCTTCTTTTACCCCAAGCCAATTTGCTTACAACAGTTCTGTCAATAGGTCTATAGGAAAAAGCCCATTTGAGGTCGTTCAAGGTTACAAACCTAATAAACCTCTTGATCTGATCTCCTTATCCTCGCATGCACAAGTTTCTGAGTCTGCTGAGTCTTTTGCACAGCATGTTATGGAGTTGCATAAGGAAATTATTTAAAAGATAAACATAAATAATGAAATCTATAAAAAATTAGCTAATTCTTGAAAAAGAGCTTAAGAGTTTTCTATAGGGGATTATGTAATGATCAGACCTAGGCTTAAGAGGATCCCTCTAGGGACCATAAAGAAACTACATGCTCGTAGAGCTAGACCTTTCAAAATAATAATGAGAGTTGGATCCAATGCCTTTGTGCTCGAGTTGCCACCCGAGTTAGGTATTAGTTCAACCTTTAATATTTCATACCTTGTGGAGTACTGGGAGCCAGCAACGATATCTAACAAGCCTTTTGGACCTATCCCTTCCCTCAAGAGTGAACCCACCCCAGTGTGTCCACCTACAAATTCGCCTATAATTGAGGAAAGGATTGAGCACATCCTAGACGATCAAGCCATCAGTACCGGACTAAAGGCTATTAACGATATTTGGTTCAATGGCAAGGTTGGCCAGAATCTGAGGACACATGGATCAGCCGAGAGGATATGCTGTGCCTCAACCTACACCTTCTTGAGCAATATGAGAGTCTAGTTGACCCTTACTTGACTGGGTCGAGTTCCTCCTGTCCCGGGAGAATTGGAGGGGGTACCAGGATCTGACATAGATTACTGGGCCCTATCTGGTTTACTAATTAGGGTTTTGAGCCCTTAATAATGTGTCAAGTTTTCTAATAAAGTTAGTCCCACAATCGAGTCAAGTTTTGTAATAAAGTTAGTCCCACAATCGAGTCCTGTAGTTCATCAGTACTGAGTCCATACTTATTTAAGTAAGCCAAGTTTTGTAATTAAAGTGTCCTATTGAGTCCTGTAAAAAGTTGAGCAATCTCAACCTCATGAATCCTGTAAGTTAAGTTAGTTTAGTTTTATACAAGAGGAGGATCACCTGCCAAAACCTTCACCATGCCTTCCCAGGTCAAAGCTGGGTCCAAGCCCATGAATCCTCCACACTTGAAGATGCCTAGCACCCCAGGAATATTCCTCTTCCAGGCATCCTGGCCCAAAATCCCAGAAGAAGCGATAAGGCACCCAGGGTTTCCATCCCACCAGGGATGTCATGCGCCAAGCCATCCACCCAAGCCTATTAGAGGCTGCCCAACCACATTTGAAGGATGCCATTTGCTACCCAAAAGCCCACGCCCAATTCAAGTTGGTGTCCAAGCCCAAGAGGAGCCTTTTTGATAAAGTCTAAGGAGCCCTTTGACCAAGTCAAAGAAGGAGAGAGATGTCCACTTCATTTTAGGATTCAAGTCTTAATTCTATTAAACTTTGTAATCCTTTTCCTATTAAAGTTTTGTACTCCAATCCTAACAAGGAGAGGGCATGGAAACATCTATAAATACCCCACCCCTCTTCTTCTTGTAACAATCTCATATTAATGAAATAAACTCTAGTGAATTTTTGTTAGCTTGTGTTCTCTTGTGTGTTCTTCTTTGAAGTGAGTGTGAGACTTGAGTGCGCTAACACATCCAAGCCCTAGCCACCCAAAGCATCCCTTATCCAACCCTAACAAGCCCATGTGATAGAAGCCCTAGCCAATCCCCAGCATGGAGTCTTCTTCCACATCCAGGCCACCAGCACCAGCAAACCCTAATTCCTTCTTCCTTCAAACCCTAATCCCTATTTTGCTCTCTTATTTGCTTTTAAATGATCCCTTGATGTTTGCAGGATCCCGGAGGTGTTCACCTCCAAGGAGGAGGCCCTCTTTTCCTCCTGGACTGACCAAAAATAGCTGACTGATTTGTGGAACAACTGACTTATCTTCCAGGTGACAATCCAAAGTGCAGTGTAACCCCGTCTTTGACAGGATCTTCAAATCATTATTTGGTACAATCCTTCCCTCTCCTGACTTCTGATTTCATTGAAGGTATGCTATCCTAATGGGGATTTCTCAACCCTTGAGGTCCTTCTTTTATTATTCTACATGAGTTCATATGCGGGTATGTTAGATCTTTTCATTACTAGTTTGCTTGCTAGTCTTTACTATTTTTCGGGACTTTAGCCTCCAAATTAAATCTCTAAAAAAATACAATAAAGATTAGTTACTGTTTTTTTTGCATTCATGTCAATCCAAGAGTCATCCCGCATCATCATGACCTTTTCTCCAAATCTTTAGGTTAGTAACACTGAGACAAGACTCTGATACCACTTATTGCCCAGACCAACAACCCAAGGAAGGGGGTGAATTGGGTTTTCTTAAATTAAAACCAAATACATACCTTTCGAAACTCAATGGATGTGTGAGCCAAGTATTATGTCAAGTGATATGTACAAATACTAAAATATTAAAGAGAGATAAAGAGACAAGCAAGAACACATACATAATAAGATTTATAGTGGTCCAAAGTAATCCCAGCTCCGACATCCACTATCTAAGGACCTCTTAAGATTTTCACTATATTCTTGTGAGAATATAACCAGTTTGTTTTATCTTGGACTCACAAACCAAAATATAAATACAATATTTATTTTATGGGCTCACAAACAAATCCAATACATATTTATTTTCCAGGCTCATAAATAACCCAATTGGCTTTCCAAGGTTAGCCAATCAAAATCTTAAACCAAATACATGTTTTAGCTCACTACTGAAACTCAAGATAAACAATCTTATAATGATAAAAATAGAGCAATAGAAAGTAAACTCAAAAGAGAGCTGATTATTGTATTTGAAGCTTGATATATAGCAGCTCAAAAGTTTCAAAAGTTGCTCTTCAATGTGCTCATCAATCCTTAGTTAATGCTTCAAGAGATTAGGTGAGAAGAAGTTGAAGTTTTTTTGAGTGACTGGATAGAATTTTCTCCTTATTCCCAATAATTGGAATGAATGCTCAAGTTCTTCTTAATTTTTGACTTTAATCCTTGCATTTATACTTTTCTTTATATCTTTTCATGAGTTTAAAGTCATTTCTAGCCATTAAAAATCAAGAAATAACCGTTAAAACCTTAAGAAGTGAATTCTACAAGTTCTGGAACTATCCATTATTATCGCAATTCATGGGATAAGAGTCCATACATTTTCTTAATGACCAGAAATTCAAGTTTCTATTATTTTAAGAGAGAAGGCTCATAAGTTACAAGTTGTCTCTTCTGAATTGACTCCAAAAATATACTTTCTGCATTTTTGAAAGAGAATGCTTATTTGAAAGGAGTCGACTCTTTTGCACTATGTCTAAAAATTATACTTTTTACATTTTTAAGAGAGAAGGCTCTAATTTTGAGAGTTAGCTCCTCTGTTGTATGCCAAAATTGCATGCCGGGCGAAAGTCAGCTTTGACATTGAAGTCAACTCTTCTAAATTTTATAAAAACTCTAATATTTCTTTATAACTAATTGTAAGAGACCTCCCAACACATTTTAATGAGCTCTCCAATAAATTTAAACACATTTAATTATAATAATGAGCTCTTTATTCTTTTAATGATACAAATTAACTCTCAAAGCATCAAAAGGATATTAAAGAATATAAATGGACTTTCTATACTTTGAAAATACTTCAAAAGATACGTAGGAGCTTACCACACATCCCAATTGTTACATAGAGTTCTTAAAGGGATTTTCAATAATACATATGAGCTAACAAACTATTATAATGATCCATAAGGTTTTTAATTAATGATTGTCTATCAAATTAGCCATTGAAATGCTCTCTACAAAAATATTCTTAATAATTTGAAAAGCATTATTATAGTATTTATGCAATAATATTTCGTAATCATCAAAATCATTTTCGGGATCAACAACCAGGCAAGTAAGATCAATAGGAGGTTCTACCATTTAACCTCTTTTCGTAGACACCAATTAAGTTGGCCAAGTAAGAGTTAGCTCCAATTAATAACTATGATCAAGACTTGCCTTAGATACCAATTGGACAAAAAATATTGATAGGTCAACCTAGCGACTCGGGCTCAAACCATTGAGCCAAATGAAATCTTAAATTGATCAATTCACATTAAATATGAATTATTGTGATAAAACAATAACTAAGATAAATTTTGAGTCCCTTTGACTTAACCATAATCAACTATTGATTGGGTTTGATCAACTACTCAAAATTGAAATAGGCTTCTAAACTAATCTAATTAAAACCCTCATGTGTAGTCTAATCGCTAGACCAAATTGTTTGACCTATAACCATATCCATGAACTAAAAATTCAAAACCTAAAAGATTTTAGACTATATTTAAGTTCATGGAATTAATGGTTTATGATCATGAATTGGTTTTTTAGATCTAAACTCTAGTTCATGTATCTCATATATCTTATTTTAGATCAAACTGATTAACTTAAATCTTATGTAATTAATTTTAGATCTAAAACATGAACTTAATTTCCTTTCCATGTTCCCCTTCATGAGTTAAATCATAAGTGACACCCCTACATGTCATAAAAGACCCCATCGAATGAGAAGAGAGGATCTTTAAATTCTACTTAGCTCTTATGACCGGATGGCCATGGTGATGCACCCAATTTGAGTACATGGCTAAAAAAATATAATAATTATAAAATTAATTTGATTTTATTTTATATCTTGACCTAATCATGCATGTTAGATCAACCCTATTCTCTGATACTATTGAAAGAAACCTAGGTGGTAACATGTTGATATCTAGGATTTCAAAAGTCATAAAGCAGCAAAAACTATAGTTATGAAAGTATTTTTCATAAAAGATATGCATCATAATTTAGAAGCACATTAAGCAGGGTATTTCTAACATGCTGATCAGATTTAAATCTTATTTAATCAAATTTGAAAACAAATAAAAATCAGGAGGAAAAATACTTACTTGTAAATGCTTTCCATCTTCAACTTCGATTGCATCGGATCCAGTGGATGGTCAAGGTTCCTATCAGAGCTGTGCACATGCCTGGCCTCTATTGGTATCTATACAAGGCTCATTCTTGAACAACACAATGATGCCACTGGAGTACTAGCTCTTTTTTAGGCATCTTCTCTAGCATGGATCTGAATTTTCCTTCAATAATTTGAAGGAAGGGCTACAATCTTCCAAGCCTTCGTGCGAACCATTAGTGCAAGACTTCGGGACTTCTTAATGGACACTGAGAGAGAACAAAAATTTCTTTCTCTCCTTTTATTCTCTCTTAGAACCCTATCTCATAGGTTTCTAGGCATGTAATTAATAGAAGGAATAAAGAAGTGGTGGTGGAGAAGAAACAAGATGGCAATAATAAGTATCATCAAAAAGAATGGTGCATGCTAAAAATCTTTTCCTTTTTATTGAGATTTGTCACACAAATCCCATAAAAGACATTCCAACTTCTTATAATGTTTTGTGCTTAATCAAGATTAGATTCCAATCTAAACTCAAATTAAATTAAATTCAAATAGGAACAAGTGCATTGAGAAAAAAGGTTATCGACAAGGAAGAGATATAGTGCATGCCCCAAATATTTTTCCTCCTTAGAATTGTCACATAAAATTTTCACAAATCCCATGTTAAATTCCTAATAGATCTCACACCTAAATCAAATAGATCCAATCTTATCTGAATTTGAATCTTATTCAAGTGGTGCAAAGAAAACAAGGAGAAAAAAAATAGTGATGAGAAAGATTAGATGTGCATTTGGTTTTGGTTTTTGATTTTATTTAGTCACACAAAACTAATTCCATGCCTCAAGGACTTGATAAAACTAATCCTCTATTAAATATAAGTTTAAATAAAATTAGGCTTTATCTAAAACTCAAGAGAGAGTCCTAGTTGGAGGGGAAAGGCCTTTCTCTATGTTTCTGCATGCTAAGAGAAGGGGGGTGCTAAATCCGGCTCCCCTCCTCATTTCTCATGCCTAAAAGTAACATTTTGAACCTAATATGATAAGGTTTTGTGTCCACATCAATTGGGTTTAATCTAGGTTTAGTCTAAATCAAAATTTAAACCTAATTTGAATCTAATTAGTAAAGCTTGTCAATCCCATTCCTAATAGGATGCTTAGTGGAGAGGGTGGTTGGTTTCATAACCACTTGTATAGAGACACTAATACAAGGATAAGGGTACTAATTAGGGCATCAGTTAGCTGAACTGATCTATACTAAGAATATCTTATGGAAGTCTTACTACTTTTTAAGAGATAGTTCTCATAGTGAGAGTTGTGCAAGTGATCTTTAGACCTAAGATCACCATGGTTTCTTATGCACACTAAGTCGTATTTTAGTTCATACTCATTCATGACATTGAGTCATATACGGGGTGTTCTCAGATATGGTGGAAGGTATATGAAGGATGTGAGTGGATCAACAAGGAATCGATCATTCCTAGTAAGAGAAAATGTTATCCCATGTAATCTCTTCGATTGATGACTTAGGAAGTCTTTGATCAAAGCAGCATGAGATTAGAAATGTTGTCTAATCAGTCATCAGTGGAGTCTTTATTATCAAACAGAAACTTGAAATGACTAAGTGCTAGGGTTTGATAGTTATCCATACCCATCACTTATTCGAGATAAAGTGAGATCGAAAGATTGAATTGCATGGTAACTTTCCACTGAAGAGTATTTTGGTACTTTCTACCAAATTCCACATCTTTTGGATAGGCATGACACATTGCTAGATGTAAATCATGTCTTGTAGATTCTCAAGAATCAATTCGATTGGATTTACGAGTCAATTAGAAAGCTAGTTCGAATTGGCAACTTAGGTCAGCTCAATTTGATCTAATTAGGTCAATCGGGTTCGATTGGATCGAATTGGCATAAACCTAGACCTGTTGTTGGCTAGATGTAGAACCTAAAGGATCAAACACATTAGAAAATTAGCCTAGGAAGTCAATTGATATTTTATTAGGATCATGAGATCCTAATTGGCTAGCTAATTAACATACTAGTATATGTTGGCTAGCCCAACTCCTAACCCAATTGGATTGGGTCCAGTTGCTTGATAATTGACTTAATCAATTTAAGAGGGACTTAAGTTGAGTTATGTCTTGATTAGGATAGCCTATTTAAGTTTTTATCTGAATTAATCAAGACTTATCTTATTTTTGTGATTGAGTCCATGTTGGCATGGACTCTTGGTGCGCCATTTGGTTTCACACCAATTTGGTGCGCAGAAGGATCAAGAGTCCTTTTGCCAATCAATCACAAATGCAAGTTAAAGTCCAAAGGGGCTTCTCCTTATCTTCACACCCCTCCACATAGGCTTTGACCGGTCAAAATGTTTAAAATTGGCATGGAATAGATTTGGCACATAATGAAGAGATGAGTGTCTTCATTATGGTGCTAATTAGTTTTAAGAGACCTTCTGTTTGAAGGCACTTATTTTTCTTCCAATGCTTTCATCCATAGGACATGTTCCTTGGGCTTTTAATTGATCAGTAATTTCCATGTGGTGAGTGGAGAAATTGGCAAGAAATCAAAGAGACAAAAATCTTATCTCTTGGCACAAGAAGGATCATGACTCTTCAAGATAAGACTCCTTAATGAAGGGTCTTATTTGATATGTTATTAGATAGATCAAAGGCTACAGAAAAAGCATATCTAGCACCCCTACTTACTCTATAAAAGGCATCGATGATTTGATGCCAGATATTTGAATTCCCATCGGAAACCCAACCTATTATTTTTCATTCCCTCCCCTCAAGACAAGTCTTGTCATATTGAGACAAGACTTGTTCTCTTAAGATAAAGGCTAGTCTTTTAAGAGAAGAGACTAGGGAGAAAAATAGAAGAGGTATCTGGGATCTGAGAGCAGATAAAGAGAGGTCTCAGAGTGCCCTACAAGAGAGTAGAGAGTCCAGCAAAGGAGGAAGTCAAGAAGGCTATCAAAAGAGTCCTGGTGGATCAAAAAACCTACTACGAAGTGGTTCATACATTCATTTCCTGTGTGGATCACCTCTAGAGGGTATGCACTTATGTGCCTAGTGGAAAGAAGAAGGAATTAGCATTCCAGGTATTTTTCCAAACCCTATTTGAGTGACTTGTTAATTGTAATGAATAATCGATCTTGGACTTAGGGTTTCTAGTTGTTTGGAGTTTCAATATGAATATTTTTAAAATCCATTCTTTTGCTATGCCACTGAAACCCAACAGTGGTATCAGAGCCTACTTATTTCATTCAATTAATGGTCCATGCAATTAGTAATGATTGCTTACTATGATATGTAGCAATGCATGATTGTTTAAAATACATTATGATATATTATATCCTAGTAACTGCTTCGGATTGGGTTTGTCACCATGGCTATCCGGTCATAGGAGTTACTTAGGGTTTCATGGCCCTCTCATCCCATTCAATGGGGTCTTTTATGGCATGTTGGGGTGCCGCTGTAGCCATATCTCAAGAACAAGTGAGGTGAATGAATTGATATTACGATCATTTTATGGTATGTATATTAAGGTTAATATGCTCGATTGTTGGAATGAATATCATGTCATATGATATGTTATATCCTAGTAACTGCTTTGGATTGGGTTAGTCACCATGGCCATCCGGTCATAGAGGCCAAGTAGGGTTTAAAGGCCCTCTCTTCCCATTCAATGGGGTTTCTTATGGCATGTTGGGGTGCCGCTGTGGCCATATGCCATGAACAAGTGAGGTGAACGGATTATTATCATAATCATGCTAAGTTATGCATATTAGGGTATATATGCTTACATGATATCATGAATATCATGTTTACTTAGGATGTGTTTTGAGACCTCTAAAAGCCCTCATAGTTAAAATATTTAGTCATAGTATAAGTTAGTTAAGAGGCAAATTCATTTAGGGTTATATGATTAGCCAATTAGTGTCTAGGTAAGTGGTTCTAGGAAGATAAAGGGCTTGAGGATTGTAATTGATTCCGTTGTCTAACCTGGCCAATTAATTTTATATCTAAAGAAAGAAACGGGGGGACCCCCTCATCTCTTCAACTTACCTAGCCAATTTGGCTATATCTACTCCTTAAATTGAAAATGCCAATTGAATTAACACACTACAGTTTACCTTCCTTCATGCTAGGTGTAGTTCATATTAACAACTATAGTAGATTTGTTGTGTAACACAAGGCCTACTCTAGTTTTAAATATAAATTATCTTAGTATAGTTTTTGCTTTATAGCATGTTTGGTAGTATTCCTTTGTTGTGTAACATAAGGGCAATATTATTCAAACATGTCTATATGGAAATGAAGGGTCTGACTAAACTAAGACATTATAGTTTATTATGTAACACAAGACTATCAGCGTCTTAGAGGTAGTCCATTTGTTGAGAATTGCATGGGTTGCAATTGAAAAGGAATTCCTACCTTTGAACTCATGAGTGTTTGTTGTGTAACACAAGGCACTCATGAGAAATTAGGATCTCAACCCCACTAAAGAAACCTGGTAAGATTTCTCGCTTACCATAGGTGAGGGTTATGGTATTCGAATAAAATAGTGGGAGACATAATTAGATATAAAATCCTTATCTAGTTGTGAATGTCATATTGAGTGGTCTGCTTATATTGTTCTTTATTAAATATAGGTTTTATTATGGCTTCAAGTTTATCACTACAGGGTATCTTAGATGCCAATAAGTTGACCGGTCCTAATTATGTGGACTAGTTGAGGAACCCAAGGATAGTATTAACTTAAGAGAAGCTTTCTTATATTTTTGATTCTCTGGATCCAGAGCCGATCTGAAAGGATGCTACCAAGGATGAAAGGGCTACATATAAAAAGTGGCTGAATGACAGCATGACTACCAGGTGCAACATGTTTGCCTCAATGAGCAATGAGCTTCAAAGGCAACATGAAGAGATGGAACCTCAATCCATATTGCTCAATCTAAAGAAGCTTTATGGAGAGCAAAGTAGGGTTACTCAGTACGAGATATTGAAGCAGTTGTTTCATGCATGCATGAGTGAGGGTTCTGAAAGTTTAAAAGGCATAGCAGGCAGATAGACTATATTTTAAAACTATTTTAAAGTATTGCATTGTAAAAGACTTGGTAGATCGATCAAGTCAATCTAACAATCTACCTGCAACAGGATCCAACATAATAAAAATGCATGTAGAGATATTAAGAGCAAAGAAAAGGAAAGGTACGTTATCTTTAACCTTTAGATGCAGGTGATGAAGAGCTACTGAGCCACACAAATGTTTGATCTCTAAATGTCTGACCTCTATGGGTAGTTCAAACTAGGGCTCGATCCCAATCAACTCCCTTGGAGTGCTAGCTCTTCAGGATCCTTGAGTTCGATCTTTTCCTTCCTTAGACCTGTAAGACTTTCTTGAACCTACCAGAAAATCTAGTTGGGGAACAATGGGGAGAAGTAGAAGTGGAACCCTTCCCAATGAACTTTCTCTTCCCAAACCCTAGCTTGATTGCTAGGTCGGCTCGCACCCAAAATCCAAATCCTCTAAAACCACACTTTAAGGATACCTTCCCACCCTCTATTAGAAAAGCCCAGTAAAAGTTAACCTCAACTAACTCTGTTGCCCCTATAAAGACACCTATTTATAGCAGCAATAAAGAGGGAGAGAGATATGGAAGGAGGATTATTGGGGGAGAGAGTTAAGGGTTGAACCAAATTAGCTCCAGGTTTATATGGAAGAAAATCTGCATTCCAAATAATGCATTCCATAAAAAAAACCTTGGAGCCAATTTCAGCCAAGATTTGAAATTTGAATTCGAAACTCAAATTTGAATCTTTTAAAGGAATGTGAGCATGACAAATCAAATCTAATTTGATCCTAAGTAAAATCACATTTGGCTTGACCCATCAGATTGCAATCATATTGCAAATAAGTCCTCCAAAAACTCATTAATTGAATTAGTGAAAAATCCTCATCATAGACATGTGTCGACTTATAGAAGTGTCGACATTTGGGTCAGGGTCAATCATATTGACCCCATAGTGACACTAAACGATTCTCAATCATCGATTGGCTTTTAGATCAGGTAGAAACCCCTATAGTGTGTGACCCCATAGGTTCGAAAACTAAGCCAGTGGCACTGGAATATTTCGAGTACCAGTCAAAGTCATCATCTAGTAATGATACCCAATATCGGGATACGTCAAAGATGTAGAGCAACTCTCTAGAACCTCTGGCAAACCCTAGTTTAGTACATCCATAATGTATCTCAACCTTACAAGTTCTATGACTCCTCACAAGAACTACCCTGACAAAGGTTTTGATAAATTAAGACATAGTGAGTCATTCACTCTAAACCATTTGGAGGGGTCAATCCCATCTTGATCCACCACTGCTCCACAAGTACTTGACTATACCTAGAAACCTTCCATCACTGGCTTAGAAATCTAGATAGTCCGATACCAAAGTACAGTGAGTTGCTTGCAAGCTACCATGGTAACCTCAAGTCTGAGGGACACATATACCCATATCCCTTTGTGAGCAACCTTTTGACAAAAAGGAACTCTGTAGATGGTCACATTCAGTGAGATGTCATGCATTTCACCTATTTATCATATCAGTGTTTCTACACTCCTTGGTTAAGAGGATAACCAACCAATGTGACATACAACAACCTATGCTTGATACATCGTCATCCTATAACAATGTATCCTTTGGTTGTGAACCAATTTAAGATCTAGTCGATACAACCTCTCTATATCAAATATAATGTAGTTCTAAGGACTTCATCACACAAGAATTCTTTTCAAGAAAATGCACATATGATGAATAGCCAAAAGAATAACTTTTATTCATTTAAAAAATTCATGTATAATTACAAAATAGCATAACCATCTACATCCTAGATGATTGGCTTTGAAATACTATTCCCAACAACTCCCACTTGTTCTAAAGCCAATCTGCACATAATCTTATTCCTATTTTCCATTTATAATTGTTGAACTCTTGAACTTCGATGGCTTTAGAGAATGGGTGGCCAGGTTCTTCCTTCCATCATTCTTCTGAAGGTTAATGCCACCTTGTTCCACAATTTCTCATACAAGGTGATAGCATTACAGAATGTGTATGGTGCGATGATGGGACTTCGACTCTTTGGCTTGAGCAATGGCTCTAGTGCTGTCATAATATACTAGAATAGGACCATCGAGGGATGGTGCCACTCCCAGCTCGCCTAGAAACTTTTGGAACTAGACAGCTTATTTTGCTGCATCCGATGCTGCGATGTATTCTACTTCGCATACTGAGTCTGCAATAGTAGGCTGCTTGAAACTTTTCCAGTATTTCATTTCTCCATTTAGGATAAAGATAAACCCAAACACACTCTTGTTGTCATCCCTATCTGACTGAAAATTGGATTCAGTATACCCCACAAGTTTCGAGTAGGTTCTTCATATATCAATCATTGGTCCTTAGTATTTCGCAGATACTGAAGGATGGTCTTTACCACTTTCCAATGAGCTTCACCTGGGTCAGACTAGTATTTGCTCACTATGCCTAGTGAGTGTGCCATGCCTGGTCTAGTACATATCTTGGCATACATAATAGAACCCATTACCGAAGCATATAGGATTATACTCATACGCTCTCTCTCCTAAGGAGCTATCGCATAATCACTTTTGGAGAGTGTAATTCCAGGGCCTATGGGGAGATACCCTTTCTTGGAATTCTCCATGCTAAACTGCTTCAACATAGTATCAATGTACGTAGACAGGGACAGTCCCAGAAGCCTCTTAAATCTAACTTTATAGATCTTCATACCTAGTATGTAAAAGGCTTCACCCAAGTCCTTCATAGAGAACTGGGATGATAACCAGACTTTTATTCTTTGCAGTGTTAGGATGTCATTTCCAATTAAGAGCATGTCATCCATATACAACATAAGGAATGCAATCATAAAACCATTAGTCCATTTATAAATGCAAGGTTCTTCTCCGTTCCTAACGAAGCCGTACGACTTGATACACTTATCAAATCGCATGTTCTAACTTCGAGATGCTTGCTTCAGTCCATAGATGGACCTTTGAAGTTTGCACACCTTTGACTCATCTATGGATGTGAACCCTTTAGGTTGTACCATGTACACCTCCCCTTCTAGCTCACCATTCAGGAAAGTTGTTCGGACATTCATTTTCCAAATTTCATAATCAAAGTATGCGACTAAAGAAAGCATGATCTAAATGGAATCGATCATTTCCAAAGGAGTAACGTCTCGTCATATTCAATACCATAACATTGACGATACCCCTTGGCAACCAGATGGGTTATATAGGTCTCTACCTGCCCATTTACATCCCTTGTCCTTTTGAAAATTAATTTGCATCCAATGGGTTTTATCCCCTCATGTGGATCAACCAATGTCCATACATTGTTGATTTCCATGGATTGCATTTTGGATCTCATGGCTCCTAGCCATAGTTCAGAGTCAGACCTTTGTATTGCATCCATATTAGGTCCTCAGTGTTCTTATTGAGTTCAATGGGATCACCGTCCCGGACCAAGAAATCATAGTATCTATCCAGTAAATGCGATATCCTACCGGATCTCCTTAATAGTTCCTATGTGGGCTCTGGGTGTGATCTAATGACAACCGATTCTATGTTGTCCCTTAAGTGTGTCAGTTATTCTATTTATTGAACTTCACTAAGTTCAATCCTAGCACCTACAGTTCCTTCACCAAGGAACTACTTTTCCAAAAAGATAGCCCTAAGACTAATGAATAACTTTTATTTCTCAACCAAGTAGAAGTAGTACCCCTTAGACCCTTTTGGATACCCAATAAAGAGGCACCTGTCAAACCTATGACTAAGCTTATCCATTTTCAAACATTTGACATAAGCCAGACAACCCCAGACCTAAAGATGTGCTAGTGTTGGCTTATGTCCAGTCCATATCTCATATGGGGTTTTTCTAATGGACTTACTTGGAAATTATTTAAAAGGTAGAAGGCTGACTCTAGAGCATATCCCCAAAAGGATAGCCACAGGGAAGCAAAGCCTGTAATGGACCGAACCATGTCTAACAGGGTTCGATTCCTCCTTTTATACTCTCCTTTTAACTGAGATGTCACTAGAGGTGTCCATTGAGAGAGGATCCCATTCTGCTCAAGATATATCAGAAAATAACTAGAAACATATTCACCACCTTGATCTGATCGAAGGATTTCGATATACTTTCTAATTTATTTTTCTACTTCATTATGATATCGTTTGAACATTTCAAACGATTCATATTTATGTCTTATCAAGAAGACATAATTGTAAATTGAAAGGTCATTTATAAATGTAATGAAATAATTATACCCACCTCTGGCACTAATATTCATAGGTCTGCATACATCAGTATGTACCAAACTTAGAATTTCTGTGGCTTATTCACCTTTTCCGGTAAAAGGTGATTTTGTCATCTTTCCAAGAAGACATGATGAGGGACAGGATTCTAATATGATGCATGATGATATAGAAGAGATGAACATGAAAAAAATTAGATTAAAGCAAGCAAATATTTTTAGATTTTTATTATGGTTTTATTACCAAAACTAGGCAAGAGTAGGTTAGGATTATCTTGTATCAATTATTATCCTACCCTCTTGCTAGAACTATCAAAGAAATTAAGCATGTAATGGATCCTAATTCTATGAAAGCCTATTAGGAGCATGTTCAACTTCAAGAAATCTA
Source organism: Areca catechu (assembly GCA_021397845.1). NCBI lineage: Eukaryota > Viridiplantae > Streptophyta > Magnoliopsida > Arecales > Arecaceae > Areca > Areca catechu. The sequence goes on along the minus strand of CM038045.1, from coordinate 128,503,778 downwards.
AAAAAGTGAGAAGGGAAGGGGTTTGCATACCTAGCAATGGTTTGCATAATGTCACAAAAGAGATCTCTCAACTCAGATCGTTGCCTGGATGATCCGGTCACTTTTTCACGGATCCACCGGCTTTATATTAGCTTCGTTCGGGGGCAAAGAAAACTTCATCTAGAGGGTGTGGCACTGGAGGGATCCTACAAACATTAAAGGTTAGGAAGGTAGAAGATGAGAAAAATATAGAACATGAGATTGAAGAAGGGAAGAGAGGGTTGTTGTTGCTGTTGGCAGTTTGCTTGGGGCTTAGTGTTGGGCATCTTAGGGTTTGAGGATGGAGGATGGGGTGGCTAGGGTTTGCACACACACACAAGAACACGGGTCTCACACCAACTCCAAAAGGAGGATACAAATTTTCACAAGAAAATTCACCAGAGTTTATTTCATGAATAAGAGGATTAGATTACAAGAGTTGGTAAGGGTGGATATTTATAGGCTCACCTAGGTCCTTCTCCTTATCTAATTAGGAGTACATGTCTTTACAAAAATAAAACTCAAATTAAACTTGGACTGGAAGACTAGTCTCCAGGTAAAACTAGGCTGGCTGACTCCTAGTAGAAGTGGGCTTGCTGACTCCCCCTTGGACCGAGATGCATCCTTTGTCTTGGGCTTGATGGGATGCCACTCATGAAAGGGCTTGGGTGGGGCTCCATATCTTGAAGGGCCTGGGAGGGGGTGCCAACTTTAGAGGGCCAGGGCAGGGCACCAAGGCCTGAGCGCCGATATTGTGTAGTGTGCCAATCTGGGATGGCGCTCCACCTGGGCTTGGAGGCATGAAGGCCCACCTCTTGGGCGGCATCGCTAGGAGTGGCCTGGCAGGGGTCTAGGTACTTGAACTCAGCTGTGATGGAGTAGCCTAGTAAATGATCTGGTCTGATAATCCTCCTCTTGTACAAAACTTTACTAGAAACAAACTTATAGGACTCTAATAAACTTAAGGACTCATAAGGTTGAGACAACTCAATTGGACTTCTTGCCTCAACTTATTATTGGACTCAATAGGATACTTGTTACAAAACTTGGCTCACTTCGATACAAGTGACAAAGTACTAATGAACTATAGGACTTAAAAAATTTGGACTGCATTATAGGGCTTAGCAAAATTGACCAACACATGACTTAGAGAACAAATTGAAGTTTGAAGTCTATGTCAAATCTGATATCCTCATCAATTCTCCTGGGGTGGGAGGAACTCGACCCTGTCGAGTAAGAAGGTTGATCTGGCTCAAGCACTACTTTGACGGGTCTGGGTTGAGGCATTGTGGATCCTCTTGAGTGATCCATGAATCCTCAGATCTCGGTCAACCTTGCCAATGAATCAAGTGACATGGCAGTCTTTGATCTGGGTACTAATGGCTTGGTCATCCAGGATACGCTCAATTGTTCCTCTCACAGGCTAATTTAATGGTGGACACTTAGGGTTAGGTTCGCTCTCAAAGAAAAGGGTTAGGCTCAAAACTCACTAGGTATCATTATTGGCTCTCTATACTCTACTAAGTCTGAGATATTAAAGGTTGAGCTTAAAGCCAAGTAGGTGGTAACTTAGGCACTAGGTCCAACTTTCTTTATCACTTTGATGGATCCAGCTCTACGGGTATATAGCCTAATCATCACAAGATTTCTCTAGCGAACTCTTAGACTCTTTTCAAGAATTAACCATGTTCTTATAAAAATCACTGCTTACAGTAATCTTATAATTAATTCCTCAAGTAGATCTCTAATCATGTAGTGCAAAATCTCATAACACCTAATAACATGTAGGCAAACACCAAATGACAAATGCCTAATGCAGGAAAACAAAGACTAAACCCTAAACTATAATTATGGATTTAATCCTTTGTCAGGAGGGTGACATGAAGATGAGAATGGTGCATGGACTCCTACTAGGTGCCATAGGGTCCTCTAAAAGTTAGATGCAAACATGGCATGCTCAATGAAAGAATGCAGTATGCAAACCTCTACAAAATGCAAATGAATGGTTAAAGAAACATAAGAAGATTCAAGAAAAGGCAAAATATTTAAGGTGGATTCATGGTTAGTTTGGTTGGGTAGAAAGTAAGAAGGTGGTTCGGGGTTGATTTGATAGAATGGGATACAAGAAGGGCTTTTAAGGATTAGTCCTAAACTAATAAGGTTGACCTTATGGGGTTGATGTACACTTATAGGGTTTGCATTATGGAAGAATGGATCATTAATTTTAGGGAAGAGATCAATTGGAGTCAAAGGAGTGACTTTATCCTAAGGGTACTGATTTAAAGAGATCAGGTCCTTAATAAATTCTTCTGGTTCTTGAATCTCAGGACTAGGTAAATGGGGACATCATCAGCATGGATCCTGAAGTAGTACAAATCTCGGAGCAACATGGATCTCGAAGTAGTACCATTCTTGAATTCAAATTCAAGAATAAGTTATCAAATTTTTAGGATAGTTTAGGATTTATCTTTATTGATTATTTTGAAATTTAATTTAGTTAGTTTTGGTTGGTTAGAATTGAAATATGGATATGCCTTATCTTGTATTTGAATTTGAACCATGCTTATATTTCTATCGTGTATTCAAATTCAAATAAGGGTTGGAAAGGTCTGTAAATACCACCCTCAATCCTTTGTAAAAAATTGGTTAATGAAGATGAGTTTTTAGGGAAGAGTGATTCTTTGTTCTGCCTCCATAAAAGAGTAGGCGTGAGGCCCATCTTGCCTTCGCCTTCGGACAACGAGGGGTGTGAGACTCTATGCCTTCACTTTCGAGCGTCGAGGGGCGTGAGGCCCTAGTTATCCCCTTCCCCATCGAGTCCCATCTATAGTCTTAGAGATTTTCCTTCACGGCCCCAGGTAGCGATTTGGGTTGGATGCCCTAGGCTCTGCATGGAGTGAGATGGGTGGGATGCCCTAGGCTACATATAGTAGGGTGGGTGAGTTGCTGTTGACCCCTAAAATGATTTTGATGATAACAAAACATTGGAACATACATTTGGTTATCTAACAACTCTTTAAATGATTGACAAGTTTTTGTAGGGCAACTACATTGACACACTTTCTAAATCCTATGGTCTTTAATGTTTTGTGTTGAGTTGTAAAGTCTTTAGAATCTTGTAAAGAAGAACCCTACAAAATTTTCTATTAAAATCAAGTTTAAGGGTTACTTCTAGTAGTCTTTCAAGCTTCAATTTTTCTTGAATTTATTGAAAGAAGTGCTCAAAGAAGACTTCAAAACTTGGGACAAGTGTTCTGGAAGTTTGAAGTTGATCTGGCTGAAGAACCACCTTCGAGTCAACCGAATGGAGGACCCAGCCGACTCTGGCACTAGCACAGAAAAGAAGTTCTCTGGTACACAGATCTAGCCGACTGGCACCAAGGCCCAGTCGACTCATCCAGAACATGGTTAAGAACGTTCTGAGATTCTCACGGATCCGAGCCGACTGAAATTCAGCCCAGCCGACTCGTCCAAAACTCGGTTGAGAATGGTCTGATAGCCTCTGAGATCTGAGCCGACTGGATTCCAACCTAGCTGACTTATCCAGAGTGAGGTATTTTCTCAATTATGGAAGCTAGCTGACTGGCACTCAGCCCAGTGAACCCGAACTTGGTCCGAGCCAACTCGAAGTTGGTCCGAGCTGATTGGAATGATGGGGACAACTCCAATGGCTAGTTCCAGTTCTCAATTTTTGAATTCTAAAAGTGCTCCAACGGTAACCTGTCACCTCCTAATGGTCTACAATATTCAAAATCAAGAGAAGGCAGTTGAAGTCTCTATAAATATGGTATGAGAACATCTTTGAAGAGACTAATGAATTATTGAGCATTTATTGAACACTTATTGAAGTGAAGAGAGAGAACTAGAGCTTTAAAGTCTGCTTTCAAGCTTGCAACAACTCTTACCAGAAGCTTGAAGTATCTTTTGAGTAAAGCAAGGAAGCCATTGAAGTGCATTGAAGAGCATTTGGTGGATCTTCACTCATGCTGCATTGGCAACCACCCAGACAATAGAGTTTGTCTTTATTGTTGCTTCTTTATTCTATCATTTAGAATATCTTGGTTATTGGTGAGCCCGGTTGTAAAAACCAAATAGGTATCTTTGGTGAGCCTTTAAAACCAGAGTGTAGAGGTTTCTTTGGTGAGCCTATCTAAAAACCAAAGTGTAGAGGTTTTAGGTGAACCTTTAAAAACCTAGCTTGGGTTTCTTTGGTGAGCTCGGTTTCAAAAACTAAAGTGTAGAGGTTGGGGTTTTGAGCCTGTAAAACAATCCAACTATATTCCTGTTTGGGGGATATAGTGGAAATCCAGAGTGGTGAACTTGGGTAGTGGACGTAGGAGCTGGGTTGCTCCGAACCACTATAAACCGGCTTTGTTTGTGTTGTGTTTGTTTTATCTTTTAGCTTCTGCATTCATACTCTGAGTAACACAGCACCTAACTACTAAAAGGAATTACTTGTGCACATACTTACAAAAATTTGTAATTCTTAATTCACCCCCCCTCTTGGAAAAAGCCACTAGGGAAACAGCTGGTATCAGAGCAGTGTCTCTGATTACTTGAGTTAAGATTGATGGCTCATTCTATGAGTACACCCTTGGCCGAGGGCCAATCAACTAATAGACCTCCACTATTCACAGGCACTAATTATTCATATTGAAAAGCATGAATGAAAATTTACATACAAGCTATAGATTTTCAATTATGGAAGGTCATCTTGAATGGGCCACACATTCCCATAATTAAGGTTGATGGCATGGACATCCCTAAGCCTGAAGAGGACTGGGATGATCATGACATGAAGATGGGGAAATTGAACGCCAAATCAATGAATTTATTATATTGTGCTTTGGATGCAAACTAGTTCAACCGAATTTACACTTGCTCTTCAGCAAATGAAATCTAGGATAAACTCGAAGTGACCCATGAGGAAACTTCCCAAGTGAAAACCTCCAAGATAAATCTATTAGTTCATATTTATGAATTATTCAAAATGGAACCTTCTGAAATAATTTCTGCCATGTTCTCTAGATTTACAGATATTATTAACAGTTTAAAGAGTCTTGGCAGGGTATACTCCATTGCAGATCTAGTTCAGAAGATCCTTCGTTCTTTGCTTGACAAATGGGATCCCAAGGTAAATGCAATCTAGGTGGCGGGGACACCAAAGGCACCAGAATAAGACAGAGGCTTTTCAATCCTATATGGATTGATCAATAATTTATGAGTCCATCTGTAATAAGGTCTTAGTCCATCTGATTCCATTTTAGTTGTTATTTGAGTCTTTTGAGTTGTTATTTTAGTTCTGTACTAGTCAGCTCATGTTGAGCTAGTTCAGTCCAATATTAGTCAGCTCATGTCGAGCTAATTTTATTTTTTTGAGTCCTATCAAAGCAAATTGAAGACTCAAGACCACATCATACAAGTGAAGGCCAAGTCCAACCAGAATGAAGACATGGAAGTATAGCCCAAGTCCAACCCAGCTTGATGATTTGAAGACTCCAGGAGAAAAATTCAGAAAACCATGATTCCTTGTAGATGCCCTCCAGATGCCAAAATTCCCTTCTAGATGCCAAAGTATATTCATAGACCAGGGCATCCATGATTCCAAAGGTCCATCTACATCCTAGCCCAAAGGAATCAAGCCCAGGCGCCAAGCCCAAGCCCCTAAGAAGCAAGATATGAGGGAATATTCCTGCTTCCAGGCTACCAGGCCACCCCAGCTTCCAGAGGCCCAAGCCCATGCACCCAAGCCCCTTTGGGCCGATCCCTTGCTGCTCTTAGAAGCCCAACATGTCCCCCTAGGCATCCTTGGAGTGTCGGCCAAGTCAAGAGAATTTTTAGGGATTTTTCTACCTAATGTTTCCTTATTTTTTAGCTAGGGTTTGAGAGGGAAAATGATTCTTATGTAAAGACTAATGTGCCCTTACTTGGAGTCTAAGGTTAAGGGTCTATTTAAGGGACCCTAGCCTTTTGTATGAAACTTGATTTTAGATATGAAATAAACCTTGAGTTCTTATATTGTTTTGTGTGATTACCCTGCTGTGTGCATAAAGTGGTTTAAGAGTTCTTCTTCTCGGTATTTGCAACCATCTTCATGCCGCCAACCATCCTTCCAGCCCCCTCCAAAACTTTCTTTCCATTGATGTTTTCCTTTATTTTCTTGATCTCCTTTGAGTTTTCTAACCCCTGACAGTTTGTTTGCAGGTCCTCGAGTTCCTACGAATCCAACGACTCCAGCCAAGCCTCAATCAGACCACCGAGCAGAAAGCCGGGTATCCGTGGGTCTTTGGCTCGGTTTTCCAGGCCGCATCCATCGAGGAACGAGAGATCCCTTCACTGCGATCTTCACCGGGTACTTCAGACATTGTCAGGTACACCCCCTCTACCTCCAGTAATTATATTGTAGGAGAACTTGCCCTAACCGAGGCTTCTCAGCCCCAGTGATCCTTCTTTAGTACTTTTCTAGGTTCTAATCTGCATGCTTGGCTTCAAAAATTCATACAAAATTCTCTACAATTAATTTTGATCTGAAATTCAGAAATTAATCACCTAACCCAAAATATAAAATATACAAAAAGAATTGCATGCATTTTAGTCCAGCATCATCTGATATCAGAGCTTAGATTAGGGCTTGTTTTTTGCAATTTTTCAGTATGTATATACTCTGTTATTTAAATTATTTCTCCTTGATCAAAATCCAAAAATTCTAAAATTTAGTTTTTTGGATTCAGCATAATTCAAAGTAATTTACATAATTTTTTCAGATTTCATTTTGGCTTGTGAATTTTCTGCAAGCCGAAATATAGCCTATAAATTTTTAGCTTTGTTTCTTTTCAGCAAGACAAGTTTGGAAGTTTTAAGGTTTTGTTTAGCATCTTTTTGCATATCATTTAATTTTAGTATATTTCCTGCATATTAGGCCATAATTTGCAAGTTTTATTCTTTTTAAAAAAATACCAAAATAAAAAAAAAAATACATATTCTCTAAAAGCTACCAAAACATATAACCCTAATTTGCATCATTTGCCTGCCATCATTGCATAATCTACTTTTAAGGGTACTCTTGCTATATCATATGGGGGGAGGATTTGATCACCTCTCCTAAGCCCAAAACCACATCCGTTGCATTCAGTCCCAAGCCTTATCCTAAAATTAACTAGACTTAATTTGCTCTAGTGGACTAGGGGCACCAATTTGTCTGGTCCGGGCTAAGTGTCAGATCATTGTGTCAAGCTAACCTGTGTGTGCCTTGTGTTCAGTGTCTAGAATGGTGGTTTAGGGATTCAATCCCGAAGGGCTTGTGTATTGGTCCGCCTACCTGACAATCTCTAATTGGTGTCTAGGATTGGCAATCAGGGACCTAACACTCCCCTTACACCTGCCTGGCTGAGTACAGGGTTACTATAGGCTAGTTTGCCACCCTGATTGAGCATCCAGTTTTGGACTCTAGGTCTAGTCAAATATAGTCAGTTTGATCGAGTCTTGCATGAGCATTAGATCAGGAGTCCCATCTCATCCACCATTTCCCTGAACCCATGGATAAGCAGAAAGCTAGGATTCAAGCCCTTATAGACCAAATGGCCCAGATGTCTACCCAGTTAATTACCCAAATGACTCAGTTGACCCAGACCAATAGCCTCAACCCAACTCAACCTAGTGAAACCATAGAGCCCAACCCTATGAGAACCCACTACTCTGACCCATATAGGGAGTCCAATCCTAGGAGAACCCAATACTCTGACCCATATAAGGAGCCCAACCCTAGGAGAACCCCTTACCATGATCCCTACCGTGAGGTTGAACCTAGGAGAGACCATCGCCATAACCCTTATTATTATACTAAACCTAGGAGGACCCAAAACCCTGATCCCTACCGTGAGGTTGAACCTAGGAGAGCCCATTATCATGACCCTTATTATGATACTGAACCTAGGAGGACCCCAATCCCTGATCCCTACCATGAGGTTGAACCTAGGAGAGCCCATCATCATGACCTATACTATGATACTGAACCTAGGAGGACCCCAAACCCTGATCCCTATCGAGAGGTTGAACCTAGAAGAGCCCATCGTCATGACCCATACTATGATACTGAACCTAGGAGGACCCCAAACCCTGATCCATACCTTGAGGCTGAACCTAGGAGAGCCCATCATCATGACCCAATCCTTAAGGTTAGTCCTAGAAGACCCAATCAGGATTTTGTAGACCCAGAAGATAAATCCTATTTACCCTCTCCCTATAGGCCTAGTATACCCACAACCTATAGATCTTATGACCCCAAATCCTCTGACTCTAGAATCTACGAACCCATATCCCATGAGCCCAGTAGACCCAAGACCCATAGAGCTAAACCTAAATCCTATGACCCTAGATCCTATAATTCCATGACCCATAGATCTGCACCCTTGTCCTATAAGCCTAGAGAGCCTATAACCCCTAGGTATCAGCCTAGTACTAGACAGGTTTCTCCTAACCAACTTGAACCCCATAGGATTAGTACCCCTAAATATGAACCCAGTAGTGAGCCACTATGAGGCGGAAAAAAAGGATGAGGTGATGATGCTACTAGCACGGATGATGCAAAGGTGGTTATATCTTGTTTTCTTTTTTAGGGTTTTATCTTTGGTTCCTGATTGCAAGCAAAGAGAACCTAGGAAAACTGAAAGAAAAGAGGTCTATGCTAGCAGATCAATTTCTAAGAAATGATAGACCAGGACCCAGAGATTAAGGAACCATGGGATTAGGACTAGCTCGATACACCCAATACCTACCTAGGAGATGGGGATGCAAACCTTTCAAATTCTGAAGCGCCTGGTGCAGAGATCGCTCCACTCGATGGATGCGGCCAGGATGTCCAAGCAGTCATGCCCGTGGATGCGTCGGTTCCCAATCATGTGGCCATGATGGTAAGACGACCCATCTCCGATGTCCGTAGCACCGAGGAAGACCTGTAGGCTGCAAGAGAAAGAACGGTTAGCAAAGAGATGAGAAGTGTTGAAGTTGAAATAGGGCTAGGGTAGAGAAACAGGGCTTCGAGCTCGATATCTGACTGGAGTCCGAAATCGAAGTTGATAACTTGGGGCCTCGCACCCCGCGACATCCCGAAGGACGAAGGAACTGTGGCCTCCCACCACTTGATGCTCTCAGGCGAAGGAACGTGGCCTCACACCACTCGACGCCCTCAGGCGAAGGAACGTGGCCTCACACCACTCGACATCCATGGGGATGAAGGAAGAGTTTCACTCACTCACAACCTAGTCTAGGGAGACAGAGGATTGGAGAAGAAAACACTCAAAATTTTTTTTTGTATTCATTCACTAACTGTTACAAAGAGGGGTTTGGGTCCTTTAAATAGGTACCCAAATATATATTCAAAATTCAAAAGAAAACCCATTCAAAATTTGAACCAAAAATACAACTCAATTTGAAAGTGGTGCTCAAGCTTTGGAGAGCTTTCTTCTTGGCCGACCAGCTTGGTATTGCATGATGCTTGGCTTGGAGTGGAGGAGTTGCTCCTTGGACTTCCTTCTTTGCTTGCTTGGTTTTGGTAGAAAACATGAAGTGAGGCTAGCTTGGAGGGATTTGTCCCACTTTGACTTTTCTTGGCTTGATTCAAGGCCGACCAAATGGGAATAATCCTAGGCGTGGCATGATTGGAGGCTTGGAGAGGGGGATTGGTCTTTGACCTTCCTTCCTTGCATGGCTTATTTTGGAAGAAGGCTTGGATTGAGGCTTGATGTCTTCACCATGCCTTTCTTGCTTAACTTCATCAAGGGATCATGCCTTTCTTGCTTAACTTCTTTATGGAAGAAGGCTTGAGTGGAGGCATGCATCAAGGGATTTGAAACTTCTTTCCACTTGGAGAATGGAGGATGCCTTTCTTGCTTGACTTCTTTATGGAAGGAGTCTTGAGTGGAGGCATGCATCAAGGGATTTGAAACTTCTTTCCATGACCGCCCATCCTAGATTGAAGAGAGCTTGAAGAGGGAAGGGGAAGGGGGCATGGATCATGTAAGTGGTCCCCTTTCTTGGGCGCCCAAAACAAACCACATGTCATCACCTCAGTGCGCCACATAAACAGATAAGGTGGGCCCTGAGCTGACATGTCTCTTTGCCTATGTTAGGCTTAAAAGAGACTTAACTTTTGAACCACTAAAGACTTCATGGGCTTAGACTCGGCCAGACTTATTACAAGACTCAGCTTGACCCGATGGGTCGAGGTACAGACTCCATTTAAGCAAATAAACTAGAGGCTGACAGCCTTATTACAGGACTCGATAAACACAGAACCCTAATCAGAGATCCCCCGAAGTTTGAAGGGCTCAAGTCAAACCATGATGCCCACATCACACTACCCCTTAGTCAACCTGAGCCTACTAGGAGTAGTGCCCATAATCAAAAACCAGGACCTAGCCAATTTTTCCTTAGCCGACCTTCTCCAACCAGTCCTGAGATTCACAAGGCTTACATTAACACAGAAGTGTATGAAGCTGATGCAAGCTTAGTGGATGAGTATGAGGGAGAAGAAGAGACACCTTTAGATGACCTAGAATTAGCTGACCCATTAGATACCTAGGTAGAAGCCAACCTAGAGGTAGTTGACCTTGACCACATCCAACCTAAAGCTATAGTGGAAGAACAAATAGAGGAAGAGAACCAAGGTACTACTACTAGAGCCTTACCTGAGGAAACCATAGAGGAGAGCCAAATTATAGAGTCTAGTCCTAAAATAAAAGAACCAGAAGAATTTATTAAGGACTTGATCTCTTTGAATCAGTACCCTCAAGATGAGCCTCATCCTATAGTTCCCATTAAGGACCACTTCCCTGAGATTAGTAACCCATCCTTCCATTATGCAAACCCCATAGATATACCGCAACCCCGTAAGGTTAGCCTCATTAGTCTAGGATTAGTCCCTGACATGCCTTCTTATATCGAACTTTATCCAACTAACCTTGAACCTTTTTCCCTACCCTACCAAACTAATTCTGAACCCACTTCCCATTTTCTGTCCTTTCCTGACACCTCCAGCATTTCTAGGATTATTAGATTGCATTTAACTGAGATTACCATACTGCATGCATTCATCACGCATGTTAGGTTTGCATCTTACTTCTGGCATACTCTTTGGAATTTGCTAGGAGTTCACTATAAATTTTTATGTGCATGTCAAGCTAGGATCAAACCTAGGGAACCTATAATCTGTTAGGTTTAGATCCAAAGAGTTCAATAAAATTTCCTTTTATAGGAATGCATAGTCAAGTTTGTTAGGTATAGGTTTGAGTCCTTTGCATCATCCTGATAGGATTCTGCATGTGCCTAGCATGTTCACCACCCACACTAATCTTAAAACAACTGGCTAATTCCCGAAGAAGGGTCAAAGAATTTGATGTAGTGGATTCTATCTCTGTTAGGCTTAGGCATTAAAGAAGCTTCATGCTCATAGAGCCGGACCTTTTAAAGTGATAGAAAAGGATTGGATAAAATGCCTATGTGTTAGACTTTCCTTCGGATATGGGCATTAGTTCTACCTTCAATATTACAGACCTGGTTGAGTATAGGGAACCGGCAGCGATACCTAGTGAGGCCTTTGGACCTATTCCTTTTCATTGTGAGTGACCCTAACCCAAAGTGTCCACTAACAAATTGGCCTGAGAGAGGAGAACGGATCGAGCATATCCTGAACAATCAAGCCATCATGACCCGGGGTCATGACTATCAACGCTTCCTGGTCTGATGGCAAGGCCAGCCAGAGTCGGAAGATTAGTGGATTTCTCGAGAGGACTTTCAACGCCTCAACCCAGACCTTCTCGAGAGATATGTGAGCCAGTCTGATCTTCACTCGATAGGATCAGTTCCTCCCACCCCGGGAGAATTGGTGGGGACACCAAAGGCACCAGAATAAGACAGAGGCTTTTCAACACTCTGTGGATTGATCAATAATTTATGAGTCCATCTGTAATAAGGGCTTAGCCTATCCGAGTCCATTTTAGTTATTATTTGAGTCTTTTAAGTTGTTATTTTAGTTCTGTACTAGTCAGCTCATGTTGAGCTAGTTCAGTCCAATGTTAGTCAGCTCATGTCAAGCTAATTTTATTTTTTTGAGTCCTGTCCAAGCAAATTGAAGACTCAAGACCACATCATACAAGTGAAGGCCAAGTCCAACTAGAATGAAGACATGGAAGTATAGCCCAAGTCCAACCCAGCTTGAAGATTTGAAGACCCCAGGAGGAAAATTCAGAAAATCCTGATTCCTTGCAGATGCATTCCAGATGCCTAAATTCCCTTCCAGATGCCAAAGTATATTCATAGACCAGGGCATCCATTATTCTAGAGGTCCATCTGCATCCTAGCCCAAATGAATCAAGCCTAGGCACCAAGCCCAAGCCTCTAAGAAGCAAGATACGAGGGAATATTCCTGCTACCTGGCTACCAGGCCACCCCAGCTTGCAGATGCCCAAGCCCATGCACCCAAGCCCCTTTGGACCAGCCCTTTGCTGCTCTTAGAAGTCCAACACGCCCTCCTAGGCATCCTTGGAGTACTGGCCAAGTCAAAAGAATTTTTAAGGATTTTTCTACCTAATATTTCCTTATTTTCTAGCTAGGGTTTGAGAGGGAAAAGGATTCTTATGTAAAGACTAATGTGCCCTTACTTGGAGCCCAAGGTTAAGGGTCTATTTAAGGGACCCTAGCCTTTTGTATGAAACTTGATTTTAGATATGAAATAAACCTTGAGTTCTTATATTGTTTTGTGTGATTTCCCTGCTGTATGCATAAAGGGATTTTAGAGTTCTTCTTCCCGGTGTTTGCAACTATCTTCCTGCCGCCAACCATCCTTCTAGCCCCCTCCAAAACTTTCTTTTCTTTGCTATTTTCCTTTATTTTCTTGATCTTCTTTGAGTTTTCTAACCCCTGACAGGTCATTTGCAGGTCCTCGAGTTCCTACGAATCCAACGACTCCAACCAAGCCTCAATCGGACCACCGAGCAGAAAGCTGGGTATCCACGGGTCTTTGGCTCAGTTTTCTAGGCCGCATCCATCGAGGAACGAGAGACCCCTTCGTTGCAATCTTCACTGGGCACTTCAGACATTGTCAGGTACACCCCCTCTACCTCCAGTAATTATATTGTAGGAGAACTTTCCCTGACCGAGGCTTCTCAACCCCGACGATCCTTCTTTAGTACTTTTCTAGGTTCTAATCTGCATGCTTGGCTTCAAAAATTCATACAAAATTCCCTACAATTAATTTTGATCTGGAATTCGGGAATTAATCACCTAACCCAACATATAAAATATACAAAAGGAATTGCATGCATTTTAGTCCTGCATCACTAGGAAGCGAAAGATCTCATCACATTGATGCTGGATGAACTGCTGGGATCACTCATCACCCACGAGCTGACAATGCAACATAGAACGAAAGATGAGCAGAAGAAAAAAAAGACAATAGCCTTCAAAGCTGCTTCTGATTCAAAGAGGGATGATGATGAATCTGAAGAAGAAAGTACCTCCTCCAATGACAACCTAGAAGACAAAGACATCGCTATGATTGTGAGGAGATTCAAAAAATTTATGGGAAGAAAGAAAGGAAGGTACAACCAAAAATTTCACAGGAAGGATTATGGAATGGAAAAAAAAAAGGACAGAGAGAAAAATAAAGAGGTAGTCCCCATATGCTACGCATGCAAGAAGCCAGGGCACATACATCTAGACTGTCCACTACTAAAGAAATCCTTCAGACAAAAGAAGAAAAAAAAGCCATGGTTGCCACATGGTCCGATAGTGAAGACTCATCATCATTTGAAGAAGAAGAGATCACCAAGACTGCAAATCTTTGCTTAATGGGTCTTGAAGATGAGGTCACATCCCCTAACAATTGTACTGAATTTACTTTCGATGAATTAAATTCAGCTTTTCATGACTTACTTTCTGAATTTAAGAAAGCTGGAGTAAAGATAAAATCATTAAAAAATATGAATGATTCTTTACTCAAACAAAAGGATGAAATTTTAGAAAAGAACAATTTATTACAAAAAGAATTGCATGACTTTTCTAAAAAATTTGAAAAGCTGAAAAACAAAAAAATTTTATATGTAAAGAAAAAACAATAATTTACTTGCTGAAAATAATGAATTAAAAAAGGAGGTTACAAAACTCAAGCCTTTGGTTGAAAAACTCACTTTATCTTCAAATAAGCTTGAGCTAATTTTAAAAGAACAATGAATTTCTTGAAATAAAGCTGGAATTGGTTTCAACACTTCTTTTGTAAATGGAATTTCAGCAACGACTTTTGTGAAATCCAAAATACCTGCTCAAAATATTTTATCTCAAAAAGTTTCAGCCACACCAAAAACTGTTTCTACTTCAAAGTCCTTATCATATGTTCCTATGAATTTGAGCAAAAATGCATACATTCCAAAAAGTTCAAAATCTGCATCAAGTGCATCAACTTTTAGAACTTCAAATTCTGTTTCCATCAAAAATTCTAAAGTTTTTGATTTGCTTATAAAAGAATAGGACATAAAGCTTTTGAATGCAACAATCTTATAAATGTCTATAAAAAGGTAAAAAAGATTTGGGTTCCCAAAGGAACCTCCTCTGTTGACCTGCAAGGACCCAAGGTAGCTTGGGTACCTAAAAAAATTCATTGACTATTTTGCAGGAATGTCTTGCAGCCCAAAAATTAAAGTAAAGGTGGTACTTGGACAGCGGCTGCTCAAGACATATGACAGGTGATAAGGACCAATTCATCACCCTTGAAATGAAAGAAGGAGGTATGGTCACCTTTGGAGATAATGGCAAAGGGAGAATAATCGGTATTGGTAAGATCAAAATTACTCCCTTCACTTTTATTGAAATTGTTTTGCTAGTAGACAAATTGAAGCATAATCTCTTAAGTATAAGTCAATTATGTAATAAAGGTTTCAAGGTTATCTTTGAGTCTTCTATGTATATAGTAACTAACTCTTTAGATTCTAGCAATAAATTTATTGGACATAGACTTAGGAATATCTATGTAGTAGATCTTAATGATCTTGCCATGCCTAGTAGCCCTAGTATAGTTGCAATGAATGCTAAGACCAAAGAGTCAGGCTTACTATGGCATAGACGATTAGGTCATGCTAGCATGCATACAATTGCCAAATTAATTTCTAAAGATCTTGTTAGAGGCATGCCTAAGTTTAAAGTTGATTTAAATCATGTTTGTGATGCATGCCAAACGGATAAACAAACTAGGGGGAGTTTTAAATCAAAGAATATAGTTTCTACAACAAGATCTCTTGAACTACTTCACATGGATATTTTTGGAACTACTAGGATCACAAGACTAAGAGGGATGAAATATGCTCTTGTGATAGTAGATGATTTTTCGAGATTTACATTGGTTTTGTTCATTGCCTCAAAAGATGAAACTTTTCATGTTTTTAGAAAATTTCATAAAAAGGTTTCAAACCAAAAGAACTTATCTTTGATTTCAATTAGAAGTGATCATGGAACTAAATTTGAAAATCAATTTTTTAAAGATTATTGTACTGAATTTGGCATTGATCACAACTTCTCCGCTCCTAGAACACCTCAACAAAATGGTGTTGTAGAGAGAAAAAATAGGACATTGGAAGAAATGGCTCGCATAATGTTGTTTGAAGGCAATCTTCCAAAGTACTTTTGGGTAGAAGCGGTGAACACTGAATGTTATATTTTAAACCACATTTTGAACCGTCCTATCTTAAAGAAAACCCCCTCTGAGCTTTGGAATGACAAAAAACCAAATATTAGTTATTTTCATGTGTTTGGTTGTAAATGCTTTGTGCATAATAATGAAAAATATAATTTAGAAAAATTTGATTCTAAAGCTGATGATGTAATTTTCCTATGTTATTCATTATATAGCAAAGCATATAAGGTTTTTAATAAAAGAACACTTACTATTGAAGAGTCAATTCATGTTGTATTTATTGAAACTAACCCTACACCTTCTAGACAAGAAGAGTGCATAGATAATGATGCTGGTACATTACAAAAAGGAATGGATGACTTGAGCATTCAAGACAAAGACACTCAAGATGGAGAAGAAACGGTAAGGATCATACTGATCTACCGAGGGACTGGAGGTATGTTACATCTCACCCTAAAGAATTAATAATAGGAGATCCTTCACATGGTGTTAGGACTAGGGCTGCCATAAGGATGCACATGATTACCTAGCCTTTGTATCACAAATAGAACCTCATAGCTTAGAAGAGGCTGAGACTGATCCAAACTGGATGATGGCAATGCATGAAGAATTAAACCAATTTGAAAGAAATAAGGTATGGACACTTGTAGATAGACCTACAAACCATCCAATTATAGGAACTAAATGGGTCTATAGGAATAAATTAGATGAGCAAGGAAATATTATAAGGAATAAAGCTAGATTAGTGGCTAAGGGATATAACCAAGAAAAAGGTATTGATTTTGATGAAACCTATGCACCCGTAGCAAGATTAGAAGCCATTAGATTACTACTTGCATTTGATTGCTACATGAACTTCAAACTCTTTCAAATTGATGTAAAAAGTGCATTTCTTAATGGTTTTATCTTTGAACAAGTTTTTGTGGAACAACCACCAGGTTTTGAAAATCACACATTTTCAAACCATGTATTCAAATTAAACAAAGCATTGTATGGTTTAAAACAAGCACATAGAGCCTGGTATGATAGACTTAGCACTTTCTTAATTGAAAATGATTTTTCAAGAGGTAATGTAGACAAAACTTTGTTTATTAAAAAGAAAAATAATGACATCTTAGTTGTACAAATATATGTTGATGACATTATTTTTGGTGCAACTAACAAATCTCTATGTAAATAATTTGCTAAGCTTATGCAGGGAGAATTTGAAATGAGCTTAATGGGTGAGCTGAACTACTTCCTTGGACTTCAAGTAAAGCAAACAAAGGAAGGCATCTTCATCAACCAAGCCAAATACATCAAAGAAATCATCAAAAAGTTTGGTATGGAGAGTAGCAAAACAATGAGCACACCCATGAGCCCAGCTTGCAGATTAGACAAAGATGAGAATGGATCCCATGTTGACCAAAAGCTATACAGAGGTATGATTGGATCCTTATTATATTTGACTGCAAGTAGACTTAACATATTATATAGTGTATGTGTATGTACTAGATTTCAATCATCACCAAAAAAAACACATGCTTGCTGTAAAAAGAATAATTAAATATTTGAAAGGAACAAGTAATTTAGGAATTTGGTATTCTAAACATTTTACTCTGAATTTTATTGGATTCGCTGATAAAGATTATGCTGGTTGTAAAATAGATAGAAAAAGCACTAGCGGTACATGCCAATTTCTAGGGTTGAATTTAATTTTATGGCACTGTAAGAAGCAAAACTCCATAGCCTTGTCCACAGCTGAGGCTGAGTACGTGGCTGCCGGTAGTTATTGTGCTCAAGTGTTATGGATTAAACAACAACTAGAAGACTTTGGTGTATCATAATCTAAAATTCCAATTAAATATGATAACACAAGTGCTATCAATTTGACAAAGAATCAATTCAACACTATAGAACCAAGTACATTAAAATAA
Source organism: Areca catechu (assembly GCA_021397845.1). NCBI lineage: Eukaryota > Viridiplantae > Streptophyta > Magnoliopsida > Arecales > Arecaceae > Areca > Areca catechu. Next base: position 128,486,165 of record CM038045.1, on the reverse strand, counting down.
GACATCATTTTATTAGAGATCATATTTCTAAGGATAATATTGTGCTTGACTTTGTACCTACTAAAGATTAATTAGCTGACATATTTACTAAGCCACTCATCAAGATAGATTTGAGCTAATTGGAGTGAATTAGGACTTTGCGATCCTTTTTAGATTCTTTAACTTAATTCCTTCAATTCTAAGGTAATTTCATCTAGAAAACCTCCTCAATTTATTCTATTTTATTGAGCCTTAATTTTTGTTGAAATTCTTTTCAAAATTCTTTTGATTTTTGTTCAAACTTTTCAAAACTAACAGAAATTCTTTTCAAAATTCTTCTGATTTTTGTTCCAACTTTTCAAAACTTCATTTTTTATGTTTGAGTCGACTGGATCTTAATCTGAGTCGACTAGATTTCTCTGAGAGTTTTGAGCTTGTTCTGGCCTAGTCGACTCGAACAGTTTCGAGTCGACTAGATTTTCTGATGGTGTTAGGAGAGCTCTGGCCGAGTCGACTCGATCCTTTTTAGGACTACTCTAGTCGACTAGAATTTCGCACCGAAGCATTTTGCTTAGGGTTATAAACTCATCACCGAACCGTTTATCCTTTATGTTGTCTTCTCTAACTGTTCATTCATCTCCAAAACCTACTCCAAAGACTTCTTTCTCCCTTCCAAGCACTCCATTTTCTTGATTTTCCATCTTTCCTAGCTATGGCACACAAGCATGCGATAGGTAAACGCTCCGTTAGGGTTGCTCCATCGGTTGAAAAGGAAAGAAGGTCCAAAAGGAGGAAAGAAGAGCCAAGTAGCGCCACTCGCAGTGAAGAAATTGCTTCATTGGATGCTTTTTGAAACTTTTGTAATGTTTAATGTACTGAACACCTTTTTGACAAAAATGAAATGAACATCTTTTTGATCACTATGTAATGTGTGTATATGTGTTATCTTATTTACACTCTCTTCTTTTTAATAAGAATTCTCTCTCTAAGTTGAGAAAGTGAAATTATCTCAAACAAATCTTCAAATTTTCTCAATCTATTTTAAATTATGAGCTTATCTGTTTAACCTTTTTGAATTGATGACAAAAAGGGGGAGAATCATAGAGTGCGTGAAAGGAAAAGCTTAATGAATTGCAATACAACTACTAAAGTAAAGTAGACAGGGGGAGTCTTTAAGCCATTTCTGAATAACTTCTTGCATATTATTTTGTTAAAATGTTCAAATGAATGTTAAAGGGGGAGAAACTTAGAGAAAATTCATATTGTCTAGAAATTTTATAAAAAGGAGGAGGTATACATGCTTAATTTACATGCTTCAGTGATTACTATGATGCTCTCGACTTATTATATCCATCAATCGATACTTAAAGCTGCTTGATACATACAAGCAATCATTCTCTGATATTTGTAGTTTATGAATTTGATCTTGTGCATAACGGTATAGCACATACTGATATACATCTGAGATTACAGTTGATTTTATAAATTGTCAAACAAATTTAAATGCTTACATACTAATGAATATATTAGATTCTTTTCATGCCCAGTGTTTTGTCGTCATCAAAAAGGAGAAGATTGTTGACCCCTAAAGTGATTTTGATGATAACAAAATATTGGAGCATACATTTTGTTATCTAACAAATCTTCAAATGATTGACAAGTTTTTGTAGGACAACTACATTGACACACTTTCTAAATCCTACAGTCTTTAATATTTTGTGTTGAGTTGTAAAGTCTTTAGAATCTTGTAAAAAAGAACCCTACAAAATTTTCTATTAAAATCAAGTTTAAGGGTTACTTCTAGTAGTCTTTTAAGCTTTAATTTTTCTTGAATTTATTGAAAGAAGTGCTCGAAGAAGACTTCAAAGCTTGGAACAAGTGTTCTGGAAGTTTGAAGTTGATCTGGCTGAAGAACCACCTTCGAGCCGACCGGATGGCAGACCTAGCCGACTCTGGCACTGGCACAGAAAAGAAGTTCTCTGGCACACAGATCCGCCGACTAGCACCAAGGCCAGCCGACTCATCTAGAACATGGTTGAGAACGTTCTGAGATTCTCATGGATCCGAGCCTCTTGTATTCAGCCCAGCCGACTCATCCAGAAATCAGTAGAGAATTGTCTGATAGCCTCTGAGATCGGATCCGACTAGATTCCAACATAGCTAACTCATCCAGAGTGAGGTATTTTCTTAACTGTGGAAGCTAGCCGACTGGCACTCAGCCCAGTCAACCCGAACTTGGTCCGAGCTGACTTGAAGTTGGTCCGACCGACTGGAATGACGGGGTTACCTCCAACGGCCAGTTCCAGTTCTCAGTTTTTGAATTCCAAAAGTGCTATAACGGTAACCTGACACCTCCCAATGGTCTACAACGTTCAAAATCAAGGGAAGGCAGTTGAAGTCTCTATAAATAATGTATGAGAACATCTTTGAAGAGAATAATTAATTATTGAGCATTTATTGAACACTTATTGAAGTGAAGAGAGAGCACTAGAGCTTTAAAGTCTGCTTTCAAGCCTGCAACAACTCTTACCAGAAGCTTGAAGCATCTTTTGAGTAAAGCAAGGAAGCCATTGAAGTGCATTGAAGAGCATTCAATGGATCTTCCCTCGAGCTGCATTGGCAACCACCCAGACAATAGAGTCTGTCTTTATTATTGCTTCTTTATTCTATCATTTAGAATATCTAGGTTATTGGTGAGCCCGGTTGTAAAAACCAAATAGGTTTCTTTGGTGAGCCTTTAAAACCAGAGTGCAGAGGTTTCTTTGGTGAGCCTATCTAATAACCAAAGTGTAGAGGTTTTAGGTGAACCTTTAAAAACCCATCTTGGGTTTCTTTGGTGAGCCCAGTTTCAAAAACCAAAGTGTAGAGGTTGGGATTGTGAGCCTATAAAATAATCCAACCGTATTCCGGTTTAGAGGATATAGTAGAAATCTCGAGTGGTGAACTTGGGTAGTGGACTTAGGAGCTGGGTTGCTCCGAACCACTATAAACCTGCTTTGTTTGTGTTGTGTTTGTTTTATCTTTTAGCTTCTGCATTCATACTCTGATTAACATAGCACCTAACCACTAAAAGGAATTACTTGTGCACATACTTATGAATATTTGTAATTCTCAATTCACCCCCCCTCTTGGGAAAAGCCACCTGGGCAGTAGTTGCCATAGAGGTGAGAGGTATCTCCATGAATGTAAGTTCCAAGTCTGTAGAGTGTCCAATTTTTCTATCCTCCATCTCCATTATTCCTTCGTCACCCAATAGAAAAAAAAAATAAAAAAAATAGTAGTACCATAATCATCAGTGACTTCTCAGCTCGTCGCTGATCCTCCCCTGATCCCGTCCCCCATCATTCCCTTGAGGTGGGGAGAACTCGATTCCATTGAGTTAGGCTTAGCAATCTTCTAGTACAGGATGCACATTGCCTGTAAATTGATCTTTTCTTTAAGCTCTGCTCTTTGATCTGTGCACCTCTGAGATATGTATAGCTCTATGATCTATGCAACTTTGAAATCCATGTAGCTTTGGAACCCATGCAACTTTAAAATTTGCATAGCTTTGAAATCTGTGCAAGCCTGAAGTCGGTAACAGGATGGGAGTCTACATTCATGTTTGTGCGCTGGTGCCTTCATTCTCAAGCAATGGAATAGAAGAATCTGACCTCGTTGTCGATTGTTGGAGGAGATGGCAAAATGGACGACGGACTCCCGATAGGCTACGTTGTCGATGGCGTTAGGAACAGACGGTGACATGGATGGGAGATAGGCTGACATGGTTTTCATCTCAGCTATCCAAGGATCGCTTCGATCAGGAGGGAAACATCGACAAAAGTGGGTTTCGATAATGTCAATGGTGTTGATCGGCAGGGAAGGGGCTTTGGTGGGTGGCATGGGTGGTCGACGGGGGAAAGGAGGCGATCCGGGGGAAGGGGCTTTGACCCGTGAAGAAGAAAACAAAGAGATAACATTTTTAGAGTTTATTTTATGCATCCCGTAATTCCAGTATATGGTCTGTTTATTTAATTGTTTCTACATATAGGAAACTCAGAAAATTTTGATTTTATTTTGCTGGATTCATCCCATTTGATAATACTCATCAGAACTTTTTCCTTATTTATTTCGATATGTAGATTTTTTGTACATCTATTTTCTCCTTGAGAACAATTCTGCTATAAAATTTCAGCAAGTCTATTTTTGCATTGTTTAGTTAGATTGTTGTTTGTTGCATTCATTTTAAACTACTTAGCGGTGAAAATATTATAAGATAAGGGAAGGAGGTCATTACCTTTCCTTAGCCCAAAAACAACCAACCACATTTTGCATCGAACCCAAACCTTTTAATAAAATTGAGTAGCAACCTAATTAGAATTAGGGACACCAACAAGTCAAGCTCAATTAGCATGTTGAGACTAGTGTGAATCATTTCTTCATCTACTCCTGGAAATTGGTGTCTAAGGCTAGAGGTCCAAAGGCAAATGCCTTAAGTGGATTTGTGGTTCCTTAATTGGATCCTCGCGAAAGCGAGGGGGGCCTCCAACAATCCCATCTCTAACCTAGCCAGTTGAAAGGGTATTTGTAGTTTTGATCTATACTGAGTCAATTCATACTACATTGGACTTCTAGGTTTAGCAAACCTTAGAATGAGTCTTTGTATTGAATGACTACTAGATCATGAACTCCATACCAGCATTCACAAGACCAACCATGTTCTACCACCCGAATCTAGAAGTTCTAATAAGAACTATGACTGAGTAGCTCAAGCAATTGAACAATAGATTTGATCAAATGGAAGAGAGGATAGGAACTCTTGAAGAGACCCGCATGACCCCTATTGAGCCACAATCACCCAGTTTGCCACCCATCCATCCTAGAGTCCAATGCCAGGAACATAATCCTAACCCACATCAAAGGAGACCACACCATGATTATGTTGACCAGGATGAGAGAGCCCTTGAAACATTTATCTAGATGCACCCACATTTGATGGAAACTTGGATCCTAAGGTGTATATAGACTGGGAAAGTGATATGGATCAATACTTTGATTGGTACGAAATGTCGAAAGATAGAAAATTTAAGTTTGCCAAACTTAGATTGGTCCGTCAGGCAATATTATATTGGAATAATGTCGAGTGCATTAGTAGACAGAGAGGTGACATTCCCATAGCCACTTGGAGAGCTATGAAGGTAAAGCTTAGGGAGAAGTATTTACCCCTATCCTATGAACAAAGACTCTTGGATCAATGGTAACGATTAAGTCAAGGAAATAAGATAGTGTCAAAGTATATTGCTATGTTTGATGAGTTTGACATGAGATGCAGTGTGGTTGAGTCAGAAGTTGTGACCTTGTCTAGGTTTAGAGCAGGTCTACGAGAAGAAATCCAAAGAGAGTTATTCCTTAGAGAGGTCCATGATCTAGACCAAGCCTACCAAATTGCTAGGGAATGTGAGAGAATTCAGAGGGGACCTATTTTCCATCGACCTGAATCCAATAGGTTCAATTTTTCTGGAAGTAGACACAGCCCAAGCCCAAGTCCATCCAACAGACCCAATCCTACTACTCCATTAGCTCGTAGAGATGACAATGGAAAGAACCCTGAAGTCCGAAGAGAAGGTAATGTCCATTGTTTTAGGTGCCTTAAGGCAGGTCATATTGCAAGCCAATGTCCCACTAGAGCATTACACAAAGGAGAAATGGAAGAGGAGGTCCCTGAACCCATAGAAGATTGTGAGGAAGAAGTATATGAGGCCATTATGAACTTAGTTGATGAGTATGAAGGGGATGAAGAGATTATTGACTCATCAGAGTTTCTAGGAGTTATGAGATGTATCTTGACCCAGGCTAAGGAGCAAGAAGATTGGCATAGGACCAACATCCTATAAACCTTTATTAAAATAGGAGAAAAAGTCTGCAAGATCATCTTAGATAGTGGAAGTTGCATAAATGCCATATCAACCAATACAATCAAGAATTTAGGTCTATGCACTGTGCACCATCCTAACCCATATAAGGTATCTTGGATAGATTCGACCTCAATTCCTATCAAATTTAGGTGCCAAGTCACCATCCAAATCCAATCATACCAAGAAAAGGTTTGCTGCGATGTTCTTCTTATGGGAGTAAGCAACATCATATTAGGCTGACCATGGTTGTATGATCATTACACTATACTCTATGGTCATTCTAATTCTTGCTCTTTTACTCATAATGGAAAGAAGATTGTAATCAATTCTTCACCACCTAAGGACCATGTTAAGAGAAGATCAAGTCACAGAGGGACAAGAAACAAGGAATAAATATGATCAGTGCTAAGAAATTAGAGCAAGAGCTTAATGGTGGTTCACCTGTTTGGATTTTGACAACTAAGGAAATTCAGGAACAACCTCATAAAGAACAGCCCCAGGAAGTGTTAAGGTTTCTAGAGAAATTTCAAGACATATTTCTAGAAGACCTTCCTAATTACCTTCCACCCAAAAGAGATATTCAACATGCCATAGATCTCATCCCATTGCCCACACATGCATGAGTTTCTAAGTCTGCTGAGTCATACGCATAGCATATTAAGGACTTGCATAAATAAATCAGTAAAAAAATCAACATGACCTATGAAACCTACAGGCGTATGGCTAATTCACATAGGAAAATCAAAGAATTTTATGAAGGAGACCATGTAATGATTAGACTCAGACTTGAACGGTTCCCATCTTAAACCATTAAAAAATTACATGCCCGCGACGTAGGCCCATTTAAAATCATAAAGAAGATTGGACATAATGAATATTACTTGAGTTATCATCTGACCTAGGTATCAGCTCGACCTTCAATGTTTCAAACTTGATAGAGTATAAGGAGCCAATGATGAAACCTAGTGAGCATTTTGGGCCTAACCTTATTTTTGAGAGTGAGCCTACCCCGAGTGTCCAATAGCCACTTTTCCAAAGTGGAGAGACAAAATTGAGCAAATTCTAGACGACAAGATATCACTACCAGGAACAAAGACTACCAACGCACTCTGGTTCATTGGCAAGGTCAGCCAGAATCTAAAAACTCATGGATCACTAGGGAAAACCTGCAACGAATTGACCCAGACTTATTAGAGCATTACTAGAGTCAGGTTGACCCATACTTGATAGAGTCGAGTTCTTGCCACCCCGGAAAAATTGGTGTGGACAACAACAATGCCCTTGAATCAAATTCTTTATGGATTGAATGATAAATTTAAAGCCCCATAAAGTTAGTTGAACTACAACCTAAAGAGCCAACTTGAGCACTAGAGCTAACTCAACCAAAGAATTCTGCTACTTTAATTTCTACTTCAACATTTCAGCTATTTAGCACTTATTTAGCTACCTGGAATAACTCTACACTTCAGCACTTATTTAGCTACCTAGAATAACCTCAACTATTTGGGATAACTCAACACTTGGGATAAATCCACATGTCAACTACAAGACCAAGTTGGACTGCCACATCTTGATGGGGGACGACATGCATAAAAATCACCCTAAGAACCAATACGAGTACCGATGCTAATAATAAACATAGATTCTTGGGGAACATTCAAATAGGGTAGATTTTAGGTTATGCATTCCCTCATGCTAGGCTCAAATAAAATGAGAAAGAAACAGTACTCAAATATTTAGAAACCCCTAATCAACGATATGCATGCATTTCAAAGATTTAGATCTAAAGCAAGGAAGGAGAAATAAAACCCTACAACAGTAATAACTACTTCCTGTGTGACGAGTTCACTTATCCTTAGAAGATGTGGCCTGCGTGATCAATAGTTAGCCATCCAACACAAGGCAACAGGGGACTGGGTTGATGGTCAGGCTCCCTTCAAATGCTCGGTATTGGAAGAGGGCCCCTACAAGATTGAATCATGGCTTGATCAAATGAAACCGCCAAAGAACAAAACATAACCTAAAGTTTAATTTTGGATAAAGTAAAAGAACCCAAAATAAACATAGCCTGGAATAAAAAAAAATAAAAGGACCGAAGGCTTCGTGGAACAGGAGAACTAGGTGGAAGCTTTGTGGGTTGGTAGCTCAGAGATGATGGCATCGGGGCGATCTCGGAGCTTCATTTCTGGCGGGGAGTCGGGCTCCTGTGGAAGAATGACCGAGTAGACATCCGGAAAAGACATGGAGAGCTCGGGAACAGGGGAGGTGAGCCAGGTCTGGGTGAAACTCTGTGGAGCAATGTCCGAAGCTGATGATGGCATCGCAGCGGACGGGAGGAGGGAGATCCAGCGATGAGAGCTCCGGAGGAGTGAGATTGGGTGATGGAGACTGAAGGAGGGATATCGAGCGATGGAGAACGCAGGAGGGAGGTCTGGACTGGAGGAGGGGGGGTTTGGACCGAAGGAGGAATGTTGGTGATGGGATGACCTGAGGAGGGAGCTTCAAAGGGACTGAGATTTCTTAGACTGTGAGCTGGAGTTTCTTCTTTGAAGATGAAGTAGTGGGTTGGAGGCACTTTGGGGAAGACGGCAACGTCGTGGAAGGGAGACATGATGGTTGATGGTGATGGTGTGGAAGGAGACATAGCAGGAAGGTGGAGACGGCATGGAAGGAAGGCAACGGTGGAGCCTCACGCTCCTCGACATTGCGGTAGCAATGAAGGCAGGGTCAGGGCCTCGCACCCCTCAATGTCACCATGGCAACGAAGGCAAGAAGAAGAATTGTATTTTTTTCATTGAATTCATAAATGAATTCCTTCGTACAAACTAGCCATATTTATAGGCTCATGAATGGTTCCAGAATGCTCTAAACACAGGATTAAAACTTAACTAATCCAAGGATTAGATACAAAATAAAACTTATCCTAAGAGGTGGCAGGGCAGTTTGTTATACAAGATTCCATGAGATTTTTTTTACCTTTTTTTAATTGCTAAAAAAAATTGAAATAAAAGAGAAAAAAAATTTTGGAAACTTCTGGAAATCTCCAAAACCAGGGATTCGGTTTGATCGTGTCTCGAGTCAGCTCAACGATCTCAGGTCGGCTCTATGGTGTAGGTCATATTCTTCTTGTTTTGTGATCTAGAGGGTTCTCCAGGCTTGGTCTTGGTCTTGGTGTCCCCACCATTTCTCCTGGGGTGGGAAGAACTCAATCCCATTGAGTAAGGGTTTGTTCAGCTTTGATACTCTTCCAAGAGATCCGGATCAATGCGTTGTAGGTCCTTTTTGGTATTCCACGAGTCCTCTGATTCGGGATGATCTTGCCATCTTACCAAGTAGCGCTGATAGCTATCCTGTCGGGTACTGATAGCTTGATCATCCAGGATTTGCTCGATCTTCTCTCTTTGCTCAAGCCATTTTTATGGACACTCCAGGGTACGTTCTCTCTCAAGTAAAGTGTCAAGCCCAAATGCCTCACTAGGAATTATTGCCGGTTCCGTGTACTCAGTTAGATTAGAAACATTGAAAGTGGAGCTAATGCCTAAATTAGGGGGTAACTCGATCACATAGGCATTGGATACAATTTTTTTAATAATTTTATAGGGTCCAGCACTTCAGGAATGTAGTTTCTTGATGGTTCTAGGGGAAAACCATTCAGGTCTGAGTCTTGTCATGACAAAATCCCCTACAGAAAATTCTTTAAAATGTTTTCTAGAATTAGCTTGTCTTTTATAAGCATCGTTACTCATTTTGATCTTTTAGGCGATTTCATTATGCAAATTTCTAATATGCTATGCAAAAGATTTGGCTGATTCGGACACCCAAGCATGCAATGGCAAGAGAATCAGATCAAGTGGTTTATTGGGTTGTTACCCATGGACAATCTCGAAATGGCTCTTACTAGTGATTCTATTAACAGAACTATTGTAGGTGAACTCGGCTTTAGGTAATAGTAGATCTCAGTTCTTAATGTTCTCGTCTACAAGGCACCTAAGTAGGTTTCCAAGGCTTTGGTTCATTACTTCAGTTTGGCCAATAGTTGGGGGGTGATAGGCAGTAGAAAATTTCAACTTAGTCCCTAACATATGCCAAGGGGTCTTCCAAAAGTAACTGGTGAACCATACATCTCTATCAGACACAATTGTTTTAGGTAGGCCATGTGACCGAACTATCTCTTCCAGGAAGAGGCATCATAAGTGTGACTACATTGTAGGAAATGGGCCATTTTTGAAAACCTATCAACCACAACAAAAATGGAGTCATGTTTTGTTGCCCAGAAGGATGCAACCCAAGAGGGGGGTGAATTGGGTTTTATAAAGCATTCAAACTATTTGCAATAAACTAAAGTAAGTATGTGCTAGATCAATTCAATGCATGTGTTTTGGCAATATATTTGTGTGCTTCAAAATAATATGCAGCAGAATTAACAAAGTAAGTGCACAAATAAAATATCACACAAACACAAGGATATATAATGGTTCGGTGCACTCAAAGGCACCTACATCCCCTCCCCAAGATCTCCTTGGGAATTCACTATAATCTCAACCAATTACAGCTAATTAGTTTTTTGGGCTTACTAATCAAAACCCGACTTATTTTCACAAGGCTCACAAGTCAAAACTCCACTTGGTTTCACGGGCTAACCAAGAACCTAAATGGTTTTCAAAGGCTCACCACCAACCTCCCTTGCTTTTGCGGGTTAACCAAGAACCTAGTTGGTTTTCAAGGCTAACCAACTACCTCCCTTGGTTTTCCGAGCTAACCAAGAACCTTTACAACAAAGTAAGAGTGAAAGTAAAGAATATAATAAAGCTTTCTAAAATAAAGCTAATATCTCTTTGAAGCTCTTGGATGATGTTGAAGAAGCTTGTCTTCAATTTGTTGAAACCTTTGAATGAAGCTTGATGTTGTGGACTTGGAAGCTCTCTTTGAAATTGGATGCTTGAAGGCTCAACTCTCTCAAAATATGAATCCTTAAATGTATAAAACTTTTCTCTCAAAGAATTACCTTCCCATTTAATTTGTGTTGATTATGTAGCTCTCCAAACCTTAAATGACTGTTAGAGACCGTTGGAGAGAAAAAACTAGCCGTTACAACTATTTTGGGGAAGTTCTATTCTTCAGAAAACTAGCCGTTGTAGGGCTGTCATCCGTCAGGTGTCGACACTTCAGGTCATGTGTTGACACTTAGGGTCGACACTTGGAGTTCGTGAGTTGACACTTGACCAAACCCTGAAATTATCTCATTCTATCTTCTGTTTGGTCTCGGGCCTTGAGTCGACACTTCACTATTCATGTGTCGACACTTTGAGTCGACACTTGGTTTCCATGTGTCGACACTTCAGCATGCTGCAAAAATTTTTTCTACATATCAGTCCATGTGTCGATACTTTGAGTCAACACATTGAGTCATGTGTCGACACTTTGAGTCAACACATCACTGAGATTTTCTTCAAAACATCAAAACTTGTGTTGAATCAAGTTTGTATTGAATACATATGTGCATTCAAGCAATCTTCAACTATCGAAGTCTTCTTTGAGCAGATTTTTCATCTAAATTTGGACTTCTTCAATTGAATGACAATCTTTTCAATCTTTCAACATCAATGAGTACCTGAATCTGATAAACACTTTTAACATGCATTAGTACTCATATATACTTAAATGTTTGGTCAATCATCAAAATCAAGACCAGAGTCAACATGTTTCCTCTAGGTTATAGGTAATCCTAACACAAAATCCATACTTAAATCTTGCCAGGGGCAATCAGGAATGTGCAAAGGGGTATACAAGCCTGTGTTCTATTTTCGCTGTTTGGCAACAGCACAGGTTCTACACCTAGCTACGATTTAGGCTACATCCCTTTTTAGACTCGACAAAACGAAATGCTCTTCAACAGCTAAAACAATTTTATTCCTACCAAAATGTCCTGCTATACTCTTGCATGGGTCTCCCAGACTAAAAACTCTTTCAAGGAAGTTCTTGGGATGTGTAACTTACTTTCCTTGAATAGATAACCATCTAACAGGGTATAATGGCTATATTCTCTAGATGGTCCTAAACTCAAAGCTTGGTGAATCTTCTTGAAATCGGGACAGATATCGTGCTGCTCTTTGATTTAGTCAAACCCTACAACCTCAGTTTTAATGGTACTAAGAAGCAAGGATCGTCTGCTATGGGCATCGGCTACATTGTTTTCAGTTCCGGCTCGATATTTTAGTACAAAGGTATAAGCCTGAATATACTCTACCCACTTAGCATGTCTGGGGTTTAACTTTTTCTGGGAATTCAGGTATCTTAATGCCTCATGGTCAGAGTTTAACACAAACTCATGTGGCAATAGGTAGTGTCTCCAATACTTTAGTGCTTGGACTAAGGCATATAACTCCTTATCATAGGTCGAATACCTAAGCATAGCCTCATTTAATTTTTTACTAAAAAAGGCTACCCGGTGGTTCTCTTGGCTTAGGACTCCTTGTATTCCTACACCTGAGGCATCAAAAGCTACCTCGAAGACTTTGGAAAAGTCAGGCAATCTCAGAATGGGTGCTTGGGTCATCTTTCACTTAAGTTCTAGGAAGGCGCTATCGATAGCTTTGGTCCACTCAAAGGCTCTCCTCCTAATACAGTCGGTGATGGGTGAGACGATGGTGCTAAAATCTCGAATAAATCACCTATAGAAAGTGGCTAGACCTGGAAACTACGGACTTCAGAAATAGTAGTGGGTACTGGCCACTTAACTATCGACTTAATTCTTTCTAGATCAGTTGATACTCCTTCAGGGGTCACGACAAATCCTAGGAAGATGACTCTATAGGTCAAGAACTCACATTTCCCTAGATTGGCATAGAGACAATCTTTCCTAAGGGCCATAAAAACTTGTCTAAGGTAGTTTAGGTGGTCCTCTTTGGTTCTGTTGTAAATTAGGATGTCGTCAAAATATATTACCACAAACTTTCCTATGAACATCCTAAGGACCTGGGTCATAATCCTCATGAAAGTACTGGGTGCATTGGATAGGGCAAAAGGCATTACTATCCACTCGTACAAACCATCCTTAGTCTTAAAGCCTATTTTCCATTCATCCCTGGGCCTGATTCTAACCTGATGGTAGCCACTCTTAAGATCAATTTTGGAAAAGATGGTGGCTCCTACCATCATGTCTAACATGTCATCTAAGTGGGGTTTGGGGAATCTATACTTGATGGTGATCTTATTTATGGCATGGCTATCCTCACACATCCTCCACATGCCATCTTTCTTAGGTATCAAAAGGGCTAGAACAGTGTAAGGACTTAAGCTTTCCCAAATGAAACCTTTCCTCAACAGTTCACTAACTTGCTTTTGTAACTCTTGGTGCTCAGTTGGGTTCATCCAGTAATAGTGCAGGTTAGGCAGGGTGGATCCTGGGACATGGTCTATGGTGTGCCGGATGTCCCTAAATGGTAAAAGTTGGTCAGGCAGATCATTTGGAAAAACATCTTGGAATTCCTCCAAAACTTCCATAAATTCCTGGGGGTGTTCTCCTTGGGCTGGTTTCCTAATTTCCTTGGTGGTCAAAATCCAGATAGGTGATCCCTCAACAATTTCTCTCTTAAGCTCTTTGGCACTAATCAAATGTAATCCAGGTTTCTTTTCCTTCAAAGAGCTGGCTCCCTTCTTAACTTCATCCTTAAGGGGAACAGGGTTGATTACTACCTTCTTCCCTAAATGGTTAAATGCACAGGAATTGGTTTTACCAAACAAGGTGGCATCATGGTCATAGAGCCAAGGTCTTCCTAATATACTGCTGCTTATCCCCATAGGTAACACATCACACCAAACTTTCTCCTTATAAGATTGTAATTGAATAAGGACTTGGTATCTAAGTTTGAGAGGTATTGAAGTGGAGTCAATCCAAGATACCTTATATGGGCTAGGATGGGGAACAGGGGTTAGCCCAAAGGTCTTGACAGAACAAGCAGAAATGGCGTTTACACAGCTCCCACTATCTATGATGACTTTGCAAACTTTTTCTCCTATCTTGATAAAGGTGTATAGAATGTTTGTCCTACGCCAGTCCTCTTGCTCCTTAGATTGGGTTAGGATGCATCTAACAACTCCCATAAGGTCAGTGGGGTCACAACTCTCTTCATCTCCCTCATATTGTTCTGCTAGGTTGAAACCTTCTTCATATACTTCTTCACATTTAGGGGTGTCATCTGGGTTTCTTTCTTCTTCTAAGTCACCTAAATAAAGGGATCTAGTAGGGCAGTCGCTAGCGTAATGGCTGAGTTGGTGACATCTAAAACAGGTGCCAAACTTCTTGGATGCTTCTACATATTTTTCTTTGTCAACTAGAGGTTGGCTCATGTTGGGTCAAGCTAGATTGGGTCGGTTTGGCTCGAGTCGACTCAGATTTGGACGGGTAGGGTAGGGTCGACTCGGGTCGGCTCTAGAGTACTAACTCCTAGGAGTCCTTTGAAACTGCTCAACATCCCTAGCTACCTGGTAAGCCTGTTCTAAATCCTGTACCTCTCTTAGATACAACTCTCTCTTCACATCATCATGCAGACTAGATCTAAACCTTGATAAGATCACAGACTCAGACTCGTTTGTCCCATATCTCATGGCTAGCTCATCAAACATAGCTATGTACTCGATGACACTCTTGTTTTCCTGAACCAGTCTATGCCATTGGTCTAAAAGTCGCTGATGGTATGACACAGGAAGGTATTTTTTCCTAACCTTGGCTTTCAAGTCTCCCCAGGTGGCTATGGGATCTTGTCCTCTCTATCTAACTAACCTTTCCATGTTATCCCAATACATCCTGGCTTGGCGAATCAACCTAAGCTTGGCAAATTTAAACTTCCTACCTTCGGTTATCTCGTACCATTCAAAGTACTGGTCCATCTCTTTCTCCCATTCTAGGTATACCTTAGTGTCAAGGGTACCGTCAAAAGTGGGTGCTTATAGTCTGATACTCTTGAAGGCTCTTTCTTCTTGGTCAATGAAATCTTGATTGGGCCTCCTAGATTTGGCTGTCGAAATGGATCAGGCTGCAAAACTCTCCTAGGATTGGGTGACTCAAAGGGATCAAATTTTCTGTCTCTCCTAGGGTTGGTCAGTGGAGAAAACAGGGTCTCATGTTCATGCTCAAATGGTGGTCTAGGGGCTCTCTCCATGGAATCAAGTCTTGCCTCAAATTGGTTTAACCTATTATCTATGTGAGTGGTCAATTGGGTAGACAATTGGGCAGACAATTAGGGAAATTATTCTGACATGGTCTTTAACAGGGCTTCTTGTGGGTTATCCATGGATGACTCAGGCTGATATGAGGTTCCTGCTCTAGTGGACATGATTCAAGCATGCAAAAATCATCTACGATCTACTAGACCTAGAATCTCAACTAGTTGCCTAAGTCAAGGTGAAAAACTAGTATGTAGTAACCCTGTTCTTGGCCAGGTAGGTGTAAGGGAGTGTAGGTCCCTGAATACCAACCTTAGACACCAATTTGGGATTTGCTAGGTAGGCAGACCAACTCACTAGCCCTGAATCACCAAGCCTAGACACCAAGAGCAGTAGCACACACTGAATGGGCTGACGCCATGAATAGATACTTAGTCTTGACTCTGCCAGTTGGTGTCCCTAAGCTCTCTAGAGCAAAACTATGTTTCTACTGGATTTTAATTAAAAGCTTGGGTCCGAAATGCATGGTGGTTGTTTTGGGCTAAGGAAAGGTAATGAAGTCCTTCCCTTATATTATGATATTGCCACCCTTAAGTAGCTTAATGCAAAATATGAAATGCACATTCCATGATCCTAATGCAAACTAAGAAAATAAAAATGAAACACAGATATATATATATATATTTTGTATGCTTGCGATAAAATAATTGAAATAATGAAATGCGGTAGAACCAAGCAAAAGAACTAATATGAACAGAATTTCAGCTAACAAAATGCTGTAGAAAAATAGTGGATGAGCTAAACAAATGCATGTCCTAACTATGCTCTGATACCAAAAGAAGGGTGATGCTGGACAACATGCATAAAGATCACCCTAAGAACCAATACGAGTACCGATGCTAATAATAAACAAAGATTCTTGGGGAACATTCAAAAAGGGTAGATTTTAGGTTATGCATTCCCTCATGCTAGGCTCAAATAAAATGAGAAAGAACCAGGACTTTGAGATTGAGAAACCCCTGATCAAGGACATGCACGCATTTCAAAGATTCAGATCTAAAGCAAGGAAGGAGAAATAAAACCCTACAATAGTAATAACTACTTCCTGTGTGACGAGTTCACTTATCCTCGGAAGATGCGGCCTGGGTGATCAACAGTCAGCCATCCAATGCAGGGCATCAGGGGACTGGGCTGATGGTCAGGCTCCCTTCAAAGGCTCAGTACTGGAAGAGGGACCCTACAAGATTGAATCATGGATTGATCAAATGAAACCGCCAAAGAACCAAACATAACCCAAAGTTTAATCCCTGATTAAGTAAAAGAGCCCAAACTAAAATATAGCCTAAAATAAAAAAAATAAGTGGACCGAAGGCTTCGTGGAACAGGGGAACTGAACGAAAGCTTCATGGGATGGTAGCTCGGAGATGACGGTGTCGGGGCGATCTCAGAGCTTCGTTTCTGGCGGGGAGTCGGGCTTCGGTGAAAGAACAACCGAGCAGACATCCGAAAAGGATGCAGAGAACTTTGAAGCAGGGGAGGTTAGCCGGGTATGCATGAAACTCCGTGGAGCAATGTCCGGAGCTGATGATGGCATCACGGCGGACCAGAGGAGGGAGATCCGGTGACGGGAGGGCTGGAGGAGGGAGATCGGGCGACGGAGACCAGAGAGGAAGGAGGTCTAGACTGGAGGAGGGAGGTCTAGATTGGAGGAGGGGGGGTCTGTATCGGGGGAGGAATGTTTGGTGTGGGATGACCAGAGGAGGGAGCTTCAATGGGACTGAGATTTCTTAGACCGTGAGCTGGAGTTTCTTCTTTGAAGACATTACAGTGGGTTAGAAGCGCTTTGGGGAAGATGGTGACGTCGTGGAAGGGAGACACGATGGTTGACGGTGATGGTGTGGAAGGAGACACAGCGGGAAGGTGGAGATGGTGTGGAAGGAAGGCAGCGACATAGCCTCACACTCCTCGATGTTGCGGTTGCAATGAAGGCAGGGTCAAGGCCTCGCACCCCACGATGTCACCATGGCAACGAAGGCAAGAAGAAGAACCGTATTTTTTTCATTGAATTCATCCATGAATTCCTTCATACAAAAGAGCCATATTTTAGGCTCATGAACAGTTATAGAATGCTCTAAACATGTGATTAAAACTTAACTAATCCAAGGATTAGTTACAAAATAAAACTAATCCTAAGAGGTGGCATGGGGAGTTTGTTACACGAGATTCCATGGGATTTTTTTTACCTTTTTTTTAATTGCTAAAAAAACTGAAATAAAAGGGAAATAAAATTCTGGAAACTTCTGGAAATCTCCAGATCCTGGGATTTGGTTTGACCATGTCTCGGATCGGCTCGGCAGTCTCGGGTCGGCTCGATGGTGCAGGTTCTATTATCCTTGTTCTATGATCTAGATGGGTTCTTGAGGCTTGGTCTTGGTCTTGTGTCCCCACCACATCACCAAGCCTAGGTGGCAACCATGCCAACATGGATGACACCTCACATCCCCCTTCGCTTGGGTGCCTACTTTCAAATTCAAATTGGAGTGGCCAGCCCTTAATTCTATCCTTGAATCAAGCTTGGTTGTAATTCTCCACCATTTGCTCCATGTAATCCTCCAAGAAATTTGAAATTTCAAAATGGCTTTGGGAGGTCTATTAATACCTCTCCATAGCTCCTTGTAATGTAGCAAATGAATGAAAATTTTTGAGTTCCAATTTTCTTTCAATTTGCGTGATGCAAATGTCCCTACAATTCTTAGTTAAAGAAGAGGATTTACTTTGCCTTGGAACCTGCCATGGAGGGAGTTTCCATTCCGAAAGTGGTAGTCTTCAAGTCTAGTTGCAGCTCTATAGAGTGCTGAAAATTGATCTACCATCAAAGGAGGGAGAGCTCATCATTGGTTAGTAAACCCTATTCGAGTCTCTTAGGTCTGTGCATATGAAGGTTTATGCCTTATTTAAAATGGTTTCTCAACCATTAGGTCTATTCTTCCTTGATTAAAATTGAACTACATTGTGGGTGAGTTTCCCAGCATTAAGTTGTCTCATCATCTAGTTACTTTGGCCCATTCTTATGAATGAGTTTTGCCTTATGTAAGTAAGAATCATTGCGCACCAACTAATTAGTCCTCTAAGTTAGAACTCATCTTTGCTTAACACATCATTTGGTGTCAGAGCTAGAAATTAGTATACGGCACATATCCCCCTCACTAGCCCCATCATTCTGATCTCTCCCCTGTTCAACTCTCGAATACTCTAGCCCATCGCTGATCCCTTCCACTCGTTCCACCGTTAGACAACAACTTATCTTTGATTTTGTTTCCACTACTGGTCTCCCATGCCCAACACCGACCGGACATCATAGCTCCCTCGATCGAGTTCTCCATCCCTGTCACCATTTTCCTTATTCTCACATGCCACCGTCCACCACCTCAGCCTCCCTACGAATGGTGGTCTGAATTCCTCCGTGGCCTTGCCCCATCGGCCCAGGCATCTTCTTCAATGGCACCGTCTGCTCCATCACCATCTTCAATCCAACCACCATCGCGACCATGGTGCCAATCTCCACTGGATTCTTGCCAGATCTCCCTATGAAGCTTTACGCCTCCTTCCCATTCATGTAGAAATCCCCCTCGACCGACCTGCCACGGATCCACTCGATGCTGCCCTGCCAGTCTCCTCCTCCAAAGCTACTCCCTTACTCAGAGACAGCACCGACGTCCCCTGCTCCTTTGATCGAAATACCTCCGCCCAGATCCAAGCCCTCACCAACTGTTGGCCACCTGTGCCCCCCCACCAGAAGATCCACTTCTATCAGCCTCCACCCAAGCCAAGCACCCTCCTCTCTGCCTTGTTCTAGGCCTCCACCTGATCCCCTCCCATTCGGAAGACCCATGGCCATCTCCTCCAGCTCGCCCGATCTCCATCACCCAGATCAACACCCAGCAACCGATGATCGTGCTCCACCACCAACGACACCCTTCATCCCTTCCTCCCCATGCGCCTCCACTGTAACCATCCAAGACCACCTTCAGCTCTTGCTGCTATCACCGGTGAAGCCACCAGATTCCCATGCCCGAAGCCTTCTCCCCTATTTTGCATGCCCGTCAAAGCATAGAAGACCCTTTGCACAGAAGACCCGGCACTTCTGCTTGAGCAGGAAAAATAAAAAAAATGCTAAAAAAATAAAAATAATAATAATAAATAAAAGAGAAAAAAAGGGGAAATAAAAAAAATCTGGATTTGTTTGAAAAAAATTATCTCAATGTTATCTCAATCTGTAGTTTGGTGTACAAGAAAAATAATATCAGGCTGAAGATGGGAGACTTGAAGCCTGACTCGATGGAGTCGAGTTCTCACTACCTTAGGAGATTGATGGGGACATCATCAGCACAAGTCCCAGAGTAGTACAAATCTTAGAGCATCATGGATCTTGATGTAGTACCATTCTTGAATTCAAATTCAAGAATAAGTTATCAAATTTTTAGTATAGTTTAAAATTTATCTTTATCAATTATTTTGAATTTTGATTTAGTTAGTTTTGGTTGGTTAGGATTGAGATATGGATAGACCTTATCTTGTATTTGAATTGGAACCTTCCTTATCTCTCTATCTTGTATTCAAATTCAAATGAGGGTTGGAAAGGTCTACAAATACCACCCTCAGTCCTTTGTAAAAAATTGGTTAATGAAGATGAGTTTTTATGGAATAGTGATTCTTCATTCTGCCTCCATAAAAAGAGTGGGCGTGAGGCCCATCTTGCCTTCATCTTCGGGTGTCGAGGGGTGTGAGACCCTATGCCTTCGCTTTTGAGCAAAGAGGGGCATGAGGCCATAGTTATCCCCTTCCTCGTCGAGTCCCCTCTATGGTCTTAGAGATTTTCCTTCACGGCCCCAGGTAGCGATTTGGGTATGATGCCCTAGGCTCTGAATGTAGTGAGATGAGTGGGATGCCCTAGGCTATATGTAGTGGGGTAGGTGAGATGCCCTAGAGGTGAGAGGTCTTTCCGTGAATGTAAGTTCCAAGCCGTAGAGTATCCAATTTTCCTACCCTCCATCTCCATTATTCCTTCGCCACCCCCTAGAAAAATAAAATAAAATAAATAGTAGTACCCTAATCATCGATGACTTCTCAGCTCATCGACGATCCTTCCTTGATCCTGTCCCCCATCATGGGCTCTATAATTCAGTTCTCTTCTAAAGTCTCCTCAAGTATGCTTCTAACAATAGGGTTGGGTTTGTCATGGTCCTCTTCCTTTAACTGTACTTCCACTATAGGTTCAGTTTGGGTGTGATCAGGGTCAACTAACTTTGGGTTGGCTTCTATCTAGGTATGGTCATGGTCAACTAATTCGGGGTTGGTTTTAGTCTGGGTATCTACAGGGCCAACTAATTCTAGGTCTTCTATAGGTATCTCTTCTTCTTCTTCCTTGTACTCATCCACTAAGGTCACAACAGCTTCATATATCTCTTCTTTAATATCTTCCATGTGAACCAATGCGATGGTAGGAGGGGGTTGACTAAGGGAAAATTGACTAATGACTGGAGTAGCAGGGGTGAGTCGACTAAAGGGAGGTGGACTAATGCTGGGCTCATATCTAGGGATAGTAATCCTATGGGGTTCAGGTCGACTAGGGAAAACCTGATTGGCACTAGGCTAATGCCTAGGGGTTATGGGCTCATAGGACATAGGATCAAACCTATGGGTTATGGATTTATTGGATCTGGGTGCATAGGATCAAGAATCATAGGATCTAGAGTCATAAGATCTAGGTTCATAAGTTCTGAGTACATAGGTTCTAGGTTCATAAGATTTGGGCTCATATCCATAGGTTGTGGATCTCTTGGACTCATAGGACTTGGGTAGGTACTTTTCTCTAAGTTTGCTGTTCATGGCTTCCCAGGTAGTTATGGGCATTTCTCCTTTTAGTCTAGACATTCTTTAAAACATATCCCAGTCTACCTTAGCTTGGCAAACTAACTTAGCTTTAGCAAACCTGAACTGATTGTTTTCAAAATAGAAATTCATTTGGCCTTCAAAATATAAGTCCATATGTCTTTCATAACTAAGATAATTCTCAAAGTCAGGATCACCGCCAAATGTATATACTATTCCTCAGATGTTTCTAATGGGTCTATCATCCTGGTCTAAGAATTCTTGATTGGGCTCCTGGTATGGGTCAGAGTATTGGGCTCTCCTAGTGTTGGGTTCCAAGTATGGTTCATGATATGGGGTTCTCCAAGGGTTGTGAAAGGTGGAGAGGGGTGAATCAGGATTAGGTTTTGTATTAGATTCTTGGGTTTTCTCTAGGGTCCCTTCACGGTTATCCATCTATTCGAACTTATGGTCCATTTGGTTGAATCTTTGGTTCATTTGGGTGGTCAAATGGGCCATTTGGTCACTCAAGGTCTTTATGAAAGTCTCAAAATTGGGCTCCATGGTGGAACTGTGTTAGGGTTTAGACCGTTAATATTTTGTTCCTGACCTAGTAGTCATGCAATCAATCAAGGTGGTATGATACAGTCAAGAACATAAAGGTTAACACGTGCTAGGATTTGCTAGACCTAGAGCCAAAACCTAATGAGTAACTCAACTTATACTCAAAATAGCACCTAATCCTTCCCCTGGCCAAGTAAGAGGTAGGGTGGTGGGATGCTCCCCCTAACTATGACAGGGTCCTAATTAAAAACCACCAGTCTACTTAGGATATTTGCCACTGGACCTCTAACCTTAGACACCAACTTTCAATAATAGGTGATGGGTTGGGTGCACTACTTTTCTCACTATACTCAAACCCGACCTGTTGGTGTCCTTAAAACTATTAGGTTGCTAGTTAATTTTAATTAAGGCTTGGGTTCTGATGCTGGGTGGTTGTTTTGGACCCAGGACAGGTCATCAAATCCTGCACTGATCTGACAGAATAAAATTGCCCTTAAGATTAATTTAATGATATGACATACAATCGATGAACCCTAATGCAATCTAATAACAAAACAAAAAATAAAAAAATATTTGTCTTTTTTTTTTTTTTGAGATGGTAACTTAGTTATAAGTTGATTAAGTGAGCAAACAAAATTGGCTTGGGTTTGGGGGGTTTGGATGTAAGTTAGGTTTGGTTCAGTCATGTATGCAGAATTCACAGAAATTAAAATTATAGGCCTGTCTTTTATGCATAATTTGGTTCATTTTTCAGAGTTTAAAAATTAAAAAAAATATGCAGATAGAGAATGATGTGTGAGGATGCTCCCTAAAAAATTTCATGCAAAGTAAAAATGATTTGGCTATGCAAAACCCAGGGTTTCTAACTAGGTGCAAAAAAAATAGATTTCTAATTAGGGTTTCTAGGATGCCAATTTTTTTGTAATTTTTGGTTCTATGAAATATGAGAAAAATATCAGTAAAATAGAAGACGACCCAGTCAGTACTCAGTGTAAAATTCAGAGGAAAACAGTATGCCTAAGTGGTTGAAGCAGACCTAAAATCAAACCGCTAATGCAGAAACAACATGCAAATTTTTGTTAGGGTTTTTTTTTTTTTTGTTGATTTTTGGATCTGAAAAAATCCAAAAAAATAACAAAAGAACAGAGAAAAAAACAGAGGATATTCACAATGAATATTAGAAAAAAATAGAAATATTTGATAGGGAAAACAATCCTATATTTTGACTAGTTATGTAGGGCATAGCATGCAGAATTCTAAACTATGATGCAAGAACATGCCCTAATCCCGCTTTGATACCAAAATTGATGAGGGATGGGATTTTAATATGATATAGGATGATATGGAAGGGATGAACATGAAGAAAATATGATTAAAGCAAGCAAATATTTTTAGAGTTTTCTTATGATTTTATTCCCAAAACTAGACAAGACTAGGTTAGGGTTATCCTGTATCAATTTAGTATCCTATCCACATGCTAGAACTATCAAAGAAATTAAGGAAGTAAAAGATCCTAGGTCAAAGAAGGCCTATTAGGAGCAGTTCAACTTCAGGAAATTAGAAAAAGTGAGAAGGGAAGGAGTCTACATACCTAGCAATGATTTGTATGATGTCGCAGAAGAGATCTCTCAACTCAGATCGGTGCCTGGATGATTAGGTCACTTTTTCGTGGATTTGTCAATTTTTTGTTATCTTCATTCGGTGAAAAAAAAACTTCATCCAGAGGGCATGGCACTGGAGGGATCCTACAAATGTCAAAGGTTAGGATGATAGAAGATGAGAAAAATATAGAACATGAGATTAAAGAAGGGAAGAGAGGGTTGTTGTTGCTGTTGGCGGTTTGCTTGGGGCTTGGTGTTATGCATCTTGGGGTTTGAGGATGTTGGCTATGGCAGCTTGGAGTTGAGGAAAGTGAGAGAGTAGTAGGGGTGGCTAGGTTTTGCACACACACACAAGAACACTCGAGTTTATTTCACAAGAAAATTTACTAGAGTTTATTTCATGAATAAGAGATTAGATTACAAGAGGGGGAGGGGGTGGGTATTTATAGGCTCACCAGGTCCTTCTCCTTATCTAATTAGGAGTACAAGTCTTTGTAGAAATAAAACTCAAAATAAACTTGGACTGGAAGACTGGTCTCCTGGTAAAACTGGGCTGGCTGACTCCTGGTAGAAGTGGGCTGGCTAACTCCCCCTTGGACTAAGAAGCTTCCTTTGGCTTGGGCTTGATGGGGTGCCACTCATGAAAGGGTTTGGGATGGGGCGTCATATCTTGAAGGGCCTAGGAGGGGATGCCAGCTTTAAGGCAGGGTGCCAAGGCCTGGGTGCTGATACTGAGTTGGGCGCCAATCTGGGAGGGCGCTCCACCTGGGCTTGGCAGCATGAAGGCCCGCCTCTTGGGCAGCATAGCTAGGAGGGCCCTGGCAGGGGTCCAGGTATTTGATCTCAGCTCTGGTGGAGTGGCCTCACAAATGATCTAGTCTGGTAGTCCTCCTCTTGTACAAAACTTTACTAGAAACAAACTTACAGGACTTAAATAAACTTAAGGACTCATGAGGTTGAGACAACTCAATTGGACTTCTTGCCTCAACTTATTATTGGACCTAATAGGATACTTATTACAAAACTTGGCTCACTTCGATACAAGTAACATAATACTTATGAACTACAGGACTCAGAAAATTTGGACTTCATTACAGGGTTTAGCAAAATTGACCGACACATGACTTAGAGAATAAATTAAGCTTGAAGTCAATGTCTGATCTGATGTTGTCATCAAGATAGGACTCACAGGTTGGTAGCGAATCACATTCGCAAATCTCAAGAAGATCCTCGCTTTTCAACCTGCTTATCCTATTCTTGTTGATATGACCTAGCCTACAATGCCTTGGATATGCTTCACTGACATTATCTATCTTAGGGTGTTGGCTAGATGTGTACACTACACTAATAGGGCATGATAGTACATTAATGCCATTATTCATGTATCCATTGATCAAAATAGAACAATTCCAAATGATTTTGCAAATGTCATTCTTTATTGATAGTTCATAACCATACATGGCAACTGGCCTAAAGAAATAACATTCAAAATGAAAGACTGAGAATAGTGACACTTATTCAAAATGATTGTTCATAACCAGAAGCATTTTGTACCTTCTTTCCTTTATTTTTCTTATTCCCTTTCTTAAAGGGATGATGCCCTGCAGAAGATCCTCTGACTAGATTTACCACCCCTTTATTGAGTTGATGGTCTTTCTCATAAGTCTGCAGTAATCCAAATAGACCATGGTAGTTAACTGCAGGCTTATTCATTATAAAATGATTGAGAAAGTCTAGATAAGAAGAGGGCAGGGAATTCAGTATCGCATCTTTCCAGAGTTATTCATGCAAGGGACATCCGAGCTTGCCCAGGTGCTCAATCATCTCGATCATGTACTATACATGATCAGTGACTGAGGCCCCATCAAGCATCCGCATGTTGTAGATAGCACAGAGACCCTGTACCTCTTAACATCATCTGGTGTACCGAAGGACTCCTTCAACTTTTGAAGGGTCTCCTCTAGCCGGGCTTCCTCGAATTTGTGACTGAACACATCGTTCATTACTGCCAACATGATGAATTAGACAGTGGTCCTATTAGAGATCCACGTCTGATAAGTGTCTCTTATGAAACCCCGAGCATTGAGAGCAAGAATTTTAGGCACCGGATCCGATATCACATATAAGATCCATTGATGCTCTAGGACAATCTTGAGCCTTCGATACCAGCTATCAAAGTTTGGACCATTGAGCTTCTCATTATCGAGAAGAGATCGAAGCGACAAGTTGGTAGACATCTGAAAGGAAAATCAAAACTTATTAGTGTATATGAATTTCTAACCCAAAGACATGGGACTTTAGTCTAAAGGCCTTCCCACTATATTGTTCAAACTGGTCGCCTCTACCCTCAATCTGAAAAATTATTTTAATTCTTTAGTGGGTACTAGAACCCAATAGACAACACATGAGTCCGACTTTGGTGCAAGGTGCACTTCAATTGGCCTTTGGGTCTCCATTGAAGGTCCTTATTAGGTCCAACCATTAACAAGATAAAATTCAATTCTTCCAACCAACGAATAGTCAAGCTCAACTTTGGCTAGCCCACCTGACCATTGTTAAGAGAGTTGCACCGAGCCAACATATTAGGAATGGTAATTCCAATAGCCCAATGAACACCTATTCTTTGGATCTGTCGATGAACACCAAACTATTGGATCCATTATCATTCCACTTAAGGGGAGGCTAGGACTTAGTTATCCCCTTAACTTCATCCTTTTATGGACCTAATAATTTAGAGGGTTTAACTTTAATATGACTAATGAAATAGATAAGAAGATATGGATCAACCTCTCATTGACTATATTTGTCATAAAAGAGGGTTTTAAAAACTAATGATCCATGGGCACCTAAAATCAATCAAGACTAATTAACCTTAGGTGACTTGGGCTAACACGAGTTAGTGAGCTACCCAATCAATTCTTATTGACCACATTGGCAAGGTAAGTGAGATCATGGGATGGGTTTTGCCATTAACCGTCTTGCCTTAGACACCAACAGGGTTGGCCAGGTAAGAGGTAGCCCCATAGAACCATGATCAAATGACATACTTACCTTGGACGCCAATTGGTTCATCGGACTCAATTAGACTAGCTTAAAGACTCGGGCTAACCACTTAGCCACAAATCAGGTCCATTTAGATTTATGGACTAATCAATCTAACTATTAGAGAGATCTATAGAGAAAAAATCCTAACTCAACATTTGATTGGATTAGTTAAATATTTGATCCATTCATCTAAACTTAGGTCTAACCCAATTAAGGACCTAATTGAAGCTAACCCATGACCCTTAAAGGTTATTGAAATGACTTAGAGTCTTTGAATCATATTCCTAGATCACTTTGTCATTAAAGGTAACTTAATTTTTAATTAAGTTTAATAATCTTCATAAATCAAAATAATTTCAATTTATATTGTAAAACAATTTTACAAATATATAGAATTTGAATTCACTGTTTCAGGATTTTCTGGTCGAGTCTACTCATGCAAAATGTGGGTTGGCTCATCCAGAACTAAAAACTGATAGATGTTCTATCTGGAGAGACGAGTCAGCTTGAGTAGGGGTTAAGTCGGCTCATCCAGAATACAGAACAGATAGACTATTCTATCTATAGAAATGAGTCGACTCGAGCAGAGGTCCAATTAGCTCGTCTGCTAGGGCAGAAAATAGTGACTTCAAATTTATGCATTTTACTTGAACTATTCAAAGTTTTTAGATCAAACATCCATAGATTAAAACTATTTTAACCTATCAAATCTCTCACTTTCTTCTTCATAAGGTCATGACACAGCGGCACCCCTACACACCATAGGAGAACCTCATTGAATGGGAAGTGATGGCCTTCAAACTATACTTCTCTCCTATGACCGGATGGCCATGGCAAATCCACCTTAATCCAAGTACTTTGTGAGGAAAGCTAATGATATATTAACATGCTACTATTATTATGCTACAGCAACCTGGCTTTGATATCAATGAAAGTTTAAAAGGCATAGTAGGAAGACAAACTATTTTTTAAAACTATTTTAAAGTACAACACAGTAAAAGACTTGGTAGATTGATCAAGTCGATCTACAATCTACCTGCAATAAGATCCGACATAATAAAAGTGCATGTAGAGATTTCAAGAGCAAAGAAAATGAAAGGGTACGTTACCTTTAACCTTTCGATAGAGGTGATGAAGAGCCGCTGAGCAACATAAATGTCTGGCCTCTACGGGCAGTTCACACCAGGGTTCAATCCCAATCATCTTCCTTGGAGTGCTAGCTCCTTAGGAACATTGAGGCCGATCGTTTCCTTCCTTGGACCTGCAAGACTTTCTTGAAGTTACTGAAAATTTTGGTTGGGGAACAATGGGGAGAAGTAGAAGTGGAACCCTTCCCAACGAACTCTTTCTTCCCAAACCCTAGCTTGATTGCTAGGTAAGCTCACACCCAAAACCCAAATCCTCTTAAACCCCACTCTAAGGATACCTTTCCTCCCCCTCTTAGAAAAGCCCAGCAAAAGTCAACCTCAACTAACTCTGCTACCCCTACAAAGACACCTATTTATAGTAGCAGCAAAGAGGGAGAGAGATATGGAAGGAGGAGTGATTGGGAAAGAGGCTTAAGTTTTGAACCAAATTAGCTCTAGGTTTATGTGGGAGAAAATCTGCATTTAAAATAATGCATTCCACAAAAAAAACCTTGGATACAATTTCAACCAAGATTCGAAATTTGAATTCAAATCTCAAATTTAAATCTTTTAAAGGAAAGTGAGCATGACAAATCAAATCTAATTTGATTATAAGCAAAATCACATTTGGCTTGACTCATCATATTGCAAATATGTCCTCCAAAAATTTACTAATTGAATTAGTGAAAAATTCTTGTTATAGCCAAGTGTTGGTATATGGAAGTGTTGACATTTAGATCATGGTCAATCATATTGATCCCATAGTGACACTAAACAATTCTCAATCATTGATCGGCCTTTAAATCAGGTGGAAACCCCTATGGCGTGTGACCCTATATGTTTGAACACTAAGTCGATAGCACAAGAATGTTTCTAGTACCAGTTAAAGTAAACATCTAGCAATGATACCCGATGTCTAGATAGGTCAAAGATGCAGAGTAGCTCTTTAGAACATATGGCATATGGTTACTGCATAATTTATCCCTTTGACCGTATAATGCTCAGGATCACCTAGGGTTTGACAACCAACCCTAATTTAGTACATCCAGATTGTGTCTCAACCTTACAAGTTTTGTGACTCCTCACAAGAACTACCCTAGCCAAGGTTTTACTAAATTAAGACATAGTTAGTCATTCACTCCAAACCATTTAGAGGGGTCAATCCCATCTTGATCCACCATAGCTTCACAAGTACTTGACTGTACCTCGAAACCTTCCATCATTGGATTAGAAATCCAGGTACTCCGGTACCAAAGTATGGTGAGTCACTCGTAAGCTACCATGGCGAACTCAGGTATGAGGAACATATATAACCATATCCCTTCGTGGTACGGGCACCAGGATCAGACAGAGGCTCCTTAACCCTCTATCGATCTTGGATTAGGGTTTTCAATTGATTGGATTTTGTAATAAGGCTTAATTTAAATCATGTATTTTTGTTTTAGTCCTGTACCTTGATCAATTTGGTCAAGTTGGGTCAGTAGGTCCTATATTTAGCTAAGTTGGTTCTAGTCGAAGTCTACTCCAAGATTGGTCCCAATCTTGGAGTGGTCATTGAGTCTAGTCCATTTATTAAAAGGTCAAACCATCTTCCAATCTTTGAAAGATGCCACTTCAGCCCTTGAGCACCACATCATCCATCCCATATGGCGCCACATCACCATGACAAGTGGGTGTCCAAGGCAAGAAAGAAATGCTGAATTTGTGGGTGCCATTTCTTGATTCTTTCCTCCCTTCCCTCCACCTATCAAGCCTCTTTCCAAAGGAGCTATGGCAGCCAAGGATGGTCAATGTGTAATGGAGACAAGATCCTTGTTTCAAGCCCCATACTAAGCTTACTTCCCAAAGAGCTTGGTCGGCTATGGAAGAAATACGTTGACCCAAAAATCAAGGAGCCAACTGCTATCTTTCAAGCCCCAAATCAAGCCACAAAACCTTGGTCAGCCAAGAGAAGAAGAAATCTGAATTTGAGCACCCTCTTCATGAAGGTTTGGGTTTTTTTCATTTGAATATGAATGGGTTTTAAGGTGCCTATATAAAGGGCCTTACCACTCCATTGTATGGACTAATTTTGAATGAATGAAAAAAGAAAAGTTTGACTGATATTCTTCTAGTTTGCCTTAATTCCTTAAAAATGTCGATCTCCGAGAGGGAGCGCCTTCCTCTTCGGGCGTCGAGGGGTGTGAGGCCTTAAGATACCATCTCTTCCGTAAAATCCATCTTCCAACATCGAGTTTGGGGGCCATCTAGATGACCCATCCGGGCGCCTAGCAAGAAGATCACCCAACACCACCATCTTCAACTTTTGTTCCTTCATTGTTTCTTGTTTCTTGTTGACCCCTAACATTGATCTTGATTGCTTGCATGTCCTCCAGGTGCCACAGACATGGAGTCGGTCTCCCTTGCCTTCGTGACCTCCGAACAAAAAGCCGACACATCTGCAGGGTTGAAGGCTTGATCTTTCAGGCCGCATCCACGAGAGCGAGTGAACTCAGCATCGGGTGCATCAGAGCATTACAAGGTTTGCAATTGGTATTGATCCAAGAGCTAAGTCCTACAGGGTTTCTCAATCCCGGGATCCTTTTCTTATCCTTGTTTAGGGATTTATTTGCTTGCTTGAAGTTCTTGTTATTATAGAAATCCTAGATCTACTCTTGCTCGTCTTCAGGAATCCTTAACTTCATTAAAACCTAAAAATCACAAAAGAAAAATCACTTGCATCATTCCATCTCATCCTAGCCTCTAGTTAGTCTCGCATCATGTTTGGTATCAGAGCATGGGTAGGACTTAGCATCTTCTTAAGTACTTGGATTGGGTGCTTCACCATGGCCATCCAGTCATAGGAAAAAGAAGGGCAGCAAGACCCTCACATCCCATTCCACGGGGATTTCCTATGGTGTGTAGGGGTGCCGATATGATTGACCTTTGAAGGGGAAAACAAGAAGATATGTTTTAAATCTTAAAGAATAGTTTTGCATCATTAGAATCTAGCATCTTCAAATTTCTATATTTTTTTATCTCAGTACATAGTCTGCTATTTTAGTAGTTTCTGCCTATAAGAATGTCAGATTTTTATGATTTTTATTTTGATGGATTTTCCATAATTAGAAGTATTTTTCAAAATTTTTTGAGATTTTATTTCAGTCTATAAAATTTCTACACAGCTGATTACCATCTAAGAAAAATTCTATTATGAAAATTCTAGAAAGTACATCTCATCCCATTTTCATTTTCTATATAGTTTAATTTTTGCATTTAGGGTCATATTTTTTAAATTTCCAGTATCTTATTTCTGCTAGCATACATCAAAAATCCAAAAACAAAACTTAGGTATATTTCATTAGATCATTTGTATGTCATCATTTTCATAACTAACTTAAGGACGTCAATATCATAAGATAAGGGAAGGAAGTCATTACCTTTTCTTAGCCCAAAAACAACCACCCTTGCATTTCGAACCCAAGCCTAATCTAAAATCTAGTAGCAATCTAATAGATTAGGGACATCAATGAGTTGGGTTTGACCATTTTGGGGAAGCTGGTTGCATATAACCCTTCAATTGGTACCGGGAAGCCGGTGTCTAAGGCAAGAGGTCTAGCGTCAAACGACCTAAGCGGTGTTGTCATTCTCTAATTGGGTCCTTGCGAAATCAAGGGGGGCCTCCCATACTCCCACCTCTTACCTAGCCAGTGAAAGGGCTAATTGTTGTGCTGTGTGTCTACTACGTTGAACCATTTTAATTGAACTCCTAGGTCTAGCAATCTAGTAGAACCTTTCGTTGTGCATATCACGAGTCCCCTATCACCTACATCATTCCCAATCAAGTGAACCCATGGAAAACAATCACGAGGATCAATTAAAGGTCATCATTGAGCAGTTAGCTAGGATGAACAAAAGGTTTGATGAGCTTTCAATCAAATTTGAAACAAGGCTGAGAACCCTAGAAAAGGGCAATAGACCATCCATTGAACTTGAGTCTGAGTCACCTCCCCACCCTAGAGAATACCCTCAACATGATCCTTCCTTAGAGGCTGAACCCAAGAGAGTTCCACATCTTAACCCAACCTAAGAGATCTACCCTAGGAGACCCAATCAAGAGAACATAGACCATGAAGAGAGGGCCATTAGAAACATCAAGCTAGATGATGCAGAACGAAAACTCTGATACCAAAAATGATGCGGAACGGATATGTGGAATGCAGAAGCAAATTAAAATTAATGTATA
The DNA here is from genome assembly GCA_021397845.1 of Areca catechu. Taxonomy (NCBI): domain Eukaryota; kingdom Viridiplantae; phylum Streptophyta; class Magnoliopsida; order Arecales; family Arecaceae; genus Areca; species Areca catechu. The sequence goes on along the minus strand of CM038045.1, from coordinate 128,454,694 downwards.
TATATTTTTTTATATATATAATTTCAGAAGTCGGCTTTGACTCAAAGGAAAGATAAACTAATGTTGAAAGAAACTAAGAAATGACAGAAAGCACAATTAAAAGGAGTGGATTATCAGAGTAACTCAGAAGTAGGATCGCTGGGGATTGAGAAACCCCCAGACCTAGGGTTTACTTTTCTTTCAAGAAACAGACGAAGAGAGAAGAGAAAGTTTTATACCTGACTGTAATATCTCTCATTGCTTCAATTGAAGGACACTCTCGAGCAGATTGTAGGATCATTGGAGATGGGGTATCTTCTTAATGGATCCTCGGATTGTAGTCCTATGGCAAGGTTGGCCTTCTTCTCAAACTCAGGATCTGGAAGAAGAAGAACAAAAGAAGAACCAGAAACTCAAAGAAAGACACTGACCTAAGGACTTAATGAAGATTGTTGGATGTAGAAGTTCCGGAGATCTTGATACTGATCTAACTCTTCTTTTGAACTGGCTCTGTAGTTGAAACAGTTGATCTGAACCTGGATGATGGTAGCCGGCCTCGATGTGGAAGAGAGGGGCCGTGGGATGTAGATGGAAAATTAGGGTTTGGATGGTGATTGGAGGAAAGATGATGGGCGGCTAGGGTTTGGGAATTGAAGCGGCTAACTTAGGGTTTCGGTAAGGTTTGGAGATCTCACACATCCTCAAGGTTCCTGTGGAACCCGAAATCACTCCCTCACGGAGCTCAACACTTGAATACAAGTGCGGAAGAGAGAAACACAAAGTTGCTCACAAAGAAATTGATTTCATTCATCATTATTATTCAAGAGTTACATAGAGTTGAATATATAGACATAACAAAGAAATAAAATTTCATACATTTCCCATGTGGGACTAAACTCCCTAGCCTATACTTTTGGTAGAAAATATTCTCCCTCTTGGCCAACCAAAGAGTCCTACAAGGAGTAGGCGGCCCTAAAAGTCATGAAAATCCTCTCAAAAGGTAGAAAGATGGCGCCTCCTAAGTCTTCTCCTTGAATTTAGGGTTCTTCCTTCAATGGTTCAACTCTTTTGGACACCTCCTTTTCTTTCTCCCCAAGTCATGGCTCTTCCCAACTTTGCTTTGGTCTTTTTAGGCATGGATTGGGCGCCCCCTTGAAGTGCTCCCCAAGAAATGCCTCTTTCTTCCTTTAGCTTGGCCTTTTAAGGTATATATGGGGTGCCTCCTTGATTTTGGCTTCAAGAAAAATTCTTGCTCCCTTGGGTGTGGGGACCAAGACACTGGGATGTAGTTGTGGTGCCTCCTGGACTTTGGCGTGTGGCTGGGAGTGTGGCGCCCACTTGCTTGGGCCATGACTTGATTGGAAAAATGGCACCAACCTGGAGAAGACCAAGACCACTACTAGGACTTGTACTGAGTCAACATGACTCAACAAAATGAAATGCAGACTCAAAGAAATAAAATAATATGGTTAACCAGGTCAACCTTTATTACAAACCCTAATCTTCGGGCAAGGTCATTCAGAGATCCAGATGGAACCTTGAAGTCTTCTTCTGATTCTGGTGCCCGCACCAATTATCCATGGGTGGGAGGAACTCGACCCTGTCGAGTAAGGCTCAAGTTGGCTCTGGTATCTCTCTAAGAGATCTGGATCCATCTCTTATAATTCATCTCGGGAGATCCAAGATTCATCAGAATCTGGCCTTCCTTGCTAGCGGACCAGGTATCTTTGGTATCCTCGATTACGAGTAGAGATAACCTGATCGTCCAGGATCTTTTCAATCTGTTCTTTTCTCACTAGCCAGTTTGTTGGTGGACACACAGGGTTGGGTTCACTCTCAAGAACAGGATTAGGCTCAAAAGGCTCACTGGGAATCACAGCTGGCTCTCTATACTCTACTAGGTCTGTAATGTTGAAAGTGGGGCTAATGCCTAGTTCTGAAGGCAACTCGAGCACTTAGGCATTGGATCCTACTCTCTTCACCACTCTAAATGGTCCAGCTCCTCTAGCATGTAACTTTCTAACGGTTCCAGGAGGAAACCGTTCAGGCCTTAACCTAATCATTACATAGTCTCCCTCAACAAAAGTTTTGACTCGCCTTTGAGAATCAGCCAACTTCTTATAAGTTTCATTACTTAAATTTATTTTGGCATGAGTTTTTTTATGCAAGTCTTTTATATGCTGTGCAAAAACTTCAGCAGACTCGGAGACTCGTGTGTGGATTGGTAAAGGAGCTAGGTCAAGAGGTGTGTGAGGTTTGTACCCACGCACAATTTCAAATGGACTCTTACCCTAGACCTATTGACCGAGTCATTGTATGCAAATTCAGCCATAGGTAAGTACAAATCCCAATTCTTAGTGTTTTCACCTACAAGACATCTTAGCAGATTGCCTAAGCTATGGTTCACTACCTCGGTTTGGCCATCAGTTTGGGGATGATAGGCAGTTGAAAACTTAAGTTTTGTCCCTAACTTATGCCAAAGGGTTTTCCAAAAATAGCTGGAGAACCGGACATCCCTATCTGAAACAATTGTCTTTGGTAGGCCATGGAGTCTAACTATCTCATTAAAGAACTGGGTGGCTACCTTAGACGCATCAAAAGTCTGGAAACAAGTTAAGAAGTAGGCCATCCTAGAAAATCGGTCGACTACGACACAGATAGAGTCATTCCTCCTCTGGGTCTTAGGCAAACCTAACACAAAGTCCATACTCACATCTTGCCAAGGATGATCTGGGACAGGGAGTGGGGTATAAAGGCCGGTGTTCTGTTTTCGCTGTTTGGCAACAGCGCAGGTCCGACACCTAGACACAATGTGTGCTACATCTCTTTTTAAGCTAGGCCAGAAAAAGTGGTCTTCAACAGCCAGGGTGGTCTTGTCTTTTCCAAAATGGCCTGCTAGACCCCTAGCATGAATTTTCCAAATCAAAAATTCCCTAAGAGAAGTTCTAGGGATGCAAAGCCTATTCTTAAAGAATAGAAAGTCATCTAAAAGGGTATAATCCTTGTGATCACTAGATGGTCCTTGAGCTAGATCCTGATACACAGTCTTAAAATACGGACATGACTCATATTCCTCTTTGATCTGTTCAAACCCTACGACTTCAGTCCGAACAGAATTCAATAACAAAGATCGACAACTAAGTGCATCAGCTACCTTATTTTCAGTCCCAGCCTTATGTTTCAAAACAAAAGTATAGGACTGGATATACTCTACCCACTTAGCATGCCTAGGGTTAAGCTTCTTCTGGGAATTTAGGAATCTAAGAGCCTCATGGTCCAAAAACAGCACAAATTCCTGCAGTAGCAAATAATGTCTCCAGTAATGCAAAGCTTGCACTACCGCATAAAATTCTTTATCATAGGTAGAATACCTAAGCTTAGCATCATTAAGTTTTTCACTAAAGAAAGCTACGGGATGATTCTCTTGGCTTAGGACTCCACCTATACCTACACCTGAAGCATCATAGGCAACCTCAAATACTTTAGAAAAGTCAGGTAACCTCAAAATGGGTTCCTGGGTCATCCTATCCTTAAGATCTAGGAAGGCTTTATGGGCTGCTTTAGTCCACTGAAATTCTCCCTTCCTAATACAGTCTGTGATAGGAGCAACTACAGTACTAAACCTCTTGATGAGTCGTCTATAGAAGGTAGCCAAGCCGTGGAAACTCCTAACTTCATGCACACTGGTCGGCTCTGGCCATTCTACTATGGACCTAATCTTCTCTGGATCGCAGCCACGCCGTCAGGGGTTACCACAAAACCAAGTAAGATAACTCTACTGGTCATGAATTCACACTTCTTGAGATTACCGTAGAGACTATCATTCCTCAAAACTTGGCTTTCTTATCTAAGGTGGCCTAGGTGGTCTGCAAGGGTCTTACTGTAGATCAGGATGTCATCAAAATAGACCACTACAAACTTCCCTATGAAAGCTCTAAGCACCTGGGTCATAATCCTCATAAAAGTACTAGGGGCATTGGACAACCCAAAAGGCATAACAACCCATTCGTAGAGACCATCCTTAGTTTTGAAAGCGGTTTTCCACTCATCCCCTGGTCTAATTCTAACCTGATGATAGCCGCTCTTGAGATAAATTTTGGAAAAAACCATTGCACCGGCCATCATATCTAGCATGTCATCTAGTCTAGGGATGGGGATCCTATACTTGATTGTGATTTTGTTGATGGCACGACTATCAACACATTCTCTACGTGCCATCTTTTTTTGGGGTCAGTAGTACGGGGACTGCACAAGGGCTAAGACTCTCTCTAATGAACCCCTTCCTCAACAATTCTCCAACCTGCTTTTGCAGTTCCTCATGCTCAGATGGATTCATCCTATAATGGGGCAAGTTGGGTAAAGTAGCTCCTGGGATTAAATCTATGGAATGCTGGATATCCCTAAGAGGTGGAAGATGGTCTGGCAGATCCTCAGGAAAAATATCCTCAAATTCTTCTAATAAAGGCCTAACTTCCTGAGGAGGCTCTGAGGGTGTAGGAGTCCTAAGTTCCTTAGCAGTCAACATCCAAATAGGTGAACCACTATGAATTTCTTGTTCTAGATCCTTAGCACTAATTAGGTTCACTCCAGTCTTCATCTCTTTGATCTTATTGGGTCCTTTAGCTACCTTGTCTTTAGGAGGGACTGAATGGATTGTGATCTTTTTCCCATTAAAACTAAAGACACAGGTATTGGATTTTTCTAAGAGGGTGGCATCATGATCATATAACCAAGGTCTCCCAAGAATTATATTGCTCACCTCCATGGGTAAGACATCACACCAAATCTTCTCTTGATAGGATTGCATCTGGATTTGGACCTGACATCTAGACTGGATGGGTATAGAGGTAGAGTCTACCCAAGAAACCTTATAGGGGTTGGGGTGGGGAACTGGGGTTAAGCCTAACATTTTGACAGTGCTAGCAAAAATGGCATTCACACAGCTCCCACTATCTATGATGATCTTACATACCTTCTCCCATAATTTAAGGAAAGTCTGTAGGATGTTAGTCCTACGCCAATCCTCCAGAACTCTACTCTGGGACAGGATGCATCTCACAACTCCTAACTGGTCAGACTCTGTGGGTTCCTCCTCTCCTTCATACTCATCAACCAAGTTCATTCCGGCCTCATAAACTTCTTCTTCAAATTCTTCATTGGGCCTGGAATTCTCTTCCTCTCCCTCTTCTATGTAAAGGGATCTACGTGGGCACTGGCTAGAAACATGACCTACCCTATGGCACTTAAAACAGGCTATGGCTATACACTGGCTGGAGATATGACTTGGTTTTTGACACTTAAAACAGGTGATACTAGAACTAGGGGTTCTCTGGGTGTTAGGTGCCTTTCCTTTGTCCATGGGCCTAGGGGTGGGAATACCCTAAATATGTTTGCTAGGGGTAACTTGGCTAGGTCCATTTCTTGGGATTGGGGCACTAACCCTAGAAGGTATAGGTCCTCTCTGAAATTTCTCAGTGTTCAGTTCAATCTGATAGGCTTGGTCTAGGTCAGTAACCTCTCTCAGAAACAACTCCCTCTTAATGTCTTCCCTAAGTCCAGCCCTAAATCTAGACAAAGTGACCTCATGGGCTTCACTCACATCACATCTCATTAGGTACTCATCAAAGGTGGCTATGTAGTCTAAGACAGATAGATTCCCTTGTTTCAAGGTTTGCCATTAGTCTAACAGATTCTGCTGGTATGAAATGGGTAGGTACTTATCTCTAAGCTTCTCTTTCATACCCTGCCAAGTGGTTATGCGCTCAACATTTCGTCTCCTAGTGGTTAGCTCAATGTTCCCCCAGTATAACCTAGCTTGATGCACTAACTTCATCTTGGCAAACTTGAACTTCCTTTCCTAAGACATGGTATACCACTCAAAGTACTGGTCCATCTCACCCTCCCAATCAGAATACACCTTACGGTTTAAGCTACCATCAAAAGTGGGTGCATCTAATTTGATGTTCCGGATGAACCTATCATCTCTATCTTCTGGCTCTGGGTCAGGCCTCTTATGATTAGGTTCAGGATTTCTATATAAAGGTCTTCTAGGCTCCTGGTGTGGGTGAGGTTGAGGCACATTAAAATCTGGGTCAGGAGTCCAATTATGATGTCTAGGTTCCTCAAGTACTTGGACTCGATCCCTAAGCCGGGTAAGATCCTCACGGACTTGATCCCTAAACTGGGCAACAGTAGCAGTCATATCCTGACTCAATTTGGTCATACTTTCGGTAAGAGTTCTAATCATGGCCTCTAAATCAGGTTGGATTTGACCAGGTTGGTAGGGTACTCCGTTCCAGGTGGACATGATGATGCAAGCAAGCACACCAAATGAGACTCGACTGAAACGACTACGGGCTAACTAGACCTAGAGCCCAAACTAGATGCCCAATCAGAGTGGCAAGCTAGCCTGTAGTAACTCGGGACTCAGCCAGGCAGGTGTAAGGAGAGTGTTAGGTCCCTAAATGCCAATCCTAGACACCAATCAGTGATTGGCCAGGTCGGTGGACCAGCACACAAGCCCTTCGGGATAGAATCCCTGAACCACCGTTCTAGACACTGAGTACAAAGTACATACAGAGTAACTAGACAAACTGACTCAACACTAGTGGTGTGGGAACCAGAATCAGGAAAAGACTCCAACCTATTCAATTCAAGTCTGAGTCCTTATGGTTGGATTAGTCCTGTAATTTCTCTTTCAATTTTGAGTCCAAATAATCTTGTAATTAATTTCGAGTCCATATGGGGTCTGGTCCAGTTGAAGTCAAAGTCTTAGTCCAATTAATTTCGAGTCCATGCTGGGTCGGGTCCAATTTGAAGCCTTAGTCCAGTTGAAAGTCAGAATTTGAAGCATCAAGACAAGTCCAAAGCCAAGTGGTGCCACATGCCACTTGCCACCTCAGCACCACATCAGCTACCACTTGCCACCTCAGCGCCATCTCAACTAGAAGCCACCTCATCAAGTGGTCCCCACTTTGGTGCCACTTGTCATGGGTTGAAGGAACTCCAAAAGGGTGCCCAAGAAGAAAGTTTGAATTCAAAATGATGGTTGGCCACCCTCTTCCACAAATCAAGCATCAAGGCCTACAAATCCTCTAACTCTCCTTGTAATCGTCCACATTTTAGGGATTTTCAAATTTTAGAGATTTACCCTCTTCCACAAATCAAGCATCAAGGCCTACAAATCCTCTAACTCTCCTTGTAATCCTCCACATTTTAGGGATTTTCAAATTTTAAAGATTTGTAAGGCTCCTATTAAAGACTTTGGGATGCCCCATTGTTAGGGTAATGGATGAATAAAATTTTTGGCTTGGATTATTCTTTCTATGTGATTGTCTTTGTGTCTATGTGGTTTAGTCTTTCTCTTCTTCCACGCCCACTCTAGTTCCTCCCTTCTTCCATCTCCAATGCCCAAGGACTCCTTTCTTCCTCTCCAATCTCAAGCGAGCCTTCAACATGCAATGGTGAAACAAGAGGATCAACATAAGGAGACCAACCTATTCCATCTCAAGCACTCCACCATGGCGCCAAGAAGGATCCCCATCAATGATTCATCCACCTATCTTCCCTTTCTCCATTTCATGTTTTGTTAAGTTCTTTCATCTTAGGGATTTCTTTGTTGCAGGGTTCTCTGGAATTCTGACTTCAAGAGGAAGGATCTCTTGCCACCAATCCAGAAAACAAGAAGAGTCTCCAACCTGTAGCATGGCCTGGTCATCTGGAAGATCCCCTCAAGAGTGATCTTATTCTTATTGGAAAATCAATGCCAGGTAAGACAGTATCAATTAGGTCTGAGACATTAATCTGACTAGCATGACTGGTGATTTTAATTCTGTCCTATTTCTTTATTATTTCGAAGTCTCGGTAATTAGGGTTATGCATGATCATTCAAGTTTTCTTCATTAACTTATCTTTGATAAATTATGCTGAACTCTTCATATGTCGATAGAACTTGCCAATTAATCTTCGCTAATCTCCTTTAGAGTTGCATAGTTTCATCTTCACGTTGCATCCCCTACCAACTAGCCTAGACCCGACCAGTTGGTGTCCCTAGCCCACTAGGGCAAGTTAGGTATAATTAATTTTAAGATTAAAGGCTTAGGTTTGAATGCACGGGAGGTGGTTTTGGACTAAGGAGAGGGTCTCAATCGTCCCCTTATGTTGCAACTTTGGTGCCCTTAACATAGATTCAATTTATGCACACTCAAATAAAAAAAATAGCATGCAGAAAATAAAAAAATAGAACAGCAGCAAAATTGATCTCAGAAAATCTACAAGAATTAATAAATCATGAAAACTTAATGTAAATTACTTTCAATTATACTGGTTCCAGCAAAATAAGAATTACTTAAGTTATAATTTTCTGCAGGGAGGAACAATTCGAATAACAGGGCAGTTACTGGCAGAAAATAGAACGTATGTCCCGTTTACAATCCCTGCCTAGAAGTTATAACCCAGCGGCACCCCTACACGCCCTAGGAACCCCCATGGAAAGGGAGGAGGAGGCTTGCATCTCGCTTGTTCCTAGGACCGGACGGCCAGGGGAGTCTACTCCAGGCAGCAAAAGTAAAAAGGAACGAAAAAAAAAAAAATAATCAAACAAGCAAGAACACTAGACAGGGCTCTGATACCAAAAGTGTTGTAGAACGAAAACTCTGATACCAAAAATGATGTAGAACGGATATGTGGAATGCGGAAGCAAATTAAAATTAATGTATATATATATATTTTTTATATATTTTCAGAAGTCGGCTTTGACTCAAATGAAAGATAAACTAATGTTGAAAGAAACTAAGAAATAACAGAAAGCACAATTAAAAGGAGTGGATTATCAGAGTAACTCAGAAGTAGGATCGCTGGGGATTGAGAAACCCCCAGACCTAGGGCTTACTCCTCTTTCAAGAAACAGATGAAGAGAGAAGAGAAGGTTTTATACATGACTGTGATATCTCTCGTTGTTTCAATTGAAGGACACTCTCGAGCAGATTGCATGATCCTTAGCGACAGGGTATCTTCACAATGGATCCTCGGATTGTAGTCCTATGGAAAGGTTGGCCTTCTTCTCGAACTCAGCATCTGGAAGAAGATGAACAAAAGAAGAACCAGAAACTCAAAGAAAGACACTGACCTGAGGACTTAATGAAGATTGTTGGATGTAGAAGTTCCAGAGATCTTGATACTGATCTTACTCTTCTTTTGAACTGGCTCTGTAGTTGAAACATTTGATCTGAACCTGGATGCTGGTGGCCGGCCTCGATGTGGAAGAGAAGGGCCGTGGGATGTAGATGGAAAATTAGGGTTTGGATGGTGATTGGAGGAAAGATGATGGGCGGCTAGGGTTTGGGAATTGAAGCGGCTAACTTAGGGTTTCGGTAAGGTTTGGAGAACTCACACCTCCTCAAGGTTCCTGTGGAACCCGGAATCACTCCCTCACGGAGCTCAACACTTGAATACAAGTGCGGAAGAGAGAAACACAATGTTGCTCACAAAGAAATTAATTTCATTCATCATTATTATTCAAGAGTTACATAGAGTTGAATATATAGACATAACAAAGAAATAAAATTTCATACATTTCCCATGTGGGACTAAACACCCTAGCCTATACTTTTGGTAGAAAATATTCTCCCTCTTGGCCAACCAAAGAGTCCTACAAGGAGTAGGCGGCCTTAAAAGTCATGAAAATCCTCTCAAAAGGTAGAAAGATGGCGCCTCCTAAGTCTTCTCCTTGAATTTAGGATTCTTCCTTTAATGGTTCAACTCTTTTGGACACCTCCTTTTCTTTCTCCCCAAGTCATGGCTCTTCCCAACTTTGCTTTAGTTTTTTTAGGCATGGATTGGGCGCCCCCTTGATGTGCTCCCCAAGAAATGCCTCTTTCTTCCTTTAGCTTGGCCTTTTAAGGTATATATGGGGCGCCTCCTTGATTTTGGCTTCAAGAAAAATTCTTGCTCCCTTGGGTGTGGGGACCAAGACACTGGGATGTAGTTGTGGTGCCTCCTGGACTCTGGCATGTGGCTGGGAGTGTGGCGCACACTTGCTTGGGCCTTGACTTGATTGGAAAAATGGCACCAACCTGGAGAAGACCTAGACCACTACTAGGACTTGTACTGAGTCAACATGACTCAACAAAATGAATTGCAGACTCAAAGAAATAAAATAATCTGGTTGACCAGGTCAACCCTTATTACAAACCCTAATCTTCGGGCAAGGTCATTCAGAGATCCAGATGGAACCCTGAAGTCTTCTTCTGATTCTGGTGCCCGCACCACTAGAAGCCCCTACCTTCGTTGGCAGTTTAGATCCCAAGGTGTACATAGATTAGGAGGAAGATATGGATGATTATTTTAAGTGGAATGAAATGTTTGAGGATGGAAAGGTTAGGTTTGCCCGAGTGCATCTATGGGGTCCAGCCAAGTCTTATTGGAACAATGTTTAGGGAAGGAGGGCGTATGATAGACACGAATCCATTAGGACCTAGAAAGGAATGAAGAGCAAGTTTCGTGAAAGGTATATCCCTACGTCCTACCAACAAAATCTCCTAGACCACTTAGAGAGGTTGACCCAAGGTAATGGATCAGTCAATAATTATATTGATAGATTCGAGCATCTAATACGCTATATTGTGAATATGGATCCATATGATATCCTAATCCGATTTGAAGAGGGTCTGAAGGAAGATATCCGGAGAGAATTGTTTAGACATAATATCTATAGTTTGGAGCAAGCCTACCGAGTAGCCCAAAATTATGAGAGGTCCTTGAGGCATGCTAGATCAAGTACTTTGGACCTAAATCCGACCTCTACTAGCTTGAGTCATATCCCCATTGGTCGGACACCTAGTATGAACCAGACTTTTGTTGATCAACCCTCATCTGTATCACCTCCAATCCAGAAGGATGACATTAAAAAGGAATTAGGTATGGCCGACCCAAGATTAGTTGACCAGATTGAAGCCATACTGAAAGAACAATTAAAGGAGGAAGAATTAGAACCCATGATTGAAGTATATGAGAATGACATGAGTTTGGTAGACGAATATGAAGAAGAAGACTTCAAGGAGGACAACTATAGTACCTTACCTGAGGAAATCCTTGTAGAAGATAAGATTGTTGAGCCTAGTCCTGAAACATCAAAACAATAGGAAATTAGTGAGGACTTGGTTCCTATAAGTCAATACCCTCAAGAAGAGCCTACACCTTCAGCCTCAAACCGAGATCTCATTCAGTTCCCTTGTAAAGAGTTTATTCCTCTAACACCAGTTGATAACCTTTTTCTGGAACTGACCAAGTCTTCCTTTCATAAAAAATTTGCACTTACAATGACCAAATTCTCCATCCATCAATTTGACCTTACGACACCCGTAGATCAATATTCAAATCTTAAGGTCATCTTGAATTACCAATGTCTATCCCATGTTTTCCATAGATTGCCCCAAGACTCTGATTCTTATTTCCTACCCTTTTCTGAGTCTACACATGTTTCTAAAGCCATTTGGTTATATTTTATTGAGATCACCAGGTTACATGAACCCTTATAGCCCATTCCATTTGTGACCTACTTTTGGAAAACCTTATGGCATTATGGTATGGGCACCAGAATCCAACAGAGGCTCCTCAACCCTCTGTGGATGTCCAATTAGGGTTCCAACTTTCTGGGTCTTGCAATAAGGCTTCAAGCATAAATCTTGTAATTATTTTAGCTTTGAATTAAGTCTCAAGTGTCTGTGTCTAGTCCTGTATTTTGACCAAGTTGGTCAAGTCGAGTCCTGTACTAAGTCAAGTTCTGTAATAAGTCCAGTCCGAGTCTGTTTGAAGTATGGGTCCAAGCAAGATTGGTGTTGAAGTCTAGTAACTTTTTGAGCCAAGCCATGAAGGAAGCCAACTCAGCTCAGGGGCCCACCTCTTCATCCTATGTGGCACCATGTCAACTTGCAAAGTGGGTGGCATAATTCAAATTTTTGGATGCCCAAAGGGGGGAGAGCCTTTATTCCTTAAGACGTCGATCTACATGGGCGAGAGCCTTCGCCTTCGGGCGTCGAGAGGTGTGAGGCCTCATGTTACTATCTCTTTTGCAACTCCATCCTCCAACCTTCGAGTTAGAGTCCATTGGGATTATCCAACAGGGCACCTAGTAAGAAGAACTACACCATCACTACATCAACTCTCATTCCTTCATCTATTGCTTTCTTTTTTGATCGAATCCTAACTCTTCTTCTGAATGCTCACAGGTCCTCTAGGTGCCACGAACTGGAGTCAGATTTCCTTGCCTTCGTGACCTTCGAACAGAAAGCTGGTGCATCCGTGGGGTTTAGGGCTCGATCATCCAAGCCGCATCTGCGAGAGCGAGTGAACTTGGCATCGGGCGCTTCGGATCTTTAAGGTTTGCCATCCTAATTCCTAAGTAGGTATTGATCTGAGAGCTATGTCCTACGGGGTTTCTCAATCCTGGGGTCTTCTTTTTATCCTTTCTTAGGGACTTGCTTGCCTGAAGTTCTTGTTAGTATAGAACCCTAGATCTACTCCTACTTACTTTCGGGAATCCTAAACAAATCATTAAAACCCTAAAAATCACCAAAGAAAAAATCACTTGCATCATTCTTCATCTTTGCATCTACATAGTCCCCCATCATTTCTAGTATCAGAGCATGGTTAGGACTTAGCACTTCTTAAAGTACTTGGATTAGGTGCTTAACCAGGCCGTCCGATCTTAGGAGAAAAGTAGGGTTTCAAGACCCTCTTCTCCCATTTCACGAGGATCTCCTAAGGCATGTAGGGTGCCACTGTGATAGGACATTGAAGGGGAACATAAGAAGTAAAGTTTTAAAAACCAAAAAGAAAAGTTTTGCATCTTTAATTTCAGCTTTTTAGAAATTCAGCATTTCCGTACATAGTCTGCTATTTTGATTATTTCATCCTGTAGGAATGTCGGGTTTTTATGATTTTTATTTTTCTGGACTTTAAATAATTAGAAGTATTTTCTAGAAATTTTTTCAGATTTTAATCCAGTATGTAGAATTTCTACACGGCTGATTACATCTGAGAAAAGATTCTACTATGATAATTTAGCAAGCACATCTCATCACATCTTCATCTTTCATATAGTTTAATTTTGCATTTAGGGTCATATCTTTTTATATCCATCACCTTATTTCTGTTATGAACATCAAAATCCAAAAAAATATAACTTAGAGACATCATATTAGATCATTTGTGTGCCATCATCTTCATAAACCATCTTAAGGGTAGCATTTTGACATAGGGTCAGGATTTCATTACCTGTCCCTAGCCCAAAAATCACCACCCGGCATATCGAACCCCAACCTCTAATTAAAATTGACTAGACACTTAATTGCTCTAGTGAGCTAAGGAAACCCATGAAGTCGGGACGAACCAAGTGTTAAGCCAAGTTAGACAACTGGTTTGTTTGTGCTTTTGTAGCTTGTGTTTAGGCAAGTTGTTCTGGGACAAAAGCCCAAAGGAAGGTGGGTTGGTTCGCTTACCTGGCCAATCTCAAATTGGTGTCTAAGGCAAGCAAAGAGGAACCTCCATCAACCTTACACTTACTTGGCCAAGTGCCAAGTTACTACTACCGAGTTAGTCTTCTTGACCTCATATTTGGTTTGATCTATTAAGTCTAGAAACCCTTAGCATCTTTCGTTGTGTGTGCATGTCGACCAGATCCGGAGTCCCTTATCACCCCCATCTTTCTAAATCAGGTGAACTCATGGAAAACACCCGAGAAGATCAATTAAAGGTCATCATGGAACAATTGGCTAAGATAAACAGTAAGCTTGATCAGTTTGATGAAAGAATTGGAGCCTTAGAGAAGAATAGTCCTAGACCATCTGTCGATCCTGAGTCTGAATCACCTTTCCCCCCTAGGGATTACCCTCATCATGAACCATCCATAGAGGCTGAACCCAAGAGAATTCCCCATTTTAATCCAACCCAAGAGATTCACCCTAGGAGACCCAATCAGGAGTTCCTGGATCAGGATGAACTGCATGAGTTTGATGACTTGTTAGGAGTGATTAGGTGCATCCTTACCCAGGACATAGTGCAAGAAGATTGGCGCAGGACAAACATCATACAAACCTTTGTCAAACTAGGGGATAGGGTGTACAAAATCATAATTGATAGTGGGAGCTGTGTCAATGCCATCTCTTAAAGTACTGTCAAAGCCCTAGGATTGACCCTAGCTCCTCACCCCAACCCGTATAAGGTCTCTTGGATAGATTCAACTTCCAAACCCATAAAGTCAAGGTGCCAAGTCTTGGTCAAATTACAGTCTTATGAAGAGAAGATTTGGTGTGATGTCCTTCCCATGGGCATCAGTAGTATTATATTAGGATAACCTTGGCTGTACGATCATGATGCCACCCTTCATGGTCAGACCAATACCTGTACCTTTAACCACCATGGGAAGAAATTTACAATCAACCTAGTTCAGCCTAAGGAACAGGCTAAGAAAGGATCAAGTAGCCTTAAGGAAAAGAAGCCTGAAGTTAACCTGATCAAGGACAATGGGTTAGAAGAAGAGATTACTGGGAAAGGACCCTTTAAAAAATTTCAGGGAGAGAAGGATGAACATTCTAAGAATTTTAATACAAAAACCCCTGAGCTCATTGAAGACTTTAAGGTTGAACCCATTAAAAATCTAGGGAAAGAAACTCTTGAGCCCATTAAAGAATTGAAAGAATGCATCTATGAGTCAAGTTTAGTAGAAGATGGGCCCGAGATGGGCCTAAGGTTGAAATCATTGAGGAATCAAAGGAAAATGATCCTAAACCCACTACAAAATCTGAAAAGGAAATGATCGAGCTAGGATCACAACTAGTAAATGAACATGACGATTCACTAGCCTTTTCCACGGGAGTTCAGGAACCAACCCTTAATGAACCAATCCAAAGAGAACATCCTCAAGAGATGGTTGAAGCTCTGAAAGAAATTGAGAATGTAGTTCCTGATGAGTTACTTGATCATTTACCATCCTTGAGGAACACCCAGTCTGTCCTAGAACTTGCACCCATCGATCAGGGTACAAATTTTAAAATCATCCTGACTAACCAAGGTCTTTCTCATGCTTCCCATAGATTGCCCCAAGACTCCGATTCCTATTTCCTACCCTTCCCTGAGCCTTCTCACATTTCTAGAGCCATGGGGTTACTTTTTGTTGAGATTACCAAAATGCATAACTCCGTAGAGCCCATCCCTTTGCCATCTACTTCTGGCATACCTTATGGCATTTGCTAGGGATCCTTGATAATTTTTCTTGTGCATACTAGACCAGGGTCAAACCTAGAGAGTCAATAATCTGTAAGGTTTAGGACCGAGGGTCCAATAAAATTCCACTCTATAGGAATGCATCGTTAAGTCTACATTTTGCATCATGCATTAAGTATAAAATTTAAAATAATTTGGCTGATTCCCGAATGAGAGTCGAAGAGTTGATCAAAGGGATTCTGTAATGATTAGGCTTAGGCCTGAACGGTTTCCACCCGGAATCGTTAAGAAACTTCATGCTCGTGGTGCTGGCCCCTTTAGAGTGATAAAGAGAGTTGGCCCTAATGCCTACGTTCTTGAGCTACCCCCGGATTATGGCATTAGCTCAACTTTCAATATCTCAGACTTAGTTGAGTACAGGGAACCAGCAAACATACCTTGCGAGCCTTTTGGGCGTGACCTTTCTTTTGAGAGTGAACATGAACCTGAGTGTCCACCTCCAATTTTACCTAAGAGAGGATAGCGGATCGAGCATGTCCTGGATGACCAAGCTATCTCTACCCAAGGCAAAGGTTATCAATGTTTCTTAGTCCAATGGTAAGGACTACCTGAGTCCGATGACTCGTGGATTACCCGGGAGGACTTGCAGCGCCTCGACCCCGACCTTCTGGAAGAGTACCTATGCCAACTCAACTCTTACTTAACAGGGTCGAGTTCCTCCCACCCTAGGAGAACTGGTATGGGCACCAGAATCTGACAGATGCTCCTCAACCCTCTATGGATGTCCAATTAGGGTTCCAACTTTTTGGGTCTTGCAACAAGGCTTCAAGCCTAAATCTTGTAATTTTTTTAGCTTTGACTTGAGTCTCATGTGTCTGTGTCTAGTCCTGTATTTTGACCGAGTTGGTCAAGTCGAGTCCTGTACTGAGTCTAGTCCTATAATAAGTCCAGTCTGAGTCTGTTTGAAGTATGGGTCCAAGCAAAATTGGTCTTGAAGTCTAGTCACTTTTTAAGCCAAGCCATGAAGGAAGCCAACTCAGCTCAGGGGCCTACCTCTTCATCCTATGTGGCACCATGTGGGCGGCACAATTCAAATTTTTGGATGCCCAAAGTGCAGACACAACACTTGATACACTCCCACTTTCCCTCCACCATATCAAGCTATTTTCCAACTATGGGTGACCGGCCAAGAGAAGGTCAAAGGGAGATAGAATTTGGAGAATTTAAATCCCTTGCTTCAAGCGCTCCTATCAAGCCTTTTTCCCAAACTACTTGAACAACTAAGGAAGGAATAGCAAGATCCATGGGCGCCTCCATCTCCCACTCCCCATATCATGTCTTGTACCAAAGGTGGATGCACAACCAAGGAAAGAAGGAGGACACAAGCCTTGCTATAAGCCCCACTTCAAGTCTTCTTCCAAATTGAGAGACCAACCTTCCAAGTCCAAGAGAGCAAGATCCTTCTTCCATGCCTCAAGTCAAGCCATGCCCAATCACTCTCCAATTTTTTTGGTCAGCCAAGGAGAATGAAAAATCTAAAATTTTGGGCTCCCCATCAAGAGAAAACTTCTATCTTTTATTTGAGTTTCAAATTGGGTCCTAAGGTGCCTATTTAAAGGACCTTACCCCTCCTTTGTAAAGGTAATTTTGATGAATGAAAAATACAAGTTTTGAGAGCCAATTCTTTTTAGTTGCCTTCGTTCCTTAAGAACATCGATCTCCATGAGGGAGCGCCTTTGCCTTCGGGCATCGAGTGGTGTGAGGCCTTGTGTTACTATCTCTTTCGCAACTCCATCCTCCAACCTTCGAGTCAGGGTCCATTGGGATCATCCAACCGGGCGCCTAGCAAGAAGAACTCCACCATCACCACATCAACTCTCATTCCTTCATCTATTGCTTTCTTTTTTGATTGAATCCTAACTCTTGTTCTGAATGCTCGCAGGTCCTCCAAGTGCCATGAATCGAAGTCAGTTTCCCTTGCCTTCGTAACCTTCGGATAGAAATCCGGCGCATCTGCGGGGTTAAGGGCTCGATCATCCAGGTCACATCCATGAGAGCAAGTGAACTTGGCATCGGGTGCTTCGGATCTTTGAGGTTTGCCACCCTGACTCCTATGTAGTTATTGATTCGAGTGCTAAGTCCTACAGGATTTCTCAATCTCGGGGTCCTCTTTTTATCCTTGCTTAGGGACTTACTTGCTTGCCTGAAGTTCTTGTTAGTATAGAACCCTAGATCTACTCCTACTTGTTTTTGAGAATCCTAAACAAATCATTAAAATCCTAAAAATCACCAAAGAAAAAATCACTTGCATCATTCTTCATCTTTGCTTCTTGTTAGTCCCCCATCATGTTTGCCAGGAACCCATGGTAAATTCTCATGTACCATACCAGGGTCAAACCTAGATTGTCAATAATCTATTAGGGTTAGGACCTAGAGTGTCCAATAAAATTCCTCTCAATAGGAATACATAGTTAAGTCTATTTTTTGTCAAGTTATAGTATGAGTCTCAGAGTCCACAAAATCATTTGCACTGCATATTAGAGGCATGCATAAAGAAATTAGCCTGAAAATCAACCTAATATAAGAAAGTGGTTGATTCCAGAAAGCATATAAAATAAGGGATTCTATAATGATTAGGCTTAGGCCTGAACGGTTTCCACCAGGAACAGTTAAGAAACTTCAGGCTCATGGTGCTGGCCCATTTAAATTGATAAGAAGTGTTGGCCCTTATGCCTATGTGCTTGATCTATCCCCGGATTATGGCATTAGCTCGACTTTCAATATCTCGAACTTAGTTGAGTATAGGGAACCAGCAAACATACCCAGTGAGCCATTTGGGCCTGACCTTTTATTTGAGAGCGAACCCAACCCAGAGTGTCCACCTACAGTTTTACCTAAGAGAGGAGAGCGGATCGAGCATCTCCTGGATGATCAAGCTATGACCACCTGGGGAAAAGGCTATTAGCATTACTTGGTCCGATGACAAGGCCGATCATAGTCTGATGATTAGTGAGTTACCCGATAGGACTTGTAGTGCTTCGATCTCGACCTTCTAGAAAAGTATCAAAGCCAAATCAACCCTTACTTGACAGGGTCGAGTTCCTCCCATCCCAAGAGAATTGGTGTGGGCTCCAGGATCAGACAAAGTCTCCTCAACCCCCTGTGGGTCTTAGATTAGTGTTTTTAATTGATTGGATTCTGTAATATAGCTTCAAGACTAAGCAATTTTTATTTTAAATCATGTATTATTGTTTTAGAACTGTACCTTGATCAATTTGGTCAAGTTGGGTCAGTAGGTCCTGTATTTAGCTAAGTTGGTTCCTTTCCAAGTCTTCTTGAAGATTGAGCCCAAGCTTGGAGTGGTCATTAAGTTTGGTCTATTTATTAAAAGGTCAAACCATCTCCCAATCTTTAAAAGATGCCACTTCAACCCTTGAACGCCACCTCATCCATCCCATGTGGTGCCACATTAGCATGACAAGTTCATGGCCAAGGCAAGAAGGAAATGCTGAATTTGTGGGTGCCATTCCTTGATTTTTTCCTCCCTTCCATCCACCTATCAAGCCTCTTTCCAAAGGAGCTATGGGTAGCTAAGGAAGGTCAATGGGTAATGGAGACATGATTTTTGTTTTAAGCACCATATCAAGCTTACTTCCCAAAGAGCTTGGTCGGCTATGGAAGAAATGCATTGAAACAAAAATCAGGGAGACAACTCCTATCTTTCAAGCCCCAAATCAAGCCACAAAAATTTGGTCGGCAAAGAGAAGAAGAAATCTAAATTTGGGCGCCCTCTTTATGAAGCTTTGTATTTTTTTCATTTGAATTTGAATGGGTTTTAAGATGCCTATATAAAGGGCCTTACCCCTCCCTTGTATGGATTAATTTTGAATGAATGAAAAAAGAAAATTTTAAGTGATATTCTTTTAGTTCGCCTTCATTCGGGCACCAAGAAAAAAGATCCCCCAACACCACCATCTTCAACTTTTGTTCCTTCATTGCTTCTTGTTTCTTGTTGACCCCTATCATTGATCTTGATTGCTCGTAGGTCCTCCATGTGACATGGACACGGAGTCGGTCTCTCTTGCCTTCGGGACCTCCGGACGGAAAGCTGGTGCATCCTTAGGGTTGAAGGCTTGATCCTCCATGCACATCAGTGAGAGCGAGTGAACTCAGCATCGGGCGCATTAGAGCTTTTCAAGGTTTGCAACCCTAAATTCCTAAGTTGGTATTGATCCAAGAGCTAAGTCCTACGGGGTTTCTTAATCCTGGGGTCCTCTTCTTATTCTTATTTTGGGACTTATTTGTTTGCTTGAAGTTCTTGTTATTATAGAAACCCTAAATCTACTCTTGCTCATCTTCGAGAATCCTTAAACTCATTAAAACCTAAAAATAATAAAAGAAAAATCACTTGCATCATTCCATCTCATCCTAGCCTCTAGTTAGTCCCGCATCACTCCATAAGTAGTCCTTTGGCAGAAGGGAGCTCCGCAGATGGTCACATTTAGTGAGATATCATACATTTCACCTATATGTTATATCAGTGTCTCTGTAGTCCTTAGTTAAGAGGATAACCAACCAATGTGACATACAACAGCCTATGCTTGTTACATCATCATCCTATAATAATGTAACCTTTGGTTGTGAACTAGTTTAAGAACTACTCGATACATCCTCTCTGTATCAAATATAACGAAGTTCTAAGGACTTCATCACACAAAAGTTCTTTTCAAGAAAATGCACATGTGAAGACAGCCAAAAGAATAACTATTATTCATTTAAAGAATCATGTATGTTAGCTTTGGCTCCTTAATTTTGATGAATAACAAATTGCTGAGTATATGTTTGGACTAATGTTTTAATTGAAGTATGAATTTCAGGCCTTAGGTATATCAATTTCTCCAACAAAAAGGTATCAAGTTTACTGATTCGAGAGCTAGAGGTTTCTCATGTTTGATTGAGCTTTTCACCTTGGAACATTGTCAAAACAACCTCTTTGGCCTTTATGAAGAACAATCAAATGGATTAATAAACAAATCATTAAGAAATTCATGTTTGGCATGCTTTTTTGGATGGCACAGAATCAAGTGCCGACTCATAAGGTCGACTCATGAAGAAAATTCAGAAGTTTCAGAAGACCGGCATGCAAAGTTTCAAGTGGCATGCCCAAGTATCGACTCACAAGGTTGACTCATACTTCAAGTGTCGACTCATGAGATCGACTCATTGCCTGAGAAAAATTCTAGGATAGAACTTCAAGATTTCTAGATTTTGCATCAAGTATCGAGTCACGAGGTCGACCCGCACATCAAGTGTCGACTCGCACATCAAGTGTCGACTCATGAGGTCAACTCAAGATCTAACGGCTAGTTTTCAAAATTTTAGATTTATCTCCAAACGACTTTTGATGGCTAGTTTTTCAATCCCAATGGTTTTCAATGGTCTTTTCAGTGATTTTGAGGTATTTAACACTCACCAAACCTCTTAAAGTTGATAAGGAAGAGTGAAACCATATGAGACAAACTCCAATCATTTGAAAAGATAATAAGAGTATGTTTAAAGAGATTTCCTTGCAAAAAGTCTTCTATATTTGAGTTGTTAAGGTTTCAAATGCTTAGTCATAATTGTGCATTCAAGAGATTCCAAGGAGAAGACAATTCAAGCAATCAAGAGAGCTTCAACGACCTTCATTTCAACTCTTTCTAGGAGATTTGTATTTTGCTCTTTTATTACATTCTTGTTCTCACTTTGTTGACCTAGTTTTTAAAGGTTTTGAAACTAGGTTGTAAAGGTTGTCGGTGAGCCAAAGGGATAAAACCTAGTTTTTAAAGGTTTTGTATGGTTTGACTTATGAGCCCGAAGATAAAATAAGTTGTAATGGTTGTTGGTGAGCCTAGGTGATAAAGCCAACTTTGGTTTTGACTTGTAAGCCTTGGAAAATAAGTCGACTGTAATCTTTAAGAGATTATAGTGAAATACCCAAGGAAAAGCTTGGGGAGTGGATGTAGGTGCTTGGAGTGGACCGAACCACTATAAATCTTTGTGTTTGTATGTGATTGCTTTCTTTATTACTTGTTCTTCAATACTTGCATTTAATTTGCCATTATCCGCTGTATATCTCTTAGAGCTAAATCACTTTATTTCATAAACACTTCAAAACCAGCACATAATTGTTTTAAATTCTTAAAAGATCCAATTCACCACCCCTCTTGGGCTCCATTTTTGGGCAACAATATATAATTACAAAATAGCACAACCAGCTACACCCAAGATGAATGGCTTTGGGATACTATTCCCAATAGGTTCATCAGTTCAAACCCATGTTTTGAAAATAATTGACTTAATCACCCGATTAGATAAATTAGGGTTTGTAAAGGATGGTGAACTCAACCAAGACTTGATCCTGCAATCACTCCTGAATTCCTTCTCTTAGTTTGTTCTAAATTATCATATGAACAAACTGAATACTTCTTTGCCTGAGCTACTTAACATGCTTAAGACAACAGAGAGCCATTCTAAGGGAGATAAGGCTTATCTTCTTCTTGTTGATAGGAAGAAGAAACAGGCAACAAAGAAGGGTTTGAAAAGAAAATTCAACCCTAAAAAGAGCATCCGGAAGGAGAAGAAAGCATGGAGGGCTGTTAATGATGGAGCCTATTTCCATTATGGCAACCAAGGGCATTCGAAGAAAAATTGCAAGATATATCTTGCAAATGTGAAGCAAGATGCTGGAGCAGCATCTAAAGGTTTGTACATGATACAAACAAATCTATCAATGAGTGCTTCTATTTTTAATTCATAGGTATTGGATACCGCATGTGGGTCTCATATCTGTAAGTCATTACAGGGACTTCATAGAATTAGAAGCTTGAAAAAAGGTGACTTCGAGCTATATGGTACAAGTGGTGAAGCCATGTACGCTGAAGCTGTGGGCACCTATCTACTATTATTACCATCGGGTAATGTACTAATGTTAGAAGATTGTTACTATGTCCCAAATGTTGTAATAAACATTATTTCTATACCCTTGTTATTACAACAAGGATATTAAATAAGTGTAAAGAGCAGTTGTTGACTCCATTATTGATTTTGATGATAAATAAAATACTTAAGCATGAGTTGAGTACTAACTATTTCTTTAAAGTATGTTTTTATAAAAAAAGTGTACTCATCAACTCAACAATATTTGATTGCTTATCAAAAATGAAAAAGTCCATTTCATGAATGAAAGATCAGTTTTAAATGAACTTAAGTACTTGATGATTGCTTGAAAGGACTTAGTGCAGCACATATTAATTTCAACAGAGATTCAATGGTTTTTAAAGAAATCTCAGCAAATGTTGACTCAAAGTGTCGACTCACAACTCAGGTGTCGACTCATGACAATGAAAGTGTCGACTCAAGCCAGTATATAGAAAGAGTTTCATATGGCATAGTTGAAGTGTCAACTCATGCCAGTCAAGTGTCGACTCAAGGTATCGACTCAAGGATCGGCTCAAGGCCTAAGAAAATTTTGATATAAAACTTGTTGAAATTGAAGACTTGTCTGAATTGTCGACTCATGGATGTCAAATGTTGACTCACCAAAAGAAGTGTCAACTCACCTAAGAATTCCAGAGGGATTCAATGAAGAAATTTGAACTTGGTGTCGACTCATGGAACTTAAGTGTCAACCCTAAGTATCGACTCATAGCTTGAAGTGTCGGCACTTGAAGTTTTATGAATAGTAACGACTAGTTCTTCAAACATATAACTCGGCCCTCTTGGCTCCCAACCGCTAGTTTTTCATATCTAAGGGTCATAAATTGACTTTAAGGTTTTGATATAGTATTTAAGTGATTTAAATTAAATTATAGCACAAGAGGATCAACAATAGAAAAATAAAAGCAAGTGCATTCACTCTTATTCATTAAGAGCAACAACTTTCAAGCAAAAAGAAGTCTCAAAGTATTCAAAGCCTTCAAGAGCATTCAAGTCTAACATTCTTGAGCATTGATTGAGGCTTCATCAAGTTGAAGACAACGATTCCTCAAAGCTTCAAAGAGATATCTGCGTTTCTTAAGAAAGCTTTTTTTGTTGCTTTACTTTAACTCTATCTTTGTTGTAAAGGATTTTGGTTAGTCTATTGGAAAACCAATGAGGTTTTTGGTTAGCATATCAAAAAATTAAGGAAGTTTTTGGTTAGCCTATTAGAAAAGCAAGGATATTTTTGGCTAGCCTATTAGAAAATCAAGGAGATTTTTGGTAAGCCTAGTTTAAAACCAAGGAAGTTTTTGGTTAACCTTTGAAAACCAAGAGGTTTCTTTTGGTGAGCCTTGTAAAAACCAAAAGGGATTTTGATTAGTGAGCCCAGAAAACTAATCAGCTATAATCGATGGAGATTATAGTGAATTCCCAAGTAGACCTTGGGGAGTGGATGTAGGTGCATTGGAAAGCACCAAACCACTATACTTGGATTGTATTTATGATTTTTTATCTCTCTCTCTTGCTCTTACATTTATTGTATTTAAATTTCTATTGCATACTCTTAAAGAGCACTTTTCTCTTGCATCTCATTGCACTTAAGTTGTTTATTGAATTGGTTCACACATTTGCATTTAATTTTTAGAAACCCAATTCACCCCCTCTCTTGGGTTGCTTACTAGGAAACAAGTGGTATCATAGCCACGTTCTCAGTATATAGGTCTAACTGTCTTGAGTAAAGATCTATGGCAACCCCCCTTGGTACTAGTATAGTTGAGAAACAAGCCTCAAATAGACCTCCATATTTTAATGGAACAAATTATACTTTTGAAAAATAAAAATGAGAATTTATGTGCATTCAATAGATTATAATTTATGAAAAGTAGTTGATAAAGGTCCACATATTCCTTCGATTTTGGTTAATGGTGTTTCCATCTCAAAGCTCAAAGAGAATTGGGATGAAAATGATATTAAACAATCCGAGTTTAATGCTAAAGCAATAAATCTCTTTTATTGTGCATTAAATCCTAATGAGTTCAATAGGATTTCTACAAGCACATCTGCTAAGGAAATATGTGACATACTTGAAGTTACCCATGAGGGTACTGATCAAGTAAAGAACACAAATGTAAACACATTAGTGCACACTTATGAGATGTTCCTAATGAAACTAAATGAATCTAACACTGACATGTACACTAGATTCACAAACATTGTTAATGGCATGAGAAGTTTAGGTAAAGTCATGTCTAATGCCGATCTTGTCAAAAAAATTATCAGGTCGCTTCCAACTTCATGGGATCCAAAGGTGACCGCCATATAGGAAGCCAAAGATATTGACAAATTATCATTGGAGTAACTAGTGAGATCGCTTATGACTTATGAGCTAAATCTGAAGCAAAAATCTATGGACTTGGACAAAAAGAAAAAGAGGATAGCTTTTAGATCTACAATTCAAGAAGAATCATCGATTGAAGAATCAGAAGAAGAAGAGGATGAGAGTGAGGAAGCATTTCTAACAAAGAAGTTTAGAAGATTTATGAAAAGAAAAAAATTTCCTTACAAGAAAAGGTTCCAAACAAGTAAAGACAAGGGAAAAGAAAAGGAGAAAGAAAAAGAAAAGGAGAAAGAAAAAGAAAAGGTGAAGGAATTACCTATATGCTTCGAATGCAAGAAACCATGACATTATAAGTTTGATTGTCCTCTCCTAAAGAAATCAAGAAAGAAGCTTAGAAAGAAAGCTTTGATGGCAACCTGGAGTGATAGCGAGGACTCCAGCTCAAATAAAGAACCAACTGAAGTTGCCAATCTATGTTTCATGGCACAACAAGAACAAGAAGAAGTAATTTCTGACACTAAAGGGTATTTTACTTTTGATGAATTGAAAATTGCATTTAATGAATTGATGCATAATTATAAATTGATTCTTTCAAAAAATAGAAAACTGAAAAAGTATGCAAATGGTTTTTTTCATGAAAATAATTCTCTTTTGAATGAAATTAATGAATTGAAAAGTAAACTTGATGTTTTAGAAAAGAAAAACAAAGCTTTAACAATGGAAAGTGAAGTTTTAAAAAGATTTAAAGCCATTGTTTCAAATGTTGACCTTTTAAAGAAAAACAAAGATCTAGAGATAGAAAACAAAAATTATAAAGATGAACTTGATAAAATAAAACCCTTTGTTGAGAAGTTCACTTATAGTTCTGAAAAATTAAATCTTCTTTTAAATAATCAAAGAGCTATTTTTATTAAAGCAAGATTAGGATATAAACCTTAAAGATAGCAAAGGTATTTCAAAAATTTCTTTGTACATGCATCATTAAGCACAACATATTTTTCATGCAAAAAATTAGGCCATAAAGCTTTTTAATGCAATTTAAGAAAAATCAATAATTTTGGAAATATTTGGATTCCAAAAAGAACTAATTTAAGCACTAATCCTAAAGGACCCAAGTTGGCTCGGGTACCTAAAAACAAACCTTGATTTGTTTTATAGGTGTGTCTTGCAACCAAGGAAAACAACAGGCTATGGTATCTTGATAGTGGTTGTTCAAGACACATGATAGGAGATGTTGATACAGGATGACTCTACAACTGCTAAACATGCATGAAAAATAGTAAATATTTTTTTTGTGATTTTTATAATTTTATTTGCACGCTAGATTTTCAAAATAAAGTAAGAACTAGCGGAAAGACTAGCAGTGCAAAGAATCATCCGGTCGCAGGCATACTCATGCAAACCAATGAAATATCCAGGACTCGAGAGTTGAGAAACTCCCAGTTTAGGATAGATTTTCTTCATTAAATTTGAAAACAAGAGTTGGAAAGGTTTCTTACCAGTCAGAGATTTGAATTCAGAAGCAGTAGGGATCATTCACAACTCTGATCAGAGTCTGGAAGAAGAAGCCTTGCTTTCCTTGAATTTGATG
The DNA here is from genome assembly GCA_021397845.1 of Areca catechu. Taxonomy (NCBI): domain Eukaryota; kingdom Viridiplantae; phylum Streptophyta; class Magnoliopsida; order Arecales; family Arecaceae; genus Areca; species Areca catechu. The sequence continues at coordinate 128,428,604 of CM038045.1, read as the reverse complement.
GCGAATCTGGGTGGCCTGGGCAGCAAAGAAGGCCTCCTCAGGAGAGGGGATGCACCTCAGGGATCCCACAAGCATCAGGGTTAATCAAAACAGCAATTAGAAAATAAGAAAGGAACTATGGGTTGAAAGGAATTAGGATTAGGGTTAGAAGATGGCTGCTTGAAGCTTGTTGAAGATCTCCTTGCTTGGCGGCCTAGGGTATTCTTTCTTGGATGTGTGGAGGCTTGGATGGTAGTGAGTTATGGTGTGGAAGGAAGCTAGGGCATCAAGGAATTCATCCAAACACAAAAACACCAACCAAAGAACCAAAACAAAACACCAATACAAAGCAATAACTCAAAATTTCAGCAAATTGTATTCATAAGAAAGAGATGCTTACAAGAGGGAGAGGGGTGCAGTATTTATAGAGTTTCCATGCCCTCACTAACCATGGTTACACTTGGGTTACAAGTCCTTTTCCAAATTGGAATACAAGTCTTTTCCTAGCTTGGTTAGAATTATAAAGATTAAAAGGATTAGAAATCCCAACTAGGTTACGAATAAACTTTGTCTTCTCCTTCTTCTCTTCAACTTGAACTTGGTCAAACCTCTTTGGACGTGGTCAACATATCAAGGATGCCTAGAAGGCATGTTGGGCCTCTAGGAACAGCAAGGGGCCGGTCGAAAGGGACTTGGGTGCATGGGTTTGGGCCTTTAGAAGCTGGGGTGGTCTAGTAGCCTGGTAGCAAGAATATTCCTTGGAATCTTGCTTCTTAAGGGCTTGGGCTTGGCACCTGGGCTTGATTTCTTTGGACTGGGATGCAAGTAGACCTTTAGAATCATGGATTCTCTAGTTTAAGAATAAGCTCTGGCATCTGGGGAGGAATTTGGGCATCTAGAGGACATATGGAAAGAATCAGGGTTTCTGGAAGCATCTTGGATCCTGGATTATCACACAAAATCTAATGGGCTGATGTAGCGACCTTTGTGATGTGGGCACTAGAATCAGGAAATGACTCCAACCAATTCAGGACAAGTCCGAGTCCTTGTGGTTGGAGTAGCAAAAGAGAAGTCCTGTAATTTTTCTTTTTTTTGAGTCCAAATAATCTTGTAGTTAATTTCGAGTCCATGTTGGGTCTGGTTTAATATCTTAGTTAATCCTGCAATTGAGAGTTGGGTCTAGTTAAATCAAGCCCAATCCATGAGTCCATGAAGCATCAAGACAAGAAGAAGCCACCTCATCAAGTGACCCCCACCTTGTGCCACATGTCAAAAGCTCCAATGGATGTCGCCACCTCAAAAAGTGGTCCCCACTTTATGCCACATGTCAAGAGCTCCAAAGGACACTGCCACCTCATCAAGTGGTCCCCACCTTGCACCACATGTCAAGCTTTGAAGGAGTTTCAAGCAACAAATGCCACCATATCCTCCAATTCCCCACATTTCAAGCAACAAATGCCACCATATCCTCCAACCCCCCTTGTAATCCTCCTAATCCTAAGGGTTTTCAAATTTTAAAAATGTTGTAAGGCTTCTATTTAAGCTATGGGATTCCCCATTGAAAAGGGGTTAATGAATGAAGTTGGTATTTTTTCTTCTATGTGTTTTTTTCCTATGTGTCTATGTGGTAGCTTAGCCTTTCTCTTCCTCCATGCCAACCCTAATCTTTCCTTCTTCCATTCCCAACACCAAAGACTTCCTCTTCTTTCATAGCTTCAAACTAGCTCCAGCGTACAAGGGTAAATCAAGAAGATCAACACAAGGCGACCAACCTACTCCACTTCAAGCATTCCACCATTACGCCAAGATGGATCTCCTTCAATGCCTCTTCCACCCTTCTTTCTTTTCTCCAGTTGATTGCTTGTTAAGTCACTCATCTTAGGGTTTCTTTGTTGCAGGGTTCTCCGGGATTCCGGCTTCAAGAGGAAGGTTTACTTGCCATAGATCTAGAAAACAAGAGGGGCCTTCAGTGGTATTATGTTCATGTCATCCGGGAGACCTCTTCAAGAGTGAATCTATTCTAATTGAAGAACCAATGTCAGGTATGTCTAGTGTTGATTAAGTCTACAATGTTAAATTAGACCTAGCTTGGCTTGCGTGGTTCTCTTCTGGTCCTATTCCTTTCTTATTCTAAGAGTCTCGATCACTAGGTTTATGTTAGATCCATCGAGCTTCTTCACTCTATCTCTTTGATAGTTTTTGTTGAGTTATTTATATGCAAATAGAAAATTGCTTGGTTAATCATTTACTAATCTCCATTAGGGTTGCATAGTTTCATTTTACATTCTACACCATTCTAGGTATCAGAGCATGGTTGGATAATTTCCTGCATTTAGATATGTTGCATGCATACTTGTTATCTAGTTATTTTTTTAAAATCCAAGCGAGATCTAAAATTCACGCCTCCTGAGCGGGTGTACTCCAGTACACTGTCATGACCCATGGGAATAATGAGCCCCTGGCCGGCCGTGAATTTTTAATTGAAGTTTGGGTAAGCCAATGCACTTGTTTGATTAGGTTCTGTTTACTAAAAATTTGCATCTGCTTACTGTAATCCATCTGCAGCTCCAAAGGCAAGTCGCTAATTTCTTATTGAAATACTTTTTTTCTTGTTTTATTTTAAGTCAATTATCACCATATTAAATTTCATCATCAGAAAAAAAATACAAAAAAAATAAAAACTCCTACTTCAATCTTCTGTCCTGCTGAAATAGTCTACAGTACATGGTCTGTTTTTTTATTGTTTCTCTTTATATACAGATCTAAATTTTTTGATTTTTATTTTTATGGGATCCTCATAATTCATATTTTTTTTCAACAATTTTTTAGATTTTATTTCGATTGATAGAATTTCTAGCATTCGAAATACTCTCTGAGATTCAGTCTAAACTGAAATTCCAGCAAGAACCAATCTTAGAAAATTTTTTGAATTTGAAGTTCAAATTTTTAATTTTAAAATTTTGAATTCTGACATTCTAGAATCTGAAACTTGAAGTTTGAAATTTAAATTTTAAAATTTAAGTTTGAATTTGAAATTGTTTGAAAACTAATTAAGTCAACTCATAAAAAAAAAAAAAAAAAAATATTTTTGCATTCATTTGAAAACATCATAAGGGCATCAATATGACATGGGGGCAAGAATTCATCACTTGTCCTTAGCCCAAAACCACAACCCATCATTTCGATCTCAATCCTTAATTAAAACCAATTAGACCTAATCACCCTAGTGGGTTAGGGACACCAACGAGTCAGGTTCGGATTAGGGTCAAATTAATTGTGTCCACTAATTGGTGTGTGCTTATGGGCATGGTATCTAGGATTGGTGTATTAGGGCTTGTGGGTTGGTCCGCCTACCTGGCCAATCACAGATTGGTGTCTAAGGTTGGCAGAACAGGGACCTCCACTCTCCTTCCCACCTACCTGGCCAAGTCATGTAAGTTACTACTAGCTAGTTGGTCCTTTTAATTAGATCTCTAATTCGTACTCTAGGTCTAGAAATCCTTAGCCCGAATTTGAGTCTAATTGTTTGTATGATAACTAGATCAGGAACTCCTTATCACCCTTCACAAGACCAACCAAGTTCATCCATGGACACTAGTATGGAAACCCTTATGAGATCTATGATTGAGCGACTGGAACATTTGGATGCTAGGTTTGATTAGTTTGAGGAAAGGATAGGAACCCTAGAGGAATCTAGGTTGACCACAACTGAATCACCTTCACCCAGATTACCTTCAGTTCGCCCTAGAGCCCAATGACAGGAACATACACCTGATCCAATTCATAGAAGGCCACATCAGGATTATGCTAATCACACTCCAGAGCCATATCCTAGAAGACCTCGCCATGATACTTTTGATCAGGATGATCGGGTCTTAAGGAATATCCGTCTAGATGCACCAACCTTTGAAGAAAGCCTAGATCCTAAGGTGTACATAGACTGGGAGGCTGACATGGACCAATATTTTGACTGGTATGATATGTTTGAAGAGAAAAGATTCAAGTTTGCCAAAATCAGACTAGTCCGTCAGGCTAGGTTGTATTGGGAAAATGTTGAACGCATAGCTAGGCAGAGGGGAGACTTACCTATAGCGACCTGGAGAGACATGAAGAGAAAGCTTAGAGAGAAATATTTGCCTATGTCTTATCAGCAAAGGTTGTTAGATCAGTGGCAGGAATTGACACAAGGAAATAAGACCGTTTCTGAATACGTTGCTAAATTTGATGAGTTTGTAATGCGATGCAACGTAGTCGAGTCTGAGGCAGCCACTTTATCGAGGTTTAGATCAGGATTGAATGAAGATATAAAAGGGAAATTATTTTTGAGAGAAGTCCATGATTTAGAACAGGCATACCATGTTGCCATGGACTATGAGAGGTTTCAGAGGAGAGCTTCATTTAGGCGACCAGAGCCCACTAGGTTTAATCCTCCTGTTAGTCGACCTAGTTCAGTCCCTAATATAGCTAATAGACCAAGACCCAGCTCGAATCCAACCCCTAAACCCAACCCTGCCATTCCTCCAATTCCTAGAGAAGATAAAGGAAAGAGCCCTGAAGTTCAAGGTGAGAGGGAGCGAGTCTGCTATAAGTGTCGTAAACCCTGTCATTTCCTGAGCCAATGTCCCTCTAGAGCTTTACGTATAGGAGAGGTAGAAGAAGAAGAAGAATCAGAACCCCTGGAGAATAATGAAGAGGCAGTTTATGAAGCAGGGGATTGCTTAACTGATGAGTATGAAGGAGATGAAGAAAATGTAGACTCATCAGATGTGTTAGGAGTTGTGAGATGTATCATGATACAGACCAAAGAGCAGGAAGACTGGCGTAGGACTAGCATCCTACATACATTTGTCAAAATAGGAGAAAAGGTCTGTAAGATCATGATCGATAGTGGAAGCTGTGTCAATGCCATTTCCACTAGCGCAGCCAAGAGTCTAGGATTATCCACTGAACCACATCCCAATCCATATAAGGTATCCTGGATCAATTCCACTTCTATCCCAATCAAGTAGAGATGTCAGGTCCGAATCCAACTTCAGTCCTATCAGGAATGAATTTGGTGTGATGTGCTCCCTATGGGAGTAAGTAGCATCATCTTACGTAGGCCATGACTGTTTGACCATGATGTGACAATTTTTGGTCGATCAAATTCCTGTGCTTTCAATTTCAATGGCAAGAAAATTATCATTCATCCAACCTAGCCTAAGGACAACACCAAAAGAGGAGGAAGCAGCCTGAAAGAAAAAAGGACTGGATTAAATTTGATAGGTGCAAGAGAATTAGAAAAAGACATTAATGAGAGAGCACCTATTTGGATGGTAGCTGCTAAGGAAACTAAGGACCACACCCCTATAAAATACCCGCAAGAGGTGGTCCAATTATTGAAAGAATTTGAAGACGTGTTTCCCGAGGACCTACCCGATAGTCTTCCACCTTTAAGGGATATACAGCATGCCATAGATATAGTCCCTGGCACGACTTTACCTAATTTGCCTTATTATAGGATGAATCCAACTGAACATCAGGAGTTACAAAGGCAAGTTAGTGAACTTCTTAGAAAGGGGTTTGTTAGAGAAAGTTTAAGCCCATGTGCAGTCCCTGCCTTGTTAACCCCTAAGAAGGATGGCACCTGGAGGATGTGTGTAGATAGCCGTGCCATCAACAAGATTATTGTCAAATATAGGTTTCCAATTCCAAGACTGGACGATATGTTAGACATGATAGCCAGATCAATGATTTTCTCCAAGATAGACTTAAAGAGTGGCTATCACCAGGTTAGGGTTAGGCCTGGAGATGAATGGAAGACCGCTTTTAAGACTAAAGATGGATTATATGAGAGGTTAGTCATGCCGTTCGGTCTGTCCAATGCACCCAGCACCTTTATGAGAATTATGAATTAGTTGTTGACAACTTTCATCGGGAGATTTGTGGTGGTCTACTTTGATGACATTCTTATCTATAGCAAGACTAAGGCAGACCATTTAACCCACCTAAGGCAAGTTTGCCAAGTCCTTAGAAAGGATAGCCTCTATGCCAATATCAAGAAGTGTGATTTCTTAACACATAGAGTTATCTTTCTAGGATTCGTAGTCACATATGAAGGAGTGTCCGCTAACCCTGCGAAAATTAAGTCCATAATAGAGTGGCCTGTACCCAAAAGCATTAATGATATCCATAGTTTCCACGTTTTAGCCACCTTCTATAGGAGATTCATTAGAGGGTTCAGTATGATAGTGGCTCCAATCACTGATTGTATTAGGAAGGGAACTTTTGAGTGGACTAAAGCAGCAGACAAAGCCTTCCTAACAATTAAGGAAAAAATAACACACGCACCCGTCTTGAGGTTACCCGATTTTACCAAAGTGTTCGAGGTTGCTTGTGATGCTTCTGGGTAGGAATTGGAGGTGTCTTGAGTCAAGAGAATCACCCAGTAGCATATTTCAGTGAAAAGTTAAAGGAAGCGAGACTAAGGTATTCCACCTATGATAGGGAGCTGTATGCGATAGTTCAGGCATTACGTTATTGGAGGCATTATCTTCTACCACTAGAGTTTGTCCTATTTTTTGACAACGAAGCTCTTAGGTTCCTTAGTTCTCAGAAGAAATTGAACCCTAGGCACGGGAAATGGGTAGAGTTCATACAAGCTTATATGTTCGTACTAAAACATCGTGCCGGTACTGAAAATAGGGTTGCTGATGCGTTGAGTCGTCGTTCCATGTTGTTGACTTCTATGAGCACTGAGGTAGTAGGGTTTGATAGATTGAAAGAGGAGTATCCTACATGCCCTGATTTTGGTAACATCTATCGATCCCTTCAACAAGGACCATCTAGTAAGCATAGTGATTATACCCTTTTAGATGGATACGTTTTCAAAAGAAATCAGTTGTGTATTCCCAAGACCTCTGTTAGGAAATTTCTGATCTGGGAAGTTCATGCTGGAGGCTTGTCAGGACATTTTGGTAGGAATAAGACCATCTTAGCAATAGAAGACCAATTCTTTTGGCCTGGTCTCAAAAGAAATGTGGCCCAGATTGTAGCTCAGTGCCGTACCTGTGGTGTTGCAAAACAGCAAAGATAGAACACCGGTCTGTACACACCCTTACCTGTCCCTGATTGTCCATGGCAGGATATCAGCATGGATTTTGTAGTAGGCCTCCCTAAGACGTCTAGGAAGCATGATTCTATCTTTGTGGTTGTCGATCGTTTCTCCAAGATGGCTCACTTCATTCCTTGTTCTCAAACTTTAGATGCTTCGAAGGTGGCCAAGCTTTTTCTCGATCAGGTCGTTAGGCTTCATGGTTTACCCAAAACCATTGTGTCCGATAGAGATGTCAAATTTACTAGCTATTTCTGGAAAACCCTCTGGCACATGTTCGGTACCAAGCTGAAATTCTCTACTGCCTATCATTCTCAAACCAATGGCCAGACAAAGGTAGTACACCGAAGCTTAGGAAATCTGTTGAGATGTTTAGTTGGTGACAACCTGGGAAACTGGGACCTATTACTTCCTCATGCTGAATTTGCCTACAACAGCTCAGTTAATAGGTCTATTGGGAAAAGTCCGTTCGAAGTGGTCCATGGATACAGACCTAGGAAACCTTTAAACCTAGCTCCATTACCCACACATGCACGAGTGTCTGAGTCTGCTGAGTCATATGCACAGCATATTAGGGAATTGCATAAGGAGATTAGCCAAAAGATCCAATTGAGCAATGAACTCTATAAGCATATGACTAATTCACATAAACGGTTAAAAGAATTTAATGAAGGGGACTCCGTTATGATCAAATTTAAACCTGAAAGGTTTCCGCCGGGAACTATGAAGAAACTCCATGCCCGGGGAGTCGGACCTTTCAAAATAATAAAGAAAATTGGACCTAATGCTTATGTATTAGAATTACAACCAAGTTATGGCATTAGTTCAACATTTAACGTTTCAGACTTAAAAGAATACAAAGAACCTGCATTGATACCTGGTGAGCTTTTTGGTCTTAATACTTCTTTTAAGAGTGAAGCCTCAAAGGAATGCCCACCACCGATTGTTCCTAAGCGAAGGGAAAAAATTGAAAGGATCCTGGATGACCAGATCATTACTACTAGAAATAAGGGCTACCAACATTATCTGGTTAGATGGCAAGGATGTCCTGATTCTGAAGACTCCTAGATCACCCGAGAGGACCTACAACAAATCGATCCAGATGCATTAGAAGCTTATCAGGCTAATCCTTACTCGAAAGGGTCGAGTTCCTCCCATCCCGGGAGAATTGATGTGGGCACTAGAATCAGGAAAAGACTCCAACAAATTCAGGTCAAGTCCGAGTCCATGTGGTTGGAGTAGCAAAAGAGAAGTCCTGTAATTTTTCTTTTTTTTGAGTCCAAATAATCTTGTAGTTAATTTCAAGTCCATGTTGGGTCTGGTTTAATATCTTAGTTAACCCTGCAATTGAGAGTTGGGTCCAGTTAAATCAAGCCCAATCCATGAGTCCATGAAGCATCAAGACAAGAAGAAGCCACCTCATCAAGTGACCCCCACCTTGTGCCACATGTCAAAAGCTCCAATGGATGTCGCCACCTCAAAAAGTGGTCCCTACTTTATGCCACATGTCAAGAGCTCCAAAGGACACCGCCACCTCATCAAGTGGTCCCTACCTTGCGCCACATGTCAAGCTTTGAAGGAGTTTCAAGCAACAAATGCCATCATATCCTCCAACTCCCCACATTTCAAGCAACAAATGCCACCATATCCTCCAACTCCCCTTGTAATCCTCCTAATCCTATGGGTTTTCAAATTTTAAAAATGTTGTAAGGCTTCTATTTAAGCTATGGGATGCCCCATTGAAAAGGGGTTAATGAATAAAGTTGGTACTTTTTCTTCTTTTTGTTTTTTTCCTATGTGTCTATGTGGTAGCTTAGACTTTATCTTCCTCCATGCCAACCCTAATCTTTCCTTCTTCCATTCCCAACACCAAAGACTTCCTCTTCCTTCATAACTTCAAACTAGCTCCAGCGTACAAGGGTGAATCAAGAAGATCATCACAAGGCGACCAACCTACTTCACTTCAAGCATTACACCATGACGCCAAGATGGATCTCCTTCAATGCCTCTTCCACCCTTCTTTCTTTTCTCTAGTTGATTCCTTGTTAAGTCACTCATCTTAGGGTTTCTTTGTTGCAGGGTTCTCCAGGATTCCGGCTTCAAGAGGAAGGTTTACTTGCCATAGATCCAGAAAACAAGAGGGGCCTTCAGTGGTATTATGTTCATGTCATCCGGGAGACCTCTTCAAGAGTGAATCTATTCTAATTGAAGGGCCAATGTCAGGTATGTCTAGTATTGATTAAGTCTGCAATGTTAAATTAGACCTAGCTTGGCTTGCGTGGTTCTCTTCTGGTCCTATTCCTTTCTTATTTTGAGAGTCTCGATCACTAGGTTTATGTTAGATCCTTCGAGCTTCTTCACTATATCTCTTTGATAGTTTATGTTAAGTTGTGTATATGCAAATAGGGAATTGCTTGGTTAATCAATTGCTAATCTCCATTAGGCTTGCATAGTTTCATTTTACATTCTACAGAACTTTGACTCCTGGATGTGGCCTTGTGGAACTCCAAACTAGGTTGACCTCTGCTCTTGTACAAAAATTGAGCTCATACTAGATTCATAACTGATGTACAGGATTTAAAATAATGACTAGGTTGAGGGTTGAGACAAATCAACTAACCTCAACTTATTATAGGACTCAATTCTAGTTGATTACAAAATTTGACATATGGCTAAGTAAACCAAATAGCGCCCAGTAATCTATGTCTGATCCTGGTGCCCCTACTAATTCTTCCTGGGTGGGAGGAACTCTACCCCGTCGAGTGTGGGATAACTTGGCTCTCATAGTGCTCGAGTAGGTTTGGGTTGAGGCATTGTAGATCCTCATGGGTGATCCATGAGTCCTCAGATTCTGGCCAACCTTGCCACCGGACCAAATATCACTGATAGCCATGATTTCGGGTACATATGGCTTGAACGTCCAAGATTCTCTCAATCTTTTTCTCACTATTTGGCCAATTGGTTGGTGGACACTCTGGGGTGGGTTCTCTCTCAAAGGGAGAGATAGGCTTAAGGTGCTCGCTAGGTCTCATTGCTAGCTCCCTAGACTCTATAAGATCTGAGATGATGAAGGTGGAGCTAAAACCTAAATCAGGTAGTATCTCATGCACATAGGCATTGGGTCCATAGATATTCATTATCTTGGATGGGCCAGCTTTGCGAGCAGAAAATTCTTTACAACTACAAAATCCCCTACAAAATTCTTTATCTCTCTTTTGGGAATTAGCCAAGTTGTTAGTTAGTTCATTAGTTATGTTAAGCTTTTGACCAATTTCCATATGTTATGCTATGCAGAGGGTAGTGCAGGTGCAGTCATGTAATTCAGGTTATGTATTTATTGGATTCAATTAATACCTAATAGACTCGTCTAGGCTTCCCTATCAAATGAAATTTATTGGACTCTAGGGACAAAACCTAACAGACTATAGACTCTTTAGGTTTGACCCTAGCATGACATGCACATGAGAACTTATTATGTACTCCTACTAGGTTCCATAGGGTTCTCCTAAAGTAAGATGCAAACATGACATGAATAATAAACAAATGCAATATGCAAACTCCTATAAAATGCAACATAATAGTAAAGAAAATAGAAGAAGTTTCCAGAAATGGTAGAAAATAAGAAGTGGGTTCAGGGTTAGTCTGATTGGGTGGGAAGTAAGAAAAGGGTTCGAGGTTAATTGGATAGACTAGGATATAAGAAGGGGTGTCAGGGATTAAATCTAGACTAATGAGATTGACCCTATGGGGTTGTTGTATATCTAATGGGTTTTTATGATGGAAGAATGGGTCAAGAATTTCTGGAAAGAGGCCCTCAATGGGAACTATGGGAGGGTATTCATCCAGAGGGTACTGATAAGCCAAATCCTTAATAAAGTCTTCTGGTTCAAGAAATTTTGGACTAGGCTCTGCAATTGGGTCCTCTTCTAAAGTTTCCTCAGGTGGTGCTCTAGTAAAAGGACTTGGGTTCCTTTCCTCTAATTGCTCTTCTATTATTGCCTGGGTGTGATTTGGGTTACCTAACTCTGGGTCAGCCACTAACTGATTATGGTCAAGGTTGGCTAAATCTAGATTGGCTACTACTTGGGTATGGTCAGGGTCAACTGCTTCTAGGGTGGCTTAAACCTGGGTATCTATTGATTCAACTAACATTGGATTGGTTTCTACCTGGGTTTCTAGTGGATCAACTAACATTGGGTCTTCTATAGGGTATTCTTCTAGATCTTCAATAGACTCATTATCTTCATACTCTTCTACCAGACTTGGGTTAGCCTCATATATTTCATCTTCTAAGTCATCTTGGTGAACCAATGGGGTGGTAAAAGGGGTTTGGCTAATAGGAAATTGACTAAGGTCTTGGGTAACAGGGTTGGGTAAACTAAGGGTTATGGGTTCAAAGGTTATGGGTTTAAAAGTTATGGGTTCAAATCTAGGGGTGTCAATCCTATAGGGTTCAGGTTGATTGAGGGATAGTGGGTTACTACTGGGTTCATATCTAGGGACTATGGGTTCCTGTGGTTCAACTTTATGGGTCTTACCTAGGGTTCCTACTTGGTTGATTCTTTGGTTCATTTGGTCAAGCTTAGTATCGGATTGATCAAACCTACGGTTTATTTAGGCATTGGATTGGTTATTTGATAAATTGATTCGATCAAGTTGCTCGATCATGGTTTTCATGAAAGCTTCTAGACTAGGGTCCATGGTTTAGCTAGGTTGGGTTTTAGATTTTTGATATTGGGTTCCTAATCTAGTGGTCATGCACAAATCAAACAATCAAAATGATATGGTGCAGCCAAGCATGCAAAAAGAGAAAGAAAAGGCTAGTGTAATCTAGGGTTTCCTAGACCTAGAGCCAGAAACTGGGTGGGTCAGCTCAACTTACACCTAATCCAATAGCTAATCTTTCCACTGGCTAGGTAGGGGGTGGGAGTGTGAAAGGCCCCCCCTGCTTTCGCAGGGACCCAACTAAAAACCACAGCACCACTTAGGTCGTTTGACTTTGGACCCCCAGCCTTAGATACCAGCTTTCAGTAATAGCAAAATGGTTAAATGTACTAGTTGGCCCACATAGCTCGGACCTGACCTGTTGATGTCTCCTAGCCCACTAGGGCAAATTAGGTCTAATTGATTTTAACTAGGCTTGGGTTAGTATGATGATGGTGATTTTGGGCCTAGGACTGGTGATGAAATCCTACCCTGATCTGAGATAGAGAGTTGCCCTTAAGATTAGGTTAAGAATGATGGCAATCAATGGACCTGATACAATCTAAAAACAATCAAAAAATAAAATATTTTTTTAAATTATTTTATGATGTGTCAAATTAAATTTAAGTTAACTAGGGTTAGCAAACAGGGTTTGGCTTGGGATTGGGGGTTTGGAAGTTGATTAGGTTCGGTTGAGTTAAGTATGCAGAAATAGCATAAATCAAAAAAATTAGGGTTCAAATTATGCAGAATTAGATACAGATCCCGATGTAGAAAAAAATCAAAAAGAATTTGAAACAGAGGATGGACGCTGTTTATGAAACCTACAAAATTTCATGCAGAACAAAATCTATATGATAATGTAAACCTAGGGTTTTTTGGACTGCTACAGAAATTATTAGGATTCTGTTAGGGTTTCTAATATGCTGAATTTTAATGATTTAGGTTTTCTTATAAAAATAATTAAAAATTTTGATTAAATATAGGACTCGAAAGAGAACAATTCATGCAAATTTCAAAGAAAAATAAAATTACTAGATGGTCTGAAATAGATGCAAAACTGACACCTAATGTAGTGGATAGAATGCTGAAATTAGGGTTTATGAATGCAATGCAGATAAAAACTATCCTAAATCTACTATAATACTAAACTAATGCAGGACAACTCTAAGACAGCTAAACATGCATGGAAAATAGTAAAACAACTTTTTTGTGATTTTTATAATTTTATTTGCAGGCTAGATTCCAAAATAAAGTAAGAACTAGCGGAAAGACTAGCAGTACAAAGAATCATCGGGTTGCAGGCATACTCATGCAAACCAATGAAATATCCAGGACCCGAGAGTTGACAAACTCTTAGTTTATGATATCTTTTCTTCATTAAATCAGAAAATAAGAGTTGGGAAGGTTTCTTACCAGTCAGAGATTTGAATTTAGAAGCAGCAGGGATTACTCACAACTCTAATCGGGGCCAAGAAGAAGAAGCCTTATTTTCTTTGAATCTGATGGTGAATCTGGGTGGTCCGGGCAGCAAAGAAGGCCTCCTCAGGGGAGGAGAAGCATCTCGGGGATCCTACAAGCATCAGGGTTAATCAAAACAGCAATTAAAAAATAAGAAAAGAACTATGGGTTGAAAGGAATTAGGATTAGGGTTAGAAGATGGATGTTTGAAGCTTGTTGAAGATCTCCTTGCTTGGAAGTTTAGGGCACTATTTTTTGGATGTGTGAAGGCTAGCATGGTAGTGAGTTAGGGTGTGGAAGCAAGCTAGGGCAGCAAGGAATTCGTCCAAGCACAAAAACACCAACCAATGAACCAAAATAAAACACCAACACAAGGAAATAACTCAAAATTTTAGCATGTTGTATTCAAAAGAAAGAGATGCTTACAAGAGGGGGAGGGGTGGGGTATTTATAGAGTTCCCATGCTCTCACAAAACATGGTTACACTTGGTTTACAAGTCCACTTCCAAATTGGAATACAAGTCCTTTCCTAGCTATGTTAGAATTATAAAGTTTAAAAGGATTAGAAATCCCAACTAGGTTAGGAATAAACTTGGTCTTCTACTTCTTCTCTTCAACATGGACTTGGTCAAACATCTTTGGACATCGTCAACACTTCAAGGATGCCTAGGGAGGCATGTTGAGCCTCTAGGAGCAGCAAGGTGCCAGCCCAAAGAGGCTTGGGTGCATCGGTTTGGGCCTCCGGAAGCTGGGGTGGCCTGGTAGCGTTGTGGCAATAATATTCCCTGGAATCTTGCTTCTTAAGGGCTTGGGCTTGGCACCTGAGCTTGATTTCTTTGGGTTGGGATGCAGGTGGACCTCTGGAATCATGGATGCCCTAGTTTAGGAATAAGCTCTGGCATCTGGGGAGGAATCTGGGCATCTGGATGACATATGAAAAGAATCAGGGTTTCTAGAAGCATCTTGGATCCTGGATTGTCACACAAAATCCAATGGGCTGATGTAGCAGCCTCTGACTGCTGGATGTGGCCTGGTGGAACTCCAAAATAGGGTGACCTCCTCTCTTGTACAAGAATTGAGCTCATATTGGACTCATAACTGATGTATAGGACTCAAAATAATGACTATGTTGAGGGTTGAGATAAATCAATTAACCTCAACTTATTACAGGACTCAATTCTAGTTGATTACAAAATTTGACACATGGCTAGGTAAACCAAATAGGGCCCAGTAATCTGTGTCTGATCTTGGTGCTCCCACCAGATGTGAAGCAATTCACCTCTCTTAAGGGAATAAATGGAGGGAGTGTGACCTTCGGAGATAATTGTAAAGAAAAAATCATTGGTACTGGTAAGGTTCACATCTCGCCTTCTACTTGCATTAATAATGTACTTTTAGTTGAAGGTTTAAAGCATAATCTTTTAAGAATTAGTCAATTTTGCGATAAGGGTTTTCAAGTTATTTTCAAATCATCTTGTTGCATGATTGCTAGTCCTAATAAAAATGGAGTAAAATTCATTGAAAAAAGGCATGATAATATTTATCTAGTAGATTTGGATAATCTATTTTTGCCTAATGGAGAATGCCTAGTTGCAATGAATTCTACTATAAATGAGACTAGTTGGCTTTGGTATCGTAGACTAGGTCATGATAGCATGTATTTACTTTCAAAACTCATAAAAAAAGATTTAGTAAGAGATTTACCAAAACTTAGCTTTGAAAAGAATAAAGTTTGTGAAGCATGCCAATTTGAAAAACAAATAAAAACATCTTTTAAACCTAAAGGTTTTGTTACAACTACTAGGCCATTAGAACTACACCATATGGATCTCTTTGGACTAACTAGAATATATAGTCTAGGAGGTAAAATATTTGGATTAGTTATAGTGGATGATTTTTCATGGTTTACATAGATTTTACTTCTTGCTCATAAAGACTAATCATTTTCAGCATTTATGAAGTTTTACTAAAAAGTTTCAAATAAAAAAGGTACTTCAGTAATTTGCATTCATAGTGATCATGGTTCTGTATTTGAAAATCAGGATTTTAAAATCTTTTGCAATGAAAAAGGGATTGAACACAATTTTTTGGTATCTAGGATACCTCAATAGAATGGGGTTGTAGAAAGAAAAAGTTATACTTTAGAAGAAATGGCACGCACTATGCTTTGTGAAAATAATTTGCCAAGGTATTTTTGGACTAAAGCAATTAATACTGCTTGTAATATTTTGAATCATGTTTTAATTCATCCAATTTTAAAAAAACTCCATATGAGTTTTGGAAACAAAGAAAACCAACCTTAAAATATTTTTGTGTTTTTGGTTATAAATGTTTTTTCATGAATAATAGTAAAGATAATCTAGGAAAATTTGATGCCAAGTCTGATGAAGGTATCTTCTTAGGATACTCTACATCAAGCAGGGCATAGAGAGTTTTTAACAAAAGAACCTTAGTAGTAGAGGAGTCTGTAGATGTAGTCTTTAAAGAGTCTACTAACAAATCCTCTAAAAAAGAGGATACCTTTGATGCATGTGCAGGAGCTGAGTAGTTAAAGAAGCTGAATTTGGATGATCAACATTTTCAACAAAGTAAAGAAGATCAAGACAAAAATTAAAAAAAAGAAACCATACAATCCACATCAAAGCATCAAGATCTATCCAAGGAGTAGAGGTATGCTCATGGACATCCTAAAGAGTTAATCCTAGGTGATCCAGCAAAAGGGGTAAGAACAAGATCTTCAATTAGAAATGAATGTGATCATATTGCTTTTGTTTCTCAAATTAAACCAAAATATTTTGAAGATGCTGAAAAAGATCCTAGTTGGATTAATGCAATGCAAGAAGAATTAAATCAGTTTGAAAGAAACAATGTTTGGACTCTAATAGAAAGACCGTCTAATATTTCAATCATTGGCACAAAATGGATATTTAGGAATAAATTGGATGAAAATAGTATTATTACTATGAATAAGGCTAGACTGGTTGCTAAAGGTTATAATCAAGAGGAAGGCATTGATTTTGATAAAACCTTTGCACTTGTTGCTAGACTTGAAGCCATTAGATTACTTTTAACATTTGCATATTTTATGAACATTAAACTTTTTTAGATGGATGTTAAATGTACTTTTCAGAATTGTTATATAGCAGAAGACGTATTTATTGAACAACCACCTGCTTTTGAAAATCATGAACATCCTGATCATATTTTTAAACTGCACAAAGCTTTTTATGGTTTAAAGCAAGCATCCCGAGCATGGTATGAAAGACTCAGCAAGTTTTTGATTGAAAATGATTTCTCTAGAGGCCATGTTGACACAACTTTTTTTTTAAAAAAGAAAAATAATGATTTATTGGTAGTACAAATTTATGTTAATGATATTATATTCGGTACTACTAATGAAATCCTTTGTCAAGAGTTTGCCAAGCTTATGCAGGGAGAGTTCGAAATAAGCATGATGGAAGAACTCACTTTCTTTCTCGGACTCCAAATCAAGCAAACTAAGGATGGAATCTTCATCAACCAAGCTAAGTATACAAGAGAAACCTTAAGGATGTTTGGGATGGAGACAACAAGTCAATAGGTACACGTATGAGCCCCTCTTGTAAACTTGATAAAGATGAACATGGTAAATCTATTAATCAAAAACTATATAGAGGAATGATTGGCTCTTTATTATATTTGACTGCTAGTAGACCAGATATCATGTTTAGTGTCTGTATGTGTACAAGATATCAGTCTGATCATAAAGAATCACATTTGTTAACTGTTAAACATATTTAGATACTTATCTAGTATAATTGATATTGGTTTGTGATATTCTAGAGATTCATCTATTGATTTAATTAGATTTTCTGATGCTAATTTTGCTGTGTATAAACTTAAGAGAAAAAGTACTGGTAGAACTTGCCAATTTCTTGATATTAACTTAATCTCTTGGTTTAGCAAGAAATAAACTTCAGTTGCACTATCCACAAATGAGGCTGTGTATATTGCAGCAAAAAGTTGTTGTGCTCAAGTCTTATAAATTAAGCAACAACTTAAAGATTTTGGAATAAAACTAACTAAGACACCCATAAAATGTGATAATACAAGTGCAATAAGCTTAACTAAAAATCTTGTTTAGGACTTAAGAAGTAAACATATTGAAATTAGGCATCATTTTATTAGAAATCATGTTAAAAACAATGATGTTGTGCTTGAATTTGTTAGTACTGAAATGTAATTAGTTGATATATTGACTAAACCTCTCCAAGAAGATCATTTTAGTATAATTAGAAGAGAACTTGGGGTCATCAACCCTTTTGATTGAAAAATTCTATCTCTTGATATTCTTTGGCCCTTGAATGATCAAATTTGCTCTTAATTATGTTTAATCTCCTTGAATTCCATTTAAATTCTATTCATTTTGATCAATGCTCTTTTTCCTATTTTTCTTTCGATTTTAAGTCAAAGTGTCAACACTTGAAAGTGTCGACACCTGGAAGTGTCGACACTTGACTCTGTGTCATGAGTCAACACTTGTGCAGCGACAGACCGAGATAAAAATAAGAAAATGAAGTGTTTTCATTATTTTCTTCCTTCCAAATCGAGCCAACTCATCCCTAACACTGTTCCAACAACTTCTTCTCTCCAGATTTCAACTCTAAACCTCTCAAATCCTTGTTTGGGATGGATTTTCCTTCGGGTTCTATTGTTTTCCCCCTTCCTCTTTGATTTGGCACCACCCTAGGTTTGTTTTTCTCTTACATTTCCATCTTGTATCATTGGAATGGTGACTAGGAAGCAAGTTGTCTAGCATCCAAGACCATTTAATCAAGAGGAAGAAAGGAGAACAAAGGCAAGACATGATGCTATAGTAGTTGTAGAGCCCGAGGTTCCGGTCAAACCTCTCTTTCCTAAAGCGAATCCCATGGAATTGAAGACCATCATTGGAGTACATTGTGTAGACTTCAATTCAATTGATCTGCAGTAGTTTAGGATAAGTTAGTGGCTCAAGGATGCAAGATTGGTGCTATTTTTCTCCTTGATAAAGAGATTCTACCATGGTTTGATTCGAGAGTTCTATGGTTTGCTTGCCGAGGTAGCGATGGATGGATTGCTCAGGTGCAAGGCAGAGATGTCCCAGTGTCCATAAAGATTCTGAGCAGAGTATGGGACATACCCATGAGAGGATCAGTTATGGATAGCTTTGTAGATAGAGTCAGTGGTCTCCATTGCATTTTCGAGATAGATGATTTACCTAAGGGAGCCACTGTAGTAGCTTCGAGGCTAAGGCCTGAGATGAGGTTGCTACATCATATATTAACCCGGATTCTTCTACCGAAGATCGGCCATTTCGACTTCATCATAGAAAGGGAGCTATTAGTGATGATTTCTCTGGTACAGCACACACGAGTATGCCTCCCGGTACTCATGGTACATCAGCTGACCGAGGCATCGATCAGCCAGAGATTGTGTCTACCCTACGGGATGGGGTTGACTCTACTATTTAGAGCTTATGAAGTAGTTATGAATGATGAGCCTACCGGCAGCTACTACACACTAATGTCTATGACATGAGATCATTGCATCGGATGGGGTATCAGCTTGTCAGAGGCCATTGGAGATGACGCATATCTGGTTAGGCCACTAATAGAGATGAGGATATAGTGGAGGAGGAGCGCATCTTTTTCGGACAGGCAGGGCCATCTGAGTTTCACAAAAAGATATTTGAGACATTTCTTGAGCCTTCAGCAAAGCCATAGAAAGCTCCTCAGCTTGAGCTAGCATAGTCTGATATACTGGGGTTTCAGAGAGTCTAGAGGATAGGGTCACTCGCATTGAGATTGAGGTGATGATCATTCATCAGCGAGTTGATAGGTTTCACATGGAGATGAGAGAGAGCCATCGAGGACTAAGAGATGAGATCTCTACCGTTATGTCTGCCTTGTGTAGATCCTCTTCTAGCAGGGCTCCTGATACTTCTGCTCCAGCTAATTCAGCTCCAATACCACTTGCTCCAAGATCAAATTTGGATGATGATGAGACTGACTCTGATGAGTTTGACATGACAGATCCGATGATAGAGCTAGTATCGGAGACTGCAACTGACCTTCCTAGGAGTTCCATTCATGATCCATCTAGTTCATCTTTCCAGACTCTTATTCTACCCACCCCTCTCTCCAGACCTACTGATCATACTTCCAATTCAGCACCTACTCCTGTCATACCTTCAGTTTCTGATACACCTATTATTCACTGTTCCCCATTGCATACATCTTCCCTTATCAGGGAACTAAGATTTTATACCCCTGGTTTCCACAATCTTGATTCAGGACCTATCTTTGATCATACACCATTTCATACTGATTTTGATACTGCCATTTCCATCAGTGCTGCTCCTGCTGCTGACATAGCTTCTACCTCTTCTGTACCAGCTAGAGGCAAGACTTATGTTAAATGTAGAGGACGAGGCCATCATTTTCCATCGAGACTGACCAAGACCCATCTTCATGATGTTCGATCTATGTGGCCTTGATCCCATGCTTTTACTGATACAGGATCGATCGAGTTTGGATCCTCAGATAACGAGGACAGTGCTTAGGATAGTCATTATGTTTAGCTAGTTTATATTTCTCTACTACTTGTATGCTTTTATGTTTATTTACTCTTATGTATCAAACTTGTATCAATGTATGAAACATTATGAATGATTGAAATGTTCTACTTCATGCTATGTCTTTGGTTGCTATCTCCTCTGAATGAATGAATTGTATTACTTAATTTCAGTATTTTATTTTCACTTTTTTCTCTATTCTTTTTTAATGTTGATAAAAAAGGGGAGAGGTAAGTACAAAAGATAAAGGGAGAGATAAGTGAAAGATATAAGATGAAAGATATATATATTTCTTTTGCAATGAAGATAAGTTTTGTAATGAAGATAAAATGAAAAATCTATTTGTGTTTGAGAAAAATATTTTGAGCATTGAGTGAGGGGGATTAATCCCTCCTTTGAATTGCAAAATCTGTTTTGCTAAAATTTCATGCAAAATCCTTAATTTTAGATGTTTAATTTTAGCTTTTTGTCTTTGAAAGATCTTTAAAAATTAATTTTTTTGTATCACCTCTTGAGGGGGAGTATTTATGCTCTACAATCTATTGTTCAAAAATTCTTCTTCGATTACTTTCACCTTGTTTCATTGTTGATACTTGGATTGTGTTTATGATTGTTTCTCTCTCTCTTGCTCTTATATTTATTACATTTAAATTTTTGCTGCATACTCTTTAAGGGCACTTTACTCTTGCATCTTATTGCACTTAAGTTGTTTATTGAATTAGTTCACACATTTGCAATTTATTTTTAGAAACCAAATTAACCCCCCCTCTTGGGTTGCTTACTGGGCAACAGCAGTGGCTGCTTTATTCTACATTCTAATAAAATATTTGGACATGATTATTTTATCAATGGTCTTTTAACTTTAGAACACAATGATACAATATTACTTGTTGATAACAAGAAAAGAAAGAGAGATAATGTCAATGTCACATTTCTTTAGCATTGCCGATTAGGTCATATAAGTGAGTCAAGGATAAACAAGTTAGTCAAAGATAATTACTTTGACCCTTATGATTTTCAATCATTAGGAACTTGTGAATCTTGCCTCATAGGTAAAATGACCAAGTCTCCATTCACTAGACATGGAGATAGGGCAACAGAATTTTTAGGTCCTGTACATATTGATGTGTGTGGACCTATAACAACTCAGGCCAGAGGTGGATACTCTTATTTTATCATATTTATTGATGACTTATCTAGGTTTGGATATATGTATTTAATGAAACACAAGTCCAAAGCCTTTGATAAGTTTAAAGAGTATCAAAGTATGGTTGAGAAACAAACGGGACATAGTATTAAAATTCTTCATTCTGATCAAGGAGGAGAATACTTGTCTATTGAGTTTCTAAACCATCTTAAGGACAAAGGCATAATCTCTGAATGGACTCCTCCTTATATGCCCCAATTAAATGTTGTGGCAGAAATGAGAAATCATACCTTGTTAGACATGGTGAGGTCTATGATGAGCTTCATAGATCTTCCTATTTCTTTCTGGGGATATGCTTTGGAAACTTCTGCTTATATTTTGAATAGGGTACCATCAAAGTTAATGACTAGCACTCCATATGAGGTATGGAATGGCAAAAGACCAAATCTTAAATACTTGAAGATTTGGGGTTGCTATGGTTATGTCAAGAATAATTTTGGACATAAGTTAAGTGATAGAGTTGACAAATGCAGGTTCGTTAGTTATCCCAAAGAGGATATTGGATACCTCTTTTATCATACTACTGAACAAAAGGTTTTATCAGTAGACATCGTATCAAACATAGACTTCAAGCTCCAATTTGTTCTTTAAGTCATGTGTTGGTCAATTTTGCTAAGTCCTGTAATGAAGTCCATCATTAAGTCCTATAATCAGTTGAGGCAAGAAGTCCAATTAAGTCCAGTGAATCCCTTGTCTCAACCTCATAAGTCCTTTGAGTCCTATTCCTTGAGTCCATTAGTAAGTTGAGTGAGTCCACTTGTCCAAGTTTAGTGAGTTCAGTTGAGTCCTGTAATTTTGTATTAGTCTAGTTCTTGTACCAGAAGAGTATTCACCAGGCCATCCTAGAACAAAGCAAGTCCAAGCCCATGAAGCCCCACACATGAAGATTCCAGGCGCCACCATGGAATATTCTCTAGTCCAAATTAAATTAGGCACCTAGGGTTTCCAGCCCACCAGGATGTCATGCACCAAGCTTTGCACCAAGCCAATTAGAAGCCTCCCAAGCCCATTTGGAGGATGCCCTTCTGTGCAAGCCCAAGCCCAACTCAAGTAGGCATCGAAGCCCAAGAGGGGGCCCTTTGACCAAGCCCAAGGTGCCCCTTGACCAAGTCAAAGATGGTGTGGGCACCAGGATCAGACAAAGGCTCCTCATCCCTTTGTGGATATCTGATTAGGATTTCATTTTTTTTTTTTGGGGTCATGTAATAAGGCTTCAAGCCTGAGCATTTTACCTTAGAATCATGTATTTAGTTCAATTTTTGTTTTGGTCATGTACCTTGGCCAATTTGGTCAAATTGGGTCATTGGGTCCTGTATTTCACTATATTGCTCTAAGCCTAAGTCTACTTGAAGATTGGGCTCAAGCTTGTCTGAAGATGGAGTGGACATTTGAGTCAAGCCTGGTTGTTAATGGATCAAGCCATCTTCCCCATGCCATGAAAGAACGCCACCTCAGCTCTTGGAGCACCATCTCACCGGTGCCACTTAGCGGAAGGATGCACCACATCACCAAGACACTTGGGTAGCCCAGAGAAAATGGAGGACTTCAAAGTCAATGCATGTTGCACACCCCATTTATTCTCCCCTTGGTCCAAGCCAACAACCTCCCCATCCCACTCCCCACATCAAGCTCTTTTTCAAGGAAGCATGGTTGGCCAAGGAAGGTTCTTCAAGTCAATGAAGCATCCTATGATTCTTGAAGACAAGATCCTTTCGTCATGCCCCCATATCAAGCCTTTCTCTAAAGAAGCTTGACCGGCCAAGGAAAGAATGGAGCATCCCATGATCCTTGAAGACAACCTCCCCCACATTAAGCCTTGTTCCCAAAGAGCCTTGGTCAGCCAAGATTCATGAAAGGAGTCCAAATTTAGAATGGGGACAACCTCCTCTCTTCCCTCCCCGAATCAAGTTTTCCAGCAAATCAAGGCCAACCAAAGGAGGATTTCAAGGATCAAAAATTCAAATTTTTGGGTACCCATGATGAAGACTTGTAGCCATTTTATTTGAATTTTAAATATGACATAGGAGCCTATATAAAGGGTCCTACTCCTCTTGTACAAAGGAAGTTTTGATGAATGAAAATTTTGAGAGGTTCTACTTCATTATAGCCATTGTCTTGTCCTTCGGGACATCGAGGGGTGAGAGGCCCTAGGTTCCCTTCCTCCTTCACCACCCACCCACCAATCTTCAAGCTTGGATGCCCCTGGAAACTCTACTTGGATGCCTAGCAAGAAGAGACTCCTCGACCACCATTCTCAACTCTTTCCTATCCCTTCTTATTTGCTTATTGCTTCTTCATGATGTTTTCTAACCCTTCCCTTGGGTGCTCGCAGGTCCTCTAGGTGCCACGGACAACGGAGTCGGTCTTCCTTACCCCCACAACCATCGAACGAAAAGCTGGTGAATCCACAGGGTTGAAGGCTTGATCATCCAGGCCGCATCCACGAGAGTGAGTGAACTCGGCATCGGGCACATCAGAGTCTTCACAATTTGCACCCCTAATCTCCTAAGTAGGTATTGATCTAGAGCTAAGTTCTATGCGGTTTCTCAATCCCGGGATCCTTTTGATATCTTTGTTTAGGGACTATCTTTGCTTACTAGAAAGTTCTTGTCCTTATAGAATCTCTAGTTCCAATCTTAACTTGAATTTGGGAATCAGTGTATCTCTTAAAACCAAAAACACAAAAAAAAATCATTTGCATACCCATCTCATCATTAGTATAGTCCCGCATCATCTTACTCCCACGCCAAAAGAAGGAGAAAAGTCTACTTCTAATAAGGAGATCATGTTTATATTCTACTCAAATTGTGTACTCCTAGTTCTAAGCAACTTTGTAATCCTTCTCCCTGTCAAACTTTGTAATCCTATCATAACAAGGAGAGGGCATCGGAACATCTATAAATACCCCACCCCTCCTCCTCTTGTAATCATCTCTTATTTATGAAATAAACTCTAGTTAATTTTTCTTAGCTTATGTTCTCTTGTGTGTTCTTCTTTGAAGAGTGTGTGAGTGATAATTGTGTGCCCTAATCCCTCCAAGCCTTAGACACCCAAAGCCACCTTCTTCAAAGCCCTAACATGCCAAGTGAAAGAATCCCTAACCGATACCAGCAAGGAGTCTTCTTCCACTTCCAGGCCACCAGCATCAGCAAATCCTAATTCCTTTTTCCTTCAAACCCTAATCCATATTTTGTTTTCTTGTTTCCTTTCTGACTAACCCCTGATGTTTATAGGATCCCTCCAGTGCCACGCCCCTTGGATGACATTTTTCTTGCCTCCAAACGAAGCTAATAAAAAGTCGACGGATTCACGGGAAAGTAACCGGATCATCCAGGCACCGATCTGAGTGGAGCGATTTCTTCCACAGCAACCAGAGATCATTACTTGCTATGTTAAACCTAATTCTCATCTGGTTTTGACTATTTTCTTAAAGTAGAACATGCTCCTAATAGGCCTTCTTAGACTTAGGATCCTGATTATCTTTTCTCTTTGATTAATCTAGCATGTAGATAGGATGCTAATTGATACAGGATAACCCAAACCTAATATAGGCCAGTTTCTGGAATTAAACCATTAACAAATTTTAAAATATTTGCTTGCTTTAATATGATTTACTTCATGTTCATCCCTTGCATATCATTTTGTATCATATTAAAATTTCGTCCCTCATCAATCAGGTAGCTCTTTTGGAAACACATTTTGAAAATCTTTTAAAAGCTTTATGACTTCCTAGGGTTACATTTTCTAGGATGGATCTTGGACTTTTCTAGTGGACAATATTCCAATGGGTGATTCTTCAATGATCTTTCATTCTAAACCCTTATCATTGATTAAATTTATCTTTGCATCCTCTTCCTTCATGAACTCTACTATTTTTAGGGGTTGCTCTTTAGGGTTTTGTTCCTGAACTTCATTTTCTTCGAGCTGATTATTCCAATCTTTAGTTTCTTTAGGCTGGGTAACTATTTCGAGTTTATCCTCTATTGCAAGCATTGGTTCATGTTCATTTTGGATGGTATCATGTCCCTCATACTCATCCACTAGGTAAGACCCAGCTTTATAGACTTCTTCCTTAAATTCTTCAACGTGTTTAGGAGCTTCTTCCTCTAATTCTTCAGTGGGTTCAATCTCTTCTTCATCTCCTTTATACTCATTTATTAGACTCGATTCGGCTTTATATATTTCTTCCTCTAGATCTTCAATGGGTTTAGGATCTTCTTCCTTGCAAACTAATAGGGTAGTAGGAGTTGGTTGGTTTGAAGGAATTTAACTAGAACTAGGCCTATGTCTAGATATACTATTCCTGTTGGACTTTGGTCGACTGATCATGAGTTCCCTTTGAAATGTCTTGACATCCCTAGAAATTTGATAAGCATGTTCTAGGTCATGGATTTTCCATTGAAATAATTTCCATTGGATTTCCTTACGTAGGCCAGCTCGAAATGTAGATATGGTCATGGCCATAGATTTGACTATGTTACATCTCCTGACAAACTCATTGAGTTTGGTAATGTATTCAGACATAGTTTTGTTACTTTGATGCAATCATTGCTATTGGTCTAAAAAGTCTTTGCTCATATGACCTGCCTAAGTACTTCTCCCTAAGCTTACTCTTCATGGCTTTCCAAGTAACTATGGACATTTCTCCTTTTCGATAACATATGCGTTCAACATCTCCCCAATACAACCAGCATGTCGAACTATCTTAAGTTTGGAAAATTTAAACTTCCTTTCTTTCGACATCTCATCCAACTCAAAGTATTGATCCATTTTTTTCTCCCAATCAATATATACCTTAGGATCTAGATTTCCATCAAAAGTGGGTGCATAAGGTTGAATGCTCCTAAAGACTCTCACCTCCTGATCTACAAAGTCTTGGTAGGGGTGTCTCGAGTCATGTTTAGGGGTGAGATCATGATAATGGGATCTTGGACCAAGGGGAGTTGGCCTAAGTGATTTAGTTTTAGTTTGAGACAAGCAGGTCTCTTCAAGGTTCCCCGCACGATCCTTCACTTGACCTAATTATTTGTTCATTTGCCCTAATTGCTCAGTCATGGTATCAAACTTTTCAATTTTGGTCCTCATAAAAATTTTAAGATTAGGTTCCATGGATAAACTAGACAAAGTTTGGGATTGCTGGTATTGACCTCGTGACCTAGTGGACATGCAGTACATCCTAGCTTCTAGGGCTCCTAGACCTAGGAGTTCAATGTAACAGGAATTGACTAGGTATCAATTAAGACTACAACAACCCTTTCAACTAGCCAGGTAAGAGATGGGATTGCAGGAGGCTCCCCTCACTTTAACGAGGTCCTAATTAAAGAACAACTGATTTGCTTAAGGCATTTTCCATTGGACCCCTAGCCTTAGACCCTAATATCAAAGAGTAATTACAGAATCAATCAATATTTTGGCTCTTCATGCACATGAACTTGACTCATTGATATCCCTTGTTGCCCAGTAAGCAACCCAAGAGGTGGGGTGAATTAGGTTTCTAAAAATTTAAATGCAAGTGTGTGAACCAATCCAATTATAAAACTTAGTACTATGAATGAAAAGATAAAGTTCTTTTAATAAGTGTGCAGTAGAAATATAAAGCCAATAAGAGAAGAATAAATGTAAGAGACAAGCAACCACAAACATACAAGAAATATAGTAGTTCGCTGCTATCCAATGCACCTACATCCACTCCCTAGGACCCACTTGGGAATTCACTATAATGTCAATCGATTATAGCCGATTAGTTTTTCAGGCTCACTAATCAAAACTCGACTTGTTTTCACAAGTCTCACAAGTCAAAACCTCACTTAGTTTTCTAGGCTAACCAAGAACCTAAATGGTTTTAAGACGAACCACCAACCTCCCTTGGTTTTGCGGACTAACCAAGAACCTAAATGGTTTTCAAAGGCTCACCAATAACCTCTGTTTTTCAATAGGCTAACCAAAAACCTTTACAACAAATATAAGTTTGAAGTAAACAAACAATGAAAGCTTTCTAATAAAAGCGAATATCTCTTTGAAGCTTTGTTGTAATGCTGCCTCCAACTTGATGAAGCCTCTTTTAATGCTTAAGAAAGTTGATCTTGAAAGCTCTTGAAGGCTCTTGAATGCTTGTAGACTTGCTTTTGGCTTGGAAGTAGTTGAACTCAATGAATTGGAGTGAATGCTCTTCTTTTCTTTTTTCTTGGTTATTCTCTTTTCATTCTCTTATGTTTTGATTTGATTTGAATCAATTAAATACTTTTCCAAGGCCTCAAACTTAGTTTCTAGCCATTGACATGAAGAACTAGCTATTGGGAGCCAAGAGGGACCAGTTCTGTATTTGAAAAACTAATCATTACTATTCCAAGAACTCCAAGTATCGATACTTCAAGCTGTGAGTCGATACATAGGGCCGGCACTTGCTTCTCATGTGTCAGCACCTACTTCAAATATCTTTAATGAAGTCCTCTAGAATTCTAAGATGTGTCAATACTTCCTCTAGTGAGTCGATACTTTGACTCGACACTTTGCATTCATGTGTCAACACTTCAGCAAGTCTTCAACATCGGCAAGTTCTGTAATACAAAAATCTTAAGCGATGAGCTAACCCATGTGTCGAAATTTTGAGTCGACACAACACATCCATGTGTTGACACTTTAGCCATGCCAACTGAAACCATCTCTGTGTGCCAGCTTGTGTCGACACTTCGCTATCATGTGTTGATACTTGAGTTGTAGGTGTCGACACTTTGAATCGACAAAATACTGAGATTCTCTTAAAAATATCTAAACTTCTACTGAAACAAGTTTGGGTTTTACTCATGTATCCTTTCAAGCATTCTTCATCTTCTAAAGTTCTCTTTAAGCAGATTTTTCATCCATATTTGGGACTTTTCAATCAAACAATTTTTGTTAAGTTGATGAGCACCTTTTTCTATAAAAATACATTTCAAAGAAATCATTAATACTCAACTTATACTTAAGCATTTTGCTTATCATCAAAATCAATAATGGAGTCAACAATCTCTCCATTTTTGATGATGACAAAATCTTTAAGTATAAATTGCACAATAAAAAGCTTTCAAGGAAATATTTTCAATGTGC
Source organism: Areca catechu (assembly GCA_021397845.1). Lineage (NCBI taxonomy): Eukaryota > Viridiplantae > Streptophyta > Magnoliopsida > Arecales > Arecaceae > Areca > Areca catechu. The sequence goes on along the minus strand of CM038045.1, from coordinate 128,400,479 downwards.
ATGAGCATATTGCAATAGGTATTGAGATACTAAAAGAGTTGTGATGGGGACATCAACAAGAAAGAAGTTTGTTTTGGAATAACTCACTTTTATTTTGCTGTTAAAATAGATAAATCTAATAAAGGGTTTGAGCCCATCTTCTCTTTTAGCAAATACTTGAGCCGATTCATAAGTCGACTCAACCTAGATTCAAGCAGGGTATGAGGCCACTTCTTCAATGCCCATTTTTCTCACTTGGTGCCATCCATTTGAAGCTCACTTCTCACTTGGATGCCATCTACTTTAAGCCCATTTTCCTCACTTGGATGCCATCTACTTAAAGCCCATTTTTCTTAATTGGTCGACACCAGATCAAGCACCTTTTGGAAAGGAGGAAGGATACTACATCAAGAATTATATGGGAAGATTGAAGCCAGGTTCTATTATCCCAAAAACCCTTCAACTAACTTACCATGTGGGATGCCACATCACATGACACATAGGGCTCCACATCAGCAAATTAAACCAAGTCATTACCACATGTCAATTGGTTGTAACCTTCTACCCATAAATTGTTATAAAAAACAAATTCTAGAAACTACCCAACTAGAGTTAGCTAGACCTAACCTCCACTCTCTCTCTCTCCTTGGCCGACCCATGTGAGTTATGAAGGGCTATAAATAGGGCCTAAGCCCCCCCATTGTATTCATTCTATTTTTGATTAAATAAAGAAAGCTATCTTTCTTGTTCTAGTTCCCCTATGTTCTATTGTTTGGAGTGAAAAGTCCTTGAGTTTGAGAGTTAGAAGATAGGTTTGAAAAGAGAGTGTGAGGTTCTTGAATGAGTGTTTGAAGGGTAGAATACCCTTGAGTGTTTGAAAGGTAGAGTGCTCCTTGCTTGATCCAAGATCCAAGCATCATTCCTTGAAGGCATCAGCTTTTACTTCCTTGTTTTCCTTTCTTCTTCTTCTTGTTTCAATTTCAATTTTAAATTCTCCTTCCATGCCTAATTTCTGATTTGATGCAGGTTTCTTGTTGATCCCTAAAGTGATTTTGATGATAACAAAATATTGGAGCATACATTTGGTTATCTAACAACTCTTCAAATGATTGACAAGTTTTTGTAGGACAACTACATTGACACACTTTCTAAATTCTACAATCTTTATTGCTTTGGATTGAGTTGTAAGGTGTTTAGAATCTTGTAAAGAAGAACCCAGCAAAAGACTCCTATGCAAATCAAGTTTAAGGGTTACTTCTAGTAGTTTTCAAGCTTCAATTTTTCTCGAATTTATTGTAAGAAGTCCTTGAAAGAAGTCTTCAAAGCATGGGACAAGTGTTATGGAAGATATAGTTTGATATGGCTGAAGAACCAATTTCGAGCCGACTGGATGGAAGACCCAACCAACTCTGAAACTAGCACAGAAAAGAAGTTCTCTGGCATACAGATCCAGCCGACTGGCACCAATACCCAGCCGACTCATCCAGAACATAGTTGAGAACATTCTGAGATTCTCAAGGATCTGAGCTGACTGGAATTCAGCCCAGCCGACTCGTCCAGAACTTGGTTGAGAATGGTCTAAGAGCCTCTGAGATCTAAGCCGACTGGATTCCAACCTAGCCGACTCGTCCAGAGTAAGGTATTTTCTCAACTACGGAAGCTAGCCGATTGGCATTCAGCCTAATCGACCCGAACTTGATCCGAGCCGACTCGAAGATTGTCCGAGCCGATTGGAATGACGGGGTCACCTCCAACGGCTAGTTCCAGTACTTAATTTTTGAAATCCAAAAGTTCTCTAATGGTAACCTGTCACCTCCCAATGGTCTACAACGTTCAAAATCAATGGAAGGCAGTTGAAGTCTCTATAAATAAGGTATGAGAACATCTTTGAAGAGACTAATGAATTATTGGGCATTTATTGAATACTTATTGAAGTGAAAAGAGAGAGAGCACTTGAGCTTTAAAGTCTACTTTCAAGCCTGCAACAACTCTTACCAGAAGTTTGAAGCATCTTTTGAGGAAAGCAAGGAAGCCATTGAAGTGCATTGAAGAGCATTTAGTGGATCTTCACTCGAGCTACATTGGCAACCACCCAGACAACAGAGTTTGTCTTTATTGTTGCTTCTTTATTCTATTTTTTAGAATATTTGGGTTATTGGTGAGCCCGGTTTTAAAAACCAAATAGGTTTCTTTGGTGAGCATGTAAAAACCAGAGTATAGAGGTTTCTTTGGTGAGCCTATTTAAAAACCAAAGTGTAAAGGTTCTAGGTGAGCCTGTGAAATCCTAGTTTGGGTTTCTTTGGTGAGCTCATTTTTAAAAACCAAAGTGTAGAGGTTGGGATTGTGAGCCTGTAAAATAATCTGATTATTTTTCAGTTTGGGGGATATAGTGGAAATCCCGAGTGGTGAACTTGGGTAGTGGGCGTTGGAGCTAGGTTGCTCCGAACAACTATAAACGTTCTTTGTTTGTATTGTGTTTGATTTACCTTTTAGCTTCTGTATTTATTCTCTGATTAACACTGCAACTAACCACTGAAATGAATTACTTGTGCACATACTTGCAAAAATTTTGTAATTCCCAATTCACCGACCTCTTGGAAAAAAGCCACCTGGGCAAAAGCTAGTATCAGAGCAGTGTCTTTGATTATTTGAGTAAAGATTGATGGCTCATCTCATGTGTACATCCTTGTCCGAAGCCAGTCAACAAATAGACCTCCACTATTCACAGGCACTAATTATTCATATTGGAAAGCATGAATGAAGATTTACATACAAGCAATAGATTTTCAATTGTGGAAGGTCATCTTGAAAGGGCCAAACATTCCCACAATTAAAGTTGATCGCATGGACATCCCTAAGCCTAAAGATGACTGGGATGATCATGACATGAAGATGGAGGAATTAAATGCCAAATCAATGAATTTGTTATATTGTGATTTGGATGCAAACGAGTTCAACTGAATTTCCACTTGCTCTTCAGCAAAGGAAATCTGGGATAAACTCGAAGTGACCCATGAGGAAACTTCTCAAATGAAAACCTCCAAGATAAATCTTTTAGTTCATAATTATGAATTGTTTAAAATGGAACCTTCTGAAATAATTTTTGCCATGTTCTCTATATTTACATATATTATTAACGGTTTGAAGAGTCTTGGCAGGGTATACTCTAATGCAGATCTAGTTTAGAAGATCCTTCATTCTTTGCCCGATAAATGGGATCCCAAAGTAACTGCAATCTAGGAAGCCAAAGATCTAAACACATTGCTGCTGGATGAACTACTTGGATCACTCATCACCCACGAGCTGACAATGCAGCACAGAATGGAAGATGAGCAGAAGAAAAAGAAGACAATACCCTTCAAAGCTGCATCCGAATCTAAGAGGGATGATGAAGAATCTGAAGAAAAAAGCACCTCCACCAATGATGACCTAGAAGATGATGACATCGCTATGGTTGTGAGGAGATTCAAAAAATTTATGGGAAGAAAGAATGGAAGGTATAACCAAAAATTTCAAAGGAAGGATTATGGAAAGGATAAGGAAAAGGACAGAGAGAAAGATAAAGAGGAGTCCCCACATACTATGAATGCAAGAAGCTGGGGCACATATGTCCAGACTATCTACTATTGAAGAAATCCTTCAAACAGAAGAAGAAAAAGAAAGCAATGGTTGCCACATGATCCGACGGTGAAGACTCATCATCATCTGAAGAAGAAGAAACCACCAAGATCGCAAATTTATGCTTAATTGGTGGGGACACCAAAGGCACCAGAAAAAGATAGAGGCTTTTCAATCCTCTATGAATTGATCAATAATTTATGAGTCAATCTGTAATAAGGGCTTAGCCTATCTGAGTCCATTTTAATTGATTTTGAGTTTCAGTTCTGTACTAGTCAGCTCATGTTGAGCTAGTTCAGTCTAGTGTTAGTCAACTCATGTCGAGCTAATTTTATTTTTTTGAGTCCTATTCAACCATATTGAAGACTCAAGACCACATCATCCAAGTAAAGACCAAGTCCAACCAGATTGAAGACATGGAAGTTTAGCCCAAGTCCAACCCAGCTTGAAGATTTGAAGACCCCAAGAGGAAAATCAGAAACCCTGATTCCTTGCAGATGCCCTCCAGATGCCCAGATTTCCTTCTAGATGCCAAAATATATTCATAGACAAAGGCATCCATGATTTTAGAGGTCCATCTGCATCATAGCCCAAAGAAATCAAGCCCAGGCGCCAAGCCCAAGGCCCTAAGAAGCAAGATACCAGGGAATATTCCTGCTACCTGGCTACCAGGCCACCACAGCTTCCAGAGGCCCAAACCCATGCACCCGGGCCCCTTTGGGCCGGCCCCTTGCTGCTCTTAGAAGCCCAACACGTCCACCTAGGTGTCCTTGGAGTGTTGGCCATGTCAAGAGAAATTTAAGGGATTTTTTCTACCTAATGTTTCCTTATTTTCTAGCTAGGGTTTGATAGGGAAAAGGATTCTCATGTAAAGACTAATGTGCCCTTACTTGGAGCCCAAGGTTAAGGGTCTATTTAAGGGACCCTAGCCTCTTGTTTGAAGGAGAATTTTGATGAATGAAAACCTTGAGTTCTTCTATTGAGTTGTGTGATACCCTGCTGTGTACATAAAGGGGTTTGCGAGAGTTTTTCTTCCTAGTGCTGCAATCATCTTCCTGCTGCCAACAAGTATCTCAGATCCCTGGATGCCCACTCCAAAAGAAGCCTTCCCTTGCTATTTTTCTTTTGTTTTCTTGTTCCTTTGTGAGTTTTCTAACCATCTGACAGGTCGTTTACAGGTCCCCGAGTTCCTACGAATTCAACGACTACAGCCAAGCCTCAATCGGATTACCGAGCAGAAAGCCGGGTATCCGCGGGTCTTTGGCTCGATTTTCCAGGATGCATCCATCGAGGAACGAGAGACCCTTTTGCTGTGATCTTCACAGACGTTGTCAAATACACCCCCTCTACCTCCAGTAGTTTTATTGTAGGAGAACTTGCCCTAACCTAGGCTTCTCAGCCCCGGCGATCCTTCTTTTCTACTTTTCTAGGTCCTAATCTGCATGCTAATCTTCTAAAATTCATATAAAATTCCCTACAACTTATTTTAATCTGAATTTCGGGAATTAATCACTCAACCCCACATATAAAACTTACAAAAAAAATGGCATGCATATTAGCTCCCCCATCATTTTGTATCAGAGCTTAGATTAGGGCTTATTTTCTGTAATTTTTTAGTCCATATATACTCTGTTATTTTAATTATTTATCCCTGATAAAAACTACAAAAATTCTGAAATTTATTTTCTTGGATTCTCCATAATTCAAAGTAATTTTAAGAATTTTCCCAGATTTTATTATCGCTTGTTAATTTTTTTCAAGCCGAAATAGGGCCTGCAAATTTTTGGCTCTGTTTTTTCAGCAAGATAAGTTTGGAAGTTTTAGGGTTTTGTTTAGCAATTTTTGCATATCTTTTAATTTTAGTATATTTATTGAATATTAGGCAATAATTTGCAAGTTTTCTTATATTTAAGAAAATACCAAAAAAAATAAAATAAAATTACATATTCTCCAAAAATACCAAAAACATCTAACCCTAATTTGCATCATTTGCCTGCCATCATTGCATAATCTACTTTTAAGTGCACTCTTGCTATATCAGATGGGGGGAGGAGTTGATAACCTCTCCATAGCCCAAAACCACATCCCTTGCATTCGGTCCCAAGCCTTAACCTAAAATTAACTAGACTTAATTTGCCCTAGTGGGCTAGGGACACCAACTAGTCGGGTCCGGGCTAGTGCTAGATCACTGTGTCAAGTTAACCTGTGTGTGCCTTGTGCTCAGTGTCTAGAACGGTGGTTTAGGGATTCAATCTCGAAGGGCTTGTGTGCTGGTCTGCCTACCTGGCCAATCTTTGATTGGTGTCTAGGATTGGCAATCAGGGACCTAACACTCCCCTTACACCTGCCTGGCTGAGTACAGGGTTACTATAGGCTAGTTTGCCACCCTGATTGAGCATCTAGTTTGGACTCTAGGTCTAGTCAGCTATAGTAGGTCTGATCGAGTCTTGCATGAGTACTAGATTAGGAGTTTCATATCACCCACCTCCTTAACAAATGTCTAAATCCATGGAAAATTTACAAGCCCAAATAAAAGCCCTAGCTGATCAAATGGCCCAGATGGCTACCCAGTTAACTCAGTCTCGTATTCAAACCAATGATAGAATTGTCCATCTTGCCGATAGGTTTGGCCAGTTAGAAGGCCATATAGGGACCATAGAAAGAACCCATGGGTCACAGTCTGATCCAGATCCTGAGTCCCCTCATCCTGACCCGTACTACAATCCTCAACCTAGGAGGACCCCAAACCCTGATCCATACCGAGAGGTTGAACCTAGGAGAGCCCCTCAGCCTGACCCATACAATAATACTGAACCTAGAAGAACCCCTTACCATGACCCTTATTAAGATACTGAACCTAGAAGAACCCCTTACCATGACCCTTATTATGATACTGAACCCAGGAAAACCCAATACTCTGACCCATATAGGGAGTCCAATCCTAGGAGAACCCAATACTCTGACCCATATAGGGAGTCCAATCCTAGGAGAACCCAACACTCTGACCCATATAGAGAGTCCAATCCTAGGAGAACCCAATACTCTGACCCATATAGAGAGCCCAACCCTAGGAGAACCCAATATTCTGACCCATATAGGGAGTCCAACCCTAGGAGAACCCAATATCCTGACCCATATAGGGAGCCCACCTTAGGAGGACCCCATACCATGATCCATCCTTAGAACCTGACCATAGAGCTGACCCAAAATCCTATGATCCCAGATCTTATAATCCCATGACCCATAGATATGCACCCTTGTCCTATGAGCCCAGAGAACCCATAACCCCTAAGTATCAATTTAGTACTAGTCAGGTTTCCCTTAGTCAACTTGAACCCCATAGGATTAGCTCCCCTAAATATAAGCCCAGTAGTGAGCCACTACCCCTTAGGCAACCTAAACCAACTAGGATTAGTGTCCATAATCAGAAACCAGGACCTAGCCAATTTTACCCTAGCCAAACTTCTCCAACCATTCCTGAGATTGACAAGGCTTACATTAACACGGAAGTGTATGAAGCTGATGCAAACTTAACGGATGAGTATGAGGGAGAAGAGGAGACACCTTTAGATGACATATAATTAGCTGACCCAATAGATACCCAGGTAGAAGCCAACCTAGAGGTGGTTGACCTTGACCACATCCAACCTAAAGCTATAGTGGAAGAACAAACAGAGGAAGAGAACCTAGGTACTGCTGCTAGAGCCTTACCTGAGGAAACCATAGAGGAGAGCCAAATTATAGAGTCTAGTCCTAAAATACAAGAACCTGAAGAATTTATTAAGGACCTGATCTCCTTGAATCAGTACCCTCAGGATGAGCCTCCTCCTATAGTTCCCATTAAGGACCACTTCCCTGAGATTAGTAACCAATCCTTCCATTATGCAAACCCCATAGATATACAGCAACCTCGTAAGGTTAGCCTCATTAGTCTAGGATTAGTCCCTGACATGCCTTCTTATATTGAACTTTTCCAACTAACCTTGAACCATTTTCCCTACCCTACCAAACTAATTCTGAACCCACTTCCTATTTTCTGCCCTTTCCTGACTCCTCCAACATTTCTAGGATCATTAGATTGCATTTAGCTGAGATTAGCATACTACATGCATTCATCACGCATGTTAGGTTTGCATCTTACTTCTGGCATACTCTTTGGAATTTGCTAGGAGTTCACTATAAATTTTCATGCGCATGTCAAGCTAGGATCAAACCTAGTGAACCTATAATCTATTAGGTTTAGATCCAAAGAGTTCAATAAAATTTCCTTCGAAAGGAATGTGTAGTCGAGTCTGTTAGGTGTCAGTATGAGTCCTTTGCATCATTTGTTAGGAGTCTGCATGTGCCTAGCATGTTCACCACCCGCACTAATCTTTAAACAAACTAGCTAATTCACGAAGAAGGATCAAAGAATTTGATGTAGTGGATTCTATCTTGGTTAGGCTTAGGCCTAAAAGAAGCTTCATGCTCGCAGAGCCGGACCTTTTAAAGTGATAGAAAAGGTTGGATCAAATGCCTAGGTGTTAGAATTGCCTTCGGATTTGGGCATTAGTTCTACCTTCAATATTACAGACCTTGTTAAGTATAGAGAACCGGCAGCGATACCTAGTGAGGCCTTTGGACCTATTCCTTTTCATTGTGAGTGACCTTAACCTTGAGTGTCCACAAACAAATTTGGCCTGAGAGAAGAGAACGGATCGAGCGTATCTTGGACGATCAAGCCATCACGACCCAGGGCCATGACTATCAACGCTTCCTAGTCCGATGGCAAGGTCGGCCAGAGTCGGACGATTCATGGATTTCTCGAGAGGACTTGCAACGCCTCAACCCAGACCTTCTCGAGAGATATGTGAGCCAGTCTGACCTTCACTCGACAAGGTCGAGTTCCTCCCACCCTGGGAGAATTGGTGGGGACACCAAAGGCACCAGAATAAGATAGAGGCTTTTCAACCCTCTATGAATTGATCAATAATTTATGAATCCATCTGTAATAAGGGCTTAGCCTATCTGAGTCCATTTTAATTGATTTTGAGTTTCAGTTCTGTACTAGTCAGCTCATGTTGAGCTAGTTTAGTCTAGTGTTAGTCAGCTCATGTCGAGCTAATTTTATTTTTTTGAGTCCTATTCAACCATATTGAAGACTAAAGACCACATCATACAAGTAAAGACCAAGTCCAACTAGATTGAAGACATGGAAGTTTAGCCCAAGTCCAACCGAGCTTGAAGATTGGAAGACCACAAGAGGAAAATCAGAAACCCTGATTCCTTGCAGATGCCCTCTAGATGCTCAGATTTCCTTCCAGATGCCAAAATATATTCATAGACCAAGGCATCCATGATTTTAGAGGTCCATCTGCATCATAGCCCAAAGAAATCAAGCCCAGGCACCAAGTCCAAGCCCCTAAGAAGCAAGATACCAGGGAATATTTCTGCTACCTGGCTACCAGGCCACCCCAGCTTCCAGAGGCCCAAACCCATGCACCCGGGTCCCTTTGGGCCGGCCCCTTGCTACTCTTAGAAGCCCAACACGTCCCCCTAGGTGTCCTTGGAGTGTTGGCCAAGTCAAGAGAAATTTTAGGGTTTTTTTTTACCTAATGTTTCCTTAATTTCTAGCTAGGGTTTGAGAGGGAAAAGGATTCTCATGTAAAGACTAATGTGCCCTTACTTGGAGCCCAAGGTTAAGGGTCTATTTAAGGGACCCTAGCCTCTTGTATGAAGGAGAATTTTGATGAATGAAAACCTTGAGTTCTTCTATTGAGTTGTGTGATACCCTGCTGTGTGCATAAAGGGATTTGCGAGAGTTTTTCTTCCCAGTGCTGCAATCATCTTCCTGCTGCCAACAAGCATCTCAGATCCCTGGATGCCCAATCCAAAAGAAGCCTTCCCTTGCTATTTTTCCTTTGTTTTCTTGTTCCTTTTTGAGTTTTCTAACCCTTGACAGGTCGTTTACAGGTCCCCGAGTTCCTACGATTCCAACGACTCCAGCCAAGCCTCAATCGGATCACCGAGCAGAAAGTCGGGTATCCGCGGGTCTTTGGCTCGATTTTCCAGGCCGCATCCATCGAGGAACGAGAGACCCTTTTGCTGCGATCTTCACAGACGTTGTCAGGTACACCCCCTCTACCTCCAGTAGTTTTATTGTAGGAGAACTTGCCCTAACCGAGGCTTCTCAGCCCCGGCGATCCTTCTTTTCTACTTTTCTAGGTCCTAATCTGCATGCTGATCTTCTAAAATTCATATAAAATTTCCTACAACTTATTTTAATCTAAAATTCAGGAATTAATCACTCAACCCCACATATAAAACATACAAAAAAAATAGCATGCATATTAGTCCCCCATCATTAATGGGTCTCGAAGATGAGGTAACATCCCCTAACAAATCCACTAAATTTATATTTGATGAATTAAATTCTACTTTTCATGAATTATTATCTGAATTTAAGAAAGCTGGAGTAAAGATAAAATCATTGAAAAATATGAATGATTCTTTACCCAAACAAAAGGATGAAATTTCAGAAAAGAACATTCTATTACAAAAAGAATTGCATGACTTTTTTGAAAAATTTGAATAGCTAAAAAATGAAAATCTTTCATGTGAAAAGAAGAATATGATTTACTTGCTGAAAACAATGAATTGAAAAAGGAGGTTACAAAACTCAAGCCTTTAGTTGAAAAACTTACTTTATCTTCAAATAAGCTTGAGTTAATTTTAAAAGAACAACGAATTTCAGGAAATAAAGCTAGAATTAGGTTTAAAACTTCTTTTATGAATGGAATTTCAGCAACTACTTTTGTGAAATCCAAAACACCTGCTCAAAATGTTTTATCTCAAAATGTTTCAGCCACACCAAAAACTGTTTTTACTTCAAAGTCTTTGTTATATATTCCTAAGAAATTGAGCAAAAATGCATACATTTCAAAAAGTTCAAAATCTACATCAAGTGCATCAACCTTTAGATCTCCAAATTCTGCTTCAATCAAAAATTCTAAAGTTATTTTCTATGTTTATAAAAGAATATGACATAAAGCTTTTGAATGCAATAATGTTAGAAATGTCCTTAAGAAAGTAAGAAAGATTTGGGTTCCCAAAGGAACCACCTCTGCTGACCTGCAAGGACCCAAGGTAGCTTGGGTACCTAAAAGAATTCATTGACAATTTTGCAGGAATGTCTTGCAGCCCAAAAATTGAAGAAAAGTTGGTACTTAGACAGTGGCTGCTCAAGAAATATGACGGGTGACAATGACCAATTCATCACCCTTGAAATGAAAGAAGAAGGCTTGGTCACCTTTAGAGATAATGAAAAAGGGAGAATAATCGGTATTGGTAAGACAAAATAACTCCCTTCACTTTTATTGAAAATGTCTTGCTAGTAGACAAATTGAAGTATAATCTCTTAAGTATAAGTCAATTGTGTGATAAAGGCTTCAAGGTTGTCTTTGAATCTTCTATGTGTATAGTAACTAACTCGTTAGATTCTAACAATAAGTTCATTGGATATATACTCGAAAATATCTATGTGGTAGATCTTAATGATCTTGCCATGTTAAGTAGCCCTAGTCTAGTAGTAATGAATGCTAAGACCAAAGAGTCGGGTTTACTATGGCATAGATGATTAGGTCATGCTAGCATGCATACAATTGCCAAATTAATTTCTATAGATCTTGTTAGAGGCATGCATAAGTTTAAAGTTGATTTAAATTATGTTTGTGATGCATGTCAAATGGGTAAACAAACAAGGAAGAGTTTTAAATCAAAGAATATAGTTTCTACAATAAGACCTCTTGAACTACTTCACATGGATCTTTTCGGACCTACTAGGACTAGAAGCCTAGGAGGGATGAAATATGCTCTTGTGATAGTAGATGATTTTTCAAGATTTACTTAGATTTTGTTCATTGCTTTGAAAGATGAAACTTTTCATGTTTTCAAAAAATTTCATAAAAAGGTTTCAAACCAAAAGAACTTATCTTTGATTTCAATTAGAAGTGATCATGGAACTGAGTTTGAAAATCAATTTTTTGAAGTTTATTGTACTGAATTTGGCATTGATCACAACTTCTCTGCTCCTAGAATTCCTTAATAAAATGGTGTTGTAGAGAGAAAAATGATGCAGAACAAAGAACAAAGAAGCGTATGCGGAAGTAAATTTAAGATTAATTCTCTTTTTTTTTTTTATTTCAGAAATTTGCTTTGACTCAAAGTAAAGCTAAACTAAGTTGAAGGAAACTAGGTAAGGATTGAAAGCATAATTTAGATGAAACTAAATTATCAGAGTAGTTTAGAAGTAACCGATCGCTGGGGGTTGAGAAACTCCCAGACCTAGGGTTTCGCTCTGATCTTTCAACAGAACAGAAATAGAGAGGAGAGATGGTTTACTAACCAGACAGTGATCTTCTCAGGATTTTGGTGGAAGAACTCTCTCGAGCAGATTGTGGGATCCTCGGAGTCGGCTATCTTCGCAATGGATCCTCCAATACTGATCTTGTGGTTTGGTCGGCTTCTCCTGGACTCAAGATCTGGGAAAGAAGAGGAACAAGTGATGGAATTTAGATACTCAAGAAAAGATTTACCAGGTTGAAGAACTTGAAAGCTGAAGTTGCTGAAATCAGGATTCTCCTGGAGGCCGATCTGACTTCCTCTTAGAATTGCTGTAGATCTGAAGTATCTGGACTGGAGCTGGATGCTGGTGGCCAGCCTGGACTTGGAGAGGATGGCCGTGAGAAGTGGTATAGACTAGGGCTTGGTGGAAAGAGAAGGGTGATGGCGGCTAGGGTTTGGGAGTGGAGTGGCTAACCTAGGGTTTCGGTTTTGGAGATCTCACACCTCCTCAAGGTTCCTGGGGAACCCGGATTTACTCCCTCACGGAGCTCAACACCTGGATGCAAGTGCGGAAGAGAGAAAACACAAAGTTTGCTCACAAAAAAAATTTGATTTCATTCATCTGATTTTTTTCAAACTTACATGGGGGTTTAATTTATAGGCCATTACAAGAGAGTAGGGTTTTACATCTTCCCATGTGGGACTAAAGGAGGGATCTTCAAATTAGGATATCAATCCCTACTCATATGGCCGGCCAATTAATTCCAAAGTTGATTGAAGCTTCAAAAAGGAAAGTGGGTGGCGCCTCCTTGTCTTGCCCTCCAAGAAAATATTTTTTTCCTTCTATGCTTGGCCTTATCTGGAAGTGTTTGGGTGCCTCTTAACCTTGCCCTCCAAGAGAAAATTTGTTGCCTTTTATATCTGGCTTTAGTTGGAATGATTAGGGCGACCTTGCTTTTCAAGAGAAATCTCCTTCCTTCCATGGCTCAACCCTTTTTGGATACCTCCTTTTCTTTCTCCCCAAGTTATGGCTCCTTCTAACTTTGTTTTGAGTTTTTCTGGCAGGTAATGGGTGCCTCCTTGAATTCCTCTCCAAGAGAATTTCTTCCCTTTTATAGTTTGGTTCTTTTGGGAAGTCTTGGGCCGCCCCCTTGATTTTTGGACCCCTGGTGGATTTCTCCTCAATTGGCGCATGAAAGAGGGGAGCTGCTATCTGTGGTGTGGGGACCAAAGCCTGCTTGATGGAGATGTGGTGCCCCCTGGACTCAGGCGTATGGCTGGGAGTGTGGCTGGGAGTGTCACCCACTTGCTTGGCCTTGGGAGAAAATGTAACACCCCAGGTTGAAACCCTAGTCCACTATTGAGTCAACATGACTCAATAAAATAAAATGCAGGTAATATAGACTCAAGCTAAAGTTGAGTTGATCCAGTCAACCCTTATTACAAGCCAAAAAAACCCTAATTCTTCGGGCAAGGTTAATCAGAGATCCAGATAGAGCTCTGAAGTCTTCTTCTGAGTCTGGTGCCCGCACCAATTCTCCCAGGGTGGGAGGAACTCGACCCTGTCGAGTATGGATCAAGTTGGCTTTGGTATCTCTCCAAGAGGTCTGGGTCCAACTCTTGTAATTCTTCTCGGGAGATCCAAGAGTCATCAGAATCTGGCCTTCCTAGCCAGCTGACCAGGTATCTTTGGTATCCTCGATTACGAGTAGAGATAACCTGATCATCCAGGATCTTTTCAATCTGCTCTTTCCTCACAGGCCAGTTTGTTGGTGGACACATAGGGTTGGGTTCACTCTCAAGAGCGGGATTAGGTACAAAATCCTCACTGGGAATCACAGCTGGCTCCCTGTACTCTACTAGGTCTGTAATGTTGAAAGTGGAGCTAATGCCTAGTTCTGGAGGTAACTCGAGCACATAGGCATTGGATCCTACTCTCTTTACCACTCTAAATGGTCCAGCTCCTTTAGCATGTAACTTTCTAACGGTTCCAGGAGGAAACCGTTCAGGCCTTAACCTAATCATTACATAGTCTCCCTCAACAAAAGTTTTGACTCGCCTTTGAGAATCAGCAAACTTCTTATAAATTTCATTACTTTAAATTTATTTTGGCATGAATTTCTTTATGCAAGTCCTTTACATGCTATGCAAGTGTATCAAGAGACTTGTGTGTGTGGGCTAATAGTGAAATCAGATCAAGTGGTGTGTGAGGCTTGTATCCATGAACAATTTCAAAGGGACTCTAGCCTATAGACCTATTGATCGAAACATTATATGCAAATTTAGCCCTGGGTAAATACAAATCCCAATTCCTGGTATTCTCACTCAACCAAAATCTGAGACAATGTCCTAAACTCGACTGACGATGCATTCCTAAAGAATGGACTTTATTCAAAGGAACCCTAGGTCTAAACCTAACAAACTACGGCTCTCTAGGTTTGACCTTGGATCGGAGGATGGCATGCAGAGCATGAAAACTTATTATGGATGCCTAGTAGGTGTCATAAGGTCTTCCAGAAGTAGGTGGCAAACCTAATAGGTTCTAAGGAGTCTTGCAACCTAGAGATCTCAGTAAAGTATAATCCCATAGCTCTAGAAACATGAGAAGATTCAGGGAAGGGTAGGAAATAAGAATCAGAGTTTTGAGGTGGCTTATCGGAAACAAGAAACATACCTTGGTTATTCATGACGACCTTAAATTGAGGACATTGTTCTATAGGTGCACTCATCCAAACCTCATGATTTGCTCTAGGAGGGTCTACAAGTGCAAGTTCTAGGGTAGGCTGGGTGCTCCTAGAAGGTGGAAGGTTATCAGGAAGGTCTTTGGAATGTTTATCTAGAAAGTCCTCTAAGCTACTGTCTTTTTCTTGTTCTTGGACCTTTCCAATGGGCAATTCTTGTGAACCCCTTCCTTCTTCACACTTCTCTACCATATTTGACTCAGGGGTGTCTTCTTTGGATTCCTCAATGAGTTCAGGGGTATTCTCACTTAAACTTTCATTGGGTGTAATTTCCTCTTCCTGAACTTCCTCAAAAGGGTCTTCTCTTAGGGTTAGCTCCTGAATTCCTTGAGTGGCAGGGGTCCCCTCAATAACCCCATTAGGTAGGAGTTGGTTAATTGAATTATCGGGAGAGATATCCTCAAATTCTTCTTCTTCATATTCATCTATCAAACTTATGTCAGGCTCATATATTTCTTCCTCAATCTCATTGAAAGGTTCTAATCTATTCTCCTTTGATTCCTCTTTAAGTACGGCTCTGGTCGGGTCAACTAATTTTGGGATGACCATGCCTAACTCCTTCTCAGTGTTATCCTTCTGGTCAAGAGGTGACACAAGTGGGAATTGACAAACAAGAGTCTGGTTCACTACGGGTGTCGGATCAATCGGAACTTGACTCAAGTTGGTAGAGGTTGGCTTTAAGTCCAAAGTACTTGATTGGTTATATCTTAAAGACCACTCATAGTCTTGGGCTTCTTAGTAGGCTCGGTCTAACTTATTGGTCTTTTCAAGGCATAGCTTCCTATAAATGTCTGTGTGTAACCCAACCCTAAACCTCGATGTGATCTGAGCTTCGGTCTTAATGGTATAGCATTTCATGTCATACCACTGGAAGTCCTCAATATATTTAGACACAGGCCTATTACCTTGTTGCAATTGGTACCATTGGTCTAAAAGTCTTTTCTCATAGGATCTACCTAGGTACCTATCTCTCAACTTACTTCTCATATCTCTCCAAGTATATATTTCCTCTTTTCTTTGATAATACTCACGCTCAATAGCATACCAATGCGACCTAGCATGTTTGGTGAACTTAGTTTTGGCCAACCTAACTTGTCCTAATTCCGATATGTTAGTGCACTCAAAATATCGATCCATTTGTTCTTCCCACTTAATATATGTCTCTTGTCTTCCATCAAAAGTGGGTGCATAAGGTTCGGTGTTCCTAACGGGTCCCTTTTCTGAGTCAACCAAGTATGGATATAGGCTCCTAGGGTTATGCTCGGGATCACGGTATAAGGTCCTCCTAGGCTCCTGGCATGGGTGAGGTTGGGGCCTATTAAATTTTGGATCAGGGGTCCAATTTTGATGTCTACGTTTCTCAAGTCCCTGGGCTCGGTCTCTAAACTGGGCAAAACCCTCATTCATATCCTGACTCAATTTGGTCATACTTTCGGTAAGAGTTCTAATCATGGCCTCTAAATCAGGTTGGGTTTGACCAGGTTGGTAGGGTACTCCATTCTGGGTGGACATGATGATGCAAGCAAGCACACCAAATGAGACTCGACTGAAATGACTACTGGCTAACTAGACCTAGAGCCCAAACTAGATGCCCAATCAGAGTGGCAAGCTAGCCTGTAGTAACTCGGGACTCAGCCAGGCAGGTGTAAGGGGAGTGTTAGGTCCCTAATTGTCAATCCTAGACACCAATCAGAGATTGGCCAGGTAGACGGACCAGCACACAAGCCCTTCGGGACAGAATCCCTGAACCATCGTTCTAGACACTGAGTACAAAGCACATACAGAGTAACTAGACAAACTGACTCAACATTAGCCTAGACCCGACTTGTTGGTGTCCCTAGCCCACTAGGGCAAATTAAGTCTAATAAATTTTAAAATTAGGCTTATGATCGAATGAATGGGTGGTGGTTTTGGGCTAAGGAGAGGTTATCAACTCCTCCCCTTATCTTTGATGCTCAAATGCCCTTAAGATGAATTAAGAGATGAACACTCAAAAATAATTGGATTGCAGAACACAAAAATAGAGTTGCAGTAATTTAATTCTCAGAAATCCCACGGAAACCAATAAATCACAAGAAAATTATGCAAAATAGTTTCAATTATACTGGTTCCAGAAAAAGAAAAATCACTGAATTTGGAGTTATCTGAAGTAAGAAATAATTCCTGCAATAGGATAATTATAGGCTGAAAACAGAGCACTTCCCCGTTTACAATTCCTGCTACGAAGTTATAACCCAACGGATCCCCTACACGCCCTAGGAACACCCCGTGGAATGGGAAGAGGAGGTTTGCACCTCGCTTCGTTCCTAGGACCGGACGTCCTGGGGAGTCTACTTCGAGCAGATAAAGTAAAAAGAGAGAGACTCAAACAAGCAATCAAAACAGAAACCCTAGACAGGGCTCTGATACCAAAAATGATGCAGAACAAAGAACAAAGAAGCGTATGCGGAAGTAAATTTAAGATTAATTCTCTTTTTTTTTTTTTTTATTTCAGAAATTTGCTTTGACTCAAAGTAAAGCTAAACTAAGTTGAAGGAAACTAGGTAAGGATTGAAAGCATAATTTAGATGAAACTAAATTATCAGAGTAGTTTAGAAGTAACCGATCGCTGGGGGTTGAGAAACTCCCAGACCTAGGGTTTCGCTCTGATCTTTCAACAGAACAGAAATAGAGAGGAGAGATGGTTTACTAACCAGACAGTGATCTTCTCAGGATTTTGGTGGAAGAACTCTCTCGAGCAGATTGTGGGATCCTCGGAGTCGGCTATCTTCGCAATGGATCCTCCAATACTGATCTTGTGGTTTGGTCGGCTTCTCCTGGACTCAAGATCTGGGAAAGAAGAGGAACAAGTGATGGAATTTAGATACTCAAGAAAAGATTTACCAGGTTGAAGAACTTGAAAGCTGAAGTTGCTGAAATCAGGATTCTCCTGGAGGCCGATCTGACTTCCTCTTAGAATTGCTGTAGATCTGAAGTATCTGGACTGGAGCTGGATGCTGGTGGCCAGCCTGGACTTGGAGAGGATGGCCATGAGAAGTGGTATAGACTAGGGCTTGGTGGAAAGAGAAGGGTGATGGCGGCTAGGGTTTGGGAGTGGAGTGGCTAACCTAGGGTTTGGGTTTTGGAGATCTCACATCTCCTCAAGGTTCCTGGGGAACCCGGATTTACTCCCTCATGGAGCTCAACACCTGGATGCAAGTACGGAAGAGAGAAAACACAAAGTTTGCTCACAAAAAAAATTTGATTTCATTCATCTGATTTTTTTTAAACTTACATGGGGGTTTAATTTATAGGCCATTACAAGAGAGTAGGGTTTTACATCTTCCCATGTGGGACTAAAGGAGGGATCTTCAAATTAGGATATCAATCCCTACTCATATGGCCGGCCAATTAATTCCAAAGTTGATTGAAGCTTCAAAAAGGAAAGTGGGTGGCGCCTCCTTGTCTTGCCCTCCAAGAAAATATTTTTTTCCTTCTATGCTTGGCCTTATCTGGAAGTGTTTGGGTGCCTCTTAACCTTGCCCTCCAAGAGAAAATTTGTTGCCTTTTATATCTGGCTTTAGTTGGAATGATTAGGGCGACCTTGCTTTTCAAGAGAAATCTCCTTCCTTCCATGGCTCAACCCTTTTTGGATACCTCCTTTTCTTTCTCCCCAAGTTATGGCTCCTTCTAACTTTGTTTTGAGTTTTTCTGGCAGGTAATGGGCGCCTCCTTGAATTCCTCTCCAAGAGAATTTCTTCCCTTTTATAGTTTGGTTCTTATGGGAAGTCTTGGGCCGCCCCCTTGATTTTTGGACCCCTGGTGGATTTCTCCTCAATTGACGCATGAAAGAGGGGAGCTGCTATCTGTGGTGTGGGGACCAAAGCCTGCTGGATGGAGATGTGGCACCCCCTGGACTCAGGCGTACGGCTGGGAGTGTGGCTGGGAGTGTGGGGCCCACTTGCTTGGCCTTGGGAGAAAATGTAACACCCCAGGTTGAAACCCTAGTCCACTACTGAGTCAACATGACTCAATAAAATAAAATGCAGGTAGTATAGACTCAAGCTAAAGTTGAGTTGATCCAGTCAACCCTTATTACAAGCCAAAAAAACCCTAATTCTTCGGGCAAGGTTAATCAGAGATCCAGATGGAGCTCTGAAGTCTTCTTCTGAGTCTGGTGCCCGCACCAAAAAAATAGGACATTGGAAGAAATGGATTGTACAATGTTGTGTGAAGGCAATCTTCCAAGTACTTTTGGGCAGAAGCAGTGAACACTGCAAGTTATTATTTAAATCACGTTTTGATCCGTCCTATTTTAAAGAAAACCCCATATGAGCTTTGGAATGACAAAAATCCCAATATTAGTTATTTTCATGTGTTTGGATGTAAATGCTTTGTGCATAACAATGGAAAAGATAATTTAGAAAATTTTGATTCTAAAGCTGATGATGCAATTTTTCTAGATTATTCATTACAAAGCAAAGCATATCGGGTTTTTAATAAAAGTACTCTTACTGTTGAAGAGTTAATTCATGTTGTATTTATTGAAACTAACCCTACACCTTCTAAACAAGAAGAGTGCATAGACAATGATGCACGTACATTGCAAAAAGGAATGGATGTCTTAAGCATTCAAGACAAAGACACTCAAGATGGAGAAGAAGCGGTAAGTAAGGATCACACCGATCTACCGAGGGACTGGAGGTATGTTACGTCTCACCCTATAGAATTAATAATAGAAGATCCTTCACATGGTGTTAGGACTAGGGCTGCACATAAGGATGCAGATGATTACCTAACCTTTGTGTCACAAATAGAACTCCATAGCTTAAAAGAGGCTGAGACTGACCCAAATTGGATGATGGCAATGCATGAAGAATTAAACCAGTTTGAAAGAAATAAGGTATGGACACTTATAGATAGACCTACCAACCATCCAATAATAGGAACCAAATGGGTCTATAGGAATAAATTAGATGAGCAAGGAAACATTATAAGAAACAAAGCTAGATTAGTGGCTTAGGGATATAACCAAGAACAAGGTATTGATTTCGATGAAACATATGCACCCATAGCAAGACTAGAAGCCATTAGATTACTACTTGCATTTGCTTGCTACATGAACTTTAAACACTTTCAAATGGATGTAAAAAGTGCATTTCTTAATGGTTTTATCTCTGAACAAGTTTTTGTGGAACAACCACCTGGTTTTGAAAATCACACTTTTCCAAACCATGTATTTAAATTAAACAAAGCATTGTATGGTTTGAAACAAGCACCTAGAGCATGATATTATAGACTTAGTACTTTCTTGATTGAAAATGAGTTTTCAAGATATAATGTAGACAAAACTCTATTTATCAAAAAGAAGAATAATGACATCTTAGTTATACAAATATATGTTGATGACATCATTTTTGGTGCAACTAACGAATCTCTATGTAAAGAATTTGCTAAGCTTATGCAGAGAGAATTTAAAATGAGCATAATGGACGAGCTAAACTACTTCCTTGGACTTCAAGTAAAACAAACAAAGGAAGGCATCTTCATCAACCAAGCCAAATACATCAAGGAAATCATAAAAAAGTTTGGTATGGAGAGTAGCAAATCAATGAGCACACCCATCAGCCTAGCTTGTAGATTAGATAAAGATGAGAATGGATCCAATAGTTTACCAAAAGCTATATAGAGATATGATCGGAACCTTATTGTATTTGACTATAAGTAGACGTGACATATTATATAGTGTATGTGTATGTGCTAGATTTCAGTCATCACCAAAAGAAACACATATGCTTGCTGTTAAAAGAATAATTAAATATTCGAAAAGAACAAATAATTTAGGAATTTGGTATTCTAAACATTCTACTCTGAATTTGATTGGATTCTCTGATGCTGATTATGCTGGTTGTAAAATAGATAGAAAAAGCACTAGCGGTACATGCCAATTTCTAAGGTTGAATTTAATTTCATTGCACTATAAGAAGCAAAACTCCGTAGCCTTATCCACAATTGAGGCTGAGTATGTGGCTACTGGTAGTTGTTGTGCTCAAGTGTTATGGATTAAACAACAACTAGAAGTCTTTGGTGTATCATAATCTAAAATTCCAATTAAATGTGATAACACAATTGCTAATAATTTGAAAAAGAATCCAATTCAACAGTCTAGAACAAAGCACATTGAAATTAAACATCATTTTATTAGAGATCATGTTTCTAATAGTAATATTATGCTTGATTTTGTTTCTACTGAAGATCAATAAGCTAACATATTTACTAAGCCACTCAATCAAGATAGATTTGAGCTAATTAGGAGTGAATTAGGACTTTGCGATCCCTTCTAAATTCTCTAACCTAATTCCATCAAATCTAAGGAAATTTCATATAGAGAACCTCCTCAATTTATTCTATTTTATTGAGCCTTAATTTCCTTTGAAATTCTATTCAAAATCTTTCTGATTTGTGTTCGAATTTTTCAAAACTCCATTTTCTCTGTTCGAGTCGACTGGATCTTAATCCGAGTCAACTGGATTTTTTAAGAATTTTGGGCGAGTTCTGGCCTAGCCGACTCGAGCAGTTTCGAGTCGACTAGATCCTCTGATGGTTTTAGGAGAGCTCTAGACGAGTTGACTCGAGCCTTTTTAGGGCTACTCAAGTCGACTAGAATTTCATGCCAAAGTGTTTTGCTTATTATAAACTCTTCTCCAAACCGTTTAATCTTTATGTTGTCTTCTCTAACGGTTCATTCATCTCCAAAATCTGCTCCAAAGACTTCCTTCTCCCTTCCAAGCACTCCAATTTCTTGATTTTCCATCTTTCCTAGCAATGGCACCCAAGCGTGCAACGAGTAAACGCTCCGTTAGGGTTGCTCCAACTGTTGAAAAGGAACGAAGGTCCAAAAGGCGGCAAGAAAAGCCAACTAGCACCTTTCACAGTGAAGAATTTGTAGAGGAAGCTACAAGAGATGCTCCAAATGCTCCTAGCCAAGTGCTTTCGATGTCTACGCATCCGGTAACCTTCGGCCACCGAATTAACTTTGAGTTTATTAAAGGCATTGGGTTAAAAATAGGAGATTTAATTGAAGATCAAGGGTGGAAAAAATTTTGTTCTTTGAATGAAAAGACTTATCCCACATTGGTTAGAAGTTTTTATGAAAATTTAAGACTGTGAACTAATCATGTGGAGCCCATTGTAAAAGGAAAGAGGATTATAGTCAATGAGGAATCTCTACATGAATTACTGGAAATACCTTCTGATGGACTGAGATTTCTAGAAATTGACAACAGAGAAAAGGCTCTAAGAACAATACTGAACAAAGAAGATGTAGGAGGAATTGGTACAGTTTTTGCTAACACCCTGTCACTGAAAATGAGATTGCTTCACAATTTTATTTGTAGAACTTTCTTGCAAAGAACCGAGAGATTTGACTGGGTGAGTGAAAAGGATTTATGCCTTATGGAGCACATTTTAGAGAAAGCTCCTGTCAATCTATCATATATTATAATCATGCAAATGAAGGAGACAGTTAGGAAGACCAAATCCTGTTTACCCTATGGAATGATGCTTACACTCTTGTTTAAATCTCATAGAGTCAGTTTAGATGGTGAAAATGGATTGGAATTGCATCATACAGATGTATACACTTCTAAAACTCTATAGAGGATGGGGTACTTCAAATTGGAAGGAGTATGGAGAAAGAAAGGCACCAATGTAAGGGCCATTGGCAGCTCAAGTAGTAGTGAAGAAGAAGAAGATGAAGAGAATGTAGAAGCAGCTGGAACTTCTTCTACACCAGTACCTGAGCTTGAGTCACTTGTATCTGAGCCTGCTGCTGTTGTTGAGGAGACTAGAGCACCTTCTCCTATGATTGATATGCCTACAGTGGAGTTTGATTTGCTTGCACCAGAGTTTGACTTGCCTGCAGCTGATGTTCCTTTACCTGACTACCCTTCTGTAGCACCACAGCCTCAAATGAGTCAAGTTCAGATTGAAGAACAGATGAGAAGCTTGACAGATACATTGACAGGTACAATAACTTCTTTATTTAGTGATTTGAAAAAGTCAGTGGGCAGCAAATTGGACAGACTATGATGCGGGACTAATATGCATGCAATTCTTTTTGTATGTTTTATATGTGAGGTTAGGTGATTAATTCCCAAATTTCAGATCAAAATTAGTTGTAGGGAATTTTGTATGAATTTTTGAAGCCAAGCATGCAGATTAGAACCTATAAAAGTACTAAAGAAGGATCGCCGGGGCTGAGAAGCCTCGGTTAGGGCAAGTTCTCCTACAATAATAAGACTGGAGGTAGAGGGGGTGTACCTGACAACGTCTGAAGTGCCCGGTGAAGATCGCAGTGAATGGATCTCTCATTCCTTGATGGATGCAGCATGGAAAATTGAGCCAAAGACCCGCGGATACCCGACTTTCTGCTCGGTGGTCCGATTGAGGCTTGGCTGGAGTCGTTGGATTCGTAGGAACTCGGGGACCTGGAAACGACCTGTTAGGGGTTTAAAAACTCAAAGGAAATCAAGAAAACAAAGAAAAACAGCAAAGGGATGAAAGTTTTAGAAGGGGCTAGAAGGATGGTTGGCGGCAGGAAGATGGTTGCAAACACCGGGAAGAAGAACTCTCAAACCCCTTTATGCACATAGCAGGGTAATCACACAAAGTAATTGAAGAACTCAAGGTTTATTTCATATATCAAAATCTTCCTTCATACAAGAGGCTAGGGTCCTTTAAATAGACCCTTAACCTTGGGCTCCAAGTAAGGGCACATAAGTCTTTACATAAGAATCCTTTTCCCTCTCAAACCCTAGCTAGAAAATAAGGAAACATTAGGTAGAACAAATCCCTAAAAATTCTCTTGACTTGGCCAACACTTCAAGGATGCCTAGGGGGGCGTGTTGGTCTTCTAGGAGCAGCTAGAGGCCGGCCCAAAGGGGTTCGGGTGCATGGGTTTGGGCCTTTGGAAGCTGGGATGGCCTGGTAGCCATGTAGCAGGAATATTCCCTTGTATCTTGCTTCTTTAGGGCTTGGGCATGGCACCTGGGCTTGATTTCTTTGGGCTAGGATGTAGATGGACCTCTAGAATCATGGATGCCCTGGTCTATGAATATACTTTGGCATCTGGAAGGGAATCTGGGCATTTGGAGGGCATTTGCAAGGAATCAGGGTTTTCTGAATTTTTCCTCCTTTGGTCTTCAATTCTTCAAGCTGGGTTGGACTTGGGCTATGCTTCCATGTCTTCAATCTGGTTGGACTTGGTCTTCACTTGTATGATGTGGTCTTGAGTCTTCAATATGGTTGAATAGGTCTCAAAAAATTAAAATTAGCTCGACATGAGCTGACTAACACTAGACTGAACAAGCTCAACATGAGCTGACTAGTACAGAACTGAAACTCAAAAGACTCAAATAACAACTAAAATGGACTCAGATTGGCTAAGCCCTTATTACAGATGGACTCATAAATTATTAATCAATTCATAGAGGGTTGAAAAGTCTCTATCTTATTCTGGTGCCTCCGGTGTCCCCACCAATTCTCCCGGGGTGGCAGGAACTCGACCCTGTCGAGTGAAGATCAGACTGGCTCATATATCTCTCAAGAAGGTCTGGGTTGAGGCGTTGCAAGTCCTCTCGAGAAATCTACAAATTGTTCGACTCTGGCTGGCCTTACCATCAGACCAGGAAGCATTGATAGTCATGGCCCTGGGTCGTGATGGCTTGATCGTCCTGGATATGCTCGATCCGTTCTCCTCTCTCAGGCCAAATTTATTAGTGGACACTCTGGGTTAGGGTCACTCACAATGAAAAGGAATAGGTTCAAAAGCCTCACTAGGTATCGCTGCCGGTTCCTTGTACTCAACAAGGTCTATAATATTGAAGGTAGAACTAATGCCCAAATCCGAAGGCATGTCTAACACCTAGGCATTTGATCCAACCTTCTCTATCACTTTAAAAGGTTTGGCTCTGCGAGCATGAAGCTTCTTTTAGGCCTAAGCCTAACCAAGATAGAATCCACTACATCAAATTCTTTGATCCATCTTCGGGAATTAGCCAGTTTGTTTAAAATTAGTGTAGGTGGTGAACATGCTGGGCACATGTAGACTCCTAACAAATGATTCAAAGGACTCATACTAACACCTAACAGACTTGACTATGCATTCCTATAGAAGGAAATCTTATTGAACTCTTTGGATCTAAACCTAACAGATTATAGGTTCCTTAGGTTTGATCCTAGCTTGACATGCACATGAAAATTTGTAGTGAACTCCTAGCAAATTCCAAAGAGTATGCCAGAAGTAAGATGCAAACCTAACATTGCGTGATGAATGTATGCAATATGCTAATCTTAGTTTTATGCAATCTAATCATCCTAGAAATGCTAGAGGTGTCAGGAAAGGGCAGAAAATAGGAAGTGGGTTCAGAAGTAGTTTGGTAGGGTAGGGAAAAAAGTTCAAGGTTAGTTGGATAAAGTTCGATATAAGAAGGCATGTCAGGGACTAATCTTAGACTAATGAGGCTAACCTTACGAGGTTGCGGTATATCTATGTGGTTTGCATAATGGAAGGATGGGTTACTAATCTCAGCGAAGAGTTCCTTAATGGGAACTATAGGAGGAGGATCATCTTGAGGGTACTGATTCAAAGAGATCAAGTCCTTAACAAATTCTTCTAGTTCTTGTATTTTAAGACTAGACTCTAGAATTTGGCTCCCCTCTATGGTTTTCTCAGGTAAGGCTCTTGCAGTACCTAGGTTCTCTTCCTCTATTTGTTCTTCCACTATAGCTTTAGGTTGGATGTGGTCAAGGCCAACTAGCTCTGGGTGGTTTCTACCTGGGTATCTATTAGGTCAGCTAATTCTAAGTCATCTAAAGGTGTCTCCTCTTCTCCCTCATACTCATCCACTAGGCTCACATCAGCTTCATACACTTCAGTGTTAATGTAAGCCTTGTGAATCTCAGGAATGGTTGGAGAAGGTCGGCTAGCATGAAATTGGTTAGGTTCTAGTATCTGATTATGGGTACTACTCCTAGTAGGTTTAGGTTGTATAAGGGGTAGTGGCTCACTACTGGGTTCATATTTAGGGATACTAATCCTATGGGGTTCAAGTTGACTATGGGAAGCATGACTAGTACTAAGCTGATACTTAGGGGTTATGGGTTCTCTGGGCTCATAGGACAAGGGTGCAGATCTATGGGTCATGGGATTATAGGATCTGGGGTCATAAGATTTTGGGTCAGCTCTATGGTCAGGTTCTAAGGATGGATTATGGTATGGGGTCCTCCTAAGGTTGGGCTCCCTATATGGGTCAGGATATTGGGTTCTCCTAGGGTTGGACTCCCTATATGTGTCAGAATATTGGGTGTTGGGTCTACTAGGCTTATAGGGTGTGGGTGCATAGGATCTATGATCATGGGATCTAGAGTCATAGGATATAGGTTCACAGGTTCTGGATTCATAGGTTCTAGGTTCATAGGATTTGGAGTCATAAGATCTATAGGTTGTGGTTATACTAGGCTTAGAGGATGTAGGTAAATAGGATCTATCTTTCTGGTCTACAAAATCCTGATTGGGTCTTCTAGGACTAACCGATGGTTTAGCCTCAAGGTATGGATTAGGGTTTGTGGTCCTCCTAGGTTGAGGATTGTAGTACGGATCAGGATGAGGGGCTCTCCTAGGTTCGACCTCATGGTATAGATCAGGGTTTGGGGTTCTCCTAGGTTGAGGGGACTCAGGATCTGGCTCAGACTGTGACCCATGGGTTCTTTGTATGGTCCCAACATGGCCTTCTAACTGGTCAAACCTATTAGCAAGATGGTCAATTCTATTGTTGGTTTGGGTACTAGACTGAGTTAACTGGGCCATGGATTGGGTTAGTTGCTCAGTGAGTGCTTTTATTTGCACTTGCAAATTTTTCATGGGTTTAGACATTTGTGAAAGAGGTGGGTGATATGAAACCCCTTATCTAGTGCTCATGCAAGACTCGATCAGACCGACTACAGCTGACTAGAACTATAGTCCAAACTAGATGCTCAATCAGGATGGCAAACTAGCCTATAGTAATCCTGTACTCAGCCAGGCAGGTGTAAGGGGAGTGTTAGGTCTCTGATTGCCAATCCTAGACACCAATCAGAGATTGGCCAGGTAGGCGGACCAGCACACAAGCCCTTCGGGATTGAATCCCTAAACCACCATTCTAGACACTGAGCACAAGGCACACACAGGTTATCTTGACACAATGATCTGACACGTAGCCCAGACTCGACCAGTTGGTGTCCCTAGCCCACTAGGGCAAATTAAATCTAGTTAATTTTAGGTTAAGGCTTAGGAACGAATGCAAGGGATGTGGTTTTGGGCTAAGGAGAGGTGATCAAATCCTCCCCCCATCTGATATAGCAAGAGTTCCCTTAAAAGTAAATTATGCAATGATGGCAGGCAGATGAGGATACAAATTAGGGTTTAGATGTTTTTGGTATTTTTGGAGAATATGTAATTTTTTTTGGTATTTTTTAAATATAAGAAAACTTGCAAATCATGGCCTAATATGCTAGAAATATACTAAAATTATAAGATATGCAAAAGATGCTAAACAAAACCCTAAAACTTCCAAACTTGTCTTGCTGAAAAACAGAGCCAAAAATTTGCAGGCTGTATTTTGGCTTGAAGAAAATTCACAGGTCATAATAAAATCTTCAAAAATTCTTAAAATTACAGTGAATTATGATGAATCCAGCAAAATAGTTTCAAAATTTTTGGAGTTTTTATCAAGGATAAATGATTAAAATAACAGAGCATATACGGACTAAAAAATTGCAGAAAACAAGCCCTAATCTAAGCTCTGATACCAAATGATGTGGGACTAATATGTTGGGAATTGTATCCCAAAGCCAATCATCTAGGTTGTAGATGGTTGAGTCAATTGTTATGTAATTTTTATAATGAATAAAAGTTATTCTGGCTTCTCATCACTTTACATCTTCCTATAATGAATTCTTTAGTGATGATGTCCTTAGGACTACTATTACATCGATATAGAGAGGATATATCGAGTGGTTCTTAAACAGGGTTCTCAGCCAAATGATATGTTGTACCTGGATAGCAACATATCAAGCATAGGCTATTGTGGTTCGCATTGTTTGGTTGTCCTCTTGACCAAAGGAGTGTGGTGACACTGATGTGATCTGCAAGTGGGATATTTGATATCTCATTAGACGTGACTCCGCGTAGCACCTTATCTGCCTAAGGATCGCTCGCGAATGGATATGGGCATAAGTGTCCCTCTGACCTGAGGTCACTTTGGTAGCTTGCAAGCATCTCCCTGTGCTTTGGTGCTGGACTACCCGGATTTTAATCCGGTGATGGAAGGTCTCTGGGTACAGGCAAGTACTTGTGGAGCAGTAGTGGACCAAGATGGAATTGACCTGTCCAAATGGTTTGGATTGAATGTCTCGCAGTCTCTCAATTTAGCAAATCCTCGGCCGGGGTGGTCCCAGTGAAGAGTCACTGGACATGCGAGATTGAGACACATAGTGGATTGACATAGCTGGGGTTGGCAGTTCAACCCTAGGTCATCCTGAGCATTGGAGGTCAAAGGGATGAATTATGCGGTAACCATATGCCAGAGGTTCGATGGAATGCTCCCGCATCTTCGACCTATCCGGACGCCGAGACCCATTGCTAGGTGGTATCTTGTGCTGGTACTGGAAGTGTCCCAGTACTACCATTTAGGTTCGAACCTATGAGGTCACACGCCACAGAGGATTTCTATCTGATCAGGAACCGATTCGATTGGGAATCGTTTCGGTGTTTTGTCACGATTTTTGGTTGAGTTTTCTTCTGATTGACCCGGTCTTGGGTTGATCGGGTCTTCTCTGGATCAACCAGGAATATGTTCCTAGCTGACTAGGATTGAACCCATGTTCATCAAATGGTTTGATGAATGTTTCTAAGTCCAATTGATTTTTGTTTTAGTCGGTTGCAAGTCGATTTCAACTCAAATTAGTGAGGTTGGACTGTAGAAAGATAGGGTTCGTTCTTAGCTTCGTTTTGAGTCCAGTTTCGTTCGATTTGGACTTCGTTTGACTGGGTTTTGGCTTGAACCAAATTGACCCTGCTTTGCCCTTGGACCGAAGGGCTTTTTGGTCATTTGCCGGTTCACCTATTGAACCGTCGTCTTCATGCCTGAGACGTTTGAGTTTCTGAAACCGAAACAGGGCGTCTGCTATCTTGATTTATTTTGATTTAATCCCACCACCCCTTCGTGCAAAACTCAAGACCCTTGCTCTCCCCTTCGGTTGGCATCCAGAGATAATTTTTATACCCCCTTCTTGCTCTCTTTCGGTGTGTTTTTGAGAGCTTCCTCCATTTCTCTAAAAATCATGAAAAACTTGGGATCCGGCGGCTAGCGACGTCGGAGCTCCGATCAGAAGTTCCCACGGCGTGTATCCCCTCTAGAGGGATTTCGCCTGAGATCCTGGGAGCAGGTCATCGCTCCAGTGCAAGGTAATCAAAGTTTGATCTTCAAATCCCCCTACTGCAACCGTGGCCGTGGATGACTTTTGGAGCCCCGATTTGAAGTGGAAAATGCCGGAGACCTGGAGATCCGATTTCATCACCTTGTAGCCGGTCAAGCAAGGATTCCAGCGGACCTAGGAGCTCGGAGTTTGGAGGCCTGTGCGCTCTGCAGTCGGCGTCTGAACATTGCTCCATGGTAAGGTATCTCTGGACCGAGGTTGAAGACGGGTGGAATAGCGAGAACAGCTATTCCACCCCATTCCTCCCTTATTCCAGCCTGGAATAAGTTCCTTATTAATTTTTATATGCATTTATACATGTCTAAAAATTATGAAAAAAATATATGCCATGCACTTTTATGTTCTCTATGCAAATATATATTTTTGATCCTGGTTTTGGGACAGGTTTTTCCGTGATTAATTAGAATTGTTTTAAAACATCTACCTATTCCTATCCTCTGCTTAGTGTAGGCACACAAAAAAAAAAAAAAAAAAAAAAATCTTCCTTCATAATATGCATGCAATTATTTTTGTATATTTTATATGTTGGGTTAGGTGATTAATTCCTAAATTTCATATCAAAATTAGTTGTATGAAATTTTGTATGAATTTTTGAAGCCAAGCATGCAGATTAGAACCTAGAAAAGTACTAAAGAAGGATCACCGGGGCTGAGAAGCCTCGGTTAGGGCAAGTTCTCCTACAATAATAAGACTAGAGGTAGAGGGGGTGTACCTGACAATGTCTGAAGTGCCCGGTGAAGATCACAGTGAAGGGATCTCTCGTTCCTCGATGGATGCTGCCTGGAAAATCGAGCCAAAGACCCGCGGATACCCGGCTTTCTGCTCGGTGGTCTGATTGAAGCTTGGCTGGAGTCGTTGGATTCGTAGGAACTCGGGGACCTACAAACGACCTGTCAGGGTTAGAAAACTCAAAGGAAATCAAGAAAACAAAAAAAAATAGCAAAGGAAAGAAAGTTTTGGAGGGGGCTGGAAGGATGGTTGGCGGCAGGAAGATGGTTGCAAACACCGGGAAGAAGAACTCTCAAACCCCTTTACGCACACAGCAGGGTAATCACACAAAGTAATTGAAGAACTCAAGATTTATTTCATATATCAAAATCTTGCTTCATACAAGAGGCTAGGGTCCTTTAAATAGATCCTTAACCTTGGGCTCCAAGTAAGGGCACATAAGTCTTTACATAAGAATCCTTTTCCCTCTCAAACCCTAGCTAGAAAATAAGGAAACATTAGGTAGAAAAAATCCCTAAAAATTCTCTTGACTTGGCCAACACTCCAAGGATGCCTAGGGGGGCATGTTGGGCTTCTAGGAGCAGCAAGAGGCTTGCCCAAAGGGGCTCGGGTGCATGGGTTTGGGCCTT
Organism: Areca catechu; assembly: GCA_021397845.1. Taxonomy (NCBI): domain Eukaryota; kingdom Viridiplantae; phylum Streptophyta; class Magnoliopsida; order Arecales; family Arecaceae; genus Areca; species Areca catechu. The sequence continues at coordinate 128,369,944 of CM038045.1, read as the reverse complement.
TGGAAGCTGGGATGGCCTGGTAGCCATGTAGCAGGAATATTCCCTGGTATCTTGCTTCTTTAGGGCTTGGGCTTGGCACCTGGGCTTGATTTCTTTGGGATAGGATGTAGATGGACCTCTAGAATCATGGATTCCCTGGTCTATGAATATACTTTGGCATCTGGAAGGGAATCTGGGCATTTGGAGGGCATCTGCAAGGAATCAGGGTTTTCTGAATCTTTCCTCCTGGGGTCTTCAAATCTTCAAGCTGGGTTGGACTTGGGCTATACTTCCATGTCTTCAATCTGGTTGGACTTGGTCTTCACTTGTATGATGTGGTCTTGAGTCTTCAATATGGTTGAATAGGACTCAAAAAAATAAAATTAGCTCAACATGAGCTGACTAACACTGGAATGAACTAGCTTAACTTGAGCTGACTAGTATAGAATTGAAACTCAAAAAACTCAAATAACAACTAAAATGGACTCAGATGGGCTAATCCCTTATTGCAAATGGACTCATAAATTATTGGTCAATTCACAGAGGGTTGAAAAGCCTCTATCTTATTCTTGTACCTCCGGTGTCCCCACCAGACTGGAAGAGCATGTTTCAAATCTACAAGGAAAGGTTAAAGCTATGGATTCTTCAAGATCAACTCCTCAAATAGAACTTCAACCAATTCTGAATTATATCTCTTCAAGTTCTGAAGTAATTTTGAGGTTTGTGGACACTACATTAAATGAATACAAAACAGAGTTGAGGGAAATTAGAGGCAAAGTGGGAACTGTTGTTGATACAAGAAGTATGGCTGATGACTACACTAGAGGCATTGGGATCATCAGGTCAGAGCTTGGTAGACTTCGAGGATCAGCTGAGGCATTCGCCAATGTCCAAGCTTCTGAGCTTATATCAATGCAGAAAAAAATAGGTGAGTTGAAGGAGGCAGTGAACAAAGTGCCAATTAGCCTCAAGGACATGGAGCAACAGCTTGGAGCAATTTGGATGGAGATGGTGTCTATCTGTGGCACTGTCAGATCCTTGGAGGTCATAGCTAGGACCAGACCATTGTATGATCCACCTCCCATTTTTACTAGGGCTCCTAGTACCTCTCATCACCCTAGGGCTCCTCCTCCTCATGTTTCATCTAGTCGATCATCTAGACCCACTTCTTGGCATGGTGCCAATGTTCATAGAGATGACTCTGAGTAGATGTTTTGTAGTTTCAGTACTTTTTGGATGCTTTTTGAAATTTTTGTAATGGTTGATGTACTGAACACCTTTTTGATATAAATGAAATGAACATCTTTTTGGTCACTGTGTAATGTGTGTATATGTATTATCTTGTTTACTCTCTCCATTTATTTAAATAGAATTCTCTCTCTAAGTTGAGAAAGTGAAATTATCTCAAACAAATCTTAAAACTTTCTCAATCTATTTAAAATTCTGAACTTATCTGTTTAACCTTTTTGAATTGATGACAAAAAGGGGGAGAACCATAGAGTGCATGAAAGAAAAAGCTTAATGAATTGCAATAGAACTTCTAAAGAAAAGTAGACAAGGGGAGTTTTAAAGAATTTCTGAATGATCTTTGCATTTTTGAATGATCTTTTGCATATTATTCTGTTAAAATGATCAATTGAATGATAAAGGGGGAGAAACTTGAGAAATTTCTTATTGTTTAGAAATTTTATAAAAAGGGAGAGATTTACATGTTCAATTTACATGCTTCAATGATTACTATGATGCTCTCTACTTACTACATCTATCTGATAATACTTAATGCTGCTTGATACATACAAGCAATCATTCTCTGATACTTACAGTTTATAAAATTAACTTTGTGCATAACTGTATAGCATATATTGATACACATTTGAGATTACAGTTGATTTTATGAATTATCAAATAAGTGTAAATGATTAACTTGATATACATCCATACTTTGAATAGAATATATTCTTTTCATGCTCAATGTTTTGTCATCATCAAAAAGGGGAAGATTGTTGATCCCAAAAGTGATTTTGAAGATAACAAAACATTGGAGCATACATTTGGTTATCTAACAACTCTTCAAATGATTGACAAGTTTTTGTAGGACAACTACATTGACACACTTTCTAAATCCTACAATCTTTATTGCTTTATGTTGAGTTGTAAAGTGTTTAGAATCTTGTAAAGAAGAACCCTACAAAAGATTCCTACACAAATCAAGTTTAAGGGTTACTGTAGTTTTCAAGCTTCAATTTTTCTTGAATTTATTGTAAGAAGTCCTTGAAAGAATTCTTCAAAGCATGGGACAAGTGTTCTGGAAGAGAGAGTTTGATATGGCTGAAGAAACAATTTCGAGCCTGGTGTGGGCACCAGACTCAGAAGAAGACTTCAGGGCTCCATCTGGATCTCTGATTGACCTTGCCCGAAGAATTAGGATTTTCTGGTTTTGCAATAAGGGTTGACATGATCAACTCAATTTTGAGTATGTAATTTTGTCATTTCAATTTTTGTTGGGTCATGTTGACTCAGTCCAAGTCCAAGGCCCAGGTAGGAGTCATTCCCTTTGCCATAGGGCACCACATTTTCCAGCTACAAGTGGGTGCCACACTCCCTGCCACATCTCCATCCAGTGTACCTTGGTCCCCACGCCTCAAGTAAGCACGTTCTTTTTTCTTGCACCACTTAGGGGAGAAATCCATCAAGATACCTCAATCCAAGGAGGAGACAACTTCTTTCCAGATAAACCCAAGCCAGGATGGCAAGAATTTTTCTTGAAGAGAGGATCAAGGAGGTGCCCCACAATGTTCCATAAAAATCCAAGTTATAAAAGGGAAAAGAGCATGTCTTGGGGAGAAAATCAAGGAGGCACCCAAAAGTTTCCAAAAGTGCCAAAGCCATGAAAGGAAGAAGCCTAAACTTGTGGAGCAAGACTAGGAGGTGTCCAAATGAGCCAAACCATGAAGGGAAAATCCTTGATTCATGGAGAGATACTAGGAGACACCCCCATAACCTGCCATTTGGAGCTGATTTTCAAGTTTTCTTGGAGATTTTGGGCTGCCCACTCATGGAAGGAGTCTTGGGAAGAGAATTTGATGCCTAAAGTGTGGGTTAGTCCTATTAGTCCCACATGGGAAATGTATAAAATTTTATTTCTTTGTTATGTCTATATATTCAACTCTACGTAACTCTTGAATTTAATAATGAATGAAATCAATTTCTTTGTGAGAAAATTTGTCTTTCTCTCTTCCGCACTTGTATTCAAGTGTTGAGCTCCGTGAGGGAGTAAATCCGGGTTTCCTAGGAACCTTGAGGAGGTATGAGATCTCCAACCCCAAAACTCTAGCTTAGTCCACCCATCTCTACTCCACCACCACCAAACCCTAATTTTCCATCTACATCCCATGGCCCCTCTCTTCCACATAGAGGCCGGCCACCAGCATCTAGGTTCAGATCAACTGTTTTCAACTACATAGCAAGTTCAAAGAAGAGTCAAATCAGTATCAAGATCTCCGGAACTTCTACATCCAACAATCTTCATTAAGTCCTCAGGTCAGTGTCTTTCTTTGAGTTTCTGGTTCTTTTTTCTTTTATTCTTCTTCTTCCAGATCCTGAGTTCGAGAAGGAGGCCAACCTTGCCATAGGACTACAATCCAAGGATCCATTGCGAAGATACCCCGTCTCCAAGGATCCTATAATCTGCTCGAGAGTGTCCTCCAAGTGAAGCAACAAGAGATATCACTGCTAGGTAACAAGAACCTTCCCTTCTCACTTTGTCTGTTTCGTTGAAACTCAGAGCAAACCCTAGATCTGGGGGTTTCTCAATCCCCAGCGATCCTACTTTTGAGTTACTCTGATAATCCACTCCTTTTAATTGTGCTCTCTGTCATTTCTTAGTTTCTTTCAACATTAGTTTATCTTTCCTTTGAGTCAAAGCCGACTTCTGAAAATATATTAAAAAAAAATACATTAATTTTAATTTACTTCCGCATCGCATCATCTTTTTTGTTCTGCATCATTTTTGGTATCAGAGCTTCTGTTCTACATCATTTTGGTATCAGAGCCCTGTCTAGGGTTTCTGACTTGCTTGCATGTTTTGAGTGTCTCTCTTTTACTTTTTCTGCTCGAAGTAGACTCCCCAGGACGTCCGATCCTAGGATCGAAGCGAGGTGCAAGCCTCCACATTCTATTCCATGGGGTGTTCCTAGGGCGTGTAGGGGATCCGCTGGGTTACAACTTCGTAGCAGGAATTGTAAATAGGGGAAGCATTCTATTTTCAGTCTGTAACTATCCTGTTGCAGGAATTGTTTCTCATTGCAGGTAACTCCAAATTGCATGATTTTTATTTTTCTAGAACAAGTATAATTGAATCTATTTTACATAAGTTTACTATAATTTATTGGTTTCTGTGGAATTTTTGAGAGTTAAATTATAGCAACTCTATTTCTATGTTTCTGCAATTCAATTTTTTTTTTGAGTGATCATCTCCTAATTCATCTTAAGGGCAATTGAGCATCTAAGATAAGGGGAGGAGTTGATAACCTCTCCTTAGCCCAAAACCACCACCCATTCATTCGATCCTAAGCCTAATTTTAAAATTTATTAGACTTAATTTGCCCTAGTGGGCTAGGGACACCAACAAGACAGGTCTAGGCAAATGTTGAGTCAGTTTGTCTAGTTACTCTGTGTGTGCTTTGTACTCAGTGTCTAGAATGGTGGTTTAGGGATTCTATCCCGAAGGGCTTGTGTGCTGGTCCGCCTACCTGGCCAATCTCTGATTGGTGTCTAGGATTGGCATTTAGGGACCTAACACTCCCTTACACCTACCTAGCTGAGTCCCGAGTTACTATAGGCTAGCTTGCCACTCTGATTAGGCATCTAGTTTGGGCTCTAGGTCTAGTTAGCCCGTAGTCGTTTCAGTCGAGTCTCATTTGGTGTGCTTGCTTTCATCATCATGTCCACCCGGAATAGAGTACCCTACCAACCTGGTCAAACCCAACCTGATTTAGAGGCCATGATTAGAACTCTTACCGAAAGTATGACCAAATTGAGTCTGAATATGAATGAGGATTTTTCCCAGTTTAGAGACCGAGCCCAGGGACTTGAGAAACGTAGACATCAAAATTGGACCCCTGATCCAAAATTTAATAGGCCCCAACCTCACCCATGCCAGGAGCCTCGAAGGACCTTATATCGTGATCCCGAGCATAACCCTAGGAGCCTATACCTATACTTGGTTGACTCAGAGAAGGGACCCGTTAGAAACATCGAACCTTATGCTCCCACTTTTGATGGAAGACAAGAGACATATATTAAGTGGGAAGAACAAATGGATCGGTATTTTGAGTGCACTAACATATCGGAATTAGGACAAGTTAGGTTGGCCAAAACCAAGTTCACCAAACATGCTAGGTCGCATTGGTATGCTATTGAGCATGAGTGTTATTAAAGAAAAGAAGAAATATATACTTGGAGAGATATGAGAAGTAAGTTAAGAGATAGGTACCTAGGTAGATCCTATGAGAAAAGACTTTTAGACCAATGGTACCAATTGCGACAAGGTAATAGGCCTGTTTCTAAATATATCGAGGACTTCCAGTGGTATGACATGAAATGCAATACCATTGAGACCGAAGCTCAGATCACATCGAGGTTTAGGATTGGGTTACACCTAGACATTTATAGGAAGCTATGCCTTGAAAAGACCAATAAGTTAGACCGAGCCTACCAAGAAGCCCAAGACTATGAGTGGTTTTTAAGATATAACCAATCAAGTACTTTGGACTTAAATCCAACCTCTACCAACTTGAGTCAAGTTCTGATTGATCCGACACCCGTAGTGAACCAAACTTTTGTTTGTCAATTCCCACTTGTGTCACCTATTGACCAGAAGGATAACACTGAGAAGGAGTTAGGCATGGCCATCCCAAAATTAGTTGACCTGACCAGAGCCGTACTTAAAGAGGAATCAAAGGAGAATAGATTAGAACATTTCAGTGAGATTGAGGAAGAAATATATGAGCCTGACATAAGTTTGATAGATGAATATAAAGAAGAAGAATTTGAGGATATCTCTCCCTATAATTCAATTAACCAACTCCTACCTGATGGGGTTATTGAGGGGACCCCTGCCACTCAAGGAATTCATGAGCTAAACCTAAGAGAAGACCCTTTTGAGGAAGTTCAGGAAGAGGAAATTGCACCCAATGAGAGTTTAAGTGAGAATACCCCTGAACTCATTGAGGAATCCAAAGAAGACACCCCTGAGTCAAATCTGGTAGAGAAGTGTGAAGAAGGAAGGGGTTCACAAGAATTGCCCATTGAGAAGGTCCAAGAACAAGAAAAAGACAGTAGCTTAGAAGACTTTCTAGATAAACATTCCAAAGACCTTCCTGATAACCTTCCACCTTCTAGGAGCAGGGAGCCTACCCTAGAACTTGCACTTGTAGACCCTCCTAGAGCAAATCATGAGGTTTGGATGAGTGCACCTATAAAACAATGTCCTCATTTTAAGGTCGTCCTGAATAACCAAGGTATGTTTTTTGTTTCCTATAAGCCACCTCAAAACTCTGATTCTTATTTCCTACCATTCCCAGAATCTTCTCATGTTTCTAGAGCTATGGGATTACACTTTACTGAGATTTCTAGGTTGCAAGACTCCTTAGAACCTATTAGGTTTGCCACCTACTTCTGGAAGACCTTATGGCACCTACTAGGCATCCATAATAAGTTTTCATGCTCAACATGCCCTCCTCTGACCCAAGGTCAAACCTAGAGAGCCTTAGTTTGTTAGGTTTAGACCTAGGGTTCCTTTGGAATAAAGTCCATTCTTTAGGAATGCGTCATCAGTCTAGTTTAGTTTTTCTTGACCCTTTACTAGGCTTTGGCTCAGATTTTGGTTTGATTGAGAGCACCAGGAATTGGGATTTGTATTTTGTCCAGGGCTGAAATTGCATTCAATGTTTCGATCAATAGGTCTATAGGCTAGAGACCCTTTGAAATTATTCATGGATACAAGCCTCACACACCACTTGATCTGATTTCACTATTAGCCCACACACACAAGTCTCTTGATGCACTTGCATAGCATGTAAAGGACTTGCATAAAGAAATTCATGCCAAAATAACTTTAAGTAATGAAACTTATAAGAAGTTGGCTGATTCTCAAAGACGAGTCAAAACTTTTGTTGAGAGAGACTATGTAACTATTAGGTTAAGGCCTGAGCGGTTTTCTCCTGAAACCGTTAGAAAGTTACATGCTAGAGGAGCTGGACCATTTAGAGTAGTGAAGAGAGTAGGATCCAATGCCTATGTGCTCGAGTTGCCTCCAGAGGCAATAGCTCTACTTTCAACATTACAGACCTAGTAGAGTACAGGGAGCCAACTGTGATTCCCAGTGAGCCTTTTGAACCTAATCCTGTTATTGAGAGTGATCCCGATCCTGTGTGTCCACAAACAAACTGGCCTGTGAGGAAAGAGCAGATTGAAAAGATCCTGGATGATCAGGTTATCTCTACTCGTAATCGAGGATACCAAAGATACCTGGTCCACTGGCAAGGAAGGCCAGACTCTGATGACTCTTGGATCTCCCGAGAAGAACTACAAGATTTGGATCCAGACCTCTTGGAGAGATACCAGAGCCAACTTGAGCCTTACTCGACAAGGTCGAGTTTCTCCCACCCCGGGAGAATTGGTGTGGGCACCAGACTCAGAAGAAGACTTCAGGGCTCCATCTGGATCTCTGATTGACCTTGCCCGAAGAATTAGGATTTTCTGGTTTTGTAATAAGGGTTGACATGATCAACTCAATTTTGAGTATGTAATTTTGTCATTTCAATTTTTGTTGGGTCATGTTGACTTAGTCCAAGTCCAAGGCCCAGGTAGGTGTCTTTCCCTTTGCCATAGGGCACCACATTTTCCAGCTACAAGTGGGTGCCACACTCCCTGCCACATCTCCATCTAGTGTACCTTGGTCCCCACGCCTCAAGTAAGCAGGTTCATTTTTCTTGCACCACTTGGGAGAGAAATCCATCAAGATACCTCAATCCAAGGAGGAGACAACTTCTTTCCAGATAAACCCAAGCCAGGATGGCAAGAATTTTTCTTGAAGAGAGGATCAAGGAGGTGCCCCACAATGTTCCATAAAAATCCAAGTTATAAAAGGGAAGAGAGCATGTCTTGGGGAGAAAATCAAGGAGGCACCCAAAAGTTTCCAAAAGTGCCAAAGCCATGAAAGGAAGAAGCCTAAACTTGTGGAGCAAGACTAGGAGGTGTCCAAATGAGCCAAACCATGAAGGGAAAATCCTTGATTCATGGAGAGATACTATGAGACACCCCCATAACCTACCATTTGGAGCTGATTTTCAAGTTTTCTTGGAGTTTTTGGGCTGTCCACTCATGAAAGGAGTCTTGGGAAGAGAATTTGATGCCTAAAGTGTGGGTTAGTCCTATTAGTCCCACATGGGAAATGTATAAAATTTTATTTCTTTGTTATGTCTATATATTCAACTCTATGTAACTCTTGAATTTAATGATGAATGAAATCAATTTCTTTGTGAGCAACTTTGTGTTTCTCTCTTCTGCACTTGTATTCAAGTGTTGAGCTCCGTGAGGGAGTAAATCCGGGTTCTCTAGGAATCTTGAGGAGGTGTGAGATCTCCAACCCCAAAACTCTAGCTTAGTCCACCCATCTCTACTCCACCACCACCAAACCCTAATTTTCCATCTACATCCCACGACCCCTCTCTTCCATATAGAGGCCAGCCACCAGCATCCAGGTTCAGATCAACTGTTTTCAACTATAGAGCAAGTTCAAAGAAGAGTCAGATCAGTATCAAGATCTCCGGAACTTCTACATCCAACAATCTTCATTAAGTCCTCAGGTCAGTGTCTTTCTTTGAGTTTCTGGTTATTTTTTCTTTTGTTCTTCTTCTTCCAGATCCTGAGTTCGAGAAGGAGGCCAACCTTACCATAGGACTACAATCCGAGGATCCATTGCGAAGATACCCCGTCTCCAAGGATCCTACAATCTGCTCGAGAGTGTCCTCCAATTGAAGCAACGAGAGATATCACTGCTAGGTAACAAGAACCTTCCCTTCTCACTTTGTCTGTTTCGTTGAAACTCAGAGCAAATCCTAGATCTAGGGGTTTCTCAATCCCCAACGATCCTACTTTTGAGTTACTCTGATAATCCACTCCTTTTAATTGTGCTCTCTGTCATTTCTTAGTTTCTTTCAACATTAGTTTATCTTTCCTTTGAGTCAAAGCCGACTTCTGAAAATATATTAAAAAAAAATACGTTAATTTTAATTTACTTCCGCATCGCATCATCTTTTTTGTTCTGCATCATTTTTGGTATCAGAGCTTCTGTTCTACATCAGAGCCGACTGGATGGAATACCCAGCTGACTCTGGCACTAGCACAGGAAAGAAGTTCTCTAGCACACAAATCTAGTCGACTGGCACCAAGGCCCAGCTGACTCGTCCAGATCATGGTTGAGAACGTTCTGAGATTCTCAGGGATCTGAGGCGACTGGAATTCAGCCCAACCGACTCATCCAGAACTTGGTTGAGAATGGTCTAAGAGCCTTTGAGATCTGAGCCGACTGGATTTCAACCTAGCCGACTCGTCCAGAGTAAGATATTTTCTCAACTATAGAAGCTAGCTGACTGGCATTCAGCCTAGTCGACCCAAACTTGATCCGAGCCAACTCGAAGATTGTCCGAGCTGACTGGAATGATTAGGTCACCTCCAATGGCTAGTTCCAGTTCTCAATTTTTGAATTCCAAAAGTGCTATAATGGTAACCTATGACCTTCCAACGGTCTATAACGTTCAAAATCAAGGGAAGGTAGTTGAAGTCTCTATAAATAAAGTATGAGAACATCTTTGAAGAGACTAATGAATTATTGGGCATTTATTGAACACTTATTGAAGTGAGAAGAGAGAGAGCACTTAAGCTTTAGAGTCTGCTTTCAAGCCTGCAACAACTCTTACCAGAAGCTTGAAGCATCTTTTGAGGAAAGCAAGAAAGCCATTGAAGTGCATTGAAGAGCATTCAGTGGATCTTCACTCGTGCTACATTGGCAACCACCCAGACAACAAAGTTTCTCTTTATTATTACTTCTTTATTCTATTTTTTAGAATATCTGGGTTATTGGTGAACCCGGTTTTAAAAACCAAATAGGTTTCTTTGGTGAGCCTGTAAAAACCAAAGTGTAGAGATTTCTTTGGTGAGCCTATTTAAAAACCAAAGTGTAGAGGTTCTAGGTGAGCCTGTGAAATCCTAGTTTGTGTTTCTTTGGTGAGCCCATTTTTAAAAACCAAAGTGTAGAGGTTAGGATTGTGAGCCTGTAAAATAATCCAACTGTATTCCGATTTGGGTGATATAGTGGAAATCCCGAATGGTGAGCTTGGGTAGTGGACGTAGGAGCTGGGTTGCTCCGAACCACTATAAACCTACTTTATTTGTGTTGTGTTTGATTTACCTTTTAGCTTCTGCATTTATTCTCTAATTAACAAAACACCTAACCCCTAAAAGGAATTACTTGTACACATACTTGCGAAAATTTTGTAATTCCCAATTTACCCCCCTCTTGGGAAAAAGCCCCTGGGCAACATTTTTTCTGATTTTCCAAGTCCAAGATGAAGGTCTCCAAGCCAATAATTATTGCCAAAGTGAGTCCTAAAGGTAGGGAGTGCTAGTCTTATGGTTTAGGCCTCAATCCTTGAGTGATGAGAGCTCCTTCTTCCACCAAATAATTAGCAATCATTATTGGTAGGAAAACTCTTCCTAAGCTTCATTAGATCTAATCATTTGAAGGTTAACTTGTCCTAGTAGTGATGGTTTCCTTGCCATGAAGATCCTAATCTCTATTTTGAGCTAGATCTAAATTTCGGGTATTGTAATTTAGATCAACTAGTCTCCTTATGATGATTCTTTTCATGGATTAATTTAAACTATTTATTTGATAATTAATCGCTCAAGTTTGCTTGCTGGTTAGCTTGCTAAAACTCTCCATTCATCATTTTATTTTCGTCCCCCATCAAGATGATTAGGACTAAGAGTATTGCCGTAGCTAAGAGTATCAGAACATAAATTATATGAATGATAAAATCATGTATCATGATACTCTAAAGGAAAATATGTTTAAGAGAAACAATTTCAGTAAAAAACTATACTCCCCCTGAGGAGATGATTCATAGACAAAAATGTTAACATCTTTTAAATATCTAAAGATAGGAATTGGGCCTGAAATCCAATTCAAAATAGATTTTCAACACAAAGGAGGTATTACTCCCCCTCAATCAATGCACAGAAATTTCAAAAAATTTTAGATTTTCAAAATTTCTTTCATCAGACATATTTATCTCATTTCACATTTATCTCATTTCTCATTTATACTTATACTGATTTCTCCCCCTTTTTGTTATCATTAAAAATGAAGGAAGAACTAAATGAGTTTGAATAAAAAAAAGTAAGCTATTTACTTAATCATAAAGGAAGACAATGAACTACTGAGAGTAACTAATTCATTTCATTCACTCAAAGTCATAAGGTGAAACATAATATTTCATTCACTTAAAACAAGTTTGATACATAAAGGGAACATCAAAATATATAAAAAATACCATATAAAAACTATCCTAAGCATCATCCTCATCATCTAAGGATCCAATCTCGATCAGTCCAGTATTAGTGAAAGCTCGAGATTGGGGCCACATCAATCTAAGATCATGAAGACGAGTCCTGGTCAGTCTGGAAGAAGTATGATGACCATGACCTCTGCATCAAACATAAGTCCTCCCTCTAGCTGGAGCAAATGAGGTAGAAGCTATGTCATCAGTCAGAACAGAACAAATTGGTGTGATAGTCTCAACAATTATCGGATGTGGTGTACGATCAAATGAAGGACTTGAATCAAGATAATGGAAATCAGGTGTGTAGAAACCTAGCTCTCAAATAAGAGAGGATGTATGCAAGGATGGTGTATCAAATATAGGTGTATCAAAAATTGGTATATCAGCCGAAGAAATGATAGGTATATCAATGATAGGCGTATCAGCTGAAGAAACAATAGGTGTATCAATAATAGGATAATCAATAACTAGTGAATCAATAATAGGTGAAAGTATAGGAATGGCACATTGATCAACGGATCTAGAAGGTGGTGTGGTGAGGATAGGAGTCTAAAAGGATGAACTCTTTAGATCAAGGATGGGACTCCTAGGTAAGTCAGCAGCAGTCTCCTGTACTGGCTCTATCATCACATCTGGAAAGTTGAATCCATCAGAGTTAGTATCACCATTAGTGTCAATCTCTGGTCCTGGTGCAGGTGGAGCTAGAGCTGAATCTGGAACACTACCAGAAGAGGGTCTAGATAGTGCAGACAAACTAGCGGAGATACCATCACTAAATCCTTTGTGGCTCTCTCTCGTCTCCATAATGAAGCTATCAAGTCACTGTCAAACAATCATAATATCTGTCTCTATGTGACAGACTCTATCCATAAGACACTCTGAAGCTCTTAGAGCATCTGACTATGCTGGCTGAGGCTGTGTAGTTGGCTCAGGCTGAGGAGCAGGCTTTGGCTGCACTGCTGGCTCAGGCTGAATCTCAGGTAGATGTACCTCTGAAGGTCCTGCCTCACCTGAATATTTGCACTCCTCCTCTGCAGTGTCCTCATCTCTGTCATCGGCCTATCCTGATACTCTACATCTCCACTAGCCTCTGACCAACTGATATCCCCTCCGGTGTAGTGACCTGATGTCATAGACATCAATGTGTAAAGCATCCGGTAGAGCTCATCATCAAATTTCACTCCATACTCTCTAAAGAGCAATGTCAAAGCCATCTCGTAGGGCAAGCATAGTCTTTGACTAGTCGATGCTTTCATCATCTGATGTATCATGAGTAGTGAAAGGCAAACCAGTGTGTGCTGAACTAAAGAGACCATCACAAGCAGCTCTCTTTCTGTGATGTAATCAAAACATCCGATCTTCGATAGAAGAATCCGGGCAATGATATGATGTAGTAGTCTCATCTCAGCAGAAAGATGGGATGCTGCAATAGTGGCTCCCTTAGGTAGAATATCTGACTCAAAAATGTACTATAGTCCATTGAATCTATCCACTAAGATGTCCACTACAGATCCAGTCAGGGGTATATCCCATACTCTGTTCAGAACCTCTACAGTCACCAGGATATCTTTGCCATGGACCTGCATGATCCACCCATCATTGCCACGAGCTAAAGATCCATAAAACTCTCTTATCAGGCTCAGGCAGAATCTCTCAGACAACGAGCAGAATGAAGTCAAACCAGCATCTCTAATCCACTGACCAATCCAAAAGTGCTAATGGTCGATGAATCCAAAGTTTGCAAGGCATCCTTCAACAACTATCTTCGAACTTATATGACTGGAAGCAGGAAAAAGTGGTCGAACAGGTGGATCAAGTGCTCTACCTTCATGTCTAGCTTTTGTCCTCTCTTCTTCATGGTTGGATGGCCGAGGGCGATGAACCACTTGCTTTCTAGGTCCCATTCCATAGATTCATGGATTGAACAAAAGAGGAGAAGAAATTAGGGTTTCAACGGTACAAAATGAAAAATGGAAGGGGGATTGTAGCAAAAACCGAACGAAGAACCATCCAAAATGGGAATTTTAGAGGATTTTTGATGTAATTTGGAGGGAAATAGTGATTGGAACAATGCTAGGGCAAGTGTCAGCTTGAATTGGGAAGAAATGGGCAAGAAAATACTTCATTTTCATCTTTATTCTCTGTATGCAGCCGTTCATGTGTCAACTCATGACACTGGGCCATCTGTTGACATATCAAGGTGTCGACACGTACAGGTGTCAACACATCGACTTAAAACCAGAAAAAGAGAAAAAGAAGTGCAGAGCAAAATCATGAGAAATACAATGACATTCAAGATGATTAATTGTAATTGATGTCAAATTTGATCTTTTATGGGTCAAAGAATAGAAATTTTCAATCAAAAGGATTATTGACCCCAAGTTCTCTTCTAATCATACTGAACCAATCTTCTTGGAGAGGCTTAGTCAAAATATCAGCTAATTGCAATTCAGTACAAATAAATTCATGTACAACATCATTATTTTCATCATGATATTTAATAAAATGATGCCTAATAACAAGAGTATGATACAACTAGGGTTCTTTTGTTAAAAACTCTATATGCCCTGTTTGATGTAGAGTATCATTGAAAGATACCTTCATCAGACTTGGCATCAAATTTTCGAATATTGTCTTTACCATTATTCAAAATAAAACATAGACAACCAAAAACTCAAAAATACTTCAAAGTTAGTTTTCATTCATAAGTTCATAAGGAGTTTTCTTTAAAATGGGTCGGATTAAAGCATGATTTAAAATGTAACATGCAGTATTAATTGCTTCAGCCCAAAAATATCTTGGCAAATCATTTTTGCAAAGCATAGTGCATGCCATTTCTTCTAAAGTATGATTTTTCCTTTCTGCTATCCCATTTTGCTAAGGTGTCCTAGGTGCAAAAAAATTATATTCTATACCTTTCTTATTACAAAAACTTTTGAAATCTTGATTTTCAAATTCAGAACTATTATCACTTAGTATGTAAATAACAGAAGTATCTTTTTCTTTTGAAACTTTTCGGTAAAACTTTACAAATATAGAGAATGATTCATCTTTATGAGCAAGAAAAAAACCTAAGTAAATCTTGAAAAATCATCCACTATAACCAATCCATATCTCTTACCTCCTAGACTAGATGTTCTAGTTAGTCCAAAGAGATCCATATGGAGTAGTTCTAGTGGTCTACTAGTGGTAACAAAACCTTTAGATCTGAAAGAAGTTTTGACTTATTTTTCAAATTGACAAGCTTGACAAACTTTATCTTTTTCAAAAATAAGTTTTGGTAAATCTCTTACTAAATCCTTTTTACAAAGTTTTGAAAGTAAGTACATACTAGCATGTCCTAGTCTTCTATGCCAAAGCCAGCTAGTCTCATCTATAGTAGAATTCATTGCAACTAGGCATTCTCCATTAGGCAAGGATAGATTATCTAAATATACCAAATAAATAATAATTTCCATTCACTCGGCTGACGCCAGTGGTAGTCATGTTGATGTACTCACCTTCGGGTGGGAAACGACTGCGAAAAATTAATATGCACCGTGTATCGAACATTCCCTGGCTGGGGTTGGGGGACCGTTTGAGGGTGGACATGCCTGGGGTTTAACTCCTCCCCCCCTTTTTTTCTACCAAAAAAAATATATATATTACCATGCCTTTTTCCAATGAATTGTACTCCATTTTTATTATGACTAGCAATTATGCAATAAGATGATTTAAAAATAACTTGAAAACCTTTGTCACAAAATTGACTAATACTTAAAAAATTATGTTTCAAACCTTCAATAAAAAGTACATTATTAATACATGAAGAAGGGGTGATGTAAACCATATAAATAACCTTATAAATGCCAATAATTTTTTCTTTAGCATTATCCCCAAAGGTCACACTCCCTCCATTCATTGCCTCAAGAGAGGTGAATTGCTTTACATCTCCTATAATGTGCCTTGAGCAACCACTATCAAGATACCATAGTCTTTTGTTCTCCTTGGTTGCATGACACACCTGTAAAACAAATCAAGTTTTGTTTTTAGGTACCCAAGCCAACTTGGGTCCTTTAGGGTTAGTACTTAAATTGGTTCCTTTTGGAACCCAAACTTTTCTAAAGTTATTGATTTTTCTCATATTACATTCAAAAGCTTTGTGTCCTTGTTTTTTGCATGAAAAGCATGTGATGCTAGATATGCAGGTACAAAAAAGTTTTTCAAATACTTTTCTTGTCTTTGAGATTTATAACCTAATCCTGCTTTATTAAAAATGGCTCTTTGGTTACTTAATAAAAGATTTAGTTTTTCTGAGCTAAAAGTAAACTTTTCAATAAAAGGTTTTATTTTATCAAGCTCATTTTTGTAATTTTTGTTTTCTAATTCTAAATCCTTATTTTTCTTCAAAAGATCACCATTTGAAATGATAGTTTTAGGTCTTTTCAAAATATCATTTTCCATAGTTAAATTCTTATTTTTCTTTCCAAAACATCAAGTTTAGTTTTTAATTCACTAACATCATTCAAAAGAGAATTATTTTCATGAGAAAAACTATTTGCATGCTTTTACAACTTTCTATTTTTCAGATAAAATTAGTTTGTAATCATGCATTAATTCATCAAAAGCATTTCCTAATTCATCAAAAGTAAAATCTATTTCTATATCAAATTTTATCTCTTCCTGCTCTTGATGTGCCATGAGACATAGGTTTGCAATTTCAGCTTGTTCTTCCTCTGATTGGAGTCTTCACTATCACTCCAGGTCGCCATCATAGCAGTCTTCCTAAGCTTCTTTCTTGACTTCTTTAGGAGATGGCAGTCAAATTTATAGTGTCCAGGCTTCTTGCACTCGAAACATGTAGGTATTTCCTTCTCCTTTTCCTTTTCTTTCTCCTTTTCCTTTCCCTTCTCTTTAGTTGATTGAAACTTCTTCTTATAGGGAAACTTCCTTCTCTTCATGAATTTTTTGAACTTTATTGCAAGGAGTGCTTCTTCACTCTCTTCTCCTTCTTCTTCTTAAGATTCATTACTCGGGGATTCTTCTTGAATAGTAGATTTGAATGCAATCCCCTTCTTCTTCTTATCCATATCCATAGACTTTTGCTTTAAGATCAGCTCATAAGTCATGAGTGATCCCACCAATTACTCCAATGGTAGCTTGTCAACATCCTTAGCTTCTTGAATGGTGGTCACCTTTTGATCCCATGATGTTGGAAATAACCTAAGAATTTTTTTGACAAGATCGGTATTAGACATTATTTTTCCTAAACTTCTCATTCCATTTACAATATTTATGAATCTAGTGTACATATCAATGATGGATTCATTAGGTTCCATTTGGAACATTTCATATGTGTGCACTAGCATATTCACTTTCATGTTTTTCACTTGATCGGTACCCTCATGGGTAACTCCAAGTATGTCCCATATTTTCTTAGCCAAAGTTCATGTAGAAATCCTATTAAACTCACTAGGATCTAATGCACAATAGAGGATATTTATTACTTTGCATTGATCTCGGATTGTTTAATGTCAATTTTATCCCAATCCTCTTCGAGCTTTGGGATAAAAACACCATTAACAACAATCGAAGGAATATGAAGATCCTTATCAACAACCTTCCATAAATTATAATCAATTGAATGCATATATATTCTCATCCTAGTTTTCCAATAAGTATAATTTGTTCAATTGAAGTATGGAGGTCTATTTAAGGCTTGTCCCTCAACTATGCTAGTACCAATAAGGGCTGCCATAGATCTTTACTCAAGGCAGTTAGACCTATAAACTGAGAACAGGGCTCTGATACCACTTGTTGCCTAGTAAGTAATCCAAGAGGGGGGCGAATTGGGTTTCTAAAAATTTAAATATAAGTGTGTGAAACAATCTAATTATAAAACTTAGTACTATGAATGCAAAGATAAAGTTCTTTTAATAAGTGTGCAATGGAAATATAAAAGCAATAAGAGAAGAATAAATGTAAGAGATAAGCAACCATAAGCACATAAGAAATATAGTGGTTCGATGCTATCCAATGCACCTATATCCACTCCCCAGAACCCACTTGGAAATTCACTATAATCTCAACCAATTACAGTCGATTAGTTTTCTAGGCTCACTAATCAAAATTTGACTTGTTTTCACAATGCTCACAAGTCAAAACCTTACTTGATTTTCTAGGCTAACCAAGAACCTAAATGGTTTTTAGGCGAACCACCAACCTCCCTTGGTTTTGCAGGCTAACCAAGAACCTAAATGGTTTTCAAAGGATCACCAATAACATCCTTGGTTTTCCAATAGGCTAACCAAAAATCTTTACAACAAATATAAGTTTGAAGTAAAGAAACAATGAAAGCTTTCTAATAAAAGAGGATATCTATTTGAAGCTTTGTTGTAATGCTGCCTCCAACTTGATGAAGCCTCTTTTAATGCTTAAGAAGGTTGATCTTGAAAGCTCTTGAAGGCTCTTGAATGCTTGGAGACTTGCTTTTGGCTTGGAAGTAGTTGAACTCGATGAATAGGAGTGAATGCTCTTCTTTTCATTTCTCTTGGTTATTCTCTTTTCATTCTCTTGTGTTTTGATTTGATTTGAATCAATTAAATACCTTCCCAAGGCCTCAAACTTGGTTAGGCCATTAGATATGAAGAACTAGCTATTGGAAGCCAAGAGGAATGAGTTCTGCATTTGAAAAACTAGCCATTGCTGTTTCCATAACTCCAAGTGTCGACACATCAGGTTGTGAGTCGACACATAGGGTTAGCACTTGCTCTTCATGTATCGGCACCTACTTCAAATATCTTCAATGAATTCCTCTAGAATTCTCAGATATGTCAACACTTCCTCTGGTGAATCGATACTTTGCATCCATGTGTCGACACTTCACCAAGTCTTTAACTTTAGCAAGTTCTGTAATCCAAAAATCTCAAGTGATGAGCTGATCCGAGTGTCGACATTTTGAGTCGACACAACACATCCATGTGTTGACACTTTAGCCATGCCAACTGAAACTATCTCCACGTGCCAGCTTGTGTCGACACTTCACTATCATGTGTCGACACTTAAGTTGTAGGTGTCGACACTTTGAGTCCACACAACACTGAGATTCTCTCAAAAATATATGAACTTCTACTGAAACAAGTTTGTATTGAACTCATGTGTCCTTTCAAGCATCTTTATCTTCTAAAATCCTATTTAAGCAGATCTTTCATCCATATTTAGAACTTTTCAATCAAACAATTATTGTTATGTTGATGAGCACTTTTTTTATAAAAATACTTTTCGAAGAAAATCATTAATACTCAAGTTATACTTAAGCATTTTGCTTATCATCAAAATCAATAACAGAGTCAACATCCTTAGTTTAGGTTCCTACTCGATTTTAGATTAGGCTTATGTTAATATATGATGTAGGTGGTTGTTTTGGGCCAAGGAAAGGTGATGAACTCCTTCTCTTATGTTGATATTAAATGCCCTTTAACTGATTTTGAAATGAATGCACAACAAGTCACTAATTAGCCAATATAATATCTAGACTAGTACAAACATTTGATTCAAAATTCAAAATTTGAAATTTTAAAATTCAAATTTTAAATTGGAAATTTTAGATCGCAAAGTATAGATTTCATAATTTAAATTTTGAATTTTAAATTTCAAATTATGGTTAGAAAATTCATTCTTGAAGGCTTGGTACAAGAAAATTTCAGTAACTAACAAACCTTTAACTACAAACTTCTAACCAATAAACCTCCTTGTAACTCAAAATTCAAACTTCAAAATTTTAAAATTTTAATTTTAATTCAAGTCTCAAGACCAAAATCATAGAATTCACATTTTTTGTTTTTGAAAAAAACATTTGATGAAGAAGCTTGAAGGCATGGATCTTTAAATGGAAGCAAGGAAAAAATTTTAGCAAGCTTGTAAAGAAAAAAATTTCAGAACTTGATCTAGTAAGCCATGCTCTGATACCAAGATTGATGCAGGACGGGAGAGAGAAGATGGATGGAGATTTAATCAAAGATGATTAGCAAGCTAACATGAGCAAGAAATCCACAGGCATATAAACTAAACAAACCATGAGAAAGCGAAAGAAAAATTTATGTAGAGACTATCTGATAAAAATTACATAACCAGTATATTATATCTTATTCAATTAAAGAATATGACCTTCATGGCAAAGAAACCATCATTACTAGGGCAAGTTAACCTTTAAATATTCATATCTTTAAGAGTAAGGATTGGTTTTCCTACCAACAATAAAAGCTAAGAATATTTTGGTGGAAGGGTACTCTCACACTCTAGGAAAGAGGCTTGGATTATAAGACCACACTCCCTAGACTTGAGGACTCACCTTGTAGATGGTTCATGGAGTGGAACCTTCATCTTCAACCACATATCCATGAGAGAACCTGCAAAAGAGCTTGTTATGAGAACTTGAAAGCAAAATAAAGGAAGAAATTGAAGAGGAAAAGATGAAGAGAAGGAAGATTGCTTGGCGCTTGGGACTTGGTTGTCTTGAACTTGGATCTCACACCACACAAAGCAAAGGGCATCCCACCCTTTCCAGAACACAACCAAAGAGCATCACACCCTCTCCACAACACAAACAAAGGGCATCACACCCTCTCCACAAAACTAACAAAGGGCATCACACCCTCACCAAGGAGAAAGAAGAACTCAAGCTATATTTTATTTGATCAAAATCATAAGATGCCCACAAGGGTAAGCTTGGGGTCTTATTTATAGGCCCAAGTAGATGTGGGACTAATTATGCTTGCCAATTTTTTTTTGTGCATTAGGAATTAAGTTAGGAGTTTGTATCTCAAGTTTCAAGCCAAGTTATTAAGTAGAGAATTTTATAAAATTTTTGGAAGCACGGGCATGCAGAACTAAACCCTAATAGTGAAGAAACGGGACCGCCAAGGCTAAGAAGCCCTGGTTAGGACTAGCTCTTCTGCAATACCACTACCAGAGGAGTCTAAGGGGTGTACCTGGTAGAGATTTGGAGATGATCTAAGAAGAGTTCGCTCTACACTCTCGGATGTGGCTTGGAAAAACAAGCAGGAGACCTTGTGGATTCGCGACTTTCAATTTGGTGGCCTAAAAGCTTGCTGATTGGAATCTTGGATTCATGAACTTTGATGGACCTATAAATCATCTAACAATGGTTAGAAATTAGAGAAGAAACAAGTTTGAAGGATATAGAAAGCAAAGGAAAGGAAGGCTTAGAAGTGGGCGGCCAATAGATGAAGAGGCAGGTGACTTGGAGGAAGGGCATGGGGATCACACAGATATCCTTAATCACACAAATTCACTCAGAACTCACACCCAGTGCTGAGAAGAACTCCAGAAAGTTTTCATATTCATTAACATCCAATATACATAAGAGGGAGGGGGCCTTTAAATTGGCTTACAAACTTGGACTCCAAGTAAGGGCATACAAGAGAATTCCAACTAATCCTTTTCCTACTCAAATATATAGAGATCTCCTCTTCCAAATAGGTTCAAGCTTCCTCTTTTCACTAGGATTACTCCTCTCTTTCTCTTTGACTTGGTCCAAAGGAGGTGACCATAAGTGGGGTACCAACATGAGAGGTTTCCATAAGTAGGGCACTGAATTTTAGGATGGGCCAGGGCTTTGGGCAACTGATTTCAGTGCTGGGCAAGCTCTAGGGTTCTCCTGGTGCCCATCTCCTCTTGGTGGGTTGATGTACTTGTCGTCCAGGTCTTCAATGATAGCTCCAAGACTCCTTTTATGCATCCCAAGTGACTCAATTATGTGGATGATTGGGTTTCTTGCAGTGGTTGGAGTATTATGCTGACTGGCTTTATAAGTGACTTGAGTCTTCTTACAAAATTAGACTAGACTCAATATAAGACTTACAAAATTGAACTGGACTCATAAAACTCAAAACTTACAAGACTTATAAGGCTCACTAAGCATCCAAAACTTTACTCAATAATCTAATTATAGGACTCAAATGTAAAAAGGTCCAAAATGAGATTCGAAGGCCAAGGTACAGACTCAAGTATAACAAAGCCTATAAAATAAAACTCATGGTCCAAATACAGGACTTAAATGGCTAACACAGCTAGATTATTGGACTCAAAGATAAAATTGGAATCATGGCTAAACGACTCAAAACTCAGGGAACCGTAGTAAACTAGGGTTGACCTGATGTCCCCATCAATTCTCTCAGGATGGGAGGAACTCGACCTTGTCGAGTATAGGGTAGTCTGGTGCTAGCAGTAAGTTTGGATGGAGGCGCTATGGGTCCTCTCGAGTAATCCTTGAATCGTCGAATTCTAGTCGACCTTGCCATCGGACAAGGTAGAGTTGATAGCCGCGGCCCTAGGTCATGATAGCTTGATCGTCCATGATACGCTCAATCCATATTCTTCTCTCAAGCAAATTTAGTGCACACTTAAGTAAGGTTTCTCTTTCAAGGATGGGTGAGGTCAAAAAATCTTACTAGGAATCACTACCGGTTCCCTATACTCAACCAAGTCTGCAATATTGAAGGTATAGCTAATGCCTAAATCCAAGGACAGATTAAGCACATAAGCTTTGGTTCCACTTTCTTTATCACCCTAAAGGTTCAACTCTACAAGCATGAAGCTTCTTAACCATAACAGAATTTCTTATATTAAATTTCGTGGCTTTCTTTTGAGAATTATCCAGTTTTTATAGATTTCATTATGTAAATTAATCTTTTGGCTAATATCCTGATGCAAATGCTGTGCAGAGGTCAGTGCAGTTGTAGATAAATGAATTAGGTCTGAGAACTTATTGGACTCAAACCAACACTTAATAAAGTCGACTAGGCATTCCTATCGAAGAAAATTTATTGGACTCTTTTGATCTAATCCTAATAGAATTTAGGCTCTCTGGGTTTGACCCTGGTGTGGCATGCACATTAAAATTTACAATGAACTTCTAGTGAATGCCATAAAGTATACCAGAAATACGATGCAAACCTAATATGCACAAGGAATGTATGAAACATGCTTACTTCGACAAAATGCAGTCTAGTGGTTAGATAAACATGAGAAGCTTCAGAAAAGGGCAAAAATAAGAGGTAGATTTAGGGTGAGTTTGATAGGGTAGAAAGTAAGAAAAGGGGTTGGGGTCGATCAGATAGAATAGGATGTTGGAAGTGGTGTCAGGTATTAATCCTAGACTAATGAGGTTGACCTTATAGGGTTGATGTCTATCTACAGAGTCTATCCTATGGAAGAATGGGTCATTAATCTTAGGGAAGAGATCAATTGGATTCAAAGGGGGGACTTCATTCTGAAGGTTCTAATTTAAAGAGATTGATGAAGAACAAATAAAGGGATGCGATGCGGAAGTAAATTAAGATTAACTAATTTTTTTTGTTGTTTTTATATGTTTGTAGAAGTTGGCTTCAAATCAAAGAAAAGTTAACCTAACATTGAAAGATACTAATATGATAATTGAAAGCACAATTTTAAGGAAACTAAATTATCAGAGTAGTTCAGAAGCAACGGATCGCTGGGGGTTGAGAAACTCCCAGACCTAGGGTTTCGCTCCGAACCTTCAACAGAACAGAAATAAAGAGAAGAGATGGTTTATCTAACCAGACAATGATCTTCACAGATTTTGGTGGAAGAACTCTCCCGAGCAGATTGTTGGATCCTCGGATTCAGATATCTTCGTAATGGATCCTCCAATACTAGTCCTTTGGCGAGTTGGCTTCTCCAGAACTCAAGATCGGGAAGAGAAGAAAAACAATTGATGGAATCAGAGAGTCAAGGGAAAGATTTACCAGGTTGATGAACTTGAAGATTGAAATTGCTGAAAACTGGATTCTCCTGGATGTTGATGTGATTTTCCTTGGAACTTGCTCTGGATTTGAAGTAGCCGGACTGGATCTGGATGAAGGTGGACGGCCTGGACTTGTAGAGAGAGAGAGGCCGTGGGAGATGGAAGGAGCTAGGGTTCGATGGATTGAAAATAATGAAGGGCGGCTAGGGTTTTGGATTTTTAAGTGGCTAACCTAGGGTTTTGGATAAAGATGGAGATCTCTCACCTCCTCAAGGCTCCAATGGAACCCGGATTACCCCCTCACGGAGCTCAACACTTAGAATAGTACGGAAGAAGAGAAACCTAGATCACTCAACACAAGAGAATAGCAAAAATAATTTTTCTTCATTGATTTCTTAAAGTTACAAAGAGGGGTCTATTATATAGACCTAAAATTTTCTCCAAGCTTGTACAAATTCCCATGTGGGACTAAACTCCTCCAACCTCTAGATTAGGTAGAAAATCTCCTCTCTTGGCCGACCAAGAGTTCAAAAAATTTGGGACGGCCATAAAGGAATTTTTTTTGGAATTTTTATGGCGCCTCCTTTGGAGTTGGATTTGGATTTGGAGTCCTCTTCTTCTTATGGCATTTCTTCTTTTCTTCCACTCCAAGTTAAGCTCTTTGATTTTGATTTGAACTTCAATTGGATGTCCTTATTTGATTTTTTTCTCCAAGAGAAGTCTTTTCCTTCTTTGCTTAGACAAAATTGGCAGGTATGGGCGCCTCCTTTAAATTAGCTTCCAATTTGATTTTTTTCTTCTTTGGATGTGGGGACCATGACACTGGGATGCCTCTGTGGCGCCTCCTGGACTCTGGCATGTGCTCGGAGTGTGGCTGGGCGTGTGGCTTGGAGTGTGGCCTCCACTTGCTTGAACCTTGATTTGATTGGAAGACAAATGTGGTACCATTTTGGACCAAATTGAAACCACATCGGGACTTGCATCGAGTCAACATGACTCAACAAAATTTAAATGGTGACTCAAGAAATAAATAAACTGGTTGACCAGGTCAACCTTTATTACAAACCCTAATTTCTCGGGCAATGTCAATCAGAGATCCAAATGGATCTCTGAAGTCTTCTTCTGAGTCTGGTGCCCGCACCAATTCTCCCAGGGTGGGAGGAACTCGACCCTGTCGAGTAAGGCTCAAGTTGGCTCTGGTATCTCTCCAAGAGGTCTGGGTCCAATTCTTGTAATTCTTCTCGGGAGATCCAAGAGTCATCAGAATCTGGCCTTCCTTGCCAGCGGACCAGGTACCTTTGGTATCCTCGATTACGAGTAGAGATAACCTGATCATCCAGGATCTTTTCAATCTTCTCTTTCCTCACAGGCCAGTTTGTTGGTGGACACACAGGGTCGGGATCACTCTCAATGATAGGGTTAGGCTCAAAAGGCTCACTAGGAATCACAGCTGGCTCCCTGTACTCTACTAAGTCTGTAATGTTGAAAGTAGAGCTAATGCCTAGTTCTGGAGGCAACTCGAGCACATAGGCATTGGATCCTACTCTCTTTACCACTCTAAATGGTCCAGCTCCCCTAGCATGTAACTTTCTAACGGTTCCAGGAGGAAACCGTTCAGGCCTTAACCTAATCATCACATAGTCTCCCTCAACAAAAGATTTGACTCGCCTTTGAGTATCAGCCAACTTCTTATAAGTTTCATTACTTAAATTTATTTTGGCATTAATTTCTTTATGCAAGTCTTTTACATGCTGTGCAAAATTCTCAGCAGATTCGGAGACTCGAGTGTGGACAGGTAAAGGGACTAGGTCAAGAGGTGTGTGAGGTTTGTACCCATGTACAATTTCAAATGGACTCTTACCCGTAGACCTATTGACCGAGTCATTGTACGCGAATTCTGCCCTTGGTAGGTATAAATCCCAATTTCTGGTGTTTTCACCAACAAGACTACTCAGCAGATTTCCTAGGCTACGGTTCACTACTTCAGTTTGGCCATCAGTTTGGGGATGATAGGCAGTTGAAAACTTAAGTTTTGTCCCTAACTTTGCCAAAGGGTCTTCCAAAAGTAACTGGTGAACCGGACATCCCTATCTGAAACGATTGTCTTAGGTAGGCCATGGAGTCTAACTATCTCATTGAAGAAAAGTGTGGCTACCTTAGACGCATCAAAGGTTTGGGAACAAGGCAAGAAGTGGGCCATTTTAGAGAATCGGTCGACTACGACACAGATAGAATCATGTCTCCTCTGGGTCTTTGGTAAACCTAACACAAAATCCATACTCACATCTTGCCAAGGATGATCTGGGACAGGGAGTGGGGTATAAAGGCCAGTGTTTTGTTTTCGCTGTTTGGCAACAGCGCAGGTTTGACATCTAGCTACAATATTAGCTACATCCCTTTTCAAGCTAGGCTAGAAAAAGTGGTCTTCAATAGCTAGAATGGTCTTGTCTTTTCCAAAATGGCCGGCTAAACCTCCAGCATGGATTTCCCAAATCAAAAATTCCCTAAGAGAAGTTCTAGGGATGCAAAGCCTATTTTTGAAGAACAAAAAACCATCTACAAGGGTATAATCCTGGTGATTACTAGATGGTCCTTGAACTAGATCCTGATACACAGTTGTGAAATTCGGACAAGACTCATATTCTTCTTTGATTTGCTCAAACCCTATGACCTCAGTGCTAACAGAAGTTAATAACAGAGATCGGCGACTAAGGGCATCAGCTACCTTATTCTCAACTCCAGCCTTATGTTTCAGGACAAAAGTATAGGACTGGATATATTCTACCCACTTAGCATGCCTAGGGTTAAGCTTCTTTTGGGAGTTCAGAAATCTAAGAGCCTCATGGTCCGAAAATAGTACAAATTCCTGCGGTAGCAAATAATGTCTCCAGTAACGCAAAGCTTGCACCACCGCATAAAATTCCTTATCATAGGTAGAATACCTAAGCTTAGCATCATTAAGTTTTTCACTAAAGAATGCTATGGGATGATTCTCTTGGCTTAGGACTCCACCTATTCCTACACCTGAAGCATCACAGGGAACCTCAAATACTTTAGAAAAATCGGGTAATCTCAGAATGGGTGCCTGGGTCATTTTATCCTTAAGATCTAGGAAGGCTTTATGGGCTGACTTAGTCCAATGAAATTCTCCCTTCCTAATACAATCAGTGATAGGAGCAGCTAAAGTACTAAACCCCTTGATGAATCGCCTATAGAAGGTAGCCAAGCCGTGGAAACTTCTAACTTCATGCACATTGGTTGGCTCTGGCCAGTCTACTATGGACCTAATTTTCTCAGGATCGGCCGCCACGCCGTCAGGGGTTACTACAAAACCAAGAAAGATAACTCTACTAGTCATGAATTCACACTTCTTAAGATTACCGTAGAGTCTCTCATTCCTCAAAACTTGGCAGACTGCTCTAAGGTGGCCTAGGTGATCTGCTGGGGTCTTACTATAGATCAGGATGTCATCAAAATAGACCACCACAAATTTTCCTATGAAAGCTCTAAGTACCTGGGTCATAATTGTCATGAAGGTACTAGGGGCATTGGACAACCCAAAAGGCATAACAACCCATTCATAAAGACCATCCTTAGTTTTGAAAGCAGTTTTCCATTCATCCCCGGGTCTAATCCTAACCTGATGATAGCCGCTTTTGAGATCAATCTTAGAAAAAACCATTGCACCAGCCATCATATCAAGCATGTCATCTAGTCTAGGGATGGGAAACCTATATTTGATTGTAATTTTATTGATGGCACGACTGTCAACACACATTCTCCACGTGCCATCTTTCTTTGGGGTTAGTAAGGCTGGGACTGCACAAGGGCTAAGACTTTCTCTAATAAACCCCTTCCTCAATAATTCTCCAACCTGCTTTTGCAGTTCTTCATGCTCAGATGGATTCATCCTGTAATGGGGCAAGTTGGGCAAAGTCGCTCCTGGGATTAGATCTATGGCATGCTGGATATCCCTAAGAGGTGGAAGGTGGTCTGGCAAATCCTCGGGAAAGACATCCTCAAATTCTTTTAACACAGGTTTAACTTCTTGAGGAGGCTCTGAGGGTTCCGAAGTTCTAAGTTCCTTAGCAGTCAACATCCAGATAGGTGAACCACTATGAATTACTTGTTCTAGATCCTTAGCACTGATTAGGTTCACTCCAGTTTTCATCTCCTTAACCTTACCGGCTTCTTTAGTTACCTTGTCCTTAGGGGGAACGGAATGGATCGTAATCTTCTTCCCATTGAAACTAAAGACACAGGTATTAGATTTTCCTAAGAGGGTGGCATCATGATCATACAACCAAGGTCTTTCGAGAATTATACTGCTCACCCCCATGGGTAAAACATCGCACCAAATCTTTTCGTGATAAGATTGCATTTGGATTTGGACTTGACATCTAGACTGGATGGGTATGGAGGTAGAATCTACCCAAGAAACCTTATAGGGGTTGGGATGGGGAACTGGGATTAAGCCTAACATCTTGACAGTGCTAGTAGAGATGGCATTTACACAGCTCCCACTATCTATGATGATCTTACATACCTTATCCCCTAATTTAAGAAAAGTCTGTAGGATGTTAGTCCTACGCCAATCCTCTTGAACTAGATTCTGGGATAGGATGCATCTTACAACTCCTAATTGGTCAGATTCATTGGGTTCCTCCTCTCCTTCATACTCCTCAACCAAATTCATTCCGGCCTCATAAACTTCTTCTTCAAATTCCTCACTGGGCTCGGAATTATCATTCTCTCCCTCTTCTATGTAAAGGGATCTCCGTGGGCACTGGCTAGCAACATGACCTACCTTATGACACTTGAAACAGGCTATGGCAGTACACTGACTGGAAATGTGACCTGGTTTCTGACACTTAAAATAGGTGATATTTGAACTAGGGGTTCTCTGGGTGTCAGGTGCCTTACCTTTGTCCATGGGCCTAGGGGTAGAAGTACCCTGAAAAGGTTTACTAGGGATAACTTGGCTAGGTCCATTCCTTGGGATTAGGGCACTAACCCTAGAAGGTATAGGTCCTCTCTGAAATTTCTCAGTGTTCAGTGCAATCTGGTAGGCTTGGTCTAGATCCGTAACCTCTCTCAGAAATAGTTCTCTCTTGATATCTTCCCTCAGTCCAGCCCTAAATCTAGATAAAGTGACTTCGTGGGCTTCACTCACATCACATCTCATTAGGTATTCATCAAAAGTAGCTATGTAGTCTGAGACAGATCGGTTTCCTTGTTTCAGGTTTTGCCATTGGTCTAACAGATTTTGCTGGTATGAAATGGGTAGGTATTTATCTCTCAGTTTTTCTTTCATACCCTGCCAAGTGGTTATGGGCTCAACATTCCGTCTCCTAGTGGTTAGCTCAATGTTCCCCCAGTATAACCTAGCTTGACGCACTAATTTCATCTTGGCAAACTTGTATTTCCTCTCCTCAGACATAGCATACCACTCAAAGTATTGATCCATCTCACCCTCCCAATCAGAATACACCTTAGGGTTCAGACTACCATCAAAAGTGGGTGCATCTAATTTGATGTTCCTGATGAACCTATCATCTCTATCTTCAGGCTCTGGGTCAGGCCTCCTATGATTAGGTTCAGGATCTCTATATAAAGGCCTTCTAGGCTCCTGATGTGGGTGAGGTTGAGGCACATTAAAATCGGGGTCAGGAGTCCAATTCCGATGTCTAGGTTCTTCAAGTACTTGGACTCGGTCCCTAAGTTGGGTAATATCCTCATGAATTTGTGCGCTAAACTGGGCCACAGTGTTTGTCATATCCTGATTCATTTTAGCCATACTTTCAGTAAGAGTTCTGATCATGGCCTCTAAATCAGGTTGGGTTTGACCAGGTTGATATGGCACTCTGTTTCTGGTAGACATGATGATTCAAGCAAGCACACAAAATGAGACTAGACTAAATCGACTACTGGATCACTAGACCTAGAGTCCAAACTAGATGCCCAATCAGAGTGGCAAGCTAGCCTGTAGTAACTCAGGACTCAGCCAGGCAGGTGTAAGGGGAGTGTTAGGTCCCTGATTGCCAATCCTAGACACCAATCAGTGATTGGCCAGGTAGGCGGACCAGCACACAATCCCTTCGGGAATGGATCCCTGAACCACCGTTCTAGACACTGAGTGCTAAGCACACACAGAATAACTCGGCAAACTGACTCAACACTAGCCTAGACCCGACCAATTGGTGTCCCTAGCCCACTAGGGCAAATTAGGTCTAACTGATTTTAAATTAGGTCTAGGTTCGAATGATTAGATGGTGGTTTTGGGCTAAGGAGAGGTAATCAACTCCTCCCCTTATCTTAGATGCTCAATTGCCCTTAAGTAAATTATGAGATGATCACTCCAAAAAGAATTGAATTGCAGAACACAAAAAAACAGAGTTGCTGTATTTTAATGCTCAGAGTTTTTACCGAAACCAATAAATCACAAAAACTTATGAAAATAGGATCAATTAAACTGGTTTCAACGAAGCAAAAAGCATGCAATTCGGAGTTTTATGCAGGGAGAAATAATTCAGACAATAGGGCAATTATGGGCTGCAACTAGATTGTCTTCCCCGTTTATAATCCCTGCTACGAAGTTATAACCCAATGGATCCCCTACACGTCCTAGGAACACCCCGTGGAATGGGAGGAGGAGGCTTGTGCCTCGCTTAGTTCCTAGGACCGGACGTCCTGGGGAGTCTACTTCGAGCAGACAAAATAAAAAGAGAAAACAATCAAAACAAGCAAGCAAGCAAATCAGAAACCCTAGACTGGGCTCTGATACCAAAAATGATGAAGAACAAATAAAGGGATGCGATGCGGAAGTAAATTAATATTAACTAATTTTTTTTGTTGTTTTTATATGTTTGTAGAAGTTGGCTTCAAATCAAAGAAAAGTTAACCTAACATTGAAAGATACTAATATGATAATTGAAAGCACAATTTTAAGGAAACTAAATTATCAGAGTAGTTCAGAAGCAACGGATCGCTGGGGGTTGAGAAACTCCCTGACCTAGGGTTTCGCTCTGAACCTTCAACAGAACAGAAATAAAGAGAAGAGATGGTTTATCTAACCAGACAATGATCTTCACAGATTTTGGTGGAAGAACTCTCCCGAGCAGATTGTTGGATCCTCGGATTCAGATATCTTCGTAATGGATCCTCCAATACTGGTCCTTTGGCGAGTTGGCTTCTCCTGAACTCAAGATCTGGAAGAGAAGAAAAACAATTGATGGAATCAGAGAGTCAAGGGAAAGATTTACCAGGTTGATGAACTTGAAGATTGAAATTGCTGAAAACTGGATTCTCCTGGATGTTGATGTGATTTTCCTTGGAACTTGCTCTGGATCTGAAGTAGCTGGACTGGATCTGGATGAAGGTGGACGGCCTGGACTTGTAGAGAGAGAGAGGCCGTGGGAGATGGAAGGAGCTAGGGTTCGATGGATTGAAAATAATGAAGGGCGGCTAGGGTTTTGGATTTTTAAGTGGCTAACCTAGGGTTTTGGATAAAGATGGAGATCTCTCACCTCCTCAAGGCTCCAATGGAACCCGGATTATCCCCTCACGGAGCTCAACACTTAGAATAGTGCGGAAGAAGAGAAACCTAGGTCACTCAACACAAGAGAATAGCAAAATAATTTTTCTTCATTGATTTCTTAAAGTTACAAAGAGGGGTCTATTATATAGACCTAAAATTTTCTCTAAGCTTGTACAAATTCCCATGTGGGACTAAACTCCTCCAACCTCTAGATTAGGTAGAAAATCTCCTCTCTTGGCCGACCAAGAGTTCAAAAAAATTTGGGACGGCCATAAAGGAATTTTTTTTGGAATTTTTATGGCGCCTCCTTTGGAGTTGGATTTGGATTTGGAGTCCTCTTCTTCTTATGGCATTTCTTCTTTTCTTTCACTCCAAGTTAAGCTCTTTGATTTTGATTTGAACTTCAATTGGATGTCCTTCTTTGAATTTTTTCTCCAAGAGAAGTCTTTTCCTTCTTTGCTTAGACAAAATTGGCAGGTATGGGCGCCTCCTTTAAATTAGCTTCCAATTTGATTTTTTCTTCTTTGGATGTGGGGACCATGACACTTGGATGCCTCTGTGGCGCCTCCTGGACTCTGGCGTGTGCTCGGAGTGTGGCTGGGCATGTGGCTTGGAGTGTGGCCTCCACTTGCTTGAACCTTGATTTGATTGGAAGACAAATGTGGTACCATTTTGGACCAAATTGAAACCACATCGGGACTTGCATCGAGTCAACATGACTCAACAAAATTTAAATGGTGACTCAAGAAATAAATAAACTGGTTGACCAGGTCAACCTTTATTACAAACCCTAATTTCTCGGGCAATGTCAATCAGAGATCCAAATGGAGCTCTGAAGTCTTCTTCTGAGTCTGGTGCCCGCACCAGAGATCAAGTCCTTAATAAATTCTTCTAATTCTTGGATCTCAAGACTGGGCTCTGTAATTGGGCTTTCCTCTAATGGCTTCTCAGGTAAGAGTCTAATAGTAGAGTTGGGTTCATCATCCTTTAACTGCTCTTCCACTACAGGTTCAGTATGGGTGTGGTCTAGGTTGGTGGGGACACCTGAGGCACCAGAATAAGACAGAGGCTTTTTCAACCCTCTGTAAATTGATCAATAATTTATGAATCTATCTGTAATAAGGGCTTAGATCATCTAAGTCCATTTTAGTTGTTATTTCAGTTCTGTACTAGTCAGCTCATGTTGAGCTAGTTCAGTCCAATGCTAGTTAGCTCATGTTGAGCTAATTTTATTTTTTTTGAGTCCTGTCCAAGCATACTGAAGACTCAAGACTATATTATACAAGTGAAGACCAAGTCCAACCAGATTGAAGACATGGAAGTTTAGCCCAAGTCCAACCCAGCTTGAAGATTTGAAGACCCCAAGAGAAAAATCAGAAACCCTGATTCCTTACAGATGCCCTCCAGATGCCCAGATTCCCTTCCAGATGCCAAAGTATATTCATAAATAAGGGCATCCATGATTCCAGAGGTCCATCTGCATCCTAGCCCAATGAAATCAAGCCCAGGTGCCAAGCCCAAGCCCCTAAGAAGCAAGATACCAGGGAATATTCCTGCTACCTGGCTACCAGGCCACCCCAGCTTCCAGAGGCCCAAACCCATGCACCCGGGCCCCTTTGGGCCGGCCTTTTGCTGCTCCTAGAAGCCCAACACGCCCCCCTAGGCGTCCTTGGAGTCTTGACCAAGTCAAGAAAAATTTTAGGGATTTTTCTACCTAATATTTCCTTATTTTCTAGCTAGGGTTTGAGAGGGAAAAGGATTCTTATGTAAAGACTTATGTACCCTTACTTGGAGCCCAAGGTTAAGGGTCTATTTAAGGGACCCTAGCCTCTTGTATGAGGAAAATTTTTGATGAATGAAAACCTTGAGTTCTTCTATTGAGTTGTGTGATACCCTGCTGTGTGCATAAAGGGGTTTGCGAGAGTTCTTCTTCCCAGTGCTGCAATCATCTTCCTGCTACCAACAAGCATCTCAGATCCCTGGACGCCCACTCCAAAAGAAGCCTTCCCTTGCTGTTTTTCCTTTGTTTTCTTGTTCCTTTGTGAGTTTTCTAACCCCTGACAGGTCGTTTGCAGGTCCCCGAGTTCCTACGAATCCAACGACTCCAGCCAAGCCTCAATCGGATCACCGAGCAGAAAGCCGGGTATCCGCGGGTCTTTGGCTCGATTTTCCAGGCCGCATCCATCGAGGAACGAGAGACCCTTTTGCTGCGATCTTCACAGACGTTGTCAGGTACACCCCTCTACCTCCAGTAGTTTTATTGTAGGAGAACTTGCCCTAACCGAGGCTTCTCAGCCCCGGCGATCCTTCTTTTCTACTTTTCTAGGTCCTAATCTGCATGCTGATCTTCTAAAATTCATATAAAATTCCCTATAACTTATTTTAATCTGAAATTCGGGAATTAATCACCCAACCCCACATATAAAACATATAAAAAAAATTGCATGCATATTAGTTCCGCATCATTTGGTATCAGAGCTTAGATTAGGGCTTGTTTTCTGCAATTTTTCAGTCCGTATATACTCTATCATTTTAATTATTTCTCCCTGTTAAAAACTCCAAAAATTCTGAAATTTATTTTCCTGGATTTATCATAATTCACAGTAATTTTAAAATTTTTTTCATATTTTATTATGGCCTGTGAATTTTCTGCGAGCCGAAATAGGGCCTGCAAATTTTCGGCTCTGTTTTTTTTAGCAAGACAAGTTTGGAAGTTTTAGGGTTTTGTTTAGGAGTTTTTGCATATTTCTTAATTTTAGTATATTTCCAGTATATTAGGCCATGATTTGCAAGTTTTCTTCTATTTAAAAAAATACCAAAAAAAAATATATATACATATTTTCCAAAATACCAAAAAAAAAAATACCTAAACCCTAATTTGCATCCTCATCTGCCTGCCATCATTGCATAATTTACTTTTAAGGGCACTCTTGCTATATCAGATGGGGGGAGGATTTGATCACCTCTCCTTAGCCCAAAACCACATCCCTTGCATTCAGTCCCAAGCCTTAACCTAAAATTAATTAGACTTAATTTGCCTTAGTGGGCTAGGGACACCAACTGGTCGGGTCCGGGCTAGTGTTAGATCACTGTGTCAAGTTAACCTGTGTGTGCCTTGTGCTTAGTGTCTAGAACGGTGGTTTAGGGATTCAATCCCGAAGGGCTTGTGTGCTGGTCCGCCTACCTGGCCAATCTCTGATTGGTGTCTAGGATTGGCAATCAGGGACCTAACACTCCCCTTACACCTGCCTGGCTGAGTACAGGGTTACTATAGGCTAGTTTGCCACCCTGATTGAGCATCTAGTTTGGACTTTAGGTCTAGTCAGCTATAGTCGGTCTGATCGAGTCTTGCATGAGCACTAGATCAGGAGTTTCATATCACCCACCTCCTTCATAAATGTCTGAACCCATGGAAAATTTACAAGCCCAAATAAAAGCCCTAGCTGATCAAATTGCCCAGACAACTATCCAGATGACCCAGTTAACTCAGTCTCGTATTCAAACCAATGATAGAATTGACCATCGTGCCAATAGGTTTGATCAGTTAAAAGTCCGGGTAGGGACCCCAAGAAAAACCCATGGGTCACAGTCTGAGCCAGATCCTGACTCCCCTCAACCTAGGAGGACCCCAAACCCTGATCTATACCATGAGGTCGAACCTAGGAGAGCCCCTTATCCTGACCCGTACTACAATCCTCAACCTAGGAGGACCCCAAACCCTGATCTATACCTTGAGGCTGAACCTAGGAGAACCTATCGTCATGACCCAATCCCTAAGGTTAGTCCTAGAAGACTCAATCAGGATTTTATAGACCAGGAAGATAGATCCTATTTACCCTCTCCCTACAAGCCTAGTATACCTACAACCTATAGATCTTATGACTCCAGATCCTATGACTCTAGATCCCATGATCATAGATCCTATGCACCCACACCCTATGAGCCTAGTAGACCCAACACCCAATATTCTGACCCATATAGGGAGTCCAACCCTAGGAGGACCCAATATTCTGACCTATATAGGGAGTCCAACCCTAGGAGAACCCAGTATTCTGACCCATATAGGGAGTCCAATCCTAGGAGGACCCAATATCCTGACCCATATAGAGAGCCCAACCTTAGGAGGACCCCATACCTTGATCCATCCTTAGAACCTGATCATAAAGCTGACCCAAAATCATATGACCCCAGATCCTATAATCCCATGACCCATAGATCTGCACCCTTGTCCTATGAGCCTAGAGAACCCATAACCCCTAAGTATCAACCTAGTACTAGTCATGCTTCCCCTAGTCAACTTGAACCCCATAGGATTAGTATCCCTAAATATGAACCCAGTAGTGAGCCACTACCCCTTATACAACCTGAACCTACTAGGAGTAGTACCCATAATCAGAGACCAGAACCTAACCAATTTCTTGCTAGCCGACCTTCTCCAACCATTCCTGAGATTCACAAGGCTTACATTAACGCGAAAGTGTATGAAGCTGATGTGAGCCTAGTGGATGAGTATGAGGGAGAAGAGGAGACACCTTTAGTAGACCTAGAATTAGCTGACCCAGTAGATGCCCAGGTAGAAACCAACCCAGAGCTAGTTGACCTTGACCATATCCAACCTAAAGCTATAATGGAAGAACAAATAGAGGAAGAGAACCTAGGTACTGCTACTAGAGCCTTACCTGAGAAAACCATAGAGGAGAGCCAAATTATAGAGTCTAGTCCTAAAATACAAGAACCAGAAGAATTTATTAAGGACCTGATCTCTTTGAATCAATACCTTCAAGATGAGTCCCCTCCTATAGTTCCCATTAAGGACCTCTTCCCCGAAATTAGTGACCCATCCTTCCATTATGCAAATCCTGTAGATATAGCTCAACCTCATAAGGTTAACCTCATTAGTATAGGATTAGTTCCTGACACCCCGTCTTTTATCCTACTTTATCCAACTAACCATGAACCTTTTTCTCTACCTTACCAAACTAATTCTGAACCCACTTCCTATTTTCTGCCCTTTCCTGACACCTCCAGCATTTCTAGGATCATTAGATTGCATTTAGCTGAGATTAGCATACTGCATGCATTCATCACGCATGTTAGGTTTGCATCTTACTTCTGGCATACTCTTTGGAATTTGCTAGGAGTTCACTGTAAATTTTCATGTGCATGTCAAGCTAGGATCAAACCTAGAGAACCTATAATCTATTAGGTTTAGATCCAAAGAGTTCAATAAAATTTCCTTCGATAGGAATGCATAGTCGAGTCTGTTAGGTATCAGTATGAGTCCTTTGCATCATTTGTCTGCATGTGCCTAGCATGTTCACCACCTGCACTAATCTTAAAACAACTGGCTAATTCCCGAAGAAGGGTCAAAGAATTTGATGTAGTGGATTTTATCTTGGTTAGGCTTAGGCCTAAAAGAAGCTTCATGCTCGCAGAGCCGGACCTTTTAAAGTGATAGAGAAGGTTGGATCAAATGCCTAGGTGTTAGACTTGCCTTCGGATTTGGGCATTAGTTCTACCTTCAATATTACAGACCTGGTTGAGTATAGGGAACCGGCAGCGCTACCTAGTGAGGCCTTTGGACCTATTCCTTTTCATTGTGAGTGACCCTAACCTAGAGTGTCCACAAACAAATTTGGCCTGAGAGAGGAGAACGGATCGAGCGTATCCTGGACAATCAAGCCATCACGACCCAGGGCCATGACTATCAATGCTTCCTGGTCCGATGGCAAGGCTGGCCAGAGTCGGACGATTCGTGGATTTCTCGAGAGGACTTGCAACTCCTCAACCCAGACCTTCTCGAGAGATATGTGAGCCAGTCTAACCTTCACTCGACAGGGTCGAGTTCCTCCCACCCCGGGAGAATTGGTGGGGACACCTGAGGCACCAGAATAAGACAGAGGCTTTTTCAACCCTCTGTAAATTGATCAATAATTTATGAATCTATCTGTAATAAGGGCTTAGATCATCTAAGTCCATTTTAGTTGTTATTTCAGTTCTGTACTAGTCAGCTCATGTTGAGCTAGTTCAGTCCAATGCTAGTTAGCTCATGTTGAGCTAATTTTATTTTTTTTGAGTCCTGTCCAAGCATACTGAAGACTCAAGACTATATTATACAAGTGAAGACCAAGTCCAACCAGATTGAAGACATGGAAGTTTAGCCCAAGTCCAACCCAGCTTGAAGATTTGAAGACCCCAAGAGAAAAATCAGAAACCCTGATTCCTTACAGATGCCCTCCAGATGCCCAGATTCCCTTCCAGATGCCAAAGTATATTCATAAATAAGGGCATCCATGATTCCAGAGGTCCATCTGCATCCTAGCCCAATGAAATCAAGCCCAGGTGCCAAGCCCAAGCCCCTAAGAAGCAAGATACCAGGGAATATTCCTGCTACCTGGCTACCAGGCCACCCCAGCTTCCAGAGGCCCAAACCCATGCACCCGGGCCCCTTTGGGCCGGCCTTTTGCTGCTCCTAGAAGCCCAACACGCCCCCCTAGGCGTCCTTGGAGTCTTGACCAAGTCAAGAAAAATTTTAGGGATTTTTCTACCTAATATTTCCTTATTTTCTAGCTAGGGTTTGAGAGGGAAAAGGATTCTTATGTAAAGACTTATGTACCCTTACTTGGAGCCCAAGGTTAAGGGTCTATTTAAGGGACCCTAGCCTCTTGTATGAGGAAAATTTTTGATGAATGAAAACCTTGAGTTCTTCTATTGAGTTGTGTGATACCCTGCTGTGTGCATAAAGGGGTTTGCGAGAGTTCTTCTTCCCAGTGCTGCAATCATCTTCCTGCTACCAACAAGCATCTCAGATCCCTGGACGCCCACTCCAAAAGAAGCCTTCCCTTGCTGTTTTTCCTTTGTTTTCTTGTTCCTTTGTGAGTTTTCTAACCCCTGACGGGTCGTTTGCAGGTCCCCGAGTTCCTACGAATCCAACGACTCCAGCCAAGCCTCAATCGGATCACCGAGCAGAAAGCCGGGTATCCGCGGGTCTTTGGCTCGATTTTCCAGGCCGCATCCGTCGAGGAACGAGAGACCCTTTTGCTGCGATCTTCACAGACGTTGTCAGGTACACCCCTCTACCTCCAGTAGTTTTATTGTAGGAGAACTTGCCCTAACCGAGGCTTCTCAGCCCCGGCGATCCTTCTTTTCTACTTTTCTAGGTCCTAATCTGCATGCTGATCTTCTAAAATTCATATAAAATTCCCTATAACTTATTTTAATCTGAAATTCGGGAATTAATCACCCAACCCCACATATAAAACATATAAAAAAAATTGCATGCATATTAGTTCCGCATCATAGGTCAACTAACTTTAGGTTTGCTTCAGTCTAGGTATGGTCAGTGTCAGCTGATTCTAGGTTGGCTTCTACCAAGGTATCTACTGGGTCAACTAATTCTAGGTCTTCTATAGGTATCTCTACTGGACTCAACTCCTTAATGTCTTCTTTAGGTTCATCTATGGGCTCAGGAGTTTCTTCCTCTAAATCTTCAATATGCTCATCATCTTCATACTCTGCTACCAGACTTGGGTCAGCCTTATATACTTCTATATTGGGTTCAATAATGGGTTCAAACTCATCTTTATCTAGCTCACCTAGGTATATGATGCTGAATAGACACTGGCTAACAAAATGGCATGGTTTATGATATCTAAAACACACTCTCGAGGGACTGGAACTAGACTTGCCTCTACCTTCTCTAAGGGCCGAAGTGCAACTAGGCTGAGGTTGGCTTAGGTTGGGCTAGTTAGGATCTGGTCCTGTGCTAGGATTACTAGTCCTAAAGGGTTTAGGTTCACTAAAGAGAAGTGAACTAATACTAGGCTTACATCTAGAGGTACCAATCCTATGGGATTTAGGTTGACTAGGGAAAACTGGCCTGGTACTGGACTCATAGGTTGTAGGTTCGGATCTATGAGTTATGGATCCACTAGACTCATAGGACATGGGTACATAAGATCTAGGTGCATTAGTTCTAGAGTCATAGGATTTGGGCTCTGATCTATAAGTTGTGGATCTTTTAGATTCAAGGTATGGGGCTCTCCTATGGTTAGGCTCTGAGTATTGGTCAGGATATTGGGCTTTCCTTGGGTTGGACTCAGGTTTAGTTCTGCGATGGGTTTTAGGGATTTTCTCTAAACCTCCTAATTGGTTCTCTACTTGATCAGAACTATTGGTTAATTGGTTAAGCCTATTGGTTGCTTGGGCATTTGATTGGGTTATTTGGTTTATTTGGGTGCTTAACTAGGCAAACAAGTTTTGAGATTGGGTATTGGACTAGTTAATCTGAGTAGTTAATTAGGTAGTGGATTGGGCATTCAGTTGGTTTATCTGGTCAAATCATTCAGTCATGGCTTTCATGAAGATCTCAAAGTTAGAGTCCATGGCCGAGCTAGGTTGGGATTTAGACTATTGATATTTGGTTCCTAACCTAGTGATCATGCAATCAATCAAACAAGTTAGTGTGATGCAGTCAAGCACACAAAGTGGAAATGGACTACAATTTGCTAGAACTAGAGCCAAAATTGAATGGGTCTACTCAACTTACACTTAACTCAACATCTAATCCTTCCACTGCCCAGGTAAAAGGTGGGGTGGTGGGAGGCTCCCCATGTCTATGATAGGATACTAATTAAAAATCACCAGTCCAATTACGGCATTTGCCTCTGGACCTCTAGCCTTAGACATCAGTTTTTAGTAATAGCTAGGAAATTAGGTGCACTAGTTAGCCCACATAATTCGGACATGACCTGTTGGTGTCCCTAAGCTCTCTAGAGCAATTATGTTACTAATTGATTTTAATTAATACTTGGGTTCTGATGCTGGATGGTTGTTTTGAGCCTGGGGCAGGTGATGAAATTCTACCCTGATCTGAGAGAGGAAATTACCTTTAAAATTGATTTAATGAGATGATGAACACACTATGAGCCCTAATACAACTTATAACAATCGAAGAAATAAAAATATTTTGTTTACCTTTTTATGAGGTGGCAAATTAGGTTTAAGTTGGTTAAGTTAGCAAACAAATTTTGGGCTTGGATGAGGTAGGGTTTGGAAGTGATTAGGTTTGGTTTGATCAAGTATGCAAAACATAAATTAGGATTTGATTCAATACAGAATTTGGTTCAGTTTCTGATGCAGAAAAACTTCAAGAAAATTTTAGGAAAGAGAATGAAAAGTGCAGATTATCTCTACCAAGTTTCATGTAAAAATAATTCGGTTGATGATGCAACACCTAGGTTTTTCCAGACTTTATGCAGAATTCTTAGGATTCGGGTTAGGGTTCCTAATATACAGATTTTTATAATTCTTGAATTTCTGTAAAAATAAATTAAAATTATGAAAAATATCAGGACTAAACAGAGGATATACCATGAAAATTTCAATGAAAAATAAAATACTTAAGGTGATGAAATAGATTGAAATCTAGACAACTAATGCATGGATATCACGCAGAAATTTTTAGGATAGAGAAAACAGGTGTGAAGAAAATTCTACACACTAAAATAAATCATGAGAAAATTTTGTAAAATAGTATAAATTATTCAAATCTAGGAAAATAAAAATCAAGATTTTATGACCTACCTACATATAGAAACAATAAAAGCAATAGACCATATATACGAATTATGGGATGCAAAAACTAGGCCTAAAATATGCTCTGATACCAAATGAAGCGGGACTAATTATGCATGCCAATTTTTTTTGTGTATTAGGCATTAAGTTAGGAGTTTGTATGACAAATTTCAAGCCATGTTATTAAGTAGAGAGTTCTATAGAATTCTTGAAAACATAGGCATGCAGAACAAAACCCTAATAGTGAAGAAATAGGACCGCCAAGTCTAAGAAGCCTTGGTTAGGACTAGCTCTTCTGCAATACCACTACCAGAAGAGTCTAAAGGGTGTACCTAGTAAAGATTTGGTGATCAATCCATGAAGAGTTCGCTCTACACTCTCGGATATGGCATGGAAAAGCATGCTGGAGACCTTATGGATTTGCGGGTTTCAATCCGGTGGCCCGAAAGCTTGCATAATGGAATCCTGGATTCGTGAACTCTGAGGGACCTGCAAATCACCTAACAAGGGTTAGAAATCTTAGAAGAAACAAATTTGATGGCTAAAGAAAGAAAAGGGAAGGAAGGCTTAGCAGGGGGTGGCTAAGATATGAAGAGGTAGGCGGCTTGGAGGCAGGGCGCACGGATCAGACAGATACCCTGAGGGATCACACATATATCCTTAATCATATAAACTCACTCATAACTCACACCTAGAGTTAAGAAGAACTCAAGAAAGTTTTCATATTCATTAATATCTAATATACACAAGAGGGGGGGGCATTAAATAGGCATACAAACTTGGGCTCCAAGTAAGGGCATACAGGAGAATTCCCACTAATCCTTTTCCTACTCAAATACATAGAGATCTCCTCTTCCAAATAGGTTCAGACTCCCTCTTCTCACTAGGATTGCTCCTCTCCTTCTCTTTGACTTGGTCCAAGGGAGGTGACCATAAGTGGCGTGCCAACATAAAAGGTGACCATAAGGAGGATGGTGAATTTGAGGATGGGCCGGGCTTTGAGTGGCCCATTTTAGTGCTGGGCAGGCTCTAGGGTTCTCTTGGTGTCCATCTCCTCCTGGTGGGCTAATGTACTTGTCATCCAGGTCTCCAATAACAGCTCCAAGACTCCTTCCATGCTTCCCAAGTTGCACAATTATGCGGATGATTGGATTCCTTGCAGTGGTTGGAGTATTATATTGACTGGCTTTGGTGCAGGCACCAGGCTCTGTAAGAGGTTTCAACCAATGCCAAGTTCTTTATGGATAGAAGAATAGGAATTTAAGTCCTGTAACAAATCTATGAGTCCTGTACTTGTTTTTATTTGAATAATTAAGTCCTGTTTTATTTCAATTTGGATTTTAATGTTCAATTAGAGTTCAATTGGCTTTGTGTTTAGTCGGGTTCAAGAGCTACTTGAGTTGGGTTTCAATTAAGAATGCAACCAGCTTCACCAACACAACACAACTCCTTGGAGCACCACATCATCAATGCACCATGCCACCTTAGAGGACAAGTCATGCCACTTGGAAAATAGATCATGCCACCTCACCAAGACAATTCAACCATAAATTTTCACCCATGACAAATTCAAATGAAGCTCCACTCTTCATGGGACGCCACCTTGCAATTAGGAGTTGAAATTTTAAAAAAGCCATTCCACTTTCTTTGTGAGGCCGTTGATTTTCTCTTGTAATTAGGAGTTTGAAATTTTAAAAGGGCCATTCCACTTTCTTTGGGACGCCCCTTGATTTTCTCCATGAAAGGTGATGTAGTTTGAATTTGAAAAGTAGCTTAAGATTTGTAAAAGCTCCTAAATCCCCTTGTAATATTGATGATGAATGAAATGAACTCTTTCCTTAAGAAAATTTTCCTTTGCTAGCCAAAGTCCCTTGAGAGAAGGTAGG
Source organism: Areca catechu (assembly GCA_021397845.1). Lineage (NCBI taxonomy): Eukaryota > Viridiplantae > Streptophyta > Magnoliopsida > Arecales > Arecaceae > Areca > Areca catechu. The sequence goes on along the minus strand of CM038045.1, from coordinate 128,327,572 downwards.
TGTGAGGCCTAGGTTACTTAGCCAATCAAGCATCTAATCCTTCTTCCAACCCCATTCGGCCAACCTTGAAGACTCTTCTTCAAGACATTCCAAGCTCGACCTCCCCCTCTTCCAAAGGATGTCATCTACAAGGAAATTCCCCGATGCCATCAAGTGAAGAAGGTTCATGCTATGGGCGCCAAAGGAGATCCACTTCAAACCAAGCCTAAGCCTCTTCTTCTATTCCTAACTTTCCTCTTCCATTCCTCCAACCTTCCATCTAAACCTTCTAATCTTTTCGTCTATCTGTGCAGGATCCCCGGGTCTCCTGGTTTCCAAGGTGAAGGTCTACTGTGCTAAGGAATCAGATACAAGGTGCCTTTAGACCTAGAGTAACCCCTTGCCATCTTAGTACTTCTTCTTGAGTGTTCCTTTGCTAATTTCAGAATATTAATGGTCGGGTAACCATCTTTAAAACTTTCTTTCAGATCTGAAATAGTAGAGTAATCTAGCCCTAACCAGTGTGGTTTCTTAACCACAAAGGTCCCTTATTTACTATTTTGAAAGATTCTTTTCTAGTCTTGTTTTTTTCCTTAAGTTCCTTTCATATAATTCTGTTTATTTTACGTAGAATAGCTGCATGCATATTTGCTTCATTATCATTTAGTCTCTCTAATTCCTAGAAAGGTATCATTTGATATGTGTTCCCCATCATCATGGTATCAGAGCACGGAAGGTTAGGGTTAAATTTGAATTTCTGCATTTAGGTAGGCTGCTAAAATTTTCTGCATGCATAGCACTCATACTTGCTACATAGGCTTTTTTGTAAATCCAATCTGAGCGAGTGTACACCAGTACACTATCACGACCCATGGGAATAATGAGCCCTTGGCCAGACATAAATCTTTAGGTTGAAGTTTGGTATGCAAATACCTTTGTTTGTTTAAATTCTGCTATTTTGTCATGCATGCAATGTCTGTGTTCTAAGAACTACCACACCTAGCATAGATTTTAATTTTTAATTTTCTTTCATCTGTTATGTCATCCATAAGTTAGGAATGTTCTGTATTTTTTTCTGAATTTTTGGATATTTTTACATTGCACTTTCCTACACCACTTTAGAACTGCAACAAAATAATTCTGCACCTGAAATTTGGATCCATATGCTTGTTTGCATTCATTTCATGGTAAATCAAGTTAAGGGCATCAAATTGACATAGGGTCAGGTTTTTGACACCTGTCCCTAGCCCAAAAATCACCAACTTGCATAACAAACCCAACCATAATTAAAACAGAGTAGACATTTAATTGCTTTAGTGAGCTAGGGACATCCACAAGGTCAGGTCGAATCAAGTGTCAAGCCAACTTTGATAACCTGTTTGTGTGTGCTTGTATCTGGTGTCTAGGCAAGTGGTTCAGGGACAAGAGCTTGAAGGAAGGTGGGTTGGTTCGCTTACCTGGCCAATTTTAAATTGGTGTCTAAGGAAAGCAAAGAGGAACCTCCACCGGCCTTACACTTACCTGGCCAGGTGCCAAGTTACTACAACCCGGAATGTCAATTGGACCTAACATTTGGTTTGGGCTCTAGGTCTAGCAAACCCCTAGTCCGAGTTTGAGTCCATGTGTGCATGGCAACTAGATTAGGAGCACCCTACCAGCAAACCCAAGCCCAATCTAGTGTAACCATAGAACAAAACTTTGAGAGTTTGATGAAATCTTTGAATGACCAAATGACCTGGCTGAACCAAAACTTGACTGATCAATTGGCCCATACGCACCAAATCATGACTGATCAGATAATCCTCATCACTACTAGGCTTGATCGATTAAAAGTTCGTACCCCTAGAGGAACTCATGAAGTCCAGAATGAGTTGGAGCCTGAACCTGAGTTTGAGACACCAATCAACCTTAGAAGGGCTCTTCATTAAGACCATTTCTTCGAGCCAAATCCTAGGAGGCCCAATCTTGATCGAGTCCATGACCTAAACCCTAGGATAGCACACCATGATCCAATCTATGAGCCAAACCCTAGGAGACATAATCAGGATTAGACAGACCATGACGAGCGAACCCTTAGGAGTATTAGGTTGGAAGCACCAACATTTGATGGAAATCTGGATCTGAAGGTTTACATAGATTGGGAGGGAGATATGGACCAATACTTTGATTGGTATGACATGACCGAGGAAAGAAAATGCAAATTTGCGAAGCTTAGGTTAATTCGTCAGGCTAGGCATTACTGGGGAAACGTCGAGAGATTCATCAGACAAAGGGGTGATGTTCCCATAGTAACCTGGAGGGCAATGAAACTTAGGCTCAGAGAAAAATACCTTCCTATGTCTTACCACCAGAGACTTCTAGACCAGTGGCAGAGGTTGACCTAAGGAACCAAGAGTGTAGCCGAATACATTGCAAAATTTGATGAGTTTGTAATGAGATGCAATGTGGATGAATCTGAATCAGTTACCTTATCTAGGTTTAGGGAAGGATTGAGAGAAGAGATCCAGAAGGAGTTATTCTTGAGGGAAGTCCATGACTTAATGCTAGCTTATCAGGTAGCACGAGATGCCGAGAGATTCCATAAGGGACCACTTTATCGCAGACCCGAATCCCCTAGAACAAGTGCACCTTGTCAGCAGCCATGACTGAATCAGATGTGAACCAGCCGAACCAACCCCAGCACCCCTCTGACCCATAGAGATGATAGGGGTAAAGCTCTAGAAGTTCAGAGGACTCCAAACCCTAATGTTGCATGTTTCAGATGTCATAAGTTAGGCCATTATGCTAGCAATTATCCAACTAAGGCCTTACACATAAGAGAATTAGAAGAGAATGAGCCTGAACCCATAAAGCCCCTAGGTGAGAGTGTTGAGGAAGTATATCAGGCTGAGGAAAATTTGGCTAAAGAGTATGAAGGTGATGAGGAACAAATAGAGCCTGATATGTTGGGAGTAGTTAGATGCATCCTTACCCAAACTGTGACACAGGAAGATTGGCATAGGACTAACATTCTACAAACATTTATCAAATTATGGGATAAGGTATGTAAAATAATCATAGATAGTGGGAGTTGTGTAAATGCTCTAGTGCTGTCAAAACTTTAGGCTTGTCCACAGTTTCCCATCCAACTTCCTATAAGGTTTCTTGGATGGACTCCACTTCAATTCCTATCAAACATAGCTGCCTAGTCCAAATCCAATTACAACACTATCAGGAGAAAGTGTGGTGTGATGTCCTACCAATGGGAGTGAGCAGTATCATCCTAGGTCGACCCTGGTTATTTGACCATGATGCGACCCTATATGGCCGATCAAATTCTTGCTCATTCATGCACCTGGGAAAAAAGTTTGTGATCAACCCAACACCACCTAAGGACACTGTTAAGAGAGGATCGAGCCACCTAATGGAAAAGAAAATGGGAGTTAATTTGATAACTGATAAGGAGATTGAGAAAGAACTCACTGAGGGTACACATGTTTGGGTTTTAGCCACTAAGGAAATTCAGGAGCCTTCCTAGAAAGAATGCCCTCAAGAAGTGGCTAAAGTGTTATAAGACTTTAAGGATGTGTTTCCAGATAACCTACCTGACCAACTTCCATCGCTTAGGGACATCCAGCATGCCATTGATTTAGTCCCAGGAGCCACCCTACCTAACCTTCCACATTATAGGATGAACCCTACCAAACACTTAGAGTTACAAAGACAAGTAGGGGATCTCCTTAGGAAAGGATCTATTAGAGAAAGTTTGAGTCCTTGTGCAGTCCCCGCATTACTGACCCCAAAAAAAGATGGCACTTGGAGGATGTGCATTGACAGTCGTGCCATTAATAAGATCACAACAAAATATAGGTTTTCCATACCTCGTTTGGATGACATGTTAGATATGATGGCCGGGGCAACAATATTTTCAAAGATTGACCTTAAGAGTGGCTATCATCAGGTTAGGATTAGACCTGGAGATGAGTGGAAGACTACGTTCAAGACCAAGGAGGGTGTTTTTGAATGGGTAGTAATGCCTTTCAGACTGTCCAATGCTCCTAATACCTTTATACGGATTATGAATCAAGTCCAACAGTTATTTATAGGAAAATTTGTCGTAGTTTACTTCGACGACATTCTTATATATAGCAGGACCCAGGAGGATCATTTGGACCACTTGAATCAAGTTTGTTTAGCTCTTAGGGAAAATAGTCTCTTCGCAAACCTTAAAAGATGTGATTTTCTTACCCATAGAGTCATTTTCCTAGGTTTTGTTTTCACACCTGACAGAGTTTCTACTGACCCCGAAAAGATTAAGTCAATTGTAGAGTGGCCTGTGCCACAAAGTGTTCATGAAGTATGAAGTTTTCATGGCCTAGCTGCTTTTTATGGAAGATTCATTCGGGGGTTTAGTACCATTGTTGCGCCAATCATGGATTGCATTAGGAAAGGCCATTTTGAATAGACCAAAGCTGCTGATAGGGCCTGCCTAGATGTTAAAAAGAAAATGACACAATCTCCTATCTTAAGATTTCCTGATTTTTCCAAGGTTTTTGAGGTTGCTTGTGATGTATCTGGAGTTGGAATAGGTGGAGTTTTAAGCCAAGAGAGCCACCCCATAGCTTTCTTTAGTAAAAAATTAAATGAAGCTAAGCTTAACTATTCCACCTATGATAAGGCGCTCTATGCGATAGTGCAAGCTTTAAGGTATTGGGGGCACTATCTACTACCACACGAATTTGTCCTATTTTTTGATCACGAGGCCTTTAGATTCCTTAATTTTAGAAAAAGCTGAATCCTAAGCACGCCAAGTGGGTAGAATACATCCAGGCTTACACATTTGTCTTGAAACACCATGCCAAAACTGAGAATAAGGTAGTAGATGCATTAAGTCGTAGCCCTGCTTCTAAACTCGATTAGCACTGAAGTCGTTGGATTTGAAAGACTTACGGATGAGAATGATACCTGTCCAGACTTTAGTGAAGTTAACCAATCTTTGAAATTAAGACCATCTAGTGACCACAGTGAGTACACCCTTTTAGATGGTTATCTATTTAAGGAAAACAAGTTTGTGTTCCAAAGACTTCCCTGAGAGACTTTCTAATTTAGGAAACCCATGCTGGCGGTTTGGCTCGCCATTTTGGAAGAACAAGACCATATTCATACTTGAGGAGAAATTTTACTAGCCAGGCCTTAAGAGATAGGTAGCCAATATTGTTGCCCGATGTAGGACATATGTGGTTGCCAAACATCAAAAAGACAAAACACCGGGTTATACACTCCTTTACCTATTCCGGATTGTCCATGACAGGATCTTAGCATGGACTTCATTTTAGGACTGGCCAAGACCCTTAGAAAACAAGATTCAATCTTTGTAGTGGTCGATAGATTTTCGAAAATGGCCCATTTTATACCCTGCTCCCAAACTTTTGATGCCTCCAAGGTAGCCAATCTTTTTCTCGATCAAGTAGTCAAGTTACATGGGTTACCTAAGACTATTATTTCTGATAGGGATGTCCATTTCACAAGCTATTTTTGGAAAACCCTTTGGCACCTACTAGGAACAAAACTATAATTCTCAACTGCTTACCACACTCAGATTGATGGACAAACCGAAGTTGTAAATAGAAGTCTAGGGAACTTATTGAGCTGCCTTATTGGAGAGAGTCTGGGAAATTGGGATTTGCTTCTACCTCGTACTGAATTTGCCTACAACAGCTCAGTCAATAGGTCTACTGGTAAAAGTCCCATTGAGATTGTCCATGGTTACAGACCTAGGAGACCTATCGATCTTATTCCATTATCCACACATACACGAATGTCTGAGTCTACCGAGTCATATGCACAGCATCATAAAGAATTACATAAAAAAATTAGTAAGAAGATTCAAATGAGTAATGAAGTTTATAAGCATATGGCTGATTCATATAAACGAATAAAAGAATTTAATGAAGGGGACTCTGTCATGATAAAACTTAGACTTGAAAGGTTTCCACGGGAACTATGAACAAATTGCATGCCCGAGGAGCTGGACCTTTCAAAATAATTAAGAAAATTGGATCTAATGCATATGTGTTAAAGTTACCACCTTATTATGGCATTAGCTCCACATTTAATATTTTTGAACTAAAAGAATTTAAAGAACCGGCATTAATTCCTAGTGAGCCTTTTGGACTTCACCATGCCTTTGAGAGTCAAACCCTACCTGAGTGTCCACCAGTAATTCCACTAGACCGAAGAGACAAGATTGAACGTATCTTGGATGAACAAATGATTACTACTAGAAATATGGGTTATCAATGTTATCTGGTTCATTGGCATGGCCGACCAGAATCTGAAGACTCCTAGATCACTCGAGAGGATCTATAACAAATTGACCCAGATCTATTAGAAAAACATGACAATCAAACCGATCCTTACTTGACAAGGTCGAGTTCCTCCCACCTCGGAAGAATTGGTGCGGGCACCAGGCTCAGGAAGAGGCTTCAACCGATGCCAAGTTCTTTATGGATAGAAGATTAGGAATTTAAGTCCTGTAATAAATCTATGAGTCCTGTACTTATTTTTATTTGAATAATTAAGTCCTGTTTTATTTCAATTTGGATTTTAAAGTTCAATTAGAGTTCAATTGGCTTTGTATTGAGTCGAGTTGAAGAGCTACTTGAGTTGGGTTTCAATTAAGAATGCAACCAGCTTCACTAACACAACACAACTCCTTGGAGCACCACATCATCATGCACCATGCCACCTTGGAGGACAAGTCATGCCACTTAAAAAATAGATCAGCCACATCACCAAGACAATTCAATCATGAATTTTCGCCAAAGACAAATTCAAATGAAGCTCCACTCTTCATGGGATGCCACCTTGCAATTAGGAGTTGAAATTTTAAAAGAGCCATTCCACTTTCTTTGGGATGCCCTTGATTTTCTCTTGTAATTAGGAGTTTGAAATTTCAAAAGGGCCATTCCACTTTCTTTGTGATGCCCATTGATTTTCTCCATGAAAGGTGATGTTGTTTGAATTTGAAAAGGAGCTTAAGGTTTATAAAAGCTCCTAAATCCTCTTGTAATATTGATGATGAATGAAATGAACTCTTTCCTTAAGAAAATCTTCCTTTGCTAGCCAAAGTCCCTTGAGAGAAGGTAGGTGTGAGGCCTAGGTTACTTAGCCAAACAAGCATCTAATCCTTCTTCCAAACCCATTCGGCCAACCTTGAAGACTCTTCTTCAAGCCATTCCAAGTTCGTCCTCCCCCTCTTCCAAAGGATGTCATCCACAAGGAAATTCTCCATGCGATCAAGTGAAGAAGGTTCATGCTATGGGTACCAAAGGAGATCCACTTCAAGCCAAGCCTAAGCCTCTTCTTCCATTCCTAACTTTCCTCTTCCATTCCTCTAACCTTCCATCTAAACCATCTAATCTTTCCATCTATCTGTGCAGGATCCTCGGGTCTCCTGGTTTCCAAGGTGAAGGTTTACTGTGCTAAGGAATCATATACAAGGTGCCTTTAGACCTAGAGTAACCCCTTGCCATCTTAGTACTTCTTCTTGAGTGTTCATTTGCTAATTTCAGAATATTAATGGTTGGATAACCATCTTTAAAACCTTCTTTCAGATCCGAAATAATAGAGTAAGCTATCCCTAACCTGTGTGGTTTCATAACCACGAAGGTCCCTTTTTAATTGTTTTGAAAGATTCTTTTCTAGTCTTGTTTTTTCCTTATGTTCATTTCATATAATTATGTTTATTTTATGTAGAATAGTTGCATGCATATTTGCTTCATTATCATTTAGTCTCTCTAATTCCTAGAAATGCATGATTTGATATGTGTTCCCCATCACGCTTCATATGTGACTTGATTCTTCTTACAAAATTGGACTGGACTCAATATAAGACATAGAAAATTGGACTGGACTCATAAAACTCAAAACTTGCAGGACTCAAAAGGCTCACTAAGCATCCAAAACTTGACTCAATACTCTAATTATAGCACTCAAATGTAAAAAGGCCCAAAATGAGATTCAAAGGCCAAGGTATAGACTCAAGTATAACAAAGCCTATAAAACAAAATTAATGGCCTAAATATAAGACTCAAATGGCTAACACAACCAGATTATTGGACTCAAAGACAAAATTGGAATCATGGCTAAAAGACTCAAAACTCAAGGACAAATAGTAAACTAGGGTTGACATGATGTCCCCATCATAAGCCCTCTATAGAGTTTAGCCAAAGAGGATAGGGTTGGCTAACCAATTCTAGTTTTAACTACTAACAACATTAGTTAAAAAGTTCTAACAAGAAACAAGAATTAGTTGTAATCATAATAGGTTGCATCTAATAATACATGTGGCACCTATGTGGATGATGAAGTGGTTACAAAGTTGTTGGGGGAGTTGATGGTAGTTGTCTTCACTTCAGGTAGCCCCCAAAAAAGGTGTTGATGAGGTGGCCTCCAAGTGGCATCCAAGTAGATGGAAGTTGGGGATGAGGTGGCCCCCAAGTGGCATCCAAGTGGTTGGAAGGTGTTGATGAGGTGACCCCCAAGTGGCGTCCAAGTGGTTGGAGGTTGATATGGCTCCATGAACAGTGTTTGAGTCAACTCAAGGATGTTGAGTCGGCTCATGAAGATAGTGGGCTTTCTTCATCTATTTAACTTTATTTTGGCTCAAGTAGATATTCTTAATTCTAGCTACAAATCCATAAAGAGTTAGCTTGAAATCCTTTTCCTTTGTCGATGTCCCCATCATCAAGTCTCCAGCCGACAAGCTTCCTCCTCACCAAGACACTTCCACACCAAACCTCATCCATGACAAGATCCATCTTCCATCGCCATCCCCTACCCACTCTCTACTAAAAGTTTCCTTTCCATATCTTTCTCTACTTCAATAGGTCTGTAACTTTGTTACTTGTAGGATCCCCTAGGTATCTCGATATGCAGAAGAGGTCTTGCTCGCCTCGAAACCCCTGACCAGAAAGTCAACGAATCCTCAAGAGTAAAGCCTCTTCATTCCGGCACCAACCCCACGAGTGCTGAGAGATCCAACTACAGAGAAGAGATCATCGCAAGGTACAAACCCCCTGATCTAAGGTCTGACTTGTTGAAGAAGGCAATAGTCCTTATCGTATGTGGTTTCTTAACTCTTAAGATCCTTGTTTCTTTATTGCTTCATTGAGTTTAATCCACGGGATCGCAATCCTTAATCCTCCTGTAATCATTCTTAGCATATTCTTTGCTCTATTTTGGAAAGAAAAGGCCATACAAATCTGAATCGTTATTCATCTAAGTTTGCCTTTATATTGATGACTTCATGCATTTCATCTCGCATCAGTTTGGTATCAGAGCGTGGTGATTAGGACTTATTTTGAATAATACTGAAATTTGAAATTTGAAAATTTAAATTTGAAATTCATATTTGAAATACAAATTTTTTTATAAAAATATTAAAAATTCAAAAAAAATTAATTTAAAATTTGAATTCTGAATTTTGAAATTTGAAAATTGATATTCAAATTTGAAATTCAAATTTTTTAAAAAAATCAAAAATTCAAAAATAATTAATGTAAAATTTGAATTTGAATTCTGAAATTTGAAATTTGAAAATTCAAATTTGAAATTCAAATTTGAAATTTGAAAATTCAAATTTGAAATTTAGAATTTTGAATTTTGAAATGCATGTTATTCTTAGTCTTTATGTTCCATTGATTAGCTAGATTTTTGGATGTGTATTTATTTTAAAACATTTAAGGGCAATCCTATCACAAGATAAGGGAAGGATTTCATCACTTTTCCTTGGCCCAAAAATAACTAACTATATATTGCTTTAACCCAAGCCTAATTTAAAATTAAGTAAGAACCTAAACTAAGGACACAAACGAGTCAAGTTCAAGGTATTGTGTTGAGACTAGTGTAACTCAATTCTTCACTTAATCCTGGAAATTGGTGTCAAGGCTAGGGGTCCAATGGAAAATGCCTTAAGCATAACTATGGTTTTTAATTAGGACCCTATGAGAGCTGGGGGAGCCTCCCACACTCCCACCTCTTACCTGCCCAGTTAAAAGGGTAATAGAAGACTTGATTGTACTCAGTCAATTCATTCTACATTAAGCTTCTAGGTCTAGGAAACTCCTAGAACGAGTCTCTATGCTGCATGACCACTAGATTACGAACCCCATACCAACATTCCTAAACCCAACCAAGTGTCACCATGGACCCAATTCTTTAAACTTTGTTAAAAACCATGATTGAACAATGCAAACAACTAAACAATAGTTTTGACCAAATGGAGGAGTGAATCGGGACCCTTGAAGAGACTCGTAAGGCTCGTACTAAACTTGAATCACCTAGACCAACTCCACTTGGTCCCAGAACCCATCGCCATGATCCCACCCCTAAACATGACCATATACACCCACACCAAGACTTCACTTATTCAGAGAAAAGAGCCCTAAGGAACATTCATCTCGATGCTCCCACCTTCGATGGAAATCTCGACCCTAAGGTGTACGTTGATTGGGAGAATGACATGGATCAATATTTTGAATTGTATGAGATGTTGGAAGAGAGGAAGTTCAAATTTGCTAAACTTAAGCAGTCCAACAAGCTAGGTTGTGTTGGAAAAATGTTGAGTGCATTTATCATCAGAGAAGAGACATGCCCATAGCGATATGGAGAGCCATGAAGATCAAACTTAGGAAACAGTACTTACCCATGTCCTATGAGTAGAGGGGATCCATAACCCATCGACCCGAACCTAATAGGATTAGTACCCCAGGATATATGCCAAGTACTAGTCAAGTTTCTCTTAGTCAACCCACTCTTACTACCCCATTCGTTTACAAGGATGACATTGAAAAGAAAATATACATGGCAGACCTAGAACTTGTTGACCAGGAAAATAGTCAGACTGAAGCTATATTGGAAAGACAATAGAAGAAGAGAACTATAAGGAGCATAACACTACTATTACTAAGGCTTTACCTATAGAAATACTAGAAGAAAATTAAATTATAGAGCCTAGTCTTGAAATTCAAGAACAAGAAGAAATTAGTGAGGACATGGTTTCTTCAATTCAGTACCCTCAGGAGAAATTCACTCCTTTAGTCCTAGTTAAAGATCTTTCCTTAAATTACTGACTCATCCTTTCATAAAGTGGACCTTTTATCACCTATAGATATAAATCAATGCCCAAACCTTAAGGTCATCCCCATTAATCGAGCACTATTCCATGAATCCTCTTCCTATTTCCTACCCTATCCTAAGGCTTCCAATGCTTCTAGAACTACTCGATTACATTTTGTTGAGGTTAATAGGTTGCATAAATCCTTTGTGCATGTTAGATTTGCTACCTATTTTTGGAAGACCTTATGGTATTTATTAGGAATCTGTGTAAAATTTTCATCTGCATGTCACCCACCAACCAACGGTCAAGTACAAAGTTATAGTTAAAGATTTAATAAATTCCTTTCGATAGGAATGTATAGTCGAGCTTACAATTTATTATGTGTTGGTACAAGTCATATGCACAACATGTTAAAAATTTATATCTGAGCAATGAAACTTAAATGGTTATGGCAAATTCTTGAAAAATGAGTTAAAGTGTTTGTTGAGAGAGATCATATGATGATTCAGCTTAGACCTAAATAGCTTCACTCGGGATCGTGAAAGAAAAAAAAGAAACAAGTTACATGCCCATGGAGCTGAACATTTCAAAGGGTTAAAGAAAGTTGGACCTAATGCCTATGTGCTCAAGTTACCACTCAAATTTAGCATTAGCTCAACCTTCAACATTTTAGACCTAGTGGAGTATAGGGAGCCAATGATGATACCTAGTGAGCCATTTAGACTATACCCAATTCTTGAAAGAGAACCTTCACCCGAGTGTCCACCAATCAATTTTCCTGAGCAACGAGAATGGATTGAGCGTATTTTGGATGACTAGGTTTTACTACCTGGAACATAGGCTACCAGTATTATTTGGTTCGTTTGCAAGGTCGACCAGAATTTGAGGACTCGTGGATCACTTGAGAGGATCTGCAACACATCGACCCAGACCTATTAGTGCAGTACCAAAGTCAGACTAACCCTTACTCGACAGGGTCGAGTTTCTCCCACCCTGGGAGAATTGGTGCGGGCACCATAATCCGAAAGAGGCAACACTCCATTCAAACCAACCCAACCTCTTTTGGATTACAGATAATTATGTCTTGTCAGTCCTTTAATTGAGTTAAGCTATTTTGATGTGGGAGGACTTTAAGATTGCTAAATATGCAAAAAAAATAGTAAACTATTTTTTAAATATTTTTTTATAATTTTAATTTGCAGGCTAAATTCTCAAATTTAAGTAATAAATAGAAGGATAATTAGCAATGCAATGAATCATCATATCACAGACATACTCATGCGAAATAATAAAAACCAGGATTCGAGAATTGAGAAACTCCTGGCTTAGAATAGCTAATCTTCAACAAAACAGAAATCAAGAGTTGGGAGGGATATTACCAGATAGGGATTGAAGAATCTGCAATTGAAGAGGTCACTCATTGATGGGGGACAAATATGAGATGATGTATTTCATATGAAATCTATAATAAAAAAATGAAAGATAAAGTAAATAGATGCAGCTACTCACATAATGAACTAGGAATTCAAAGATAGGATTCTAAAATTAAAACCTGACTAGAAGAATAAACCATATAAAAAAATAAAGAGAGGAGGACCTTCGTTGTTAAGAAACCACTCAGATTAGGGTTTGGTTATTCTAATAATAGTAGATCTGAAAGCCTATCTAAAGCAGGCTATCTAGTAATTAATATGTATAACTTTAGCACTGGGAACACTCAAAGAAGAGCATTCCAGGATGACAGGAAGATTTCCTAGGTTGCAAGGCTTCTTGTATCCAGTTCTTTAGCACCGAAGACCTTCTTCTTAGGAGTCTAGAAGCCCGGAAATCCTGCAACAAAAAAAAAAAGTGGAGGGCGATTAGAGAAAAGGGTTGAGATGGAGAAGTGAAGGGAGAGATATTTGAAAGATGAAAGGATGCTCGAAGTAGTCTTGTTGAAGATCTTCTATGGCTTCATTTGCTTGAAAACTCCCACCTTTATCTTGTAAAGAACTCCTTGGATGGTTGGCTTCATTATAGATGATGGAGATGTGGACTCTTGAGATGCTTCTTGTGTTGGCCGAATGGACCAAGAAGGATGGAGGAAACTAGGTTGAAGAGAAGAAGTTGGAAAGAGAAAGAACTCTAGGCCTCATGCCCACCTTCTCACAAGTGACCAAGCATTTAAGCAAGGGAAAATTCTAAGAAAATATTTTGTTCATTGATTCAAATTTCATAAGTGTTTACAATAAGGTTTGGAGCCTAATTTATAGACACCAAGCCATTTGAAATTTGAAATTTGATATTCAAAAAAATACAAAATGAGGGGAGAGAATGGTGGCTGACTTCATGAAGATGGGGTGCCATTTATGGATGGATTTGGGCCATTTCAAATTCCTTCTTCCTTGGGAGAGATTCCATGGTGATGTGTCCAGGTGATGTGGAAAGGAAGAATGATGAAGTGGCTTCCATGTTAGTGAACCCATGGTCTATGCGACCACTAGTCTTCTTGACTTGGTTAAGCTAAACCAGGTTGGTCTTGGTTGACTCTCCTTGACTCAATTACAATAAGGACTTAATTAAAGCAAATATTGGACTTAATTACCAAATTGAATTAAGTACAAGACTAATAGACTCAAATATAATTTATTATAGGACTTGAGCTCTCAATTTTCCAACCATAAAGAATCTTTCCTAGTTTTCATCGATTGGAGTCTTTTCCTGAGCCTGGTGTCCGCACCAATTCTTCCCGGATGGGAGGAACTTGACCCTGTCGAGTAAGGATCAGTCTGACTATGATATCTTTCTAGTAGGTCTGGGTCAATTTGCTGCAGTTCCTCTCAGGTGATCTAGGAGTCCTTGGAATCGGGTGGTCCTTGCCAATGAACCAAGTAACATTGATAGCCCTTATTTCTAGTGATAATCATCTACTCATCCAAGATATGTTCAACTTTATCTCTTTGGTCTTGTGGAATTGCTGGTGTGCACTCGGGTATGGTTTCGCTCTCAAAGGTGGGATAAGGCCCAAATGGCTCGCTAGGAATTAATGCTGGCTCTTTATATTCTATCAGATCAGCAATATTAAAAGTAGAACTAATGCCATAATCAAAAGGTAACTTTAACACATATGCATTAGGTCCAATTCTTTTAGTTACTTTGAAAGGTCCAGCTCCCCGGGCAAGCAGTTTTTTCATAGTTCCCAATGGAAACCTTTCAGGTCTAAGTTTAATCATTACAGAGTCCCCTTCATTAAATTCTTTCATTAATTTATGTGAGTTAGCCATATGCTTATAGACTTCATTGCTCATTTGAATCTTTTTACTAATTTTCTTATGCAATTCAAGGATGTGCTGTGCATATGACTCGGCGGACTCAGATACTCATGCATATGAAGGTAAAGGGATGAGGTCGATAGGTCTACTAGGTTTATAACCATGGACAATTTCAAAGGGACTTTTACTGGTAGACCTATTGATAGAACTATTGTAAGCAAATTCAGCATGAGGTAATAACAAATCCTAGTTTCCTAGACTTTCTCCTACAAAAGACCTCAATAACTTCCTTAGACTTTTATTTACAACTTCGATTTGACCATCAGTCTGAGGGTGGTAAGCAGTAGAGAATTTCAACTTGGTTCCTAACAAATGCCATAGGGTTTTCCAAAAATAACTAGTAAATCAGACATCCCTGTCGGATACTATGGTTTTAAAAAGGCCATAAAATATAACCACTCCGTCTAGAAAAATTTTGGCTACTTTAGAGGCGTCAAAGATTTGGGAGCAAAGAATGAAATGGGCCATCTTTGAGAATCTGTCGACTACCACAAATATCGAATCATGTTTTCTTTGGGTTTTGGGTAGGCCTAATACAAAATCAATGATAAGATCCTGCTAGGGGCAATCGGGTGCAGGTAAGGGTGTGTAAAGTCCATTGTTTTGCTTTTGCTATTTGCCAACAACACAAGATCGACACCTGGCAACTATCTGGGCAACTTGTCTCTTAAGTCCTGGATAATAAAACTGGTCCTTAACAGCTGAAATAGTCTTGTTCCTACCAAAATGATTAGCTAGACCTCCAGCATGGGTCTCCTAAACTAGAAAATCTCTCAAAGATGTTCTGGGAATACAGCACTTGTTCTCCTTAAATAGATAACCATCTAGAAAGGTATACTCACTGTGGTCACTAGATGGTCCTAGTTTTAAAGCCTGGTAAACAACACTAAAGTCTGGACAGGTATCGTACTCATCCTTAGGTTTCTCAAATCCAACGACTTCAGTGCTAACCGAATTCAGAAGCAAGGCTCTATAGCTCAAATCGTCGGCTACCTTATTCTCAGTTCCAGCATGGTGTTTCAGGACAAAAGTATAGGCTTGGATGAATTCTATCCATTTGGCGTGCCTAGGGTTTAGCTTTTTCTAGGAACTAAGGAATCTAAAGGCCTCATGATCAAAAAATAGGACAAATTCATGCAGTAAAAGATAGTGCCTCCAATATCTTAAAGCTTGCACTACCATATAAAGCTCTTTATCATAGGTGAAATATTTAAGCTTAGCTTCATTTAACTTTTCACTAAAGAAAGCTATGGGGTGGTTCTCTTGGCTTAAAACTCTGCTTATTCCAACACCGGATGCATCACTAGTGACCTTGAATACTTTGGAAAAGTCAGGCAACCTCAAAATTGGTGATTGTGTCATCTTATCTTTTATTTCTAGGAAGGCTCTATTTGCTGCTTTGGTCCAATCAAAACTACACTTCCTAATACAATCAATTATTGGGGCGACAATGGAGCTAAAGCCTCGAACGAATCTCCAATAGAAGGTGGCTAAGCCATGAAAGCTACGAACATCATGAATAATTTTGGGAACAGGCCACTCAACTATGGATTTGATCTTTTCCGGATCAGCTGAAACTCCATCAGAGGTAACAATGAAACTTAGGAAAGTGACTCTATGGCACATGAACTCACACTTCTTCAAATTAGCATAGAGATTCTCTCTCCTAAGGGTTGCACACACTTGTCTAAGGTGGTCTAAGTGGTTTTCTTTAGTCCTACTGTAAATTAATGTCATCAAAGTACACCACAACAAATTTTCCTATAAAAGCTCGTAGAACTTGGGTCATGATCCTAATAAACGTACTAGGAGTATTGGATAATCCAAATATCATCACTACCCATTCAAATAAACCATCCTTAGTCTTAAAAGTAGTCTTCCATTCATCCTCGGGTCTAATTCTTTCTTGATGATAGCCACTCTTAAGGTCGATCTTAGAAAAAATAGTAGCTCCGGCCATCATATCCAACATGTCATCTAATCAGGGAATAGGAAATCTATACCTCACTATGATTTTGTTGATGGCCTGACTATCAACACACATCCTCCAAGTGCTATCTTTCTTAGGTGTTAACAAAGTTGGGACTGCACAAGGACTCAAACTCTCCTTAATAAACCCTTTCATGACGAGATCCCCTACTTATCTTTGTAATTCTAGGTGTTCGGTAGGGATCATCCTATAGTGTGGAAGGTTGGGTAAGGTTTCCCCTTGGACTATATCAATGGCATGTTGGATGTCCCTATGTGGTGGAATGTGGTCAGGAAGGTCATCTAGAAATACATCCTAAAAGTCTTCAAACACTTCAACCACTTCCTGAGGGTGTTCTTTTTGGGAAGGCTCTTGAAGTTCCTTAGTGGTTAAAACCCAAATAGGTGTACCCTCAGGGAGCTCTTTCTCAATTTACTTTGCAGTTATCAAATTTACTCCAGGCTTCATTTCCTTCAGGTGACTCGATCCTCTCTTGGTAGGGTCCTTTGGTAGTGTAGGGTTGATCACAAGTTTTTTTCTAGAGTGCATGAATGAACAAGAATTAGATCGGCCATACAGGGTTGCATCATGGTCAAATAACTAGGGTCGACCTAAGATTATACTGCTCACTCCCATAGGTAGAACGTCACACCAAACTTTCTCCTGATAGGACTGTAATTGGATTTGGACTAGACACCTAGACATGATAGGAATTGAAGTGGAGTCTATCCAAGAAACCTTATAGGGATTTGGGTGGGGAACTGGGGCTAAGCCTAAGGTCTTGACAGCACTAGTGGATATGGCATTTACACTACTTCCACTATCGATGATTGTCTTACATACCTTATCCCCTAACTTGACAAAAGTTTGAATGATGTTAGTCCTATGCCAATTTTCCTGGGTCTTAGTCTGGGTAAGGATGCATCTAACCACTCCCAAAAGGTCAAGCTCTATACAATCTTCATCACCTTCATACTCCTCAGCCAAATTATCCTCAGCCTGATATACTTCTTCAACACAATCATCTAGGGGCTCTACGGGTTCAGAATTATTCTTCGCTAATTCTCCTAAGTGCAAGGCTCTAGTTAGGAAATTGCTAGCATAATGGCCTACCTTATGACATCGAAAGAAAGCATTAGGGTTTGTGGTTCTTTGAACTTCTGGTATTTTACCCCTATCATCTTTACAGGTCAGAGGTGTATTAGGGTTGGGTCGATGGTGTCACATCTGACTTGGTCCTGGCTGCCGATTAGGTGTACTAGTTCTAGGGTGTTCTGGTCTATGATATGTCAATCCCCTATTGAATCTCTCAGCATCTCGTGCTACCTGGTAAGCTAGCTCTAAGTCGTGGACTTCTCTCAAGAATAACTCCTTTTGAATTTATTCTCTTAATCCAGCTCTGAACCTAGATAGGGTAAATGATTCAAACTCATAGACATTGCATCTCATTACAAATTCATCAAATTTTGCAATATACTCAGCTACACTCTTGGTTCCCTAGGTCAATCTCTGCCACTGGTCTAACAATCTTTGGTGGTAGGACATGGGTGGGTGTGTTAGACATTAAAATAATGAAAATTAACCCAACTTTATTTGATTAAAATTGATACTTTTTGTGATACTTTGCAGGAATTGACTCCATAAACGTATAGATCTTGATTTTAGGAGTCCAACGACGCAAACGGAATGTAATTCGGACTTCAAACGGGCCCGAAATGGATTTTAGAAGGTTTTAGCATGGATTTCAGAGCCGCATGATTTTTGGAGCGTCCTTAAAATCCTTTTGGTTTGGCTCACGGTGGACCGGCTCAATGGTCCACCGCATGAGCTGCCGGTCCATGGCAGCCATTGCTGCCGGTCCACGGGCAGAGCCGTGGACCACCGTGCTCCGATCGCGCCGAAACTTGTCGGAGAGCTTCTCCCGGCGCCGCCGAAGCCGCCGCCAACCTTCCCGCCGGCCGGAGAGCTCCCGTTCGGCCGGAAAAATGGCCAGAATCCGCTGCGCTTCCGTGTTCGCCGCGTCCTCCGTGTCCGCCGTGCCCATCGCCCAGCCGCCTGCAGCCGCGCCATCCGCCCGCCAAGCCGGCGCCGCCCAAGCCCGCGAGCTCCGCCGCGCGTCCGCCAGCGTCCCCCTCCACCGCGTGTCCGCTGTGCATCCGCCCAAGCCCACAGCGCGTCCGCGCCCTCCGCCCACGCCTAGCTGCCGCCCAGCCGTCCCTCTGCCCAAGCCTGCTGCCACCGCGCCAGCCGTCCTCGCCGCACACCTCCGCCCGTCCGCCCCTGCGCCGCAAGCCGCGAGCAACAAGCCCGTCCGCCCTGCGCCGCATGTCGCCGTGCTGCTTCAAGTCCGCCGCGAGCCGCCCAGCTGCCCGTCTCCCCCGCGCTGCCGCCCAAGTCCGCGAGCCACCTGCCAGCTATTCTCTGCCAAGCCGCGTGTCGCCGTGCTGCCACCAAGCCGTCCTCGCCGCACCATCCGCCCCTGCGTCACGTCCGCCCGCTGCCGTGTCCGTCTCCGCCCCAGCCGCGCCTCTCTACCCGCAGCGTCGTCTGCTCAGCTGCTTGTCATCGTCGTTCAGACCGAGATGTCCGAAAACAAGAAGTATCGGAACGAGATGAGATGTCGGACGACGCTGAATGGACGCGGGATTGTGCGATAGAATTTTTGAATTTAATTTTTAAGATGGGGATGATCGTAAAAAAATCAGATAAGGAGATCGGATTGAGATGAAGAAATCACCGTGCTTTCCACACGGACCCGACACGGTATTTTTCAGCTATAAATACCTCGGTGATTCTCTTCTGAGAGGAGGAGAAATTTTTGGGAGGTTCCACTTGCTGTCCGTAGTTCCACCTGTTGCTGTGACAGAGAGTCAGAGTCGGATAAAAAGGGAGAAAGGGACCCTTGTTCCCTTACTTTTATTTCCTCTGTACTCCAATTTTTATGCAATAAAATTTATTTGTTTTACATTAATCCATGTCTGCTTATTTTTATTTTAGTCATGCTGGAGTCATGTTGGATTAGCGTTTAAGGTAAGTTGTAGTGAATTAGTTTTGACTGACCTATACCTAAGGGACGGGCCGTGATCCACGGATACGGGCCGTACTCTTGAGATAGGTCATATCTAAATTATTTTCACAGATTTATTATTTATATTTAATTCTTGCATTAGTCTAGTTTATTTTAGTTTATTTTAAGTCAAAAGAAAATACTTTTTCAAGATAACCCCAAAGTCTCTGTGGGATCGACCCTTACTCCCGCTATTCTACCCTTTAGAGTAGTGGAATTAAGGTTCTAAATCGGTGCAACTACGACACGCATCACTTCTCTCTAAGCCTAAGCTTCATTGCCCTCCAGGTTGCTAAGGGAATATCACCTCTCTATTTAATGAGTCTTTCAACATTTCCCTAGTACAGCCTGGCCTGACGGACTAACCTAAGCTTTGCAAACTTGCACTTCCTTTCCTCAGTCGTATCATACCAGTCAAAATACTAGTCCTTCTCTTCTTCCCAATCAATATAAATCTTAGGATCTAGTTGTCCATCAAAAGTGGGGGCTTCCAATATGATGTTCCTAAGGGTTCGATCTTTACGGTCCATTTGATCCTAATTGGGTCTCCTAGGATTTGGCTCATAAGCTGGTTCATGGTGTGCTCTCCTAGGGTTCGGGTCATGGACTCGATCAGGGTTTGGTCTCCTAGGATTTGGCTTAAGGAAAGGATCTTGATGAGGCATCCCAGGGTTTGGGTCATGAAAATGGTCTTGGTGCGGGGCCCTTCTAGGGTTGATGGGTGTACCAATCTCTGGTTCAGGCTCTAATTTATTTTGAACTTCATGGGTTCTTCCAGGGGAATGAGCCTCTAAACAGTCAAGCCTAGTAGTGATGAGGGCCATTTGATCAGTCATACCTCGATTGGTCTGGGCCAACTGGTTAGTCAAGTCTTGGTTTAGTTGGGCCATTTAATCATTCATAGTTTTCATAAAGGTCTTAAAGATTTGGTCCATGGTTGTACTAGTTTGAGCTTGGGTTTGCTGGTAAGGTGCTCCTGATCTAGTTACCATGCACACACAGAATTGAAACTCGGGCTAGGGGTTTACTAGACCTAGAGTCCAAACCAATTATTAGGTCAAGATGATGACCTTGGTTGTAGTAACTTGGCACCTGGCCAGGTAAGTGTAAGGTTGATGGAGGTCCCTCTTTGCTCGCCTTAGACACCAATATGAAAATTGGCCAGGTAAGCGAACCAACCCACCTTCCTTCAGGCTCTTGTCTCTGAACCACTTGCCTAGACACCAAATATACAAGCACACACAAACAAGTTATCAAAATTGGCTTGACACTTGGTTCGATCCAACCTCGTGGGTGTCCCTAGCTCACTAGAGCAAGTTAAACGTCTACTCCGTTTTAATTAGGGTTGGGTTCACTATGCAGGTTGGTGATTTTTGGGCTAGGGACAGGTAATGAAATCCTGACCCTATGTCAAATTGATGCCCTTAAGATGATTTATCATGAAATGAATGCAAGCATGCAAATGAACCCTAATTTCAGGTGCAGAACTTAGTAGGTTGCAGTTTAGATGTGGGGCAGGAAAGTGACATGTAATAGTGTCAAACAATTTAGATAAAATCACAAAACATTTCTAACTGATGGATAAAATACCAGATGAAAGGAAATATAAAACTAAAATTTGTGTTAGGCATGATAATTCCTGGAACATAGACAATGCTAAAGAAAATAGAACAACAGAAATTAAGAGATGCTGAAATTAAAATGCAAGTCTTGTGTTCCCCTTCAAAGGTCAATCACAATGCCACCCCTACACACCTTAGGAGATCCCTGTGGAATGGGAAGAGAAGGTCTTAAAACCCAACTTTTTTTTTAAGACCGGACGGCTAGGTGATGCACCCAATCCAGGTACTGAAGAAGATGCTATAACACTAACCTACCATGCTCTGATACCAAGATGATGTGGGACAAATATGAGATGATGCATTTCATATGAAATCAGTAATAATTAAATGAAAGATGGAGTAAATAGATGCAGCTACTCATGTAATGAACTAGGAATTCAAAGATAGGTTTCTAAAATTTAAACTTGACTAGAAGAATAAACCATTCAAAGAACTAAAGAGTGGATGACCATCGTGGTTATGAAACCACTCAGATTAGGGTTTAGTTATTCTAATAATTATAGATCTGAAATCTTATCTAAAAAGGGTTATCCAGCAATTAATATGTATAACTTTAGCACTGGGAACACTCAAAGAAGAGCATTCCAGGATGACAGGGAGATTCCTTAGGTTGCAAGGCTTCTTGTATCTGGTTCTTTGACATGGGAGACCTTCTTCTTATGAGTCTAGAAGCCCGAGGATCCTGCAACAAAAAAAAAATATGGAGGGTGATTAGAGAAAACGGTTGAGATGGAGAAGTGAAGGAAGAGATCTTTGAAAGATGAAAGGATGCTCGGAGTAGTCTTGTTGAAGAACTTCTATGGCTTCATTTGGTTGACAACTCCCGGCTTGATTTTGTAAAGAACTCCTTGGATGGTTGGCTTCATTATAGATGATGGAGATGTGGACTCTTGAGATGCTTCTTGTGTGGGCCAAATGGACCAAGAAGGATGGAAGAAACTAGGTTGAAGAGAGGAAGTTGGTAAGAGGAAGAACACTAGGCCTCACGCCCACCTTCTCACAAGGGACCAAGCATTTAAGCAATGAAAAATTCAAAGAAAATATTTTCTTCATTGATTCAAATTTCATAAGTGTTTACAATATGGTTTGGAGCCTAATTTATAGACACCAAGCAATTTGAAATTTGAATTTTGAAATTCAAAAAATTACAAAATGAGAGGAGAGAATGGTGACCGACTTCATGAAGATGGGGCACCATTTATGGAGGGATTTGGGCCATTTCAAATTCCTTCTTCCTTGGGCGAGATTCCATGGTGATGTGTCCAGGTGATGTGACAAGTAGAAATGATGAAGTGGCTTCCAAGTTGGTGAACCCATGGTCTATGCACCCACTAGTCTTCTTGACTTGGTTGAGCTGAATCAAGGTTGGTCTTGGCTGACTCTCCTTGACTCAATTACAATAAGGACTTAATTAAAGCAAATACTGGACTCAATTACCAAACTGAAATGAGTACAAGAGTAATAGACTCAAATAAGATTTATTACAGGACTTGAGCTCTCAATTTTTCAACCATAAATAATCTTTCCTAATTTGTATCGGTTTGAGTCTTTTCCTGAGCCTGGTGCCCGCATCACTCACACTTTGATTGGAGCCTGGATGATGAAGCTTCAGTTCCCTTGATGTAGATGGTTGACTTGTGCGGTCCTGGAGGAAAAGAAGGCCTCCTTTGTGGAGGAGAAACACCTCGGGGATCCTGCAAGCATCAGAGGTCAATCAAAATAGCAAATAATAAAAGGGAAAGAAACTAGGATTTGAGTTGAAGCAGGATTAGGGTTAAAAGCTGGTGGCCTGGAGAAGAAGGGGTTCCTTCACTTGGACGGTAGCAAGGGCACTCTTCTCTTGGGCGTGGCTGATCTTCTTGGATGCAGAAGGATGATAGTGATGCAGAACAAATAAAGGGATGCGATGCGGAAGTAAATTAAGATTAACTAATTTTTTTGTTGTTTTTATATGTTTGTAGAAGTTGGCTTCAAATCAAAGAAAAGTTAACCTAACATTGAAAGATACTAATATGATAATTGAAAGCACAATTTTAAGGAAACTAAATTATCAGAGTAGTTCAGAAGCAACGGATCGCTGGGGGTTGAGAAACTCCCAGACCTAGGGTTTCGCTTCGAACTTTCAACAGAACAGAAATAAAGAGAAGAGATGGTTTACCTAACCAGACAATGATCTTCACAGATCTTGGTGGAAGAACTCTCCCGAGCAGATTGTTGGATCCTCGGATTCAGATATCTTCGCAATGGACCCTCCAATACTGGTCCTTTGGCGGGTTGGCTTCTCCTGAACTCAAGATCTGGAAGAGAAGAAAAACAATTGATGGAATCAGAGAGTCAAGGGAAAAATTTACCAGGTTGATGAACTTGAAGATTGAAATTGCTGGAAACTGGATTCTCCTGGAAGCTGATGTGATTTTCCTTGGAACTTGCTCTGGATCTGAAGTAGCCGGACTGGATCTGGATGAAGGTGGATGGCCTGGACTTGTAGAGAGAGAGAGGCCGTGGGAGATGGATGGAGCTAGGGTTTGATGGATTGAAAATAATGAAGGGCGGCCAGGGTTTTGGAATTTCAAGTGGCTAACCTAGGGTTTTGGATAAAGATGGAGATCTCTCACCTCCTCAAGGCTCCAATGGAACCCGGATTACCCCCTCACGGAGCTTCAACACTTAGAATAGTGCGGAAGAAGAGAAACCTAGGTCACTCAACACAAGAGAATAGCAAAAATAATTTTTCTTCATTGATTTCTTAAAGTTACAAAGAGGGGTCTATTATATAGACCTAAAATTTTCTCCAAGCTTGTACAAATTCCCATGTGGGACTAAACTCCTCCAACCTCTAGATTAGGTAGAAAATCTCCTCTCTTGGCTGACCAAGAGTTCAAAAAAATTTGGGACGGCCATAAATGAATTTTTTTTTTGGAATTTTTATGGCGCCTCCTTTGGAGTTGGATTTGGATTTGGAGTCCTCTTCTTCTTATGGCATTTCTTCTTTTCTTCCACTCCAAGTTAAGCTCTTTGATTTTGATTTGAACTTCAATTGAATGTCCTTCTTTGATTTTTCTCCAAGAGAAGTCTTTTTCCTTCTTTGCTTAGACAAAATTGGTAGGTATGGGCGCCTCCTTTAAATTAGCTTCCAATTTGATTTTTTTTCTTCTTTGGATGTGGGGACCATGACATTGGGATGCCTTTGTGGTGCCTCCTGGACTCTGGCGTGTGCTCGGAGTGTGGCTGGGCGTGTGGCTTGGAGTGTGGCCTCCACTTGCTTGAACCTTGATTTGATTGGAAGACAAATGTGGCACCATTTTGGACCAAATTGAAACCACATCGGGACTTGCATCGAGTCAACATGACTCAACAAAATTTAAATGGTGACTCAAGAAATAAATAAACTGGTTGACCAGGTCAACCTTTATTACAAACCCTAATTTCTCGGGCAATGTCAATCAGAGATCCAAATGGAGCTCTGAAGTCTTCTTCTGAGTCTGGTGTCCGCACCAATTCTCCTAGGGTGAGAGGAACTCGACCCTGTCGAGTAAGGCTCAAGTTTGCTCTGGTATCTCTCCAAGAGGTCTGGGTCCAATTCTTGTAATTCTTCTCGGGAGATCCAAGAGTCATCAGAATCTGGCCTTCCTTGCCAGCGGACCAGGTACCTTTGGTATCCTCGATTACGAGTAGAGATAACCTGATCATCCAGGATCTTTTCAATCTGCTCTTTCCTCACAGGCCAGTTTGTTGGTGGACACACAGGGTCGGGATCACTCTCAATGATAGGGTTAGGTTCAAAAGGTTCACTAGGAATCACAGCTGGCTCCCTGTACTCTACTAAGTCTGTAATGTTGAAAGTAGAGCTAATGCCTAGTTCTGGAGGCAACTCGAGCACATAGGCATTGGATCCTACTCTCTTTACCACTCTAAATGGTCCAGCTCCCCTAGCATGTAACTTTCTAACGGTTCCAGGAGGAAACCGTTCAGGCCTTAACCTAATCATCACATAGTCTCCCTCAACAAAAGATTTGACTCGCCTTTGAGTATCAGCCAACTTCTTATAAGTTTCATTACTTAAATTTATTTTGGCATGAATTTCTTTATGCAAGTCTTTTACATGCTGTGCAAAATTCTCAGCAGATTCAGAGACTCGAGTGTGGACAGGTAAAGGGACTAGGTCAAGAGGTGTGTGAGGTTTGTACCCATGTACAATTTCAAATGGACTCTTACCCGTAGACCTATTGACCGAGTCATTGTACGCAAATTCTGCCCTTGGTAGGTATAAATCCCAATTTCTGGTGTTTTCACCAACAAGACATCTCAGCAGATTTCCTAGGCTACGGTTCACTACTTCAGTTTGGCCATCAGTTTGGGGATGATAGGCAATTGAAAACTTAAGTTTTGTCCCTAACTTATGCCAAAGGGTCTTCCAAAAGTAACTGGTGAACCGGATATCCCTATCTGAAACGATTATCTTAGGTAGGCCATGGAGTCTAACTATCTCATTGAAGAAAAGTGTGGCTACCTTAGACGCATCAAAGGTTTGGGAACAAGGCAAGAAGTGGGCCATTTTAGAGAATCGGTCGACTATGACACAGATAGAATCATGTCTCCTCTGGGTCTTAGGTAAACCTAACACAAAATCCATACTCACATCTTGCCAAGGACGATCTGGGACAGGGAGTGGGGTATAAAGGCCAGTGTTTTGTTTTCGCTGTTTGGCAACAGCGCAGGTTCGACATCTAGCTACAATATTAGCTACATCCCTTTTCAAGCTAGGCCAAAAAAAGTGGTCTTCAGTAGCTAGAATGGTCTTGTCTTTTCCAAAATGGCCAGCTAAACCTCCAGCATGGATTTCCCAAATCAAAAATTCCCTAAGAGAAGTTCTAGGGATGCAAAGCCTATTTTTGAAGAACAAAAAACCATCTACAAGGGTATAATCCTGGTGATTACTAGATGGTCCTTGAACTAGATCCTGATACACAGTTGTGAAATCCGGACAAGACTCATATTCCTCTTTGATTTGCTCAAACCCTATGACCTCAGTTCTAACAGAAGTTAATAACAGAGATCGGCGACTAAGGGCATCAGCTACCTTATTCTCAACTCCAGCCTTATGTTTCAGGACAAAAGTATAGGACTGGATATATTCTACCCACTTAGCATGCCTAGGGTTAAGCTTCTTTTGGGAGTTCAGAAATCTAAGAGCCTCATGGTCCGAAAATAGTACAAATTCCTGCGGTAGCAAATAATGTCTCCAGTAATGCAAAGCTTGCACCACCGCATAAAATTCCTTATCATAGGTAGAATACCTAAGCTTAGCATCATTAAGTTTTTCACTAAAGAATGCTATGGGATGATTCTCTTGGCTTAGGACTCCACCTATTCCTACACCTGAAGCATCACAGGCAACCTCAAATACTTTAGAAAAATCGGGTAATCTCAGAATGGGTGCCTGGGTCATTTTATCCTTAAGATCTAGGAAGGCTTTATGGGCTGACTTAGTCCAATGAAATTCTCCCTTCCTAATACAATCAGTGATAGGAGCAGCTAAAGTACTAAATCCCTTGATGAATTGCCTATAGAAGGTAGCCAAGCCATGGAAACTGCTAACTTCATGCACATTGGTTGGCTCTGGCCAGTCTACTATGGACCTAATCTTCTCAGGATCGGCCGCCACGCCGTCAGGGGTTACTACAAAACCAAGAAAGATAACTCTACTAGTCATGAATTCATACTTCTTAAGATTACCGTAGAGTCTATCATTCCTCAAAACTTGGCAGACTGCTCTAAGGTGGCCTAGGTGATCTGCTGGGGTCTTACTATAGATCAGGATGTCATCAAAATAGACCACCATAAATTTTCCTATGAAAGCTCTAAGTACCTGGGTCATAATTCTCATGAAAGTACTTGGGGCATTGGACAACCCAAAAGGCATAACAACCCATTCATAAAGACCATCCTTAGTTTTGAAAGCAGTTTTCCATTCATCCCCGGGTCTAATCCTAACCTGATGATAGTCGCTTTTGAGATCAATCTTAGAAAAAACCATTGCACCAGCCATCATATCAAGCATGTCATCTAGTCTAGGGATGGGAAACCTATATTTGATTGTAATTTTATTGATGGCACGACTGTCAACACACATCCTCCACGTGCCATCTTTCTTTGGGGTCAGTAAGGCTGGGACTGCGCAAGGGCTAAGACTTTCTCTAATAAACCCCTTCCTCAATAATTCTCCAACCTGCTTTTGCAGTTCTTCATGCTCAGATGGATTCATCCTGTAATGGGGCAAGTTGGGCAAAGTCGCTCCTGGGATTAGATCTATGGCATGCTGGATATCCCTAAGAGGTGGAAGGTCGTCTGGCAAATCCTCGGGAAAGACATCCTCAAATTCTTTTAACACAGGTTTAACATCTTGAGGAGGCTCTGAGGGTTCCGAAGTTCTAAGTTCCTTAGCAGTCAACATCCAGATGGGTGAACCACTATGAATTTCTTGTTCTAGATCCTTAGCACTGATTAGGTTCACTCCAGTTTTCATCTCCTTAACCTTACCGGCTCCTTTAGTTACCTTGTCCTTAGGGGGAACTGAATGGATCGTAATCTTCTTCCCATTGAAACTAAAGACACAGGTATTGGATTTTCCTAAGAGGGTGGCATCATGATCATACAACCAAGGTCTTCCGAGAATTATACTGCTCACCCCCATGGGTAAGACATCGCACCAAATCTTTTCGTGATAAGATTGCATTTGGATTTGGACTTGACATCTAGACTGGATGGGTATGGAGGTAGAATCTACCCAAGAAACCTTATAGGGGTTGGGATGGGGAACTGGGATTAAGCCTAACATCTTGACAGTGCTAGTAGAGATGGCATTTACACAGCTCCCACTATCTATGATGATCTTACATACCTTATCCCCTAATTTAAGAAAAGTCTGTAGGATGTTAGTCCTATGCCAATCCTCTTGAACTAGATTCTGGGATAGGATGCATCTTACAACTCCTAATTGGTCAGATTCATTGGGTTCCTCCTCTCCTTCATACTCCTCAACCAAATTCATTCTGGCCTCATAAACTTCTTCTTCAAATTCCTCACTGGGCTCGGAATTATCATTCTCTCCCTCTTCTATGTAAAGGGATCTCCGTGGGCACTGGCTAGCAACATGACCTACCTTATGACACTTGAAACAGGCTATGGCAGTACACTGACTGGAAATGTGACCTGGTTTCTGACACTTAAAACAGGTGATATTTGAACTAGGGGTTCTCTAGGTGTCAGGTGCCTTACCTTTGTCCATGGGCCTAGGGGTAGAAATACCCTGAAAAGGTTTACTAGGGATAACTTGGCTAGGTCCATTCCTTGGGATTGGGGCACTAACCCTAGAAGGTATAGGTCCTCTCTGAAATTTCTCAGTGTTCAGTGCAATCTGGTAGGCTTGGTCTAGATCAGTAACCTCTCTTAGAAATAGTTCTCTCTTGATATCTTCCCTCAGTCCAGCTCTAAATCTAGACAAAGTGACTTCGTGGGCTTCACTCACATCACATCTCATTAGGTATTCATCAAAAGTAGCTATGTAGTCTGAGACAGATCGGTTTCCTTGTTTCAGGTTTTGCCATTGGTCTAACAGGTTTTGCTGGTATGAAATGGGTAGGTATTTATCTCTCAGTTTTTCTTTCATACCCTGCCAAGTGGTTATGGGCTCAACATTCCGTCTCCTAGTGGTTAGCTCAATGTTCCCCCAGTATAACCTAGCTTGACGCACTAATTTCATCTTGGCAAACTTGTATTTCCTCTCCTCAGACATAGCATACCACTCAAAGTATTGGTCCATCTCACCCTCCCAATCAGAATACACCTTAGGGTTCAGACTACCATCAAAAGTGGGTGCATCTAATTTGATGTTCCTGATGAACCTATCATCTCTATCTTCAGGCTCTGGGTCAGGCCTCCTATGATTAGGTTCAGGATCTCTATATAAAGGCCTTCTAGGCTCCTGATGTGGGTGAGGTTGAGGCACATTAAAATCGGGGTCAGGAGTCCAATTCCGATGTCTAGGTTCTTCAAGTACTTGGACTCGGTCCCTAAGTTGGTTAAGATCCTCATGAATTTGTGCGCTAAACTGGGCCACAGTGTTTGTCATATCCTGATTCATTTTAGCCATACTTTCAGTAAGAGTTCTGATCATGGCTTCTAAATCAGGTTGGGTTTGACCAGGTTGATATGGCACTCCGTTTATGGTAGACATGATGATTCAAGCAAGCACACAAAATGAGACTAGACTAAATCGACTACTGGATCACTAGACCTAGAGTCCAAACTAGATGCCCAATCAGAGTGGCAAGCTAGCCTGTAGTAACTCAGGACTCAGCCAGGCAGGTGTAAGGGGAGTGTTAGGTCCCTGATTGCCAATCCTAGACACCAATCAGTGATTGGCCAGGTAGGCGGACCAGCACACAAGCCCTTCGGGAATGGATCCCTGAACCACCGTTCTAGACACTGAGTGCTAAGCACACACAGAATAACTCGGCAAACTGACTCAACACTAGCCTAGACCCGACCAATTGGTGTCCCTAGCCCACTAGGGCAAATTAGGTCTAACTGATTTTAAATTAGGTCTAGGTTCGAATGATTGGATGGTGGTTTTGGGCTAAGGAGAGGTAATCAACTCCTCCCCTTATCTTAGATGCTCAATTGCCCTTAAGTAAATTATGAGATGATCACTCCAAAAAGAATTGAATTGCATAACACAAAAAAAATAGAGTTGTTGTATTTTAATGCTCAGAATTTTTACCGAAACCAATAAATCACAGAAAAATTATAGAAAATAGGATCAATTATACTGGTTTCAACGAAGCAAAAATCATGCAATTCGGAGTTTTATGCAGGGAGAAATAATTCAGAAAACAGGAAAATTATGGGCTGCAACTAGATTGTCTTCCCCGTTTATAATCCCTGCTACGAAGTTATAACCCAATGGATCCCCTACACGCCCTAGGAACACCCCGTGGAATGGGAGGAGGAGGATTGCACCTCGGTTAGTTCCTAGGACTGGACGTCCTGGGGAGTCTACTTCGAGCAGACAAAATAAAAAGAGAAAACAATCAAAACAAGCAAGCAAGCAAATCAGAAACCCTAGACTGGGCTCTGATACCAAAAAAGATGCAGAACAAATAAAGGGATGCGATGCGGAAGTAAATTAAGATTAACTAATTTTTTTGTTGTTTTTATATGTTTGTAGAAGTTGGCTTCAAATCAAAGAAAAGTTAACCTAACATTGAAAGATACTAATATGATAATTGAAAGCACAATTTTAAGGAAACTAAATTATCAGAGTAGTTCAGAAGCAACGGATCGCTGGGGGTTGAGAAACTCCCAGACCTAGGGTTTCGCTCCGAACTTTCAACAGAACAGAAATAAAGAGAAGAGATGGTTTACCTAACCAGACAATGATCTTCACAGATCTTGGTGGAAGAACTCTCCCGAGCAGATTGTTGGATCCTCAGATTCAGATATCTTCGCAATGGACCCTCCAATACTGGTCCTTTGGCGGGTTGGCTTCTCCTGAACTCAAGATCTGGAAGAGAAGAAAAACAATTGATGGAATCAGAGAGTCAAGGGAAAAATTTACCAGGTTGATGAACTTGAAGATTGAAATTGCTGGAAACTGGATTCTCCTGGAAGGTGATGTGATTTTCCTTGGAACTTGCTCTGGTTCTGAAGTAGCCGGACTGGATCTGGATGAAGGTGGATGGCCTGGACTTGTAGAGAGAGAGAGGCCGTGGGAGATGGATGGAGCTAGGGTTTGATGGATTGAAAATAATGAAGGGCGGCCAGGGTTTTGGAATTTCAAGTGGCTAACCTAGGGTTTTGGATAAAGATGGAGATCTCTCACCTCCTCAAGGCTCCAATGGAACCCGGATTACCCCCTCACGGAGCTTCAACACTTAGAATAGTGCGAAAGAAGAGAAACCTAGGTCACTCAACACAAGAGAATAGCAAAAATAATTTTTCTTCATTGATTTCTTAAAGTTACAAAGAGGGGTCTATTATATAGACCTAAAATTTTCTCCAAGCTTGTACAAATTCCCATGTGGGACTAAACTCCTCCAACCTCTAGATTAGGTAGAAAATCTCCTCTCTTGGCCGACCAAGAGTTCAAAAAAATTTGGGACGGCCATAAAGGAATTTTTTTTTTGGAATTTTTATGGCGCCTCCTTTGGAGTTGGATTTGGATTTGGAGTCCTCTTCTTCTTATGGCATTTCTTCTTTTCTTCCACTCCAAGTTAAGCTCTTTGATTTTGATTTGAACTACAATTGAATGTCCTTCTTTGATTTTTCTCCAAGAGAAGTCTTTTTCCTTCTTTGCTTAGACAAAATTGGTAGGTATGGGCGCCTCCTTTAAATTAGCTTCCAATTTGATTTTTTTTCTTCTTTGGATGTGGGGACCATGACACTGGGATGCCTCTGTGGTGCCTCCTGGACTCTGGCGTGTGCTCGGAGTGTGGCTGGGCATGTGGCTTGGAGTGTGGCCTCCACTTGCTTGAACCTTGATTTGATTGGAAGACAAATGTGGCACCATTTTGGACCAAATTGAAACCACATCGGGACTTGCATCGAGTCAACATGACTCAACAAAATTTAAATGGTGACTCAAGAAATAAATAAACTGGTTGACCAGGTCAACCTTTATTACAAACCCTAATTTCTCGGGCAATGTCAATCAGAGATCCAAATGGAGCTCTGAAGTCTTCTTCTGAGTCTGGTGCCCGCACCAGATAGGGTAGTAGGGGTTTAGCTAGGGTACAAGGAGAGCACTCAAACAAAACCATAGAAACAACACAAGAATAAAACACAAGGCAATTAACTTAAAATTTCAGCAAAGTTTAATTCTTATGAGAAAAGTTCATTACAAGAGGAAGAGGGGTGGGGTAATTTTAGAGCTCCCATGCCCTCTTCTAAAGGGATTACAAGTCTTCACCTAGTTAGAATAGGTTTACATAATTTAAGATGGAGAAAGATTTCAAAATAAACTTAGACTAGAAGTATATAAGTTAAATGAAATATAAACTCAAACTCCTTTCATTTGAACTCTTCCGCCATGTTTGGACTTGGTCAACCGTTAAGGATGCCACTCCTGGCATGTTGGGCTTCATGGGGTGTAGCAAGGGCTAGCCAAGGGCTTGGGGTACATGGGCTTTGGGCCTCCTAGAAGCTGGGGTGGCCGGGCTGGTATATTCCTGGCATCAAACTGGAATCTTGGTTCTTAAAGGCTTGGGCCTGGCACTTAAACTTGATTTCTCCTGGGCTGGGCATAGATGGACCTCTGGATTCATGATATGCCCTGGTTTAGAAATATACTCTATCATCTGCAGGGAATCTGGGCATCTAGATAGCATCTGGAATGAGTCAGGATATTTAGAGAGCATTTGGAGGGTATCTAGGGCTCTGGGGTGTCAAACAAGATCCCATAAGCTGATGTAAATGCCTCTTACTCCTAGGTGAGGCTGAAAGAAATACAGGGTTCTGAGTGCCTACACTAAGCATGCAACAGCATAGGGAGTAGGTATGTATTTTAAAATAATTTTAAAATAATAGCAGAAACAACCTACTTCGTACAAGATCTAACATATTCAAGATGCATGTACAGGTATAACAAGGCATAAAATTGGCATGTAATATTTATAAACTATTTAATAAACTTAGATTTAGGCATGCATGAAAAATAAAAACACAAATTTTACCTTATTCCTGCTTGGAATAAAAAAGGGATAATGTTGGAATAGCTGGAATATCTAGAATAGTCTTATTCCAGTCTTCTTCTTCCGGCAATCGATTGGAATGGTTTTTTCTTCTTCTCCAAAAGCAGCAAACTCAAAACACAAATAGGGAATCCTCTGGTATCTCTTCCCGCAACAACTCCAAGGTAGTGTTTTGATGGAACTTGATTCAATGGAGATCTAAAGAGTTGCTCATCCAACAACGTTTGGATTGTCCTCTTTCTCTCTAAAGAAGAACTCCAATCAACATTTTTCAGCTCCTAGAAAATCATACTCTCAGTGAGAACAAAGAAATTGGTGATTTATTGGGAGCAAGCAGATGATCTGGGAATGCGAGAGGGCACCCGGTTATAGAACTATCAAATTTGTTATCAAAGAAGCAGTGAAGAGCCATCAATCGTAGGATTAATTCCAGCAAAAACTGAGAAGAAATGGGAGAGGAAAATATGCCTTAAAAGCCCTGTTTGCCCAAGCCAATATTTCTTTATGAATGGTTCAAAACAAGTTCACAACGGGTTTAAAAAATCCAAAGCGGTTCTAAATCGATTTACTATCCAATTAGATCAAAATCTAATTAATAAAAGGCTTGGTCAAGTCCCGGTCACCCAGAAACAATTCCTGTAAGACCCAAATAATTTCCGATCGACACAAAACCAGGTCAGTCCCATGTATGCTCAATCAAATCGTTATCGAAATGATTCCTCATAAGTCGGTACTTGGATCAGGGAGAAATCCTCTATGGCGTGTGACCTTATAGGTTCGAATCTAGGCGGTAGCATTGGAACAATTCTAGTACTAACACAAGATACCATCTAGTAATGGGTCCTGGCATCCGGATAGGTCGAAGATGCAAGTGCAATCAATCGAACCTCTGGCATATGGTTACTATATAATTCATCCCTTTGATCTCCAATGCTCAGGATGACCTAGGGTTAAACTGCCAACCCTAATTGAGTCAATCCATAATATGTCTTAACCTCGCAAGTCCAGTGACTCCTCACTAGGACTACCCAGGTCGAGGAATTGCTAAATTGAGACACTGCGAGACATTCAATCTAAACTATTTGGACAGGTCAATTCTATCTTGGTCTACCATTGCTCCACAAGTACATGCCTGTACCCAGAAACCATCCATCACCGGATTAGAAATACGGGTAGTTCGGTACCAAAGCACAGGGAGTTGCTTGCAAACTACCATGATGACCTCAGGTCAGAGGGACTTATATACCTATATCCAATCATGAGTATCCCTTTGGCAGAAAGGGACTACACGGAGTCACGTTCAATGAGATATCATATATGATGTAGAACAAAAAAGATGATGCGATGCGGAAGTAAATTAAGACTAATTTTTCATTTTTTTTTTTTTATATTTTCAGAAGTCGGCTTTTACTCAAAGGAAAGATAAACTAATGTTGAAAGAAACAAAGAAATGATAGAAAGCACAATTAAAAGGAGTGGATTATCAGAGTAAATCAGAAGTAGGATCGCTGGGGATTGAGAAACCCCCAGACCTAGCGTTTACTCCTCTTTCAAGAAACAGACGAAGGGAGAAGAGAAGGTTTTATACCTGACTGTGATATCTCTCGTTGCTTCAATTGAAGGACACTCTCGAGCAGATTGTAGGATCCTTGGAGACGGGGTATCTTCGCAATGGATCCTCGGATTGTAGTCCTATGGCAAGGTTGGCCTTCTTCTCGAACTCAGGATCTGGAAGAAGAAGAATAATAAAAAAGAACCAGAAACTCAAAGAAAGACACTGACCTGAGGACTTAATGAAGATTGTTGGATGTAGAAGTTCCGGAGATCTTGATACTGATCTGACTCTTCTTTGAACTTGCTCTGTAGTTGAAACAGTTGATCTGAACCTGGATGCTGGTGGTCGGCCTCTATGTGGAAGAGAGGGGCCGTGGGATGTAGATGGAAAAGTAGGGTTTGGTGGTGGTGGAGTAGAGATGGGTGGACTAAGCTAGGGTTTTGGGGTTGGAGATCTCACACCTCCTCAAGGTTCCTAGGAAACCCAGATTTACTCCCTCACAGAGCTCAACACTTGAATACAAGTGCAGAAGAGAGAAACACAAAGTTTCTCACAAAGAAATTGATTTCATTCATCATTAA